>CM070504.1:53791833-55150331 GCA_036346375.1 Guadua angustifolia | reverse complement strand
TTCTTTGCTAACCTAGTGGTTATCAATTGGCCTGTTCGATGTCATCACAGGTATAGATTGGTACGCATCGATGTTAGCGCTAAAATTTGTTTATACGGAAGGCGGTTGCCTTGCGAGCACCTTCGGGGAGTTGAGTTGGTCTTCGAGGTGGTACCATCTAGCTCCCCTTTGTCTGGCTAGTTTATTTTAGGCGTCGTATGTTGAAGTCGGGGTACTCTTGGCCATGTCGGAAAAACCAACCACTTGATAACCATTGAGGAGATTCTGTGGTGATGGAATTTCTTGATGTGCTTCTGATGAAGCTGCGTGGTTTGCCGCCAAGAAGGGATGTGGAGTTTCGATTGATCTTGTTAAGAACACGACCTATCTCTTTGAAACCTTACCGTTTGGCTCGTCCTTTCCAAGATGGTGAAGAAGCAATGGATGATTTGTTGTCTAAGGGCTGATCGGTAGTAGTGTCACCGTGGGGGCCTTTGTCCTTTTGTTGCTAAGAAACATGTGGGTTGGCGTATGTGTGTAGATTATCATGCTCTTAATTTGGTGACCATCAAGAACAAATACCCTCTACCTCGCATCGAAGATTTGTTTGACCAATTGAAGGGAGCAAGGTGTTCTCTAAGATTAATATTCAATGGGTTACAATCAAATTAGTGTGAGGAGCAAGATATTGAAAACAACTTTCTTCACTAGGTATGGGCATTATGAATTTAAGGATATGTCCTTGGGTTAACCAATGCCCTATTTGTTTTTTGAGCGATGAACAATTTGCTACATGAGTATCTTGATGATTTGGTAGTGTTCATCGATGATATTCTAATCTACTCGAAGTCGATGAGGCCACATGGGGCGTGAGGATTATCTTTGATCGAATACCCCCACCTCTTCAATGGCAAAGTGTAATCTCGAATTGAGATTCTTTTAAGGGAGAGGCTTATGACCCAATTTTTCGTTAACTTGGTAAGTGAGGTTCGTCATGTTAACATCTTCCGTGCCGTTGTTAAAATCCTCACTTAGTTATAAACATACAAGTGTTAGTGCATTATTTTGCATGATTAGGGAGTAACAAAAACCTAGCAATCATTTTCCCAAGCGCACATGCTATCTTACCTTAGTCAATGACATGTGGGCCATATTCATAAGAGAGAGAGAGAGAGTAAGTCGCACACCTACCATACCAATTCCTACTCTATTCACCCCTACCCCTAGTCAATGACACATGGGACCTACCTTGCATAGGAACTTGTGGGCTGCACATCCCCTCCATGACTTTCTCCTCAAATCACTCATACCCACCCCTTTTCTCACCCCTATGACATGTGGGACCTAGCCCACATGTAAGGCATGAATGGGCAGCCTATATAAGGTCCTAAACATTGGTTTCTCCTCCCTTACCTGCCCATTTGCTCATCCAAACCTGCAGAAACCAAGCAACTCTTTTCAACACCTTGCCATTCTCCCCACAAAATCCAATCAAAGCTTGAGTTTGAGCTTGTGCATGTTACACCACCTTGAAGCCAAGATCAAGAGCTTCAAATCCATCAAGTGGATTCTAGAGGCAACAAGTTTTTGGTAAGTGGTCGTTTTCCTTTCCTCCTTGTTCTGAAATTTGTGCTCTTGTGACTCATTTCTTGCCTTTCCATGGAATCCATCCTCAAACCTTGAATCGGGTCATGCATGCCATACGGAAGCTTGAGGAGGAAGGCTAGTTGTTGCTGCAAGCGCAAGCAAGTGAAGTCATTATCGTCTACACGAGCTAGGAGGAGCGAACCGTGAAAGTCATTGTGACATTCTTGTCATTCCCTGCGAAACCAACCGTCTGCGATGCAAAAGTAAACCCCATAGTGGTAAGATCCACCTAGTCCACCCTTTTGAAGTCCTAGTGCATTGCTATGAAGTTTAGAAGCCAATAGCAAAATAGCCGTTTTGAAACAGACCTATCAATCCGGATAGTCCGGGTATTTAATCCGGATAGTCGGGGTTTTAACGGGATAATCAGAATTTAATCCGGATAGTCGGATATGCTAAGAACAGGCGAGGCCAGGAGAATTGACTGGATACTCGGGGATTTAATCCGGATACTCAGGGATTTAATCCGGATAGTCCGGATATGCGAACTTCGTCATCTGCAGGAGGGTCAGCCGGACACTCCGGGGTTAAATGTCAGGATACTCGGACATAATTCAATAAAATGCCTCTAAAACATGAATTTACGATAACCAAGTCCAAAGTTACAAGACTAAATTGGTATTTTCATATTATAATCAAGTATTGTGCATCATGAGCATTTCATACATCTTTTAATCATGTGCATCTTTGGATTCTTGATTTGGTGTTTATAAATTTGGATTTTCTCGATTAGGTGTTGGCGCTTGAAGCGGACCGAAATGCGACTCGCTTCGAAGTCAGAAACGGCGACAAGGCACTACCTTACTCCTTGACCATGATTGCTCCTACTATTTGAAATTTACATTTTGGAATTATTTTATCAATTGCATGCTTACTTTCAATTACAATTATTATTTGGGTAGAATTCTTAGCTATTACCACATTGTGATGTTATTCTCTTATCATGTTCCTTCGAGTTCGATTGTAAGCCCTAGGAGGAGGTTTATTCTTATTATATGGGTTAAATGCAATTGCTTAGCCATGCTTAGAACATCGTTAGAAAGCTGCGATAGATGGACTTAGTCCATTGGTGCATAATGATTGAGAATTATTATGATGATGATGGTTTCAAATGTTGGTTAATGAGTAGTGATATTGGTTAAGGACCTTAAGTTGAATCTGGTGGCGTCTCTTTGAGTAACTATAAATGCGAACCACTTGCGTTTATGGGACGGTAACCAAGTACTTGTGTATGACTAGGGTATGTAAACCATGTGCACTTTCGGGAATTCCTTGAGCTTAGTGGGCGTCAAGGAATGACCGCGGAATCCTTGGGCTTAGTGGGGCGCCAAGGAATATCCTCGAGTCCCTCGAACTTTGTTGAGTTGGGGATGTCCAACAGCGGGTGTACTCCTTGATCCACACACAGAACACCTGGGCACGCGGGATCGAGGTCCAGATCATCCGGATGGTTTAGATACACTACCATGCATCTTTGGAAAATGGTTTGTCACGTTCACCTCGGCGACACATCAAAGGAAGTGTGTTAATAGCAGCTTACTGAGTGTGGCGTGTCGTGTGGGTAAATCGTACCTCTGCGAGTTTAAACTATTGAATAGCGCGTCCATGGTTAGGGGCGATCGCGAGCCTGTCGATCCTTTGGCGAGTAATAAGGACTTGGTAAGAATGGGATGGGAGTGGGAAAAAGAGGCACAAGTATTGGAGTACTTGTGTGTGTAGTCGAACATGGCGATGGAACTCATGGTTTGGAGAATGCTTGAAGGCATGATGCAAAATGTGATTATGATGATGTTATATTATGTTTTAGATTTTACAAATGTTTACTAAATGCAAATTCTTTTGATCTATACATGTTTACGATTTATCCCAAACATTGCTTTTGCTGAAAATTGCCATTTTGTTTTCCTTTGATGTAGCCACCACATGTAGTTAGAAACCAGCATACAACTTATATTACTATGCGAGTACACTCTTTGTACTCAATCGGATTATCCACTTCTGCGGTGAGTGAAGAAGCGCGCCGAGGACTTTCTTTGGGCGATTTCGACAATGCTAACGTTTAATCGCCGTTCTTGCCCAGTTGGTTTGCACGAGGGTTTGGGGGCATGCCATGCTGGCCCTTTGTCGTTTATCTTATAATTTCGCTATAATTTCCGCTGCTACTTGATGTAATAACTCTAAATATGTCGTTATGGACAGCAGTCCTACTTTTGGGAATGTAATAACGTTTATGCTTCGATAATTGTGTATGTGTTGTGATGTCAATTTGTTGGATGAGAATGCTCGTGTTGGCGAACTATCACAGGACCAACGGGTATAATCGTGGAGCGTCAGGGTTCCTTGATTCACTTGAGATGTGCAGCGCAATTGGTGAATCGGTGGAGTCTGAGGGCCGTTCCCCACACCGGAGTTAAGGAAGTGTGAATTTTGGATTTGGAAGTGGGATTCCTTGGTCATATCATCAACCAAGAAGGCATATCTATTGATCCTAGTAAGATCTCCACAATTGTGGATTGAAAGACCTTCTAATGTCAAAGAAGTCGCATGATTTCCTTGGGTTGGTGGTTACTACCGTCGCTTTGTTCAAGACTTCTCCATCATCGTTAAGCCTCTCTCTCAATTGACTCAAAGGGGTGAAATTCAATGGATTGCCATTTGTGAGCATAGTTTTTGCACTTTAAAGGAAAAGCTAGTACGCTCTGTTTTCACTCTTCTGAGCTAGAAGCGCTTCACTATTTACTCGATGCTTCTCGTGTGGGCCTTGGTTGTGTGCTTTTGCAAGGGGCAAGGTTATTGCTTATGCATCAAGGCTGAAAAAAGCATGAGCGAACTATCAACTCATGATCTCGAGCTAGCCGCCGTGGTTTTTGCCTTGAAGATCTGGAGGCACTACTTGTATGGTGAACCTTGTGACATTTTCACGACCACAAAAGCCTTAAGTACATTTTTACTCGAAAGATTTGAATTTGAGGCAAAGAAGGTGGTTGGAGTTGATAAAGATTATGATCTTACAATTCAATATCATCTAGGGAAAGCTAATGTGGTGGCGGATGCTCTTAGGCGCAAAAGCGTTGCCCCTGTTCTCGATTGCCTCCTAGCTGATTTTGAGAATATAGAGTCTCATATTGTTTTGCTGGCGCTATGCAAGCTGAAACTCAAGTGATTTTGGAGTCCGCAATTCTCGATCATGTGCGTGAGGCATAGCAGCATGACCGAATGCTTCAATAGGTGAGGAAGCATATTGCGGAGGGCAAAATTGGGGATTTCAGCTTGGATGAGGTTGGCGTTTTGAGGTTTAAGGGTCGCCTTTGTGTGCCCCAAAAGTCTCAAGTTAAGGATGACATCCTGAAGGAAGCTCATCGCACTCCGTATACAGTTCACCTTGGTGAGACTAAAATGTATCGGGATTTGAAAAAGTTCTTCTGGTGGAAGAGGATGAAAGTTGACATTGCTCGGTATGTAGCGTCTTGTGGAATTTGCCTGAAGGTGAAGGCGAAGCATAAGTGTCCCGCTGGGTTGCTTCAACCTTTGGAGGTCCTTGTTTGGCCATGGGATGATATATCCATGGACTTTATGGTTGGCCTACCTCGTACCCGACGAGGGAAGGATGCTATTTGGGTTATTGTGGATTGCTTCAGCAAATCTGCTCATTTCATTCCCATTCGCACAACAAACTCTGCGAGCAATTTGGCTCCTATCTATGTGCGAGAGATAGTGAGACTTCATGGTGTGCCAAAGACAATCGTTTCTGATCGTGATGCAAAGTTTGTCTCCAAATTCAGGAGGGTTTGCAAAGTGCTTTGGGCACACAACCGTTTTAGCGCATTCCACATAAGCAGATGGACAATCTGAGTGTACCATTCAGACTTTGGAGGATATGCTTAGATCCTATGTTTTAGCTTGAAAGGGCAGTTGGGAAGATCATTTGGCTCTTGCTGAATTTGCTTACAATAATAGTTATCATGCAAGTATTGAGTGTCCCGTATGAAGTGTTATATGGACAAAAATGTCACTCACCCCTTCTTTGGGATGCCATAGGGAAAGAAGCGATCCTTGGCCAGTTGGGTTCAACAAAGCTGTTGGCGAGTGGCGAGGTGAGGCAAAACCTTCTTGCAACTTCGAGTAGACAAAAGTTCGTTGATGTGAGGCGAGATCTGGAATTTCGGTGGGGACAACGTGTTGTTGAGGTGTCTCCCACTAAAGGTGTGGTTCGGTTTGGACGAAAGGAAGCTTAGCCGAGTGCGTTGGGCCATTCCTAATACCGCCGAGTAGGGAAGATGGCCTATCGGTTGGAGCTTCGAATCAATGCAAGGTGAGCACAATGTTTTCCCGTATCCATGTTAAGGAAGTACACGCATGATCCGGTTTGATTGTCCCACCAGAACCCTTGGTGATTGATCAAGATCTCACCTTTGAGTCTCGACCGGTCACGGATCTTGGAGGAGTCACAGCAGTATTGAAGAATAGAACACTGAAGTTTATCAAGGTTACGTGGTCCCATCAATCAAGCGGAAGCGACTTGGGAACTGGAATCCCTCATGCGTAAGAAGTATCGAGTTATTCCTTTCGGTGTGTGTTATAAGTTAACGAGCTACGATCTATTCGTTTAGTTCATTAGTGGCGAGGAATTGAGGTCAAATTCGCTAAGGGGTGAGTGTATCTTGCAAAGCCTCGCTCCAATTTTTGGGCCTTCCACGAGGGCGTTATGGCTGTCAAGCGGTATTCACGGGGATGGTTGGGCCATTTGGGGGGATTAGGGTGAATAATTCTTGTGTGGGAGGGGTTTTTTGGAATTTCCCCTCCCCACCTACCTCTTCTCACCTAACCTCACCTTTTCCTTAGATTGTGGCTGAGATTTTTTTGTTGGCTAGCTGTTTTTCGCCAATCCTCCTAACCACACAACCCAGGCTTCATCTCCCATGCGCTTGACCTCCGGGCTCCTCCTCCTGCTTCGCTGGGTCTTGGTTCCTCGCGCCTGCCGATTCTGCCAGGCCGCCACCCAGAGACACATGGCGGTCATCTCCCGGCCCGGCGGCTTCCCCAGCTCTTCGCTTGGTGACCTCCTTCCCCAACTCCTGCCCGGCACACCTTGCCACCTTGACCTCCTCCCCAACTTGCCGGTGCCCCTGCTACTTCTCCCCTGCTGCCAGCCATCCCTCCATTTTGATTAGATAAGTTGTAAGTAATTGGTGAAGGTTTAAACTTCTGACCTCCTGGTTGCATGGTGTCTTTACTAGTGGTCCTCAATGGCGTAGTGCTCGTCTTTTGCTCACGTTACCTTTCTATGTACTTGTTTAGTTGGTCATGTGGCTAGAGGGTACCATGACAGTGGTACATGGCTAGTTGGATGTGAATGGCTATTTCTCTGTTGTCTTTATTTAATTCTTGTCTTTTGTCTGCTGATTAGATGCCCACTTATTAGGGGAGGTGCTGCCGAAATTTCTTCTTGTGTTGCGGCCACTTATTGGCGTGATTAGCTAGTTTTACCATTATTCTATATTTCCTCGTGTTGCTGTTGCTTGAGGGAGTAACATTCGGGGCAAAAGGGTTGCGAGGTGTTACATAGATATGTAAAATATTTCATATTTAATTAAGTTTGTAAATGATCATGCTTTCAAAATACATGTGCTTATAATATAGTCAAGATACACATATAAATAGTTGTACATATAAAACCTATAATCTATAGGATAGGACCATTTGATCTTGCAAAAGGTAAAAGTATTTAGATTTATTTTGTATTTCATTCTTTTAAAAGAACCCCGGAGGTTAGGATCCTTTGATGGTTTAATGATCGACAATTTTTAGAGTCGGGACCCTTTGATGCTATATAGGTAATGGTATTGGGACGAATATTGAACTTTGACCCTACTAAGAATCTGTGTCATATATAACATGAACTTAAGAATTCTTAATATAAACAAACAAGTTTAAAAATTGAAAACCATCACCCAAAATCTTTCTATCACTAGAACCATCTATTTTGATTTATTCTTGAATTTGGTTTCATGTGATTTCTTTTGCCTCTTATTATTATTGCTATATGCAATCACGTGTGAACAACGGCGTGTCTACGAAACTACGAAGGTCGACCATGACTTCGAATTAGTACCTAAACCAACAAAGCAAGACAAGCACCCCCTTTGATCATATTGATCCTAGTGTTTTAATTTCATTTCGTTTTATCAAATCTATTTATGCATACGCATATTTCCTATAAATTTGGCTATATTGTGGTATTTGTAGCTATAACCATATCTCATGGAACTTCTTAATAAATATTAAACTATGAACCTTGATAACCCCGAATAAGGTTAGACAATACTTGATGTCAACATTGGAATATCGATTACATATTAATCATGTAGCAGTGCTTTAGTAATGGAAATTGAAATAATCAGTTAGCTGTTTCTTAAATTTAGATATGATTAAAAAGGTTAGATATGAAAATAAATTTTACGATATTTTGGTTAAAAATAAAAATAATACTATGGTTTGGCCTGACGATTATTGGCAATAGCGGATGTGCATGTGACTTGCTCATAGTGTAGGGAAGATTATCATCTGGGTCGGATTAAGGACCAAACTATTATAGCTGTTTTTAGGCCAAAATAACCGTACAACCACAAGTCTGGTATTAGATAGCATTAACCTATTAAGTTATTTAGAACTAGCTTTGCATATTGGAAGGCTACGATGTCTGAGCTTCGGATAGAGGTTGTTAGAAAAGGCGTCCATACCAAGGTGATTATGGAATAGCGTTTATTGATATAGCGATTATGCGTCTTACTATAGAAAGTAGGGCTCCATAGGAGTGAAGCGTGTGAGAAATCGATGATTGTGCGAATATCTTTTTCCACCATAGTAAGGATTTGTCATCTTTGGGCTAGTGCAAAGTTGGGTTTAGGTAATGTAATTGTTATATTATGATCTCTGCGGCACACAAAAGGAAGTGTGATGATTCGCTGCATAAAGAGTTGATCATATCTTGTGGGTAAGTTGTACACCTCTTGCAAAGTTTAAATCTTTTTGAAAAAAAGTGCTCGTGGTCAAGGGCACTTGGTAAAGTCATCACATATTTAGATATTTTATTATTTTCAAAAAGAAAGAATTGGAGCCATTTGTTGGAAAGTATTTATTTCAGATTGTATGTTAGGGAATGGCAATGAAATTGTAATATCGTGAAACCTCGCCCCAACCTTTGTGCCTTGATCGAGGCGTCTTTGGGGCACGTCGGAGTTTTCTCAGGTGTTTGTTCCATATGGGAGGTTAAGGGCTAAAGGTTTTGGTTTTGGGAGGGTGTTTTTGGAAATTCCCTCTCCACCTACCATTCTCTCTCTTGGATTTGTGAGGTGACGTTGTTCCTCCCAAGGCTACTTTTGCTGATTTTCCAAGTAGCAGTGCCTCCTCCATTCATTCGGTCTGGTCTCTCTGCGCCATGGGTTGAGCCAGCTCTTGCCATCCTGCCATTTCTTGCCCAACCACCTTGAGCTGTTGCTCCCTACCGTTCTTCCCTTGACCCTAGAAAACTCCTGCCATCCTTGCCGTTCTTTGCTTGGTTCTGCCGGGAGCTTGCCCTCGCTCTCTGACCCTAGATTCAGTAGGCGTGAGTTCCTCACGGCGCCTAGGCTTTAGTTTCATGCGGACGCCGCCCATTCTACCACAGCCCCTCCAACCCTCTGGCGGCGTCGTCCAGTTCTCACCATGGCGTCCTTCTTCCCGACTCCTGCTTGGCACCCGACCCTTGCCGGCGTCTCCTAGTGCTACTCCTGCCGGCCGAACCCTCAAGTCCTCCTCTTCCTTGTGGGTAAGTGAGGTGAGGGTTCTAGGTGTTTGATTCCTTGTGCTGGTTGGGGATAGTCTAGGGTCTCTAGATCGGGCTTTAAAGGCATTGCTCTAGTTGGGGAAGGGGGGCTGTGGTTGGAAGTTAGGCTGTGCTCGGGTTGAGTATTTTGGTCACATTTTGGGCAAGTTAGAGTCATCTCGTGATCGGTTGGCTGTAGAAAAATGAAGCAGGTGTTCTTAAGTTTATCTAGAGCTTAAGAAATGCGCGAATCACCCAATCGTTTGAAAGTTATGGCTGTTTTCGTGAGGGCTGTCTAGAGCGTGTTGAGTGGTCGGTACTCTCTGTTCATCATTGATCTGGGATCAGCTGGTGTGTTGTCAATTGAATGGCTAAGTTATTTGTTTAGTTCATTTCCTTGCGGTCGTTTTGAGTGCAAAACGCAAAAATCTGTTGAGCAAATCAAAAGTTACGCTCTTTGGAAGTCAATGTCCTGGAATTGGGAAATTTCAGCGAGCTCAGTTTTTGCAGTTGAGTTGTAGTTGCGATTTGTAGACCTTGAGGCATCTCCGCATAAGTGGTTGTGAGGAGTTGTAGATTAACCTCTTATGGGTAACTAGAGGTAAAGAACCCGTTTTTGGTTAAACTAATTAGGAATTAAGCTCTTTAGAGCACTTGCTGTCAGATTTCTAATTGCGGGATTTTGGGTCTTTTATCGTTCAGTGTAGTAGGGATTTGTGTGTATGGTTGTGTGGCTTGCTTAGAATTTGAAATTTGGGTATGCAAATGTTTTCAGGGGAAGTAGCCGGGGAGGCTTCAACTTCGCCATCCTCCTCGCGGTTAAAAGCAAGTGTAATGTGATATGCATGTTGTGGTATTGTAAGGTTTAATGTTGTTTAGGACCTTACCCACATGAAAATTATATTGATGTCTTAATTGTGAATTTGAATAGATTACATAAATGGCGGTTTATGAAAATAAGATTTATCTATGTGATGCATTCGGTTATGGTTTGCAATAATGATTAGAAATGAATGAAGATGTGATCTAGGTGTGCCCATTTACATTCATGCATTCATAATGGGCGGGGCGTCCCATGTTGATCTGAGCCTCGGTGCTCACCGTAGTGAGCACAAAAGTCCTACCTCATAGTCCCATTTATCGGGATGAATGGGAGCGAGACGATAGAGTAGGCCCCTCCATGGGATGGATGGGAGCGAGAGGATGCATGCCGGCAGGCGTGCATCAGCAATACCGGTATGAGCCAAAGATGGTTGCATTCATGAGCATGCATGATGCATTGCATAATTGTGATTGTGAGTATAGGCTTAATGAGTTGATTTGGATGAGCATTTGTGAGTTAAATTCATATATGCTTAAAGTTCGTAATTCATATGTATAATTGTTACATGTTCACTTTAATTTCTTTTCGCATTACACTTTCTTTGAGTGAAGAGCTCACATTTGTGTTTGATGTTTCATTCTAGGGGACTCCAAAGGCGACATTTTGGGAGATGGGCTAGCTCACTTCACTCCGCGTGACTTCACGTAGCTAGAATTAGGGCAACATCCTTACTTTTGATTATAGTAGTGATGGTGATGAACTTGACTTCTTTTGGTTAAGATAAATTGTAAGTAATGGGGAATGTTTAAGACTATGAAACCTTAGTTGCATGGTGTATCTACTAGTGGTCCTCAATAGTGTAGTGCTTGTCTTTTGCTTATGTTACACCTTTATGTATTTGCTTAGTTGATCATGATGTTTAGCGGATGCCATAGCAGATTTTGGTGGTTGGTTGGTTGTGAATGGCTAAATATGTTGTCTTTATTATTTGTTGTCTTTTATGCGCTAAGTGGATGTCCTAGTTTTAGGGAGGTCTTTGCGAATTTTTTGAAAGTTCGACGCCTACTAACTTGTTTAGGTTGTATTGCTGTCTCTCTCTAGTAATTTGTGGTTGTGTTTTAATTAAGGAGGTAACATTCAGGGCACATGAGGTGCCAGGGTGTTACAGTTGGTATCAGAGCGGGCGTTAGGTCTGTGGATTATAAACCTAGAGACGCGGCCTAGGTGCATTTACTCTTTAGAAGTTGCTTTGGGTAAATAAATTTAAAACATGTTGTAGGCTGACTAAGAAAGTAAAAATTTTGACACACTTGGAGCACAATAGGAAGGGTATGGTAAATCATTGCATTGCGTTTTATTGTTCTATCTATTTTATGTTCTTGATAGATGAAATGATAGTATGTTGATGTATTGAGTTTTGTCTTGATGTTAGATTGTTGTAGTTGTAGCTATGCCGGAGGGTAGAGGCTGCCCTCTGATCATGATGGCCATTGAGGCCATGGTCGAGGTGGGCGACACCCACCTCGGTGTCGTTGAGTCGATCGGCGAGGAAGTGGTTCGCTCAATGCTCCTGCACTGTTCAGGAGGTGTCCTGCTGACCTGACCGGGGTTGATCTGCCGCTTTGGCCAGTTTGCGGGCGTTGCAAAGGGCGTCTGGGGAGTTGCGTCAGCGTTCAGGTGGCTCTGCTGTGGTGCCTCCACTGCGGCAGCCCGTAATCGCCCGTAGCGCGGAGGCTAGGATGAGCCTCCGGAGTGGATGTCCCTCCGCTTGGATACTTTTTGGCGGAGCAGGCACGGTCCAATCATGATTAGCTCGGTATTTGGAAAAGCGATTTGAGGTCTGTAGATGACCGGTCGAAGGCTCGCTTTGTAGCCTTCGGTTGAAAGGCCAAGTGGATATCTGGTGGGAGGGTTCTTGCGGCGAGGGCCCCACTCTTGGACCCGATTACATGGGAGGATTCGTCCACCACTTCGAGCCAAGTTCTGCAGAGTCCTTCCTTGAGAGGATGGAGTACTCTTTATCCACCCTCTCCCGGGGCAAGAAGTCGGTGGCGGAATATGAGAAGAGTTCAACAATATCATCCGTTTCATTCCAACAGTGGCATCGGATGATCGAGAGAAGGCTCGAAGGTTCGTAGGGGCCTCAACTAAATTCAGGGTGATCATAGAACTCTTTTCCCGTGACCGCATCTGTGGTGGATCAAGCTAAGAGTATGGAGTTTGAATTGGAGCTTTCAAAGAAAAGTTCCTCTCTGGTGGTCTGAGAGCTTCATGGCAGCTCTGGTGGTGAAGCGAAGAGGTTTTAGTGGGGAGGTGGGTCCTTTCAGTGACCCCTTCCAAAAACAAGGGGACAAGGTTCCTCCTCGGGAACCAAGGCAAAGAACCCTCGTTCATCTTCATCGTCCTCCAGCGTGCGGCTTTTCGCATCCTGTTCCAGGGCAAGGTATGATTTGTTTCAAGTGCGGTGGTGGGCATCGCCTGCGAGTGTGCTGGCAGTTGGAAGTGTCATCATTGTGGCCGTCTGGCCATATGGGGCAAGTGTCGGTCGAATCAGCATCATCAAATGGGAGCAGGTGCCACCCGACTTAGAGTGCTTGACCAAGGGATCGATTCGAGATGTTGGCTACAACTCGGTTCTTCCGCAACCTTACGCATGGGCACCACATGTGACTTCTTGGCGCCCCACGTGGCTCCCCCTCGGTTTGTTGCACCACCTCCGGTGTTTGCGCTCCCATAGGGTGTTAGGGCTCCATGCTTGGCGCCACAGTCTATACCCTACCATTCTTTGAGGCATTTGCATGTCTAGATGTGGTGGCGAGTACTCTACTTGTGAATTCAGGTGATGCTTTTGTTCTTTTGATTGAGGAGCATCCTATTCTTTTGTGTCGATTGAGTTTGCTAGAAGGGCTAAGTTGGGGATGCAGATGTATTGCTAAGTGCATGGTGGTTACTTCTCTGGTGGTCTTATTTCAAGTTCAATGGTATGCGGGTTGCACTATTACCATTGATGATGAGGATTTCTTTGCTAATCGATGGTTATCCGATTGGCCCGTTCGATGTTATCTTGGGCATGGATTGGTTGCATCGATGCCGCAAAATTTGTTGCTCTTGGAAAGCGGTTGCTTTGAAGGCACCCTCGGGGAATTGAGTTGGTTTTCGAGGTAGTGTTCCTCGGTTCCCTCTTTGTCTTTGGCTAGTTTATTTCTTGGCGCGTCGTATGTTGAAGTCGAGGTACTCTTGGCCATGTCGAAAAACCAACCAATTCGGTAACCATTGAGGAGATTCTGTGGTGAAGGAATCGTGATGTGTTCCGATGAACTACAGGTTGCCGCCAAGAAGGGCGTGGAATTTCGGTTTGATCTTGTCGGTAGCGACCTATTTCTTTGGCGCCTTATCGCTTGGCTCGTCCTTTCCAAGAGGAGTGAAGAAGCAATTGGACGATTTGTTGTCTAAGGGCTGATCCGCGTAGTGTGTCACCGTGGGAGCACTGTCCTTTTGTTGCTAAGAAAGATGGGGTTGGCGTATGTGTGTAGATTACAGTGCTCTAAATTTGGTGACCATCAAGAACAAATACCACACCTCGCATCGAAGATTTGTTTGACCAATTGAAGGAGCAAAGGTGTTCTCTAAGATTGATCTTCAATCGGGTTACAATCAAATTCGTGTGAGGGAGCAAGATATTGAGAAAATAGCTTTCTCCACTAGGTATGGGCATTATGAATTTAAGGTTATGTCCTTCGGATTAACCAATGCTCCTGCTATTTTTATGGAGACGATGAACAATTTGCTACATGAGTATCTTGATGATTTCGTAGTAGTGTTCATCGATGATATTTTAATCTACTCCAAGTCAGATGAGGAGCATGCTCGTCATTTGAGGCTTGTGCTTCGTTCGTTGAGGGAGAATCAATTCTATGCCAGGTTGAAAAAGTGTGAATTTTGGATTTCAGAAGTGGGATTCCTTGGCCATATCATCAACCGAGGCATATCTGTTGATCCTCGTAAGGTTTCCACAATTGTGGACTGGAAGAGACCTTCTAATGTCAAAGAAGTGCGTAGTTTCCTTGGGATGGCTGGCTACTATCGTCACTTTGTTCAAGACTTCTCCTCATCGCTAAACCTCTTTCTCAATTATTTCGAAAGGTGAAATTCAATGGTCTGCGATTGTGGCCTTGAGTTTACACCTTGAAGGAAAAGTTGGTGATTGCTCTGTTCTCACCCTTCCTAAGCAGGCGCTTCACCATTTATTCGATGCTTCTCATGTGGGCCTTGGTTGTGTGCTTATGCAAGGGGCAAAGTTATTGCTTATGCATCAAAGGCATTTGAAAATGCATGGCGAAATTACCCAACCCATGATCTAGAGCTAGCCGCCGTGGTCTTTGCCACGAAGATTTGGAGGCACTACTTGTATGGCGAATCTGTGATATCTTCTTGACCACAAAAGCCTCAAATACATTTTCACTCGGAAAGATTTGAATTTGAGGCAGAGAAGGTGGTTGGAGTTGATAAAGATTATGATCTCACCATTCGATATCATCCAGGAAAGCTAATGTTGTGGCGGAGCTCTTAGCATAAGCGTTGCCTCTGCCCTTGATTGTCTACTAGCTGATTTTGGCGTATGGGGATCTCATATTGTTTCTTTGGCGCCATGCAAGCTGAGACTCAAGTGACCTTGGAGTCTCGCAATTCGGCGTGTGCGTGAAGCACAATAGCATGTTGAATGCTTCAACAAGTGAAGAAGCGCATTCTTTGAGGGCAAGATTGGGGATTTCAGCTTGGATGAGGTGGGAGCTCGAGGTTTAGAGGCCGCCTTTGTGTGCCTCAAAGTCTCAAGTTAAGGATGACATTCGAAGGAAGCTCATAGCACCCGTATCTGATTCATCTGGTGAGACTAAAATGTATCGAGATTTGAAAAAGGGTTTTTGGTGGAAAAGGATGAGGGTTGACATTGCTCAATTCGTAGCATCTTGTGGAATTTGTCAGAAGGTGAAGGCGGAGCATAAGCGTCCCGCTGGATTGCTTCAACCGTTGGAAGTCCCTGTTTGGCCATGGGATGATATAGCCATGGATTTTGTGGTTGGCCTACCTCGTACCCAACGAGGGAAGGATGCTATCTGGGTTATTGTGGATCATTTCAGCAAGTCTGCTTATTTCATTCCCATTCGCACAACGAACTTAGCAAGCGAATTGGCTCCTATTTATGTGTAGGAAATAGTGAGACTTCATGGTGTACCAAGACAATCGTATCTGATCGTGATGCAAAGTTTATCTCCAAATTCTGGGAAGGTTTGCAGAGTGCTTTAGGCACTCAACTCCGTCTTAGCACCGCGTTCCACCCGCAATCAGATGGACAATCTGAGCGTACCATTCAGACCTTGGAGGATATGCTCAGGTCATGTATCTTGGCGTGGAAGGGGAGTTGGGAAGATCATTTAGCTCTTGCTGAATTTGCTTATAATAATAGCTTTCGGGCAAGTATTCGAGCTGCCCTTATGAAGTGCTTTATGGGCGAAGTGCCGTTCCCCCTATCTTTGGGATCTTTGTGGGAAAGGCGTCCTTAGCCCAGATTGGGTTCACAAACTATTGAGCGAGTGGCGGTGAAAAAAACCTTCTTGCGGCCCGAGTAGACAAAAGAGTTATCTTGATGTGAGGAGAGAGATTTGGAGTTTGAGGTGAGGACGGCGTCTTGTTGAGGTGTCTCCCACTAAAGGTGTGGTTCGGTTTGGAGCGAAAGGAAGCTTAGCCCTAGATGCGTTGGACCATTCCCTATTATCGCCCAGTAGGGAAAGGTGGCCCTCGGTTGGAGCTTCGAATCGATGCAAGGAAGTACAATGTTTTCCATGTATCTATCTTGAGGAAGTTCTGCATGATCCAAATTTGGTTGTCCCTCTTGAGCCCTTGGTGATTGATCAAAATCTCACCTTGAGTCTCGACCGGTCACGAATCTTGGGACGAGTCGAGTGGGTATTGAAAGAAGAAGCTGAAGTTTGTCAAGGTCTGTGGTCCCATCAATCCGGCGAGAAGCGACTTAGGAGCTGGAATCTCACATGCGTGAGAAGTATCCAAAGTTGTTCCTATCAGGTATGTGTCGTAAGTTAACTTCTGCGGTCTCTTCGTTTGTTCGTTAGTGCCCGTGGAATTCGGGGTCGAATTCCTCTAAGGGGGGAGAGTGTAATATCGCGAAACCTCGCCCCAACCTTTATGCCTTCAGTCGGCCGTGCTGGGGCCGTCTGACAGGTTTTCTCCGAGGTGTTTGTTCCATATGGGAGGTTAAGGGCTAAAGGTTTTGGTTTTGGGAGGGTGTTTTGGAAATTCCTCTCCACCTACCCATTCTCTCTCTCTTGGATTTGTGTGGTAGCGTTGTTCCTCCCAAAGGCTGCTTTGCTGATTTTTCCAGCGATGGCGCCTCCTCCATTCATTGGTCTGGTCTCCTGTGCCATGGGCTGAGCCCCAGCTCTTGCCGTCCCTACCATTCTTGCTTGACCACCTTGGCTCTTGCTCCCTGCCGTTCTTTGCTACCACCCGAAAACTCTGTCGTCCTGCCCGTTCTTTGCCGAGTTCTGCCCGAGCTTGCCCACTCGCCTGCAGCCCTACCGAATCCAGCCGGCCGAGTTCCTGCGGCAGCTTGGGCTTGAGTTTCTGCCGGCGCCGCCCGATCCTGCCGTGACCCCCTCCAACCATCGGCGGTGAACCCTCCGTCCTCCTCTTCCTTGTGGGTAAGTGAGGTGAGGGTTCTAGGGTGTTTGATTCCTTGTGCTGGTTGGGGATAGTCTAGGGTCTCTAGATTTGGGCTTTAAAAGGCATTGCTCTAGTTGGGGAAGGGGGGCTGTGGTTGGAAGTTAGGCTGTGCTCAGGTTGAGTTTTTCGGTCACGTTTGGGCAAGTTAGAGTCATCTCGTGACCGGTTGACTGTGAGAAAAAATGAAGCTGGTGTTCTTAAGTTTATCTAGAGCTCAAGAAATCATGAATCAGCCCAACCGTTTGAAAGTTATGGCTGTTTTCGTGAGGGCTGTCTAGAACGTGTTGAGTGGTCGGTACTCTCTGTTCATCGTTGATCTGGGATCAGCTGGTGTGTTGGCCAATTGAATGGCTAAGTTATTTGTTTAGTTCATTTCCTTGCGGTGCGTTTGAGTGGAAGAACGCAAAAAATCCGTTGAGCCAATCAAAGATTCACGATCTTTGGAAGTCAATGTCCTGGAATTGGGAAATTTCAGCGAGCTCAGTTTTTTGCGGTTGAGTTGTAGTTGCGATTTGTAGACCTTCAAGGCATCTCCGCATAAGTGGTTGTGAGGGAGTTGTAGATTAGCCTCTTATGGGTAACTAGAGGTAAGAACCCGTTTTTGGTTAAACTAATTAGGAATTAAGCTCTTTAGAGCACTTGCTGTCAGATTTCTAATTGCGGGATTTTGGGTCTTTATGCGTTCAGGTGTAGTAGGGATTTGTGTGTATGGTTATGTGACTTGCTTAGAATTTGAAATTTGGGTATGCAAATGTTTTTCCAGGGAGTAGCCGGGAGGCTTCAACTTCTCGCCATCCTCCTCGCGGTTGAAAGCAAGTGTAATGTGATATGCATGTTGTGGTATTGTAAAGGTTTAATGTTGTTTAGGACCTTACCCACATGAAAGAAATTATATTGATGTCTTAATTGTGAATTTGAATAGATTACATAAATGGCGGTTTATGAAAATAAGATTTATCTATGTGATGCATTCGGTTATGGTTTGCAATAATGATTAGAAATGAATGAAGATGTGATCTAGGTGTGCCCATTTACATTCATGCATTCATAATGGACAGGCGTCCCATGTTGATCTAGGCCTCGGTGCTCACCGTAGTGAGCACAAAGTCCTACCTCGTAGTCCCATTCATCGAGATAAATGGGAGGCGAGACATTAAAGTAGGCCCCTCCACGGGATGGATGGGAGCGAGAGGATGCATGCCGACGTAGTGCATCCGCAACTCTAATATGAGCCAAAGATGGTTGCATTCATGAGCATGCATGATGCATTGCATAATTGTGATTGTGAGCATAGGCTTAATGAGTTGATTTGGATGAGCATTTGTGAGTTAAATTCCTTATATGCTTAAAGTCACGTAATTCATATGTATAATTGTTACATGTTCACTTTAATTTCTTTTCACATTACACTTTCTTTGAGTGTGAGCTCACATTTGTGTTTGATGTTTCATTCTAGGGGACTCCAAGGCGACATTTCGGAGATGGGCTAGCTCACTTCACTCACGCTGACTTCACGTAGCTAGAATTAGGGCAACATCCTTACTTTTGATTATAGTAGTGATGGTGATGAACTTGACTTCTTTTGGTTAAGATAAATTGTAAGTAATGGGGGAATGTTTAAGACTATGAAACCTTAGTTGCATGGTGTATCTACTAGTGGTCCTCAATGGTGTAGTGCTTGTCTTTTGCTTATGTTACACCTTTATGTATTTGCTTAGTTGATCATGATGTTTAGCGGATGCCATAGCAGATTTTGGTGGTTGGTTGGTTGTGTATGGCTAAATATGTTGTCTTTATTATTTGTTGTCTTTTGTCTGCTGAGTGGATGTCCTAGTTTTAGGGGAGGTGCTGTCGAATTTTTTATGAAAGTTCGGCCCCTACTAGCTTGTTTAGGTTGTATTGCTGTCTCTCTCTAGTAATTTGTGGTTGTGTTTTAATTAAGGAGGTAACATTCAGGGCACATGAGGTGCCAGGGTGTTACAGAAATGACATGGTACTCATAATCATGAAGGATTGTGCGTAGTTACTTTATGCTTACATACTTGTTATTTTATATACTTGTAAAAATTGCTTTGACAAAATTCCGTTTTGCAAATTACTACTTGATTTGCAAGTTCAATTTCGCTTTATGTAAAATAATTGTAGAAGCCTCCTCTGACATAACCAACGTTTACTGCATTTTGCAAATACACTTTAAGTCTTGCTGAGTATGAAAATACTCACCTTTGCTTATTTGTTGGTTTAGTTGAAGAAGAAACCCTAAATATATATGCTTCATCGCATGATACGAGAATCTTGATTATGAGATTTTCTAGGGTTTATATCTTGTCAGATGCCTAACGGTTGGGTGGGTAAACTACAAGTCTTTTGCTTCTTTCCGTGGTAATATACTTTGCTTTGTAAGACCTTATTGTATAAATTACCATTATCTTACGTAATAATGAGTATGGATGTGTTATCAATTGTTGTAAGTGTGCATACTAGCCACTAATCATGATACTAGTACTGTATGCACATATATCATCCTTGTTGGTATTCCATACCAAAAAGGACGGTCCTTACATTCAGTAAATGTGACTTTTGAAAAAAGGAAGTGGAGTTCCTTGGACATGATATGACTGCCAAAGGCATTGCAGTTAACCTAAGTAAAGTGGAAGAACTGCTGCATTGGGAGCAAGTTAGTTACCCTGATTCACAATTTTATTGATATGGCAGGATATTATCGTCAATTGATTGACGGATTCTCGATAATTGCTAGGCCACTTATGCAGTTGTTGAAAAAGGAAAAGAAGTTCATATGGATATCGGAGTGCAAGAAGTGTTTCCAGGAATTAAAGAAGCATCTAACGATAGCACCAGTGCTAGTATTGCTCGATGTTTAGAGTAGCTTTTGTATCTATATATTGTGGTGCTTTTAGACAAGGACTTGGATGTGTGTCAATGCAAAAAAGCGAAGTTGTTGCATATGCATCAAGACAATTGAGACTGCATGAGGTGAATTATCCTATGCATATTTGGAGTTAGCTGCCCTTGTGCATGCTTTAAACTTGTGGCATCATTATCTCATCAAAATAGATGTGAAATATATATAGATCACGGGGAGTTTGAAGTATATATTTACTCGGTTAGATCTCAAAATAAGGCAGCGAAGATGGTTGAAATTGATAAAGGATTATAATGTGGGAATCTACTATTATGTGGTAGCGAGATACTTAAAGTCAGAAGAATCATAGTGTTAATATGATAATTTAGGAGAGTCAGTCTAAATTGTGCAAGGAATTTCAGAAGTTGAAGTTATAAGCAGTTTCAAAAGGATTCCTGGCTACTTTAGATGTAAAACCGACTTTGGATAACTAGATCTAAGAAAGTCAGAAAGATGATGACAAGATCAAGAGGGTTAAGTACAAAATGGATGAAGTAAAAACGTAGGATTTTTCTTTAGAGGATCAATATACTCTTTGGATCAAGAGTCAAATTTATGTACCTAATCGAAAGGAGTTAAAGTTGTTGATTCTTGAGGAAGCTCATGATTCAAAGTATTCAATTCACCTAGAAAACGCTAAGATGTATCAGAATCTTAAGAAAGGTTTTGGTGGCCTAGTATGAAGCTTGAAGTCGCTGAACATATTGCTTTGTTTGATGTGTGTCAGAGTGAAGGCAATGTTCAAAGGTCAGCTGATTTGTTATAGCCATTAAAGATTCCTCAATGGAAGTAGGAGGAAATCGGTATAGATTTTATTCTTGATGCGCTTATAACTTCGGAGTGGATATGATTCTATATGGGTTATAGTGGATTGTTTGACAAAAGATAAGACTACTTATCTGGAGATCGTCTAGTAGAGTTGTATATGTCAAGGATTATTTGTTCGCTTGGAGTGCCAAAGAAGATAATGTCAAATATATGTGCTCAATTTACCTCAAGATTATAGAATAAGTTGCATAAAGCATGGGAACTCATTTAAATTTTAGTCTGATTATCATTCACAAACAAATGGTCGGACTAAAAGAGTTAATCATATTTTGGAGGATATGTTGAGAGCTTGTACTCTAGCTTATCTTTGCTTAGTGGGATAAAAGTTTGCCATATGCATAATTCAATTATAATAACAGTTATTAGGCGAGTTTGCAAATATCACCATTTGAAGATCTATATAGCTATTCTGTGGTACTCTATTGAATTGGAATGAGATAGGAGAGCATCTTATTTTGGGCACGATATTATTAAGAAAGAAGCAGATTGCCATGATCGATAAAAAGATTAAAAGTAGCTTAGTCATGGTAGAAGAATTATGATGATAGTCGCCAATGAGAGTTGAGCTTTAAGCTAGAAGATTTTGTGTATCTCGAGTTACCCCTCTTAAAGGAGTTAAAGGTTCTACATTAAAGCAAAAGCTTGCACCAAGATATGTTAGTCCATTCAAAATCTTAAGTCGAAGAGATGTTACTTATTAGTTGGAGTTACCTTAGCATTGGCGGGTGTGCATAATGTGTTTCATGTCTCTCGGCTTAAGAAGTGTCTTTGAGTGCCATGAGAGTCAACATCGTTGGAGTCAATTGAATTGCAGAGGATTTAACCTATAAGGAGCATCGATTAAGATTTTAGATGTTGTTGATTGCAAGACTAGAAGCAAGTATATCCTTTTTGCAGAGTATAAAGGGTAATCATTGAAGTGACGAAACATAGGAGTATGAGGAGGATCTGGCGAATTTCCTAACTTGTTCTTTAGTGGAGTCCTAAATCTTGGGGTTAGAGATTCTATTAGAAGAGGTTTGTAACATCCCAATTTTGGCTCATATTGATTTTAAATTGTTAATTGTGATTTTTATGAATTTTTGGAAATTTATAAAATTTATTTAAATTTAAATAATATTTTTTAAATAGAGTTGTTGCACATAATATTTAGAAATAAGCAAAATTTATTTAAATTTTTTGTCAAAAATATTTTATTTGAGTTCTAAATGTCTCAAAGTATTTTTCAGAATTTCTAGAATTTTTGAAATTTTTCCACTTATTTGTAGTTAAATGAATTTTTAGAATTATTTAATTGTAAAACCATTGGAAAATCACGATTTTGGTTTGAAATGAATCATTCGGTTTGGCTCGATTTTCCCAAGCATTAGCCTGCCTTAGCATGACCTAATTTACATCACACACGCGCGTGCCCTACTGAGATCCTAGATGCCAATAGGTGTGGCCATGCTAGTGTGGCCTCATCGTCCCCAACTTGGACTCTGGCCAAGCTCCATGTCCATAGTGTCCATCTCGATGTGGCGTGGGGTCTTAAGCCAATATAAAGCGGTATCTAGTCTGTTGAGCCATAGCAACCTTAGATCTAGAGCCAATCACCCTAGGAAACCTTAGAGTCACCAAACTCTGCGAGGAATCATCATCACCGCCTTCAGAGGAAAACACAAAATTCATCATCTTTAGTGGTCCTTGAAGCTCATGCTTGGTGCCATCAAGTTCGCCTCATCTTGGGTGAGCTGGTGCCTAACTATTCCTCACTAGAGCATCACCAAAAGTCATCATCCCTGGAGTGCCAAAGAATAAGGTAAGCATGTCACTAGAACTGTGACAATGAGCTCTACCCATAGGTGCCCTCAATGGTCACCGTCGATGACCCTAGGTCCCAGCACCGTTGTCATCGACGTGTCATGTCTTGGTGACTGACAAGTGGATGCCACGTCATCACCCCGTTAATGTCGTGTTAGCCTCGGTGCTGGTTTCGCATAGTGAGTGTCATGTCACCGTGCCTTATTAGACAAGCCATGTCACCATTGGTCGGTCCCACCTATTGGCCAAATCGATCTCATGAGCCTAGTCCACCATGGACTCATGCTGATTCGGGAACCCGATCCACAGATCGGGCAACCACCTGTTAGCCAAACAAGGATTTTACAATTTATTTGTACACAGGAAACCGATCACTGATGTCAGCATGACATCATAAATTGATTTTTTGGTAGAAAAAATTTAGGAAATATGGAATTTCTCCTTTTCAGTATTTTCCTTTAATTTGAATCTTCGAGAGCCCATTCTTCTTCATACGAGCCCGATGATGTGATTTAAGATTTTAAAAAATTATAAATTTCAGATCTATTTAATGGTGAATTTTATTTAATTTTAGGAGTTTGTTTGCTCTCTATTTTATTTATTTTATGTTTATCTCTCAATTTATGTAGGCGTTGAAGTGCCCATATCATTTGAGGGTGAAGCGTTGACTCAAGCTCAAGATCGGATCGAGAGCGAAGCTTTTTCAAGGTAAGTTGTGTTTTAATCATGTTGAACCTGTTTTACAAATGCTATATTGTTTTAAAGCAATATAACATGATTAAACCCAATATGGTTGATTTTGTCCATAGTGCTTTCGCTTCATTGCCGTCCCATTTGCCTTCGCCTCCCCTTCCCCTACCTCCCCTCGCCCGCTTCCCCGCTACCTCGGGCCTCCCATCCGCCCCCCTCATTGTCCCTCCCCTCGGGTGTCGATGTGGGCACGGGTGGGGCTAAACAACCATGTGTGGCTACATGCCCTACCACCGGCCACGTGCGTCATGCTGTGCACGGGCCTGTTGTACCGGAAGCAGGATGTACCGGCCCGAGCATGACCAAGTTTCGCTTGCTAGGCCATGCTGTCCAATGTGCCCGGTTTGCAGGCCTAGCATTGCCTGAAAAACATGCTGGACCGGTACGACACGATTGTGGGCAGGCTGATCTGATGATGTGCCGGCCTGAAAATACCCTGTCCACACTACTACACAACAGGCAATCCTTGCTGCCATATCACTGCCGGTTGGGATAGAGCCCTCAGTGATAACATATCACTGCCAGTTCATAAGATTGGTTGCGTGGGAAACGTATCACTGCCGGTTTGGCTAACCAACCGGTAGTGATAACAGAACTATCCTTGCCGGTTTATACCCAAAACCGGTAGTGAAATATCCTTTATCGGTTCCATTTACAACCGGCGGTGATATCAGAACTTTTCTTGCGGTTTTAATCTTTGGCGGTGATATGTATTTTCGTGCATTGAATTTTCGGCGTAATTTGACCTTATCCTTTGCCGATTCTGCGCCAAAGCGACGTGATAAGGTATTTATATAGTTGACCTGGTGATGCCTTCCCCGTAAAACTGTGAGAGAGAACTCTATTTTTTCGGTTGTTATTTTCTTGGCGAGTGTTGCCAAAAATTGTATTAATATTTTTCTCATATTTCTCTTCAAGGTGACTTCTTCTCATTGAGTAGAACAAAGAGGAGCTCTGTTTTGCTTAGTAGTTATTACCTTGGCGAGTTGCTACTTAAAATTGTATTAAAATTTGTCTCGTATTTATCATTGAGGTTAATTCTTGACTTGATCTATGTTATATTTGTAGTAAAATTTTACTTTATAGATTGCTCTAGATGTTGATAATTGCTGATTGTATGGTGTAAACATTTTAGGTCGATAGTGCTCAAATTAAGGTCTAGCTAAATTATTGAATAAATTATAATTCTTATCTATTTTAGTGATGTAGTGGATTTTTAAGTAATGAAAATTGCTAGATGGACAATTATGCATAATTGTAATTATTTTAAATAATGAAAAATTGTTATATGGATTTTTAAATAGTAAAATTGCTAGATGAATTGTAAATAGTGAGAATTGCTAGTTGAATATTTAAATAATGAAAAATGGTAGATGGATTTTCCAATAATGAAAGTTGCAAGATACATAATTATTTAGAAATATATCCTTATATTCAATTATATGCTTGTTTGATGTATATTAATTTAATTTAGGCCCCGTTTGGCAACTTGGAACCGGACTGTTTCTCCTAGAATCTGAAATGAATCCAACCAAACGGAATAGCACTCGGAACGTTTCAAAGTGAATCGTTTCGATTTTTACACCGTGCTTGAATCGGCTAGCAACCCGTTCCTCCAGTTCCTCTTTCCACAATCTGAATCGAGACACTTAGCCAAAGCGGTTTCAGGCGGTGATTCGATTCTACTTGAAACGTTTCTACCAGAATCGGAACCGTTTCGTTTCTACTAGAATCTAGAACCGTACCAAACGGGGCCTTAATTTAATAGCGCTACAAAACAAAATGAAATGAATAAATCTTCTAAATAATTAAAAAAATGCTAGATGGATATTGAAATAGTGAAAAGGTTTGATGTATTTTAATATAGGCAAAATTAGTAGATGTATTTGTAAATCTAATCATTTACAATTATATTGTTATTTGCGTTATGTGCTTATAATGTGTTTATCGTTTTAATTAATTAGCCTTTGCATGACTAATGTAAAGAATAAATTATTTTGGTTTCGTTTATTGATATACTGATGTATGATACGGACCGTCGCGGACCAGAGTTCTTTAATGGTGTGACTTGTTTTCTGAATGCGGCTGCGGCACACAAGTTGAAGAACATGGCGGACTATATGTGTTGTCCATCGTTGATTGTAAAAATGAAAATTTTTTTTCTAACATAGTGTCGTCGTGCACACTTGTTTGAAGGGGTTTCAAGGCTGGCTATATCTGTTGGACCGAAAACGGTGAAGATGATATTGTACATGAAGGGCAACACATTGATGAAGATGATAGAGACAACGATATGGCGGTGGAAGATCGTTCGTTGATAGCCACGAAGATGATCTAGATCAAATGTTGCGTGATGGGGAGGGACTTCCGCGAGTCAAAGGAGTTTCAAAAGTTCGGCATATGGTAGAGGACTCTACAATGCCATTGTACTCGGTTGCAGGAGGAGCACAAAAAGGCGCATCTTGTGCTTCGCTACTACTGGTTGAAAGCAAGCAATGGTTGGTCCGATAAGAGCTTTCTTGAGCTATTATGTCTCTTGGGGACTTGCTTCGAGAGGGTAATATGTTGTGCTGCTCGTACCAGGCCAAGCGGGTTGTTTGTCCGTTGGGACTAGAAGTACAAAGAATATATGCATATCCAAACAATTGCATATTGTATCGCATAATGAGTTTGCGGATATGGATGCATGTGTTGTTTGCAAAGCAAAAGCGGTATAAGAACCGATGATGATATCGAGAATGATGATGTCGGGTAAAGCGTAAGAAGAAGAGGTGTCCCGTAAGGTGGTGTGGTATTTCCTATAATCCTATGCGAGGTGATTGTTTGCGAACAAAGGCATGCCCAATTGCTACGATGGTACTTGCATTAAGAAGCGTAGAAGCATGGAACGCTCGGACACCTTGCTAATTACGTGCAATGGAGGAATATCGATAGAAA
Organism: Guadua angustifolia; assembly: GCA_036346375.1. NCBI lineage: Eukaryota > Viridiplantae > Streptophyta > Magnoliopsida > Poales > Poaceae > Guadua > Guadua angustifolia. The sequence goes on along the minus strand of CM070504.1, from coordinate 55,124,099 downwards.
ATATATGAAGCACTTTGCATATGATGTGAGAATATAAGGTTGGGTTTAGTACAGATGGGATGAATCCTTTCGGCAACATGAAGCGTCGTCATAGCACTTGGCTGGTAACTATATGCATCTACAACCTTCCTCCTTGGCTTTGCATGAAGCGAAAGTACATTATGATGCCACTCTCGATCCAAGGGCCGAGGCAACCTAGCAATGATATCGATGTGTACCTCAAACCATTGGTTGAAGATCTTCTAATATTGTGGAGCGATGGTGTATGCGGGTATGGGATGAGTATAAAAGAGAGAACTTTACCCTATGGGCATTGTTTTTCGTAACCATCAATGATTACCCTGCTCTTGGTAACCTGTCAGGCCAGACGACAAAAGGCTTCAACGAATGCATCCAGTGCTTGGATGATACAGCTAGCCGGTGGCTGAAGAACTATCGAAAAATGGCTTACATAAGGCATCGTAGGTTCCTCCACAAGGATCACCCATACCGCAATAATAAGAGAGCTTTTAATGGGACAAAGGAGACTGCCTTAGCTCCGAAGAATCACACTGGGAAACATATATTTGCTGCCGTAAAGGATCTTACAATTATTCACGGAAAGGGAGCCAGCAGTACATCTATCTCGAGTTCCCAGGATCAGGCTCCTTTGTGGAAAAAGAGATCAGTATTTTGGGTCCTACCTTATTGGCAGCACTTGGAAGTTCAACACGCAATCGACGTCATGCACATAGAGAAGAACGTGTGTGATAGCTTGCTTGGTATCTTACTGGACATACCTGGCAAAACAAAAGATACACTCCAAGCACGGATAGACCTCGAAGATATGAAACTCAGGAAGGAGCTGCATCACGAAGAAATGGATACAGGAAAAAAGTACCTTCCTGTAGCCTACTACACTCTGAGCAAGAAAGAGAAAATTAGCGTTTGCGAATGCTTGCATGGAGTCAAAGTTCCATCTGGTTACTCTGCTAACATAAAGAGATTAGTCTCAATGAAAGACTTAAAATTAATTGGTATGAAGTCTCACGATTGCCACATGATGATGACACAGATGCTTCCAATTGCAATTAGGTGTGTTCTGCTAGAGAAAGTCCAAGACCCAATTATCAAGTTGTGTTCATTCTTCAGCGAGATTTCACAAAAGGCCATCGATCCGTTAAAACTAGATAAGCTGCAGGAAGACGTGGTCCACACTCTCTGCTAGCTTGAGATGTGTTCCCTCCATCTTTTTTGATATTATGGCCGATCTTATTGTTCACATTGTGAAAGAGATCACGGATTTTGGTCTCATATTTCTACATTAGATGTACCCTTCGAGAGATTCATGGGGTTATAAAGAAATATGTTTGTAAAGGCGACATCGTAGGAAGGCTCCATTGCCGATGGTAAGGAGAACAAGGAGGCCATTGAGTTCTGCGTCAATTATATGGATCTCAAACCGATTGATGTGCTGTATCTCGGCATGAGGAAGCTATAGGGAAAGGACACTAGGCGAAATTACTACGTACTAGCAATCTAGCTTCATTTACACAAACACATTTCACAGGTTTTGGGACAATCGGTTGTGGTGACCCGTATGTCAACATGCACAAGAACATGCTATCGAGAACAAACCGGGAAGTCGAGAGGTTTGGCTCATGAGAAACACGAGAGATAACCGGCGATTGGTTGCGTAGACACATGATGCATACGAGCGGTACTTTCGGTTGAAAGTGTTGGCTCGAGGGACCGTCAACTACAATTTGGACATTCCAAGGATCGACATAAATGGTTTTACATTTTATACAAGAAGCAAGATAAAAGAGCACCAACTAAAATAGTGGTATACGTATAGATGCCTATGATGAGCAATAGAAATAGGCAAACCTACTCTGATTCATAGAAGAGATTTGGGAGCTTGACTATGGACCTTTAAAGGTCCTCTCTTTTAGTGCCAATGGGTCAAACTTCTAGGGGCGTGAATATTGACAAATGCGGAATCACTACCGTGGACCTCAAACAAGTCGGATCTGAGAGGAGAACCATTCGTACTTGCTAATTCTATTACACAAATCTTCTTTATGTATTTCGGCTAACAAGGGTGCGACATGGTTATTCAAGGAAAAAAGAAGGATTGTCGAGTTGAGAATGTTGTTGACGAGGAAGAGTACAACCAATTCGATGAGCTTTCCCCTTTCGGAAGGGCGTTGACCTAAGTATCATGGAAGAGAGTAGCGAAGCTACATACATACGCGCGATCATAATGAAGGTTGAATTGTAGCTTAGTTGTAGTAATGAAATATATGCTTTCTTTTATCTGAGCGACATGTTTATTTTCTCATATGTAACAATTAATGTAATATATGCAATAATGGAAATTGAGGTTATGCTTTCTTTTGATCAAATTGAAAGTTTCACTTAATTGGTCGAAGACTAGCTTATCATTTGTATTTGGATTTTTGTGATTTTGATTGCATTTGAATTTGTGTTAATTTGACTGCATTTATGTTTATTTTTCAAGCATTATTTGATTTTTGAAATATTAAAACTATTAAAACAGTTAGCCATCTGATTTTATAATTTTAGAACTTGATACAAATTTCGAAAATATTTAAATATAATATTAGATGTCTCTGATATACCTCCAAAATTTTCGAGAAAATTTGGAGACTAGCTTATCCTTTGCTAGTTTCTAGTATCAGCAAGCAATGATAAGCACTATCACTCTTAGGAGTAGTTATCTGCGGCGTTGATATTCCTATCCTTGCGGTTGGGCGTCCACCTGGCAGTGATATTATAGTATTATTGTCGGTTTGTAGTGTGAACCAGCAGTGATAACTTATATCACTGCCGACTCTATATATGGACCAACAGTGATATGATATCACTACCGGTTGTTTTGGTGACCCGGCAGTGATAGTGTACCCCCTATAAATTCAAAGGTCACGTCGTCTTCTCATTTACCCTAACCTAGCCCTCTGAGTTACAGCACCATCCCCGCCGCTCGCCTTGTGCCTCTGTCGCCTCCCGTCGGACCGACGCCGTCGCCTCGCCTCGGAGCTCATCGCCTCGACCTCGCCTCGGACCGCCTCCTCGCCTCGGAGCTTCCCAGCCGTCACCTCGGACCTTCCCCGCTGTCGCCTTGGACCTTCCCTGCCGCCACCTCCCCACCGTCGCCTTCACCTCCCCACCATCTCCCCGCCGTCATGTCGACCTCCCCGCCGTGGTACACCTCTTGTGAACTTCATTTATGATAGAGGCCCGAATGTTGCTTGATGTCCGAATGTTGGTTGATGTGGATGTAATCCAGTGATGGTGCATGTGGGATGTAATCCAGTGATGCTTGATGTGAATGTGCAGTTGAATGCTAAGGGGCTAGCCAATTCATTTGGCTTGGGAACCTAGCATGTGGGTATAGTGTTCAGTGAGGATTTTGAGACTGAAATAGACAATTTGTAACAACAAATGTTGACAGCATGTTATATCTTGTTACTTCTTGTTTAGCTTAATTGATTATCCTGCTATATATGCTTATTCAGTCAATTTAGTGCTTCCTGTTTAATGGAGAAAACTTAGATCATATTCAGTCAATATAGTGTTTGCTGTTTTGTCTTATGTTCATGCATGTTTAAGTGATTCACTGTTTTATGCATATATTATTCAATTGAGTAGATTTGTTATTAATCTGTCAACAAGTAAATCAATAACTAAGGTAAGGTTTTCACAAATTAGTCTATTACTCGTCCCTTGTGGCGAGGAGGGCCTTTGGGCAACCCGACATCTGAGAACACTCAAAATAAATAAGTTGAGCTTTATGCTAGTTGCCTTGTTCATGTTCATGTTTATGCCCTTGTTGATATCACTGATACTGCGTTCAGTCTATATGATGCAATCTGTTATTCTGAATCAGTATGGAATCATGTGTTGTTTTGATCATTTTGCTCTATGGTTATTTATAATTCTTGGAATAATTATCATGATAAAATTGTTGATACCGCCATATTTACAACAATCCTCGCTCGCCTCGGGCCGCCGCCACCTCACTACAGCTAGAAGTAAACTTCAATTTGGTGCTTTGTATATGTTCTTGAAAGATGTATACATGTTTTTTAAATATTTGTTTTGTAAAGAGAAGTGTATGTGTATTATTTTTATATGTGTGACCTTGAAAGATGTATGTGTATAAAAATATATATATGTGACCTTGAATGATGTATGTGTATAAAGATCAAAAAAAAATATGTGTGACCTTTGGTAAATCTCCTATGTATGTGTATATATCCTATGTATGTGTATGTGCACATGTTCCTGAAATATGTACTTTTGGTAAATCTCCTATGTATGTGTATATATCCTGTGTATGTGTATGTGTACATGTTCTTGAAATATGTATACATGTCATTCAAATATTTGTATGTGTCCTTGAATACTATGTATTTAGATGATTACATCTTTAGTCGTATTTGGATGATTACGTTTTACATATTTGATGATTGAATATGTAAGTAAAAATTATAAGGCGTTATAGATCAATTTCAATTAAGATACCAACCTTTAGTGTAGCTAACTGCTACAAGCCACACAAGTTATGGAATACTCCCTCGAATCACAAATAGTTGTCATTTTGAATATAGCTGTGGTCGAACTTTCGAAATTTTGACCATCAATATCTTCTAAATATTTAAATTGGATAAATAAAAATCATATGCGTAGATTTATCTTGAAAAGTACTTTCATCATATGTATTTAGTCATTTGATTGATTGCACCAATATACATCTTTTATGCAGCTTGAAAATCATATGTGTAGATTTATCTTGAAAATCATATGTGTTGATTTAGACTATGTTTGAGTATTGGTTATCTATTTGCCGATTTGCTCTATGGTCAGTCAAACATGGTAATTGTACAAAAGTAAGATACATGGCTGAACATGTTTCTGAAAAAAAAGAGTAGATGCTTGTGCAATTCTCTTTACCCAATATGTGTTAAATAATCAATTTCTTATATGCTAATATTCTAGCATAGTAAAACACAACAGACTACAAAGTTATAATTTTCTATTAATCACCATATTTGCAAGTGTAATGAATATATGGAGATTTATATCGCAGTCTCAAAAACAACTGTAAAAAACACTATCATATGTATATGCCATCGTTTGAATTCATAAGTATGTGTATGTGTGTTAATTTGAAATTTCTGATAAACTTGCTAGGAATGGCCTCTAATCAGGGACAAGTGCCAGAGGGAGTTCGACCTTCGAATATAGACGAAGTAGGAATGGGTAGCCCAACGTACTACCTGAACCTACAGGATATTGATATGGAGCAACCTGGCGTCACTACTATGGACCAAGCCCGACACCCTTGCCATGGACTAGTGATGCCACTAACATGGGCGAGGTAAAGTATTAATGCGTTGTGATTCCCAAAATATTGTAGGGTCGACGACTAATAAGAAGATCCAATTGCGAGGCTCGGGCGTCGATGAACAAAGGCGGCCGCGTGTGGTGAGCAAGATGCCTAAGGGTGTTCACAACATGGTATAGCTCTCGACAGTTGGGGAACCTACTATACCCGCGTCAGCATTGGGGCCGTACAAGACAGCATGACAAGTACTTGCTAGGGATAATGTGCCCATCAGCAATAGATCATGGACCGGCCGCTGAGGTGATCAGTGGGTAGTTCCCGATGACCTGAAGGGCATGCTGTGGGACAAGCTAAAAGAAGTATTCTAGTTCCCCCAAGGGTCCAAGTTGGTTGCAAAGAAACGTGCACTAAGTATCATGTGCACCTTGTGGAAGAATTGGAAGACGATGTTGAATAAGAACTATGTGAAGAAGAATGAAACGCCAAATTTTAACCTGTATCAAAAGATAAGGTAGTTTTGGGAGAACTTTGTGGCGTTCAAGAATTCTGAAGAAGCCTAGATAGTGAGTCGGAAGAACAAGGCAAAAGCGGATAAGAATATGTACCCTCACACACTAGGCACTAGTGGCTCGTGAAGAAAATACTGCATGGGATAGGTGCGAAGAAGAGCTAACCCATGAGGCGTCATTCTGTGACGAGGAGGTTGAGTGAACGTCAAAGCTTGGTTTGCTTGGGAGGGCTTGTCTCGAAAGATGGCAACAAGCTTCAAGAGCGATAGAGCCAGGAAGTGTCGCGGAAAATAGCAGATGCTCACGTGCGATCTTCCCAAGGTTTTTCGAGGCCACGAAGGGAGAATGACGGTATTGTTGCCACTGGTAACAAGGAGCACCACTCGTACTTTCGAGGAGTTGGTTTGGTGCCATGGAAAGAAGGCTCCCCAATGACTCATCATTGTACAAGTGGCGAAAAGAATAAGAGAAGATCAATCTGAATTTGTCAAATACAAGATGCTATGACGAGGCGTTAGCGAGCGAGAGAGTGGAGTTGGATAAAGTTGTGGAGCAAGCGATGAAAGCTCTCAACTCGACCGCCACCGATGTGACCCTCGGAACTTGATCCACGGTGTTCGTGAGAGCATGGACTCCATTTTCGATGGATGACATCACGAAGCTGACACCGTGCAAGCTGCATATGTCTGCACATGGCATTACCATCAAGGTGGCTGATGGCAGGGCTTGGCCATGAGGCTCTTCGTAGGTTCTGCACTGCCGCCCGATACCGCTGGGATTTGCCAGGGTCGAAGTGGACAGTGTAGTCCGACAATATCACAAAATGGAGGTAGAGATTCCTGACGAGGACGAAAAAAACAAACTTGGAGAAAACATGCATGGCTTCCTCGCGTGGAGCAAGAGCTTGATTATGTTTGGCTCGGACGATGAGGACGACAAAGACGATGATGATGATGATCAGCAGCACTCTCCACATGCAGACCTGTCGCCTAGGAAAAGTGCAACTCCTCCGCTGGCACTAGCTACGAAAAGTCCAACTCCTCCACCGGCACCACCCAGGAAAAGTCCAACTCCTCCGCCGGCATATAAAAAGAATCGACCATCAGCACCATATCAGAAGTCCGCACCGTCTTATAGCAAATCTCGATCATCTGTGAAGTCAGCATAGCCTCAGAAGAAATTACCAGCTGGGATGACTGAAGAAGAACGGAAAAAGGAAATAAGCGCCTTCGTAACATCTCACTTCAAAAAGGTGCCATCACCTAAGAAGACTAAAGTTGATGCTAATGCATCGAAATTTTTTTTGAGTATGGCAAAAGTCAAAGAGACAGGCGGGCTTGAACCTTCCAAAATGTCGGACTATGGCGCAACTCCGAAAGCAATACTTGAAGGCGGCTAGTCTTGAAATAGCGTTGATATCATAATTTGAAAGAGATCTTTTTGAACAACCGTTCTCACGAGCAAGGTCTAAGGTGGAAGTTCTTTCAGGGCAACGCTGGTTGAACCGGCTCATTTAGACAACCTAACAACACAATTGCGGTGCGTCCATCAGTGGTACATGCAGCAATGCAAAAATGGAATGGAGGCGCTCCCAGTCAGATACAAAGAATCGGATTTTCACAATGGGGATAACATCTTCTGGGTGTTATTCACCAAATTGTATATGTTGTACAAGCAAGATGCCCTGGACGTGAATGTACTCAGACTGTGGACTTTGTAAGTCTCTATGTATATTCTTATATATTCTTGTACCGTTTAACTGCATGTCTAACTTCTTTTTTATATATGTAGAATGGAGATACAAACATGTAGAAGAAATAGCAATGATAAGTTAGGATTTCTCTATCTGGGGCTTGTCAACGAGAAAATTATCCTGCAGGATCCACAGTTTGTTGAAAACTATTTATTTAATACTTTCTTGAAGCTGCAATACAAAACCTCCATACGTTTACCCTATAACTTTAAGTACGTATTACCCTACTTCTAATATTGTTTTACTATTTTTGCATGACACGATATGGGACTAATAGGCTATGTTAACATATATGTCCAGGTTTTATTGGGTCCTCCTCGTCATCGAGTTAGATGCTAGCAGGATTTTTGTCTTGGACTCGATGAGAAAACCACTTAATATGTATCAAAATTTTTGGGACATGATGAACATGTAAACTCGATCGTTGCGTTATTGCTCTAGTAATATTTTATTCTATTGCATTTAAGCTTAATTACTTTTTAAAATCATTCATAGGGCATTCACATGATATTGCAAGAAAATTCATCGGCATCGTCCCTACAAGAAAGATTTCCAAATAATAACCGACTTTCCATGCATGAGACAAGACCCGGGAAATAATTTATGTGCATACTACGTATGTACAAATATACATTCAATTGTCATGGAGAGTGTTGGCTATAACGAAGCCATGGTATATAATTACACATTGATGCCTACTTTTCTTTCATTTAACATAAGTCATCATTAATTAAATTTCTCTTTTCTTCAATAACAGCGCTCCAGGATGAGAACCAATAAGTTATTGCTAATAGAAATTTTAGCAATTCAAGAGCAAATCGCTGGATTCGTTCACGATGAGATCATCAATCCAAACGGCGAGTTCCACGAGCAACTTTAATTCTACTGGAAAACCAAAGTGAACGAGATGTACTCACACTACATTTGTAAACAGACTATTGTAAAAACTAAATATTGTGATGCTTTAATATATTTGAGTAATGATTTAACGATGCTTTATGTACTATATATTTGAAGGCAACATATCCTGTGACACAGGGCTTCCCCTGTACACACCGTGCACACCAACTAATGAAAGTCATGAAAAACTGTGAAAAATTTGTAGATGTACTTCATAGATTACTCTACCTATGTATAAAATTGCAGGTTCAAATTCAATACATATCAAGAGTTACAAAAAAGAAAATTCAATCTCTTGATATGTACATAGGTAGAGTAATTAAAGTATCTACAATTCAAAATTTTCATGGCTTTCATAATTGTGTACACATTGTATGTACTGAAGATATGTTATTATTTTGAATTATAATTTAACGATGCTTTACATTAACACATTGTACAAAAAATTTGTATCAAAATATATAATGCAAAAGAAAATATGCAATAAAAACATTTGGTGTATGGCTTGTCCTTTGCCGATTCGTCCAAGAATAAAGCAGTGATATCATATATATCACTTCGGTTCCTATTTAGAACCGGCGGTGACTATCCTTGCTTTTGATTTTGGTGTGACCCGGCGATAATCCAATATCACTGCGGTTGTCTGAGAACCGTAGTGATATCTCTTATCCTTCTTGGTTCTGAGTCGGCAATGATAATCTCGAGTATCACTATGGCTCCCATAACCGGCGATGATGGCGTTTTGGCGGCGGTGATGTCTTTGTTACATAATAGTGTCAGTGCCCACCTCTAAGATCATCGACTGGTCACAGTGGAGTCGACAACGGAGGAGCACACGCGTGCTGATGGCAGATACCACAAGCTCTCCCTCTCCCTCGGTCGGGAAGGAAATGAGAACGGCGAAGTGACCAATGTGTTGGAATAGTGGGCTTGGCTCATGCAAAAACCAACTAATTCCTAAAGAAAATCTCAAAGGCCCATGTGGGAGCAAGAGGATGGTGGAATCCTTTAGTCCCACCTTGCTAGTGGAAGGGGAGGAATACCTACTTCAAAGTGGAGGTTCTCCTCTCCCACCAAGTCATGGGTGTGGGCAGAGAAGGAGTCCTGGCAGCTTGCTCGCCTCGGCCTCATTGGCATTGGGCAGGCGAGGCGAGGGCAAGCAAACGCCGGCGCGGCACCTGCGTGAATGGTCCGCCAAAATCCAGTCCTTGACCTTGCGGAGGCACAGCTTCCTTTTGCTGTTTTATTTTTTTGGTGACTTGGCCTTTAAGTTAGGTTTTAGAGTCCTTATCGGTTTGAGATCGTGATCGCAACATGAGATCATGCGGATCGTGATTGTGACACGAGATCATGCGGCTCTCTATATAAACAACCTATCGGCCACCACCAGAATACATTTCGATTAAAGCTAGGGTTTTGCCACCTCTCGCTGCTGCGCTGCCATCGTAGTCTCCTCCATCCCAAGCGCTGGCGTGCACCTGCGATCGGGAGAGCAGGTCTCTGGAACCGTTCATCTTCGAGATCCTACACCGGGAGAGGGCGAATAAGGTTTTTGGGAAGCGCTCCGCACGACTGCTCAATATCTTCACCACGAGTCGTCTTCACGTTCTTCTTCAGCTGGACATCATCGACGGTATCTCTGCGATCGCCATCAACAACATCGTCACGTCAACGTCCATTTTGCACCGACTCTGGCGTCTGCATCTTCTTTCGCTCAGTACGTTCGATCTTTCCTAATCTCGTGGTTAATCATGTTTATCAAGATGATCATGATGTTCGTCTTTATCTAGTATGTTAGAGAGATACATGCTAGTTTCGTGATCTTGTTTATGATTTATATTTGGAATTTAATCTGAAGCTGTCTACTTTCTTAACAATCCAAAATCCTTATTGTAGACAATTTCTGGATTAACAATGGCTGATTTTGCCGATGCCTTGGAGGGAGATTAAATTCTCTAGTGTGCACTTTAAGAGGTGGCAAGTCAAGGTCACGCTCGGCTTACGGCTATGAATGTGTTCAGGTTAGTAAAGAGTTTCACAGATGCCAATACTCTCTTCGTGGGATGCATTCTTAGCGTTCTTGCCAACCGTCGTGTGATGTGTACATGCACATATGAGATCTTGAAGGTGCTATAGGATACACTTGAGCGCCAAGTTGAACAGCGGATGCGGCGATGAACTCTATGTCATGGAAAACATTCATGACTATAAGATGGTGATAATCGCTCTGTTGTAGAGCAAGCCCATGAGATCTGATGCATTGTCAAGGAACTCGAACTCCTGGAATGTATCTTATCTGATCCTTTTGTGGCCGGTTGCATCATTGCAAAATTGCCTCCCTCGTGGAGGAGTTTGGCACTACTCTAAAACATAAGAGGACAAAGATATCGATCGAAAAGTCGATAGTGTCCCTTGATGTTGAAGAAGGCTCGAAGACTAAGGACTTTAATGGTAAGGGGCGAGGGCGATCCAGGCGCCAACATGGTTCGGAAGAACTACGGCAAGAACAAAGGGAAGAACAAGCCTAACAAGACTACCAACTTCAAGAAGAAGAAGATGAACAAGGTTGAGCTGCCTGCTTCACATGTGGTGAGTCGGGCACTTTTCCAAGGAATGCCCGGATAGTGCGGTATCGAGGAAAAAAGCCAACAATGGACGGCGTCCAAAGGTACATCAACACGGTGACTACTAGCAACCTTTGGAGATCGGGGTATGGTAATTTACCTACGTGTTCTCGATATTTGATCTTCCGGTTGGTGGATTGATATGAGTGCTAATGTTCATGTGTGTTCGACATTAATATGTTCTCTTCTTATCGAGTCACTCGAGGTTCCTCCGTTACGATGGGGAATGGGTCACATGCTACTATTCATGGCACTATACGGTGGATCTAAAGTTTACTTGGAAAGATCATGCAAATTGAAGAACATGCAACATGTCCCTTCTATGAACAAGAATCTCGTTAGTGGCTCCCTTCTATCGAGAGATGGGTTTAAGGCGTGTTAGAGTCCAATAAATTAGTTGTGTCGAAGCATGGACTATTTATTGGTAAAGGCTATAGTCTGAGGCAGCTTGTTCCGTTTTCCTTTGGATTTGATAATAAGTCATGAACCATATTTGTGGTAGTGTTAATGATGATCGCAGTATTTGGCACTCTCGTTTATGCCACATTAATTTTGGTCTTACGAATCGGCTTTCGGCATGAGTTCAATTCGAATTTCACTATTGCCAAGGTTCTAAGTGTTATAGTTGTGTGCTGTCGAAGCAACCTCGAAAGCCTCACAAAGGTAATTTGAGTAGAAGAACTTGGCACCTCTAGAACTCATACATTCGATGCATGCGAGATGAATGGTGTGTTGACAAAGGGTGGAAAGAGATATTTCATGACATTGATTGATGATGCGACTAGATTTTGCTATGTTTACTTGTTGAAAACTAAGGGCGAGTGTGGAGTATGTATATCGAGGGGCCACAAAGGCGAGCTGCGAAGGCGTCAGTGAAACTAGGCGGTCCGACTACGGAAGGCCGGAGGTAGCTTGGGCTGAGCAAGGCGTGAAGAATCGTGACAGCTCCTAGTTAAGGAAACCGAGTCGTATTAGGTAAGGGATGATTGTAATCCAAACTAATACGTAGTCGGAATAGATATAAAGATATAAACTCCACTTGAGTCGAGCGGGACTCTCTTTGTAAACCGCCTCATACCTTTATATAAAAGGAGGGGCGGAAGAAGAAAACACAAGATCATCGGCGAATAAGCTAGCCGATCATAATCCCGAGCCTGAGGACTAGGGTATTATCTCCCGTGAGAGCCGAACACATATAATTTCCATGTCTTGTGCTACCATCGAGTTTGGATCAGCGTCTAGCCCCCTTTTTCATTATTATCGGTAACAACCTTGGCGGTTAGGCGCGCCGGTAGGGGCTGCGCTAGGATCGATCTCGGCAAGCTCGATGGCAATCTTGACAAAAACATAGCCACCTTGGCCCGGCCAGGCGTTTCACCGAGGCTGGATTTCATCGCCGCGATTTTGGTCATCTTTCTCTTCGGATTCGGATCAATTCAATCTGGAGGCGATCTCGAAGTTCCCTTAGCCGGACAACCACTCGGATCGGGGAGCGAGACATGGCCATATGTCCCCGGACAATAAGCGGAGGTCTGAACCCGTCTTGAGTTGGGCGGCTAACGGCGAACTCAGTGGTCAATCATGATGAAAACCACTCGGATTCAAGGTCAATCCACCCATCTTCATGTCCCTGATTGAGGAAGGCGAGCGGAAAATCTTGAGCTTTCGCGGCATTTTTGTGATCGAAGGGTTGCGAACGAATCTCGGCGAAGGGCCGGACAAGCGCCCTTGAAGAAGAAGCGTCATCATCAAGAAGGTCGCGAAGCTCACGAGCGAGGCCGCAATGTCAATGAAGAAATCTTGCAAACAAAGGTGCGGAACCAATCGGTTTCCATACTCCTCAGCAGAATATCATTGCCTCCAAAGCGCTTCTTGATACCTTAGGACCCTTTGCTTGGTCCGGACAGCGGCGCTCGATCGTAGCCCAAGTTCGAGGCTATGGTGGCGGCGGCGATCGGCGCATCACCAAGAGGAGCCCGGGGAAAAGGCTATCTCGTGCTTGCCTCCTCCTTTCGCGGTGCTGCTAGCGGCAATCGCGAAGATGACTATGAACGTTTGGCATTGGCCACGATGATCGGAGACGATCGCCGTAATGACCTCGCCATTATGGAGGAAGCGAAGACGCGAGCTAGATCACCTTATCGGCGCTCTCCACGAAGGCAGCAGCGGTCCTATTGAGGGCATCCGGGCTTTTACCCTCGCCTACACCGGTGGTTTGGCTCGAAGGATTCAATCCAAAAGCATCACCAAATCGGCGGAGAAAGAGATCCGAAGCTTGGCTCCAAGTTTACTCTCTTGCGATCATAGGCTGAAGCGTCGCAATGTGATGGCTAATTACCTTCGATCATGCTCACCTCTTCGCTCAAGCATGGCTCCGCAGGACTTCCGGCAAATTCCATAGATTCTGGGAGGATCTTTGTTAGCAATTTATCACCAATTTTGAGGGCACTTACGAGCGACACGGGCATAATGGGACTGTACCGGCCGCGGAAAAAAGAAATGAGGCAGCTCAGGAATTCATCCGGCGCTTCATGCAAAAGAAGAATCTGATCGGGGATATTTGAGCGGCGGTCATCACGGCATTCGGAAGGGTGTCAACGACCCGACCCGGATCAAGAAGATGTCTCAGCAGCCGACCAACGTAAAGGAGATGTTAGTGGAGGATCGTTATCGCGACGGCCTCGGATGCTTTGGCGAGCGGCAAGATGATCGCCCGACGACAAAAAGATAGGAAGGATTATGGCTGAGTCTTCCGAGCGGCGAGATAGGAAGCGGAAACCTAAGGAAATAGTGGCGGCTGACCAAGCAAAGGCAAGCATCGCGCGCCACGCCGCGATGACTATGATACGGTGATGGAGGCTATTTGTCCTTTTCATCCAAAAGGCAAACATCTGCAAAGATTGCTTCACTTTGAGAAGGTTTGCCAAGGAATCGAGCGACCGGCTAGGCGAAGCAAAGAAGAAGATAAGAAAAAGCAAGATTCCCGAGAAGATGATGAAGGCGAATATCAAAAGATGGAGCAGGAGCTCAATTACATCTCACGGAGGCTCAATGGCTTACAAGTCAAGCGGAAGCAAAACTCACGGCGGGGATGTCAGCGCCGTCATGCAGCGGCTCCCGATATCTCGAGATGGTCAGAGGCCCCATCACTTTTGACCGTTCGGATCATCCGGATCGCATCCTTATCTGGAAGATTCCCTGGTGTTGGACCGGTGGTGCGCAATGTTAAACTCAAGAGGTCTTTGATGGCGGAGGCGGTGGGCTCAATGTTCTCTTCTCCAAAACTTTCAACGACACGAAGATTCCGTTAAAGTGAAGCGGGGTTCATCACCATTCCATGGAGTAATTCTTGGAACTTCTTGATTCCACTCGGACAAATCACCTTGCGGTCACGTTTGGAACCAAGGAGAATTTTCGGACGAGTACCTCAACTTTGAAATGGCCGACTTCCGGGCGGCATATCATGCCATCTTGGGAAGGCGGCTTTGCGGATTCATGGCGTGCCACATTACACTTATCTCATCTTGAAGATGCGGGACCAAAAGAAATCATTTCTATCCGTGGCGATGTCGGCGATCATTGTTTTGCAGAGACATTGCGAAATGGCGAAAGCTCAAGGCGTGGCGAAGAAGAAAAAAAAGATCCGATGGCGGCGGCGCGCAAGAAGACGAAGGAGAAGTACGGCCAAAAAGCGGTCAAGAGCGAGCACGAACACGATGAGGGCCAAAAGGTAATCCTCGACCCATCAACTCGCCCGAACAGGCCCTAATCGGGACGGGCCTCACCCCAAATAGGAAAAGCCGCTCGTCACCTTTCTTCGACCAAGCAAGGACATCTTGGCGTGGAAACCATCCGATATGCGGTGTTCCCGAGTGATCGAGCACTCTTTGAACATTGACAAGAGGCCAAGCCCATCAAGCAAGCGGCTCAGAAGATTTGCTCAAAGGCGGAAGGAGGCCATTAGGGAAGAAATCACGAAGCTTTTAGCAGCAGGTTTCATGAAAGAAGTGTACCATCCCGACTGGCTGGCGAACCCTGTGCTTGTTCACAAAAAGAATAAAAGCTGGCGCATGTGCGTTGATTACACCGATCTCAACAAGGCCTTCCCGAAAGATCCTTTCGGGCTGCCTCGTATTGACCAAGTGGTAGATTCGACAACGGGCTGTGAACTCCTCAGTTTTCTGGATGCCTACTCAGGATATCACCAGATCAGGCTAAAAGAGGAAGATTGCATCAAGACTTCGTTCATAACTCCGTTTGGCGCATTTTGCTATGTCACAATGCCGTTCGGTTTGAAAAACACTGGCGCAACTTATCAGCAGCGCCAATACGATGTTTTCACTCCCGGATCGGACATAGCGTGGAAGCATATGTCGACGACGTTGTTGTCAAGACTTCGTGCAAAGAAGACCTCATATCGACTTGGCGGAAACCTTGAAAAGCCTAAAGGCTTACAAAATGAAGCTCAATCGAAAAATGTGTCTTTGGAGTCCGTCGGAAAATTACTCGGATTTATTGTGTCCGTGCGGTAGCATCGAGGCAAACCGAGAGAAGATCAATGCAATTCTGAAAATGAAACGTCCAACGATCGGAAGGGCGTCTAGAAAGCTCTCGGATGCATGGTGGCACTCGGCTGATTCATCTCTCGGCTAGGATCGCGAATGCCCTTTTCAAACTTCGAAAAAGCAAGGTAACTTTCAATGGACCCGAGCGGAGCGCGAGCATTGAAGAATTGAAGGCGTTCTTGTCATCCCCACTGTCTTTGGTTCCACCATTGCGAAGAACCCTGTTACTCTACATTGCCATAACGACTCATGTAGTCGTGGCTGTAAATGGCGAAGCGGAAGGAAGAAGGCACCTCGGAAAATCTAGCGACGGTTTATTTCATCGGTGAAATCTTGGGAGAGTCAAAATCTTCTGCAGTACAAAAACTATTGTATGCCGTATTGCTCGCCTCTCGCAAACTCAAGCACTACTTCCAGAACAATTCAATTGCGGTGGTCACCACTTTTCCGGCAGGGACATACTCCTGTCGGGAGGCCACGCGAAGGATCATAAAATGGGCGGTCGAGCTCGGGGCCTTTGAAATCTCCTTGGTTTGCGAGCGGCAATAAAGTCTCAAATACTTGCAGACTTCCTGCCGAATGGACAGAATTGCAAACTCAGAGCGACTCTTGAAGAATGGAGTCTTGGACAATGTATTTGATGGATCCCTCATACTCGGTGGCCTTGAGAGCGGCGTGGTCCTCATCTCCCCAACGGTGAGTGCACGAAATCGTCCTTGAGATCCACTTCGGCGTCAAACAATCTTTGCGAATCGAGAGGCACTCATCCACGGGCCGCATTGCGATATCCTTGGTGTCCGGCGGCTAAATATTCGGGCGATTCCATCTTTGGTAATTAATCAAGTACAAAAGGAGTGGTGCGTCGAAGACAACATGGCGACATATTGCGGGAAGTCGGAAGCTTGAAGGCAAGTTCGGCGAGTGGAGCTCATTCACGTGCTCGTAGTGACAACGAGCTGGCGAATTAATTAGCAAGATTGGGCTCCACTCGGGCATCGATGCACTGGTGGTGTGTTTGTCGAAGAGCTCCATAAACCTTCAATAAGCCAAAAGCGAGGAACAAAGCAAATCGGAAAAACACCCATTGAAGAAGAGGTCTTGGTCATCAGCCTTGTTGGGCGGCTCCTTTTCTCAATTACTGTTAAGGGCGAACTTCGAGAAGATCGAGCAGTGAACGCATCTCGCGTAGCAAAATTACATGGTAGTGGGAGAAGAATTGTTTGAAAAAGTGCTTCCGGAGTCTTAAAGCGATGCATATCGAGCAAGAAGGAAAAAGCCTACTCGGAGAAATTCATTCGAGAATCGTGGGCATCCGCGATGTCAAGCCTGCTGTGGTAGGAAAGGCATATCGACAAGGCTTCTTACGGCGTTGCTATTTGTGATCGTCGGAGGATATCATTGAACCTATGAAGGATGCCGGTTTTTGCTCGCCAAATACTGCGTGCACCTTTCGGAAAGGCTGCGGACAATTCCGATCACTTGGCCGTTTGCGATCAGGGGCTCGACATAGTCGGTCCATTGAAGAAAGCTCAAGGCGGCTTCACTCATCTCTTTGTCGCCGTCGACAAATTCACCAAGTGGATAGAAGCAAAGCCAGTGGCTACAATCACAGCGGCCAAGGCCAAAGAATTTTTTTAAGAAATTGTGGTAAGATTCGGCGTACCAAACAGGATTATCACGGACAATGGGACCCAATTCCGAGGAGAAGAATTTCAAGACTGGTGCGACGAGCTCGGCATCAAAATTTCCTTCACCTCAAGTGGCTCATCAGAAAAGCAGCGTCCGAATAGAAAGAACCAACGCGACATGTGTCAGCTGCGAGGGCTTAAAAGCCACAATTTCGACCGTCTCAAACCATCGCCACCCGATGGGTAAAAAGCGCCTTCGGTACTCTGGTGAGAACCACCCAGCCAGACTCTGGGGCGATCACCTTTTTCTGGTATCTGGCTCGAAGCGGTCCTCCCCAGAATTGACCTTTGGATCACCGGGTCGAGAATTTCAAGGAGGCCGAGTCTGACGAAGCGAATAGAAGACATCGATCGACTAGAGGAGGCGCGGAGGTCGCCCGCGATCTAGTCGGCGGATACCGAGGCCTGCGTCGCTACCATGATCGAAACATTGGCTAGGCGTTCTCCAAAAGCGATTTGGTCTTAATAAAAAGTCGAGAAGCACGAGCACAAGTTATCTCCAGATGGGAAGGCCCTATATCGTCGCAGTAACATGTCAGGAAGCTTCGGGCTTAAGCGAGAAGCAGGCGCCATCATCGACCTCGTGGAACATAAACTGACTCTGTTGTTTTACCCTTAAAATATTTTAAGAACATGGGGTCTTTTCTAGACTTGCTACTCAATTGCTCCTCAATTAAGCGATAAGTTGGGGCTACACCTAATAGTGTTCTTGCATAACTTACTGGGGAGGATTACTTGTTTCAAGAGAGGTCATGTATCGAATTCTTTATTCAATTGACTTGCTACTCAATTGCTTCTCAATTAGCGATGAAATCGGGGCTACACCTAATAGTGTTGCACATGTGCAACCCCGCTTGCGAACCAACTCCTATCTTCTTTCTTTTTTCTACGATCACAACTAAATCCGAGTGCTCTAAACTCTCAATTGTGAAATCCCAGACGAAAAAGTTTAGTTACCTAACGAAAAGCACACTCGAGGGAAAAGGCCAGGCGCCACCTCGCGTTGCTCAGGGGCTACACTAATCGGACGGGGTGTTTAAACATAAGGGAGG
The DNA here is from genome assembly GCA_036346375.1 of Guadua angustifolia. Classification (NCBI taxonomy): domain Eukaryota; kingdom Viridiplantae; phylum Streptophyta; class Magnoliopsida; order Poales; family Poaceae; genus Guadua; species Guadua angustifolia. Next base: position 55,105,655 of record CM070504.1, on the reverse strand, counting down.
ATGAAAACCACTCGGAGAAGTCGAAAAGATCTAAATAAGGAAAAAAGAAAAGGCAGGCCACAACTAAAACAGTCTTACAAAAGTCCAGCATTGTCTAGATACCATAAAGGATATATACAACAAAAGTACTACTTTCTTTGCAGAAATAAAGAAAAATATACCCCGTGGCGCCCGGCCCTCAATGAGGCGTCCGGCTTTACAAGCCTAGGGACAACCTCGATCAAGGCGTCGGCAGTGGCGATGTCGAGGCGGCGGCCTCTGCTCATGACCTCGCCATGGCGAGATCATACTCGGCCAGGCTCGGCAAGATCGTCCTCGAGGCTCCATGGCGTCGTCTCAAAGTTGAAGAGCATGTTCTCGATCCACGGTTCAGCCGGCGGACTGGGGACTCGGAGGAGATGACATCCTTGAGCGAAGAAACCCGCGATCGCGTGAGATTAGGGTGACAAGAAGAGTTAACCCTAGCGGTCGAGGTCAGGAAAGAACAAAGGGCAAGTGGGAGCAGTCTGAAGCCACTTCATTTGCTCCATATTGATGGGGAAGCGGCGTGCGATCCTCGCCACGGCGGAAGCGCATCACCCTACATGTCTGAAACCGCCCTAGAGCACTTGGGGTGGGGTGGCGGGCATGCACGGCGTCTGCGATCGCTACTTGACCCAAAAAAATCGAATTGGGAAGTGGTATGCCCAAGATGGGCCAAAGCCGAGGCTGTGATACACGGGATTCAGTGCCGCCCAAGAATAACATCCTCTTATGGTATGCCTCGGGCTAGGCCATATCGCGATAACGTTCAAGAACAACGTCAAGTACCATAAAGATGACTCCAAAATAGATGCCTACAAGGTACAATGATCGTGTGACCCCAAGAAGGGTGGCGATGGATGCCGATGGGCGAGCTAAGACAGCTACGTAAAAAGGCCAAGGGTTATGCACCGGATGCACTAACACCACTCGGCGAATCTGGTAGCCTTACGAAACATACCAATTAGTGTCGGCACAGTAAAGCTGGGTCGAAACGGCTCGAATAATTGCACCAAGAATTCGTCGAGTTCTTCGTGACCTCCTCACCAAGTGACAAGCACTTTCGGTTAAAAGCACTCGGGAAGACTTGGCCGAGGAAGGCACTTTCGATCATGAAGCACTTTCGAGGCTCTTGTGGAGTATGTATATCGAGGGGCCACAAAGCGAACTCTGAGAAGGCCCAATCGGTGAAACTAGGCGATCCGACTACGGAGGCGGGTAGCTTGGGCTGAGCAAGGCGTGAAGAATCGTGACAGCTCCTAGTTAAGGAAACCGAGTCGTATTAGGTAAGGGATGATTGTAATCCAAACTATTACGTAGTTGGAATAGATATAAAGATATAAACTCCACTTCGATCCGAGTACGAGCAGGACTCTCTTTTGTAAACCGCCTCTGCCCTGCTATATAAAGGGAGGGGACGGAAGAAGAAAACACAAGATCATCGTGAATAAGCTAGCCGATCATAATCCCGAGCCAGGACTAAGGAATTATCTCCAGTGAGAGCAGAACACAATAATTTTAAGTGTCTTGTGCTACCATCGAGTTTGGATCGGCGCCTAGCCCCTTTTCATTATTAGTCGGTAACAACCTTCGACAACGAGGCTAGACTACTTTAAAATCTATAAAGTGAAGTTGAAAATCAACTAGAGAAGAAAGATCAAGCGTCTTAGGTGGGATCGTGGTGGCGAATATTTTCCCAAAATATTTGATGATTTCTGTTGAACATGGTATTATTCATGAGAGGACACCTCCCTACTACTTGCGAATCAAGCGGGATTGCCGAAGAGGAAAAACCGCCTGTTGGCCCCGACTTGGTGAGCGCCATGTTGAACACGGCTAGTTTATCTAAGGCATGGTGGGGGGGCTGTGTTGACTTCATGTCATGTCTGAATAGAGTTCCTAATAGAAACATGGAGAAGACCCCTTCACGAAGTGGGTGGGAGAAAACCATCACTTTCTTACTTGCGCGCGTGGGGATGCTTGGCGAAGTCAATGTGTCGATTAACAAAAAGCGTAAGCTCGGGCCTAAGACAGTGGATTGTGTCTTTCTAGGATATGCGTGGCGGAACATCGCTTATATATTTTAGTAGTTAAATCGATGTGCGATATGTATGTTGATACTATTATGGAGTCTCGCGATGCTACATTTTTGAGAATATGTTTCCAATGAAAGATATACATAGCACTTCTAGATTTTCTTACGAGATAATTCTGAAACTATTACACCTATTGAGTCTTGAGCAACCACGAGAAAGTCCTAGAGGAGGATGACAATGAAGCTCCTAGAAATAACAAGGGCGAGAGGATTGAAAAATCCTTTGGAGATGATTTATTATTATTACCTCGTGGATGATACTCCCACGTCCATTGTGAGAGGCATATGCATCTCCAGATCTGAGCGATTGGAAAAGAAGTTGTCTAGAATAAGATGGACACAATTCTGCGCTAATGGGACTTGGGAGGTGGCTGAGCGGCCCTATGGTTTGTAAACTTTGTGGGTTGTAAGTGAGTGTTGAAGAAGCTTAGGCACGATGGTACTATTGAGAAGTACAAGGCTCAAAGCTTGTGGCTAAGAGTTACACCCAAAAAGAAGGTGAAGATTTTTTTATACTTATTCACTGTTGCTAGAATGACCACCATTCAAGTATTATTTTCCTGGTGCCTCATATGGTCTTCTCATTCATCGGATGGATGTGAAGGCGGCTTTCCTTAATGGAGAGTTAGATGAGAAATTTACATGGAACGACCTAATGGGTTTTGTAGTAAAGGGTCAGAAGAGCAAGGTGTGTAAATTATATTGAAATCTTTGTATGGCTGAAACAAGCACCTAAGGAATGGCATGAGAAGTTCAACACTACTTTGACCTGCGAGCTTTGCCATTAATAAGGCGATAGATGTGTATACTATCGTTATGGTGGGGGTGAAGAGAGTTATATTGTGCCTTTATGTGGGCGATATACTTGATCTTTGGTACAAATATTGATGTGATCAATGAGGTCAAGTCTTTCCTATCGAGAGAAATTTGATATGAAAGATCACGGAAGAAAGGCGATGTAATTCAGAACATCAAGCTTTTTAAGGATGAGAGTAGGGTTACTCTTTCACAATCCCACTATGTGGAGAAGATCTTGAGCGGTTTGGCTTTATGGATAACAAGCCCTCTCCTCCTTATGATCCCGGTGTGACCTTTGAAAGAATAAGAAAATTGGCTTAAACCAATTGAGATATTCTCGGATGTCGGTTCGCTCATGTATCTTGGTGGTGCATGCAGACACGATATATCATTTCTTTGTGAGCAAATTGAGTAGGTTCATATTAAACTTGGAGTTGATCATTGGCATGCATTTGAAAGAGTAATCGCTATTTGAAAGGTACTATGAGTTATGGGATTCACTATTCGGGCACCTGCGATTAGCGAGGATATAGTGACTCGGCTGGATTCGATGTTGATGAGCTCTATGCTACCGGTGGATATGTGTTTACCATTGGTGGTGAGTGCGGTGTCATAGAGATCTTGCAAGCAGAACCATTTTGACAAGGTCAACCATGGAGGTAGAGCTCCTTTGCGCTAGATATAGCCCTTTGTAGAGGCGATTGGTGCGTGAGCTCTTGATGGACTTGCTTGGTGGTTGAAAAACCAATACAGGCTATCCTTATGAGCTGTGATAATCAATCATGATTGCTAAAGTGAATAGTGCTAAGAATAATCGAAGTCATCAAGACCGTTAAAAGGCGGTTGAAATGCATTTAGGAAATTGAAAACTCAGGAGTAATAAGTGTGAATTATATTCAAGCAGAGACAAAAACTGCGAGATCCTTTACAAAGGGACTATCACGGAATGTGATAGAAGGTGCATCGAGGAGATGGGTATGAGACCCATATAAGTTGCCATAGTGGTAACCCGGCCTTTGTGATCGGAGATCCATGAATTAGATCTGGGTAAAACAAGTTATTGGCGGGCGAGGAAATGTCTGTTACCCTCTCTAAGTGAAGATGCAATACTCTCAAAAGGCTAATTCGGGATGGCGATATGCCTTAATGTGTTTCTATTGGCTTTAACTAGCGAAGATCTTTGTCCTACGAACATTATTGAAAGAACACACCTATATGAGCCCATTGTCTAACCTCATGAGTCTATGAGACTTGGGTGATCTCTAGTAAGCTCATGAAGAGACCATGGAGTCGACACATATGCTCCACACGGAGGAGGAGGCTCTTTGGTAACTTTGGTATCGATTATGACTTTGAATGAAACCTGTTCACACAAAACTTGCAATTCAAGGCGTAGTTCATTGTTCAAGTTGTGGATGGGTGTAGTTTAGAGCTCTAGGCCGAAGTTCAACTTAACAGTCTCTGTTAAAATCTTTGGTATATCAAGCATTAGTGAGTATTGGCAAATCTCTAAATGGGCATTTGAGATCTGGTGGGGATTGTTGGAATAGTGGGCTTGGCTCATGTATAAAACAACTAATTCTAAAGAAAATCTCAAAGGCCCATATGGGAGCAAGAGGATGGTGGAATCCTTTAGTCCCACCTTGCTAGTGGAAGGGAGAATACCTACTTAAAAGTGGAGGTTCTCCTCTCCCACCAAGTCATGGGTGTGGGGAGAAGAAGGAGTCCTGCAGCGCTTGCCATGCCTGAATGAGCCAGGCGAGGGCAATGGCCTTGACATGCGCGGCTTTTCTGCGTGAATGGTCATAAAATCCGGTCCTTGACATTGCGGGGCGCGGCTTTCCTTTTCTTTGTTTTATTCTTTTGGTGACTTGGCTTTTAAGTTAGGTTTTAGAGTCCTTATCGGTTTGAGATCGTGATCGCGACATGAGATCGTCACGGATCGTGATTGCAACCGCAGATGATGCGGCTCTCTATATAAGCGACCTATCCATACTTGAGAATACATCTCGATTAAAGCTAGGGTTTTGCCACCTCTCCTTGCTCTTGCCGTCGCCGTAGTCTCCTCCATCCCAAGCTTGGCGTGCACTTGCGATCGGGAGAAGCGAGGTCTTGAACCGTTCATCTTGAGATCTGCATCAAAGAGGCGAATAAGGTTTTGGGAAGCGCTCATGTATTGGCCTCAAGATCTTCACCGCGTGTCGTCTTCTGTTCTGCTTCTTTGGGCGACGTCATCGTTAGCGGCTCTGCGGCCGCCATCAACAACGTCGTCCACGTCAGCGTTCTTGTTGCACCAACTCTGGCGTCTGCATCTTCTTCCGCTCGATGCGTTCGATCTGTCTAATCTCGTAGTTAATCATGTTTATCAAGATGATCATGATGTTTGTCTTCATCTAGTATGTTAGAAGATACATGCTAGTTTACGTGATCTTTGTTTATGACTTATATTTGGAATTTAATTTGAAAGCTGTCTACTTTCTCAGCACATTGTAGCCACGGTGGAGCCAGCGTCTGCGGAGAATGGTCTTTGTTGGCAGCGACTGAAACCCTTCCTCTCTAAATTAATGAAAAGAAGCAGTTGAAAGTGGCGTTTGACATCGTTGAGTCAAGCTCTAAGGAGCACCTTATTTGGTGGATTAGTGCCAAAAGCCCTCCCTCTCCTCGTGGCGGCGTCAACAGCGAGGGATAATTTGGAGATTTGATTCAACTCAAGCTTGCACTTTTTTAGAATTCAACCTTGCGGTTAAATAATAACCTTTAGCACTATCATATTTAAGTGTATTGCAATTTCTTCACTTCTAGGATTAATAGCAAACTAGTGTATCTACTTTGGGAGAAAATTATCACGATTTATTTGTTCTTCATTGATGTGTTGGATTGTGATTATGAATGCGTTTTGTGTGCATAGGAATTTAGCATGTGAGGATGGGATGGGTTGGGAGTAATTTCTTTATTAGTACATTGGTAAATTCCACCACTTGCGAGGTTTTAGAAGGACTAGTTGCAAATGATTTTTACGTTTTTGAACTATGACTTCTTGTAGAATCATGTAGAATCCTGTTGTTTTAATATTGTGCGATGTTTGTTACCAACAATAATGAAAAGGGGAGCTCTGTAGGACCCAAACTTCGATGGTAGCACAAAGGCCTACGATGTATACGGGTTTGAGCTCTCGCGGTGGAGATAATACCCTAGTCTTGTGCTCTGAGATTATGATTGGCTAGCATAGGCGATGATGTCTTGTCTTTGAGATGCCGCCTCCTCCTTTATATAGTAGAAGAAGGCGGTTATAATATGAGTCCTACTCGGATCTGAAGTAGGGGTTTCTATCCGAACCGGTATTGGCTTGGATTACAATCATCCCCTACCCAATACGACTCGGTTTCTTAATTAAGGTCTATTACGATTCTTTATGCTTTGCTTTCGGCTCAGACTGCCTTGGCCTCATCCGATTAAGCCACGACCCAATTTCTCTGGCTAGGCTTTATTAAATTGCTGGTGGATCTGAGCATATATATCCTGATGGCCCCAGTGCTTCATGATCGAGTGCCATACGCTAAGCCTTCCCGAGTGCTTTTGCCGAGTGCTTGTCGTCGGGCAAAAAGTCACGAAGAACTTCTTGAATTCTCTTTATTTTGAAATTTGTCTTTGTCGGGATTACTAGGCGGTGACTCTTTGTATGCTTCAAGCATTTATCTTCAAAAATCATCTTTCATTTTTTGACCCGTTCTTGAGCAGCTATTTATTAAACACAGCTGGCATAGGGCATGCAAATGAGAGGATGTTGTTTACAGAGTGATACCCATTTACTCCGTCGCGTGGCGGATTCGGCTGGGCCCATCTTGGGGCATACCACTTGTTAACTTGATCCTTTTGGGCTATCGGCAATTATATGCGTCGTCGTATATCTGTAACCCTACTGAAATGCTTTCCTAGGCGGTTTGGGGGTTTTAGAAAAAGGTGGTCGCGAATTCTCGCTCAAGGCGAGAATGTTGCGGCGCTCCTTGATATCTGAAGCAAATAGAGTGACTTTGTACCGTTTCTACTTGCCCTTTGTTCTCCAACTTCTTTTCCATCCGTGACCTCCGTCGCTGGGCTAGCTTCTTCTCGTCACCCTAGTTTGGCGCGATTGCGAGGTTTCTTCATTCAAGGATGTCGCCTCCTTCTCCGCTAACCGCTTCGGTCCGAACGTCGGCGTCTCGGGTGAATAGTGCCGCAGTCGTCGACATGTGGGTCAAAATGATCGGCGACTCCGCAGCGCCTGCAGTCTTGGTGGCGAGTGGGTCCCGGCGTCGATGACACGGTGAAACGATGCATGGTGCGGTGCGATTAAAGCCGTAGGATCTAGATCTAACGGATGAGGTTTGAAGATGAGATTCTTGTGCAAAGGCGGCGTGGCGGAATCCGGGTCGTCGATTGGAATCGAGACGATCGTGTGAAGCTCGCGAGGTTGGCGGTGTCGGCGTATTGGCGGCCGGGCGGAGAGCGGCGGCGTGGCGGCAGCGCTCCGTGCTCCTCCGGCGTGAAGAATGGCGCTCCCCAGCGGCAGCGAGAAGGACTCCAAGGACCAACGGCGGCAGCGGAAGGTCACCGTGGCGAAGCGGCAAGCGAAGTCGCGGCCGGATAGCCGGGACTTGGCGAGTCGTGCGGCGGCGGTGGCGTCTCCGGCGTCGCGAGTCTGGTAGGTCTTGGCGTGAGTGAGGTTGAGGATTCCGCAGGCTGGTGGCTTAAATAGGACCCTCGGCGTCAAGTGGCAGCGACCCAAGGAGCCCGCCTGGCGGCGGAAGCAAGCGAGATTCGACGAAGCTGGCGTGGTATGACGAGGCCGTCGGATGAAGATCGAGCAGGTGGCGCGTTAGGGTTTTCCGAGCAGACGCCTGATGTCGGCCCAACACTTGTTCATCGGGATTTTTAATCCTTTTCGATTTAAAATAATTCCGAAATTCAAATAATTTATTTGGGGCATTAAAAATATCGAAAAAATTCGGAAAAATTCTCAAGGCTCCGAAATGGCTAAGGGTTACACCAAGAAGGTGAAGATTTTTTATACTTATTCTGTTGCTAGAATGACCACCATTCAAGTATTATTTTCCTGGCTGCCTCATATGGTCTTCTCATTCATCGGATGGATGTGAAAACGACTTTCCTTAATGGAGAGTTAGATGAGAAATTTACATGGAAACGACCTAATGGGTTTTGTAGTAAAGGGTCAGAAAGAGCAAGGTGTGTAAATTATATTGAAATCTTTGTATGGCACAGAAACAAGCACCTAAGGAATGGCATGAGAAGTTCAACACTACTTTGACCTGCGGGCTTTGCCATTAATAAAGGCGATAGATGTGTACTACTATCGTATATGGTGGGGGTGAAGGAGTTATATTGTGCCTTTATGTGGACGATATCTTGATCTTTGGTACAAATATTGATGTGATCAATGAGGTCAAGTCTTTCCTATCGGAGAAATTTGATATGAAAATGGGATGCAGGCGATGTAATTCCAGAACATCAAGCTTTTTAAGGATGAGTGTGGGTTACTCTTTCACAATCCCACTATGTGGAGAAGATCTTGAGCGGTTTGGCTTTATGGATATAAGCCTCTCCCCTCCTTATGATCCCGGTGTGACCTTTGAAAGAATAAGAAAATTGGCTTAAACCAATTGAGATATTCTCGGTTATCGGTTCGCTCATGTATCTTGGTGGTGCAGCGAGACGATATATCATTTCTTTGTGAGCAAATTGAGTAGGTTCATATTAAACTTGGAGTTCGATCATTGGCATGCATTTGAAAGGGTAATCGCTATTTGAAAGGTACTATGAGTTATGGGATTCACTATTCGGGGCACCTGCGATGTTGAGGATATAGTGACTTTCAGATGGATTCGATGTTGATGAGCTCTATGCTACCGGTGGATATGTGTTTACCATTGGTGGTGGTGCGATGTCATAGAGATCTTGCAAGCAGACCATTTTGACAAGGTCAACCATGGAGGTAGAGCTCCTTTGCTTTAGATATAGCCCTTTGTGAGGCGAGTTAGGCTGCGTGAGCTCTTGATGGATGGACTTGGTGGTTGAAAAACCAATACGGCTATCCTTATGAGCTGTGATAATCAATGCATGAGATTGCTAAAAGTGAATAGTGCTAAGAATAATCTGAAGTCATCAAGACACGTTAAAAAGGCAGTGAAGTACATTAGGAAATTGAAAACTCGGGTAATAAGTGTGAATTATATTCAAGCAGACAAAAACTGGCGAGATCCTTTACAAAGGGACTATCACGGAATGTGATAGAAGGTGCATCGAGGAGATGGGTATGAGACCCATATAAGTTGCCATAGTGGTAACCCGGCCTTTGTGATCGGAGATCCATGATTAGATCTGGGTAAAACAAGTTATTGGCGGGCGGGGAAGTGTCATGTTACCCTCTCTAAGTGAAGATGCAATACTCTCAAAAGGCGTAATTCGGGATGGCGATATGCCTTAATGTGTTTCTATTGGCTTTAACTAGCGAAGATCTTTCTCCTCTGGAGCATTATTGAAAGAACACACCTATATGAGCCCATTGTCTAACCTCATGATCTATGAGACTTGGGTGATCTCTAGTAAGCTCATGAAGAGACCATAGAGTCGACACATATGCTCCACCGCGGAGGAGCTCTTTGGTAGCACAGTATCGATTATGACTTTGAATGAAACTGTTCACACAAAACGACACAATTCAAGGCGTAGTTCATTGTTCAAAGTTGTGGATGGGTGTAGTTTAGAGCTCTAAGCGAAGTTCAACAGAGTCTCTGTTAAAATCTTTGGTATATCAAGCAGTAGTGAGTATTGGCAAATCTCTAAATGGGCATTTGAGATCTGGTGGGGATTGTTGGAATAGTGGGCTTGGCTCATGTAAAACCAACTAATTCTAAAAGAAATCTCAAAGGCCCATATAGGGCAGAGGATGGTGGAATCCTTTAGTCCCACCTTGCTAGTGGAAGGGAGAATACCTACTTAAAAGTGGAGGTTCTCCTCTCCCACCAAGTCATGGGTGTGGGGAGAGAAAGGGAGTCCTGCTGCAGCGCTGCCATGCCTCATGAGACACGGGCAGGGCAATGGCCAGCGACATGGCACCTGTGAATGGTCATAAAATCCGGTCCTTGACATTGCGGATGGCGGCTTTCCTTTTTGCTGTTTATTCTTTTGGTGACTTGGCTTTTAAGTTAGGTTTTAGAGTCCTTGCTCGGTTTGGATGATCGTGATCGCGACATGAGATCGTCGCGGATCGTGATTGCAACTGCAGATCGTCATGGCTCTCTATAAGCGACCTATCATACATGCAGAATACATCTCGATTAAAGCTAGGGTTTTGCCACCTCTCCTTTGCTCTTGCCGTCATCGTAGTCTCCTCCATCCCAAGCACCAGCGTGCACTTGCGTCGGAGAAGCGGTCTTGAGCCGTTCATCTTGAGATCCGCATCAAAGAGGCGAATAAGGTTTTTGAGGCGCTCAGCGGCTATCAGATCTTCACCACGTGTCGTCTTCTGTTCTGCTTCTTTGGGCGTCATCGTTAGCGGCTCTGCGGACAGCGCCATCAACAACGTCGTCCCGTCAGCGTTAGCATTGCACCAACTCTGGCGTCTGCATCTTCTTCCTTTCGATGCGTTCGATCATCCTAATCTGCGCCAGTTAATCATGTTTATCAAGATGATCATGATGTTTGTCATCTCAGTATGTTAGAGAGATACATGCTAGTTTACGTGATCTTTGTTTATGACTTATATTTGGAATTTAATTTGGCTTCATCTACTTTCTCGGACACATTGTATTGCGGTGGAGCGGCGTCTGCGGAGAATGGTCTTTGTTGGCGGCGGCGAAACCCTTCCTCTCTAAATTCGTGAAAGCGACAAACGATTGAAAGAGTGGCAGTTTGACATCGTTGAGTCCAAGCTCTAAAGGAACTGTATTTGGTGGATTAGTGCCAAAAGCCTCCCTCTCCTCATTAGCGGCGTCAACAACGAGGATAATTTGGAGATTTCGAATTCAACTCAAAGCTTGCACTTTTTTAGAAATTCAACCTTGCGATTACGGTAATAGCGCTTTAGCACTACTCATATTTAAGTGTATTGCAATTTCTTCACTTCTAGGATTAATAGCAAACTAGTGTATCTACTTTGGGAAAAATTATCCCGATTTATTTGTTCTTCATTGATGTGTTGGATTGTGATTATGGTCACGTTTGTGTGCATAGGAATTTAGCATGTGAGGATGGGATGGGTTGGGAGTAATTTCTTTGTTAGTACATTGGTAAATTCCACCACTTGCGAGGTTTTAGAAGGACTAGTTGCAAATGATTTTCACTGTTTTGAACTATGACTTCTTGTAGAATCATGTAGAATCCTGTTGTTTTAATATTGTCGATGTTTGTTACCAACAATAATGAAAAAGGGGCTCTGTGGCAGGACCCAAACTTCGATGGTAGCACAAGGCATACGATGTATCACGGGTTTGAGCTCTCGCGGTGGAGATAATACCCTAGTCAAATGCTCTGAGATTATGATTGGCTAGCTTATAGTGATGATGTCTTGTCTTTGAGATGCCCGCCTCCTCCTTTATATAGTGTAGAAGAGGCGGTTATAATATTCTGAGTCCTACTCGGATCTGAAGTAGGGGTTTCTATCGAACCGTATTGGCTTGGATTACAATCATCCCTACCAATACGACTACGGTTTCCTTAATTAAAGGTCTATTACGATTCTTTATGCTTTGCTTTCATCGAACTGACCCATGACCTCATCCCGGTCGGCCACGACCCAATTTCTCTGGCTAGGCTTTATTAAATGCTGGTGGATCAAGACATATATATCCTGTAGCCAAAGTGCTTCATGATCAGTGCCATTCATGAGCCTGCGAGTGCTTTGGCAGTGCTTGTCGTCGGGCAAAGAGGTCACGAAGAACTTCGCTTGTTCTCTTTATTTTGATTTGTCTTTGTCGGGATTACTAGGCGGTGACTCTTTGTATGCTTCAAGCATTTATCTTCAAAAAATCATCTTTGCGGCATTGACTTCGTTCTTGACATTTGTCGACTTTTACTGGCATGAGGCATACAGTAAGAGGATGTTGTTTACGGAGTGATACCCATTTACTCCGTCGCGTGAGATTCGGCTTTGGGCCCATCTTGGGGCATACCACTTATTAACTTGATCCTTTTGGGCTATCGGCAATTATATGCGTAAAATGCGTATCTAACGTACTACAATCTCCCTAGGCGGTTTCGGGGTTTTAGGAAAAAGTGGTCGCGAATTCTCGCGGGGCGAGAATAAAACGCTTCGCTTCCTGATATCTGAACAAATAGAGTGACTTTGTAGGATTTTCTACTTGCCCTTTGTTCTCAACTTCTTTTCGCCCGTGACCTCCGTCGCTAGAAGACTAACTTTCTCTCACCCTAGTTTAGCGCGATTGCGAGGTTTCTTCATTCAAGGATGTCGCCTCCTTCTCCCGCAACCCGCTGGTCCGGGCTGTCGGCGTCTCGGGTGAATAGTGCCGCAGTCGTCTGACATGTGGGTTAAAGGCGATCGGCGACTCACAGCGCCGCAGTCTTGGTGGCGAAATGGGTCCCGCGTCGATGACACGGTGAGCGATGCATAGTGCGGTGCGGTCGAGCCGTGAGATCTAGATCTAACGGATGAGGTTTGAAGATGAGATTCTTGTGCAAGAGGCGGCGTGGCGGAATCCGGTCGTGCGATTGGAGATCGAGACGGTGGTGGAAGCTTCGCGAGGTTGGCGGTGTCGCGGCGGCTGTTGGTGGCCGGGCGGAAACGGCGGCGTGGCGGCAGGCTCCGTGCTCCTCCGGCGTGAAGAGATAAGCGCTCAGCGGCGGCAGCGAGAGGACTCAAGGGACCAACGGCGGCGAAGGAGTGCACCGGCGGCGGCAAAGCGGCGAAGTCACGGCGGATAACCGGAGACTTGGCGAGTCGTCGGCGAAAGGTGGCGTCTCGGCGTCGTCGGGTCTGTTGAGTCTGGCGTGAGGTGAGGTTCCGCGATGCTGGCGTGGCGCTTAAATAGGGCCCTCGGCGTCGTGTAAGCGAAGGCAAAACCCTACTGGCGGCGGCGGCGGAATCCAGCGAGATTCGGCTGGCGGCGATGGCGCGGCGGCCGTCGGATGAAGATCGAGCAGTGGCGTTAGGGTTTTCCGGAGCAGACGCCGCGATGTTGACCCAACCACTTTGTTCGGGATTTTTAATCCTTTTCGATTTAAAATAATTCGAAAATTCAAATAATTTATTTGGGGCATTAAAAATATCGAGAAAAATTCGGAAAAATTCTCAAAAATATTTTAAGACATTTGTGACTCAAATAAAATATTTTCAGCAAAAATTTATTTTAACTTTTCCATTATTTAATTAATTTGTTAAATGGCTTAATTCAAAATAAATTCAAATAATTTCAAATAAATCCAAATAAATCCAAATAAATTCAGAAATTCCCAAAATTCAAAATACCATTTAAATGCAATAAAAGCAAAAATTGAGGTGTTACAAACCTCCCCCTTAGCGGAATCTCGACCAGAGATTGAGTGACTAAAGAATAGGTTGAAATTCCTTCTTGAGGTCTTCTTCACGCTCCCAGGTTGCTTCACTCTCGAAATGGTTACTCCTTTGAACTCTGCGAAGGGGTTGATTTATTTCTCGTCTCCGATCCATTGTGTCCAAGATCTTCACGGGTACTCTCTATAAGTCAAATCCTCCTGCACTTCGGCCGCCTCTAGTCGGCATCTGCTACGGCACTCGGAGGCACTTCTTTAGTTGTGACACATGGAACACATCATGCACACACTGCTAAAATTGCGGTAACTCCGGTGATCGCCACTTCACCTCTCGACTTAGGATCTTGAATGGACCAACATATCTTGGTGCTAACTTCCCTTTGGTGTGGAACCTCTTAACTCCTTTGAGTGGGGTAACTCTGAGATACACAAAATCTTGGGGCTCAAAGCTCGGATCCTGTTGGCGATTATCAGTATAACTCTTACTGTCTTGATTGTGCAATTTTCAACCTTTCCTGATCATGGCTACTCTGCTCCTCGGCTTCTCGAAGATATCCGGCCCAAACATATGGCGTTCTCGGTCTCATTCCAATTCAGCGTTAAGCGAGAGTCGCCATATAGTGCTTGAATGGCGACATCGCAAACTTGCACAGTAGCTGTTGTTGTATTTGAACTTCGTGAAGCACTGGCAACCACGATAATGTTGTAAGCCAATGCACATGCCCTCAACATGTCCTCCGATGTCGATTAACTCTTTCAGTTTGCCCATACATGCATGGGTGATATGCGATCTTGAAGTTCAAGCGAGTCCCTAAAGCCTCATGCGGCTTATCCCAAAATCTTGAGGTAAAGCGGGTACCTCATAAAGATACAATTCTCTTGAACTCCGTGTAGACATACAATTCTTGACATATATAAATCTGCTAAGCGGTCCCACAGTATATAGTCTTTCTTGGTATGAAGTGAGCAACCTTTGTCAAGCGGTCCACTATAACCCATATAGAATCATACCTATGCAGGTCCTTGGTAAGCCGTAATGAAATCCATTCCGATTTCTTCCCATTTCCCTCGGGTATCTTAAGTGGGTTGTAGCAACCTGTTGGCCTCGATGCATTACTTTGACTCTTTGACATATATGCTTTAGCATAACATATGCTCGCAACTTAGCTTCATGCTTGTACAAAATCTTTCCTTGGTCTTGGTACATCTTAAGCGCTTCAGGATGAATTGAGTACTTGGAATCATGGGCCTCCTCAAAATCGGTTGCTTGACTCCTTCTGTCTGATACACAAATCACGATTCTTGATCCACAATGTACCTCGTTCATCGGCTTGAAATCCTTCGCCTTGCCTTCCTCCATTTTGGACTTAATTCTCTGAATCTTGACATCGTCATACATCCTTCACGAATCGATCTTCGGGTAGGCTTCACCTCTAGGCGGCTAAGAATCCCTTAGGCACAACTTCGACTTCAACTTCGAAATTCCTTGCATAACTTCGGCTGGTTTCTCCCATCAACATGTTCCTTTGTGGCTCTTTCGACTTAAAGCATACTTTTACATTGGCTTTTAGGGGTGATAATGAATTCCCAGTTGTAATCATAAATGCTCAACTCATCTCCTCTTGTCTCATGTTCAGGTCATTGTGTAAATATATATTTAAGACTCTTATGGTGGGTGTACACCTCACATCTGTTCCCAATTAAATAGTGTCGCCATAACTTCAAAGGCGTGTACCACATTTGCTAATTCCAAATCATCGTCGGATAGTTCTCCTCATGCGGCCTCAAGCGCCTAGATGCATATGCAGCGACCTTACAGTTTTGCGTGTCATATGGCAAGGTCCTTGGCGCGATGCATCACAATATATATCAAAGCTCGGCTTAAATCGGTAGAACTAACTGCTGGTGCTTTGTCGAGTTTCTTCAACTCTGAAAACTACGCTCGCATTCGGCGTCCATGCAAACTTCTTCTCCTTTTTCAACAATTGCGTAGAGGCCTGCATGTCGTTGAGAATCCTTCAATAAATCGGTAATAACCGGCCATTCCAAGAAACTACTGTTTGGGTCACCGTTTTGGGTGGCTCCCAATGCAACTCTTGCTTCTACCTTACTTGGATCAAGCTGCGACTCCTTGAAGTTACTACATGTCAAGAATTCCACCTTGTTCTTCCAAAAATCACACTTACTAAACTTAGCAAAAAGTTCTTTGTTCTCTTAACTTCTCGGGACTAGCTTCAAATGTTAAGCATGCTCTTTTCTCGTCTTGGAGTAAACTAGAATGTCATCTATGAACACAACAACGAACTTGTCGGATATTCCATGAAAACCTTGTTCATCATGTTCATGAAATCTGTGAGTGCATTTGTCAAACCAAAAGACATAGCGTATAACTTCGTAGTGTCCATATCTTGGCGAAAATCACGGTCTTGGCACATCCTCGATCTAATCTTGATTTGGTGATATACGATCGTAGATCAATTTTGGAGAAAACTCCGCTCCTCTCAAGCTGATCAAATAGGTCATCGATCACAGGTAGCGGATACTTATTCTTTATAGTGACTTCATTTAGCTTTCGATAATCCACACACATCAGATAACTCCGTCCTTCTTCTTGACAAGCGGAACGTTGCTCCCCATGGTAGCGAACTTGATACGATAAATCCCTTATCCATCAACTCCTCAATCGCTTCTTCATTTCCACTAGCTCATCGGTTGACATCCGATAAGGTCTCTTAGCTATCGGAAATTTGTTCGGTACTAACTCAATTACAAACTCTATGTCACTGTCTGGTGGCATCCCGGTAAATCCTCTGGAAATACATCAGGGTATTCTCGACAAGCGGTACATCTTCTATCTTTGGCAGCCTTCCATTGTTGACCATCAAGCTGTCCCTCTGAGCAGCGGTTGGCTTTGAAACTCTATTTTCCTCCCAAGGACTCTCGTGATATGACTCTTAGTCCACGGTCTAATACAACCTTGTGTTTAGATAACGAGTCCATTCCCAAAATAACATCTAGAGTGCAGGTATCTAACACCACTAAGTTTGCTAGGAACTCTGTTCCATCTATAAACAACTTTACCCCGAGAACATCCTACATCGGATCGGAGTTACGATCACGAGGATTGTACTAGCAATACATGCCTAAGGTTCACCATTTTCAACCCATTGTTCCTGACAAAAATCCGAGATATAAGCGAATGCTGGCTCGAGAATCAAATAAAGCTATTGCAGTCTTGAGTTGACAAGTAACTTACCCGATCTGACGTCCGATGTATTACACTGCTTGCATCAGCGAGTGACATGATTAACTCGCCTCTTACCACGATCGTGTGGCGGCTCAGTTAATGTAACTCCACGACTTGCTCTGGCGCGAGTGTCTTTGTTGGAGTAGTCCCAAGGTTGAAGCGGCGGGTGTCCTCCTCCTCCTTCTTAGGACAATAATTGGCAAAGTGCTGGCGGCTCGTTACAAATGAAACAACGCTTGACTACTGGCTCTTGCTTCTGTGGTTGTGTTCCCCAACTTGTCTTTGGTGTCTGAAAATTTTGTCGTCTTGGTCTTGAATCTGGTGGCGGCGTTGACATCACATTCCTTGGTTGAAATCTGAAGAAGCTGGTTTGGCGCAACCCTCAAGCAGCTGCGCTCCTGGCGTGCTCCTGCTTTGTGCCATCCTGCGCTTCGGTTGTCCTCGGTTCCTTGCGCTTGTCCTCCAATATCGGCGCCTTGTTCACTAGCTCTTGAAAATCCGGAAGGTGTGGGTTATGAGTCCCTGCAATCTGGTCGATCCTTTCATGAAGCGAGATTTTGGCCTTGTCGTTACTCGTCCTCGAGTGCGTGGCGTGCTAAGCTGCGTGAACTTGTTGAGATATTAGGACCTTTGGTTGATTGCCTGCTTGATGCCCTAAACTCTTCCTTTTGGCTCCATTATGCCTTGGGCTGCAATCTTTACTTGGAAGCGGCCGTGAACTCCTCGGTGATGTCCTGCGGGTGCTCATGAGCGTATGCGATAATTTCCCCACCATTAATGGCGGTTCCTTCAAGGTGATGAGAGGCATAAGTACCCTCTCATTTCCTTCTGTGAGTAATGTGCAACTTTCTCTCTATCGTCCTCGGCCAATCATCGCCTCCAATGGATTGGCATTTCCGGAAAAATATGATGATCGTGTCCTCATGAATTCCAGCGACCTCGAGTGTAGCCTCTGCCTTTGGGTTGGCACAGTTAACTTGGCGGCGGCTTGGCGATAACTTTCTTGCATTGCTGCATCATGGCAGCATGCTTGGTGCGTGCAGTGATAAAAGCTCAAGGTTACGCATATCAGCTGGCGGTCTTTGGTTGAGGTCCTTGTCCTTCACCATCGTTGTTTCCAGCTGGCGTGAACCATTTCCATTTCCTCCTTGGTTTCCTCGAGTGTTCACCATCTGTCGATTGCTCCATGGTTTAGAGATGAGAGGGAAGTAAGAATAGACAAGTAGTAGAATACTTATGCGGGGTCAAAGGTGTAACACAAAATCAACTTTATTACTTTATTAATAGCTGGGTATGGTTGCTCACAATGCCTAAGGGCCTTGCAACACATACCAATCACTCTAAGCATGAAAAAGCAAATCGAACTAACACTCTGGAGTCAAGCGCTCTAAGGGTGACTCTTATTCCAAGGCAGCGACTCAACTCGGGAGTCTCAGCTGCTAATCCTAGCGCTCACTCCTCGAGCCAACCCCGGAACTTCTGGTGGATACCGGTGGGTGTGTTTGTGTGCGGTACAAACCTATCCCAGCGATCCTCATTTGGTGGGGCTCTCCTTTCGGCTCAACCTCCTCTGGCTCGGCTTGGCCTCCTGAGGCTCTGGCTTCACTTCCACTTGGCTCGGCTGCAGCTCTGGCCGCCTCCTGCGTAGCTCCTCCGGATCTGGGTCGTGTAGCTCCAGCCTTGGCTCGGCTCACAGTCCGTCTGGTGCATCTCCGGTTCCCCAATCCTCTGGATAGTGGGCCAAGTACTCACAAATGCCTAGCAGATGAGCCCTAAGGCGTGAATTCATTCATCGAGACCTCTGCGGCTCTGAGCGAGTCTCGTCGATAACATCCTCTTGGCGATGACATATCGGCCAGTGGGTGATCGTGGCATCCTCCTCCTCGATGGGCTCTCGGTTTGTGGCAAGTGTCTCTGCGTGGTATGGTGACGGAACCTTGTGCCATCAACTCCACAGGGGTAGAGTCACGAGCAATCTGCCTCATGCGCGACGCGATGTCTCTGGATCAGCGTCAAATGATGACCTCTGGCGTGATGCGGATGGGCGACGCCCTCGCCCTATCCGGCGTAATGTGATAGTGACATCGGGCAATATCGATCTGCATCTGATAGTCCGGTGAATCGGCTATCATATCCTCCCACCGGTACGCATCATCGCCAAGCTCATGGCGTACCCTACGATCTTGCTCACCAAAAGTGGATCATCCTCATACAAGGACACTCGTGAAACTCACATATTTAAAACAACGCCAAAGGCGTGATAAATTCAGCAAGGGTGTGAGAAGAAGAAGGGAGTGTCAGTTGCATTATCATCTTGGCACATTTTAACTCTTTAGAAAATAATTTTATCCTCACTCGACCATTCTAACTAAGGGCGAGTCCTCGGTCGGTATGGCTCACGATACCTCTTGTCGGGACCGAATTTGCAAATCCGGACCCTCTGTGTTTCAGCACTAGTCGAGGATCACGCTAGTGCACCGAGTTGCAACATCGGTACATATCACGCAGACATATCCAGCGAAATAATAAGTACTTTAATTAAATACTCAAACTAGTTGATTGACCTTATGGTCAAGTTACAAAATCGCCTCATGAGGCGAAGACTTATTAAAATATTCAAATGCGAAAATAAAATAAACTCGTGGCGCCAACCAATTTGCCACGAGACTGGCTGAGCTCGCTCCCTAGTTAAATCGGCTCCTCTGATACTCCTCCTCTGGCGGAGGTTGCTTCTTCTTCAAGCGAAGTTGTTGTTGTTGTGGGGTGAGTACTTTGAGCACTTTCGGACAAGTCATGCCGAGAATGCAAATCTAATATTCTACATGCATGGCTTAGTACAAGGATAGACTATGGTTCATGAGCGGTAGGCATTCAAGATAATGAGTAATAGATTACAAGCGATAAAATAGTAGTAGGAATAGTAGCTTTCACAAACATTTCAATAAATAAATCACTTTTCCATCCTAAGTCATGTTCATCATCACCAACCCAAGCATTTTCCATCAACAAGTCATTTTTTATGAAAATCTAACCCTTGGCCAGTAATCACGGCGATGCTCAATACTGGTAAAGCGGCTATTGAATAGGTTGTACACTCTGCGAGAGGTTATACACTTTACCCACAAGATACAGATCAAATACCACCAAGGCAAATACAATGTGAAGCCTTTCCAAAGTTCCATCTAAACTTCGATCTTGCCGCTAAGGTTTCAACCTTTGGAGGGTAGTTACCACACCGAGGCCCCCTCTTGCGCCATGTGAGTTCTCATTCCTTCTCGGGCCTCACACCACCACGAGCAGTGCAAGAATAGATTTCCCGGTTTACTCATTAAGCCCGTCCCATTCACAGAGCTTGTGGTTGTATAAGAGACTTCGAGTTCAAATGCTGCGCAAGGTTAAGTCCTTAGTTGGCGAGGCAAGACTAACCAAGTGTGATCTCCATATCAAAACCAATAAAACCAAATTCGACCGCCAGATTGCCACTCTTGGCCCACGAAACAATCTTGCCATTTGCCCGGTCTAAATCATTTTCCACCGGTTCTTTACCATTGCACCACGTGCCATCATCAACTCAATAACACGTGTCTTATTCACAAATCATGTTCCATATCTCATTAAGTCAATATTAACTTTGGTATCCCAAAATCATAACATGTCCCGTGGCGGGGCTAAGCATACTACTTGGTCTACTCAACCCATGTTGGCAAATTAATGTCAACTATTAGTCCATAACCTAGGGTGACAAATGATTCATGGCATACAATCATATACTACAAAGGTGACATCAGACAACTAGGCATTTAACTAATTCCCAAAACTCATTCAAATCCTTTTACTAAATTAGCATGCAATAAGTTAAATCAAAATAATTTTCTCTAATAGGTTCAACATGGTCAAACACAACTTGCCTTCAAAAATCTTGATTCGGCTCTGAGCTTGCTCTGAGTCGAGAACCTCTCCTCTCGAAACCGGGCACTTCAGCGTCTCACAGCAGCGTAACACAAACAATAAAATAAATAAACAGTAGGCAAACAGTGCTCAAAAATTCAATTAAAATTCATAAACAGAAAGATCACAATTTTACAAATTTATAGAAATTGGAATCACTCAAATCGGAGTTAAAAGCATAAAAGTTATAAGCATTTGAAGTTTCAAAATATATTTAAAATCAATATACCGAATTAAATAAATATTTTCTTTTTAGGAAATCAATTATTCGTCATCGTGACGCGTGTAAGCATACGGTGACCGTGGACTTTTCGGCGTCAGCCGTGATCGGCTATTTCTCGACAAGTGGGTCCCCAAGTGGCGTCGGCATCGTATTGGCGTCCTGCGCCACCGGTCGTCTTGGTGGCGAGTGGGCCCGTCTTTGTCGGCGTCTCGAGTGAATAGTGCAGTCTGGTGACATGTGGGTCGGTGATCGGCGACTCACGCAGCGCCTGATCTTGGTGACAGTGGGTCCCGCAGCGTCGGTGACCTGGTGAAGCATTGCATGGTCGCGGTGCGATTGAGGCCGTGGGATCTAGATCTAACGGATGAGGTTTGAAGATGAGATTTCTTGTGCAAAGGCGGCGTGGCGGAATCCGGATGCGTCGATTGGAGATCAGACGGTCGTGGAAGCTCGCGAGGTTCGGCGGTGTCGCCCGGCCGTGGCCGGGCGGAGAGCAGCGGCGTGGGCAGCCTCCCGTGCTCCTCCGGCGTGAAGAGATAAGCGCTCCGGCAGCGGCAGCGAAGGACTCCAAGGACCAACGGCGGCGGCGAAGGTCACCGGCGGCAGCCAGCAAGCGAAGTCGGCGGATAACCGGGACTTGGCGAGTCTGTGGCGGCGGTGGCGTCTCGGCGTGCGTCTGCGGTCTGGTAGGTCGGCGTGAGTGAGGTTCCGCGATGCTGGCGTGGCGCCTTAAATAGTGCCCTCGGCGTCAAGTGAAGCGGAGACCAAAGGCCCTTGCAATGGCGGAGAATCCGTGAGGATTCGGCTAGGCTGACGTGGCGCTGACGAGGCCGTCGGATGAAGATCGAGCGGTGGCGTTAGGGTTTTCCGAGCAGGCGCCGCGATGTTGACCCAACACTGTTCATCGGGATTTTAATCCTTTTTCGATTTAAAATAATTCCCGAAATTCAAATAATTTATTTGGGGCATTAAAAATATCGGAAAAATTCGGAAAAATTCTCAAAAATATTTTAAGACATTTGTGACTCAAATAAAATATTTTCAGCAAAATTTATTTTAACTTTTCCATTATTTAATTAATTTGTTAAATGGCTTAATTCAAAATAAATTCAAATAATTTCAAATAAATCCAAATAAATCCAAATAAATTCGAGAAATTCCCAAAAATTCAAAATACCATTTAAATGCAATAAAAGCAAAAATTGAGGTGTTACAAACCTCCTTAACGGAATCTAGACCGAGATTGAGAATGACAAGGAATAGGTTGAAATTCCTTCTTGAGTCTTCTTCACGCTCCCGGGTTGCTTCACTCTCGGAATGGTTACTCCTTTGAACTCTGCGAAGCGGGTTGATTTATTTCTCGTCTCCCGATCCATTGTGTCCAAGATCTTCACCGGGTACTCTCTATAAGTCAAATCCTCCTGCGGCTCGACCGCCTCTAACGGCATCTGCTCTTCTGGCACTCGGAGGCACTTCTTTAGTTGTGACACATGGAACACATCATACACACACTAAGGGCTGCGGTAACTCGGTGATCGCCACTTCACCTCTCGACTTAGGATCTTGAATGGACCAACATATCTTGGTGCTAACTTCCCTTTGGTGTGGAACCTCTTAACTCCTTTGAGTGGGGTAACTCTGAGATACACAAAATCTTCAGGCTCAAAGCTCGAGATCCTGCGGCGATTATCGGCGTAACTCTTACTGTCTTGATTGTGCAATTTTCAACCTTTCCTGATCATGGCTATCTGCTCCTCGGCTTCTCGAAGAATATCCGGCCCAAACATATGGCGTTCTCGGTCTCATTCCAATTCAGCGGCGTTAACGAGTGCGCCATATAGTGCTTGAATGGCGACATCGCAAACTTGCACATGTAGCTATTGTTGTAACTGAACTGGCGTCTGACAAGCACTTGTCCCACGATGTTGTGTAAGCCAATGCACATGCCCTCAACATGTCCTCCGATGTCGATTAACTCTTTCCGTTTGCCCATACATGCATGGGTGATATGCGATCTTGAAGTTCAAGCGAGTCCCTAAAGCCTCATCGACTTATCCCAAAATCTTGAGGTTAAGCTGGTACCTCATCGAATACAATTCTCTTGAACTCCGTGTGAGACATACAATTCTTGACATATATAAATCTGCTAAGCGGTCCCCAGTATGTAGTCTTCTTGGTATGAAGTGAGCAACCTTTGTCAAGCGGTCCACTATAACCCATATAGAATCATACCTATGCGGGTCCTTGGTAAACCGGTAATGAAATCCATTCGATTTCTTCCCATTTCCACGGGTATCTTAAGTGGTGTAGCAACCTCTGGCCTCGATGCATTACTTTGACTCTTTGACATATGTCGCTGCTTATAACATGCTCTGCAACTTACGCTTCATGCTTGCACCAAAATCTTTCCTTGGTCTTGGTACATCTTAGCGCTTCCGGATGAATTGAGTACTTGGAATCATGGGCCTCCTCCAAAATCAATTGCTTGACTCCTTCTGTCTTGGTACACAAATCGATTCTTGATCCACAATGTACCTCGTTCATCGACTTGAAATCCTTCGCCTTGCCTTCCTCCATTTTGGACTTAATTCTCTGAATCTTGACATCGTCATACATCCTTCACGAATCTGATCTTCGAGGTAGGCTTCACCTCTAGGCGACTAAGAATCCCTTAGGCACAACTTCGACTTCAACCAAAATTCCTTGCATAACTTCTTTGGTTTTCTCCCATCAACATGTTCCTTTGTGTGGCTCTTTCGACTTAAAGCATCTGCCACTACATTGGCTTTTAGGGGTGATAATGAATTCCCAGTTGTAATCATAATTAACTCAACCATCTCCTCTGTCTCATGTTGGAGTCATTTGTGTAAATATATATTTAAGACTCTTATGGTGGGTGTACACCTCACATCTGTTCCCAATTAAATAGTGTAGCCATAACTTCAAAGGCGTGTACCACATTTGCTAATTCCAAATCATCGTCGGATAGTTCTCCTCATGCGGCCTCAAGCGCCTAGATGCATATACAGCGACCTTCTGAGTTTTGCGTGTCATAGCAAAGGTCCTTGGCGCGATGCATCACAATATATATCAAAGCTACGGCTTAAATCCGGTAGAACTAACTGCTTGATTTGTTGTCGGCGTTTCTTCAACTCTGAAAACTACGCTCGCATTCGGCGTCCATGCAAACTTCTTCTCCTTTTTCAACAATTGCGTAGAGGCCTGCATGATCGTTGAGAATCCTTCAATAAATGGTATGTAATAATAAGCCATTCCAAAAAACTACGGTTTGGGTCACCGTTTTGGGTGGCTCCCAATGCAACTCTTCTTCTACCTTACTTGGATCAAGCTGCGACTCCTTGGCGGTTTACTACATGTCAAGGAATTCCACCTTGTTCTTCCAAAATCACACTTACTAAACTTAGCAAAAAGTTCTTTGTTCTCTTAACTTCTCGGGACTAGCTTCAAATGTTAGGCATGCTCTTTTCTCGTCTTGGAGTAAACTAGAATGTCATCTATGAACACAACAACGAACTTGTCCGGATATTCCATGAAAACCTTGTTCATCATGTTCATGAAATCTGTAGTGCATTTGTCAAACCAAAAGACATAGCTGTAAACTTCGTAGTGTCCATATCTTGGAAAATCGGTCTTGGCACATCCTCGATCTAATCTTGATTTGGTGATATCACGATCGTAGATCAATTTTGGAGAAAACTCGGCTCCTCTCAAGCTGATCAAATAGGTCATCGATCTGGGTAGCGGATACTTATTCTTTATAGTGACTTCATTTAACGCTCGATAATCCACACATCATCGATAACTCCGTCCTTCTTCTTGACAAAGCAGGCGGTGCTCCCCATGGTGGCGAACTTGATCGATAAATCCATATCCATCAACTCCTCAATACCTTCTTCATTTCCACTAGCTCATCGGTTGACAGATAAGGTCTCTTAGCTATCGGGGCTGTTCGGTACTAACTCAATTACAAACTCTATGTCACATGCGGTGGCATCGGTAAATCCTCTGGAAATACATCGGGTATTCTCGACCTGGTACATCTTCTATCTTGTGACCTTCCATTGATGACCATCAAGCTGTCCCTCTGAGCAGCGTTGGCTTTGACTCTATTTTCCTCCCAGGACTCTCGTGATATGACTCTTAGTCCACAGTCTAAGGCTCCGAAATGGCTAGAGTTACCCAAAAGAAGGTGAATTTTTTTATACTTATTCTTTGTTGCTAGAATGACCACCATTCAAGTATTATTTTCCTGGCACCTCCTTATGGTCTTCTCATTCATCGGATGGATGTGAAGGCGCTTTCCTTAATGGAGAGTTAGATGAAAATTTACATGGAACGACCTAATGGGTTTTGTAGTAAAGGTCAGAAGGAGCAAGGTGTGTAAATTATATTGAAATCTTTGTATGGCACAAAACAAGCACCAAGGAATGGCATGAGAAGTTCAACACTACTTTGACCTGCGGGCTTTGCCATTAATAAGGCGATAGATGTATACTATATATTATATGGTGGGGTGAAGGAGTTATATTGTGCCTTTATGTGGACGATATCTTGATCTTTGGTACAAATATTGATGTGATCAATGAGGTCAAGTCTTTCTATCGGAGAGATTTGATATGAAAATGGGAAAAAGGCGATGTGAATCCCGAACATCAAGCTTTTTAAGGATGAGAGTGAGTTACTCTTTCACAATCCCACTATGTGGAGAAGATCTTGAGCGGTTTGGCTTTATGGATGTAAGCCCTCTCCTCCTTATGATCCCGGTGTGACCTTTGAAAGATAGAAAATTGAAACCAATTGAGATATTCTCGGATGTCGGTTCATCATGTATCTTGGTGGTGCAGAGACGATATATCATTTCTTTGTGAGCAAATTGAGTAGGTTCATCTTGATCATTGGCATGCATTTGAAAGGGTAATCGCTATTTGAAAGGTACTATGAGTTATGGGATTCACTATTGAGGGCACCTGCGATTAGCGAGGATAGTGACTTTCAGCTGGATTCGATGTTGATGAGCTCTATGCTGCGGTGGATATGTGTTTACCATTGGTGGTAGTGCGATGTCATAGAGATCTTGCAAGCAGACCATTTTGAGGTCAACCATGGAGGTAGAGCTCCTTCGCTTTAGATATAGCCCAGTAGAAGCGAGTTAATGCGTGAGCTCTTGATGGACTTTCTTGGTGGTTGAAAAACCAATACGGCTATCCTTATATATTTGATAATCAATCATGATTGCTAAAAGTGAATAGTGCTAAGAATAATCGAAGTCATCAAGACCGTTAAAAAGCATTGCGATGCATTAGGAAATTGAAACTCGATAATAAGTGTGAATTATATTCAAGCGGACAAAAACTGGCGAGATCCTTTACAAAGGGACTATCACGGAATGTGATAGAAGGTGCATCGAGGAGATGGGTATGAGACCCATATAAGTTGCCATAGTGGTAACCCGGCCTTTGTGATCGGAATCCATGATTAGATCTGGGTAAAACAAGTTATTGGCGGGCGGGGAAATGTCATGTACCCTCTAAGTGAAGATGCAATACTCTCAAAGGCGTAATTCGGGATGGCGATATGCCTTAATGTGTTTCTATTGGCTTTAACTAGCGAAGATCTTTGTCCTCTGGAGCATTATTGAAAGAACACACCTATATGAGCCCATTGTCTAACCTCATGATCTATGAGACTTGGTGATCTCTAGTAAGCTCATGAAGAAACCATGAGTCGACACATATGCTCCACCGCGGAGGAGCTCTTTGGTAGCTAGTATCGATTATGACTTTGAATGAAACTTTCACACAAAACGACACAATTCAAGGCGTGGTTCATTGTTCAAAGTTGTGGATGGGTGTAGTTTAGAGCTCTAAGCTGATTCAACAGTCTCTGTTAAAATCTTTGGTATATCAAGCATTAGTGAGTATTGGCAAATCTCTAAATGGGCATTTGAGATCTGGTGAAGTTGTTGGAATAGTGGGCGGCTCATGTAAAACCAACTAATTCTAAAGAAATCTCAAAGGCCCATATAGAGCAGAGGATGGTGGAATCCTTTAGTCCCTTGCTAGTGGAAGGGAGAATACCTACTTAAAAGTGGAGTTCTCCTCTCCCACCAAGTCATGGGTGTGGGGAGAAGAAGGAGTCCTGCTGCAGCGCTGCCATGCCTCATGAGACGCAGGCGAGACAATGGCCAGCGACATGTGACCTTTTCTTTCGTAAAATCGGTCCTTGACATTCTTGATATGACTTTCCTTTTTGCTGTTTATTCTTTTGGTGACTTGGCTTTTAAGTTAGGTTTAGAGTCCTTCGGTTTGGATGATGTGATGACATGAGATCGTCACGGATCGTGATTGCAACTGCAGATGATGCGGCTCTCTATATAAACTATCCGCCCTGCAGAATACATCTCGATTAAAGCTAGGGTTTTGCCACCTCTCCTTTTCTTCGTCGCCGTAGTCTCCTCCATCCCAAGCACCGGCGTGCACTTACGTGAGCAGGTCTGGAGCCGTTCATCTTGAGATCTGCATCAAGAGGCGAATAAGGTTTTTGAGGCGCTCCGCGGCCTCCAAAAGATCTTCGCGTGTCGTCTTCTGTTCTGCTTGCTGGTCGCCGTTAGCGGCTCTGACCAGCGCCATCAACAGTCGTCCGTCAGCGTTAACATTGCACCAACTCTGGCGTCTGCATCTTCTTCAGCTCGATGCGTTCGATCATCTAATCTAAGCCAGTTAATCATGTTTATCAAGATGATCATGATGTTTATCTTCTCAGTATGTTAGAGAGATACATGCTAGTTTGTGATCTTTGTTTATGACTTATATTGGAATTTAATTTGGCTTCATCTACTTTCTCGGCACATTGTATTGCGGTGGACCGGCGTCTGCGGAGAATAGTCTTTGTTGGCGGCGGAAACCCTTCCTCTAAATTCGTGAAAGCGTGAGCGATTGAAAGAGTGGCAGTTTGACATCGTTGAGTCCAAGCTCTAAAGGAGCACCTTTGGTGGATTAGGTAAAACCTCCTCCTCGGTAGCAGCGTCAACAGCGAGGATAATTTGGAGATTTCGAATTCAACTCAAAGCTTGCACTTTTTTAGAAATTCAACCTTGCGATTACGGTAATAACGCTTTGCTTTACTCATATTCGTGTATTGCAATTTCTTCACTTCAGGATTAATAGCAAACTAGGTATCTACTTTGGGAAAAATTATCCCGATTTATTTCTTCATTGATGTGTTGGATTGTGATTATAGTGCATTTGTGTGCATAGAATTTAGCATGACGGGATGGGATGGGTTGGGAGTAATTTCTTTGTTAGTACATTGGTAAATTCCACCCTTGCAGGTTTTAGAAGGACTAGTTGCAAATGATTTTCACATTTTTGAACTATGACTTCTTGTAGAATCATGTAGAATCCCCTGTTTTTAATATTGTCGATGTTTGTTACCAACAATAATGAAAAGGAGCTCTCTGTAGGACCCAAGCTTCGATGGTAGCACAAGGCATACGATGTATCACGAGTTTGAGCTCTCGCGGTGGAGATAATACCTAGTCAAATGCTCTGAGATTATGATTGGCTAGCTTATAGCGATGATGTCTTGTCTTTGAGATGCCCACCTCCTCCTTTATATAGTGTAGAAGAAGCGGTTATAATATTCTCAGTCCTACTCGGATCTGAAGTAGGGGTTTCTATCGAACCGTATTGGCTTGGATTACAATCATCCCTACCAATCGACTACGGTTTCATAATTAAAGGTCTATTACGATTCTTTATGCTTTGCTCCAGCTCCAGACGTATGACCTCATCCCGATCGGCCACGACCCAATTTCTCTGGCTGGGCTTTATTATTTTGGTGGATCACGACATATATATCCGATAGCCCCAGTGCTTCATGATCAATGCCATACCTAAGCCTTCGAGTGCTTTGGCAGTGCTTGTCGTGAGCAAAGGAGTCGAAGAACTTCGCTTGGTCTCTTTATTTGGTACATCTTTGTCAGGATTACTAGGCGGTGACTCTTTGTATGCTTCAAGCATTTATCTTCAAAAAATCATCTTTCGGCATTGACTTCGTTCTTGACATTTGTCCTTCTTTGGCATGAGGCATACGTAAGAGGATGTTGTTTGGAGTGATACCCATTTACTCGTGCGTGTGATTTTAAACTGGGCCCATCTTGGGGCATACCACTGATAACTTGATCCTTTTGGGCTATCGGCAATTATATAAATAAAATGCGTATCTAACGTACTACAATCTCCCTAGGCGGTTTCGGGGTTTTAGAAAAGTGGTCGCGATTCGCTCGAGCGAATCGGCGCTTCGCTTCCTTATATCTGAACAAATAGAGTGACTTTGTAGGATTTTCCACTTGCCCTTTTCTCAACTTCTTTCCGTGACCTCGTCGCTAGGAACTAACTTTCTCTCACCCTAGTTTAGCGCGATTGCGAGTTTCTTCATTCAAGGATGTCGCCTCCTTCTCCCGCAACGGCGAGTCCGGTCATCGGCGTCTCGGGTGAATAGTGCCGCATCGTCTGACATGTGGGTTAAAGGCGGTCGGCTCACCTGCCCGTCCGGTGGGCCAGCGTCGATGACACGATGAGCGATGCATGGTGCGGTGCGATTGAGCCGTGAGATCTAGATCGCGGATGAGGTTTGAAGATGAGATTCTTGTGCAAGAGGCGGCGTGGCGGAATCGGTCGTGCGATTGGAATCGAGACGATCGTGGAAGCTTCGCGAGTTGGCGGTGTCATGGCCCAATGGTGGCGGGCGGAGGCGGCGGCGTGGCGGCAGGCTCCGTGCTCCTCCGGCGTGAAGAGATAAGCGCTCGGCAGCGGCAGCGAGAGGACTCAAGGGACCAGCGGCGGCGGCGGAATGCACCGGCGGCAAATAAGCGAAGTCGCGGCGGATAACCGGAGACTTGGCGAGTCGTCGGCGAAAGGTGGCGTCTCGGCGGCGTCTGGTCGGCTGGGTGCGGCGTGAGGTGAGTTCCGCGATGCTGGCGTGGCAAATAGGGCCCTCGGCGTCGTGGCAGCGAGGCAAGGCCCCTGCAATGGCGGCGGAATCCGACGAGATTGACAAGCGGCGTGGCTGTGAAGCGTCGGATGAATCGAGCAGTGGCGTTAGGGTTTTCCGGAGCAGGCCGCCTTACGTGTTAACACATTCATCGGGATTTTTAATCCTTTTCGATTTAAAATAATTCGAAATTCAAATAATTTATTTGGGGCATTAAAAATATCGAAAAATTACGGAAAAATTCTCAAAAATATTTTAAGACATTTGTGACTCAAATAAAATATTTTCAGCAAAAATTTATTTTAACTTTTCCATTATTTAATTAATTTGTTAAATGGCTTAATTCAAAATAAATTCAAATAATTTCAAATAAATCCAAATAAATCCAAATAAATTCAGAAATTCCCAAAATTCAAAATACCATTTAAATGCAATAAAAGCAAAAATTGGGGTGTTACAAACCTCCCCCTTAACGGAATCTCGGCCAAAGATTGAGTAGCAAAGAATAGGTTGAAATTCCTTCTTGAGGTCTTCTTCATCTCGAGTTGCTTCACTCTCGAATGGTTACTCCTTTGAACTCTGCGAAGGGGTTGATTTATTTCTCGTCTCGATCCATTGTGTCCAAGATCTTCACGGGTACTCTCTATAAGTCAAATCCTCCTGCGGCTCGGCCGCCTCTAGTCTGCTCTTACGGCACTCGGAGGCACTTCTTTAGTTGTGACACATGGAACACATCATGCACTGCTAAGAATGCGGTAACTCCGGTGATCGCCACTTCACCTCTCGACTTAGGATCTTGAATGGACCAACATATCTTGGTGCTAACTTCCCTTTGGTGTGGAACCTCTTAACTCCTTTGAGTGGGGTAACTCTGAGATACACAAAATCTTGGGCTCAAGCTCACCTGTTGGCGATTATCGGCGTAACTCTTACATCTTGATTGTGCAATTTTCAACCTTTCCTGATCATGGCTATCTGCTCGGCTTCTCGAAGATATCCGGCCCAAACATATGGCGTTCTCGGTCTCATTCCAATTCGGCGTTAACGAGAGTCGCCATATAATGCCGAATGGCGACATCGCAAACTTGCACAGTAGCTGTTGTTGTGGCTGAACTCGTGAAGCACTTGTCCCGCGATGTTGTGTAAGCCAATGCACATGCCCTCAACATGTCCTCGATGTCGATTAACTCTTTCCGTTTGCCCATCATGCATGGGTGATATGCGATCTTGAAGTTCAAGCGAGTCCCTAAAGCCTCATGCGACTTATCCCAAAATCTTGAGGTAAAGTGGGTACCTGTCGATACAATTCTCTTGAACTCCGTGTAGACATACAATTCTTGACATATATAAATCGCTAAGCGGTCCCTGGTATGTAGTCTTTCTTGGTATGAAGTGAGCAACCTTTGTCAAGCGGTCCTATAACCCATATAGAATCATACCTGTCTGGGTCCTTGGTAAACATTAATGAAATCCATTCCGATTTCTTCCCATTTCCCTCGGGTATCTTAAGTGGTATAGCAACCCTTTGGCCTCGATGCATTGCTTTGACTCTTTGACATATACTTTGTATAACATATGCTGCAACTTAGCTTCATGTATGCAAAATCTTTCCTTGGTCTTGGTACATCTTAGCGCTTCAGGATGAATTAGTACTTGGAATCATGGGCCTCCAAAATCGTTGCTTGACTCCTTCTGTCTTGTACACAAATCACGATTCTTGATCCACAATGTACCTCGTTCATCGACTTGAAATCCTTCGCCTTGCCTTCCTCCATTTGGACTTAATTCTCGAATCTTGACATCGTCATACATCCTTCTGAATCGATCTTCGGTGGCTTCACCTCTAGGCGGCTAAGAATCCCTTAGGCACAACTTCGACTTCAACCACGAAATTCCTTGCATAACTCGGCTGGTTTCTCCCATCAACATGTTCCTGTGTGGCTCTTTCGACTTAAAGCATCTTTTACATTGGCTTTTAGGTGATAATGAATTCCCAGTTGTAATCATTAATTAACTCATCTCCTCTTGTCTCATGTTGAGGTCATTGTGTAAATATATATTTAAGACTCTTATGGTGGGTGTACACCTCATTCCCAATTAAATAGTGTCGCCATAACTTCAAAGGCGTGTACACATTGCTAATTCCAAATCATCGTCGGATAGTTCTCCTCATGCGGCCTCAAGCATAGATGCATATTAAGCGACCTTCTGATTTGCGTGTCATATGGCAAGGTCCTTGGCGCGATGCATCACAATATATATCAAAGCTCGGCTTAAATCGGTAGAACTAACGGTGCTGTGGAAGCGTTTCTTCAACTCTGAAAACTACGCTCGCATTCGGCGTCCATGCAAACTTCTTCTCCTTTTTCAACAATTGCGTAGAGGCCTGTGATTGAGAATCCTTCAATCGGCGGTAATAACGGCCATTCCAAGAAACTACTGGTTGGGTCACCGTTTTGGGTGGCTCCCAATGCAACTCTTCTTCTACCTTACTTGGATCAGCTGCGACTCCTTGAAGTTACTACATGTCAAGAATTCCACCTTGTTCTTCCAAAAATCACACTTACTAAACTTAGCAAAAAGTTCTTTGTTCTCTTAACTTCTCAGGACTAGCTTCAAATGTTAGGCATGCTCTTTTCGTCTTGGAGTAAACTAGAATGTCATCTATGAACACAACAACGAACTTGTCGGATATTCCATGAAAACCTTGTTCATCATGTTCATGAAATCTGGAGTGCATTTGTCAAACCAAAAGACATAGCTATAACTTCGTAGTGTCCATATCTTGGCGAAAATCACGGTCTTGACATCCTCGATCTAATCTTGATTTGGTGATATACGATCGTAGATCAATTTTGGAGAAAACTCGGCTCCTCTCATGATCAAATAGGTCATCGATCACAGGTAGCGGATACTTATTCTTTATAGTGACTTCATTTAGCATCGATAATCCACACATCAGATAACTCCGTCCTTCTTCTTGACAAGCGGAACGGTGCTCCCCATGGTAGCGAACTTGATACGATAAATCCTTATCCATCAACTCCTCAATCGCTTCTTCATTTCCACTAGCTCATCGGTTGACATCCGATAAGGTCTCTTAGCTATCAGAACTGTTCGGTACTAACTCAATTACAAACTCTATGTCACTGTCTGGTGGCATCGGGTAAATCCTCGGAAATACATCGGGTATTCTCGACAATGGTACATCTTCTATCTTTGGCAGCCTTCATTGACCATTGTCCCTCTGAGCAGCGGTTGGCTGAAACTCTATTTCCCACAAGGACTCTCGTGATATGACTCTTAGTCCACGGTCTAATACAACCTTGTGTTTAGATAACCAGTCCATTCCCAAAATAACATCTAGAGTGCAGGTATCTAACACCACTAAGTTTGCTAGGAACTCTGTTCCATCTATAAACAACTTTACCCGGAACATCCTACATCGGATCGGAGTTGATCACGAGGATTGTACTAGCAATACATGCCTAAGGTTCACCATTTTCAACCCATTGTTCACGCAAAATCGAGATATAAGCGAATGCAAGCTCGAGAATCAAATAAAAGATTGCAGTCTTGAGTTGACAAGTAACCCCGATCGTCAAGATGTATTACGCCTTTGCATCAGCGAGTGACATGATTAACTCGCCTCTTACCACGATCGTGTGGCGGCTCAGTTAACTCCCGACTTGCTCTGGCGCGGGTGTCTTTGTTGGGGTAGTCCCAAGGTTGAAGCGGCGGTGTCCTCCTCCTCCTTCTTAGGACAATAATTGGCAAAGTGCTGGCAGCTCGTGCAAATGAAACAACGCTTGACTACCATTGCGGCTTCACAGCTGTGTTCCCCAACTTGTCTTTGGTGTCTGAAAATTTGCAGTCTTGCTAGTCTGGCGGCGTTGACATCACATTCCTTGGTTGAAATCTGAAGAAGCTGGTTTGGCGCAACCCTCAAGCAGCTGCGCTCACGGCGTGCTCCTGTTGTGCCATCCTGCGCTTCGGTTGTCCTCGGTTCCTTGCGCTTGTCCTCCAATATCGGCGCCTTGTTCACTAGCTCTTGAAAATCCGGAAGGTGTGGGTTATGAGTCCCTGCAATCTGGTCGATCCTTTCATGAAGCGAGATTTTGGCCTTGTCGTTGCTCGTCCTCAGGTCGTGGCGTGCTATTTGTGTGAACTTGTTGAGATATTAGGACCTTTGGTTGATTGCCTGCTTGATTCAAACTCTTTTTCAGCTCCATTATGCCTTGGGCTGCAATCTTTACTTGGAAGCGGCGTGAACTCCTCGGTGATGTCTGCGGGTGCTCATGAGCGTTGATAATTTCCACCATTCGTGGCGGTTCCTTCAAGGTGATGAGAGCATAAGTACCCTCTCATTTCCTTCTGGAGTAATGTGCAACTTTCTCTCTATCGTCCTCGACCATCATCGCCTCCAATGGATTGGCATTTCCGGAAAAATATGGTGATCGTGTCCTCATGAATTCCAGCGACCTCGAGTGTAGTCTCTGCCTTTGGGTTGGCACAGTTAACTTGGCGGTGGCGGCGATAACTTTCTGCATCTGCATCATGGCAGCATGGCAGATGCGTGCAGCAATAAAAGCTCCAGGTTACGCATATCAATGGCGGTCTGGTTGAGTCCTTGTCCTTCACCATCGTTGTTTCGGTGGCGTGAACCATTTCCATTTCCTCCTTGGTTTCCTCGAGTGTTCACCATCATCGATTGCTCCATGGTTTAGAGATGAGAGGAAGTAGAATAGACAAGTAGTAGAATACTTATGCGGGGTCAAGGTGTAACACAAAATCAACTTTATTACTTTATTAATAGCTGGGTATGGTTGCTCACAATGCCTAAGGGCCTTGCAACACATACCAATCACTCTAAGCATGAAAAAGCAAATCGAACTAACACTCTGGAGTCAAGCCTCTAAGGGTGACTCTTATTCCAGGCAGCGACTCAACTCGGGAGTCTCAGCTGCTAATCCTAGCTTCACTCCTCAGGCCAACCCCGGAACTTCTGGTGGATACCGGCTGGTGTCTTTGTGTGAGTACAAACCTATCCCAGATCCGCATTTGTTTGGGCCTCCCTCGGCTCAACCTCCTCTGGCTCGGCCCGGCCTCCTGACTCGCTTCACTTCCTTGGCTCGGCTCCAGCTCTGGCCGCCTCCTGTGTGGCTCCTCAGGATCTGAGTCGTGTAGCTCGGCCAGCGCTCGGCTCACAGTCATCTGTTATCTCGATTTAATCCTCTGGATAGTGGGCCAAGTACTCACAAATGCATAGCAGATGAGCCCTAAGGT
The DNA here is from genome assembly GCA_036346375.1 of Guadua angustifolia. Taxonomy (NCBI): domain Eukaryota; kingdom Viridiplantae; phylum Streptophyta; class Magnoliopsida; order Poales; family Poaceae; genus Guadua; species Guadua angustifolia. The sequence goes on along the minus strand of CM070504.1, from coordinate 55,070,498 downwards.
GTGTGTGAATTCATCGAGACCTCTGCGGCTCTGGCGAACCTAGGTGATAACATCCTCTTGGCGATGACATATCGGCAGGTGGGTGATCGTGGCATCCTCCTCCTCGATGGGCTCTCGGTTTGTGGCAAGTGTGTCTGCGTGGTATTGTGAATTTTCTTTATGCCATCCATCACAAGGGTAAATCACGAGCAATCTGCCTCATGCATGACGCGATGTCTCTGGATCGGCGTCAAATGATGACCTCGTGATGCGGATGGGGACATTAGCCTAAGCCTATCCAGTAAGCCCTTGATAGTGACATCGATCTGCCCCTACGATGGTCTGATAGCAAAGGCGTGATAAATTCAACCCAGGGGTGTGAGAAGAAATCGAGATTGCATTATCATCTTGGCACATTTTGCTCTTTAGAAAATAATTTTATCCTCACTCGACCATTCTAACTAAGGGCCAGTCCTCGATCGTTGTAAACAAATACACCTCTTATCGGGACCGAATTGCAAATCCGGACCCTCGTGTTTCAGCACTAGTCGAGGATCACGCTAGTGCACCGCATTGCAACATCGGTACATATCCGCAGACATATCCAGCGAAATAATAAGTACTTTATTAAATACTCAAACTAGTTGATTGACCTTATGGTCAAGTTACAAGATCGCCTCATGAGCGAAGACTTATTAAAATATTCAAATGCGAAATAAAATAAACTCGTGGCGCCAACCAATTTGCCACGAACTGGTAGAGCTCGCTCCTAGTTAAATCGGCTCCTCTGATACTCCTCCTCTGGCGGGGGTTGCTTCTTCTTCAAGCGAAGTTGTGTTGTTGTGGGGTGAGTACTTTGAGCACTCGACAAGTCATGCCGAGAATAAATCTAATATTCTACATGCATGGCTTAGTACAAGGATAGGCTATGGTTCATGAGCGGTCTGCATTCAAGATAAGCAGTAATAGATTACAAGCGATAAAATAGTAGTAGGAATAGTAGCTTTCACAAACATTTCAATAAATAAATCACTTTTCCATCCTAAGTCATGTTCATCATCACCAACAAGCATTTTCCATCAACAAGTCATTTTTTATGAAAATCTAACCCTTGGCCGTAATCACAGCGATGCTCAATACGTGAAACACGGCTATTGAATAGGTTGTACACTCTGCGAGAGGTTATACACTTTACCCACAAGATCTGATCAAACCACCAAGGCAAATACAATGTGAAGCCTTTCCAAAGTTCCATCTAAACTCGATCTTGCCCTAAGGTTTCAACTTTGGAGGTAGTTTACCACCGGGGCCCCCTCTTGCGCCATGTGAGTTCTCATTCCTTCTCGGGCCTCCACCACCACGATCACAGAAGAATAGATTTCCCGGTTTACTCATTAAGCCGTCCCATTCAGGAGCTTGTGGTTGTATAAGAGACTTCGAGTTCAAATGCTGCAAGGTTAAGTCCTTAGTTGAGAGGCAAGACTAACCAAGTGTGATCTCCATATCAAAACCAATAAAACCAAATTCGACGCCCGATTGCCACTCTTGGCCCACGAAACAATCTTGCCATTTGCCCGGTCTAAATCATTTTACCCGGTTCTTTACCATTGCACCACGTGCCATCATCAACTCAATAACACGTGTCTTATTCACAAATCATGTTCCATATCTCATTAAGTCAATATTAACTTTGGTATCCCAAAATCATAACATGTCCGTGGCGAGGCTAAGCATACTACTTGGTCTACTCAACCCATGTTGGCAAATTAATGTCAACTATTAGTCCATAACCTAGGGTGACAAATGATTCATGGCATACAATCATACTACAAGGTGACATCTGCAACTAGGCATTTAACTAATTCCCAACTCATTCAAATCTTTTTACTAAATTAGCATGCAATAAGTTAAATCAAAATAATTTTCTCTAATAGGTTCAACATGGTCAAACACAACTTGCCTTCAAAAATCTTGATTCGGCTCTGAGCTTGCTCTGGTCGAGAACCTCTCCTCTCGAAACCGGGCACTTCAGCGTCTCACAGCAGCGTAACACAAACAATAAAATAAATAAACAGTAGGCAAACAGTGCTCAAAAATTCAATTAAAATTCATAAACAGAAAGATCACAATTTTACAAATTTATAGAAATTGGAATCACTCAAATCGGAGTTAAAAGCATAAAAGTTATAAGCATTTGAAGTTTCAAAATATATTTAAAATCAATATACCGAATTAAATAAATATTTTCTTTTTAGGAAATCAATTATTGTCATCGTGACGCGTGTAAGCCACCAGTGACCGTGGACTTTTCGGCGTCAGCCACGATCGGTATTTCTCGACAAGTGGGTCCCCAAGTGGCGTCGGCGCGTCGGTATCCTGCGATCGTCTTGGTGACGAGTGGGCCGTCTTTGTCGGCGTCTCGGGTGAATAGTGCAGTCTGGTGACATGTGGGTCGGCGATCGGCGACTCACGCAGCGCCTGATCTGGTGACATGGGTCCCGGCGTCGGTGACCTGATGAAACGATGCATAGTGCGGTGCGATTGAGGCCGTGGGATCTAGATCTAACGGATGAGGTTTGAAGATGAGATTCTTGTGCAAGGCGGCGTGGCGGAATCGGTGTCGATTGGAGATCGACGATCGTGGAAGCTCGCGAGTTCGGTGTCATGGCCAGCGGTGGCCGGGCGGAGGCAGCGGCGTGGCGGCCTCCCGTGCTCCTCCGGCGTGAAGAGATAAGCGCTCCGCAGCGGCAGCGAAGGACTCAAGGACCAACGGCGGCGGAAAGTCACCGGCGGCGACAACAAGCGAAGTCGGCGGATAACCGGGACTTGGCGAGTCTGTGGCGGCGGTGGCGTCTCGGCGGCGTCACGGTCTGGTAGGTCGGCGTGAGTGAGGTTCCGCGATGCTGGTGCGGCGCCTTAAATAGACCCTCGGCGTCCGTGAAGCGGAGACCGAAGGCCCTGCAGCGCGGCGAATCGGCGAGGATTCGGCTAGGCGGCGTGGCGCTGCGAGGCCGTCGGATGAAGGCGGCAAGGCGCGGGTTTTCGGAGCAGACGCCGCGATGTTGACCCAACACTGTTCATCGGATTTTAATCCTTTTCGATTTAAAATAATTCCCGAAATTCAAATAATTTATTTGGGGCATTAAAAATATCGGAAAAATTGGAAAAATTCTCAAAAATATTTTAAGACATTTGTGACTCAAATAAAATATTTTCAGCAAAAATTATTTTAACTTTTCCATTATTTAATTAATTTGTTAAATGGCTTAATTCAAAATAAATTCAAATAATTTCAAATAAATCCAAATAAATCCAAATAAATTCAGAAATTCCCAAAATTCAAAATACCATTTAAATGCAATAAAAGCAAAAATTGAGGTGTTACAAACCTCCCAACGGAATCTCGACCGAGATTGGTAACAAGGAATAGGTTGAATTCCTTCTTGAGTCTTCTTCACGCTCCCAGTTGCTTCACTCTCGGAATGGTTACTCCTTTGAACTCTGCGAAGCGGGTTGATTTATTTCTCGTCTCCGATCCATTGTGTCCAAGATCTTCACGGGTACTCTCTATAAGTCAAATCCTCCTGCGGCTCGAGCCTCTAGCGGCATCTGCTCTTCGGCTTTCGGAGGCACTTCTTTAGTTGTGACACATGGAACACATCATGCACACGCTAGGCTGCGGTAACTCGGTGATCGCCACTTCACCTCTCGACTTAGGATCTTGAATGGACCAACATATCTTGGTGCTAACTTCCCTTTGGTGTGGAACCTCTTAACTCCTTTGAGTGGGGTAACTCGAGATACACAAAATCTTGAGGGCTCAAAGCTCGAGATCCTGCGGCGATTATCGGCGTAACTCTTACTGTCTTGATTGTGCAATTTTCAACCTTTCACGATCATGGCTATGCTCCTCGGCTTCTCGAAGAATATCCGGCCCAAACATATGGCGTTCTCGGTCTCATTCCAATTCAGCGGCGTTAAGAGTGCGCCATATAGTGCTTGAATGGCGACATCGCAAACTTGCACATGTAGCTGTTGTTGTGGCGAACTGGCGTCGGCAAGCACTTGTCCCACGATGTTGTGTAAGCCAATGCATACCCTCAACATGTCCTCCGATGTCGATTAACTCTTTCCGTTTGCCCATACGCATGGGTGATATGCGATCTTGAAGTTCAAGCGAGTCCCTAAAGCCTCATCGACTTATCCCAAAATCTTGAGAATGGCGGGTACCTCATCGAATACAATTCTCTTGAACTCGTGTGAGACATACAATTCTTGACATATATAAATCGCTAAGCGGTCCCTGGTATGTAGTCTTCTTGGTATGAAGTGAGCAACCTTTGTCAAGCGGTCCTATAACCCATATAGAATCATACCTATGCGGGTCCTTGGTAAACCGGTAATGAAATCCATTCGATTTCTTCCCATTTCCACTGGTATCTTAAGTGGTGTAGCAACCTCTGGCCTCGATGCATTGCTTTGACTCTTTGACATATATGCTGCTTATAACATGCTCTGCAACTTACGCTTCATGTAGCACCAAAATCTTTCCTTGGTCTTGGTACATCTTAGCGCTTCGGATGAATTAGTACTTGGAATCATGGGCCTCCTCCAAATCAATTGCTTGACTCCTTCTGTCACATTACACAAATGATTCTTGATCCACAATGTACCTCGTTCATCGACTTGAAATCCTTATTGCCTTCCTCCATTTTGGACTTAATTCTGAATCTTGACATCGTCATACATCCTTCCGAATCTGATCTTCGAGGTAGGCTTCACCTCTAGGCGGCTAAGAATCCCTTAGGCACAACTTCGACTTCAACCAAAATTCCTTGCATAACTCGGCTGGTTTTCTCCATCAACATGTTCCTTTGTGTGCTCTTTCGACTTAAAGCTGCCACTACATTGGCTTTTAGGGGTGATAATGAATTCCCAGTTGTAATCATAATTAACTCAACCATCTCCTCTGTCTCATGTTGGAGTCATTTGTGTAAATATATATTTAAGACTCTTATGGTGGGTGTACACCTCACATCATTCCCAATTAAATAGTGTGCCATAACTTCAAAGTGTACCACAGTTTCTAATTCCAAATCATCGTCGGATAGTTCTCCTCATGCGGCCTCAAGCGCCTAGATGCATATACAGCGACCTTCTGATTTTGCGTGTCATAGCGGGTCCTGGCGCGATGCATCACAATATATATCAAAGCTACGGCTTAAATCCGGTAGAACTAACACTGGTGCTGTGTTTCTTCAACTCTGAAAACTACGCTCGCATTCGGCGTCCATGCAAACTTCTTCTCCTTTTTCAACAATTGCGTAGAGGCCTGCATGATCGTTGAGAATCCTTCAATAAATCGTGGGTAATAACAAGCCATTCCAAAAAACTACGGTTTGGGTCACCGTTTTGGGTGGCTCCCAATGCAACTCTGCTTCTACCTTACTTGGATCAAGCTGCGACTCCTTGGTTGGTTACTACATGTCAAGAATTCCACCTTGTTCTTCAAAAATCACACTTACTAAACTTAGCAAAAAGTTCTTTGTTCTCTTAACTTCTCGGGACTAGCTTCAAATGTTGGCATGCTCTTTTCTCGTCTTGGAGTAAACTAGAATGTCATCTATGAACACAACAACGAACTTGTCCGGATATTCCATGAAAACCTTGTTCATCATGTTCATGAAATCTGAGTGCATTTGTCAAACCAAAAGACATAGCGTAAACTCGTAGTGTCCATATCTTGTAATCACGGTCTTGGCACATCCTCGATCTAATCTTCATGGTGATATCGATCGTAGATCAATTTTGGAGAAAACTCGGCTCCTCTCAAGTGATCAAATAGGTCATCGATCTAGGTGGGATACTTATTCTTTATAGTGACTTCATTTAGCAGCTCGATAATCCACATCCAGATAACTCCGTCCTTCTTCTTGACAAAGCAGATAACCGTCGCCTTTGAGATATCCCTGATTGTGTTCTTCTTCCGCATGAAGCGCCGGATGAATTCTCGGAGCGTCTTGTTCTTCTTCTGGCAAAGCTGGTATAAGTCCCACTGTGTTCCGGGTCGCTCGTAAGTGCCTTGAAAATTTGTGATGAAATGCTCACAGAGTTCCTCCCAGGAATCTATGGAATTCGCCGGGAGTCCCGTGAGCCATGCTTGAGCCGAAGAGGTGAGCACGACCGGGAGATAATTAGCCATCACATTGTGATTCCCCCCAGCGGCCATGATCGCAAGGGAGTAAACTTGGAGCCAAGCTTCCGGATCTCTTTCTCCGTCAAATTTGGTGATGCTTTTTGGGTTGAATCCTTCGGGCCAAACCACTGGGCGGCGAGGAGGAAAGCCCTGATGCCCTCAATAGGGCCGTTGCCTCATCTTTGCGGAGAACGCCGGTGAGGCGATCCAGCTCAACGGTCTTCCCGATCGCCGTGGCTAATGCCAAACGTTCAGTAGTCATCCTGCGCTGCGGTGCTTTTCTTCCTCCCGTCCCGCCGTCTCGGCGCGAATCCGTGACGAAGGTCCCGCCGATGTCAGGCCGAGCGTCTTCTCCTCGTCGAAGCTCCCTGCTCGCGGGCGATCAAGGGTCAGATATCGCTGCCTGCGAGTAGACAAGGCGAGTACGAGATGGCTCCTTTCTCTTGGCGCTCTTGGTGTCTGCTGAATCGCCCGCCGCAACCATAGCCTGGACTTGGGCTATGATTGAGCGCGGGACTATCAGTCCGAGCAATGGTCCCAAGGTGTCGAGAAGCGTCTTGAAGCGACAATGTTACCGCGAGGAGTATGGAAAACCGACCGTTCCCACCTTCGCTCGCAAGATTTCTTCATTCACGCTGCGGCCTGCTCGGAGGAGTCTCGCATGGTTTTCTTGATGGTGATGGTTCTCCTCCGTAGTATTTGCCGCGTCCTTTTGCGGAGGGTCCGTTTCGATCACAAAAACGCTGTGAAAGCTTGGGGAATTTCCTTCCTCATCCTCTGAATCGGAGGTGCAGGAAGATGAAGCGTACTGACCTGTGAATCCGAGTAGTTTTCTTGTATATTCGACCACTCGGGGCTCTCTATTAGCCAGTCCCGACTCGAGACGAGGATCAGGCCCTTGGCTTACTGCCCAAGGACAGATGGCCATACCTTCTCCCGATCCGAGTGATTGGCCGGCTAAGAGGACCTCAGAATTGGCTCCAGATCGGAACTGATCCGAATCCGAGAAGGAAAGATGACCAAAGCCGTCGACGACGAAATCCAGGCTTCCGAAACGAAATACCTGAGCCGGCGCGAAGGTGGCCATGCTTCTAAAGATTGCCATCGAGCTTGCTGCGATTGATCCTAGCGCAGTTCCCTACCGGCGCGCCAACCGCCGACGCTTGTTAATGGCTAATAATGAAAAGGGGCTATGCGCGGACCCAAACTCGATGGTAGCACAAGACGACGATGTATCTGTGTTCAAGGACTCATGCGGTGGAGATAATACCCTAGTCCTGTGCTCTAGGATTATGATTGGCTAGCTTATAGCTGATGATGTCTTGTCTTTGAGATGCCCCACCTCCTCCCTTTATATAGTAGAGAAGGGCGGTTACAATATTGAGTCCTACTCGGATACGAAGTAGAGGTTTCTATCCCGAACCCGTATTGGCTTGGATTACAATCATCCCCTACCCAATACGACTCGGTTTCCTTAATTAAGGTCTATTCTGATTCTTTATGCTTTGCTCAGCTCCAGACAGCCCGCAGCCTCATCCAGTCGGCACGGCCCAATTTCTCCTGGCTAGGCTTTATTAGACTGCCTGGTGGATCCCGGGGCATATATATCCCACAAATATGTTGAGGTTTATGTGATTGTATAATAGCAATGTGTCAAACTGTCAACCGCTTATATTCCGGTCAATGTAAACTTCATGGGGGTTAATTGGCACTGTACAATTTTTCATTTGGTCTTAGGTATATATATAGGCATCCCTGTCTGCCCAGTTGAACAGCCCTGTCCACACTTGGCACTGATAGACTAAAATAGGTGCAGCAAAAGAGTTATTTGCCTCTTGTGCTTCTTTTCTTCTCTTCTTGTTGGTCTTTTACTGCATGCTCAAGTTTATTGGCTTTCCATTCTTACTAGATAATGACCCGCGCTACGCCGCGCCGTATAGCATGAGGCAGTTAGTAGGCAGTAAAGTAGCCCCAGATGTTTAGTTGGTAATCACAATGATAAGACGATTAGTAAGACTACCCTCAATGTCACACACGTGCTTCATAATGATGAGTTCCAAAGAGTACAAAAATGTGAAATACTATAATCTTTCAAGATATGCGACACAATGAAGCGAAAGAAAGTAGTCCCATATGTTTAGTTGGTAATCACAATGATAAGACGATTAGTAAGATCGCCTCAATGTCACACACGTGTTTCATAATGATGAGTTCCAAAGAGCACAAAAATGTGAAATACTATAATTTTTCAAGATGCGAGACACAACGAAGCAACAATCAATAGCCAAAGCAGGAAAAAGTAGATATATACACATGAACCAATCATATTCCATAATGATCAAAGGCAACTGCATCATCGATAGTTGGCCACAATTAGCATCGTAATCACAGATGCTATAAGAACAATCCGCGCATGAGCTCATCAGATCGAGATGCAAAAATCGAAGACTAAACTGGAAGAAAAAATACCTAAGCTCTATTGCAAGTCAATCGATGTCAAAACGAAAAGAAATCATGAGTGAAATCCATCCTCAATTTTAAAACATATAATTTATTACTTACAGATATCATGAGCTGAAATCCATCTGAATCGTTGTCAAAACGATCATACGATTTCCATTCTCAAGAAAAACTGAAGCCTTCGATATACTACTTTGATTTTGAGATTGTAGATGGGGATACGACTATTATTCTCTTCAATCCATCCTGAATTCTAAAACAGATAATCTATTACTTACAAAGTGAAAACCTTCGTAGGAGCAACAGTAGCCAAAGAAGTGAAATCCTTATTTTTGATAGTGATAGGCCCAACCCATTAGAAACAAAAACATATGGAGTCAAGCATGGTCATTAGTAAATGTCGGAAGTACGTAAAAACACCTTGGTTGACACAATGGGTTCATAACAAAGCCGATTTTTCGCTTCTCCCGAGCAAGTGGCTATCTGCTGTATGAGAGGAGCCCGATCCTTGAAGGTGTCACCGAGGAACCTCATTCCATAGTGACAAAACGTCTTAGAAGTCTATTCTATCACATGCAAGGTTTTGATTGAAGGCTCGCAATAAAGTCCTCATACATTAGGATCTTTGGTTACCACCACTTACATAGATATAACATGTATCCCCGACTCCCCATCCTCAACAGTTTTGATAGGTACATACGCATTCATGGAAGGAAAATGTCAATAAAATCCAACAGAGAAAACATCTCGCGATCTATAAACTGATTTGATTTTAGTACCATATGTAGTCAAGAAACCAAACCTAAGTAATTTATCGAGCTTAAAGAACAACTGTAATGATTCCTATCAATAATTCTTAACAGATTAACATACGCTATCAAAAGATAACATTCTATTGGAAACTTGAGATAAGCCAATAAAATTATCTTAATATGATCCAACTTTAGCATTACATGATCCAACTCTAGCAGCTAACCAATCTTAGTATGCATTTCAAACTAATCATCTGAGATCTGCATGAATAATTGAGTGAATATGAGCTAGAGTGCACCATTTTGTCAATTTAGGAATGCTTTTTGTGGGGAAACACCACTAAACACCACAAGATTTGAGGTGAAGGTAAGACCACATGAACTTTCCAGCTTTTATGAGGAACTCATCTATCATAAATTTGGCAAGCACCGAAATGAAGATTATTTTAAGCGAGGTAAATGTGAATTAAAGCCGTCTATCATAAATTTGGCGGTATGATGTGAAGATTATTTTAAGCGAGGTAAATGTTAATTAACAACCTAAACGTTAAGACACGCCTATGCGCTCGTCGACATCTGATGGACACTTTCAACAATGTTTCACATAAAATAAATTTAACCAAGTAGGCAAAAACTCGATAGAGAAGCACATACCTTTCATATCCAAGACCTTCTAGAATCAATGACATAAATTCTCGAGTTTTGTAGGCTTGACATTGTTATGAAGTAGGTCTAGAAAAGGAACATAACAACGACATGGAATCTTAAAATTAAAATGTTTATGTTGACCAAGAACCTTACTTTTCCAATAGCTCTCCTCAGAGTCTGCACTATCCTCGATGATGAGTTTTCTCAATTGGGCCACTTTAGTGTGAATTTCTCTCGGAGAATAGGAGAAAAAATGAATAATACTGAGTTCAATATGCTTAAAGCATTTATTTTGGTCGATATGGTTTATGTTACCAACAAAAAATAAATGGCATTGTGAGTCGATCATATGGGGATTAACAAATCAATATCAACCTAAACATTGAGACATACTCATCAATTATGAACTTGGCATACGTAAATATACATGCATGCAAATGTTTTACTTTGGACTTTCTCGCTTGTGGCGGCGACGTGAGAAGGAACCAATAGCTTGTCACTGTGGCCAAACATGCTACTTGGGTGTATACAAGAAGTAAGAAGCCCATCCCAACTGTTAGCCCTCATCACCAATTTTTTCGCATCTACCTTAGTTTCTAAATATTAATCATTAAACCGAGAGTAAGAAAACAAGGACCAACTATTCCGGTGCTATTTTTGGAAAATTTTAAAACAAAAGGGTATAATCCATTAGTTTAGCTAGTTGTCTCTTCCTCCATTTTGGTTTGCAATGACATGGATGCATGACCGCACATAATAGACTCCGACACTAATAAAATCGGTTAGGCAAGAACTTTAAATCTGTGTAGCCAATATCAACAAAGATATAATAGGAGAAACAAAGACAACAGAGGAGGAAATGTTTCAATTTCTTGTAGACAAGTGGTGTGCTCGGGATGTTTTGACATTTGATGCTACTGAATGGATTGGAACTTTGAAAGGGCATGAAGTATTCTTACGATTTTCAATTGCCGAGTGGGAAAGAAACCTGATGAACTTTTCGGTGGCCGTATAATCGCTGCAACCAAACCAAAGGAGACTCCTTCTTTAACTAATGCATGCAACACAATGCGATCCTATCCTACGATGGCACAATGTGCAACAACCTCAAATGCACAACATGGCAATATAACAGTATCTATTAGAGAGACAATAAATCCTGCCAAACCCTACAAATAACGCATTGATATAGTTCTAAAGTAGCAACACCGATGAGGTAAAACGGTAGTAGGAAAAAGCTTTGTGATCTAATGATATAATAGTATTTTCATTTATCGAACCATTGTCTAATTATGCAATAATTTACCATGATCAAGCTGATCTTGACACAATAGCAAAAAAATGTAGATATCCAACAATGTTTGAATTTGTCAATGTAGGATAGCGGTGTTTTGTGCATACATAGGTATGAGCTGGCGAAGAATTTGGTGCTAAGCGAAGAACTCAGGCGTTATAGGAATGAGTTTGTTTCATCTCAAAGAAATGATCGGTTATGGAATGTGTAGTAAAAAAGAAATGCTTTAGAAGTAACGCTATTTCGATTGTCGAAGAATACTCAGATAAGAATAAAATAGTCGATTTGGTTAGATGAAATCGACGATTTGTCAATGTAAAAGAACAGAACAAAAGATATAGGTGAAATAAAGATCTTTGGTTTCTACGAAATTCTCGTCCGAGCTAAGCAAAATCAAACGAAGGAGAGTTCTAGTTATGTTTCAATGAACTATGATTTCGGAATGCACAAGACAATGGAACATATGATCCGAAGGAACGCTATTTCTTACTATCCAGAATACACTACATAAGAATGGAATGCTAGGATTTGGTTAGATCAGATGTATGATCTGTTGATGCAGAAGAATAGAACAAAACGTATGGATGAAATAGCGTTAATTATTTTTAAAGAGTAAATAGATCGAGAAAGAAATAAAGAGTTTCGTGAAATTCCTGGTCTAGGCTAAGGAAAATGAACCGAAGCAGAGTTTCAAAAGCGTGCTGAGTAAACATTTTTTGCAAGAGAAATTTGAAAATATGAGTTTCAAATACTAAATATAGCATGAGATGTAATATAATTTCTTAGTTCAGGTAGGTCATGAGATAATCAATAAGTATAATCAAACACATGGGTAAAGTGTAACCAAGGACATAGATAAGTAAGAGTGTCGTTAAGTATTGAAGAGGTACTATATTGGTGCAATACGATCTGACAAAAAGTAAACCGATAGCAAAAGGACGGTGACTCTTTGGTACGGTTAGCTAAAAGGATAACACGACTAGTGGAGACCGATATTATAAAGACTAAAATGTGGCAAAAGATAAGAGGTATAGGTATATACCTCATTTAAGTTCTGTGCAATTGGATACGAACTTATATAACCGTAGTGGGAAATACATATAGTATAGACTTTGTTGCCGATGAAGACCAAGTGGGATCGGCGAGCTTCAGAAACTTAGGTCTGTGATGGGTAGAGAACACTTGGATGTTCTGCAATGAAAGCTAATAAACAAGAATGGAACTAATAAGGGAAAAAGCTTTTTATGAGTCTACCTGTTTCACTGTGAGTTAGGTTTCTTATCTCAGTTACAACAATGAAGCGACATTCTTTATTGAAATTTGTGAAATAAAACTACAATGGCGTTAGGTATAAACGAAATTTCCTAATAAGCGTAAAGCAACGTTTTCCTCTTAAATTTGAATAAAAGCGTAAGATCCTAAAAATGTTGTTTTTTGCGTAACCCCAATAAAAGAATAGAGTGTAGTTTTTTGCGAACCCCAATAAAAGAATAGTTTCTTATCTCACTACAACACTAAAGCGGCATTCTTTGTTCAAATCGCAAAATAAAACTACAGATCCAGAAAAACTCTTTTTTTCCCTCGCCACTCTAGAAGGAACAGTAGCTAACAGCTAAATTCATAGGGAAAAACTATAAAAATTTTAGACAATGCAATATTCTAGACAATAAACTTCTCTCGAACTTGAGAAAAAATAGGAAGAACACATAGCAATTTAGAACAAACCGAATGCAGGGGCTTGATCCTCAAAGCATCAAGACCAAGACCTACCAATGGGTGACGCTGGAGAAAAGGAGGAATAATTTCAAAAATTCATAAACAAAGAAAATGACATATCAACAACTAATGAATAAGGACAAGGGAAGCACATTATGCATGATCCGAGGGTAATAAAACCATATACCTGCATTAAGTAATATAGAACTGAATTCATCAAGACATATCCCACTAAGGCACTAACAGATAATATAAGTATAAGAAATCAAGAGCCAAAGAGCAAGCACGCAAAAATGTACAATGCATAACTGAATCAATATATGAGTAATCCGCAATTAGTTATTAAGGTATTGCATGGTCGGATGCTAAAAGTAGACAACATCATAAAGTATCTCGCACACATTCAGAGTTCTTTCAACAGAGAAACTAATTGACAATAGGACCTATCATTTTCAAATTTAAATATTTTTAAAAAAAATCAAATTTCAGTGTGGCATCCTATGAGAAGCGGTTTAATCATCCCTTACCAGAAGCACGAAAAGTCTAGTAACCCCTTCATGCCATCCATCTAAAAAGAAAATTGAGGTAACTTAGCTTCTTAACAAATCAGACTAACGCAGGTAATAAGGAAATTGATCAAAAGAGAATTGTAGTATTGTTCTGAAGTTCTACTATATATGTACCAGTGAGAGAAGCAACACTCTTCATTTGGCTACCCCAACCGATATGCACAACATGCTTCACATATGTAGGATGAACAATCTCCATCTCGATGCTCTCAACCATCGCAAGCGTGGTGTGCGATGAAGGAAGAATAAGATAAGAGTATTGGATAGCTGGACTCAATTCCTAAGCTCGCAACCTTTGTTCAACATGATCAAAATTTAGACATGAAAATCATATACCAAAGATCCGAGAGATAACCTTGAAGCCTTTGAAGACCCCTTCATCTTGTTCATTTGTTGGTAGGTGCTGTACACAATAGAAGCCCTCTGGAAACAAAAACACAAGAAGGAAATGTTACCAACGAATTCTAGTCTGAAAGCTACTTACATTGTTGAAAGAATACGCACCAACCACATGTTACGATTCGATGTGTGTATACAACAAAAAACAAGTGGTCGATCATAACATCCGCTATGTTCAGATCGTGGCTGAACTCATGTTCAAAAGACAAACACATTAACTTCGAATGAAAAAATTAAAAGAAAGTGTTGTATTAGTATAAAAATACCATCATAACATGATGTCTCACAATACCTTCATTATTCTAGTACAAGGTTGGTTATCGGTTGTATCATGGCATTCATTAAATATCATGTTATCTGTGTCCAAGGTCAATAAATCACGTGTTAAAGATTGTAGCACAAATGTGGTGTCATGACCATGACCTACAATTTCTCATTAGCACTACAAAGTAAGTGATGAAAGCATATGTGAAACAAAACGATAGTAAATCAATATGAATAATATAAGAAAAGGAACCAAGGAAGCTAGTCCAAATGTATCAATAAAGCACTGCGTAAATGTATCGTTACCCCATATTAGTGGATGAAGTTATCATGAAGGAAGCATCGACTAATCACATCTTAAAATATTTTCTAAGTAAAAAAATATATATAAAAGAACTTCATTTGTGGGTTCACTTCACAGCCCATAAGTAGTAGCACTAATAGGAAACAACATATCAAGAATGTGGTGTTTTAGAGATAATTAATTAGGTGGTCGATATAAGCAGCTTGAATTTAGCAATATGGATGGACGCCGAAAACTACCTTCACAAACCGAGATTGCATTGAGGCAAATATTGCTTAGAAGCTAAAAAGAAATATCCATACAAAATGGCGGGAGAGCGTAAAGACAAATGACACCTTGTATTGTAAATCTTTCAAAGTGTTTTCATGGTTTTGTATATTCTGTGACAATTCTAACGCCTTTACGATGTTTACCTTGCACACAATATCAAATGCAATCGTTGTCTCAATAAATCGGTTCTTGATTTTGCCATTCAACGAAACATGCATGCCCAACACTGCTTAATGGAGATGTCGGCCCTAAGAGATTACATGGTGCATCCAAGAACATCAAGATTTGAAATTATCGCTAAACTTATAGTGATATAGCTTGGTCTTATAGATATTCTAGACACGGGTCCCAAAGAAGCTTTGCAAAGATCTGAACCGGAGGTGACTCGGAGATAAACTCGCATGCTTAACTATACTAAGAGAAATACTTGACAAGCTGAAATCACTACATCATATAGGCAGATCATTATGATTTAACAAATGGCCTACATTTTAATAACATGGCACACTATAAAAGTACTCGCAAATAACCCATGTGTTATATGGTGATAACCAAGGCGCCAAGTATGACAAACCTATTTTGGAATGGAACCGACAACTACATGCAAAAGGAGTAAAAACAAAGCCCGCTTCGCTTTGAGATACGCGCATTCTATTAGTTATTTCTATTAGTACTGTAATAACGAAAGGGACATCCAAGTTCAGATAGCGGCATGTAGTCATTGAAGCATTCACTTGCTTAGATGTGCAAATCACATCGATATTTCTACCGAGCAAATTGAAACCACCTTGGAAAAAAAGCAAGCATCTATTTGTCACCCCTAAGAATAATGTAGCACGCCAAGAATCAAGGAAAAGTAAATGCACAAACCCCGGTTCTTGTATGAATCTTGTATGAAGCAAGAACATCACAAATGATCTACAATGCCTTGTCTGCAAACATTCCCTTCTAGGAAAAGTAAATGCACAAACCCGGTTCTTGTATGAATCCTTGTAAGAAGCAAAAACATCACAAATGATCTCCAATGCCTTGTCTGCAAACATTCCCTTGGTGCCACCTATACACAAACACAAACTACTAATGTAAGCATAAATCAAATTCTCTACCCTTTGAGATAATGAATAAATTTATGCCCAAATATTCTATCTAGATGCTCATTGCTATTACTCAGAAGACCCAATTCATCATAGAAATGGCATATTTGTAGTTCTGTCATAGAATTGGTAAACAGGACTATTTTATCTAGACGATAACAATTAGCAGAATTACTAATGAATCCATAGAGGACACAATGAGGATCATGAGCCTTGAGAGCATCATGGAGTCCCCAGAGCACATTGTGCTCTTTCCCCAAACCAAAGCGCCGATTCCATGATCGCCTCCCCAATCACAAACCGACAAAGTTCATTCCCAAAGAAATTGCACCACATTGCTACACAACATCGCTTGTTGTGCCAAAAAAGTAGGCAGGAAAAATGCATCTAAAATTTGGAGGCGCCTAAACCCCAAAATACTAAGAACAAAATATCAAGGAAAAGAGAATTAGTTCAATTGATTTCTCAAGGCATGACTTAACAAGAACGAATCGTAAACAAAGAAATCACAAAGAAAAATAAATCAAGATCGATTCAAGCGATTGTGAGCCTCAGAGGATCGTGGAGTGCCGAGATCATATATTCATATGAAACTCGAGAGGCGGTACAAAGATCGTGTTGTGCCTATAAAAAGCAAGAAGCGAAAAAATTCATACGAAACTGACGGGCGCTATAAATCCCAAAACACCAAGAACAAAATACTGAAGAAAAAGAGAATCGGTTCAACGGTGATTGGCACCCAGAGCGGCTCGGCTCCTCGTTGTTGCAAGCGGCAGCATTGGATGTGCCTGCACGATCCCGCCCTTCTTATTGTTTCAGCGCCGCTCCCCGTGAACTCCAACACTTGGTCGAACGATGGAAACCAAGAACTAAGAGGTCTCGGGAGGAAGAATCCCGGCCTCAGCAGGTCAGTCTTGTTCTCGTCGTGGAAGAATTAAGAATGGGATTCTTCCACGCTTGAGCTTCGGGCCAGCGGCCCGTGATGAGGGAGGAGGCGGTGGGAGGGGATCTGGGAACAGGGAATGAAGAGGAGGAAGGTAGGTACCGGGAGCCGGGCGTGGGGACTTGGCGGCCACCGGGCGGCGCCGCCGAGGAAGCGAAGGAGGCGAGCATGCGAGCGATAGGCTAGGGTTCTGAGTATGGAGGAGGGCGGTGGAATCTGGGTCATCCGTGATAGGGCCAATCACGAGCTGCGATCCGATGGCTGTTTACGGCCGGATCTGCAGACAAACGCAACCACGCGGACGGCTGGATCATGACCGACGTAAGAATGGACGGCGCGCAATCCGTGACGGGCGGCGAATGAGCTCAAAATCTTCCGCTTTCATAGAGTAGTTATCAGGGACGTTCTCAACCATTTACTGAAGATTCTTAACTAACAATGATGGCATTTGTTTTGACCAGTGCTTTAGTGGTTTTTTTCTTAATACAAATTGCATAAATCTTAAAACAAGCGAATCGGTAAGTAATAACTATCTACTTTTCATTTATACTGTAATATTTATGCAACTATAAAAAAAATATATGAAAGCACCTCTCTTGAGGTTTTTATATTCATACTCCCTGTCAATTCCATTTCAGTACACTAAATCTGTAATTGTAGTTCGCCCTTTTCTTTTACTGTGAATCCCATTGTTTGCTTATGGCATGTTGCCACGTAATTGTAACAATTTATAGATTTATGCTGCAATGATGCTTATGATCTAGGTAGCGATGGATTTGCATCGTCCTTGTTATTGGTATTAGAGCTAGTTTCAATAATTTGTATCAGAGAGTTTAGATCAAACCGCTGCCTTAGGAGGAGGAGATTTTCAGGAGTGACCATCTCAGGGCGGTCATCGAGCGGCATAGGCCGAGTGTCCAGTGGCGGAACTAGAAATTTTTTATTAGGTATGCACACTTCATACGTACAACTCTGTAATCTTTTACAATTATTTCGTAATATCGTAAATCCAACATATATATTTGAAATTTGCTAAAAGCATAATATAACTAGTTCTAAGGTCTTAAAAATCTCAAACTACCAAAATCAAAACCAATTCAATAAACAAATTTAACATATTAAAAAAATAATTTTATACTGATTTTCAAAATTTTGGGGGTGCCGAGACATACCCGGCACCTCTGGTACCACCCCTGCGAGTGTCGGCGACGCTGGCCGAGCGCAGATGGCTGGCGCAGCCGACACGGATGACGCCGACGACCGATGCGATGACGGATCATGGCTGCGGGCTGTTAAGTCGTGCGGAGCAGCTGGCGCGGCGTGCGCGCTAAGGGCCGCGACGGTTCGATCGAGCGCGGAAGGTGCCGGGCGCAGAGGAAACTCGAGCACGTGAGCGATAGCACCGGGGCCGTGCCGTCGAGTAGGTTCGGCAGGATGTTCGTCTTCTGCGGCAGGTTAGGGTTGATGGGCCTGATCGCGCGGATGTGTCCTCGGGGTGATTCCTGCGGCGTACGTCAGTGCGTGACACGCGAAGTAAGGGCGGCAGTAGAGGTGGGCGTGCCCGGCACGGGTCTATCGTGCTTCGGATTTAAACCGTGCCGGGCCATAACGGTCCATCGTGCTCGCCGTGCCGGGTCGGGCTGGCCCAGCTCACCTTCGGCGAGCCCAAGCACGGCCCATTTACACTTCGTGCTTGCTTCGTGCCGTGCCGGCTCAGGTCCGACCCATTTATACTATTACTATAAGAGAAAATGATCACGGATTGATTTCTTTTTTATCTATTTAGGGTTTTTTTTCTCCGGTCGAAACAAAATCCTATTGTGTTTATTCTTCTCGATTTCCTTGATTCAGTTGTTCCTTCTAGTCACATGCATGTAACTATGCATTTACTCCTTGATTTGCTCATCCACACGTACAATGTA
This sequence comes from Guadua angustifolia, assembly GCA_036346375.1. NCBI lineage: Eukaryota > Viridiplantae > Streptophyta > Magnoliopsida > Poales > Poaceae > Guadua > Guadua angustifolia. Next base: position 55,051,688 of record CM070504.1, on the reverse strand, counting down.
GGTGCGCGCCTGTTTCGGACCGTGTCGGTCTAAGTACGGTCCGGACTGTCGTGCCGGGCCGGGCCGTCCATCGTACCCGGTTGGCAGGCCCGGTATGATCCGGACAACCGTGCTGTACTGTGCCAGTCCGACCCGTTTAGAACAGTATCGTATCGGGGCGTGCCTCGTGCCGGCCCAATGTCCACCTCTAGTTGGCAGCGACGCTTGTGACGGACAGCAGCAAAGGACCTCCAAGGCTACAGGTGACGTGACGGTGAATTAAAGGCAGAGAACGCTCTTGGTAGTACATCGCGCGCAAAAACAAAACAGACAGAAGGAACAGAAGGTTTTCCAGTATTTCCATGTAGCCAATAGTGTGGCATGTGCGTTTGGTATAAGTGAGTCAGCATATAGATACATACATGTAGAAAAAATTATCATATGTGTTGGATACGTATTGATGAAGTATATATAAAAGCCATATCGAACATTAAAATTATTTATATTGCTAATTAATTGTTCAATACATGACTGATATATGTTGAGTAGTATGTCAGTGCCATATCTATATTGGACACATGTCGAACACTGATGCGGTACCAAACCGATGCTACGGAGATGACAGGTAACTTCAGCTGTCCATAAATTAACATGACTATACTTGAAACAATTTGGCACACTCTGGATACTTCTTTTTGATCATATGAAATCCTACACAGGAGAAAATGTACCCTCTTCTGAATGCGACAGGCACGGAGTCACTTAGAAACCTCTGGAGCCAATGACTCGGGGCCAGGGTTTCAAAACCGGTGAAAACCGCTCGAAAACTACAGTTTTCGATTTTACCATTCCGGTTTAAGATCCAAAACCACTCGGTAATCGGTCTATTAAAAAAATTAAAAATTTTGAAAAAAAAATTTATATGTTCGAAAACCATTGAAAAAACTACGATTTTTCATGAAAACCCATGGTTTTCGTTGAAAACCACTCAAAAACCGTTTTTCAAGGACATTCAATTGGTCAGGTTGGTTTTTGTTGAAAACCGCCAAAACCGCTTTTTCAAGGACATTCAATTGGTCGTCGGTTTTGTTGAAAACCGCCAAAACCGCTTTTTCAAGAACATTCAATTGGTCGGATCGGTTTTCGAAAACCGACAGCTTTTTCATGAAAATCGAGCGGTTTTTCGTGAAAAACTGTGGTTTTCATTGAAAACCGAACGGTTTTCGATTTTTTTGAAGTTTTTTCAAAATTTTTTGATTTCTTAACCCTTCGATTTCTGACGGTTTTCAAACGGTTTTTGCGGTTTTCGTACCATAAAATTCAAACAGGTTTTTTAAAATCAGTTTTTGAAATCATGCTCGGGGCCTCTTTTGCAATTCAAGAGCCATCTAAATTATTTGCAAAAGATCCCGATATTGCACAACTCAAGAGCCATCTAAGTTGATGGCGAAATAAGATGGTTGAAGCGTGAGCTATTCAATCTAGAGCTTCCATTTATGTAGCAGTTAAAATGGAGATTTTGAATTCCCTGCCCCTCAATTGGATGGCTAATTTTCCCCTACCCCTCAATTTACTGCCGCTTAATTATTTACCACCGTTGCATCCAATTGATTTATAATCTGCCATTTTGCTCATTTTCTCTGCATTTGCGTTTTTTGCCAATCCCGTCGGACCATTTTGCCCCTGCTTACCTGGTTGGACCAAATTCTGTTCAAATTTTGATCGAATTTTGTTCAAATTCTGATTGAATTTTGGGCATGCACTATCTGTTCGATTTTTGGATATATATAGCATCTGTTTGAGCTTAAAGAATTATATTATTATGTCTGAAAATGATAACCTAAATATGGTTACGGACATTAGCTTTTGCATCTCAAATTCAATATGTACAGCACCGCCATTTCTGCATGCTCTCTGTTTGTCTCACTTGCTTGCATAGATATGATCCCCGATTGTTGATTAGTTGATTGATCATGGTATTGGGCAACGCATGGATTGCGTTGATTGCTTCGCTTTTTCGAGACTAAAAAGTCTATTGCTTTTCCGATTAGCACTTGTCGATGTGGAGTATGGTGACCTAGGCAGAGTTGGAGCATGCCCGACCATACATACAGCCTAGTTCGGTCCAACCAGATAAGCAGGGGCAAAATAGTCCAATGGGATTGGCAAAACACGCAAATGCAGAGAAAATGAGCAAAATGGCAGATTATAAATCAATTGGATGTAACGGTGGCAAATAATTAAGCGGCAGTGAATTGAGGGGCAGGGGAAAATTGGCCATCCAATTGAGGGGCAGGGAATTCAAAATCCCGTTAAAAACGGGCTGCCTTGGTAGTGTGAACTTTTGCAGATTGCACCGAGTAAACTGCATTTTTTAATTCAACTAGTATAATGCCCGTGCTAACGCTACGGCGATATATTTAGTAATATAATTCAAATAAGCAAAATGTGTTATATATTTTGGTAATCAAGTGTAGTAAGATGTGATTATGATAGAAGCACAAAAGAAAGATATAGAGAGTTATTATATCGTTGATTACATAAACAAGTGCATAAAGTAACATCGCAATTGTTTATCATTAAAAATAATCTAATCTCTGATACGATTAAGGATTTCCCGTATAACTTCAGGAATGTTGTCTTTCGATTCATTCTCGTTGTAGTTCAGTAGGTCCACGAGAAACTTCGCCCTCAACAGCTTCCCATCCTATACATGTATTATTATGGACCATCATCAGAAAACATTAATTGTACTACGGTAAGACAAAGTATAATAAATAAATAAATAAATAAATAAATAATAGTACTCACAGTGCAAATTGATGGTAATTTTATACTATCCCAAGAGCGCATGAAGTTGATTACAAAATATCCAAGGATGTCCCTACAAAAGGACACATAGTTACATGTATGTAGACAAACAAACTTGTTAAGTGTAATGAATAAGCAAGTTACGGTCTGCTTTTTGGAACACATGTCGGTAATATGCGACGCCATACATAAATATCGTCATTCCACATAGGGTTGGCTAGCTTCATGTTATTGGCAATCTTATGTATTTTGTGAATGTAGTACATGGTAGGATGCTGAGCCTTAAACCAGGTCGGTATAGGCTGTGGGTCCAATATAGATACACTTCTATCTTTCATGTGTAGTATGAACAATGTGAAGTGACCGAGGAAAGAATAAAGCAATAGAATCTGCAAACAATTTATGTAAGGAAAACATAATGAATGATTCAAACAATTTTTGCGAACGATTGACAAAGAAACATAGCTTACCTTCTTGCAATGTGAAATATCATACTCCATGTTAGGCCAACATTTAAATAATTTTGCCAATTGTTGGACATCAAGCTTGGAACGCCGGCATGGTTCTCGAGCGAAGTCAGACAACGACTGTTTTGTCAGATATACATATATATAATGTTATAATAAACACATAAAATAGGGTTACCACATATAAATGAAATAACTTACACAAAACTGCAGGTCCATGTAGTGCAATTTTTCATCTTGGAACAACAAGAGATTGTTGCATGCGAGCATCCGCACAGCCATGTTGAAAGAAGCACTGTCCATTGGCTTGTTGACATGCAGTGTTTCTTGAAGTTTTCTAAGAGTTATAGAAATTGGGTAAGGCTTGGTGCTTCGAACCCACTCTTTCCTATGAAAATGTATATTCGGTTAGCTGTTGCAAGATCAAAGTTGATATATTTATACTATGCATAATTTATTGCACAAAAAATGACTTACTCTAAAGATTCTGCATGGTCAATTGAGATGATATATTTGCAAAGTGCACCCATTAATTCATGTGGGCTGCTCGCTGGTGTTATTCCAGTGGAAAGGACACATAGAGATGTATCTGATTTAGTTTGATGTGATGTGTTTGATGGTTTAGGTTCCTCGCCTGGAGCATCAATAAATTCAACATCATGTTGACTTCCTTTTTAATTTGTTTTTTCAGGTTCTTGACATCCTTTCTTCGTGTTTAGCTTTGAGGCCCACAAGATTGCAGGAAGCTTAAACCTGAAATTTGTTATATCATCCTGCAAAGTAGTGAAACATATATGTTCGTATGTTATATACTTAAACATGCAATAAACTCATATTTGAATACCTGAGTGAAACTATCAGAAAGCTACGATCCTGTCCAGTACTCCATGTAGTTTATCATCCACAGACCGCAGGATGTCCTACGTGATTAAAAAACTTCATTGAACTATTTATATGTAATCCATTGAACTATTTTTATGTAATGAAAGGATTGCAATCATTTTTACACAAGTTACATATTGAAACATACCCATCTTTTTGCATTGGCTTTAAAATCTTCTCTATAATAGGCCATGTTGTAACGTCAACGTTCCACCACTTGTGTTGCTTAAGCTCTTTATGTTTTGCAGTGACTTTTATATGTTTATCTAGGCCTCTTAACTGTTGAGATAAATATATATCATCGAAGATTTAACAACAACAACAACAACAACAATAATAATGCTAATAGTAGCAATAATAATAATGTAAAAGTAATGGCTACTCACGGTAATAGTCAGGTCTGTGCGGTCCATTTTGCCCATTGAATCGAGTACATGTACCTCACACTTAGGGGCATTGAGTACTGCCAGGTACCACTGAAAGTTTTCTATGTTTATTGGAATAAAGACCTGCATCAAACATTTGTTAGTAAGTATTGTCCACTGGTATTATTATATATATATGTAGGGATTTAAGTTCACCATGTCATGGTCTAAATAATTATCAACCCTTGTCTGAAAGGTATCTTCTTTATAATTTATTTGGTCCAACTTAAGGCCACCATCACGCTTAAGAATATCTGGAAATAAATGTATCCTCCAAGAAGACCTTTCCACCAACTCTATGAAGTAGATGTTTTTCACCCATGATACAATTAATATAATGCACTTATAACCTGTAAGAAAAAATACAAATATATTATGTAGAGCCATGTTTAAATATCTATTACTCTATATAGATATACTTAAATCGCCATTCAATTGCATGTCACCATGGAAAAGGCATTCCATATGATATCTGCTCTACAAATGCACTATCGATGTCGACTAGAATTTGTTTTTCCGGTGCTGATTTCATGTATTCAATAATCTCAATATCTTCTTTGGTGCAAATATAATCAGAATGAATAATAATTTAATAATTAAATAGCATGTGTAGTAAAAGAAAAGGAAAATTAACAAGCAGAAATAAGTACCTCATGCACAACTTGAGCTATGTGCGCCTTCTTTGGTTTGTTATGTTGTGGCATTCTAATTTTTGTTTGTATCTCTTTTTGTTCAATTGGAACCGAGGCAATCGCTCACACAAAGATCGAGCTTAACGCCGCAAAGATTGCCAACACCAAGGTTTACTTCCTCCTCTATGTCCATGGAGTTGCCACCAATACTCTGTTAATAAAATTGAAGTATTTGTAATCACGAGATGTAGCTATTGGTACTAAGCAAACACAAATTAAACAATCTGAACCACGCTTAATCAAATCAATTTAGTATCGATTTCATTTACAGAGAAGAAGCCTTCTTTTCACCTCCATGACAGCTCCCGGTCGCTTCTTCACGCCACTCCAAGTGCAGTCTTACACGACGCCAAGACTGCGATCGATGGCGGAGGACGGAATAAAAATAATGAATAGCTAGTAAAATTTGTCTACGACGCCGCACCTGCGATCAGTTTGCCTACGTGTTTGCTAAATAAAAATAATGAATAGCTAGTAAAATTTGTCGGAGAAAACCTAAAACTTCATACAAATCAAAAGACAAGTTCAAGATTGGTTTCATATGATGACCATATGTTCAAACGGCAATTCTCAAGTCCAGATCCGAGTAAACACACATGCAAATTTAGAGAGAACTCCACGATCTTGGCGATGCTCTTCTTTATTTCACTATACACAAATCTTTCTTACTACCGTAATCATCCGTTAATCAACTTTGCATATTCGTTAATAAAACCAAAGGCATATATACACTACTTAATCAATCGGTTAATCGATATGCAAAGGCATGTGCTAATACTAATCGAATAACTTAATGCAACTAATGCAACTTACGGACGCAGTCGCGATCACGCTCGATGGGATCAATGAGCGCACTCGTGGAGCCTTCGACAAAACCGCGCCGACCCGTCGATGCAAGAATGAATTGTCGATCGCTCGATCGCCTCCTCGCCCAAGGCCGGGCGGCGCGCCGCTTACTCGCCTGATCGTGATCGCTCTCACCCGCCGTCACGCGCGGACGCTACGCTGCCGCCAGACCCGCCACCGATCACGCTGCTTCCCACGAATCGCATGCATTAGGGTTTTACTGAGGCCAAAAGTATCCAAGCGCTTGTCTTTTATACAGCATCAATATGTATGTATACATGGATGGGCCGCCCATCTTACTTGAAATGTATTCGGTCAGATTGTTTCCCACGTAACTGCATGCATTCGGTCAGAATCTTTCACGTCCCGCAACTTGGCCCTATATACTCTTGCCACCAATTCCGGCCTATCTTCAGGTTTCTGGCCAGGTTCAAGATTGATTGTGATCTCCTCCTAGTACGGATTGCAAGTTATCGTGATGAAGTAGTCTGGTTTCCCAAAACGCTGAACAATAGTCATTGCATTAAGAAATCTTTGCTGCATGTCCCGATCGCCCCCCGGAAAAGATCGAGGAAGCACAATTCGCTTGCCAACCTTAGAAGCCCGTGTCTCTCCAGCAGAAATTACATCAACCACACCCTACAATAAATAAATCAAATAAAGAATAATTTTAATGTCTAAATTTGCCAAAACAAAATTTGATGAGTGTAATGACAGATGACTAATGTTTGTCAAAAGTTGTTCTTTCACTCACCTGGTATAGCTCAGCCCGTATGAGTTTTTGGTTCTCAGGATTAGAGTACCAATCTAGCCTCATAGACTCGATCTTGATATACATGTCAACAACCCATTACTGGAGAAGCCTCCCTCCAAATAGCAAGATGTTAAAAATACCCACTCTAATTTGCAGCATGAAACAATAGTATTCCCTTGCCGTGACATACCTGGCAGATTGAGCTGCATCTAGGTTCATTGGCATGTCATTGTTGCCTTCATGATCATCACATGGTTCATCTAGGTTCATTGGCTCTGGAACCATAGGTGGACCATTGTACGGAATTTTGAGTTGCCAACCTGTTTCCCCTCGAGGGAAAAATAAAGGATATGCCAATGGGTCATAACAACCATGATATGCTCTAATATAACGCGAGCCATCACTTTTGGCATATACAATCACACTCCTATCAAAACTTCTCAGGATCATTCCTTCGACCAAATAGCAAAGAACTCGAGAGGCCGTGGGAGCATTGTACCTCCGTTGGTCTGGCGTGACATTAGTATTGAGTTCAATCCTATAATTATCTAAGTTTGGAATTGAACCCACTCTATTAAAAGTCTGTACGTATGGGTTATCTTGCAATATTGTAAGGATATCTCGTATGAGATTGATATCAAGGTCGGGAGACCTCTTCAATCTGTGGGACAATGTGTCATCTTCTGTATCATAAAAGTATAGCTGCAAATGACGAGGCCCTTTAGAACCTGGTACCAATTGGTCAAGACGATGGTACAACCCACCATGCACACGAAATGTATATATACCAGTCCGGCATGCGGTGCTAACTCGTCTATCAAGGGTAACTCCAAGACTTGTAAAAGAGAAATGAGAGTTGAAGTACCGTATGTGTTTTCAAATATTTTGCATCATCGTACCGACTTGTAAACAACCGCTTTAACTTAGGAGGCACATCCGAATATGGATTTGTATCTTTCCTTTTCTACAACAAAATCCGTGTGGCTCAAATTGAAACCTTTTTGCACCACAAGATTAAGGGCCAGTAGAGGTCTAAAAACAAGGTGTTTATCTGGCAAAGTTATGGTAGACATAGTTGTATAGATAATCGGTGTTGGTACCATCAACACCCTTAACATTCACATGATATGACTTGAACTCATCAACTGTGACCAAAACAAGGCTTAGCAATCAAAATATGAACATATTAAATCAATCAAATAAAAGAGTAGACACACATACACACACACAATTGTTACCTTCGCCAAGAAATTGCCTCGGTTTCACATCATGATCATTGCTTGCAATGTCACTAATCTGGTTTGCCTCGAGATGATCTGCTCCATGATGGTCGATTGTAGTACATGAGCTCCTATTTTATATATAGAATATATAGATTGATGCTTGAACAATAAAAAATATCAATTGAAACATACCTTCTGCGTCAGAATCAGGTAATGTAGGCTCGAATATATCATTTGGTTCTGGTATTTTCTGTTGAAGAAGCGGCACATGTATAGTTTCCTCTTGAGTAAGTCCATCTAGACCGTGAGTTACAAACGAACTTGTAATAAGATGTAATTAGAATCTATAATGGCTACACTGCAAACATATCAATGTATTAAGTATTAAATTGGACAAATGTGTTCACCTGGGATTGCAACTTCTGGGTGATTTTCAATGCTACAAGATTTCCTCTTCTTGTACTCCCGTACATGTTGCAACAATTTTTTCTTCTTGGATTCATCCATATTGATGTATCTTTCCCTGTTAATTAGGAGTTTGTCCTTACTCGAACTACCTGGGCATCAGTGCAAAAAAAATGTAATTAGCAACACAAGCTATATATTGAGTAATGAAGCAAAGAAATCAAAATTAAAAAAGGTGGCACCACTATGAGCTCCTACACAAAAGTAAATGGAACATAACTGTGATCATATCGCTTGACGATTTATCATTTCTATGTAGCCATCATTGTGATCATCCTGGATCGACATTTTCCTTGTCTCCTAAGCTGGGTGCTTGCAAAATGGTTGAATACGCCGTTCCATATGGTGATTGTTGTCCTATGGCCGAGTAAGTACAAAAAAAATTATTGTGAAATATATACAACGGTGCTTTTCACATGAATCTCAAATTAAACATTACCAACAGTAGGTGTGGCCGGGTTTGATGATCTTGGTGCTTGCAAAATGGTTGAATACGCCGTTCCATATGGTGATTGTTGTCCCATGGCCGAGTAAGTACAAAAAATTATTGTGAATTATATACAATGGTGCTTTTCACATGAATCTCAAATTAAACAAGACCAACAAGAGGTGTGGCGGGTTTGATGATCCGTGCTTGCAAAATGGTTGAATACGCCATTCCATATGGTGAGTGTTGTCCTATGGCCGAGTAAGTACCTACAAAATTATTGTGAATTATATACAACGATTCTTTTCACATGAATCTCAAATTAAATTATTGTGAATTATATACCAAAGACTCCCTCTCAGAAGATTGTATGATTCAACCTTCTTCCTTGCTCGGTATTCACGCCGCTCTGCTCATTTCTTGTCTCTCGCTCCTCTGACAACTCACTCGCCGGTCCTTGTCCCTTACACTTTTACGTTGTTGTGAAAGGGAAATAGGTGTTGGTTGTGTTGGTGTGGCCGAGATAACAATACTTTCGTTGATGGATCCAGCTTCACATCGATGAAAATGCATATGATTAAATAGTCCTTTTCATAGTCCCAGACATAGTGAATATATGATTAAATGTACCAGTGTACGGGTTGTTTGCTTCAGCCTTCTTCCTTGCACGGTATTCTCGTTGTTTTCTGTTCTTTTCTTCTCTCTTACGCTGCGCCTCATCAGAAGGTGTTGGTGGTAGTGCTGTTATAATGAATGTTGCAACATCATTTTTATTGCGCCGTGGTACACCATATTTAACAAATAGTACACAACAAACTATACCTGTGTTGTTGCTATTCGTTATATCGCTGAAGGCAGCTCGCCCTCCGCTCGGTGTGACCATATTAATGACAAATCGATAACCTGAATAAACAATGCATTGAATAAACCACAAAATGTTAGATTAGATATAACCAGGCATCTACTAAAAAAATAATATATAACCAGGATAAAATCTTAGCAAATATAATGTATGTTGCTATGGTTATATTCTGAAAAGGAATTTAAGAGCCATAAGTATGAGAGAACTACCTTGTCTGTTTGAAAGTACTGAACTATATTCTCATGCTCCAAACGACTCAAGAGGGATATGTCCTGAAACCAAATGATTGACCACTATTCCTCAGTAAAACTTGAGAAAAATCAGTGCTTGCTTGGATGTCAAATATAACCAGGCATATACTAAAAAATAATATATAACCAGTGTAAAAACCTTTAGCATGCGACAAAGATGCAATAGGAAAAAACCTCTAGCATGCGATAAAGATGCAAGATGTCCACAGCAATATCTTGTCACCAAAGATGCAATGGATCAATTACATCTGGTCATACCAAATAAGCGAGATGCATGTAAATAAAAGTCCTACAAATTTTAGTGCTTTCCCATTTATGGTATCCGATGTGTAATTCTGTACTTTATTTCTTTTAGGTATAATGTTGTGGATCAAATAGCAAAATTCAGATTCACAAACCTTTTGTTTAATGCTACATCATAAGTCTTTTATTTAAAGTTTGAAACCAAGGTTGTTCGAAATGGACTGATATACTATTCAATTTTTAGTCTGCAAATGCAACCAAGGTTGTTGGATAAGTACTTATTTGAACAAAGACACGCTTTTGCATTGATATAGGTCTACATCAGCAACAAAATTTGCGCTCTTTTAAATTCAACAGCATGCATAAAGAAACTATTTAGCTATTGAACCATGACAAAGACCGAAAATTGAAAGAAGATAAAAGTGTATAAAATTTGAACAAAGACACAGCTTTTGCATTGATATAGGTCTACATCGTGCAACAAAATTTGCGCTTTTTTAATTTCAACAGCATGCATAAAGAAACTATTTAGCTATTGAACCATGACAAAGACTGAAAAATGAAAGAAGATAAAAGTGTATAAAATTTGAACAAAGACACGCTTTTGCATTGATATAGGTCTACATCGTGCAACAAAATTTGCGCTTCTTTTCATTTCAACAGTATGCATAAACAAACTATTTAGCTATTAAACCATGACAAGACTCAAAAATGAAAGAAGAAAAAGTGTAAAGGCATGTAACTGTTTTACTTTTGATGGTGCCTCATCACCATTCTCATCTTTGTCCTTCTTTCCTCCAAATAAAGCTGTACACGCGAAAGCTCTATTACTAACTTTTCCACGCAACCCGAAATGCATAATGTGGATCCACAAGAAATCAAGTTCTTGTTTATGTAACATTACCATATCGTAGTCAGACAATAATACACCATATTTTCGCCAGATTTCAGACCGCCAATAGCTAGATAGTACATGCTAGACTATTGTTCACCACATTCTTACATGCAGAAAAATTGCGGAATTACCTTTCAACCACTACATCTTAATCTTATGATTTATTTACGAGCAACCTACTCAGTGTAGGATGAGACTTCTAAAGTCGATCTCACCATATCCTCACTTGCAGCACCAAATCTAACGTGCAAATTTCACTCAGTGTAGGATGAGACTTCTAAAGTCGATCTGACCATATCCTCACTTGCAGACCAAATCTAACGTGCAAATTTTGAAGAAAGCATAGCACGGAATGGTGAGTCGCTCAAGGCTGCACACGCACGAGGAGCCGGAGGAGAGGACGCGGCGAGGCGGCCGATGAGCTCCGAGGAGGCGGGGGCCCACGGCACAAGGAGGTCGGCAAGGTCTGACGGTTGGTGAAGCGTCAAGGGCAATGGAATGGCGGGCGAGGGCGCTGGTGAGAGGCGCGGAGCTTGAGCGGGCTTGGCGCCACGACGGGAGGGAGGCGGGCGGGCGGTGCGATTGGGAGGGGAGGGAGGCGGGCGGCCACGAGATTACACAAATGGGGATGGGGAAGGAGGGGGGTTCAAGCGATCAAGGGGTGGGGGAGGGGAACAACATGGATTAGTCATCACAAATTAGAAGATTAGAAGATGAACCAAATGATTAGGACCATTAGATTTGATGAAGTGCTCTGAGAAAACATCTTAGTGCTTGATTTTGAGGAAGGGGGATTTTTGGGTGCACATATTAGGGTGGATACAGGAAAAGTATTCTCTGTAGAGGCAAAAGGCTGTGTGAAGACTGTGTGGATGTAGAAAAGAATCAACTGGTGAATTATAAAGGGGTATAGATTATCGTAATAGGGTGTCGTTCTTGACTTGTTCTTTGTTTGGACATGATTTTGTTGTCAATTGAATCGAATGTTGTCCCTCGGTATTGACAAACCATGTGGCTCAAATTTACTTTTGCAGTTATGACACAGAAATGACATATTTTTGGATTCACTAAACTATATACAGCTAGCATAGGCTGCAGGTGTAGATTGCAAAAGGTTGTTGAGTTATATTAAGGTGAGCATGAGTAGAAAGGTCTAACATGAAACAGTGTTTTCTACTGACTCAAAGTGTATCAAATTTCTTCATACACCGAGGTCCTCTAGGGTTCACCAACCACACCACTAGATGGACCAGTGGTGGGTGGTGGCTGGGGCGAGAATCTTTTTAAAATAATATTATTTTAATTATAATTTATGAAAATAATATACCAAAAATAAAAATAACAGAATTAGACAAATATCGCCATTTCATTTCGCAATAGAGAGTTTGTCGCCATTTGAAACGATAACACAGTCTCTGTTGCAATGGTAGCACTTGTCTTTCAATTGGCGAGAGACACAATTTATTTTGAAAAATTCATATTTATCAGTGATAATTCAAATAGTTCTTTACAAAATTATTTGTCAGTTAATTTTGTTTACAAAAAATTCAAATTTCGTTGTTCGTCATTCTCTTTCGGTGTGTGATAAATTTGATGATAAATCACAGTAAAATATTAAATAAAACCCGACATTGATATTATAAAGTGTAGTAAGTATAACAACTAAAATAGCATGGCATATGAACTACACTAAGATACAAACATGCCTTAGTGAATTCATAAAACTAGGATACAACATAGGTATATGCCTCTGGTGAAGGACTAAGTCATAAAACCATACATTCTATGGCCATGGTTGTCGGTGTAGGTCGCTACAATAAAAATGATAGTAGTTATTTATTGGGTTCTAACAGGGTACTACGTTTGGATATCTGATAAGGCTTAATGTAATATCATCGTCAGGATTCGAAGGACTCCGAGGATGCAAGGTTTGTGTCCTAGGTGGCATGGAATCGTCATCATCATCGTCATTTATATGGTTAGGAGCTAGCCCTCCTTCAGTGCTGGTTGAACGTTCTCTTCATTGTTACTCGAATGGTCTGTTATAGTAGTACTTGAACGGCCTGCTGTGATAGTGCTTGAACGTCAAGGTCTAGGTGACATGAAGTCATCATCATCATCATCTGTAAAATTAGGAGTAAGCCCTCCTGCGGTGATGGTGGAACGTCTTCTTGAACTTTCTGCTGCAATAGTACTGGGTGCACCTCTAGCCCTCCAATTAAATCCTCTTTTACATCTTCTGCACGAACTGGGCATCACACCCTCACTGAAGAGCATATACATCGCTACGAATTATGGGATATCTTTGTTTAGCAACTCTTTATCCTTCGGGAATAACTAACAAAGAAGGCGAGCATATGAATTAACGAACCTATGGATAATGCTAAAAAGATTAGTATGGTGAATAAATAGGAAATAACTAACCTTAATATGCTCTGCATGCTGATCAGACAGTATCATTACCCTATAAAGTCTTGTAGAGAAACCTATAGCAGAAGGGTAGTTGACTAGTTCGCACACCCTGACATACCTTTGATGCCACCCTTGCAAGTGCACCTTGAGGTCGTCGGAGGTCACAAGGTTCAGGCTAAAAGTTGTCACCTTATACCTTGATAATGTCTGATGCCACTGTTGCAATTTGGATACCACTTTACTCAGGTTCTCCTCCTTGAACTAATCATCCTTCCCATTACACGTAACCTTCAATGTGTAATGAAGGGTTATGCTACACATATCAGGTGCCCACGATAATGCTCTGCTAGAGAATCCATCCATGGAGAAGTGTGAGTGGGAGCTGTGTATGTATGCTTACGGTTTGGAGTGGAGGTTGGGGTAGAGAAGAAGGGCTGCTTGGGTGGCGAGTGGTTTTATATGCCACTTTGGTCTGAAAAAACAAGTTGAAGCATGTTTTCATTTCAGTCTGAGGAAGCGGTGGGTTGTAGGGTATTGTTACTTCGCTCTAAGATAGGTAGCATGTTGTCCGTCGGTCTGAGATCAGTAGTTTTTTGTCACTTTTTTGTGTGCAGAGTGTTGTCGAATCAGTCTAAGAAAGCTGCTAGCAGCATGTTGTCACATCGCACTGACAAAGCTGTTGTGTTTGTTGTCCAATCGACGTGAGAAAGCTGCTCGTAGTGTGTTTGCAAATAGCACTGATAAGCTGATGTGTGTGTTGTCCAATCAGCCTGATAGCTGATGGCATTATGAAAGCAAAAGATGATATGTTAATAGCATAAAACTTAATAAAATAAAATAATATATCTGAATGTTACATAAGCTAAGAAAGCAAAACACGATATTATATGTGGTACATCATGTTTGAAATATACAAGCTAGCTGATGCCCCTGTGCGGTGCTACTCCTCATGTGGTCCTAGACCTCCTATGACGCTGCACATGCCTAGATGGATATGTGAGTTGGTCAGGGGCCTGTCCATGAGTACTCCTAGCAAGACGCATCGCTGCCATCACGAGAGCGAAGGCATCCTCAGAACGGCCGAAGTCGGGCCAGACGGCGCACGACAAGCTGCGACGGACCGAGGACCACACCCGTGGACTGCTAGTAAGGATCAACTATCTAGTCCATGTTGTCGTCGTTGAGCATAGCGAAGTCACCGGAGGTGCTCGCACTCTGGTTAGGTACTGGATCGGTCGTTGTTGGCAACCTTTTCATATTAGAACAACACGTAACATGAAGATTATAATATATAAAAGGAGACCATGTGATGTACCTGCGGCCATGGGGATGGGTGCTGGGGAACGGTACTAGTTGGAGCCCCCTTCCACGTCTGGATGAGGGGCGGTCTGCTTGTGGGACACGTGTCGACCCTGTACAGAGGACAATCGAGGGGGTACCTGTACCACGTCGTCTGTCCTAGGCCACCTGCACGATGTTAGATGGACGATGCGGGAGGTCAAGTCCTGAATACGGTGCAACACCACTCGGAGGTCGTCCGGTGTCACCCCTATCCTCTAGGTGGTATCGATTGCCTCTATCAGGATGGACATCACCTTGTTTGCCTCCCTGGTGAGGTTGCTCTGCGCAAACGTTAGCAAGCTAGTTAGTTGGCACAATTTTGAAGACGTTACATTGTATGACAAATGGAAAGAAGTACGAACCATATGGTGAAAGGCAGAGTCTGGCTGTGTGGGGTACATGTCTGCAACGGAGGGATGGTGCCTAGGAGGTGACTCCATGACACGTACAACTTGAACTCGTGTGTGCGGGCTGTACCACTGGATGTACACGTTGTACATGTCGTGGTCATAGGGAGCAGCCTCATCGACCATGTCCGCAAGAGCCTGCGCCCACTACTGAGCATGAGGTACCATGCGTACTGCCCAGCTCTGCGTGCCGATGAAGCCCTTCCATGTGTGCCCGCAAAAACGGAAGCGCAACGTAACATCTCAAGCCACCAAGAACATAAAGACTAATGCTAGTAGAAAAAATGTAGAAATACTAACGAATGCACGGCCGTCGGGACGATGTCGCCAATGGGCATTGGGAAGGCCTGCCATAGACCAAACTGCCTCATGACATAGTGGATGGCCTACGTCTCGATGAACACATTGAACACCTAACTAGTATGTGGCGTCAGTAGTGCACTGCAACGAGAAGCTGTGCGATGTGCATCCCTCGACGAGCTCGGGAACGTAGAGGCACAATATCACATGATCATCTGTGAGCTGGTCAAACATCACTACATACTCAGGGTATGAAGCGTGCGTCGTAACCAGGGTGAACGTCGGCTGCAAACAAAAGCAATAGAGGCAAACATTAGTTAAACACATGAAAAATAAAAAAATAAAGGAAGGCTAAGATTGATTTTACTGACCCATCGGCAACACCGTAATGTCCCGATCGTCAGACGATCAACCTCATTGCCGGGGGCCAAGTAGAAGCCTGAGCCGTAAGGGGATAGGTCCATGTGTGGTCGTCCAATATGGAACTTCTTGAACGACCACAGCTGTAGTAGCAAAGGGCACTCGGTGAGAGTCGATGAGTCTACCAAGCAACGACACCTGTCGCACAGGGCCCGATACACCGCGGTGAGTACTGCAGGTCCCCAAGCTAGCTACAGGATCTCCTCCAACTCAGCGTCAGTGATCATCCTCGCAAACTAGATCATGTGCCTATCGACGTCGTTCCCATGCGATGAGCATAACAGGACCCACCCGAATAGCCACAAAAGTATGCCTCGAAGAATTATTACCTGACTGTCGATGATCGGGATCGCCAACCGAAGAAATGAGAAAGGGGTTAGTGAGACTAGAGACCCGAGCTGAGCTTTGCTCAACGGGGGAACAGATTTGACGTGCTGATGGTCGAAGCAAGGCGACAACAAACGTGACATGAAGACTTATACTAGTTCGAGCCCCTATGAAGGTAATAGCCCTACTCCAGTTGCCTTGCGGCGGTGATCTTTGCTATTCTCGAGTACAGGGGGTGTGTTACAGCTCAAGCCCAACAATGGCGATGTCTAATGCTCGAGCTCTAGTGCAACAGCGGTCCTCAAAGTTGTACTATCTTAGTCTTATATCCTCCTCGCCAGAACGAATCTGGAGAGATTCCCGGGGTAGTGGTCTTCATGCGTGTTGATGACTGGCAGTAACCATCCAGGACATTTCGCGCACACCTGCCTCAGCTCCACGATCCCACGTCTTAGTAACCGCCGAGTAAACGACGCTTCGAATTCCAGGGACGCCGTCTCAACAAGAGCCTACCGAGCCCAAGGTCGTGCGGGGCCCGACCTCGAGGCCGTACGTGCTCTAGGCATGCGGCTCAAAATGGTCCAGGTCGTGGTCGAAGTAGCCGAGCTAGGGAGCTCTGTTGACCGTGCGCTGACCGGCCAAGGGTCTCCCAGCCCTCGTCAGCTAGCCCCCGAGGCTCAAGGTCGAAGAAGACACTTGGAACGACCTCGAGCCTCACTTCGCAGATGCACGGAAAAAACTTCCGTAGGTCTTGAACCCTTGGCCGAGGTCAGGCAGAGAGCACGAAGGGGGACCTTCGGCTTCGACACCTGGCGACCTTCGAACTTCACGGTGTTGGTACGGATGCGAACGGCTAGCAGACACCTATGACGCCTCGAGCCCGCGGCCTAGGCCTTTAATTGCGCTTGTTGAATCATGGCTGGTGTGCCTTTTGAGACACCGTGGACTTGATTTGGCAATGACACGGCTTATAAATCCGAGTTCACAGCGACTGTTGAAAAAACTCCCGATCTTGCACTCTTCACCTTCTAGCTTTCTTCCCGAGCAAGTCTCTCTCCCTCTCCCTTGACCAAGCCCGGAACGATCGCCATGGCCAAGTTTGGGAGGAGCACAATGTCTCCAGCAAGGATGAGGGAGCTCGAGACCCTGGGGTTGTTGGACCCGGTAACATGGCGGTTGCCGAGCGGCGAGACCGAGCCGCACCCTAGGGACGACGAGATCGTTTGCACCGAGCATTATGCACTCTTGACTCATGGACCTCGGGAGCGAAGTTCGTGGCGGACATCCTCTCTAGTGCGAGATCGAGCTCATCAACCCGTGCCAATTCCATTCTCCTTCTCGCCATCTCAGGTGAGGGGTTCCTAGGAATCCTTCCCACCCCTCGCTTCTTCTTCCAGATTTCACCTCTTTTCGCTCCGGGAAGGACCCCGTGGTTGGGTGCCTCTATTTCCGCTCATGGACGAGGATCTCGTGGGCCTTCCCTAAGATCCACGCTCCGGACTCCTTGGCCCGTGGACCGAGCGGTGGTTCTACCAAGAAAGGGGAACACGGCGCTTAACGTATGAGGGAGCCCCGTCACCAGAAGAAGGAGACCTGAGGCGGATGACCACGAGGCCGACGAGGAGGCCATCGCCCATACACATCTGCGCTTACGCGGCGGCCTCACCGGCAAGCGACACAACGACTTCAAGGAACCGTGTCCTCTACGAGGAGGATGCACCCGTTTTTGAGATAAGGGGCGGACGACCCGACTCGAGAGGGCACATCTGTAAACATTTTTCATCTTGAAGCCTTCCTCGAGCTCGACCTCGGTCTTCTTTGATGGTTGTTTTCCTTTGCGCGAAGGAATCTCGGGCCGCCAGATGAACGAGATGTTCGAAAGGGCGACGACTATGCCATCGACGCCTCGTCGAAAAATGTACCACGGAAGGCCGAGGTAAGCCATCCCACCAAGCTTGATTTGAGTGTCTATGGAGTCCTCCTTAAGCCTTGCGCTACCGCAGACCACCAGGAGCTGTTCGAGACAGCCAGGAGGATGCTCCCACTGCCTGACGGGGGCAAGAGCAAGAAGGGGAAGAAGAGGCCTCCCCCGGACGTAGCAGGGAGCCAGGAGGTGAAGAAACCCCACATCGAGTGGGGTGACCGCGAGACGGTAAGGATTCCCACGGTCGAGCCCCCGCCTCATGCCCGCGCCTTCTTGTCGCTGACACGCTCTCCTCAGCAGCCAGAGCGGCGGCCACCGCCAGACCTCGAGGCCTCACCGCCCAGAGTCCCAAGGTCGGGACCCAGGACCACCGCCCGGGTGACGTGGAGCAGCCAAGGGTTCTAAGGTCCCTGTGTCGGAGGAGCGCTGAGCGGTGCCCTCCGACTGGGCAAGAAGACCCTCGCCACCTCGCCGAGGCGGAAGGTCGACGACCTGTAAGCTCGGTTTCTCATTTTGGTCCGCCCCCTTCACGTTCTTTGGGCTTAGAGTCTGTTCTTGATCGCAGACCTTGAGCGCCCAAGCTCAAAACCCGCTCAGATGACGATGGTTGTTGTCCAGCAAGCTTGAGTCCGAGGAGGAGGAGGAGAACGCTTCGCCGGCCCTGCTGCCGCCCTCTGCCAAGCGCCAGAATCCTTCTAGACCCCCGAGCCGACCCCACTGCCACCAAGGGTCGACGATCCGGATGAGGAGCTGAACCAGCCCGCGACCAGTGAGGACTACGACATCGGCGAGGCAGACGCCGGCGCTGTCGCTGACCCACCCAAGGTCGACGTGGAAGAGGGTGCCTGGGGCACCTTGGCTGCGCCCGCGGAGGTGTCCTAGGCCTGCCCGACCGCGGCCGGCTTGGGCGCTGAGGTCGACGCGGAGGAACCTGCCCTGGGCACCCCGGTCACAGCCACGGAAGCACCTCAGGCTTGCCCACCCACGGTTGCGTCGGGCGCTAAAGTCGTGGCACCCCAGGCCACTGATATTGACCGCGCCGCGGGAGATCGCGCGGTGGATCCAGCCAGCGCTCCCTTAGCGGCGGGGATGGACGGAGCCTCGACCACGGAGGTCGGGACCGGTGTCGCCGCCGAGCCCACCCCTGGAGGTGAGCCGAGCCCCTTGGGAATAGCGGCAGACGCTGCCGCCATCGGGCGCAGCCTGGTTGTCTCGCCGGTGTCCTGCGGTGGTCGAGGTCAAGATCGCCCAGAATGCGGACGGCGAGCGCGATGAGTTCACCGCTGCTGAGAACCGCCATCGTGAGGTAAGGACCTCGCGCATCCCGCAGCTTCGTTAGCCCGAGCCTTTTGTCGCTTTCTTACTTGGACCACATTTTTCATCATGAAGGCGATCCGCAGCGCCTCCCAAGGACTACAAGGTTTTCATGAGCACGCCGACGCGCCGAGGGCATCCTGAACGCGTGGAGGCGCTGGAGGCCGAGTGCCTGTGTTCATTGAGACCTTGGAGATCGAGCAAGAAGAGACCGAACAGAGGGCCAAAGAGCTCGACGACCTGCGCCAAGCGATGAAGGCGCAGGAGGTTGCCCACGCGGCCGAGCTCGAGCAGGCCAGAGCCACTGAGCGTGACCACGCCTACATGGCCATGGAGCAAGAGCGCGCGCGGTCGGCCAAGGCGCTCGAAGCCGAGCGGGTCAAGGTCGGAAGAGCTGGTGAAGGCCGCCGCGGAGCAAGCATCTTCCTCGGCGAAGGCGTCCCCCGAGCTTGAGGCCAAGGTCCTGGAGCTTGAGGAGAAGCTTGGGTGGGCCAAAAAGCAACAAGAGCGCACTGCCCAACTCCTGTGATTTAGCGGCGTCGTCGCTGGATGCCTCCAAGGAAGCCTCCAAAGATCGAGCGAGCCGTTGACCCTAAGGGCCAAGGTCATCGAGCTCGAGCAGAGAAGCTTGTTCGCGAGATGGCCGATCCAGAGATAGATCCCGCCAGATAACTTGTAAAAAACACTAAGACAAAATGTTTTAAATAGGGCTATACTTCTTTTGGGGACATCAAACGCATCTTGTTTCAAGTTTCTTTGGTCGAGGATACTTGGTGCACGCCTCTTTTGCCCTTAGATATGCACTTTAGGTCGCTCGCCGGTGGTATGTACTCATCCAGCCCCCGTTGGGTCCAAGGTCGAGCAACGCCGGCCTTGGGCTTAAGATTTAGACGCTAGCAAACGACTACGACCTGCAAAGTCGAGAAAAGGTTCGTAAGGGGAGTAAACATGACAAAAAACGAGCTCGACAGCATTGGTCGCGCCCCGGCTAACATTCGAATCACGACCACGACCTTGCGCACTGCTCAATGGTCCGAACTGCGAAGCTTTTTGCTCGAGCCCGAACACAGGAGGAGCTGGATTGTGAAGAGATTCGGCTTACGTTCAGCTCAACTACTGGGGGTAAACATCAAGCTCGCGACACCTGCATCGAGAGCGAAGCGAGACGTTGTAATGAGGTTGTATTCAAGAAGTCTCAACAAAAAGCGACATGAATGCACACCAAAAAAGGAAAAGGTGTAAAGGGCGAGAATTGAAGAACAAGCTTATATGGTCGATTCAAGAAGTCTCGAACAAAAGCGGCTGAATCGCACACCAAAAAAGGAAAAGGTGTAAAGGGCGAGAATTGAAGAACAGTTATATTGAAATTTAAGGTGTAGGATTACACATAAAATTTTCGGTTCGATCTATGTTCCACGAGCTAGAGAGCTCTCCGCCGTCGGGCATCGCTAGCCAGTAAGCCCTCGTCGCGATCTATTGAAACGACTCAGAGAGGCCCTCCCATCATGGGATAACTTGTTGGTGTTGGACGAGCCCTGAATTCGTCTTAGGGCTATGTCCCCAACAAGGAGCTCCCTAGGCCGTACCGATTGAGACGCATGTCTGCGAAGAGCTTGCAGGTAGTGCGTTGATCGTAGTAGCGCACGGCATCTTACTTCTTCTGCGAGGGTAAGGTCGAGACCTCTCGTGACTCGGTTGACTTGGTCGATCAAGTCGACCTCGGTAGAGCCCAACAGAACCTCGGGAGGCGGGATGGCTTCAGATCAACACGAGCCGAAGGGTGTGGACCCTGTTACTCGGCTGGCGGTGGTACGAATAGACCATAAGACGGTGGGAAGTTCGCCCACCTGTGTCTTGCCATAGCGTTCGAGCTCATTCGAAACTCGTTTTTTGACGCCCTGGACGATTTATCCATTGGCGCGTTCTGCTGTTCCATTGCTCGAGGGTGAGCAATCGGGCTTAAACATACTTTGGTGCCGAGGTCCTCGCAAAACTCCTAGAACAACTCCACCGGTAAACCGCGTACCATTGTCGCGATAATTTTGCATGGAACCCGTGCACTGTGACCACGAAAAGTGAAAGAAACGGACAACCGCCCGAAAGCAAGCATGGTCGAGACCGTTCGCTTCTATTCACTTGGTAAAAGTGTCAACAAGAACGATCAGAACTTCTTACCCGACCACCGAGAGAAAAGGGTCGAGGATGTCCAGCCCCACGCCGAGAAAGCGCCAAGCGAGCGGGATGGTCTCAAGCGTGTAGGCGGGCTGATGCGACTTCCGGGCGTGGAACAGGCATGCTCGACAGGCGCAGACGATGTCGTGGGCATCCTAAAGTGCCGTCGGCCAATAATACCCCATGCGGAAGGCCTTGCCGACCATCGTCCTGTACGAAGAGTGCGCTCCACAGAGGACTGAGTGGATGTCATTTAACAGGTATTTACCCTCCTCCGTGACGACCTTGCTAGCACCTGCACACATTCCACCAGAGCCTCCCCTCGACGAAGCGATACAAACTCGCCCGGCGCTTGATCCTCGCTTCCTCTCAAGCAGGTCGGCAGTAGGTCACCCTTGCAAGGAAATTGTAAATAGGCTCACCAGAGGGAATACCTTCGACCACGGCGAGCAAGACCTCTTGATCGGAGATCAAGGGGCGCCGCCGCCTCCTGTGATGACATCAAGGATCTCGCCGCCGAGGAACCGAGCTTGGAGAGGAAGTTGGCACTGGAGTTGTCCCGTCCGGTATGTGCTTGAGCTCCGTGTTCTGAAACCACTTCTCTATTTTGCGCACTCGCAAGGTACTTTGCTATCGAATCTCCCGGTTAATGGTACTCCTTGTTGTATCGATTGACGCATTTAGCCGAAGTCACCCTTACGACCAACCGTCTCACTCCCAAAGCTTTGCAAGCTCGCAGTTCGCCAAGAGAGCTTCAGACTCGCCATATTATTGGTCGCGGAAACCCAAAACGAACCACGACCTCAATTGATCGCCGCTGGGTGAGAATAAGGATTCCGGCCCGAGCGCTTGAAGGACCTCGAGCCAAAGAACATGATCCAGTATTCTCTTCCTCGACCTCGAGCTCGGGAGAGGGTTGCAACGTCCGCCGACCATGAAGTCACGAAAGCACTTGCACTTGATGGCCGTATGAGCTACGACCGACATCAAATGTGCTAGCTCCATAGCCCACTTGGTGATTTGCCCACGCCTTCGGTTCCTTAAGATGTCCCCGAGTGGAAAGTTGCTCGGGACGACCACAGAGTGCACCTGGAAGTAATGACGAAGCTTGCGCGAAGCCCATTAGGAGAGCATACAGCAGCTTTTGTACCTACGGGTAGCGCTCCTAGGGCACGTGCGCGCCGGGAGAGGTCATCGCCGACAAGGCCTTCGCTGCTGCTGGATTCAGAATCGAGGCTGCCTCGGCGGCCCGACCTGCGGTGAGAACGATCATGACGCCGAGCACGGGAGTCACCCGGGAGATAACGCAGCGGTCTCAACCCCGCGACGTCAAGGAACATTCGAAGAGACCCCGGACTTATCGCCACGACGCAGAGCTCGTGCAGCCCGGTTCGTGCTTGACCCTGCCCGGGTTGGTGCCCATGGGATGGCGACGTGGTGGGGTCAAAGTCACCTCCCGAGATCACTGGCGGGAAGGCGCCTCCTGCCCGGGAGGCGACCGACGAGCGCGCTGGCGACGGCGTGACGAGTTGTCATCACTCCTCAGGGAGTGGGTCCCCGAGTGGTGACTTCGGTGCTGCGGAGGTATGACCTCTGGCCGCAGCCCGGCCGAGCTCTTCGCCAGGCTCGCCAAAGAGTTCGATCTCGCCCTATCGGGATCAACCATGATCCGGCGATAGCGCTGGAGGCGCCTCCGAAGGAGGAGTCTAGGATGCCTGACGAGGCGCCAAAGATTCTCCCGGTCCTCCGCCGGAGGGTAGTTATGGCTTGGTTGATGGCGATGTGCACCATCCGGACAACCGCCCTCGGGTTCGCGGATCACGACCGCCCGCCGCCGCGCCCATGCCATGGCTGTCCGCCATCAAGACGTGCCGCTCGCGCGGCGACGGCGAGGGCGAAAACTGGGACACGGAGTGGGGGTCCGTGCCTGAACCCACGCTCGAGGAATGTCCATCGATGAGGTGCGCCATGCTCCCATGATCTTGGTGTCCTTCCTACGAAAGAGCGAAGCTATCGTGCCCCACGGTGGGCGCTAGCTGTCGACGATCGGGATCACCAACCGCAGAAATGAGAAAGGGGTTAGTGAGACTAGGGACCCGAGCTGAGCTTTGCTCAACGGGGGAACGGATTCGACGTGCTGATGGTCGGAGCAAGGCGACAACAAGTGTGACATGAAGACTTATACTGGTTCGAGCCCCTATGAAGGTAATAGCCCTACTCCAGTTGCCTTGTGGCGGTGATCTTTGCTATTCTCGAGTACAGGGGGTGTGTTACAGCTCAAGCCCAACAATGGCGATGTCTAATGCTCGAGCTCTAGTGCAGCGCGTGTCCCTCAGGTTGTGCTATCTTAGTCTTATATCCTCCATGCCTGCAACGAACGGGAAAGATTCCCGGGGTAGTGGTCTTCATGCGTGTTGATGATCGGCAAGAATCGCCCCTGCACATTTCAAGACGCTTGCCTCATTTCCACGATCCCACGTCTTAGTAACCACCGAGTAAATGCATCGCTCCGAATTCGGGGACGCCGTCTCAACAAGAGCTAGCTCGAGCCCAAGGTCGCGGGGCCCGACTCAAGGTCAAGACGTGTTTCTAGGCGCTGCTGCTCAAACGGTCTGTGTCGTGGGTCGGCGAGCCGAGCTAGGAGCTCTGCTGATCGTGGGCCGACCCGCCAAGGGTCTCCCAGCCCTCGTCACTGACAAACAAAGATTTCTTCACTCCTTTTTCCCCTTCCTCCTCCCTCTTCCTCCTCCTCTTCCTCCTCTTCATCCCCCTGCCTCCTCCCTCTCTTCCTCCTCTTCTTCCCCCTGCCTCCTCCATCTCTTCTTCTCCCCTCTTCTTTCTTCTCCATGTGTTTGTGCTCTTCTCTGGTGGCTCTGGCTCTGGCTCGAGCGGGCGAAATGGCGACAGAGAGGCCACACGCGACTTAAATGGCTCTCTCTATCACTAATTGAAATAGTGATAGAGAGGGCGACAGGCTCTATATCGCCATTTGAAATGGCGACAGAGACTATGTCACCATTTCATTTGGCGATAGAGAGTAAGTCGCCGTTTCAAATGGTGATAGATTGTCTATCACCAAATGAAATGGCGATAGTTGTCTACTTTTATCATTTTTCTTTTTAGCATGTTATTTTCATAAATTTTGTTTAAAATAATAATTTTTTTTAAAAAAATCGTTGATGTGCTGATGCTTGGCGCCAAAGAACCTGGCGCTGAGATATCAGAAAGC
Source organism: Guadua angustifolia (assembly GCA_036346375.1). Lineage (NCBI taxonomy): Eukaryota > Viridiplantae > Streptophyta > Magnoliopsida > Poales > Poaceae > Guadua > Guadua angustifolia. The sequence goes on along the minus strand of CM070504.1, from coordinate 55,026,620 downwards.
ATACTTGCTACTTAATATAGATTGTTACCTTATGCGCTTGCTTTGAACTAGTTTATGTATATTAGTAAGGGTAGCTAGTTCGAAGTTGGTACTATCCTACGGCACGATCGATTACGCATCTTAATTTGAATGCTTTGTGTAAGCATAAGTCTGAGCACTACCTTAAAAAAGGTCATCTGTGGCAGTTTTTGAACCGCCACAGATTTAGTGTCACTGATAATCGAGGATTATCAGTGACAGTTTTTGAACCGTTATTGATAATATTATCAGTGGCGGTATTATCAGTGATGGTTCTAGCCACAAACCGAAACTGATAATATTATCAGTGGCGGTTCTAGCCACAAACCGAAACTAATAATATTATCAATGACGGTTCTAGCCACAAACCGATACTGATAATATTATCAGTGACGGTTCTATCCACAAACCACCACAGATATAGAGTATCCGTGGTGGTTCTATCCACAACCCGCCACAGATATCCTTGTATTAGTGGCGGTTTTTCAATAGAACCACCACAGATACTCATACCAGTGGCGATTTTTTGTTAGAACCGCCACTGATACTAGGAGTATCAGTAGCGGTTTTAGACAAAAACCGCTACTGATAACTCTAGACAACAAAATAAAAAGTTGGCATTTCGGGCTAGTCTCAAGCAGCGCTAGCCATGCCCTTTGAAACAACATACACATAGAACATGATACACATATCATACACATTATAGCAGAGGTATACACAAAGTAGCATAAGATTAGCCATAATGAAACATCAATTTATACTTTGTAATGAGACAAAATTTAAATAATTAAAGACTAAGGAGTGTTTGGTACAACTTCAGCTCCACTAGATCCGTGGATCTGGTAGAGTTGGGTATTCCTAGCTCCATCAAATCTGTGGAGTAGGAGCTGTGAGTACATTAAGAGTGTTTAGATGGATCTTATTGTTTACATTTTAGACCAAAAATATAAACTTAATTCACTTTATTTTAGCCCACAAGTTTCAGATCTCAGGTGGAGCTGGGATCTGGAGCTCTACCAAACAGGCCCTAAACTAGTTTTCTAAACTACAAACCTACTAGTCTTCGGTGTTGGTTGGAGACACATGATGTGTAAAATGAATATGGATGACTGGATCATTGTTGTCTTTGTCATGAAACTCGCTTTTGTGTTGATGATTTCTTCATGATGAAGTAGGCGATTGTCCTCGAATGGCTTGGATTTATAGGAAGCATCCCCGAGGCAACTTGAGGCACTAATAGGAAAAATAAATCTCAGAGTATATAGAAATTAAGTGGTGTGAATCGATGTGTGATGTAAGCATGACAAACATCTACGTCATTGTTTATTATTGTAGAACCTAAGATTTCGCGCATGTATTGGCACACGAAGTATCCACATAAATTTGTGCCTTGCGACTACTTGTGACACTGTAAAAATTGAATAAACTAAAATGTCATAGAAGGAGTTATTTACTATGAAATGCGATATAAGAATATTGCTTGCGTGCATACCGGAAATTTAGTACGGATTGAAAGAGATTTGTGGTATGGGCGGTATCTTGATATCTTTTTACAATATCTTTTGAACGCATTATTCATTTAAGTTATCATCTATTCGTGTTTTTTCTATCTTTATCCAGCGGGTCCATGATCAGCATCTTGCTCTTTTCTGGATTAATTACTATGAGAATACAGTGGAAGCTATATACACGTGTATGATGCCATAGTCATTAGTCCTAAGATCAAAATAAAGAACAAAATCAACGAGGAATTTAACTAGCTAGTGAGAAACTTACTTAAAATTGTATGGTAAAAGTATAAACTCCTTGTCTTGTAGCTTGATCAAAGTGTTATATACGTATTTTTTGACCTCTTTTGGTACTCTTGTAATTTCGGCCTGACAGACTGTTCCCGAGTTGAGGAATCCCACTGGTCCCTGGGTTCTTCTTAGTTCGGTCATCTCGTATCTAAATAAGAAAAAAGTTAGACATGACATTTATTGGTATTACATGAATATAGACCATGATTTATATATTGACACATATAGTGACCAGCATCTCAAAAAAGATATATCGAGGGTGTCGTGATAGAACAAGTTGTGCAAGTTATTGAATTCTATTATGAAGCAGCCAACTCCCTCATGGTGAAAATGTTCCTCTCGAAAAAGGGCAGTGATAACCTTCGGGAGTACCTCTTGGTTTGATCACTCCATGTACCAGGCATGTAATCGCCGCATCATGAGTGATAGGCTATTTAACTTTGAAAGGGTGACTAGCAGCTTCCCCAGCTCAAATTCCAATCTTTCTTGGTTATCTTGTACTTCAGTCTTCGCCTTGCCCTTACTTTTTGCTAGCACAACATCATACTCTGTTCTAACTTCGCCTGATATAGCTGATACAGCTTGTCTAATGTGCCATTTTTTTTTGGATCAGGGGTTATAATTAATTTGTCCTTTGAAGTACTCACACTAGCCATGTTTATGCGGTCCTCATTGGACATCTTTGGAGTTTAATCTTGCTTCATTGCCATTTCACGCTCAGGTGTTGGTGACGGTAGCGCGAGTTCTACTGCAGGAGAGGCAGGCACTACATGGTCCAAGACGATGTTACGCTTGCGCCACTGGATGAATGATTGGATGACACTTCCTAGAGTTGTAACCTCGTCGTTGCAGGAAATTTTCAGCGCGATGTCGGCAAACTGTGGAAGTACTGTGTCCACCTGGACCTTTGTATAACCTGGCGCTATCGGGGAGTTGTACAGAACACTCCCTTCTTGGCATGGATAAGCTATTCCTGTACCAGCTTGCAAGAATATGTTTATGACGGGCACGTTGAGCTGGCAAGGTGTAGGGTCTTGTATGTCATCCACAGGATAATGGGTGTTATCCATTTCTACCAATGGCGTGTACGCGCAACTACTGCGACAATTCATAGGGCTGGAGAGAAGATTGTGGACTTGCGACTATTTCATGGCTTCTTGTACTTATTGTTGAACTTGCTCTTGTATGGTGCCTTATAGTTCTCGAAGAACTCTTTCCTTCATCTTTTCCAATTCTTTTCGGCACGCTCTTCTCTGGCTCTTTTCCGACTCCTATAAGAGTCTACGTGCTCTGGGAATCCCATCTTCTAGGGAACCTTGACCCCAACTCCTCGTATCCGACCAAGGTGCTCTTTGTTTCGCAGGACCACCATTAGTTCGTCTTTCTCCCTGTCTGGGTGGAAATTTCCTTGGCTAGACTCGGCGTACAACTCTTAAACTCTTTGTGACATTACTTCATCATCATTGTTTTTGAATGATAGGGCCCCACCAAACGTGATAAATGCACTCGCTAGCACGTAGTGCTTGACTCGGTCTAGTAGTCCAATCAAGAGACTTGTGCTAGTCAATCGAACCGCATCTAATTTCTGCCTCTCCCATTGAGAAATTTTACCGGTGTACCCACTCGTGCCCGTACCCACTTGTGCCTAGTATGTGGGGGTAAGTATTCCTCCTTGTGATGTTTATATGGTCCTCACTGGACTTCTTCGCCGCTTCATCGCGACAAACTCATCCCAATATGGCCTAATTTTGGATAGTCTCCGATGGTTGACTGATTTTTCTTCACATAGTTTGTATTCAGCCTCGCCTTGAAGTTCCTCCATGCCGCATGCATAGTCATCAACGCATCGTGACGCATGAGCTCTTCAGCTTCTTGGGGAATTCAAAGGTTTCTTTGAGCTCTGTCCATAGATCCTCTTTAGTGGCGCGGGGCACTTTGTGCCAATCCAAATAGGTGATTGGCACTTTATCCCTTACAATGTACTCGTATGTTGACCTGTATTTTGCTGCTGACTTCTGTGGTGCAACAGGAGCCCCAGCATCTGAGACCTCTGAGATGATATACCGGCCTTCAGGCTTCTTAGTTTTCCCTTGGCCTAGACGCCTTGCAATGGGAGCATCATCTGCAGCAACGGTGGTGACCTCGGCATCTTCAGTGATTGGATCGATGTTAAGATACCGGCTCGGGCTCGGGTTGGAAGTCTCCTCCATTACAGGCTCGGGATTGGGCTCCATAAGAACTACATTTCCACCCAAAATATAATTCATAGTTAATTCTAGAGTAAAAAGTAGTTTTTGAAGAAATGTTGATGTGGGTTAGAAATCATAATACTTAAGGTTATTTTACTAACATGAACCTAAAGCATAACAAGCAGATGCACAAGCTAATTTCACATACACAACTTTGCTATGGAAATTGATCATGTTGTTTTAATACTTTGTGAAGGCAGATGCACAAGCTAATTTCACATACACAGCTTTGTTTGATTGTTGTCTTAATTTGGAGATTAATTAGTTAGCTTTTATTGGCGTAGTCCTATATATGCTAGCTAGTGTGAAAATTGGTTGTGCTAACTGTTGAGTGCATAGTCATGACTCATGAGATGACAATAGAATGCATGAAGATAGTTAATCAAACAGTCCAAGATTTTGATCGAAAGGATTGCATAATCTATATATTATTTCAGGTAAAGGAAGGATTTCTTGATTTAAATTCATTTGTACTTTTGTGTAAACTAAGGACTTCCTAATTTAGGTTGCATCGGTACAAGCAAATAGTCTCATTTTCTTCCGCAGTTATGAAGAGTGGCCAATAGGGGTGGAACAAGAAGGGTAGAGAGCTCAGGTTAAGTAAAATCATGCAGTAAACCATCTTTAACCAAGCAAAGGGCGAAGTTGCTCCCACTATATGTAAGCTACTTGCCTATTACATGTCTTCTTCACAAATCACTTATCTTAAGGAAGCTAGTTAGAAACAAGAAATCTGCAACTTCTAGTTCAGCTCTCCGAGACTGCGACCTAATCCTGAAAAATTTTCTAATGACAAGAAGTCAACTAGAGAAAATGTAAGCGATAAATTTAGCTGGTGTCGAGGTAAGAAACTTTTTGCCAAAGCAAAAACTAATCCACATTTTTTCGAAGGAAAAACAAGTCGGCTTAACTGAAGGAAAAAGGGTTGGTAGTACGTCAACGCAGTAAAAACTTCAGAAAGCTACACTTTGCCACCGTCGCTGTGAAGGCTGGCAGGTTCATCACTGAACTAATGGAGTACTTCCACAAGGTCACAAGTCACATACATGTCACACCAGTCCAAAATCATTGTACAACATCCAAGCATCTACATGTGGAACTAATGCAGTACTCTTGCAGCATCTAGTTTGAGTAATTTAGTCCTTCCATGCTCATGTGGAAGCTTTCATTTGTACTAGATTTTCGTGATACTTCACCTCATCTATCTTTCTTTAGTTAATAATCCACCAATTTATTTATTTAGAAATGTGAGACCTGAAATATTGCTAACTCCAGTTTGTATTAAAATCATAGTCATTGCAGAGCCTCTACATGCCTCTGTATTTGATTTTCATACTGTTGACGCCAAAAACGTGAAGAGGGTTTCTGGCCCACAACACACCGGACAAACGCCTGGTTCAATTTTTTATGCTGAAGTGCCAATCGATTTGACCTCGCAATCGATAAGGAAGAGTCAGAATTAATCAACGATCCTCGGGCGAATCAGCTAAAAATTGAGAATCAGCCAGGAAGCCGATTAGAAAGGTAACTAGACTAGTCGATTAAGACTAATCCGAGGGTAAAAGGCAAATTAATTCTGAAAAGGCGATGCGCAACAAGACAGAATAAATCAGACCTGGGAAAAATCGAGGACGATCAACAATCGGCGATTCGCAACTTTATTGATCGATGTCGACTTACAGAGAAAAGATTACAATACTAAAAGACTAAATGCTATGAATGAAAAACTAGATGTGGATTTCATTGTGGATGCTTTTCCAAGCAGCTCTAGCGCGCCTTATATACCCGCCAACCGATCCGAGTCCTAATCTAACATGCCAATGAAATCCGAATCGGCTTTGTAGTTTCCTATTTGGACTCAGTTTCCAAATATCATCCATATGTTTATCCAAATCTTTTAAGGCGCTTCGTGTTGTATCCAAACTCACGCCTTTCTGCTGATTCCTGTCATAGTTTCCAAAAACTGGTGCAAACATATGCCCCCCATTTTTGGAAGATAACTTGTTATCTTTCAAAAATCAATCAGCTTCTTCATCATCGGCTTCAATATCCATCGGCTTCTTCCTTGTTGGTTAAAGAACTGCTCCGGTAACCGCTGTTTTAATTGCGCCGTCAAAATCTCAGTGCGGTTTAATGGCAGGTGTCGCCTTGAATTCATTTCGCCACTTTTACTTTTCACCGCTATATATATGGACCTCACTATCATTTTCATGCTTTCAGCTCTCACATCCTTTGCAATCGCTTCCATTCTTAAATCGTCTTTTTTCACTCTCGCGTTTAGGCTCGCATTTAACCATCAATCGGCTGAATGGATCCTCTCGTGTAATCGATTCCGATCCTCGAAGTTTAAGATCAATACTACCTAGGGCCTAGAGGAAATTCAATCGCCGATATAGTTATTAACGAGGAAATTCTTAGACTCCTTTATCGGCCAAAGGCTATAACATAACGGAATGGAGAAAAAGCTTTAGAGCTTGGCCGACGGCGCTTAAAGGCTGGAGAAGCTGGTTCATCCGAGTATCGGCCCAAAAGAGGTCTGAATGGGAAAACATGGGCATAGCTGAGTGTCTTCCACTGAGTCTTGCAAACCCTGAAGCCAACGAGCCCTTGGTGGCCACGACCTGTTATTTTTGGTCGGACACTCTTAATGCTTTTCTTTTCCGAACTGGTCCCATCGGCCCAACCCTCTTAGATATAGCCGAGCTTTGTTGCCTTAGGCCAGACGGAGACCAGATATCGGCTTTCAGCGGCAAACCAAGACACAAACTAATCCGATCAAAGGGCGAGGGATGGTCCAAGTACATCCAACACAATAATAAGATAAATGGCTTGGTATCGGACGAAGAACACATAGCCTTTCTGAACTTGTGGCTGGATCGATTCTCATTCTCAGGGGCCTCCTTGGGTCAAACACAAGTATTTCAGCCAGGCGAGCAACTAGTTGAAGGCCGTCGGCTTGCGCTTGGCAAGATGCTTCTGGGAGCTGTATATCAGATGATGCACGTTATCAGGAGTCGGCTTTTTTCTGGGTTTGCTCAATTTGTTGTGGGCAACGTCGGAGGCCCTTTATGGTTCATTCAACTGTGGCTTTACAAAGATTTTTAGTCGATCACTAATTCGAGTCGCCGGAAGGTTCAAATTTTTCCTCGTGAAGACTACCTTGAAGGCACCACTCCCCAATATAGAGCCAGCTGATCGCACGGAGAGAGACTTGTGATGTGTACCAGCGGTGATGTCAAAGTCACTCCGACCGATTTCAAGAAATACTTGTCATTTTTTCTCAATTTGGATAACACAGTTTTCAGTCAGCAAGACTTCTTCCCTTACACTAATGAAGCCGACTTCCAATGGCCTTCATTTCTTCATTTAGATGCCGACAGTTCTTTGATGTCAGAGTCAACCTTAGAATTGTATCGGATTTTTATTTCTCCTTGCATCCTCTTCGTCGGCTTGAACTCCCGTAATAGGACTTTTCAGCCGTCGTATGAGTTTTACCATCCTTCTGTGTATACCCGCCAATTAGGTTTTGGCCAGGTAATACCTAGTCTTCCTCTCCTGGATCGCCTTCAGCCAAGATCCAAAGTGAAAAATGCTGTCCAAACCGAACTACTTCTAACACTAGCCGATGAACTTCAAGTCATCAGCCGCCACACTTTTTCTTGAACTCCCGACGAGCTAGTCAATTTACAACTTGGTGGGTGCCTATATCAGAAGCCCTCTATTTGGATCGCACACCGTCGGCCATTGTAGAAAAATTCCCACCGGATTTTCATGAGCCGACGATAGTCTCTTCTAGCAGCAGCAGTTCGAGCGAAGATAGCTTTGACCTTCCACTGCCGGGTTATACTAACTCATCCGTAGCTATAGAGGTATCGTTTTATTTCACAAAAATTTTATGCCCGCAATTTTGGTTGTGCTTTTGTCTTTAACAATTAAATACTTTGTTGTCTACTGTGATGTTCGTCATGAAAAACAAGGTCGCTATTGATCCATCGGTGGTGGGTCTAAAAGAAAACGCCCCCACTAGCTTCCATGTGCTTGATCGGCTATACTTGGTAATCTTTCGAGTGCGTGACCCATCACTATCGATATAGAGAAGGAAAGAAAGCTCAAGAAGTACTTCATTATAGCCGATAATATTCCCGCTTCCATCCTTGCTTATCCCGTGGTTTGCTTTCAGAAAAACCTAAGTCCACCAAGGTTCCAGCCAAGAAGCAGCCAAAGCGCAAAGAACAAAGCGCCGAAAGTTCACCTCGCCCGTCGGCTTTCAGTGAAGTAAGTGCTGTATCATTTTTACGCTTTCAAGGGCTACAAAAACATTCTAGTTACTGACCTCATGAGATTTCCTTTTTCAAATCAACCGATCACGTCACCAAGTGGTCAGTATATTTAACTTCAAAGCACCTCTGCTAACCCTCCTGTGACTTTGAAGCCTCCAACCCCTCTATCACATGCTCCGTCGGCTCTTCCTGCGCCTGACGTTGCACCGGACGATCTATCCAGTCTCCTCGGTTTTTCTTTGGACGAGCTGGTCGATCCAGAGGTAATGGCAACAAGTGACTATCTAGAGGACATCCGCAAGATTCTAGACATATCCATGAAGGCATCGGCTTCAGTTGTCATATCGGCGCCCAACATGCAGGAGAAGCTGAATCGGCTGTTCATGGAGATAACTCAGCCGAAGGCAGCTATTTTGGCCAACTGCCAGCCCATCCGTGATGCTATGGCTGCTGTCCAAGCTGACCTACCTGCCGAAGCCATGAGCGCACTTCTTAATGTGTGCTACTTGGATGAGAAGAAAGTGGAAGTCGATGCTGCCAACGCTAGAATCGCCCGGCGCCAAGCCCAAGAAGCCGACCAAAGATCTTCTCAATAAGTCGATTGATTGCGAGGCCAAGGCCGAGAAACGTAAATATGATGAAGTCGCCAAGGTTTTCATGGCCGCCAAGTCCTCTCGCTAAAAAACCGAACAAACCAAGAAGCGCTTTTGAGGAGGAATTGGCTAAGGTGAATCAACACCGCCGATGCCCTTACTACATCGGATGCAATGGCTTTAACTTTGAAACGACCGAAGTGAAACAATGTCAGCCAAGCCGTTGCAAAGGTTAAGGGTCAATCGGCCAAAGTTGTTCCGGTGCCTGGGAGCGCCAAAGCTAATGAAGATCTGGTCTATAGCATTACAGAGACGTTGGCCAAGGCCGCTGCAGCATTGTCGGGACTGGGTGCTAGAATTCCAGGGTCTAGGCTGTAAGCTTACTGATGCGTTGTGGTTTCAAAACAATGTTGCTTCTGCTGTACTTTTGTTACACACTTTAATCGGCTGTGTAACCGATTATTTTTATCTTATTTAACCGGCTGTTTAACCGATTTGTTCCTGAATTCTTTGTATTGTGCCTTAATTACGCACTGATCCAAACGCTAGGGTAGTACGGCTTTAGGTACTTTCCGTTAATTGCCTTTGGTAACACCAACCCTTCAGGTGTTTCGAGTATATACGCATTTCCACCAACAAGCCGATTTACTTTATATGGTCCTTCCCAGGTAGGTGACCATTTGCCGAATCGATTATCTTTAGAACCGATCGGCAATATTGTTTTCCAAACCAAATCGGCTTCACTGAAGGACATGGGCACGACTTTCTTATTGTAGGCCCTTGCCACTTTTTCCTTATTCTTTTTAAGCCGATTTAAAGTAATCAGCCTTAGCTCCGCCAAGTCATCCAAATTATGTAGCATCAACTCTTTGTATTCATCGGCTGATAGATTATTCTGCCTCGCCACTCGCATTGACTCAATATTTATTTCTATGGGCAACACGGCCTCCTGGCCATATACCAACTGATATGGTGATAATTTAGTCGATCCGTGGAACGCCAAACCGATAAGCCCACAACGACTCGACAAGTAGAATGCCACCGGGCTTTTCATCAATTTTTCTCTTAATGAGCTTGATCAAAGTTTTGTTAGATGACTCGGCTTGTCTATTGGCCTGAGCGTAATACGGTGATGAATTAAGTAACTTGATACCCAGGCTTTCTGCGAAATTCTTAAAATCATTGGACATAAACACAGTCCCTTGATCGGTTGTGATAGTCTGAGGGATACCTAATCGATGGACAATGTGTTCATTAACAAAGCCGATAGCTTCTACGCTGGTGACCTTTTTGAGCGGAATGGCTTCGACCCATTTTGAAAAATAGTCTGTTGCTGCAAGGATAAACTTATGGCCCTTTCTTGACGTTGGGAATATTTGGCCGATTACGTCTATACCCCATCCTCTAAACGACCATGGCTTAATAATCGGATGTAAAGTCGGCGTCGTGTCAAGTTGCACATTTCAAACTTCGACAACTTTGGCAACTTTTGTAATACTTGAAACAATCTTCTAGCATTGTCGGCACAAAATACCCAGCCTTCGTTTTAGAATCCACTTCATTTTGTAAGCCGATTGATGCGCACCAAGAAATTCCTTCATGGATTTCGCCTATGGCCACTTTTGCTTCCTCATCGCCTAAACATCGCAGGCAATCCCTCCAAAGGTCCGATAGTATAATTCTCCTTCCAAAGACAACATACTTCAACGTCAATGATTTAACTCTTCCGCTGAAGAGGCTTGGAAGGGTCCATTAAGTAAGTTTTTATCTCAGTTCTCCAATCGGTGTTATCAACGCATAGTACTGCTTTGTCGATTATGTCAAACGCTTCGTGTCGGCCGTATTCCTTATATCCTGAAGCTGCCTGAGCCAAGGTGTTGGCCTTATTGTTCATTTCCCTGGGCACATGGCTGATACAGAATGATGTGAACGTGTTGATAATATCTAGACAATACTCTAGATACTTTAACAGCACCTCATCATTGCACTTAAACTCTCCCTTAATTTGTTGCACCACCAGCAATGAATCACCATATGCTTCCACCTTGCTGGCCCCAATACTTTCTACCAACTGTAGTCCTTTGAGCAATGCTTCGTACTCGGCCCGGTTATTAGAGCATCGGCTTTTAAGCCGATATGCAAACTTGATGTTATTCCCTTTTGGTGAAATCAGTACAATACCTATTCCACTTCCTTTTTGGCAAACTGACCCATCAAAATACAGTTGCCATGGTGCCACATCGACCATCCCCGCCATAGTATCGTGTCCTGTTATGAAATCGGCTATAGCTTGCCCTTTAATAGCTTTGGCCGATTCAAACTATAGGTCGAACTCGGTTAGAGCATAAGCCCACTTCCCAAGTCGTCCCCTTAAAATTGGAGCAGATAGCATGTATTTAACGACGTCAGTTCTACACACTACTATGCAGGTCGATGCTAATACATAGTGCCTCAATTTCGTGCAAGCAAAATATAATGATAAACATAATTTTTCTACTGGAGGGTACCTGGTCTCGGCATCCAAGAGTCGTCGGCTTAAGTAAAATACTATTCGCTCTTTACCATCGACTTCTAGCGCCAATACAAATTTCAATGGTCTTGCCACCCGATACATATAGCTTAAATGGGATACCCTTCTGAGGTGCAACCAAAACCGGTGGTGATGCTAATTATTGCTTTATGTCATCAAAAGCCTTCTGCTGATCGGCTCCCCACATAAATTCCTGATGATCCTTCAGCTTTAGTAGTGGCGTAAAAGCTTGATCCTACTGCATGCATTTGAGATAAATCGTCTTAAGTAGTTAATTTTGCCGATCAGCTTTTGCAGCTCATTCTTGCATGTCGGTGGTTTTGTATTTGCTGTGGCGTTGACCCTTGTCTGGCTAACTTCAATACCTCTTTGATGTACCATGAAACCGAGGAACTGGCCAGCCGACACGCCAAATGCACATTTCAAGGGATGCATCTTTAGCCCATGAGCTCTTGTGTTTTGAAATACCTTTTCTAAATCGGCTAAATGCTGCCAGTCTTCTTTAGACTTGACAACCATGTCATCGATATAAATTTCAACGATATGGCCGATTAAATCGTGAAAGATCAAATTCATGGCGCGTTGATAAGTAGCGCCTGCGTTTTTTAAGCCGAATGTCATTACTGGCCATTCATACAAATTTCTATCGCTACCAGGCATTCAAGGCGCTTTTGGGACATCGGCTTCCGCCATGAATATTTGGTTATATCCAGCATTCCCGTCGAGGAAACTGATAATCTTATTACCCGACGCAGCATCGATAAGCATATCGGCTATAGGCATCGGATATTCATCTTTTAGTGTGGCTTTATTCAAATCTCTAAAGTCTACACACACCCGAAGCTTACCATTCTTCTTCATGACGGGGACAATGTTTGACACCCACTCGGCATATCGGCAAGGCCTTATGAATTTGGCCTCCAGCAACCTTTCAATTTCTTCTTTTATTACATTGTATAACTCCGGATTAAAACGTCGCGGGGGTTGCTTATATGGCCGATATCCCGGTTTGATAGGCAGCCGATGTTCAACTAATCGTCCGGCTTAGTCCTGCATCTCATAGTATTCCTGCTTAAACAATCCCTGTACTCTCTAAGTATTTTGACCAACCTATTTTTGTATTCTAGATCCAAATTTGCACTCACAAAAGTTGGCATTTTTCTATCACCTTCCCCTATATCGACTTCTTCAAGCATATCGGCAGAAGTGAAACTTTGACCCAATTTTTCGCTTTGAAAATCTTCAATGGCTTTGAAAGAGTTTATCCCATGTCGATAGCTCCTCACCCTGTCCTGTAATGCTTGGATCATTTTTGACCCCATCTTCTTAAAACCTCACTTGCCCGATCAAATGTGCCTGGTTTCACCCTGATCGGCATCAAACCTGACTTCCCAATGCATATGAAGTCACAATTGTCTAGAGCTTTACCTGATATGCACTTTGCTTCTTCGTGCAGCCAATTCGCGTCTGAACTACCCATTGCAACATGAGCCGATGTGTCGGCTGATACAACTTCAACTTCATCTCCGCTCCACTGTACAAGAAGTTGGTGCATTGTGGAGGGATGCAGCAATTGGCATGTATCCAATCTCATCCTAGAAGCACATCGTAATTTCCTTTGCTTCAATTATAAAGAACACGGTCAAAGAAAGTTTTGTCAGCCGACGGTTAGCTCTGGACCATCACCCCTTTTGCTTCAGCTAGTCACCTGTGAAGTCGCTTAGCACCATGTTCGCCTTGATCGTGTCTTCATCGGTTTTCCCCAACTTCTTACAAGTAGAGAGTGGCATTAAGTTCACAAGTGGCCCCTCCATCTACAAGCATCCCGATATCGCTTCGCTGATAAAGCCTTTTAAGTACAACGGCTTCAAGCCGGATGAGGATCTTTGTTTTAACATCGATCTCCGCGCGCTTAGGCACAATTGAGCGACCAGATCTTTAGCCGATTCGTCTTGATCCCTCAATTCGGCCGCAGAGTGAATACCATGTTGATATCCATGGGAGGAGGTCATTTCAACTATTGATGATAGCAAATCGTCTCGAGGAATCTGACTCGTTATCGCCTTTGTTCTTTTCTCCTCCATTCTTTTTAACAAGTTTTATCGGCCGTAGTTCGTTAAATGTTTTATCTCTCTGCTTCTTCTTCGCCTCTCTCATTTTCGTGTCCTTAGGGCGCTGGAGCCGTCATGCTGGTAATCGACTAAGCCCAATGACACCATCTAGGCTTGGGCTCATCGGCTTATGGATTTTACCAACCAAGTTCTCGCTGGCTTTTTTTTCCTTGTCTTGGTTTGGTGTGCCTAGCTCTCCCTCATCGGGCCTCGCCTCGACTAATTTGATCTGCTTGTCGCCCTAAATAAACGCTTCTTTCACCGATTGTCTTGGCCGATTTCCATGCGGTAATGCTCTATGGGGCATGACTCAAGATGGCAATGCCACGCCCTTTCCCAACAGAATTGCTAAAAAGGACATCTCCGATGAGTTCTTTCGCAGCTTTAGCCGATATTAACCGCTTGGTCGAAACAGTCGCTTGGTCGATACGCCCATCTGGTCACGAGCTCACAGCCCTCGCCGATGGCTCATCCTTTCATATTTTTCAAGCAATTGTGAAAAAGTTGGCTTAGGCTTGAATGCTGTTTTACATGGCGGAGATCTTTCGGCTTTGTACCATCGTCCGACTTGTAATTCCCCGTTCGGCTTCACAGTTCTTGAATTCTTCCCATCTTGGTCGGCTTCAATTTGAAGTGAGCCGATTGTTATCTTCAGTGTTTCTCCTTTCGAGCTCGATTCTATGTCGACTTGCCGAGTCGCTACGGGTCTCTCCTCGACGATGTGTTTTCCTTTGCCGGAGCACTGAACCATGTTAATTGGGAAAGGATTAACATCGACTTCCATGGCCGGCTCCTCTGCAAACTTGAGCCGACCGTCTTCAATGGTCACCGTGGTTCCACGTCAAAAATATTGCAATAAGTAGTGTTATGGGAAAAAGAATGATGCCACTTACAGTATCGCCGCCTTTTGATCTCGTCAGCCGATGGTATGGTATGTCCATCTAGCAATCGTATCAATTTTTCTTGTAGTAACATGTCAAATATGCGATCACACTTAGATACATCGAAAGCGTACTTGACCTCTGACTTACTCTTTGTCGGCTTAAGCCATGAACAGATAAGCGTTTTTTGGAACCTTTAATCCATTCGGCTATGTTTATATCTGCTTCATCTTCAGAAGTTTCACTTGAGCTATACTCGACCATATTTACCTTGGCCTTGTCCTTGCTATTTATTCTAATTTTATCTTTGAATTCTTTACTTAAATATCGGCTTTCTTGTGCCGATACACGATGAAGCAGATGACTTAAGTCAGTGAATTCTTGTCCGCAAGTTTTTCCTTGAGGGGGAATCAAATTTCGAAACGCCAAATCGGCTTAACTCGACATTCGGCAACACTACGCTTAAACACCGATTTCAAGACTTCTCCGAACCTCCCGATGTAGTCGGTTTATTCGCCAAACTTTTGCCGGACAAGACTTAGATATGAAATTCTCAATTCCGATCACAGAGAAAAGTATTCATGAAATCGGTTTCTAAATCGCTCCAAAAGTGGACCGAATTTGAAGGCGATTCAGAACCAAGTGAAAGGCCTCGACAAAGATAATGGAAAAGTCTAATTTGTAACCCATCGATTGAGTCGCTTTCCACACCGGGCGTATAAATCGCCTAACGGTTCTAAAGTGGTGACCCAATCATCCCCGAAAATTTCGCAAAATCGAATCTCGGTTGTGGGGATATGGCATCCGTCAATGTAACTGGTACAGCCGATGTAACACCAAGGTTTGGCCAATTGGGATGAATAGGATCCTACCCCGAAAGTGCAACTCGGCCGTCGGCTCGATCTAGCCGATGGGTACTGTTGTTGCCATGGTTCATACCCATCGCTCGGGCAACGGCAGACCTCGGGTATTGGAACGAACGGTCCGCGTATGTAACTACTTTGTACGGAGCCGATTTCTAAGTTGGGTTGGTCCTCGAGGTTTATAATTTTATCTAATTCGACGGCCGAGAAGCCAATCGACATAGTGAGTCCCCGATGCCGATGAATCCAATTTTGCGCACAAGATATGCATGAACATGAGTAACGGGCTTGGGCGAGGATTTGGTGGTGTCAACACGGCGGGTTGGGTCGGCATTAATGATGGTGCAGCCGACGCTTTGATCGTGTTGGTGTTTGGAGCCATAGAATATACTGATACGCTGGGAGGGCCGCAATGGGTCCATCAATCCTCCTGATGTTGCCAACTCTTGTGCAATCGCCTTTACGCTATTTTCTATCATCGCTTTCAAAGTTGTAACCAGAGCCGGCGATTGGTTAATTAATGCATGATGCATGATCGCTTCAATCATAATCGATAGCTCATTTTTTAGCCGCATATATCGGCCATCGGAGTTGATGCGACGCCACCGCCAAGCGGTTCAAGTTGGGAGCCGTGGGGAATATATACTATGGGGCCCATAAGGCAGACCAAGGCCCAACCATGCTAAACCAAAGCAAAGGATTTACTACGGAGGATCGAGGTATATTAATGAGCGAGATATGAAGAATCAAAGCAAACCCCAGATAAGGAAACCGAGTCGATAGGCAAAGGATGATTGTAATCCAAATTGATATAGAGTCGGGATAGATATGAAGGCGCACTTCCATCTCAGATCCGAAAGGGATTCCCTATTGTAACCGCTTTTCTCGCTATATAAAGGAGGGCGGGAACCATCAACACGTAACATCATCAAGAAATAAGCTAGCCAATTATAATCCCTGAGCACAGACTAGGGTATTATCTCCACCGAGAGAGCTCGAACTCAGATACATCGTGGTGTCTTGTGCTACCATCGAAGTTCCCGATCCAACGCTTAGCCCCTTTAAATTATTGTCAGAATAAATCCTCGGCTAGCTTGGCCGCTGTAGGGGTCATACCGATCAATCCCAAGAAGCTCGATGGCTTATCTTCACCAAAGCATGGCCACCTTCGCTACCGCCCAGCTTTCGCTCGAAGTCCGGATTTCATCGCCGACGATCTTGGCTATCTTTCCTTTCGGATTCGGATCGCCCAACTGAAGCACTCGAGGTTCCTTAGCCGACAACCACCTGGATCAGAACGTCACGGCCATCCGTCCCGGACCGTAAGCCAAAGGGCCAAACCTCCTCCGAGCCGAACCAAGAGATAGAGAATCCCAAGTGGTCACAAATGTCAAAAACCACTGACTCAAAGGTCAAGATTACTCATCTTCTTGCTCCTCCGATTCGAATATGGGGCGAAGATTTTAGCTTTCGCAGATTTTCAGAATCGAGGAGTCATAATGGAATCCCAAAGAATGTAAAAGATGCAGCAAACGCGTGGAAGAAGACCGCTATTATCAAGAAGGTCGCATAAGCTCCTCCAGCAGCGAGCCCGCAACGTTAATGAAGAAATCTTGCGCAAAAAAATGGGGAACCAATCGGTTTTCCATATGCCTCGCCAGTAACATCGTGGGCTCCAAAACGCTTGATACTTTAGGGCCACTACTTGGTCCCGATAGCCCCGCCATCCGATCGTGGGCCTGTGTTCAAAGCTATGGTGGTGGCGTTAGCTTCAAAGAACACCGTGAGGAGCTGTGTCGCATCACGCGATCGTCAACTCGCAGTCGCTAGCAAGAATACAACTCGCAATGCCACAAAGTAGAGCTTTGCTGGGAGAAGACGCTACGACAAAGATTAGCCGACCTCACAGGATTTAAACGCCAAACGGCGTGACTGAAGATGAAGAGCGCCGAGGCGCAGATAACTACTAACGCTTTTGGCATTGGCCACGACGACGGACGATCACCGTAATAATCCCCGCTATGGTGGAGGGAAAACGCAAGACCGACGAGCTAAATCACCTCTATCGACGCTCTCACAAGGCGCAACGACGGCCCTATTGAGGGCATCCGGCCACCCTCGCCGCCGAGTGGTTTGGCTCAAGGATTTAACCCAAGAGCATCACCAAATTCGACGGAGAAAGAGATCCTGCTTGGCTCCAAGTTTATTCTTCTTGCAATCATGGTCGCGGGGCGCATCGCAATGTGATGGCTAATTACCTCCCAAATATGCTCACCTCTTCAAATTTCAAGCATGGCTTACAGACTTCCAAATAATTCCATAGATTCCGGGAGGATCTTTTGTGAATAATTCATCACCAACTTCTAGGGCATTTACGAGCGACTCGAACTCAATGGGACTCATGTATCAACTTCGCCAAAGAATGAGACGCCCGAATTCATCCGCGCTTTCATGCAAAAGAAGAATACGATCAGTGACATCTCGGCTTAAATATATCGAAAGATTCTAGAAGGGTGTCAACAACCCCGACTTTGATCAAGAAGATGTCTCGAAGCCGCCATCCACCGTAGTGAGATGTTCGAGTCTGGCGGACTGCTACGCGAACGGCTTCGGATGCTTGGCCGAAGCGGCAAGATGATCGCCACTCTACAAAAGGACAAAGGGATTACGCCGAAGTCATCAAGACAACGGGACAGAAACGGAAGCTCGAAGAAATAGTGGCGCAACCGAACAAGGCCGCATCACGCCACGCACCGCATTTATCATTTACGATATAAAGTTGATGGAGGCTATTTGTCCTTTTCATCCAAAAGGTAAATATGCTGCAAAAGATTGCTTCACTTTGAGAAGATTTGCCAAGGAATCCAGAAAACGACCAGCTAGAGGCGAAGCAAAAGAAGAAGATAAAAAAAGCAAGATTCCCCTGAAGATGATGGCGAGTACCAAAAGATGGAACGGGAGCTCAACTACATTTACGGAGGCTCGATAGCTTACGAGTCAAAGCGGAAGCAAAAACTCACGGCTAGGGACGCCAACGCCGCCATGCCAAGAGCTCCTCAAGATCTCTCGATGGTCCGAGGCTCTCATTACCTTTTGACCGCTCGGATCATCCGCACTCACATCCCTTATCCCTAAGATTCACCGTGTTGGACCCAGTGCAGCGCAGGTTAAACTCAAGAGGGTGCTCGGTCGACGAGGCAAAGGGCTCAATGTTCTCTTCTCCAAAACTTTTGACGACATGAAGATTCCCCATTCGAAAGTTAAAGCGGGTTCATCACCATTCCATGGAGTAATTCCTTAAACTTCTTCTACCACTGCAAATCACCTTGCCACCACGCTTTGGAACCAAGGAGAATTTTCGACCGAGTACCTCAACTTTGAAGTGGCCGACTTTTCAAACGGCATATCACGCCATCTTAGGAAGACTCTGGCCCGCCGTATTCATGGCGGTCATTCACATTATACTTATCTCGTCATGAAGATGCCAGGTCAAGGGCATCATCTCCATACGTGGTGATGTCAAGCAATCGTTCGTCTCATGCATGCAGAGAGCGTGAGATGGCCAAGCTCAAGAAGCGCAGATGATAGAGAGAAGATCCGCAGCAACCGCACACCAAGAAGACGAAGGAGAGGTGCCGCCAAGAAGGCACTGTATGCGAGCCTAAAACTCGATGAGGGGGTCAAAAGGTAATCCTGACCCATCCAACTGGGTCAGCAGCCTGATCGGGACAGCCTCACCCCCAATAGGAAGACGCGCTGTCACCTTTCTTCGCCCAACCGACATCTTCGCGGAAACCATCCGATATGCCCGGTGTTCCCAGAGGTGATCGAGCACTCTTGAACGCTGACGAGAAGGCTAAGCCCATCAAGCAACGGTTCAAGATTTGCTCAAGACAGTAAAAGAGGCCATCGTGAAGAGATCACAAAGCTTTTAGCAAGAGGGTTTCATAAAAGAAGTGTACCATCCCGACCGGTCGGTGAACCCAAAGGCTTGTTCGCAAAAGAATAAAGTCATGGCGCGATGTGCTGATTATATCGATCTCATCAAGGCTTGCCCGAAGATCCTTTCGGCCGCCTCAGATAGACCAAGTGGTAGATCTGACGGCGGGCCGTGAACTCCCCGAAGTTTTTGGATGCCTACCGATATCACCAGATCAGGCTAAAGAAGAAGATTGCATCAAGATCTCGCTCATCACTCCGCTTGGCGATTCTCGCTACGCCACGATGCCATTCGGTTTGAAAAACTCGCGAACTTATCAACGCACGACATAAGGTGATGTTTTCACTCCCAGACATGCAACGTGGAAGCATATGTCGACGACGCGTTGTCAAGACTCGCATTAAGGAAGACCTCATATCCGACTTGGCGAAACCTTCGAAGCCTAAGGGCTTACAAAATGAAGTCAATCCGTAAAAATACATTTTGGAGTCCCGTCAGAAAGTTACCTTGGATTTATCGTGGTCACAACGTTGGGGCATCGAGGCAAACCCGCAGAAGATCAATGCAATTTGAAAATGAAACCTCCAACCAATGAAGGACGCCCGTAAGCTCACCGGATGCATAGTGGCACTCTGCAGATTCATCTCGCCTAGGATCTCGAGGAATCTCCTTTTTCAAACTTCTAAAGAAGTTAGTGGTAACTTTCAATGGACCCTGGCACAACAGCCTTCAAGAACTCAAGACATTCTTATCATCCCCACCTGTGGCCGTCCCTCCAATGCCCAAAGAGCCCTTTTTGTTTACATTGTCATGACGACCATGTAGTCAACCGCAATCGCTGTGTAACGGAAGGAAGAGGGACACCTCCAGAAAATCCAGCGGCCAGTCTATTTCATCAGCGAGGTGTTGGGAGAATCCAAGGTGTGCTACCCACAGGTACAAAAATTATTGTACGCTATGTTGCTCGCCTCACGCAAACTCAAGCATTACTTCCAAGAACATTCAATTACGGTGGTCACCACTTTCCCGCTTGGAGACATACTCCACAATCGGGAGGCCACCGGGAGGATCGCAAAATGGGCAGTCGAGCTTGGGGCCTTTGAAATCTCTTTCAGGCCACGAACGGCAATAAAATCTCAAATACTTGCCAACTTCACCGTCGAATGGACAGAATTGCAAACTCTGACAACTATTGAAGAGCTGGAGTACTAGACATCAGTATTTCTCGACTTCCCTCATGCTCAATGGCGCAGGAGCCTGGCGTGGTCCCTCATCTCTCCAACAGTGGCGCTCAAATACGCCCCTCCAGATCCACTTCCCGCATCAAACAATGCCGCCGAGTACGCAGGCACTCATCCACGGGCCAGATTGCGATATCCCCGCTGTCCGATGGCTAACTATTCAGGCACTCTATGCGTGGTAATTAATCAAGTTCAAAAGGAGTGGTCGTGCGTCAAGACAACATGGCAGCCTATTGCCAGGAGGTACGAAGTTAGAAGGCAAGTTCGACGGCCGAGTTTCATTCACGTGTTCGACGTGACAACGGCAAACAGATTTAATTGGCAAGGCTAGGATCCACTTGGGCAACAGTACCAGCTGGTGTGTTTGTCGAAGAACTCCATAAGCCTTCAATAAGCCCAAAGCAGGAACAAGGCAAAACGGAAGAAACACCCATTGAAGAAGAGGTCCTAGTCATCAACGCAGATTGGACAGCTCCTTTTCTCAAATACCTATTGAAGGACTAACTCCGTAAGACCGTGACAGAGGCGTAACGATCTCGCGCAGAAAGCAAGAATTATGTGATAGTAGGCGAAGAATTGTTCCGAAAAAGTGCCTCTGGAGTTCTAAGGCGATGCATATCGAGCAAGAAGGAAGAAACCTACTCAGAGAAATCCACTCGAATGCAGGCATCACGCGCGCCAAGCACTCGTGGGCAAGGCATATCGACAAGGCTTTTTCGCCAATCTGTAGATCGATGCGGAAGACATCGCTCAACTCGTGAAGGATGCCGCTTTTTGCCCGCCAAATACACGTGCCCGCCGTGAAGCGCGCAGATAATTCCGATCACTTGGCCATTCGGCAGATCTGGGGCTCGACATGGTCGCCCATTGAAGAAAGCTCAAGGCGGCTTCACTCATCTCTTTCGCCGCCGACAATTCACCAAGTGGATAGAAGCAAAACCAAAGAGCTACAATCACAAAGGGCCAAGGCCAAAGAGTTTTTTCAGAGATCGTCAGAAGATTCGGCGTATCAAACAGGATTATCACGATAATGGAACCCACTCGAGGAGAAGAATTTCAAGATCGGTGTGACGAAGCTTGGCATCAAAGTTTGCTTTTGCTCCGTGGCTCATCCAAAGAGCAATGGTCGTAGAAAGAGCAAACGGCATGGTGTTGCAGGCTTAAAGGCACGATCTTCGATCGCTCAAACCGTGATGCCACCCGATGGGTAAAAGAATTGTTTCGGTACTGGGGCTGAGAACCACCACAGGCAACCGGCAATCACCTTTTTTTCCGGTCTACGGCTCAAGCGGTTCTACCCACCGAAAGTTGACCTTCGGTCCCTCGGTCCGAATTTCAAAGAGGCCGAAGCCGAGGAGAGCAGAATGGAAGACATCGATAGATTGAGGAGGCAAGGGAAGTCGCTGCCGTCCACCGGGCCAAATACCTCCAGTGCCCTCAAGGCCATTATCATGACCGAAACGCATAAACCGAGGCGCCGCTCCAAGGGCGATTTAGTCCTAATAAAGAGCCAGCACAGCACAAGTTATCTCCGAGTTGGGGAAGGACCCTACATCGCCGATTTAAGTAACGCGCCAGAGCTTACTGGTGCTTAAGCGAGAAGACGGGCGCCATCATCAAGAATCTCATGGAATATAGAACAACCGCGGCTGCTTTTACTCTTAAAATGTTCTGTATGCTCAATATCTCTCTTAGACTTGCTACTCAATTGTTACTCAATTAAGCAAAGAAGTCGGGGCTACATTCTAATAGTGTTGCGCATGCTAACTCGACTGGAGGATTATTTGTTTAAAGAGGTATTATATGTCGTAATCTTTATTCAATTGACTTGCTACTCAATTGCTTCTCATTAAAAAGAAGTCTGGGCTACACTTAATAGTGTTGCACATGTGCAACCCCTCTATGTGACGCCTCCTATCCTTTTTCTCTTCCCTACGGTCACGACTAAAACCGAGTGCTCTATACCGATCGACAGAAACCCTGATTTAAAAAGTCTAGTTACCTAAAGGCATGCTCGAGGAAAAGGCCAGCGCTTAACTCGCGATGCTCGGGGTTATACTAATCGCACAGGTGCTTAAACATAAGGGAGGATGAAAACCACTGAGAAAAGTCGAAAAGATCTAAGCAAGGAACAAGAGAAATAACAGGTTGCAGCTAAAACAATCTTACAAAAGGTCCAGCATCGTTCAAAGACCATAGAAGATATACACAACAAAAGCACTATCTAAATAGCAAAAGTGCTACTTTCCTTACGGAGATAAAAAAAACCTACTCCCCATACAAGGCCAACGGCCGCGATGAGGGCATCCCTAGCTCTGACGAGCCTAGGAACGACCTCGATCAGGGCATCGATGGCGCTTGCAGACTTCAGCGACGGCCTCCCGTCCTGGCCTCCGGCCATGGCAAGGTCAAACTCGCCCAGAGCTCAGCGCAGTTAGGCTATTAGGCTCCACGGGGGCGCACCCCAAAGTCAGGAACAGGTTCTCAATCCACGGGCCACCGGGTGACCCGAGACTCTGGAGGGAGAGAGAGGAGAGAGATCTCGTAAGAAGAGGAAGAATCCATGAAGAAGAAGGCAACTCGCAAAAAAAGACGAAGCGATCAACCCGGTCACAAATCCACAAGCACGAAAAAAACGAAGAAATCAAGCAAAGAAGAAAGTTAACGGCCGAAAGTGTTTCAAAGAAACAAGAAGAAGTTCCTCGAAGAAATGAAGAAGAACGGCCCAAGGAGAATGGTAGTGCGCTGCAAATCGCCAAGATCGAGGCTAAATACACTCTTATAAGAGGCAACGTTTGTCTCAGGAGAGAGACCCAATTCGACTCAAGGCGACGCTTGGCATGGAGGCGGGAACGATTCACCTTCCGGGTGCGCTGAACGTAACGCCGCACATTTTTCGAAGAGTGTCAGACGTCATGATGATCAAAGACTTCAGAAACGGACCAAGACGCCAGATTTGCCCCCTAAATGGGCCGAGGATTAGCGAAGTACATTAAGGCAACGGCTAAGCATTCCCGCAAAACAAATTCAGGCCCAGAAGAAACCTTTTCCAACATTAGAACAATTATCCCGAAGGAGCAGCAAAAAACACAAGATAAGTTCAGTACAAACAGAGGATTACACAGGACCCAGGTCCAGGTTTTTAACCAAAATAGAAGTAGTATCCTTGACTTCATCCATAAGGGCGAGCGCTCGGTCGTCATCAACAGCATCTTGCAAATCCCTCCTGACAAACCTTTGAGCTCCACCATGATGTAAGGACTTGGTGATCGCCAACGCCTGGCAGGCGCTTGTAATTGCGATATCCTCCAAATGCGCAGTCAGCTTCTTGGGGGCTTCTTTCAGCTTCTGAATTGTGATATCAGCATCATAGGGGACACCACTGGTGCCGACTTCATCAGACCTGTGATTCGCAAAGATCCTTTCAGAGCCCAATTGAGATACGACCGCTTCAAGATTTTTGATTTTATTATCAAGAGCCCAGATCGAAGCTTGTGAGTTGACCCGATGCCTTTCGTAGGTACCGGTCGGATAAGTCCAAGTCGCTAAAAAGAAGGATAACGTAACGAAGACAAGACCGAAAGTGCACCTTCCAATTCTCTTGTCAGCTTAGCCACTTGTTCTCTGGCGTCCTCTTCAGCCTTCTTCAGTTCTTCATTTCGGGAAAGGGAGGCTTTGATCTTCCCCTGGAAATCTGGCAAAAAGATGAAGACCAGGGCATCAGAAGACAAAGGATAAAATCAGGGCCCGGGGCACTCGGACAAAAGGATTACCGTCAGAAAGACTGGTCAAATTCAATTTCTCTGCCTCGAGGGACTGGATGCGACTTCGAAGCCCTTCCAGTTCCTCTCGATTCTCCACGCGGGTGCGTGTGAGCTCCGCCTCAAACTCAGTGTGAATCTGCTCGACCTCCTCAGCGTAATCCTTCCTTATTTTCATCCTTGGAAATAATTTTTGAAGAAGGAAGTTCCGGTCCTTGGCGAAAGATGACAGGCGCTGGAGATGGCAAAGCAATGTTAGGCTTCAGGGAAAAAAGAGGACTTGCGAAGAAAGTGCGGCGCAGACAACTCACCTTGCCAAGGCGCCAACATTCGCGAGCGGCATCGAAGAACGACTCCCAATCCTGACCTTCGATCTCGCCATCCAAAAGGACTATGTCACCTTCGTCATCGAGAACGCAACCCGCTTGGAGATTTGAGCGGGAAGGCGGAAGAATTCGACGCCGCGATGGTGGTAGTGAGGGAGGTGGAAGGATCTTCTGGCGGCGAAGGAGCTGTAGCATCAACAGGGGACGCAGCGCGGGCAGTCGGCTCCAGAAGGAAAGGCGGTAAGGAGTCACTCGCTCGAGCGGCGACTTTTCGTTGCAGTGGCCTCGAAATTTGTTGGGGCATCGTTCGGCTGGTTCCGAATGCCGCGAGAACAGGAAGTCTGACATCAATCGGCGCCTCGGCCTCTACGTCATCACCACCCTCGCCAGCAGTTCTGGAGGCTCGAGAGCGTCGTTCATGAAGAACTTCATCAGCAGGATCCCTGAGGAGAAACAATCGGGACATGATCAGGGAGCAAAGAAAGACTAGCAGGAAATCCAACCTATTGGATCTTGTTATCTTGCACTTTAAACCCCTCCAGAGTGGAAGGACTACGGTTAGGAGTCCTGCGAGCGCACCTTGCAACAAACAAAGGGGAGCTCGATCGGTATGCATGACGGCGAAGAGCACACTTTCAGAAGGTGGTAGCGAGGCTTAAACACCTCGGGTTCCTTGGTAGCTCGAAGAAGAAGAAGAAGAAGTCGGGGAGGAGGTCGTGCTGACGCGGGTCCCGAATCTTGGACCTCGGTCGAAGGTACACCCTTATCCATTGCTTCCGCTGGCCTTGCGAACAATCAGACTTTCCCTTCTGGATGGATCATCATAGGCCGCTCGTCTTGCTTTGTTTCGCGCTTGGGGCGGCTGAAGGAACGCTGGCGGGGAAGTTTCGCTTATCACTCTTATGCACAGGGAACTCAGGTAATGGAGCATCGGAAAAGAAGGCCTCACGTCCCTGCAAATGTGAAAGCATATCCACATCAAGATTCAGATAAAAGTTAGAAGAATCAGTATCAAAAGGCAATGAAGATCCCTTACCGGAGGCACTGGGTTTAGCTTCGTGAAAGGTCTTGGGCTTCTGGGAACAGAGATCTTCTCGTTTGGGGCAAAGAAATCAGAGACACGGCTAAAAAATGCCGCCGAAGTAATTTCCTCAGAAACCTCCCACGTGGGATCATTACGGCCCTCATACTCATACCCAGGATGAACTCGGTCCTTGAGAGGCTGAATCTAGCGGGTACAAAAATTGGCAACAATGGCCACACCGGTGAGCCCATTCTCCTTCAACTCGGCAATCAGCCCCATAAGATCAATCACTTGGTCCATCCCATCATCTTTGGGGAGCGACGTCCAGTCAGGAGAGGGCTTGGGTGGCCTCCCAGAAAAAGCAGGCGATGGAGGCTCAGGATTGGCACAATAGAACCACTCTTGGTGCCAACCTTTGTTCGAGGTCTTGAAAGGAATATTAAAGTAAGGTTTTTTCAAGCCATCCCTCAGCTGGAACCCGGCATCTCCGACCACTTTGGGGGAGTTCTTATTAGGAAAAGGCTTAAGAAGGAAAAGGTGGCGAAAGAGATTGAAGTGGGGACGGACGCCAAGGAAGGATTCGCAGAGATTGACGAAGGCGGCGATTTGGGGAATGGAATTGGGGTTGAGTTGAGTCAGTTCAATTCCGTAGAATTCAAGAATGCCGCGGAAAAAGGGGGATGCCGGAAGACCCAACCCACGCATAAAGAAGGATTCGAAGGCGACCACCTCCTCAGCACGGGGGTTAGGGCAGAATTCACCTGCGGCAGGGCGGGCGGCGAGCATCACCAATGGCGGAAAAACACCAACGCCTACTAAATCCTCCAACCACCCTTCCGTTGTCACCAAGGTAGCCCAATCCTTGGTGAGGCGACGGGTGAGCGATTCTTGAGAGAGGAGATGACATCCTCGAGCGAAAAAGCCTCGCGATCGCGTGAGATTAGGGGTTAACCCTGAAGCGGCGGAGGTCGCGAGGAAAGATTGGAGACCAAAGGGGTGAAAAGGCAGTGCAAAGACACGCCGCTTTTGCCTGTGTCGATGAGGAGAGGTGCCAACTTTACGCCTCGGCGAAACCGCATCACCCTTTCGAGGCCCAGAAGCCGCCCTAGGAGAACTTCCGGGGTGGGCGTGAAAACACGCATAGCGTGTACAATCGCTAATGACCCAACAAAATAAAATTGGGAAAGATCGCCCCAAGATGGGCCAAAAGCCAATAACCCGTGACACAGGATCGATGGGTACTACCCAGGAAAAACATCCTCTTATGGTATGCCTCATGCTAGGTGGCAAAGGCGATAGCGTTAGAGAGCGAAATCGGATACCATAAAGATGACTTAACAAAAAGCAGATGCCCACAGTGCGAGGCTCGTATAACCTTAAAAAAGGTGGCAGACGGATACCAAATGGGCAAGATGAAATCGTTCTGTAAAAAAGTCGAGGTTATATGCACTCATACGCGCTAAATACCACTGTTTGAAAATGCGGATGTCTTGCGCAGAATCATACTAAGTAACAAATCGGCCTGATAAAGCTGGTCGTGAAGCTTGACTCGGAATAATCATACAAAAGATTTTAACCGAAGTTCTTAGTGACCTCCTCGCCCGAGCGACAAGCACTCGGCTAGAAGCACTCGGGAAGACTTGATCGTGAGAACTTTCGATCGCGAAGCACTCGAGAGACTCTTGTGGGAATATATACCCGTGGGGACCCATAAGAGCAGACCCACAAGGTCAGCAAGGCGAAACCAGGCTAGGTCGACTACGGAGAGGATGGAGGTATATTTATGGTGGGCGAGATATGAAGAATCAAAAGCAAACCCAGGATAAGGAAACCGAAAGTCGTATTAGGCAAAAGGATGATTGTAATCCAAATTGATATAGAGTCGGATAGATATGAAAGCGCAAATTTCCATCTCGTATCCGGGTGGGATTCCTATTATAACCGCCTTTCTACGCTATATAAAAGGGAGGCGGGGAACCATCAACACAGAACATCATCATCAAATAAGCTAGCCAATTATAATCCCAGAGCATAGGACTAGGGTATTATCTCCACCGAGAGAGCCCGAACCTGTATACATCGTGTGTCTTGTGCTACCATCGAGTTCCCGATCTAGCGCTTAGCCCCCTTTAAATTATTGTCGGTAACAAACCTCGACAAGAGCGCCATCTTCTGTGTGACCCCTCGTCGGGTTTTTGATAACAACTTCGGCGCAATTCTTCCAATGCAGCTTTTCGATCTTGATTTCTTTGCCTTTGCTCTGAGTCAAATCGTCCAAAGTAGGGACTATTATGGCATCGGTGTTCACATCGTTGGTCGCGGTGGACTTGCTTGCAGGTCATCTTCTCGATCCGATCACGGTCGCGTGCCCAAAATGTGTTGGCGCCAAAAAGCGTGAAGAGGGTTTACGGCCCACAACACACCGAAGAAAACTTTGGTTCAAGTTTTTTGCGGCGTGCCAATCGATTTGACCACTGCAATCGATAAGGAAGAGTATGAAATTCAATCAAGCGATCCTCGGAAATGAATCAAGCTAAAATCGAGAATCGACGGGGAAGCGATTAGAAAGGTAACTAGACTAGTCGATTAAGACTAATCGAGGGTAAAAAGCGATTAATTACGAAAAGGCGATGCGCAACAAGGCAGAATAAATCAGACACAGGAAAAATTGAGGGCGATCAACAATCGGCGATTCACAACTTTATTAATCGATGTCGACTTACGGAGAAAAAGATTACAATACTAAAAGACTAAATGCTATGAGCGAAAAACTAGATGTGGATTTCATTGTGGATGCTTTTCCAAGCGCCCTAAGCGGCATATATATACTGCCAACCGTCAGAGTCTGATCCAACATGCCAATGAAATCCGAATCGGCTTTGTAGTTTCCTATTTGGACTCAGTTTCCAAATATCATCCATATGTTTATCCAAATCTTTTAAGGCGCTTCGTGTTGTATCCAAACTCACGCCTTTCTGCTGATTCCTGTTGTAGTTCCCAAAAACTGGTGCAAACACATACCTAGCGACTAAAACATACTATGGAGGATCAATGTTGAAAGGATGATGGCCAATGAGATGGGTGTTTTATACAAGAACTACTAGAAAAGCTTGTGGTACTACCCACACATAATCCAATCAGTACTTCCTTGGGCTATGTATCTCTTAACATCTGAAATACTTTCATGGAGATTGAGTTCTCTAGCTAGTAACAACCTTCGAAGGTACACGCTTCACCCGATTGGTGTATATCTTAGACGTGATCCTTGAATCCAGCTTGATTTAATATGAATGTAGGAAAGCAGTGTAGTGAAAGCAAGGATGGTAAAATGTAGCCCCGTTTACTCCCTATTCTCTATATATGGTCCACTTCAAATACTACTATTTCTAGGAAGATATCTGGCTTTGTTTTACAAAATACAAATACCAGCCATTTCTGTTTTTGATCGCCGCCATTTTTCCAATCACACCATAACAATTCACTCGGTATTTATTTATCTACCCAAAAAGATACTCAATAGAATAATCTCAACTCCACTAATACACAAATTGTTTGACTACTAATGCTAGCTTCTTGAGATGAATTATCTGGGATTGAGCTAAACTCCATGGGAGAACTCAGCGCTGATGCTCGGAGAATGCCTACAGTCACGTAGTCAATGGCGGTGTAGTGGCTGCGAGGTGGCGACGATGGCGAGGTGATCATGGCGGACACGATAAGGCGGCCGTGATAGTCTGATGGGATGATGTCGGGCGGTCTGCGATTCTTTGCGGAGACGATGGGGCCGGTGGCGGGAGAATGGAGAAGAGGTGGCGAAGGGTCAAGTTAGGGTTAGTATTTATATGGGGCAGTATCTGTGGTGGTTTTAAGAAAAATTGCCGCAGATAATATTATCAGCGACGATTTTTCTAAAAAACCGCCACAGATAACTGGTTTATCTGTGGCGGTTTTTCTTAAGAATCACCACAGATAAGCGTTATCCGTGACAGTTTTTGTTAAAAATCGCCACAGATAACCGATTTATCTGTGACGGTTTTTCTTAAAAATTGCCACAAATAAGGCTTATCTGTGGCGGTTTTTCTTAAAACCCGCCACAGATAACCCAACCCCACACTTAGCCATTTAAGGGCTATCAAATATCATTAAAATATTTTTAAATTTTTTGACCAGGTTCAGATGATAATTATTATTATCCATAAAAATTTTTGGATTCAAATAAATTACATAAAAATTATAAAAATCCTAAACATGCAGGTTTTCTTTTTCCCTTCATTCGTCTCACGTGGAGGGAGTAGTTTTTTTTCTGTCATTGATGGATGCTTACTGATTTGTCTTTTTGAAATCGACTCAATTCTTCCGTATGCATCGCCCCTGACTGAATCATTGGTGCTGGGATACATGATCCAGGGATCGATGAAGAAAAGGAGTGCAAACAAGTCCATGGAGAAACATATCATATTTTACATTACAAATCACATTTTACATCACATTTCTATTACTCCATATAAATGGACACATATTGCCAATACTCCTAACTAATTATTTTCTTTTACAATTTAGCCTTCGTTGTGATCATCGCGATGATAGGTAACTTCTTGAGTGGCTTCTTCCTTGAGCCTGATGCTGCCATCTACGAAAGGAGACAACTCATCAAACTGGTTGTACTTTTCCTCATCCACGACATTCTCAACTCGGCGATCCTTTTTTCCTTGAAGAACTACATGGCGCTTCTTATCATCAGATTCGATTACATAGAAGACATGTGTTATTTGCCATGAAATCACGAATGGTTAGATCTCTGTATCAACATGTTTGATATATCTGATGAGTGAAGCCGTACTTGTCCACCTTGACACCCTTTGGGAGTTGGACCCAATGACACCGAAACACCGAGATCTTGAAAAATGCAGTAGTCGAGCTCCCAAATCTCCACCATGAACCCATAGTAGTTGCTCTTTTTACTGCCTGTATTGTCGTAGGCATCTATACGGAAACCACTGTTTTGTTAAGTGCTTTTGCTATCCTGAGCTCTCGTGTAAAATGTATATTCATTTATGTCGTATCTTTGCCATATCACGATTGTACCTAAAGTCCCTTTTGCCAACCACCTCAACGTAACACTCGTGTCTTCATCAGACATGTGCTCCCTAAACCAATGATTGAACAAACGATTGTACTCTTTTGTTATCCAAACCTCTGACCGTCCACGGTTTTCCCTCCGTTGCTTATCCTTGTGTATGTCCATATACGAGTACATCTCAACTGACTATTGCAAGACTATGAAATGGGTCTGTTCGAACAAAGCATGATCGTAAGAATTTGTAGATTTCTTTCCTATTACACTTGTCCTAGCTAGCTTGCCCTCATGGCGAGATATAAGCACTCCTATCGGTTCGACCTTGTCCATGTAATCAACGTAGATTCAATAACCTCCTCAGTTGCATAACCTTCTACAATGGAGACTTCCGGCTGAGATCAATTACATACATATTTCTTCAGAACACCCATATACCTTTCGAACGAGTACATCTGATGCAGGAATACGGGGCCACAAATATTTATCTATTCACAAGGTGAACAATGAGATGAACCATGATGTCAAAAAATGATGGAGGAAGATACATCTCTAGCTAGCATAGAGTCTGGACCACATCAGCCTGTAGTTCATAAAGTCCAACGGGATCGATGACCTTCTATGAAAGTGCGTTAAAGAAGAAACACAACCTCATGATTGCCTCTCGGACCTTGTCAGGTAAAATATCTCTAATTGTGATAGGTAGCATTTGTGTCATCATCATGTCACAATCATGAGACTTCATGCCAGTTAACTTCAAATCTTTCATCGATACCAGTTTCTTGATGTTTGCAAAGTAACCGGATAGAACTTTAACACCATGCAAGCACTTGCAGAGGTCTGTTTTCTCTTTCTTGGACAGTGTGTAGCAAGTTGGGGCAAGGTAAAGTCGGCCTTTCCCATTATCTTGAGGATGTAGCTCGGCTCTGATTTTCATATCTTTCAGGTCCCTTCGTGCCTTCAGTCCATCCTTTGTTTTGCTAGGAATATTTAGTAAAAGACTAAGCATGTTGTCACATACATTCTTCTCTACATGCATGACGTCGATGCAGTGTCGAACTTCTAAGTTCTTCCAACAGGGCAAATCCCAGAATATGGATCTCTTCTTCCACGTGCTCTTCTCAGTATGGGACCTCGATGTATTATCAGTACTCCTCTTTCCAAGTACAAAATTAAGATCCTTAACCATATCATAAACCTCTTCCCCATGAAGAGGCCTTAGAGCTGAACCGTCCTCCTCTGTCCCATCGAATTGTTTCTTCATATTGCAAGATCCAGATGATTCCTCTGAAGGAATCTCTGTGGCCTTATGTACCTATTTTCTTCAAGTTGTTGAGTCACACACTAGCGGTTTCATCCAAGCACTGGGGGCATGCTTTGGTTCCTTTTATAGTACAGCCGAACAGGTTACCAAGGGCAGGTAAATCATTGATAGTGCAGAACAACAATGCACGTAGAGTGAAATATTCTCATTTGTACTCGTCTCATACCTGTACACCTTCGTTCCACAGTGTCACAAGATCTTCCACCAAAGGTTGTAGGTATACATCAATATCGTTGCCAGGTTGTCTCAGCCCTTGGATAAGCAGCGATATCATAATGTACTTTCGTTTCATACACAACCAAGGAGGAGGTTGTAGATCTGATCGCGAAGCTAAGTGCTATTAATGTTGCTCATGTTGAGAAAGGATTCATTCCATCCGTACTCAAAGCCAAGCCTTATATTCATCGGTTCATTTACGAAGTTCTCCTGAAGAGCCTATCGATGGTTCTCCTTTGGGCGAGGAATCAGAGTGTCTCAGTTTTCCATCCCTCTTATGCTCTTCCGAGTGCCATCGCATCAATTTGGCATGCTTTTTGTTTCCAAATAAATGCTTCAAACGAGGTATTATTGGCAAATACCACACCACTTTAGCGGGAGCTCCTTTCTTCACCTCGATGCTTTCACAGTCATCACTCTTACGCTTGTATCACAATGCTTTACACCCCGGACATACATGCTTGTCTGTATAGTCTTTGCGATAGAGTATATAGTCGTTTGGATATGCATGTATTCTTTCTACTTCCAATCCCAAGGGACATACAACCTTCTTAGCTAGATACAGGGTTTTAGGCAACACGTTTCCCTCTAGAAGCATGTCCGCTGAGAGATGTAACAACGCCATGAAACTCTTGTCCGACCAATCATTGCCTGCCTTCAATTTCAGTAGTGAAAGCACGGTGTGTAACTTTATGTATTCCTCCTTACAACCCGGGAACAAAGGTTTCTCTAAGTCCTCCATCAAACACTTGAATTGATTAAACTCTCTCTAACTTGTGTAATTCTCTTCTGCATCGTGCAACATTCGAGCCAGATTATTATCGTCATCGATGACCAATCTATCCTCATTGTATCCATAATTAATGTCAGCTGCCATATTGCCGGCTCTGTCGTCGACATTATCACATTGAAGTATGATCTCCTCTTCACCGTGCTTTGTCCAACTTGTATAGCCAGGTACAAAACCCCTCCGAATCAAGGGCAAGTGGATATGATCTTTGTCCGAAAACAACTTCTCATTCTTACAATCAATGCATGGACAATGTTTGTACTTCATTTTCTTTTGCAAGCTGTTCTCCTCGGCGGCTCTTAGAAAAGAAGAAATGCCAGCGATATATTCTCGGCTGTAACAGTTCGTATTGTATATCCAACTCTGATAATCTACAATAATTAATTAATGTAAACAATTATTAATATCCAATAATCTTAATTAAAATATATGCTCATACCAAACTAAAATTAAATTTATCCTCTAAATGAGCTACATAATAAATTCATCAACTCAAAATGAAAAGCAACTTCATTATCACGAACCTACCATATTAACTACAATTTAATATTTCTTAATATCCAATAATCTTAAGTAAATAAATTTAATATATGCTTCATAAAAATTAGCTAACAATAGCCACTAATGGAGCAAGATGTATATACAGCGCTAATGGTAAAAAAATAATGGTAATTAAAAAATAAATCTTAATTACTTAATTTTTATATATGCTCATACCTAGCCAAAATTAAATTTATCCTCTGAAAGTGCTAGATAATAAATTCATTATCTCCAAATGCAAGCCAACTTAATGATCACCCATCTACCATATTAGCTAAATTTTAATTTTTATTAATATCTAATAATCGTAATTAAATAAATTTGATATACGCTTGATAAAAATTGGCTAACAATATCCACTAATGGAGCAAGATGTATATGCATATATGCTCATACCTAGCCAAAATTAAATTTAACCTTCGAATAAGCTACATAATAAACTCATCATTTCAAAATGCAAGCCAATTTCAAGATCACCCATCTACCATATTAACTAAAATTTATTTTTGTTAATATCCAATAATATTAATTAAATAGATTTTATATATATTTGATCATAATTCATCATCTAAAAAAGGTGAACAACTTAATCTAATGGAGCAAGATAATAAATTCATCATCCACAAAATGTTAGGTAAATAAAAACAAACTAAATCTAAACCTTGCATCTAAACCTTAATTAAACTAGGTCTAAGTATTAAATTGCAACGACACCACTACAAATGAAGAGAGAAGAACGAATCACACACCTTGGAACAATTACAGGAAGTAGAAGCACAAAAATCTTTGTAAAACGAAATATGAAATCGGCTAGTAAGGTTTTGTACTCGGGGAGGAAGATGACCATGCCGTAGTTGCAGGGGGTAATTATAGGAATATTATTTGTGGTGGTTTTGAATTAAAACCACCACAGATAATAATATCAGTGGCAGTTTTAACAAAAAACTGCCACAAATACTAATATTATCAGTGGCGGTTTTTCTCTAAAACCACCACAAATTATTAGTGGAGGTTTCAAAGAAAAACCACCACAGATAATATGATTATTTGTGATGGTTCCATCCAAAAATAGCCACAAATAATCAGTTATTTGTGACAGTTCCAAACAAAAACTGCCACAAATAGTCTTCCCGCCATTTTCAACTTTAGAACCGCCATAGATAAGTGTATTTGTAACGGTTTCAAAAGAACCACCATAAATAAAGCATCACCTATGTGCTGTTTTGTGGTAGTGCTAGGTCAACTTGCAAGCTAGCTAGCTAACTCAGCAAATATTCTCAGGCATGTAGATACAGAATTAACAAGCTAGCATATATGCATGCATACATATGAAGCAAGCCATGATCAAGTTGTCATGTTGCTGTTTGCTAGCGCCTAGCAGCAACATGTTACTTGCTTGCTGATTTATAGCTATGTAATTACGAGAGATCATGTGGTGGTCTATCCATATTTGTGATGAGTAATTAATTGTGTTTGAGCCTGTGGTGATCAAATTTGAGTTTGATTTAAGTTTGTCTTGAATTTGAAGTAATTTGAGGTGCTGTCAGTTAATGGTGGTCTACCGACCTCTAGCTAGTTGGCGGTAGTTATTTTCTAGTGAGATGATTCTCTGGTTGAGTGAGCGGTACTACTGGCCTTTGGTAAGTGGTAGTTATTTTTTAGTGCGAGCTTTCTTCATTTCAGGTTGGGTGGTACTACTAGCTGTGGGGAGTGGTAGTACCAATTTTTCCAAGAAGTTTTGATTATGTAATTGTTATTGAATATCTTGGTAAACAGTGCTACGTGAAGGTTTGCTTGTATATGTTCGTTGCAAGACATTGGAGCTAAGTCATGGTGAGCGTGGAGAAGACCGGAACTAAGCTATGAGGGCTGATGTCCAGATAGTCAAGGCGACGTCGGAACATGACTAAGGCCAGAGAGTTGCTGCAAGACGAAAAGATATGAAGCTGAAGCGTGAGCCACTAGTGATGGACATGGCGGGAAATAGTCAAGGAAGACAGCCGTTATGGCTCAGTGGACAAGTACATGTGGTGCGCTAAATGACTTGGCCCGTTTGCGAGCGAGGATGGTTCGGGGGAGTTCATATGCATGAGAGACTTGGTGGGAAGTCATCAGGACCACATGGAAAGTGACGGAACATGGATGATGCTTTGAGACTAAGAAAAATACCGGTAATAGGACAAATTGGTAATTTTGCCATTACTGAAGATCAAGACAGTTTGGAAAACTTTGATGTTGGACCTAAGTTGTTTAGGTCAAGTCAAAGAGGATATAGACACGAATTCGGGCTCATGGAGCTATTTGGAGCATTATAGAGAAGGGCGCTTTGAGAAGCATGCATGTGAATGAGTAAAACCTGTTATGTGTTGGATTAGCGGGTTATCCCATGTTGAGTGTGGATGGTATCCACTTAGAGTTCAAATTAGGGTTGCCTCCTCTATATAAGGTCTTAAGATGTAGAGGGAGGAAATACTAAGGATTTCGTGTTTTGAGAGGATTGACCTCTTAGAGAAGAGAGGAGAGCCTTTGGGTGTGTGTAAGTGCTTCTTGGGAGTTTTGCTCTCTTTGGAGAAGCTTTATAATCATCTCTCTGAGCCTAAAATAGAGATCAAATTTGTGCTAAACATCTTGCTCTTGTTTTGATCTCATTCCTTCTTGAGTTTCAATCTCTCTATTTGGTTTCTTTCTTTCTTGATCTTGTGCTGCCAAGAATGAATGATTGATTGATGAATCATCTATAGATCATATTCTAATCATCTAGACAAGTTTCAACTCGATAATCAAAGTTTTTCTCAAGAAACCGATTTTTTGGCTTAAGGAAGAATTAGTGGTAGACCTTGTTTTTGGGCCTTTGAGGGCTGGTTCTTTGGTGTTCTTATTTGTTGTGACATGTGAGAGATCATTTCAATCATTAAATCCCTACGAGCAAGCTCATGGTGAAGTTTGTAAATTTGACTCGATTTTTTATATAACGTTCACTAAATTTGAAAAGGCCATAATTTTGACGTCAATCTTTGAAATTGATAGTTGGAATAGGTTTTTGACATACATATGAATTTGCATAAAAAGTTTCACAGGATTTAGATCAGCCGATCAAAAGTTACACCTATTATTAGTTTTGAAATCGTGTTGATTTTTCTGTTCATCTTGATTTATCAATCCAGTACTACTGGACTTTTGCATGCAGTAGTACCGATTACTGCTCATCCGGTAGTACTAAGGTAGTGCCCGGTTTGGCTGAGTTTTTCTAAGAAGTTTTTGGAGGAAAAATATTGTTGTTGATCATTCACCCCTCTCTGATTGTTATTTTTTATCCTTTAAATTAACAAGTTAGCTATAGCTAGCTAGTCCAACACAATACCTTATCCTTGTTTTTTCATATATGAAATTACGTACAATCATGATTTGGCTGAATCTGATCGCGTCTTACTAATTTTGGTTAGTGTTAATACAATGTTTCAGAATGATGGCAGCTAGCTTGTAGACAAAAAGAAGTTTATGTGTCTTGATGAACATGGGATCGCCCGATCGAGCACCGTTACATTAGAACCTTCATTGATGAATATGAAACCTCTGGGCGCTTTGCATGCAAGACCAATTTTTCTTGTTCCTCTTTTTCCCTTTTTTAGACTCGATGAAAGTCCAATCAATGTGCTTGTTTGCTTGCACAAACTAGCAACCAAGCTAATAGGGCATAAACTACCAAACTAGCAACTGTTACTAAGGGGAGGAATAACTATCTCGGTTTCAAAAACATTTCGAACCCTACCGATAACACCGGCGGTAACCGCCGGTTTTCGGAAAGATTTGGAAATTTTCATCCAAACTTCTAATTTTGAATTTGGACAAAATTTTTGTTTCAAATTTGAATTTTTTGGATATTGTCGGCGTATTCCTGGCGACAGTCTCGAGTCTCTGGTCGGGTTTGGTTCGGAAGGAGGCGTCTTCGGTGGCTAAACCTAGAGGTGAAAACCTAGAGACTCCCACTTGAGGGATTCGGCGCCTATGAACTAGGGATGACACAAAGATTTTACCCGTGTTCGAGCCCCCCTTGCCTTGGGTAATAGCCTTACTTCACGCTCGATTGTTTAAAGAGTGTTTTAAAGGTCTTGAGTACAAAGCCTTTGGGTTACAAGTTCTCCCTTAGGCTCTACTACGGAACTCTCTGCTTGCTTGTTCTTCAACCTTGACCCCTTTTCCCCATGCACCAGGGCCCTTATATAGGCAGGAGCCGGTAGGCCAGTACCAAAGAGGTCATCATGCTTATCTTCATACATTTATTACCCTTCCTGCTGTCCGTTCCTCCGGCCTCATTAAATGCGGCGCTTATGGCCGCTGGTCCGCCGGATGTGACCCCTTCTTGACGGGTTGGTGAGGCGTCGAGAGGAATGGGCTTGTAGCGAAATCCTTGCGGTTGATAGGTCGACACATGCGTCACTGTCGCCCGAGCAGTCTGACGAAGGAGCCTTCGAGTGAAGCCACCTCGCACCACCTTTTTTGTCTTGGGCGAAGCGGCGGCGTCTTCGGCGTGCTTTCGCCGGGTGCCGCGTGGATCGCCCGAGGCGGCGAGCATCTTCGCCCACACCGCCCGGGCGCCGCGTGGGCGGCCGTCGAGGCGGCGAAAGCGTCTCGCCACACTTTCGCCGGGCGCCATGTGGATCGACCGCCCGGGCGGCGAGCGTCTTTCGCCCACTTCCTTCGCCGGGCGCCACGTGGGTGACGCCGCCGGGCGGCGAGGCGTGCTTCGCGCGCCTTTGCGGCGCCACGTGGATCGACCGCCCGGCGGCGGCGTCTTCGCCCACCTCTCACCGGCGCCACGTGGGACGGACCGGCTGGCGGCGAGCGTGCTTTCGCCCACCTACTCGCCGGGCGCCGTGGATCGACCGCAAGGCGGCGAGCGTGCTCGCCCACTTTGCTCATGCCAAGCCGTGGGCTGATCGATCACCGGCGGCGGCGTCTCGCCTACCTTTCGCCCGACGCCCGTGGGCGCCACCAGCGGCGAGCGTGCTTCGCCCACTTTCGCGGGTGCCACATGGGTCTGTCATGTTGTCCGCCGTGTTGGCCTTTTGTCGAGGCGACGGAGAGGGTACCGGCAATAGCAGATCTGTGTGATAATAGCCGGGCCGCATCGGCGCTGCACCAAAGCTTACTTTAGAACCTTCATTAAATGTAGCGGGCTCCTAGGTGGGGCCACCACTCATGAGATACGACCGCCTCGGTTCCCCCAGCGTCGCAGATTTTCTCGGGACGAGGCGTATACGATCTTGTCTCTTCATGAACCGTCGGTCTTTGGTAGCATATATAGATAGGTTCATCTGTATCAAATGGTTTACACCTTCTTCTTCCTTGCGCACCCCTAACTTTCGCTTCTTCAACCTTGTTGCTCGAAAAACCTCAGCCTTTCTTCATCTCCATGGCACCCTCCATCCCTGCCTCCACTGCGGCGCCCATGCGGTGGGTAGGATGGCCATCCTAGCGCCAGAGGCACCTTCCGCTTCGGCGGGGACATGCGCTTGTGATGCCTTTCCGCCGAAATCCTCATCCATACTTGGGCTATGATGGCTGGCCTTGCCTCGCCCTTTTCCGATTTCTTCCTTACCGTCCTTCACTTCTACGGGATCCACCACCTTCACCTCACCCCCAACTCCATTGTTTTTCTTTCCATCTTCGCACACCTCTGTGAAATGTTCATGGGGGTGATGCCGAATCTTCCACTTTTCCGCCATTTCTTCCTCTGCCGCGCTTCCAACGATAATGAGGTAGTAGGGGCTGCTACTTCCATCTGCGGAGACAGGATGGCCTCCGCTACATCTCTTTCTCACCTAGGTCCAGCTGGAAGTCATGGCACAGTGAATGGTCATGACGTCCAAGGATGAGCCATGGCGTTGACGCTTTTGGGCGTGCCAGCCAGAAGCAGCGAGAGGCCTCCGAGGCCAGAACTCACGGTCGAGACGGCGTGAGCTCCGCGCAATGGCGACTCCGCATCCTCCGATTGCGGGAAGTCGGGACTATCTTGAGGCTGGTAGCGGGACCGTGGAAGAATCGGCCTGCTTCGCCGCCTGTGTCCGAAATCTGCATGGCAAGATACGAGGCGGCAACGACAACGCCGCGTGGCCCGATCGTGAGTCTTCGTTCTTCTTTAGCTTTTCTCATGCACATGCTTCTTTTTGTGGTCTCCTACCAACAAGCAAGCGCAACTACTTTTGTCCATTGCGGTAGCGAAACTTGGATGAGCAGCTCAGGGCGATGGCTCACCGTTTCTCTTGCGGTTCGGCCAGCACCCCTTTTGGCGGCCCAGCCCTTCCGCCGTCTGGAGCATCTGGCGCCTAAGAGTCGTGTTGCTCCGCCGATGGACTCCACAGGGCCCGCCGTGGTGCCGCCTTGACCCCTGACCCGGTGATCGAGGACACGGCCCCCGCCGTCAGACGCGGATACAGCGATCGCCCGGACACCACGTCCGGATCCCAAGAAACGCCAGCGTGAGCGGAGCCAAACTGCCTGCCACGGAGCCTGCGTGGCGGTTCTTCGCAGGGGTGGCAACACGAGCCGCCTAATGTCGATTCGTCACCAGGGGCGCCGCCTCCATGGCGCCCACCTCGACGCCTCCTCCTCCGGCGCCCGGCCTCAGCGCCAGTGTGCCAACTTCTCCGGCCGTGGGAGCCCAGGCCACCGTCCAACAAGGTGGCCTCACGCTCCCGATGGCGATCTCGGAGAGTACCAAGCGGCCCCTCAAGACGCCGCCAAGGGCGGAACGCCCGGTGCCGCAAGCCGCGAGCACCTCCACCCAAGTGCCCGGCGGCGTGCCACGAGAGGGCTCGAATGGATGATCCCAGCCCGGCGCCTCAAGACCTCGCCCCTCGAACCGCCATTGCTCCCCCGACATACGTCGAGGCTCTTCCAGGCTCGGGGACTTGCACTCTCATTTGGCACCACCCTTGCCGCAGCCGGCCAACACAGGGGCCGATATCGCCAGCCGGTTAAGCGTCGGTCAGGCGAGCCAGCATGAAGCGGGTGAGGGCGACACTGGCCAGGCGACATTGGTATGAGGAGATAATCGATGTGGCCGCCAGCTGTCACAGCGGCCGAGAAGGCGAAGACGCAGGGAAGCGGAGGCGAAGACCTCGGAGGCGGAGTCCTTCGCTGCGGCGCATCATCCGTCATGCTCAAGAAGGCCTTCCAGGCGCCGAAGAAAGTGCAGGAGCCCTTAGGGTGGCATTGAGCAGCGCCCGTTGGAGGACTCGACTACTGCGGTTCGCTCCGCGACCAACCGAGCGTGGAAGCGCTCAGGCTCTGGCTCAAGCCGCTCGCCAGAGAAGGTCGAGGAGTCGCGATCATGACCCGCGACATTATCTGACTTTCTTGGGATCCCAGCCGCCGCCCTTGATCCCATAAGCGGTGGTGCCGAGGGCGTCGAGGCAGCCTTGAGGCGGAGGCCAGTGCGCGAATTAACTGCGTGGCGGGATCTGCAAGTCGAGCCGCCCGGTCTGGGCGTGTCACCCGCTGGCCGTGGAAGCGACGAGGCGGCGACATCGGCGTCGGCGCTGGAGTGAAGGGCGGAGCAGCCTTAGTTCTTTGCTTTGCTTTCTTTTGTTAATCCATCTCGCATGTTTAAACACTTAAGCATTATTTGGTAGAACAGATATTTCCGTGTTCAATGCTATTTTGCATGTTCATTCGCTTTTGTGTGATCAAGTTTGCTAGATTAAACCGTTAGGCGGCGACCTTTCAACTTAGCGGAATGCGAGGCGCTTAGGTTAGGGCGGCATCCACGAGCTCCGCAT
Source organism: Guadua angustifolia (assembly GCA_036346375.1). Classification (NCBI taxonomy): domain Eukaryota; kingdom Viridiplantae; phylum Streptophyta; class Magnoliopsida; order Poales; family Poaceae; genus Guadua; species Guadua angustifolia. Next base: position 54,985,279 of record CM070504.1, on the reverse strand, counting down.
GGTGATTCTGGCGTGTTTCTTTGCAAACACAAGTAAGGATCACACAAGTCATCGGGACTTAAGCAAAACGACCTTGAGTCGACGGGAAGCGCTAGGCGTAGCTTGATCTTAGCGTTTGGTTCTTGCAGCGGGATTGCCACTTGGTTCAAACTCTTACGGAACTCGGACCTGACGATCGCTGGCGATGCGCCGCATAAGCGTGGCGAGGCAACAAGTTTCGGAAGTGTTTTTAGACCAGCGGCACTCGACGGTGACAACCAATGCAGAAGCGAGAGCCAACCCGAGGCGTCTGAGCCGTGTTTGAGTACCACGTCTAACACTGCACTCGAGTAAGCGGCCGCGCTGACGTTAACGCTTTAGCACATTTCTGGTATCGTGAGGGCGTTAATTTTGGTACTTGCGACAAGCACCTGAATCTTGATCCATCTTAAGCGCATGCACATAAGAAATGGTCAAAATGCGTCTGAAGCACTTATCTTGCTTTTTATATCATTGGGCATTGACCCCCAGCGTCTGGCGGCCACGGAGAACTCGGGCGGCGACCCCAAGCACTTGGGGCGACCACGGCGAAGATTTGGGCGACCACGAAGGATCTTAGGCGACCCAGCCCAGAGCTCTGGCGACCACGAAGAGGCTTGGGGTGACCACGAAGAAGCTTAGGCCCCGAGCCGAGCCTGGCGACCACGAAGAGGCAGAGACTTCATGCAATGAGTCGGTGACTCCATGCCTGCAGTGCATAGCTACTAACGAGAATGAGTAGGCATATGCAAGATAAAACCGAATGATATAGGTCCCCGCATGGAGGGAGCCCTGGTCCCTTTTTGATTTCTAAGTCCTTGCAATTTTTTGGAGATCGAACCATGGTGCTGTGCGTCAAAGCTGCGGGCTTCCAGGAGGGGTACTAGACTAACGATGCTCGCGGTGACAACCAGCGGTGCTTCAAAAAACCAACCCGAAAGCGTCACGCAACAGCGTTTGAGCACGCATCTAGCCCTTGATCGCCCGTCCTTGTTTGGACACGAGCACGGTGACTCTATAGATCACCAAGGAATTAAGCGGACATCTGGAACCGGCGACATTCATGCAAAAAACTTGCCGCTAAGGCACGAGAAGGGACAACAATGGTAAATTGGAAGCCTTCTAGGCAACAACTTTACTAACCGCCAAGCCACCAACCACCAAGGGAGAATCTTACCTCATGGTGGATCAAGGCGTAAATAAGCACCTACAATTCCTTCAAGAATAGAATTTTGCAACAACTCTATGTTATAGGAATTAAATGAGTTCTTGGCCGTCCTCGGTGGCATAGCCGGACCGCCCGGGCGAGATCTTGAACCACCTTAAAGGGGCCTTCCCAGCAGAGACGGTTTATGCAACCCGGCATCGCCTCGATTTCTCTGAGAGACAGTCACCTCTCTGCCGGTGTTCTCTCAGAGACGGGTGGTGTGGTACCGCTGAGACTTTCTTTGGTAGCGGGCGGCGTAGAGACAGTATGATCCGTACCTCCTCCAAAAGGTTGACATCTTCTGCGGAGATCCTCTTGGTCTTCTTCGTTGAACACCGAGCAGCTTGAGGAACCGGCGGCTTGACTCGGAAGGAGAAACGACCTCTACCCGTACACGGGAAGAAAGGTGTTTACGCATTGGTGGTCTTATTGGGTGTGGTCTGCGGGCGACCACACCATCTGCTTGGGAGCTCTTCCATCCACCACCGCCCCCCTTTTGTGAAGTCGATCAAACGCTCTTGTCTTGAGGCCCTTCAAAGAGCACTATGCGTTGGCGCGCGCTCTACTTGCCGTTGGCGTATCACTTGCCCGTTGCTCATGGGATGGGCCACGCGAGGCAAAACATACCTTAGTGCCCATCTCATCGCAAAATTCCGGAAAGCCGCACTAGTGAATTGGGTCCCGTTAGTCGGTGATGATGCGTTAAGCGACTCCAGCCGCGCGAAGATCCCGCGCATAAACTTGGCGGTAGAGGCGTGATGGCCGCACCACCTCGGCCTCAACCCACCGTAAACTTATCGATGGCGGCGAAGAGGTGGGTGAAGCCCCTGTGGCATCGGAGAGCGGACTCGGGATATCCAGCCCCGGACCGCAGGCGGCGGAGGCGGGATGGTTTGCGAGCTGGGCTGGTCGGTTTGGATTTGCTGGCGAAACTCGACAAGCCGTATGTCCTCACCACCGCAAGCATCACCGGAGGCGATGGGCCAATAAAATCCTTGACGGCACGCTTCCGACTAGCGTTCGGCCGGACATATGGCTCCGCTGACACGCCTTCACGGATATCGAGAGCAGGTTGCTCCCTCTTCAGTGATGCACTTGAAGAGGACTCGTTTCTACCCGGCGATATAGGTCCCCACCTACGGGGTATAGTACTTGGTCTTACGTGCAATCTTCTCGGCTAAGGCATCATCGTCGGGGATCACTTGGTCACCTTGAGAAGGCTAGGATAGGATCCATCCACCGATCTTCTGGCCATGGCGACCACTCGGTGCTTGCACAGGTACTCTCTTGGGCCAAGCTTTTCTGGCGCGCCTCGGCAACACCGCCGTCTTCCCTCGAACTGGGCCGAGGCGACGCTATCTTTCCCAATCGGGGGCCGCAATGCACCGCCCTCTCCGCTGAGCCGAGGCGCCATAGCAACCTTCTTGTCGTCCCCTCTGAGGCCGGGGGCATGGTGTGACACCATCGCCCCCACACAGATCGAAGTCGCGATGGGCGGTGTAATAGCCTTTCTTGAAGACTCCGACGGGACAAGAGCCCTTGAGGGCATTAAGCCGGAAAGCCCGTCCGCAAGAGTGATTGTCGTCTTGGGGACATGGATATATCCCAAACCTTCAAAATAGCGCTCCATTTTTGGGACCTCCGCCAGTCTACGCCGCCATGGTGGGAGTCGAACATTGGAACTCCTTCGCGCTTGATTGATGACCAGCGAGAGTCTCCCTTGACTTAGAGCGCCCGAATGCCCAACGGCTTAAGCGTCGCCAATCTGCGTGCCAGACCCTCGTACTCAACTATATTGTTTGTGGCTTTGAACTCGAGGCGACCACATCTTGGAGGTGTCGCTGGCCGGGGAGACAAGACAACTCCAGGCCCAGCGCCCTCAACTGAAGGAACCATCGAAGAACAAGGTCCAGGGGAGAGGGCGCGAGCTTCTTGGCTCACAGTGGCGGGAGTCCATTCAATGAGCGAACCGCTGACCGACTTTTGATGGCGGTCGAGGAACGAATTTGAGGTTGAATTCCCCAGTTCCACCGCCCATTTTGCAATCAAACCCTCTGCTTCTCGGTTGTGGAGGATCTCGCAGAGAGGTAGGCCGTGACCACGGTAATTTCCGATCCTTGGAAATAATGGCGCATGACTTCTGGGCGCCACCAGATCACGTCTGAGATTTTCGAGCTTCTTGAATTATCGGGTCTCTGCCGCAAAGCACCTTCTCGATGTAGTACACCGCCTCTAGACACCTTCTCTCCGCGATCAGCATCCGCTCCACCACCAGGTGGCAGCTATGTCTGAGCAACAGCGACTCACACGCAGAAACTAGCACCGGGGAGAGGAGAGGTCTTGCTTCAACTCTTCAGCATATACAGGCTTCTTGATCCCTTTCGAAGTGGTTTGTCTTCTTGAAGGCCAAACAGAGGCAAGCTTTTTCTCCCAACAGGCAATGAATCGCCCTAGGAGGCAGGCGACCGGCAGACATTGAACTTGCTTGAGTCGTGTCGGCCATTTCATGTGCCGATGGTCGATATCTTGTCAGGGTTGGCTTCAATGCCCCAGCTGGACACCAGGAAGCCCAATAGCTTGCCGGAGGGCACACCGAACACGCATTTCTCTGGGTTGAGCTTCAGGCAATTCTTCAGGAGGTTAGCAAAGGTTTCCTCCGGTCTTGGATCGTTCTTCACTCTTTTGATCTTCACAGCTAAATCATCAGCGTAAACCTCAAGATTTACGCCCTATCACGGGCGGAAGGTAATGTGCATGGTACGTTGGTAAGTGGAACCGGCATTTTTAAACTAAAAGCCATTCTTACATAACAAAGAGACACCGTAGGGTATTACCATGATCTTCTCTTCATCTTCAAGCGCCATGCTAATCTGGTGGTACCGGAGTACGCATCCGAAGCCTGATAGTTCAAGACCCTACGTGGAGTCAACAATGAGATCGACCGGCGAAGGTAAGGGTCCTTCGGCAGGCCTTGTTGAGGTCGGTGAAATCGACACACGCGCCATTTCGCGTTGGACTTCTTGGCGAAACACACAGGTTGGCGAGCCACTCGGAGATGGGAGACCTCCGGACAATCCTTGCGCTCAGCAGCTTCTCTACCTCCTCTCGAATGGCATCTTGGCGCTCGGCGCGCTGCCTCCGGACCTTCCCGTCCGGACGACGCGCCTCGGGCGTCGCTAATCGGTGCTCGATCACCTCCTGAGGACCCGACTCATGTCGAGACGGTTGCCGGGCGAACACGTCGGAGTTAAATCGGAGAAGGTGGCGAAGGTCTTCCTATTTGGCGGCCGAGGTTGGCGCCAATGTTAACAGTCTTTTCGGGGTTCACCCCGCTCGAGGCGACAACTTGACCTCACCGCAGAGCAATGTGAGGCGAGGTTCGAACTGAGGGCTCCCGAGGAAGCGTGACGGCGCCCGCCTGACGCAGTGGCACCGGCGAGTCTCCGCGACCTTGAAACAGCGCAAGGCCTCGGCCCTATCCACCCTGATCACAATGGGGCCAGCGGGCCCCGGCATCTTCACCACCATGTACGCATAGTGGGTGGCCGCCATGAACTGGGCCAACGCCGGTCGGCCGAGTATGGCATTATAGGGGAGGTCGAAGTCGGCGACCTCGAAATCCACCAACTCGGTGCGATAGTTGTCCCTCTCCCCGAAAGTGACGGGGAGGCGCACCTGACCCAGGGGCATCAAACCAGCCTCTGGGGCTACCCCGAAGAAGGGCGTAGTGGCGCGAATCCTCTGCGGGATCTGAGCGCCCGAGAACTCTTGAGGAGGACGGGGAGGTTGATAGAACTCCTCCGTCCACCAAAGACGCTGGTTAGCCGCACGTTCGAACGGTGGGCGACACTACGGACGGAGATGCCCCATGCCGTTGGCCCTCGGGATGATCGGCTGGCCGAAGGTGGCGCTTGCTCGACCACTTGACATCAGATCCGCCCGGCTTCGATGTGGTGGCACACTTCCCTCTTCACCGCTTTAATGGCGTTGAGAGAAAGTGGACGAACCACCATGGATATAGGCCACCGTGATTAAGCTGGCGGAAGGCAGCGATCTTCATCTTGATCATCGTCGGGCGGCGTTCCTTGAGCCGCTTCTCCACCATCTTGTCACGACCGGCAGTTGTCTAGGTCATGGTATTGGTCTTATGTATCGGGCAAGAGGGCTCGCCCTCCTTTGATGGCGGCGGTGCGTTCCCACGCACCGCGCGGTGGTCATCGCTACCGATCACGCCCGATCATTGCGCCGGTCACGACGGTCGTCACGCGCTCACGGCGATCATCACGGCCGCGCGGCGGTTGCGCTCGGTAGCGGGATCTTCTTCGTCTTGGCGCTCGGCGGCGAGACTGCTGGTTTCTCCGCCTCGCGCTTCGCGCCTTCTTACTGCATGGCGGAACCCTTCCAGTCGGCCTCGTCCTTGCCTTAGCCACCCTTGGAGCGGCCGGCCTTCGCTCTCCGTGGCGCGCACATTTATGTGCGAGGGAGAAGACTTCTGAGGTGGAGTGATAATGCGGTGGCCATCTTCTCCTTCATCTTGCGGTCGAGACGCGCCCCTCTGAGCGATGGCGACCGATTGCTCGAGAGATGTGGGGGATTGTGCCTGGCGATGGCGAACCGCCGGATGAAGTCATGAAGCGACTCCCCTCTCTGCTCTAGGCGTCGAGGTCGTCCTCCACGCTGCGCAAAAGAGCCACGAAAGTTGGCGACGAAGAGCTCGACAACTTACCCCACGAGTGCACCGATCCTCGGGGAGATTTAGTACCAGAGGCAGCAGAGCTGTTAAGGCTGTTGGGAGAGTAGTTAGCCATGACCTTTCAGATCCGACGCTGCCCGCACCATCATCGTGTAGATTTGGAGGAACTCCTCCGGGTTGGTGGTGCCGTCATATTTTCTATACCGCGGGCAGAACACATCCGGCCACGCCACCTGGCGCACTGCCGTCGGGAAAAGGCCTGCACCGGCGCCGTAGAGGCCGAGCAGCTCATCGAGCCCGGTCGGAGACCGTTCATGGGGCCGAGGTCGGCTCCTTGAGAAGTCGGAGGTGAACCTCCTCCTTGGCTCGAGAATGAAAGCCACGGGGACTCTCATCGTCACCGCCACCCGCTTACCGTGGCAGCGTTCTTGGTCGGGTGGTGGCAAGAAAGCGACCGCGAAGGTCATCACCGTCTTGTCGGTGGCTCTCATCAAGATGAGCGAGGTCCCCACGGTTCCTTGAGGCAAGACCCGTCTTCTGTAGCGCCCTTTCCTTGACCCCGCCCCGCCGAGTCTTTCTCGTTAAGGCGGTTGGAAGCCTGAGAGCGCTGCATGCGCCTTTAGGCGTCAAAATGCACCCGTACCGACCGCCGAGGGACCTACCTTAAGCCGGGCGCGTCCATGAGGCGGGCGATGCTCCTGACCCACGGAGTGCTCGAAATCTCCGCCGAACTCCACGGGGGTGGTCGAAGAAATCTGGCCGCGTGCAAATTGTGGGCGAGGAGGCGCCTCTATGGCCAGCCTGCCGCGCCGACGGGCTGCTCCCCGCCTAAGGAAGCGGCGCCACTTTGCTGCGGCGGTGAGACGGTCCCTCGGCCAGCATGATGGCGGAGGCGCCTTGGTCGTCGCTTCGCCCGTGATATTCGATCTTTGAGAATCCGCCATCTTCAGATGCACGGCTTGCTTCCAAATCACGAGACGCCAAGTCCGGGAGTTGCAAGAAACCAACCACTAGCCCCCTACTCGCGGCCATTAGGCGTATTCCGCTGACAGTCTGAGTCTCTGCAGACGGGTTTGGTTGGAGGAGGCGTCTTCATGGTGGCTAAACCTAGAGGGTGAAAACCTAGAGACTCCCCGCGAGGATTCCGGCGCCTATGAACAAGGGATGACACAAAGATTTTACCTGTGTTCGGGCCCCTTTGCCTTGGGTAATAGCCTTACTTCTGCTCAATTGTTTAAAGAGTGTTTCACGAAGGAGCGATTACAAAGCTTTTGGGTTACAAGTTCTCCCTTAGGCTCTACTACTGGAACTCTCGCTTGCTTGTTCTTCAACCATCGACCCCTTTTCCCCATGCACCGAGGGCCCTTATAGGCCGAGGCGGTAGGCAGTACCAAAGAGGTCATCATGCTTATCTTCATACATTTATTACCCCTTCGTCTTTGTCTGTTCCTCGGCCTCATTAAATGCCGGCCTTGGCCCGCCTGTCCGGGGATGTGACCCCTTCTTGACGGGTTGGTGAGAGGCGTCGAGAGAATGGGCTTATGGAAATCCTTGCAGTTGGCTTGGTCGACATCGCCTGTCCTGTCGCCCGAGCAGTCTGGCAGGGAAGGAGCCTTGAGTGAAGCCACCTCGCACCACCTTTGTCTTCTTGGTTGCGGCGGGCGTGCTCGCCCACCGCCGCCGGGTGCCGCGTGGATCGCCCGCCCGAGCGGTAGTGGCTCTTCGCCCACCACCGCCGGGCGCCACGTGGGTGACCTGGCCGGGCGAGTAGGGCGTGCTTTCGCCCTTTGCTCGCCGGGCCATGTGGATCGACCGCCCGCGGTAGGGCGTCTCGCCCACCTTTCGCCAGGCGCCACGTGGATCGATCCGCCGAGCGGCGAGCGTGCGGCGCCGCCACCGCCGCCGGGCGCCACGTGGGCGCCGCCGAGGCGGCGGCGTGCTTTCGCCACCGCCGCCAGGTGCCACATGGGTTCTGTCATGTTGACCGCTGCGTGAGAATTGCTTTTGTGCGGTGGAGAGGGTACCCGGTACAGATACTGCAGAGAGCATATAAAAAAGGAGCGGTCGGAAAAATAGCCAATTCCGTCACTCGAACAAAAAAACCTGCCGCATGAAGACATAAAGCATAACCACAGAGTCACCTGCGCTGCCTTAATTTAGTAGTGCTGTGCAATTATTTTACTTTATAAACATTAGATAAACCCGAAATCATTTAACCGGCTGATACCGAAAATTTGGACGATACAATTTTCCCCGACTAAGGGGCACAAACTAGTACCAACTACCAAATTGCTAGTAGGACGATAGTACCATAGATTACCAAACTACCTGCTACTATTACTAAGGACCTAGTTCAAAGCAAGCGCCAGAGGTATCAAAAACATAGTTTTAGGGTGTACATAATAATATCACCTTAGCTAACTTTTAGTCTCATATATGTGGGTTTTGGTCTATGTGAAAGAGTGAGAAAAGAGGGAGAGAAGAGAACTGACTCTTATTTAATACCCAGCTTTACACGGGAGTATAGGTAGATTATTTATGTACAAGAGAGAAAAGATAGTTATTACATAATATTTAAAAATAACCTATAAAAACAATTATTATATAAACGGCTTTTAACTTACTATTAGTCAGCAGTGAACTTGTATTTCCCTTAATAAGCAAGAAAGCTTTTCTGACTTGTTTAGCGGCAAGCCTCCACGTCCACGCCCGATGGCTGTCAAGGCCAACGTTATGCTTTCGTGAGCGAAAACAAGGATGGTGCTAAGCAACGTCAGCGCCAAAAAAAGATGACTCTGAGGCGTTAAAACTTAGAAGCTGTTTGGTTCGGCTTTTTTAGCCCATAACGGTTCCCAGCGCTATCAAATACCAATCATTCACGTTTGGATGGCCAAGTCGTGTCGATCACAATAAACACTTACCGCCCTCGAGAATCGTTACCGCTCCCGGCCGGCGTTTTTCGATTCCCTCGGCGACCTCACGCGTCTCCTAGATCCCCAATCGTGCCGCCACCTTCCTTCCCTCTACAAGGCCAAAAGCCTAGCCCGCGACCTCCTCTCCTCCGAACAAGCGATGGCGGCGGGCTGGCGTCTGTGCCGTCAATGAAAGGCCTGCAAGGGCGGGGTTCGGCGTCACGAGGAGGTGCAACCACAGATCCGCATCACCCTCTCCTCCAAGAGCGTCAAGAACACGGAGAAAGGTATACATCCATGATCCATCCTTAGTGCACTTGCTGTTCCATTGTGATTCTCGTATATCTTTGTGCGACTTTGTTTTGATCTTGATGGCTGTATTAAGCGTCAACGATCTGCGCCGATCTGGTGAAGGAGCCAAGGAGAAGCAAGTGAGAGTGAAGGGCCCCGTCTGGATGCCCACCAAGGTGCTCCACATCACCACCGGAAGTCTCCTTGTGGCGAAGGTGATCTTTCTTTCCCCCACAAGTTTTTTAATTGTGCGTGTTAAAGAACTATTGTTTCACATAATGTTTCTATACATATTGGCCAAGCGGCATATTTAAAGGAGATTACAACCGGAAAGAGAATGCAGTTTGTTAGCCAAGTACGAACAATGTAGACAAAGCGGCAGCAAGCCTTTGTTGCCTATCAACAACATGCATAAAAGCATAACAATAAAAGCTAAGTAAGAATGGTTGATCGGCGAATCGTCTAACACTCCCCGGTCAAAGCATTAGCAGGCGAGCGTTGAGATCGGACGAAAATCTGTGAAGACAGTTGTGGGAGGCCCTTGGTGAAGATGTCCGCATATTGTGTTGGCGTGGGTACATGAAGGGCCGCGGACATGGCCAAGAGCGACTCGTTCGCGAACAAAGTGTAAGTCGATCTCCACATGTTTAGTCCGCTGATGCTGGACCGGATTGGTGGAGAGATACACCGCGCTGATGTTGTCACAGTAGACCAAGGTAGCCCGATCAAGAGAAGAGTGAAGCTCCATCAACAGTTGACGAAGCCATGTGGCCTCAGCCACGCCATTAGCAACCGCACGATACTCAGCCTCGGCACTGGAGCGGGATATAGTCGGCTGACGTTTGGACGACCAAGAGATGAGATTGTCGCCAAGGAAGACGCCGTAACCGGATGTAGACCTCCGAGTATCAGGGCAGCCAGCCCAATCGGCATCTGTATAGACGACCAGTGAAGCTGGAGATGTCCGATGAAGAAGAAGACCATGGTCAAGAGTGCCGCGCAGGTAGCGAAGAATACGTTTGACCAAGGCGAGGTGAGGAACTCGGGGATCATGCATATACAAGCAGACCTGCTGAACTGCGTACGCAATGTCCGGACGAGTGAAAGTGAGATACTGCAAAGCACCAGCGAGGCTTCGATAATCAGTAGCATCGGGGGCCAGGATCACCGGACCCATGAGAGCTTCGAGTGAGTGTCGACGGGGTCTTTGCAAGGTTCTGGTCGGACATGCCAAAGACGCTCGAGAATCTCCAAGATGTAATGACGCTGAGATAGGTGCATGGAGCTACTCTGTCTGGTCACGGAGAGTCCCAAGAAGTGATGGAGGGGACCAAGATCCTTCATGGAGAACTCCTGCTTGAAGCGTGGTAATGGTGCGGTGAAGAAGCGGTGAGGAGGCGGTGAGCACAATGTCATCAACATCTGATGCGGTGAAGCGATCTCGGTGCAGCGGCGGAATATGAAAAGTGAAGAATCAGCCTTGGCCGACAAAACCCAAGGTGAGAAGATGCGTCATAAACCGGCGGAACGAGCGCACGGGCGCTGCTTGAGGCCGTAAAGAGATTTGTTGAGGCGCGAGGCGTGGATCGGGATGGTCGGGATCAACAAACCGAGGGCTGCACTACGATGGTATCTCACCGAGAGTGCCATGAAGAAAAGCGTTGTTGACATCAAGCTGATGAATAGGCCAATCCTGAGACAGAGCCAAAGTCAGAACGGTCCGAATGGTTGCTGGTTTCACAACAGGGCTGAAAGTCTCGTCGAAGTCAATGCCGGCGCTGGGTGAATCCCCGAAGTACCCACCGAGCCTTGTAGCGGTCAAGAGATCCGTCAGGATGAAGTTTGTGACGAAATATCCATTTACCGGTAACCAGGTTGACGCCGGGCGGGCGCGGAACAAGGTCCCAAGTGGCATTGTTGCGGAGGGCAGTGAACTCATCAACCATTGCTGCGTGCCAATTGGGGTCTGCGAGAGCTCCGCGGTACGTTTTGGGAAGCGGCGAGAGGTGGACAACATGAAGCGTCAACCGGTCAGCCGGAAGATGAAAGCTGGATTTTCCTCTGGTAGTCATGTGGTGAGCGTTGATCACTGGAGAAATAGGGACCACAAGTGGAGTCTTGCCGGTCCGACTGGCTGCAGCAGGGGCCAAGACTGATGGCGTTGCGTCCAGAGGGAAGGCGCCAGTGGTCGGGGACTGCTGGGATGGAGGAAGAATATCTGGCGGGACTGCCCAGCTTCGCTGGCAACAACCTGCGGCAAGGGGACGACAGGGGCAGCAGAGCCAGACCGATTTGCTGGAGACGAAGGACCAACGGTAGTGGCAGGTGGCAGGGAATCAACAGGGCAGCTGGCCTGAACCGGTTTGCTGGCGACGAAGGACCAACAGCAGCGGCAGGTGGCAGGGAATCATCAGGGCAGCTGTCTGCAGGTGTAAGTGGTGGACCAGCAGAGACAACCGCAGAAGGACCAGCAGAAGTAATCGGTTGAGGACCACGACCTGCAGTAAAAGGAATCCCAATAGGCAATACAGAGGACTCCATCTCCATTAAAAATCAAGATTAGTGTCCACGGGTGATGCAGACGGCAAATCGGCAAAGGGGAAGGAGTGCTCGTCGAATGTGACATGACGAGAAATAATGATCCTGTTAGAATTCATGTCGAGACACCGATAACCTTGTGCTCGGGGAATAGCCAAGAAAGGTGCAGTGTGGAACGAGGCAGAAGTTTGTTGGCAACGGTGGCAGAAAGGTTTGGGTAGCATCGACAGTCGAAAACCCGGAGATGGTCATATGTAGGTGGGGAACCATACAGGGCATGGTAGGGAGTGGAGAATGGAGGGTTTTGGTGGGGTGCCTATTGATGAAGTGCATTGGCGATATGGAGAGCTTCAACCCAATCTTCGGGAGGCATCACGAGCTTCAATGAGGTGAGCGAATGACATTGTTGATGGTCGGATCGAGCGTTCAGCTTTGCCATTTTCTTTGAGGCGATATAGGGACATGACATCTGGAGAGACACACCATTGGTGAGAAAGAATGAGCAGGCGGAAGAATTGTCAAATTCACGACCGTTGTCACGATGGACCATTTTAATAGTAGTACCAAATTGAGTGCGGACATATGCAAAAAATGAGATAAAATAGCGAAGGTGTGCGATTTTAAGCGCCAAGAGGCGTCCGGAAAAAATGGGAGCAATCATCAAGAATAACCAAATAATACTTATAACCAGAGACACTAGCAACGGGTGAGGTCCATAGGTCACAATGTATTAAATCAAAATTTTGAGATGCTCGAGAAGTAGATGACGTAAAAGGTAAACTAATATGACGGCCCAGCTGACAGGCGTGACAAAGAGTGTCAGTGGTGCCATGAGTGCATGAAATAGCTGTGGATTGCGCCAAGTGATGGAAACTTCCGTCCCAAGATGACCAAGGCAGCGATGCCAAAGAGAGGCGGTGGTGGTGAGGAACATATCGGGAGTGATGGCGGCTGACGGGTAGAGATCATGGAGCTATTGCACCGACGAGCACGTTCTTGGTGCGAAAGGTCCTTCACAGAGAAAGGCCAAATGGGTCAAACTCAGCGGAACAATTATTATCGTGGTGAAGCGGACGAGCGAAATAAGATTTTTAATAATTTGTGGGCGACAAGCACATGACGAAGAGTGAGAGGACCGAAGCAATAGGAATATGTGTGGACCCTATTGAGGAGATCGGGATTATGGAACCGTTGCCAATGACAATCTTTGGATGGAAAACAAGGAGAGGGTGAATGAGAAATGGAGAGGTTACGGGATCGGAGGTCAAGTGGTTCTTTGGCGCCCGGTGTCCATGTACCATGTAGGAGATGAAAGCGGCGTCAATTGCATGGTCTTTGAAGGCATTGGCGAGCGGCGTTGATCCATTGCCGATTGGGTGAGTGCTTCTTGGAGAGGACCGGCGAGAGCTTCTTTGGAGAGGACGGCGAGGAGCTTCTTTGAAGGACCGCCCGAAGCCATAAGATAGCAAAACAAGTCCGGTGCATGCCTGTGCCGACTCGACCAAAAACAAGCAGCACGAAGCGGTGTACTGGGACGACTGACATCTTTGTGCCGGGCCATGCAACCGCATTTTGAGTGCCACCGTATCCAGCAGAGGCGAAAAGTGCTTGAGGCGTGTGAGGAGAGGGACGGGAGACTGCCACGTGTCACGGGCGCGAGGCGGTGCTTTCGGCAGACTTGGGTATGCCGTCCGTGGGTTGAAGAAGGAGGAGGTGGCCCCTTTGCTGCTGTAATTCGCGACCGGTCCGCTGCGGTTGTTGCGGCGGCGTCGATTGTTTCGCGATTGCCGCCGCCGTGACCAGCCACCACCGAGTCGCTGATGGGAGAGCGCAGACGCAGGACCAAGAAGACCACAGCCGGAGACATGGGCGCGCTCCGGAGCGGCGAGGCAGTGGGAGGAGGCGGTGGGGTGTCCTGGCCTTGTCATTGAGTGTGAGTTCCTCGAAGCGGTCGTTCCAAAGCGTGCTCAAAGGTTGGCGAGAGTTTGGCGCTTGGTATATCTTTGCCCGCGTCGAGTGCAGCTCATTGAGACGCCAAGAGTGGCGAGAACAAGGGTCCGGTCAGAACAGGCTCGCCGAGGCTGCGAGTTGATCTGCCATGGACTTGAGACGGCGACAGTAATCGGAAACAGGGAGATCACCTTGAGTAAACATACGGAACTCTGTGTCGAGCAGTAGTGCACGGGCTTCTTTGTTACCAAGAAACATATCTTCAAGCGCGAGCCAACAAAGGTCTGTTGGTGGGTTGGTGGTTGGGGTCGCTGGAGGTCATGACAATCTCAAGGATGTTGGCGGAGATGGTGCCAAAAATCCAGGAAACACAACGCATAATCCATACGATGCCGCAGTAGCGATATCGGGTGGGCGTCGTCGGAGAGAACATGATCGGAGAGGCGTGCTTCCCAAGATTAATGAGGTGAAGCTCGCGCCACCAGGATAGGGCGTGGAGCCAACCTCAAGAACCGAGGCGAGAGCCTTGATGTTGGTGAGAGCAACGGCTTGCGCATGAAGGTTGGTGATGAGAAGGCGTCGGCTTCATCGTCGGCGGCATTTCGGCTTCCTCATGTTCGAAAGCAAGGCGATCTGTTCAATGGCGACCTCGGCCTCGGCGGCCTTGGCGAAACCGTCGGCAGCGTTGATCCTCCAGGGCGCGCTGCGCGATGGCCGCACGCAGCTCTGCGACTTCATGGCGGAGCCGTTCAAGCTCGGTGAAATCACCGGCCATGGAGAAGTGGATGGATTGCAGATGAAGGTAGACGTGCCGGGCGGGTGCGTCGGCACGGTGGGAGGCGGCGATCAACAAGACCGGCGCGGCATGGAGTTGAGCAGCGGAAGAAACGCGGGGAAGTCCCGCTCTGATACCATGTTAAAGAACTATTTGTTAAAGAACTATTGTTTCACGCAATGTTTCTGCTGTATTGGCCAAACGGCATATTTAAAGGGAGATTACAACCAGGAAAGAGAATGCAGTTTGTTAGCCAAGTACAGACAATGTAGACAAAGCGGCAGGCACTGTTGCCTATCCGGCAACATGCATAAAGCATAGCAATAAAGCTAAGTAAGGGTGGTTGATCAGGCAGATACGTCTAACAGTGCGAAGTTGCTGTGTTCCTGCTAATCTCGTAATAATGTCGATGTGGGTCAAGTAATATGCTGTGTTCCTGGTGGGAATACTCTTTTGCAATTTATTCCATAACTTAGATCATCTCTTCTTAGTTTGCTAATTTGGATGAATTGCATGCAGGTCCTAGTGGATGCAGAGTGTACTCATGATGGATCCATAAAACACATCGCCGTGTGCTTGATGCTGAAAGAACAGACAACCTGCTTCATCTTCAGGTACTACTTTCATTCTTGATGTTAGCTTGAAGGGTTATTAAAATGCTATGTCTGTATTTATTCAAATTTACAGGTACAAACAAGAGTAATGTGACCTTCTGTGGGTTATAACGGTTCTCCTTGTGCTTCCCTGTATCAACTACATATATAACATCATCAATTGTGATGCTAGTCTCTGCTATGGCTGTCGCAACAATAACCTGCAATATTGTGTAGTAACTAAATACTCAGTAGGTCTGAGAGAGAGAGAGAGAGAGAGAGAGTACTCACCTTGCGAATGTTTTCTGGTGGAGACTGAAACACCTTCCTTTGATTAGTGGGTGCAAGCAGTGAATGCAAAGGGAGAATCAGATGATGCCCCTCTAAATCTAACTGATGCAGATAATCTATCAATCAACATTTCAATCTCCGCAACTCCCTGTAGCAGCATCATAGACAGGAAAGGATGCTCCATATGGTGACAAATCTATTAGAAAACAATGCATTAAGCTGGCATCTTCATTTAAGCGTTTCTGAGTTAGCAACAGAAGATCTTTAATCAGAAGTGAAACATTGTCAAAATAAAAAGGTGCAAAACATATGGTTCAGACTTCGAGCATGAAACTCACTATATTTGTTTATGTAACTCTTTTGTTGATTGTGTTTAATTTTTGCCAAAGATGTTAGATATCCTAATATCCAAGTACCAATTTTCTTTTTCTTGTAGTCTTCTGGGCCAGTCAGTATATTTGTTTATGGCATGCTTATATTAGTGGTAGATAGAAAGAATATTACATCAAGTAGAAACTTTATTGATTTAGGAGTGTGTTCTGACCATTTGATTGTGTGGAAAATGCCATTTAGGTGAATCTTTTTCACATTTTTTATACACCGCTGGATATTTCAACGACCCCCTAGGAAGAAAAGAAGAACGTCGTCTCACTGGTATATCCGAACCCACCTTGTCAGCTTCATAATGGATGATTTCACAAATATTGCTGTATATAAGTTCTCTTTCCTCTTTGGATGTAAAAATGCTCCACGGTTGACAGTTTGTGCATTAGTCAGCCGAAACTGAAAGCTGTTGAATTCATGCCAATACCTGAATAAAAAAAATACGATACATCAGCTTTGTTTAACAAGTAGTTGGAGCTTCACATAACATGAGCCAACAAAACAGTTCAGATTGCACAAAATTACTGTTGATTTTAAATTCAAACACATAAGAAAGTTCTTTTACAGAACTACTGGAGATCTGATTGCATACAATGGCTGATATGTGAGTCTGATAGCACCCTGATTTGAGGTGAGGCTTTCCTAAAAATTCTTTTATGTTGGATATGTGAGTCTGATACAGATTACATATTCTTAGAAGAAGTTACTTAAGCGTAGGTAACATGCATGAGCCTGTTAGTCTATGACTTTTTCGAATATACAAATCAACTCCCAAAAAAAAGCGTAGGTAACTTAAAGTTGCCATATATGACTTTTTTGTGTAGGGTTTAGCTTTTTCTATGGGGCATTCAGTATTGCGCAGAATCTTTCTTATGATCGAGCAAGGGTTGAAGTTTCTTCAGCTTCATGCTCAGCTCCATGACAGCTTTGGTTGATTGCCTTTCCTCGAGGGCATTTTTTCTTGTCCCTGTTTCCCAGTTTCCTGCTCTATTACTACTGTTGTGGAATTGCTTGACAGGAGAGCCAAAAAAGAAAAAAAAAAGATGAACTGAACATATTTTGGGTGGAACTATTTGGTTTCTGAAAATATTTGGAGTTTTGTTTTTTTGTTTTTTAAATTGACTGAGAGGAGTGAATCTTACTAAAAGTAGTATAAAATTTTAGTAAAAGTACACTATGAAGGGACATAATCCTAGAGGCTCAGAGGAGCAAACTATATCCATTTGACTGCACCATGATTGAGAGTTACAATGAAAAGATCCAGGATAACATGCACCGTCTAATTTCCATCCTGATCTCAGAGATAAATCTCTGAAATATTGGTGAAGTAGACTCTCTTTGGAATAAATAGGTGAATCATGTGCAAGAAAGTTAGTAGATTAAATAGCATCAAAGTCTGCATTTTACACTACTACAACCCAACTTGAGAGAAAAATTAGTGGTTGCCACGGTCATATTTGAAGGGAATAATAATTACAGAATGAGGCAAGACTGATTTCATCCAACATGCTTCAGGAACCTTCATCATGGGTTTCTGATGGACTAATACTGTGAATGGCAGCAGAAGTTGGTTTGCGTATATGCTGAAGAAATTGTCCACTAGTCTTTCTCCTCGTTTTCTCCCTTTTTTATTAGATATTGGTACTTGCATTTGTTATATATGCAAATATGACTTATACTTATGTTTGTACTTTTTTCCTTCATTAGATGATGCTCAAAAGAAGAAGTGAGTCCTGCTTGATCGGCAATTTTCCTACTACAAGCGCGAAAGGCCGGCGCGAGGCCTACCCTACTCTCGGGTGCATGGTTGCTTTCGGTTAATTAAGACTCTGTTGCTCTAGATAATGACTGTTAGGTTAATTAGGACTCTGTTGGCTCGATTAATCATGCATGGCTAGTTTGCTCTAGATAATTACTGCTCGGTTAATTAAGACTCATTCTTTGTTGTCCGAGTTAAAAGTGTTACATTAAGCTTGTGCTCTGTTTGGTTAAAAGTGTTCGTTAAGCTTGTGATCATATGCAATGGATGTGTTCGCTTGGTTAAAGTGTTACTGTTAAGCTTGTGCGGTTTTGTGTTCATTAATTCGCAATGGATGTGATCCGCTTGATTGTGTTTCTATGGTATGCACGATGATTTCTGAAGATGAGCAAGCATTTCTCTATTTTTAGTTGAGTTGTTGCAGATAATTTCACGTGAATTTGACAGGTCAATTCCTTTTTTCTAAGTTGATTTGTCGGAAAAAAGAAACATCTGTATCTCTCGAGTTGAGAGTAAGAAACCTTGTTTGTGTCATTGAAGCTCAAAGACATGTTCTCTTGCTTGAATTTTGCCTAGGATAATAGCACCTGGATCTCTATTTGCTTGAATGGAAAGCTGTTACCATTGTCCCTAGCCAAACACAATTAAGGTAATGGAAGACGTTACATTAGTGAACCAAGCAAATAGTGTTTTCCCTTACCCTGTAATGAATAACCCTGGGGTTTGATTCCATTACCATTACACCACCTTAGTTTGAACCAAACACCACCTTAGTACAATTCATGTTGGTTCTGAGAAAAAAGACTTAGTTTTCTAGGATCTTCTTAGAAATAGAATAAAGTAGGCAAACGCTGGAAAGAAAAAAAACACTATTGTTTGTATCGATGATGGGAAGACAC
Source organism: Guadua angustifolia (assembly GCA_036346375.1). Classification (NCBI taxonomy): domain Eukaryota; kingdom Viridiplantae; phylum Streptophyta; class Magnoliopsida; order Poales; family Poaceae; genus Guadua; species Guadua angustifolia. Next base: position 54,966,969 of record CM070504.1, on the reverse strand, counting down.
ATGGCTCAACTGGAAACAAAACCAAGGACTTATTACAGTGCTGGCTGATAGGGACTGAATGGTCTGGTCCCTGAGACCTTGAAGGCTGAAGGGATGTCCTCTCCTTTAACAGGAGTATACAATGAAGGGAACGGGAGCCGAAAAGCGTTTTCATTTCAGGTCTATCCAGACTCCAGAGTCCTCCATTCTACTGCATGCGAGATTGCCCCCTTCCTTGGTGCAAAGCCACGAAGGCAATTTAACTCGTGGCCTGCAGGCTTTGATCCTTCCCAATTATAAAATAACTCGAAGGCATAGTTAAAAGCTACTCGCTCTTTCAAGTTTTAGAAAAAAAAGTTGAAACAATATACCGTAGCTGCTTTCTTTCTCTTTTTGTGTGGGGTTGGGGGATGGAAACTTGGTGGAGCACAAGGAACACGTGGATTGGAGGGAGGGAAGAAACTTGAGCAACAAGATGGAAGAAGGCAGAGAGAGCGCGCATCAAAGCAGAGGCAAGGGGGAAAGGACCATGCGGCATTAGGACGTAAAAAAACAAAAACAAAAACAAAAATCTCGAGGCAAACTAGCTCGGCTTAAACTCTAAACAAGCCAAACTCGAGTTTGATCTTGAACTCGAGAGCTTCAACAAACCAAGCTGGAATAGCTAGTCAGGATTAGGTAAATTTGCTATATGTTGTGGACCAGTCATTGAATATTACTACGTGTCAACTTTTACTGAGTTTACTCAAGCTAAGCTCAAGGTTAAGCTTTTAATATTGTTAAAAATTGATTCATGTTGAATTGTTAATTGTTACTAATTTACTGGAACTTGGATCAAACCGGGCTTAAACTTAGATCCAAGTTTGGATCTACCCTTCAACTGGCTGGAACTCGAACTTAAAAGGCCAGACCTGTTTGAGGTTGACTGACCTGTTTGAGGTTGACTCGTTTACAGCCCTAAGTGGCATTGATCAGCATGACCAAAGGGCGGATTAGCGGCGCACGCCCGTGTCTGGCGCCGTCCGCTTGCCTCCGATCTCATCCGATGGGACTGCATTGTAGCACATTATTGTTTTGAATTGCAATTAACCCGAGTAATAAATAAATCTCTCTTTTCTCGCAAAAAAAAAAGGACTTGCCCAGGCAAAATTTTTTTTCCTTGCTTTGTCGCCGCCCACATGCAATGGATGGGCTAGTTTCTTCCTGTCTTCGTCTCCTAGCTATCATCTGTTTCAATAAAAGTCTATTGCGGCAACGCTTCAGAGATTGGATTAGGGATCCCCATAGAACAATTCGCTACAATGACCTACAAGATAGGTGCTTATTTCTATTGGGCCACAAAGAGCTAAGATGGAATATCTAGAGAAACAAGTAGCGATATATAGGGGGGGAAAGCACAAAGTAATACAAGATTCAGGAGTAAGCTGACCGGTGAAAATATGACGAAGATTTGCACAGCTGCTTAGAGCAACTCCAATCTAAATCCTTATATTTTCCCTCTAAATCACTTATTTAGAGGTGGTGTAAAAATTAAGGATACCCTATATCAAATTTGTCTCCAACCCACACTCCCTATTACTCACCCCTACTAGAGCAAGCCCAACCCACCCCTAAACCTCTCCCTATCCTAAATTATAAGGAGAATTAGAAAATATGAGCTCCAACCCAATCCATATAAAGAATCCTTATTCTAGAAAACCCTTCTCACCTCTACATTTAAGGGTTTTCTCTTTCCCCTACTATTTTCTTCAACATTTTTTATTCATTATTTCTATTTTTAGTAAATAATTCATGAGTGCAAAGTAATCATAATGTTTAGATAAATAATAAGGGTGAGTAATAAGGAGTGTGGGTTGGAAACAAATTTGATATAGGGTGTCCCAAATTTTACATCATCCCTAAATGAGTGATTTAGGAGGAAAATATAGGGGTTTGGGTTGGAGTTGCTCTTATTTATCTAAACATTATTATTACTTTGCACCCATGAATTATTTACTAAAAATAGAAATAATGAATAAAAAATGTTGAAGAAAATAGTAGGGGAAGGAGAAAGCCTCTAGATGGAGAGGTGAAAAAGGGTCACCCTAAAATAGGGGTTCCTTATAAGAGTTGGGTTGCACTCATATTTTTCTAATTCTCCTTATAATTTAGGATAGGAAAAAGTTTAGGAGGTGGGTTGAACTTGCTCTTAATGAGGTCCATGTGAGATACAGCAACTGACCAAAAGACAAAAGGTAGTACTTTCTTAATCGTACCGGGAAAAAAAGCATAGTAACGTTAGTAGGGTTTGTCATAACTAACATTAGATAAGTGTAGTTTGCTATATTTTGTGGCAATAAAATTTAGAGTTATAAATATGGCAAAGTTTAACAAAAAAACTGAGTTTGTGATACGTGAGACATAGGCTGAAAAATGTAATAAATTACTATAGTTACAGTAGCAAATCAAACACCTACCAAAAATGTGTAGCATGTCTAAGATTATACGTAGAAAAATTAGTCTCAAAATAGACGGCCCCGTAATCGTCACTCTCATCTGGCCGCACGCATCAAAACAAGAAGTATATATAGATTAAGAGGAAACAGGCCAGACATGTGTAGACTTGTTCTGTTCAATTCTCTTGTTTTTGGTGAACAAATATCATTTTCATGACGTTATCCGTGAAAGTTCTTCTTTTGGATGATGCGAATCAATGCAGTCAGCATGAGGGCATGTATAATAGTATAGACGGTAACTGTCTATATTATATTACCATATAATCTATAGACAGCACTAAAAATAACTCATACAATGGATCGTCTATATAGTTGTCTGTAATGATCTCTCATCCAATTAACAGACTGTCTATATAATAGTACATACAATAAAAAGCTATCTATAAGACCGTCTGTTAAATAGTAGACAGCAATTTTCTCTCTCCTCCTTCTCTTTCCTCCACATCACATAAAATCCTAGATGGCGTGATCTTATAGACAGCTGACATATACTATTGTACATGCCTAGCATTGGATCGACGGTAAGTTGTGCATCAGTGCATGCGGGTAAGGCCAGTGTCACGACTACTTTAGTTTTTTTTGCGAGATGAACCCAGCAATCACATGCCGTACGTGGCGGCGTTGCCGCTGCAAGAAGGCCACCAGCGCGACGTGCTGGTCGTGGTAGACCTGTAAATTGGGCCCAAGCCCATCGTGCTTCGGGCCGCTTCAGAAAGGCCCAACACGGCACGGCCGCATCATCGGGCTGGATCGGGCTGATCTGAAATGATTTTTTCTGGCCTGGCCCGGCACTAAAGTCTGTCAGGCCACCATCGGGCCGTGCCGGCCTAAGCACGGCCCAGGCCTACTCCAGATCGATTGAAGCAGTCACGCTTGCCCCCCTCTCTCTCTCTCCCATCACTATTTGGTTATAAGCTAATTAGCCAACTACTTTTAGCCAATAATTAATCACTATCTAGTGTGGCGTCAGATGTGACCAGTAATTAGTAGCGGGAGTGTATGATTGGGGATATCCAATTAGTTGGGCCGTGCCGGCCCAAGCACGGCACGATCAATCAAGCGCCCACCGTGCTGCGATTTAAGGCCCAGCCCAGCACGGCATTTGGGCCGTGCTGGCCCGGCCCATAATGCTTTGGGCCGTATCGTGCTTTAGGCCATCAATTTCGTGTCGTACTTGGGCTAGCCCGTTTGAGCCCGGCCCAATTTACAGATCTAGGTCGTGGTGGTGATCACTGGCGTGCTGTGCAGGGCACGCCGCCACGTGGCGCCGGTAAGATTGGCTCTGGGACTTCGTCATGTGAACGCACGACCCAAACAGGGGAGGCCGCAGATTCATGGACGATGTGCCTAGTTAGCTCGATCTCTCTCCTCTAATAATTGCATGCATGCATTTGGTTGCCAGCCCAGCTATACCTTAGAGGTGGATCTAGCCCTTCATTATCTAAGGTAGTGTTTGGTTTGAGAGCAAAAATAAATGAGATAGTTTTATTCTTATTTTTCTACTCATCCATTTGTTTGGTTGAATGGTAAAGGTGGATAAGGGCATCCTAAAAAAGAGAATATTCTTTAAAGATGCTGGATGGATGGATTCCAGAAATTTGGCCGGATAAGTCCATCCAGGTATTCACCGTGTGCTTGGTTTATATATTTGTTAACCCTTATTTTTCACAAGCCTTAGTTAACGCAATAATTGGTTAAAGTTTTGGGCTCGTCCCAAGAGGTCTTGCGTTCGAATCCGCCCCTCCGTGGAGTACTGTAATTTTTAAAGCTAGTTTATTTTTCCATTCCAAAATTTTTAAAAAGATTTTTTCTCTCTGTTAGAATTAACAAACCGTCTATCCTCATCATTCATCACCAAACAAAAATTGGCTCATCCCATCCATTCTCATACATCAAACCAAACAAAAAATTGGTCCATCCCTATTCACCTAACTAAACAGCCACCTAGATGACTCCATCCCATCCAGATTGAATGACCATATCCCATTTAACCTCGTCCAAGCAACCAAACGTACTCTAAGGGTCTGTACAATGGGCATTAATTTCGAGCCATAAAAATTGCTATACAGATATAAAAGCTGATGTGGAGGGGAGAGATGGGAAGGAGAGAGAAACAACATTGTTTCGTGAAACAACGGCTCTTGGCGTGGCGATCAAAAAAACGTCAACGCTAGAGTCGTCTGTTGGAGAGCCAGCTGACCCTAGCACCTCCTTTCGGGATCCGTTGCGCGCTTTTTTCCCCTTGCGCACTTCGTTTCCCCTACCGAGCCCGGCCTTTCCTTTCCTCTCACGGGCTCGCCTGTCCTGCTTCCTCTCCTTTGGCGCCGCCCGTAACACCCCGGCGCTAAACACGCCACGGATGCTACCAAAATTCTGATTAACTAATGTCACCTCTAGCGAAAAGACAGGAATTAACCTCTGACTCTTAAAACCGGTTTAAAACTAAGTCAGCAAAAAGTTCAAAATTTCGAAATGACCTTCCTAGAAAGAAGGACATCCACTCAACAGACAAAAGAGCAATAGCAGTTATATAATATATCAAACACTTAAAATAGAATCAAACCATCTAGCAGGTCCTTAGATAATCCATCACACATCCAATAGAAATTTAACAACTCTAGCACGACGAGCAACACATTACAACACCATTATTTATAGCCAGGCTTTACAAATTAATTAAATCACGGTGGTGATGACCAGGAGTCGTGTACGTGCTACTACTCCCATCCCAATGAGCCGACTTCAAGGTACCTAAAGCAGAAGCAAACAAGCGTGAGTCCAAGACTTCGACAAAGTCAAACAATAATGAATAGTAAGGAATTTACAAAAAATACAGCTACTTTAAGACATAAAGTAACAATTCCTTTAATTGACATCCGTAAATAAAGCAAGCGGTTTGAATGCATATAAATTCAAAAGCGTGAAACACAATTACTTCCTCATTTAACATAACAGTTACTTAATTAAAATCAGAATGATATGAGCGAGAAACTAACTCACTTACCACATCCAACTCGAGGCGTAATAAAACCTTACCCATGCCTCAAGTAATCATTTACGGGACGAGCCCACGACTCAATCCTTAACTCGTTCTTTCCATTCTCATCAAGCAACATTTATCAATTTCAACACAAAATGCAACAAAATGCTTCTATGCTTTCATGCTCCAAATGCAACCTTTAAGCCTATACTGGGGGTATGGTGAGTGCACACCGTCGGTGTGCACCCTCATTCAACCATCCGTGGCGGGGGCCTACTCTTCTTGACTCGCTCCCATCCGTGGATGGGTCTCTCTGAGTAGGACTTGCTAATGGCGCTCGGATTAGTCATAACTTTCTCACCGACCTCACGGATTAGTTATGACTTTCTCACCGACACAGCCTTTTCTCATGCAAGACATGAGATACAACCGATGCAATCGATTCAATATAACATTGCGGTTATAACACGATAGTAATAGAAAATTCTTATATACACAATCTAGAAGGGAATCGGTAACCATTTAACCAAACCCGGTCACCTCCATTCATTGAACCTAGCAATACAAAAACCCACTCTCACCCAAGATTCATCTAAATTTGCATAGCATTAAAATAAAATAGGAACATCACATATTAACTCACGACCATACTCAACATCATGATGTACTTGCCTTTTACTGGCGCTTGAGGCAACACGGGTCGTGACCACCCCAAGACACTCTTCACGAAAACAACGTTACGCACAAGAATGGATCAAGGTCCGACTCAATACCTCAATGCATGACTAAATCTCAACTCTTGCCAAAAACAATCCCAATTCACACTAATGAAAACTCCGGGCAACCTACTAGCAAGCAGACATTAAAACTTAATAATAGGAGAACACACTGACAACTCTCTCAGTTTGGCATCTTATGCATAACCAATAACCAATTAAGCTAATATACAATAGAATGATCATAATCAAATGGCAATTAAATAATTCTTAACTTCACTCTTTTGAATCGAGCCATACAAACAGTAATAAGGATCAAGTCCTAGCATAATATTCCCAACCATTACCAGGGTAAGAATGATACTATAAAAGCTCATACACAAATAACACACATAAAACATGCAGATGCCACGAATTGACGAGAATTTAAATTCGCCAGCAGGCAAATAATACTATAACCGTAGGACAGCCTTGATCTCTTAAATGCCCCAAGAAAACATAGAATTTCGAATACACGCCCTACTCGATGCCCTTAGATTTTCAAACATTGGAATAAGCATCATAATCACAATGCGCACAGATCAATCCTCTAAGCCTTATAACATTTAATCATGGAAGGATGTGAGACACAAGCAACAAGCCTACACTTGCATATCCACATTTCAGGATCCCCAAATAAAGGTTCATCTACTGCACATCAACACTAACCACCGAGCATAGAATTCATGCTTGACTAATAGCCTGAGGATTAATGGGTTAAAGGCACAATCAAAAGCAGTAGAAGGGAGGGAATGCACAAAAATTAGCAATACATCGATTCTCGCATTTCCAAGCCCATTTCTCAACCTTGCATACTTAAATCACTGCAATACACAACATAAAACCTCCTAGGCATTTCATCAAACACATAGCATGCACAAGAACCAACCCTCAACTTGATTGATTGAATTCTCACCACAAGAAAGCAAGAGGGGAGGGCCTTCTTCTTTGAGCCTTATTCTTTCTATTTGACGCTGGCTGCTCCTTCCGATTCTTCTTCTTGCCACGAGCCGAGCCAGGAGAAGCGAGGAGGCGCCAGCCGTGAGGAGAAGCAGGAGGAAGCCGAGCGGAGCTGGAGAAAGAGCTCGGCTAGGAGAGCAAGCGCCGATGGCTGCTCGGCCAAATAGAGAGAGGAAGGCGCCAGGAGAGAGCTCGGCTGGGGGAGCAGCAGGGAGAGGAGGCGCCAAGGGAGAGCTCGGGAGGGAGGCGGCAGGGAAGGGAGGCGCCGAGCCTGGAGGAGAGCAGCAGGGGGTGTGGCGCCAGGAGGAGGAGGCTACTGGGAAATCGGGAGGGAGGAGGAGGAGGAGCAGTAGCTGCAGATGGGGAAGAATAAAATGGATGTCTCCTTTTTGATGTTGTGGCCTAGGGTTAAGGAAAAAGAAAATAACAGCTGCACAAAAACTAGAGACCAGAACCCATAAACTCCAAAGATAGAAACTCAAACTCTAGGCGAAAAGCAACAATCTTTTTGAGTAACACTTGCCGTAGAATAGATACGGCTCGGAGAAAAACACCCATTCCGATAAGTTTTTACGGAAAAACCCAAAACCTTCAATAGAATTAATAACCGCGCGACGGCTGAACCTTGAATCAACAAGGTGGAAAACAAATCTGGCGATAACCCAAGCAAAGAAGATTTGCGGTATTACACTCTTCCCCCCTTTAACAGAATTCGACCTCGAATTCTGACCACCACAAGAACACCAATAAGAACAACGGAAACAACCTGACAAAGCGAAAACATCCAAAAAGAACAAAGTTGGGAACTTCTCACGCACAAGACTCCAAAACTCGAATCACTTCTCTTTTCAACTTGAGAATTCACATCTCACACACGGAGGCACTATTGGAGCCAGGCAAGCAGCTAAATTCCCAAATTATACCACAATCATCAAGTCATGAGGGCACGTTTACCGCAAGTCACGACACTCTATTAAGCATGCAACCAATTTTCACCAAATCACTGAATTCTATTCAATTGAACAGTTGGGATTCTAAACTCAAATCCCCTAAGAACCAAAAAAACCCTGATTCACATCTCTCCTCAATGATTAACCTTTATGACCACATGACCATTATCAAGCCATATCATCGAACAAGTTAGCCCACCATATCATAGTTATACCACGAGTGGCTTAGTTTGAACCACGGAGCCACACAAGGCTTTCAATCCAACAAGCTTCTAACCAAATCCGAACATACCACTATTTCTAACCACTCAAAGAAAAGGTTCATAACTGAACCATCCATCTCCGACTGACCAACATTAATTCTAACCCATGAAACCGAGGGTTCCGACAACTTAAGGAAATAATGCATTTAGCGATTGATTCCACCCAGCCCACCAACAACAAGGTCCCACACAACCCAGGGGTAACACGATCAAAAATGCTCCTCCCACAAAGGTCGGAACCACGACAAGGAACACTTTACATCAACTTGCTATCACCTCCTGTACAATCAACGATTCCCCCAAAAAAGAAAATTATTGAATCGACATCACAAGTCTCCATCATAATCCACTTTTAAACTACTTGAGATCAACACCTAGCTCATGCTAGGACCGTAAATCAATACCAAACTACACTTGGTTCTTTTCTTAAGAGGGTCTCGCCCTCACATTCTTTCACTCACATAAACAAACCCAAGAGTATAACTCCTTATTATACTCAACACGATACCACAAATAGTCATAATCTTTAACTCCAGCTAGCATGCAAAAGAGATACAATTCTCTTTAAACCAATAAACCACATACATCACCTTGGAGAAAAATTCAACAAAAACCCATGATCACTCTATTTCCTTTCCTAAGCCAAATCGCAAAGGCAAATTCAAATCTCGCACTTCTCAAGAACCACTTTTATCATTTTCAAATCAATGCGATAAAATTTACATCGGGGAGTACTCAAGATAAAAGAGAGACTCCACGCAACTCTTTGACAGAAGCTCTCGATTAAAAAAAGCAACACAACACACTAATCCAAAGAAGATCATCTTGCTTTTACCAAAGCAAAACCTCCCACTTTAACCAAAATCAACATTTTGGAAGAGAAAACCAATTCCCAAATCAACATCTGCACCCACAACCGCCACAAAATCTCTCAAAGAGAAAAGGAAACTCATTCCCCAAAGAAAACACTTCACCACAAAAGCACTTATGAAACATTCATAAGATCCACCTTTCGAAGCACTCACAACACCACACACATTTTCAATTACAACCAACTCTAGACATAATAAAGTTACCAATTAAGTACTTAACTCAAGGGTTTCCAACACAACCCACTATGTCCATTTGCTTCCTTTAAATATTGTTCCTAAGGATGATTCAGTTTGAATGCGAAAGAACGCGATCCACTCATATACTTTTGGGTGAAAATCCATACTCATAACATAAGCTAAACAAATTAGCCAAAGCCACAGATTGGCATGGTTCAAAAGCATGCACATTCCGGAATCCATCAACCGATTACTTCCAAGATTACTCTTTCATCCTCATTTTCGACCATCAAAGCCAAGTCCGCAACTTGACCCAAAATGCAACTTAATCAAGGGAGTTCTATTGCCCACTAACGAGAACGTTTTAACAAAAGGCATACACTCCCAGCGAATCATACAATTTAATTGTGCCCTAAGCAACAAAAGCCAACATTCATCATGCCTCTGCACCATCATACTACGGTGCTTTACATCACCACCCTGCGATCATAAATTCGCCAAGCAGAAAATTCTAGATCCTCTCAAGCGGGATCAAATCTTACAAAATCTCGAATTTCCAATCACTCCCATGACTCGCAACACTTGGCGTACAATACTAATCAATCTTCACTTTAGTCAATTATCATTCCCTTTAATTCTCCCTTATCAACATAATGATTTTAAGTTGCCTTCAAACACCCATCAACCTCGCTCTAACCAAATTGGTAGATTATTTCGATGTTCTAACTACACAACACAGACATAATATTTCTACACAACCCTCACGGGTCACCTACCCTTGACAAACAGGATACAACCCCAAACTTTAAAGATAACCTCAGCTCTTGAACAAGAACAAGCACCGATAATCAGTTTTTCTTTTCCAGAAAAGAAAGAAAAACAAAACCCAACAGACTTTGCGAGAGAGCTCAACTCCCAAATTCTGGAACTCTGGTAGCAAAAGCTCTTCCAATTAAGCACCAAACTCCAAACTTCCCCGGAAGAAGAGGGTCTTTCAAAGATGGCTTGCCAAGCAAGTAAAACGACGAGATCAAATACCCCTTACTCTTATAAACACACGGAACCCCATCCCTAACAACCAGGTTTGGCACAACACAACAATAACTCTTGCTTAATCTAGGAGAAGGACAAACACAGAAATAAGTTGATAACTTTCTCCGTAAGGCAACCAACAAAACCAAGGCGTCAAAGTTCGAAAGGGCGACAAAAGAGGCGCAACACTAAACTCTTCTTCCTTATCTTCAACCAAAGAAGGCAAAAACCAAGAATCGCCGAGGAACAATCAACGAAAATCCCATACCAAACACTTTTCCTTCGATTTTTTTTAACCAACTAAGACCAAGAAAGCCAACCAAAAGCGATTGTCGAGCAAAGAAAAGAAATCCGAAAGATTCAACACTAAACCTTGCTATTTGACTCCAACCAATGGAGCCAAAAGAAACCGCAACTTCCATCCACTCTCTAAACTTTAACGCAAAAAGGCAACGACTCAAACCAATGGGAGACTCCCAACTTCCGATTGTGGCGTTACCCAACCACCACGGCCTCTACCATGGCCAGACCACAACAAAAGAAGGTGAACGAAACCCTTCGGCACCACAACCTCACTTAATCACAATGACAAGAACAACTCAATTCATTCCTTTCATAAACATAGCAATGTACACTATCAAATGTAGGAATCAACATCAAAGCTTAAATACAACATTTAAGCGTAAAGCAACGATACCCATACCCTTTCCTACTGTGCATCAAAGTGTGTCAAGTTTTAAATTAATTAACCATTCTACATCATGTTTTAAAGTTATTGCCCTAGGGCTACATTTTAAAGGTTCAACCTAAACCATGTTTCTACTTTCATACTGACAAAAATTTTAAATTCATTCTAGAATTACTCACTACATCCAAGCACCACGGACTCAAGCCGCTCGATACCAATCAGAACACCCCGGCGCTAAACACGCCACGGATGCTACCAAAATTCTGATTAACTAATGTCACCTCTAGCGAAAAGACAGGAATTAACCTCTGACTCTTAAAACCGGTTTAAAACTAAGTCAGCAAAAAGTTCAAAATTTCGGCATGACCTTCCTAGAAAGAAGGACATCCACTCAGCAGACAAAAGAGCAATAGCAGTTATATAATATATCAAACACTTAAAATAGAATCAAACCATCTAGCAGGTCCTTAGATAATCCATCACACATCCAATAGAAATTTAACAACTCTAGCACGACGAGCAACACATTACAACACCATTATTTATAGCCAGGCTTTACAAATTAATTAAATGCGGTGGTGATGACCGGAGTCGTGTACGTGCTACTACTCCCATCCCAGCGAGCCAGCTTCAAGGTACCTAAAACAGGAAGCAAACAAGCGTGAGTCCAAGACTCAGCAAAGTGCAGCAATAATGAATAGTAAGGAATTCGACAAAAATACAGCTACTTTAAGACATAAAGTAACAATTCCTTTAATTGACATCCGTAAATAAAGCAAGCAGTTTGAATGCATATAAATTCAAAACGTAGAAACACAATTACTTCCTCATTTAACATAACCGTTACTTAATTAAAATCGACAGCAATGTAGCGTAAACTAACTCCACTTACCACATCCAACTCAAGACGTAATAAAACCTTACCCATGCCTCAAGAATCATTTCGGGCGAGCCCACGACTCAATCCTTAACCTGTTCTTTCCATTCTCATCAAGTAACATTTATCAATTTCAACACAAAATGCAACAAAATGCTTCTATGCTTTCATGCTCCAAATGCAACCTTTAAGCCTATCTGGGAGTATAAGTGAGTGCACACCGTCGGTGTGCACCCTCATTCCCAACCATCCGTGGCGGGCCTACTCTTCTTGACTCGCTCCCATCCGTGGATGGGTCTCACGAGGTAGGACTTGCTAATAAGCGCTCGGATTAGTCATAACTTTCTCACCGACCTCACCGGATTAGTTATGACTTTCTCACCGACCTGGCCTTTTTCTCATGCAAGACATGAATGCAACCGATGCAATCGATTCAATATAACATTGCGATTATAACACGATAGTAATAGAAAATTCTTATATACACAATCTAGAAGGAATCAACAGAACCATTTAACCAAACCCAGGTCACCTCCATTCATTCGAACCACAACGTACAAAAACCCACTCTCACCCAAGATTCATCTAAATTTGCATAGCATTAAAATAAAATAGGGAACATCACATATTAACTCACGACCATACTCAACATCATGATGTACTTGCCTTTACCGACGCTTGAGGCAACACGGGGTCGTGACCACCCCCGAAGACACTCTTCCTGAAAACAACGTTACGCACAAGAATGGATCAAGGTCCGACTCAATACCTCAATGCATGACTAAATCTCAACTCTTGCCAAAAACAATCCCAATTCACACTAATGAAAACTCCGGGCAACCTACTAGACAGCAGACATTAAAACTTAATAATAGGAGAACACACTGACAACTCTCTCAGTTTGGCATCTTATGCATAACCAATAACCAATTAAGCTAATATACAATAGAATGATCATAATCAAATGGCAATTAAATAATTCTTAACTTCACTCATTTGAATTGAGCCATACAAACAGTAATAAGGATCAAGTCCTAGCATAATATTCCCAACCATTACCAGGGTAAGAATGATACTATAAAAGCTCATACACAAATAACACACATAAAACATGCAGATGCCACAAATTGACGAGAATTTAAATTCGCCAGCAGGCAAATAATACTATAACCGTAGGACAGCCTTGATCTCTTAAATGCCCCAAGAAAACATAGAATTTCGAATACACGCCCTACTCGATGTCCTTAGATTTTCAAACATTGGAATAAGCATCATAATCACAATGCGCACTGATCAATCCTCTAAGCCTTATAACATTTAATCATGGAAGGATGTGAGACACAAGCAACAAGCCTACACTTGCATATCCACATTTCAGGATCCCCAAATAAAGGTTCATCTCGTGACATCAACACTAACCACCGAGCATAGAATTCATGCTTGACTAATAGCTTTGAGGATTAATGGGTTAAAGGCACAATCAAAAGCAGAGAAGGGAGGAATGCACAAAATTAGCAATACATCGATTCTCGTGCATTTCAAGCCCATTTCTCAACCTTGCATACTTAAATCATGCAATACACAACATAAAACCTCCTAGGCATTTCATCAAACACATAGCATGCACAAGAACCAACCCTCAACTTGATTGATTGAATTCTCACCACAAGAAAGCAAGAGGAGGGCCTTCTTCTTTGGACAGCTTCTTCTTTGCTAGCCTTTCTTTTCTTTGACGCATTTGCTCCTTCGATTGCTTCTTGCTTTGCCCGAGCCGAGAGGCGGTGAGGGCGCCCGCCAGGGAGGCAGGAGGCAGCCGGCCGGAGCGGGAGAAAAACTCGGCTAGGAGAGCAAGCGCCAAGATGAGCGGCTCGGCAATGGGGAGAGAAGTGGGCGCCAGGAGAGAGCTCATTGGGGAGCAAGCAGAGGAGAGGCGCCAGGAGAGCTCGGGAGGGAGGCGGCAGGAGGGAGGCCGAGCCTGGAGGAGAGCAGCGGGGGTGTGGGCGCCAGGAGGAGGCTGCAGGGTCGGCTGGGGAAATCGGGAGGGAGGAGGGAGGAGGGAGCAGCGCTGCAGGATGGGGAAGAATAAAAATGGATGTCTCCCTTTTTTATGTTGTGGCCTAGGGTTAAGGAAAAAGAAAATAACAGCTGCACAAAAACTAGAGACCAGAACCCATAAACTCCAAAGATAGAAACTCAAACTCTAGGCGAAAAGCAACAATCTTTTTGAGTAACACTTGCCGTAGAATAGATACGGCTCGGAGAAAAACACCCATTCCGATAAGTTTTTACGGAAAAACCCAAAACCTTCAATAGAATTAATAACCGCGCGACGGCCGAACCTTGAATCAACAAGGTGGAAAACAAATCTGGCGATAACCCAAGCAAAGAAGATTTGCGGTATTACAGCCCCGCCCACCCTGCTTCCTCTTCGACCGCTTGGCCAAGACTTTGCTTCCTCTTTGTTCACGCCGCCCTCCGCCTACTTCCTCTCCTCATGCCGCCCCTCGCCTTCTTCCTCTCATCTGGCCACCCTCCCCTTTGCTTCCTCTCCTCCGCCTTGCGCCTGCACACCCTAGCTAGTTGAGCTTCTAGTGCTCAGTGAGGGGCGCAGGGAAGTGGCCTCACTGCACAATGAGTAGCGGCGCAAGAAGGCGACATGCCCTTGCCGTGGTGCCTTCACCGCCAAGCGCGATACCCAATCATCGCCAGCGCCAACTCCACCTCCCTAGCGTGCCCAATCTTTCTGGAGCCTTCCTCCTCCCTCTGGATATCATTTTGGTGGTTCTTGATTGGGCACAAGCAACGATAACCCTCTCCCATAATTTGAAGAATTGGTAAGAACAAAATCACAACAATGATTTCTGAAATTGTTTTCCAGTTAGTTCAATTGTTGATGTATTTGGTCTAGTACAAATTGGTTCACCATATACAGCACGGATTGATTACTTAGTTTAGTTGAAATTGTTGAAGCCAGTAGTCATCTATCTCTGTGATTGGCTGGCTACCAACCTAGCTAGTTAGTTGACTGATTACTATTCATTCCATCCATGATCCATCCTCTAAATTGAGTCGGACTGCGATCGTTGCTGTGAAACATGTCATGTATTGCTTGGATTTTGCTGCACCTCGATATGTTTTTGATTTAGAAAAGAACAATGATCATCGGCCGGTAATATGTATGTTGACATCGGGCGGCTTAATTACTGCGTGATGTTGATGGAGATGGGGGAGATGGGAAGCACAAATACAAGGTATGCATAAGAGGACAAAAACAATCTAATAACTTGAATTACTGGATAGAGGGGACCAGCTTAGCATGTCATCCTATGGTTGTTCTATAATACAAAGCAAGCATAGTTCATCAACACATCACAATAACTCTGGGCACCAATTTAATAGTTTATGGTACTTAAAAACTGTAAGATGTTTTTCCTCATTTAATTCACCTTCTTTCTCAACCAAGGATGGAGTGGTTATTCTGTTTCCAGATTTCAGAATCATTCCAGGCCACATGTGTGTAGAAAGGGCTCCAAAGAGTCGCTCTAAGCCTTGGCTATCCCCATATACCGATAGACCTGTTTTTAGTTATGAACATATGTCAATTAAGCCAATGTGGCCAGATGAGGTGCAAAGTTCAAATGACTCAGATCATTTTGCCAAACGATTGTTTCAACTATGCATTTCAGAGGTTGCATAGTTTGTATACTTCAGCCTTATATTCCCACCTAATTAAAAGCCTTGTCAATGCATGCAACACTCCTCTCGGATGTGGGATAGTGGCCAGTGGGGAGGTTGTAGCAGTTTTTTTTTATTCGGTACTGTTCTTAGATTTGGACCACAGCACACGATTTAGAGGAAAAATATAGAGGTTTGGGTTAGAGTTGCCCTTATTGCTACTTCCTATTTTCTTGTGGACTGCGTGCATATATATCTCGAGACGCCACATATGCATGCCTGGGCCATGATTATTTCTAGTTAACGGTAATTAACCCTTGTTGCATGCAACCATTTTTTTTTTACAAGGGAGAAGCGGCGTAGCAATTTTTTTTGACTGCCATGTGTGCCATGATCTTTTCTTCTTAATTTAAACTATCAATGATATGCGTGATGCCATTTTCCTCGCAACATGTGATGGGGGAGATGTTACCCTTGTATTAATTTGGCTGCCATATGAACCTTACTGATTATTCTTAATTAATAGTTAATTATAGGATTGCTTAGTCTCTGCATGCAAGCTTTGATCACGTGGCTGGATATGTGCCACTTTCCTTTTTCTTTTCATTTGAACTCGAAGCTACATGAGTATATTAGCTATATGTTGAATCAGCGTATCAAGTAAAATTGTGCAAACAAGCTCAACCGTGTGAATTATGGTCTTCTATTTGTTATCATTATGGCCAGAGTAGAGAGCTAATTATGTTGCAGGTGTTGTTATGGTACCATTTGGAAACCATTATCCTGAGATAATGACTGCATTCTATTTCCTGAATCATTGCT
Organism: Guadua angustifolia; assembly: GCA_036346375.1. Classification (NCBI taxonomy): domain Eukaryota; kingdom Viridiplantae; phylum Streptophyta; class Magnoliopsida; order Poales; family Poaceae; genus Guadua; species Guadua angustifolia. The sequence goes on along the minus strand of CM070504.1, from coordinate 54,950,444 downwards.
TGTACTGTCATTTGTTGTGGCTTTATTGCTTGAACGTTGTACCGGATTAATTTGGTTTACCAGCATGAAGTATCAATTGTTGAAGTTAAAGCTGCATCTAATGTACAGGGAAAAATGGTTCACACCCACCCGGTGGATTCATGAGTTTTTTTTCCAAAATCAGCCGAATATGTCTCAGAATTTTCATTTTATGGGCGTACCTTCTCACTTTGCCCCATTCAAGGCACCAAGATGATCAGATGCTACAGACAGTTCTCCACCGCTTGTTGGGACACCCACACCAATGTAGATAGTGATGGCGAAAATGTAGCTGGTAGAACCAACATGAGGTTAAATTGGACAGTCGATGAGGATGTTAGATTGGTGAGTATCCTTACTCTTTCCTGTTTGTTTTGGACTTCGAATCTGTGTGCACAATTTCATTTTTTTATGTTATCTTTGTAGATGAGCGCTTGGCTGAATAATTGATGGACCCAATAAATGGAAACAATAAGAAGGGCGATAAGTATTGGGGAGATGTTGCTGCTGCATACAACAGCATCACCCCAAAGGAGAGATGGAGAACCCCAAAGCAAGCCAAGGAGCGTTGGCATCAAATCAATAAATGGACTGATCTGTTCCATGGTGCTTGGTTGAAGGCTCGACGCATGTATACTAGTGGATATTCTGATCAGATGTGGATTGACATGGCACATAAGTTCTATGAGTCTGAGAATAAATTAGGACATTTTGTTTTGATTGATGTATGGAATGCAGCTCATAACTAGCCAAAGTGGATGTCATACAACAATGAGCTCAAGAGATCGCGTAAGAGGAAGGGAGATTCGAATGAGCAAGCATCAGAACCAATAGATGTTGAAGATCAGCAGCGGCCAATAGGACAAAAGGAGGCTAAAAAGATTGCTCATGAAAAGAAGGAGAAGACAAAGGATTGTATGGCTAATGATGAGCTAGAAAAGTTCGCTCAACTCCAAGCTAGTATTCACACAAGTCACATGAAGATCTGGAAGTACAAGAGAAGCTATCTGCCAAGAAGGTTGAATCATCAAAGCATTACCAGCTTGCTGCTAGGGACAATAGGGTTGCAGGAAAAGACAACAAGGAGGCCAAGATGTATGAGAAGAAAGCCAAAATGTATAAGAAAGCCAAGATGTTGGGAGACTTATAGTCGTCTTCTCACACATGACACGTCAGAGATGGATAATGACGTTAGAGCTGAACACATCACTGCAATTAAGTGTTTGAGGAAGATGCTGTTTCCGGATATGACTTGAGTTTTTTTAGGTGAGCACCTATTTGGGATATTTTTTGTGCATTATACTGAGATATAGGTTCTTGCACTAATCATTGCACTTACAATCCGAACAACTTGTTTATTATTTATGCACACCAATTGTCGGCGTACTTTACTGTTGGGTACCCTCTCAACGCACAAAACCGCCCACGTGGCATCCGGCGGCGGTGGCGAGGACGCCTCGCTTGCTCGCGCCCGGCCCGTGGCGGCTTTGGCGGCCGAGTGGCGAAGTCACGCCCGCCGGCCAGTCTTGCGCCCATGGCGTCCGGCGGCGGCAGTGGGCGAGACCTGCCGCCGCTTCGCCGCGACCCACGTGGCGGCTTTGGCAGCGGTGGCGAAACGCGCCCGCCAGACCAGTGTGCCGCCCGTGGCGTCCGGCGGCAGTGGCGAGGGCGCTCTGCTCGCTGGCGCCACCGCGTGGCGGCCTAGCAAGTGGGTGGCGAAACACGCCCGCCGCCAGTGCCGGCCACATGGCATTGGCGGCGGTGGGCGAGACGCCTGCTCGCCCACCGCGAGCAAGAAGGTGGGGCGAGGTGGCTTCACCTCGAAGTCTCCTTCCCCTATCGTACCCTGCCAGAGGCAGGCCTGCTGTGTCAGGTCCCTTGACTGTGAGGATTTCTGCTACAAGCCCATTCCTCTGACGCCTCTCACCTACCCGTCACAAAGGGTCACATCTGCAGGCGGACGGGAGAAACCATGCGTTGGCATTTAATGAGGTGGAGGAGCAGGACAAGACGGAAGGAGTAATAAATTTATGAAGATCGGCATGATGACCCCCTTTTACCTACCCGCGTTAGCCTGGGCTATATAAGGGCCCTCTGGTGCATGGGGAAGGGGGTCGAAGGATCAAGAGTTCAGTAGTAGAGCCTAAGGAAGAACTTGTAATTTGAGAGCTCTGTACAAGCTTTAAACACTCTATAAAAGATCTAGCAGGACATAAGGCTATTACCCGGGGGGGAGGGGGCCTGAATCTGGGTAAAAAATCTATGTGTCATCTTAGTTCATAGGCTCCGGAGTCCTTCGTGCGGGAGTCATTAGGGTTTTCACTCACTAGGGTTTGCCAGCCGCAAAGACGCCCTCCTACTGAACCAAACCCGGTCAGAGCTAAGACTGTTTGGTGGAATACGCCGACACCAATGTTGTCAAATTCTCCATGCTTGTGAGTATAAAACAGAGGGTAGAAGTGAAGCCCGTACTTCTATAGTTTCACAAGTGTTGTTATCAATAATCTCAGACAATGCAATAATCACAAAAAAGTTACTCCACTGATTGCATGAATCACAGTTACTTAATTGGGCACTGTAGATAAGCATTCCCACACCCCTGAGCACCAAATCCTCTCTGCTATGATATTATCTTTTAGCTTCTTCATAAGCAGCAAAAGAACCATTGTAACCATGATAGTCCCTTTCACTATTGCTATTATCGTATCTTTATTTATGATCTATTTTTGGTATCTTGATAGCCGATACCCTATCATCTTGTGCTTGAACGGATCAAGTTTTGTTCTACAGTTGTTTTATTCTGTTTATTTTTGCAGGGTGATCGTAACACTTTGAAGGATTGGTTGTGGTAGAAGATCAACTTCTGAGTCTGAAACTGAGATAAAGTTCTGATTTAGATGAAGGGACAGTTATAGTTTTTGCATTTTAGTGACTGATCTGAGTGTGAATGGTTGATTGTCCATGTGAATGGTTCTGAATTTTAATGACTGATCTGTTCCATGTGAATGGTTGCATGCCGTGTGAATGGTTGGTTGATTGTCCATGTGAATAGTTGCATGCCGTGTGAATGGTTGGTTGATTGTCCATGTGAATAGTTGCATGCCGTGTGAATGGTTGATTGTCCATGTGAATGGTTTTGAATTTTATGACTGATCTGAGAAGTAATTCAAAGTATCATATTTCATCTTATGTTAAGTTTGGTTAACTAAACATAGATACTCACCCTTGTTTTACTCTTAAGAAAAACCTTACCCTTTTTTTATGACAAGTTCATTCTTTCCGCTATATCAGAAGAGAACCACCTTATGTTGTGGCAATGCTATGTCTTGCAGCAAGTCCTATATTAGAAAAGCTCACAAGTCCTATATTAAAAAAGCTCACTTTATGGTTTAAATATAATTATTGACCCGGATAAGGATGAGAATCTCACCGTACCATTGTTTGTTTTTAGGGCCAGTTAACACTCCATGGAGAGTTTCTCCGGGTGTGCAGTTATGATGTTCGTTCTGTTCGACAATTCCACTAATAATATGATAATGCTTTGGACCATTCTCCTATTTCTGACCCATGTTCCCCTTTTGTACCAAACTAATATGTATGGTGTTCCAAGCAATGACCTTGGCTCAGGTCAGTATCTTTTGTGAAGATCTTTTTTGCCTTGCCTAGCCTGTTGTTTCCTTTTCTCTTGTTACCTAATTTTTGGCTTGTTTTTTTAGCAGGGAGGCCTTCATTTGTGCCAGCACCAACTGAACCTACATTTGACTCATTTTCAAGATCTTATGTGGAGGTAAGCAGCTGATCAGGCTATTTGCTGGCATAATTTGATGTTGTACGATGCATAGCTTTCTTGGACAGGTTTTGCTGTTGGCTGTTACATCACCTTCTATCTAGCTTTGGACAGTTTCACAACTGAGTTTAACTGACTCCTATGGATAGTAACAAATTTTTGCAAATCTACCATATATGTTAATCTAGCTTGTATATAGTTGCAAATCAGCCATATGTTCTTTTTCCATTTATAACATCTGACCGCCCATCATAGGCTGTTTAATGAGTGTGTGTGTGTGTGTGTGTGTATAGGAAGCCTCTTTTCTACTCCCGGGAGACCCTATAACATATCTCACAACGTATGGGGTATCTCGTGCGACGGAGGGTATGTACGCGTAGTATATGAGTATATAAGATCATCTGGGTGGTATGTATATTTTTTCAGAGGTGGTATGCATATTTTTTGGACATACTCCTTTCTATGTGCATGTATGAAGGTGTTTACAAAATACGCTAAAAATCATGGACTTCCTTGAAAGGAGTATTTTAAGTTCGCTTAGGTGGTATTTCAGATGTGGGAGTAACTACACTCGGGAGTAAAAGATATTTTTATATATATATATATATATATATATATATATATATATATATATATATATATATATATATATATATATATATATATATATATGAAATACCACCTAAACAAACTTGAAATACTCCTTTATCACTTTGGCTACACTCATATACTAAATATAAGATATTCCAAGATGAACCACATGAAATAACTGTAAAGTAGTACATAGTTTTTAGCGTATTTGGCAAATACCTTTATATGTGAACATGAAAAGGAATATGTCTAAAAAATGTACATACCACCTTTGAAAAAATGTAAAAACTATATATCTAATCTTACATACTCGTATACTGCATGTATATACCCTCCGTTGTGTGAGATACTCCCTATATTGTGAGATACGACATAGGGAGTAATTACTCTCGGGAGTAGAAAAGAGGCTTCCTATAAATATAAGATATTCTTACATCAACCATGCTCTCATCTATTACTCACATTTTCTGATTTGTAGCAAGATGCACAAATTCTTACATCAACCATGCTCTCATCTATCAGCGTATGTGAGTAATAGCATTAGTTTTGCCATCTTCCATTTCAATTGCTGCCGGGAGAATGTTCTGTACTAGAGCATGAGCGTATCCTGATTATATTTATGCATTCAACAGACAATATCTTCTACTGCACAGCAAGGGGATAGATCTTCTGGGAGTAAGGTGTTGTGCTGAACCTTGTCTTTGCTGCAAGTAAGAGCACTGCCGTTTACTGGGAACTGACTCAAATCTTTTGTTTATCATAAAAAAAACAGCCATGGGAGACGCAGCAATACTCACAGCAGAGGCTTGGTTATGGATCCAACTCCCAGTTGAGTGATGAACGATCATACTCCCAAGCTCAGGACAACTATGGGCCTTCGTATTACCAGAATGGGGAGGCCTCTGATTTTCAGGCAGAGGAGCCTAGGCCGTTGGCATACAGCAGTGGGGTTGAGGAAAGGCCGCCGCCTCAGCGCCGTTGGGTTCGTCCAGAAGAGGTCTGATGTTAATCCAGAAGAGGTCCTATTTTAGTGGTTGGTCCTGACGTTTGTTGTATCTCCATCAGTAACCATCAGGTTCTGCCTTCAGCCCCATCTTTTGTTTGTCGATTAGAACATAGCAACTAGCTAGCCTCCATTCATGTAAGTTGCCATGTGAATACTTGCAGTTCTGCAATTAAGTGTCCGAATGCCGTGTGAATGGTTGATTGTCCATATGAATGGCTGCATGTCGTGTGAATGGCTGATTGTCCATATGAATGGTTCTGAATTTTATGACTGATCTGTTTCATGTGAATGGTTAATTGTCTATGTGAATGGTTCTGAATTTTAATGACTATTTACTATCTCCACCTATAAAACCCAATCTATACTATGCTCTAGTTCACCACACCACACCACACATATAAAAAATGTCAAGTAATCTAGATACATCCCACTCCGATGTCGCCACTGACGATGTTGCCAACAATGACCCCGACGACAATTACACAAACACTAGCGCTGCCGACCTCGACGACAATCACACTGACATCGACGACAATGATCCTATGATTATTTATAGCATGGAGGATTTCATAGTCCAATCGATATTTATAGATGCACATGCTGAGCGGATTCTTCACAAGTTGAAGGCGAAAAGAGAAGGAGAAGCATCGGAGCCATCTTGGAGTCCTCGGCAAGGTGGTACCAGGCGTTACATAACAAGGAATCGTGAAGCTAGCCATGAGGATCTTGTGGCCAACTACTTCTCTGAATCTCCTATCTACACTGACGAAATGTTTTGTAGGAGGTTTCAGATGAGGAGGCCTCTCTTCATGTGAATTGTGAGTGAACTTAGTGAATGGTCTCCATATTTCACTAATAGGTTGGATGCCACTGACAGAGGAGGGCATTCACTGCTTTAGAAGTGTATGGCGGCCATCTGCAAGCTAGCATATTGTGAGATCATGTGATGAAAAATTGGTTGAATGGTGAAATTGGCATTGTAAAGTGATTTTGGTTATAGCATGTGTGGTGCTTGTGCATGTGCTATGGTGATATGCTTATTATCTTTGGTGATAGCATGATGAAGTTTGTTTGATGCAATGCACTCATGTGAGTGGTTGCATGGATTGTTTTGAGGCAAGTGGTGGACTTGTGCTCAAATCTTCATTTGATTATCTTGGGGATAGCATAATGGTTTGCTTAATGCAATGCACTCGTGTGAGTGGTTGCATGGATTAATCTTGAGTCAAGTCGTGGACTTGTGCTCGAACAGCGTTATTTGTTACTTCATGTGCGAGGTGTTGCTCGAGGCGAATGTGGTCGATGTGGACCGGAACTAGGTTCATGGAGGAGGCGGGGTTGAGACTAGGTTCGAGGGAGGAATCGAGGTCTTGGTGGTCAAGGATGTCATCACGGGACGTTCGGGCTAGAAGAACATGCATGTGAAGGCTGGTTAGTCACGTATGTGCGGCGGTGGGCTGATCATGCGTGCAAGGTTTTGGTTTTGGCCATGTTGGGCCAAGTTGAGATAGAATTGGAACTCTTTCCATGTTGGAAGTGGAGTTGTAGTCAATCTCTGTGAGTTTGCTCTGTATAAATAGGAGGAGGTGTCTCCTGTTTATTTTGAGCATTCAGGTTTTAGGGTTTGTACTCTTGTGTTGGAGTACTTTAGACAATGAAATAAAAAATCAATCTTCCAGAAAGATACTTCATGTCTGGCGGCTGTGCATTGTGAAGAGATGTTCTTCTGGTTCTAGGGTTTAAGTTCTGATCGTGCATGCATACATCAAGTCAACCAGAAGATAGATGATGATCTGGACATGCTTGTGTTTCTGGTGATGAGAAGTTTGATATGTGACAACTAAAGTCCTCTCTGGTGTTTGGTCCGTCGCAGCCTTGAAGGTGAAATTGAATTTCCTCGTCATTTGTTGCATCAGTCATCTTGCGAAGGTCATAACTTTAGATCTGTAGATCCGATCGACCTGATTCTTTCTTTGTTCACTTTGGAATTGAGTTTAGTTTAGACAGTTAAAATTTCACATCAATCCAATGGTTAGATCTTCTGTAATTTGTGGTCACCAAGATTGATGTCCTGCTCGCCCGACTGCTCGCATGGTCGCCCGGATTCAGTTATCTTGCGAAGGACATAACTTTAGATCTATACATCCGATTGACTTGATTAGTTTTGTGTTAGTTGTGAAATTGAGTCTAGTTTCTACAGTAAAAATTTCATGTCAATCCAACGGCTGGATCTTCTGTAATTACTATTTTAGTAGACATATATCGGTCTACTCGCCCGGCTAGCGCGCATGGTCGCCCAACAGTGTCTCGTGGTCGCCCAGGCTGCAGCGTGGTCGCCCAGCAGTGTCGTGGTAAGCCCAACTTGTCTTGCGTGTGGTCGCCCAACCTGCTTTGCTCGCCCAAGTGCCCAAGCCTGATCGCCTAGGTGTCCTACTACGCCCAAGTGCCCAAGCCCGAGTGGCCCAAGTGTCCTCTTTGCTCGCCCGGTGATTTCTTGGTGCCCAAGTGCCCAAGCGGTGCGCCCAAGTGATCTCTTGGTCGTCGGACTGGTCTCTGGCCTCCCAACTCGTGAGGTGGTCTCCCAACCGTAACTGGTCTTCCAACCGTGGCTGGTCTTCAAGCAATTTGAGTTTAAATTGGGGTGTTTAAAAGATCGAAAATTTGATTTTAGCTTCCGTGCAATCATTCACCCCCCTCTGATTGCTACATTAGTATATTTCGATCCTACAAGTGGTATCAGAGCCAAGGTTTTTCTAATTAATCTTAACTGGTGATTAGAAACCGTAGCGATGGATAGGTATTCGACAAAACCTTGTGTTTTCGATGGTGTTGATTTTGATTTTGGAAAGCGAAGATGGAGCATACATTCAAGCTCGGGGCTTTGCAATCTGGGAGAAGGTGTACAAACCATATCAAGTTCACGAGAATGATCAAGTCAATGAAACTAATCAAGCCTGGGTTGAAGCGAATAGCGATCTGAATTTGATCATCCAAGGTTTGGGAAGAAGTGACTTGATAGCGTGATCCATCTCAAGTCTGCATATGAGGTATGGAAATCTCTTTGTGATTATCATGAGGATCTAACACTATCAAAGAGGTTCGCCAAGATATATATAAGAAAGAATACATGCGATTTGAGATGAAGCACAGTGAGTCACTAGATGATTTCTTTGCGTTTCAATAAGATCCTTATCAATTTACGTCTTTGTTGGAGTTTACTTTGATGAGGCTACTAATGCTAGACAATTGCTTGGTGCATTAGACATGTCTATTGGGAGATGAAAGTGACATCCATTAGAGAATCAAGCTGTCATGGTGACCTTCTTTGTAGATGTTCTTTTCTCTAAGCTAAAACTCATGAATTGGATGTTCTTGCTAGGAGGGTGATTATAAATCAATTGCATTGACCTCTCAATCTAGCATGTCTCGAGAATAATGCTTCTTCAAGTTTTGCCTTGTCTTTCTTGTCTTCACTAACCGATGAGCAGTTGAGAATTTCGGAAGAAGACTTGGCATCACTTTCTTCTCGTTTTTATAAAGCCTTGCGAGAATGTGAGAATGAGAAAGAAAGTTGGTGGTGGCCCTCCAAGGTGCTATGAGTGTGGTGATCTCAACCACATGCGTTCAAAGCTGTCCTAAACTTCGCGAGTAAAGCATCAAGAGAGGAGGACAATGACAAAAGAAAAGAAAGAAGAAGTTTTCTCCAAGCAATAGAAAGAAGAAGAGCTTCATCAACGACAAAGTTGTCCACGGGTCCTTTCGCTCTTGAACAAGTCAATTTGAGTGATGTGGATTAGGAGAAGCGGTGAAGATGATACAACAACTCCAAGCAAACATGAATTGACAGGTTACGTCTCATGGCTAGGAGTGATGAAAGCTTCACCGAGGACGATCATGACAGCGAGTGCAATGAGGTAGAACCTTCTTCACGATGAATTAACTATTAACTGTTGTTAGTCTTGGAAAATTGCTTGACAAACGCGACAAGAAGATTAAGAAACATGATGTTCTTGTGGAATCTTTGAATGCTCAAATTGCTAGACTTAAATCTTTGATTCTGATGATGATGCTTGCAAATCATGTGACTTAATTCTGATGAGCTTCTTGTGCTTAGGAAAGAACATGTTTCTTTGTTAGAACAAGTCAATCTTTGAAAAGAAAGAAAATGAGAAACATGTTAAAAGCTAGGCTGTTCAGCTGTTGATTTGCATAATACAACTCATTGTTCTAAATGTGCTATCTTTGGAATTGAAGTTGTATGATGCAAATGCTAGGGTTTCTCAAATGACGGATGCTATGCTCACTCATGAAGTTCTCTCATGCTCAACTTATGCATAAGCGAAAAGGAAAAGTGGGCGTTCCATGTAATAAGCTGTTTAACTCTTTTCGAAAGGTTGATTACTTGGAAAAATATTTAGAACGGTTCACTCTGGAAAGAAAAACCTAAACATGATTTTGGATCAATCAAAAGTCAGTACTCATCACAAAGGGTTAGGTTTTGATTCTTATGCTCATTATAACACTACAACACGGATATGCCTTTTGGGGCACTTAGTTTTATATGGCACTTGACCTAAATGCCACTAAATAAAGAATTCACGGCATTTATTTGGATTTAGGGGCATTTAATTGCACGGCACATAATATTTGCGGGTAATACTTTTCTTATGCATAAATTATGTGCGGCTTATCTTTTTTACAACGAGGACATTTATAAATGCGGATTAGACTCTAACCGACATATGTTTTTTCTTGGTGATGAGTAAAAGAAGACACATGATAAGCGTCGGGATAGCTAAAACCACGGCATTTAATATGTGCCATGATTCAATTCTTGGGAAAGATGAAATTTGGTAGCGGGAGAGAGAGAATTGTGGTGGCCTTTTCGCCTAGTCTTGTTCCTCATCCCCACCAATATCGAGATCGAGCCACCCTCCTAGTCCCCTCATCTCTCTGCTCACCTTGCAGGCCATTGCGCTCGCTCCACCGCTCTCCCATCCCCACCTCCCCACTTGCGCCGCCCTCCCCTCTGCCCGCGGCTGCCGCCCTACCCTCCCCTCCGGTGGTGCCGCCCTCCTCCTCCGTCGGCGGCTCCTCCCTCCTCGTCGGCGCCTCGATCCCCACCTTCCCACCCTTGCTTTGCATGCCTGCCCTGCCATCCCCTCCTCTGTAGTCCTCCCCATTGCCTTGGCCTCCGCCTCCCATCCTCGCGCCCTCCCTCCCTCTCGCTCGAATAGGGGTCAGCCCTCGCCCCTCTCGGCTCTCACGGTCTCACCCTCTGTCTCTCGGACTCTCGGTTCCCCAATCGCGCCGCCCTAGCCCCCCAAGCTCAAGCCAATCTGCTGCAGTCCCGGTCAGGCTCTCCTCCCAGCATCGTCTCCCCGGCCAGCGCCTGAGCCCCAGCGTCTTCCTCCGATCGCGGTGTCTCCCTCGACTGAGTTTAGATCCTCCTGGCGGCGTCTCCTCAGGCCCATAACGTCTCCCCCAAGTCGCCCGGCGTCTCACTCCTCCGGTCTCCCAGGCTCCCCGGCAGATCGACTTCCTCGTCGATTCAATCGATGTAAAAAACACTTCGAGGTAAGCAATGGCATATAGATGAATACATGATGCTCAACTTATTTTCCCTTCTTTACCGCATCAAGCTCATCAGGGATGATCATAATTTTTGGACGTACTTGCAGGATTATTAGTGTAGTAGTAATCTCGCCCTCTGGTGGGATCAAATATTTCCAAGGTTCTCAATTTACGATATCAAGTGATTGCATTTGTAGGTAGTGACTCCTTTGGAATGTATTGGTTGATTTTAACTCTCCGAGTAGAAAGCAGGTTGTAATCTTTTGATCCTTGGTAATCCTCTTGGTCCTGCTTCCTCTTGTGCCTGAGTAAATGCAAATGGGGTCTTTGTATTCTTTGTATGTGTGCATGTGTTAAAATATGTGTCTTGCTACTAGGAGTATTGCGAGATGAGCAAACATGGTACTTGTATTTTGCCTATATGCATAACTTTGTGATCGTTTAGAAATGGTAGCATCATTGTATTGTTTCAACTTTCAACTTAAGACATATGCATGAGAACTTCAAAAGGGCTAGTGTAACATCCCAAAATTTGAGTTTTGGTATGTTTAAATTCAAAAGTGAACCATTTGCATTTTCTTGGAATTAAGCTGAAGCTTAATCTGAATTTTCAAATAATAAAAAGATTTAATTTGATTAATCTATGCATCAAACTAAAGGTTTCGAGTTTTGTTGGGTTCCTTGTGCTCCAAGGAATTTTTACTGTATTTTAGAGATTTTTCTGAATTTATTTGGTATTTATTTGAATTTAATTGGATTTACTTGAATTTAGAATTTAAATTAATTAGGAAAACAGTTTTAATTTCAAAAACCTCCTCGGGCGAATCTTGCGGCCCGTTCTATTCCTTGACCGCTCCTCGGCCCATTTCCTTGCATGCCGTGGCCGTCGCCTGCGCCTCCTGCTTGTCGGATCCCGCCCAGCGTTAAACTTCGATCGAGCCACGTCGCGCCGCCCTGAAACCCTAACCGCCTCGGAGACCAGCGCCGCCACGCCGCCTTTCGAAGTTTTCGCGTCGGACCCGCCTCGAGGCTATTTAAGCGGCGCCACGCTGCCGTCAGAGGTTCGCCTCTCGCGCCCTTTTAGCCGCCCTACTTCTCGCCGCCCAAGACCTGCCGTCGAGGAAACGAGCTTCGCCGAGTTCGCCGCCCTCCGAACACCTTCTCGCCGTCTCTGGGTGCTCGGTCATCCTCGCCGCCATGAGACACCCCGAACTTCGTCGCGTCGCCCTCTTAGGATCCGCTATTTCTTCCGGCCGATCCGCCCTTAAACGCCAAAACCGCGTCGTCTTCTCCCTTCTTAGGTGGTCTGCGCCGCCCTCGCCGTCGAGTTCATCGCGAGCTCTCCGTCGTCCGTCGTCCGTAAGCGATCGGATCGTCTCCGCCTTCTCACCGCGTCCTCGTTCCTCGGCCATCCGATCGCCAGCGGACGTGCTGATTCGCCAGCGTGGCGAACCCGCCCGTCTTTGCGTCATCGTCGCGTCGGCCGCCACGTGTGTGCCAATGCGGCGCCACCTCGGCCCTAGCGCGCGTGGCATGCCGCGTCGTTGTGGTTCGCCGCGTCACCGATTGCCCTCTCGGTGGTCTCGGTCTCACGTGGACGAGCCACTGACATGTGGGTCCCGCATGTCAGTCGGCATTTATTTTCTTTTTCTGATTTTCTGAAAAACCGAAAATCCCAGCCAATCACAAGCTGACACGTGTCACCCTTTCCGAATTTTTCTGATTTTCTCTGAATTAAATCTTCGAAGGCCGTTCTCCTTCGTCCGAACTCCGATTGAGCCGATTCAAATTTCTAAATTTTTGTAAAATCAAGCTCTACATTCCAGAGCCATTTATTTTCAATTTTGAGGTTGTTTTCCTCTCTGTTTTGTATTTATTTGGTTTCGTTGCTTTATTTTCCGGTGAAGCCGCGAATCCAGAAGGAAGCGAACGGAGAATTCGAAGACCAAGACTCAGCATTTGAACAGCAAGGCAAGTCGTAGACCTTTGATCATATTGAACCCATGTTTGCAAAAATATTTTGTTGTATACAATTGCATGCTATTTGTGTAACAATGCTAGTTTATGGGAGTAGCTATTTACTGTTGGAGTATGCCTTTGATTATTGGAATGCCATGAATCCATTGTTAACCCTAGGGTGGTACATTACTAGTTGGACATAATCATTATACCAACATTGGGTTAACGTAGCTATGTAGCCATGCTTAGTTGTCCGATGGGATTCATATCATCGTGAATTAATGTTAATCTTGACTTAATGAGATATGGAATTGTGGTTGTTGACCCTTGTTGTAAAACTTGTTGTACCATGGCGAGGGGATGCCATTGGTTTTAGGTTGAACAAAATGTTTCCCTCGGGCAATTGATGCGTGCGATAAAGGGGTGCTTTCTAGCACATTGGGATGTGGTGTTTACTTGCGAAACAATTTAAGGACTTAATCTTGTCGCCATTGGCTAGGCCTAACAGGTGCAACCACAAGTCCGGTATGGGGCGGACCTAGTGATTAATTTGCAATGTCTAGTCTTAAATCTTGCCGATTGTTGGTGTGAGACGGGTAGACTCACGTGGCTCAGAGGGGGCCAGAAATGAAACCTTAGAAGGCGATCTTGGGTTTAGACATGCATTGTAAAGGCTTTGTAGTGATCTCTCTGCCGACACACCAAAGGAAGTGTGTTGTTAGCGCTTGGCACAAAGAGATGATCATGTCTTGTGGGTAAAGGCTGTACAACCTCTGCAGTGTAACCTATTGAATAATAGTGTCATGGTCATGGACAAGCAGGGGATTTCACACGGGGTATAAGTACTTTCGTGAAATGTGGAATTGTTGGAATGGGAGCAGGGAGTTATTTTGTTGTTTTGTTGTCTCAAGCTATCTTTGTTGAATTGTGTGGATGATACTTGTTTGAATGATGTAGGGTGATGCCTCGTCATTACATTAATGTTGTCTACCATTGATTTACGATTATTTATTATTGTTTTATAAATCTGCCTTCAATCTATTTCTTGTATTTCAATTCAAGTTATTGCTTTACGCAAATGAACCATATTATGCCTTCCTTTGTTTAAGCCATGCATTTAGTTACTTGCATTAAGTTTAGAGACTTGCGAGTATATTGCATACTCACCCGCTTTTTATTATTGTGCTTATTCCATAAGCGAGATGAAGACATCTGTGGTGAAGACTTTGAAGAAGCGAGAATACTATGAAGACCTAAATGCGACTAGGATGGCGTTCCCAGACGATTACTGTGGCATGTCGAATAGCCCAAGTTATTTTATTTCATTTGCAATAGTTTATTTGTTTCTTAAGCCAAGAGGCATTGGTGTATGAACCTTGACCATAAGGTCGTTTGCTTTATTCAATAATAATTTGCTTCTTCTTGGTTATTTGATGTATGGAATGATATGTCATCTATGTTTCCCTTGTGTGCACTAAGCGTGATCTGGACTAGTCACGGTATACCTGAAGGGTTTGGATTGCATATCCGGGTCCGGCAGAGATAGTATCGAGCCATATCGACTATAAATCGCTTTCTTAGTTAGCATGGTCTTCAAATTTATTTTCTAAATCAAACCAACAAATTGGTATTCAATAGTTGTCTCTTCTCATCTTATTCTTAGGTTCTCATTCCTCTCCTTTCTTTGAAACATTGCTTTGAAATTTAAATGGATCTTATCCCATTAAACTTCTTGAAAGCCATGGATCTTACGCAAGAACCAAACCAGGGAGGCGATGATCAAGCGTCGAAGAGTATATCCGAGAAGACTACCATATAAGATAGGTTTGTGGTGCTCTATGGTGTTTGAGCATGCCATTCTCTTTTGGTTTAGCTACGTTTAGTCTGCGTATACTAGGATTTTTTTTGTTGCTTGTGTGCCGGGTATGTTGTACACTTGCCTCCAGCACGGTGTTACAACTGTACCTTAAGTTGAAAGCTTTATTTGGTTCTTTATGTTGTAGCCTTTTCGGCTATGTCTTTGGTTGACCTTTGTTCTTGGGTATTACCTTCTTCCCTAGATGACCTTACCACTTACCTATTGCTTTTCCCTCTTACCTATTAAACCCTTGTCTGCGCATCATGAATGGTTGACACTAGATTACGAGCCGGTCATGATTAGCGAGTGGATGCCAATGCTAATGCAGCGCGCGATGCCACCCGCCACCACCTCTGTAGTGACGGACCGAACTTGGGACATTTTTTGCAGCTCGGACTCGGCTTATGAATACAATGATGCAGAATATGAACAATATGATGAATCAGCAGAATCAGACTGCCGTTGCCCTAGCAAACTTGTTGAACCAACAAAATCAAGCTGCAAATCTTTATTCTTTGCCGCACCTCCTCCGGCTCGCCCTCGGTCAAGCTAGCGAGAATTCATGAGGACTCGTCGCCTACCTTCTCCAACTCCTCGAGAACCATTGGATGCGAGATGATTGGATTCGCTCCATTGAAAAAGCTCGCTATTGCCCGATGCCTGAGATCATGAGAAGGTTCTTTATGCCGCTCATCGGTTTGAAGGCACCGCCTTGTTGAATAGTGGGAGAACTACATTACGCCCATGATGATCCTCAAACCATCACTTGGCGAGTTTTCATTTGCTTTCACGCCATTCCCATATCCACGATGGAAAGGTAGAGATGAAGAAGAATGAGTTCGAGGGAGCTAAAGCAAGAAGGGATGTCGGTGAGTGAATATCTCAATAAGTTCACTCAACTTGCTGCTATGCCCGAGAGGATGTAGCCACAGATGATGCTCGCGAGAAAAGGTTCAAGCGTGGGCTCAACCCGAGTTTAAAGGTACAAGTCATTGGCAGCGACTATCAGATTTTGACATCTGGTGGACAAAGCCATGCTCATTGAGGAGTCTCGTCATGAGTTGGAAGAATCCGCAAGAGGAAGATGATGCAACGTGGAGCTCATCGAATCACCCTTGAGAGCGGGTTCAATGCTCATGACTGCTTTCGTTTCACTACTCCTTCAACGGCATTGAACACACGCTGACACCTCGCCCGGCTCCTTGAGCAACCCTAACATCAACGCAATAGCAATCGCCTCGAGAGGACGATAATCCAGTGCGGGAGTGACATGCTTCAATTGTAATGGCGTGGTCACTATGCTAATAATTGCCCGAAGCAAGCCGTGACACCGTTCGTTTCAACACAGGATCGACACGACCAAGACCCCCACTTTGGAGGCGGGGCGTGGAGCGTCTCGGACTCCAAATCAAGCTACCAGGACTCCACGCCTATTGGAAGAGGTCGTGTGAACCATGTCACCCCGAAGATGCCGGTGCATCGGGCGTCATACTAGGTAAGCTCCTAGTCAACTCGGCATCTGCCATGGTTTTGTTTGATTACGGAGCTACGCATTCGTTTGTTTCTCGAATTTTGCTGCAAACCATCACTTAAAGACAAGGCCTTTGAAAACTGTTTTATTGGTGCAATCACTGGTTCGGTTGAGTCTGAACCAAAGGCTGCCCCAGTTAAGGTATTAGTCGGAGGGTAGAATTCTAGCCAACCTCATTGTCCTAGACACCAAGTCCTAGATGTAATCCTAGGAATGGATTGGCTCTCCAAGAACCAAGCGGTTTTGGATTGTGGAAATAGAGATCACATTAACGGTCCAGATGGAACAAACTTAAGTTTCAAGTCGCCATAGATCAATCCGAAGGAATAAAGTTTGTAGTGCCAAAGGAATAAGTTTGAAAGATGTGCCAATTGCTAGAGATTTTTCGATGTGTTTCGGATGAGTTGCGAGAATGCCACCGGATAGAGATATAGAGTTTTGATTGAGTTAGTTCTGGGCATACCCATTTCAAGAGGCCGTATAGGATGCACGCTAATGAGTTAGCTGAAGTAAAAGCAGATCAAAGAGTTGCAAGATCGGGGTTTTGTTAGACCAAGTTCTTCACCATGGGGAGCCCAGTTCTTCGGTTGAAAAGAAGGATGGAACTTCGGAGGATGTGTGTAGATTATCGTGCCCTAAATGAGGTCACCATTAAGAATAAGTACCCTCTGCCAGGATTGATGATTTGTTTGACCAGCTTCAAGGAAGCAGGAGTATTCTCGAAGATTGACTTGAGGTCGGTTACCATCGATTGAAGATTAAGTAAGAGGATATACCCAAAACAGCTTTTGTGACCGGTATGGACGGTATGAGTATCCGTGATGTCTTTTGGTTTGACTAATGCCCTGCCTATTTCATGACCACGATGAATAAAGTATTCATGGAATATTTAGACAAGTTTGTCGTTGTCTTTATCGATGACATTACGATCTATTCCAAGAGTGAGGCGAACATAAGGATCACTTGCGGAAGGTATTGACAAAGCTAAGAGAACATCAACTCTATGCTAAGTTCGGTAAATGTGAGTTACGGATGAAAGAAGTTGCTTTCTAGGTCACGTTATATCGGCGAAGGTGTCATTTGTTGACCACTGGTAAAGTGAGAGATGTGCTCAATTGGGAGTCAGAAGCGGTAACCCAAGTTAGAAGTTTCCTTGGAATGGCGGGATATTATCGCCGTTTCATAGAAGGTTTTTCGAGAAAAGCTAGACCGCTCACTCGGCTCTTGAAAAAGGAGAAGAAATTTGCTTGGACATCGAGTGTGGCGAAGTTTTCAAGAACTAAAGAAGTGTTTGACAAGCGCTTGATGCTTGTTTTGCGGATATCGAAAGGATTTTGAGATATTTTGTGATGCATCCGTCAAGGACTCGGTTGTGTGCTAATGCAAGATAAGAAGGTTGTGGCATATGCTTGGCGTCGGTGAGGCCACATGAAGTCAACTATCCGACCCATGATTTGGAATTAGGCTGCGTAGTGCATGCTTTAAAGATTTAGGCGTCATTACCTCATCGTGTCGTTGTGAGGTGTACTGCTTGATCATAAGAGCACGAAGTACATTTTACCCAAGCCGAACTCAATATGAGGCAAAGAAGATGGTTAGAGTTAATCAAGGACTATGACATTGGTATTCATTATCATCGAGCAAAGCCAATGTAAGTGGTGATGCTTTGAGTAGAAAGAGTTCTTGCAATACCTTGAAGATTAAGGAAAGTCACCGACTCTCTATGAGGAATTTGAAGCTTAGTGCAGAAGTGGTTGAGGAAGGTTACCTAGCTACTTTGGAAGTCGTCCAACATTGGAAGATCAGATCCGGAAGCCCAAGGCGATGATCTTGATATCAAGGAGATCAAGAGTAATATGAAGAAAGGAAAAGCCCGAGATTCACGAAGATGAAAAGTCTTGTGTGGTATGAGAATCGTATTTGTGTACTGACGAAGAGCTCAAGGAGTTGTTACTCAAAGAAGCGCATGAGACTTTGTACTCCATTCACCTGGAAGTACCAAGATGTATCAAGACCTCAAGGAAAGGTATTGGTGGCCTAGCATGAAGCGTGAGATTGCGAGAATCGTTGCTCTTTGTGATGTCGTCAAGGTTAAAGCGAGCATCGAGACCGGCGAGGATTGCTTGACCATTGAAGATTCAGTGGAAGTGGGAAGAGATTGGTATGGATTTCATTACGGACTTCCTAAGACCCAAGCGAGTTATGATTCGATCCGGGTGATAGTGGATCGATTGACTAAGGTAGCTCACTTCATTCGATCAAGACTACCTACAGGAGATAAATTGGCGAGAATTATATATGTCAAGGATTGTCGGTCTTCATGGAGTGCCTAAGAAGATTGTCTCCGATAGAGGAACCCAATTTACCTCTCGTTTTTGGCGAGTTTGCATGAAGCTATGGGAACTCATCTCAGTTTAATCTTGCTTATCACCCTCGGTGATGGACAAAGCGAAAGCGTGAACAGATTCTTGAAGATATGCTAAGAGCTTGCGCTTTAACCTATGGTGCAAAGTGGGACAAGTGTTTGCCCTATCTTGAGTTTTCTTACAATAATAGTTATCGAGCCGACTGCAAATGTCTCCTTTTGAAGCCTTATATGGAAGAAAGTGCGAACCCTCTTAATTGGAAAGAGGCGGAGAAAGACAATTGTTTGGTCTGCCATACTACAAGAAGTCGAAGAGCAAGTGCGATTAATTGAGACAAGTTGAAGATAGCTCAAAGAGAAGCGTAAGAGTTATCAGATAATAAATCGCCGAGATTTGAGTTTGAGCCCAATGATTATGTGTATCTTAGAGTCACCCTCTCAAAGGAGTTAAGAGATTTCAAGTAAAAGGAAAACTTGCCCTAGATATGTTGGACCGTTCAAAGTCACGGAAAGAAGAGGGAAGTTGCTTACAAGCTTGAGTTGCCTCGATCCTTATTTGGAATCCATGATGTGTTCCATGTGTCTCGATTGAAGAAGTGCTGCGAGTGCGAAGAAGCAGATGCGTTGGAAGCTATTGATTTGCAAGAGGATCTCACCTACAAAGAGCAACCAATGAAGATATTGGATGTTGCGGGCGCATCACGAGAAGCAAGATCATCCGCTTTTTGCAAAGTCGATGGAGTAATCATTGAGAGGAAGCCACTTGGGAGCGAGAAGAAGATCTGAAGTCCGAGTTTCCCCACCTATTCTCTAGCTATCCGAATCTCGGTCGAGATTCCTTTAAGGGAGAGGTTTGTAACATCCCAAAATTTGAGTTTTGGTATGTTTAAATTCAAAAGTGAACCATTTGCATTTTCTTGGAATTAATTGAAGCTTAATCTGAATTTTCAAATAATAAAAAGATTTAATTTGATTAATCTATGCATCAAACTAAAGGTTTCAGTTTTTGTTGGGTTCCTTGTGCTCCAAGGAATTTTTACGTATTTTAGAGATTTTTCTGAATTTATTTGGTATTTATTTGAATTTAATTGGATTTACTTGAATTTCGGAATTTAAATTAATTGGAAAACGGTTTTAATTTCCAAAACCTCCTCGGGCGAATCTTGCGGCCGTTCTGTTCACTTGCCCGCTCCTCGGCCCATTTCCCGCGCCAGCACACGGCCATGCCGCGTCTGTTGTCGGATCCCGCCACGCGTTAAACCCGATCGAGCCACGTCGCGCCGCCGCTGAAACCCTAGCCGCCTCGGAGACCCAGCGCCGCCGCCTTCCGAGTTTTCGCGTCGGACGCCTCCCGAGGCTATTTAAGCCGACGCCACGCCGCCGTCAGGGGTTCGCCTCTCGCGCCGCACCCGCCCTACTTCTCGCCGCCCAAGACCTGCCGTCGAGGAAAACGAGCTTCGCCGAGTTCGCCGCCCTCCAACACCTTCTTCCGCCGTCTCTGGGTGCTCGGTCATCCTCCGCCGCCAGGGACACCCGAACTCGTCGCGTCGCCTCCGGATCCGCTATTTCTTCCGGCCGATCCGCCGCTAAACGCCAAAACCAGCGTCGTCTTCTCCCTTGCCGGTGAGTCGCCGCCGCCCCTCGCCGTCGAGTTCGCCGCGAGCTCTCCGCCCGTCCGTCGTCGCCGACGATCGGATCGTCCACGCCTTCTCACCGCGTCCTCGTTCTCGGCCATCCGATCGCCAGCGGACGTGCACGATTCGCCAGCGTGGCGAACCCGCCCCATGCTGCGCGTCATCGTCGCGTCGGCCGCCACGCGTGTGTGCCAGCCGGCGCCACCTCGGCCCTAGCCGCGCGTGGCATGCCGCGTCGTTGTGGTTCGCCGCGTCACCGATTGCCCTCTCGGTGGTCTCGGTCTCATCAGTGGGCCGAGCCAGCGACATGTGGGCCCCGCATGTCGGTCGGCATTTATTTTCTTTTCTGATTTTCTGAAAACCGAAAATCCCAGCCAATCACAAGCTGACACGTGTCACCCTTTCCGAATTTTTCTGATTTTCTCTGAATTAAATCTTAGAAGGCCCGTTCTCCTTCGTCAGAACTCCGATTGAGCGATTCAAATTTCTAAATTTTTGTAAAATCAAGCTCTACATTCCAGAGCCATTTATTTTCAATTTTGAGGTTGTTTTCTCTCTGTTTTGTATTTATTTGGTTTCGTTGCTTTATTTTCCGGTGAAGCCGAATCCCGAAGGAAGCGAGCGGAGAATTGAAGACCAAGACTCAGCATTTGAACAGCAAGGCAAGTCGTAGACCTTTGATCATATTGAACCCATGTTTGCAAAAATATTTTGTTGTATACAATTGCATGCTATTTGTGTAACAATGCTAGTTTATGGGAGTAGCTATTTACTGTTGGAGTATGCCTTTGATTATTGGAATGCCATGAATCCATTGTTAACCCTAGGGTGGTACATTACTAGTTGGACATAATCATTATACCAACATTGGGTTAACGTAGCTATGCTTAGCCATGCTTAGTTGTCCGATGGGATTCATATCATCCGTGAATTAATGTTAATCTTGACTTAATGAGATATGGAATTGTGGTACATTGACCCTTTGTTGTAAAACTTGTTGTACCATGGCGGGGATGCCATTGGTTTTGGGTTGAACAAAATGTTTCCCTCGGGCAATTGATCGTGCGATAAAGGGGTGCTTTCTAGCACATTGGGATGTGGTTGTTTGCACGAAACAATTTAAGGACTTAATCTTGTGCGCCATTGAGCTGGCCTAACTGCGTGCAACCACAAGTCGGTATGGGACGGACCTAGCTGATTAATTTGCAATGTCTAGTCTTAAATCTTGCCATTGTTGGTGTGAGACGGGTAGACTCACATGGCTCAAGAGGGGCCCCGAGGGCGAAACCTTAGAAGGCGATCTTGGGTTTAGACATGCATTGTAAAGGCTTTGTAGTGATCTCTCTGCCGACACACCAAAGGAAGTGTGTTGTTAGCGCTTGGCACAAAGAGATGATCATGTCTTGTGGGTAAAATTGTACAACCTCTGCAGAGTGTAACCTATTGAATAGCCGTGTCGCGGTCATGGACAAGCAGGGATTTCACACGGGGTATAGAGTACTTTCGTGAAATGTGGAATTGTTGGAATGGGAGCGGGAGTTATTTGTTGTTTTGTTGTCTCAAGCTATACTGTTGAATTGTGTGGATGATACTTGTTTCGAATGATGTAGGGTGATGCCTCGTCATTCTGTTAATGTTGTCTACCATTGATTTACCAGTTATTTATTATTGTTTTATAAATCTGCCTTCAATCTATTTACTGTATTTCAATTCAAGTTATTGCTTTACGCAAATGAACCATATTATGCCTTCCTTTGTTTAAGCCATGCATTTAGTTACTTGCATTAAGTTTCCGAGACTTGCGAGTATGTTGCATACTCACCCCGCTTTTTATTGCGGGTGCTTATTCCATAAGCGAGATGAAGACATCTGTGGTGAAGACTTTGAAGAGGCGGGAATACTATGAAGACCAAATCGACTAGGATGGCGTTCCCAGACGATTACTGTGGCATGTCGAATAGCCCAAGTTATTTTATTTCATTGCAATAGTTTATTTGTTTCTTAAGCCAAGAGGCATTGGTGTATGAACCTTGACCATAAGGTCGTTTGCTTTATTCAATAATAATTTGCTTCTTCTTAGTTATTTGATGTATGGAATGATATGTCATCTATGTTTCCCTTGTGTGCACTAAGCGTGATCTGGACTAGTCGCGGTATACACGAAGGGTTTGGATTTGCATATCAGGGTCCCGACAGAGATAGTATCGAGCCATATCGACTATAGGTCGCTTTCTTAGTTAGCATGGTCTTCAAATTTATTTTCTAAATCAAACCAACAAATTGGTATTCAATAGTTTGTCTCTTCTCATCTTATTCTTAGGTTCTCATTCCTCTCCTTTCTCAAACATTGCTTTGCAATTTAAATGGATCTTATCCCATTAAACTTCTTGAAAGCCATGGATCTTACGCAAGGAACCAAACCTGGGAGGCGATGATCAAGCCGTGAAGAGTATATCGAGAAGACTACCATATAAGATAGGTTTGTGGTGCTCTATGGTGTTTGAGCATGCCATTCTCTTTTGGTTTAGCTACGTTTAGTCTGCGTATACTAGGATTTTTTTTGTTGCTTGTGTGCCGGGTATGTTGTACACTTGCCTCCAAAGCACGGTGTTACAAGCTGTACCTTAAGTTAAAGCTTTATTTGGTTCTTTATTTTGTAGCCTTTTCGGCTATGTCTTTGGTTGACCTTTGTTCTTGGGTATTACCTTCTTCCCTAGATGACCTTACCACTTACCTATTGCTTTTCCCTCTTACCTATTAAACCCTTGTGCTGCATCGCAGATGGTTGACACTAGATTCGAGCAGTCGCGGTTAGCGGTGGATGCCAATGCTAATGCGGCGCCGGTACCCGCCACCACCTCCTGTAGTAGCGGACTGAACTTGGGACATTTTTGGCAGCTCGGACTCGACTTATGAATACAATGATGCGAGAATATGAACAATATGATGAATCGTGAGAATCGAGCTGCGATTGCCCTAGCAAACTTGTTGAACCAACAAAATCAAAGTCTGCATTCTTTATTCTTTGCCCTTTACCTCCTCGGCTCGCCCTCAGTCCAAGCTAGCAGAATTCATGAGGACTCGTCCGCCTACCTTCTCCAACTCCTCAGAACCATTGGATGCAGATGATTGGATTCGCTCCATTGAAAAGAAGCTCGCTATTGCCCAGTGCACAGATCATGAGAAGGTTCTTTATGCCGCTCATCAGTTTGAAGGCACCGCCGCTGAATGGTGGGAGAACTACATTGCCGCCCATGATGATCCTCAAACCATCACTTGGGCAGAGTTTTCAGCTGCTTTCCGCCATTCCCATATCCCTGATGGAAAGGTAGAGATGAAGAAGAATGAGTTCAGGGAGCTAAAGCAAGAAGGGATGTCAGTGAGTGAATATCTCAATAAGTTCACTCAGCTTGCTCGCTATGCCCCAGAGGATGTAGCCACAGATGATGCTCGCCAGAAAAGGTTCAAGCGTGGGCTCAACCCAGGTTTAAAGGTACAAGTCATTGGCAACGACTATGCAGATTTTCAGCATCTGGTGGACAAAGCCATGCTCATTGAGGAGTCTCGTCATGAGTTGGAAGAATCCCGCAAGAGGAAGATGATGCAACGTGGAGCTCATCCGAATCACCCGCAGAGAGCCAGGTTCAATGCCCAACAGCCTGCTCGTTTCACTACTCCTTCAACGAGATTGAGAACACACGCTGACACCTCGCCCGGCTCCTTGAGCAACCCTAACATCAACGCCAATAGCAATCCGCCTCGGAGGACCGATAATCCAGTGCGGGAGTGACATGCTTCAATTGTAATGGCGTGGTCACTATGCTAATAATTGCCCCAGAAGCAAACCGTGACACCTGTTCGTTTCAACTTTGGGATCGACACCGACCAAGACCCCGCACCAGAGCGGGGCGTGGAGCGTCTCGGACTCCAAATCAAGCTACCAGACTCCACCGCCTATTGGAAGAGGTCGTGTGAACCATGTCACCGAAGATGCCCAGTCGCATCGAGGCGTCATACTAGGTAAGCTCCTAGTCAACTCGGCATCTGCCATGGTTTTGTTTGATTACGGAGCTACGCATTCGTTTGTTTCTCGAATTTTGCCTGCAAACCATCACTTAAAGACAAGGCCTTTGAAAATCTGTTTTATTGGTGCAATCACTGGTTCGGTTGAGTACGAACCAAGGCTGCCCCAGTTAAGGTATTAGTCGGAGGGTAGAATTCTAGCCAACCTCATTGTCCTAGACACCAAGTCCTAGATGTAATCCTAGGAATGGATTGGCTCTCCAAGAACCAAGCGAGTTTTGGATTGTGGAAATAGAGATCACATTAACCTACCGAGATGGAACCAAACTTAAGTTTCAAGTCGCCATAGATCAATCCCAAGGAATAAAAGTTTGTAGTGCCAAAGGAATAAGTTTGAAAGATGTGCCAATTGCTAGAGATTTTTCGATGTGTTTCAGATGAGTTGCGGGAATGCCACCGGATAGAGATATAGAGTTTTGATTGAGTTAGTTCTGAACGCATACCCATTTCAAGAGACCGTATAGGATGCACGCTAATGAGTTAGTGAAGTAAAAAGCAGATCAAAGAGTTGCAAGATCGGGGTTTTGTTAGACCAAGTTCTTCACCATGGGGAGCCCCGGTTCTTCGGTTGAAAAGAAGGATGGAACTTCAGAGGATGTGTGTAGATTATCGTGCCTCTAAATGAGGTCACCATTAAGAATAAGTACCCTCGCCAAGGATTGATGATTTGTTTGACCAGCTTCAAGGAGCAGGAGTATTCTCGAAGATTGACTTGAGGTCGGGGTTACCATCGATTGAAGATTCAGAAGAGGATATACCCAAAGCTTTTGTGACCCGGTATGGACAGTATGAGTATACCGTGATGTCTTTTGGTTTGACTAATGCCCCTGCCTATTTCATGACCCTGATGAATAAAGTATTCATGGAATATTTAGACAAGTTTGTCGTTGTCTTTATCGATGACATTCTGATCTATTCCAAGAGTGAGGCAGAACATAAGGATCACTTGCGGAAGGTATTGACAAAGCTAAGAGAACATCAACTCTATGCTAAGTTCAGTAAATGTGAGTTCTGGATGAAAGAAGTTGCTTTCCTAGGTCACGTTATATCAGGCGAAGGTGTCCTGTTGACCCTGGTAAAGTGAGAGATGTGCTCAATTGGGAGTCACCGAAGACGGTAACCCAAGTTAGAAGTTTCCTTGGAATGGCGGGATATTATCGCCGTTTCATAGAAGGTTTTTCCAGAAAAGCTAGACCGCTCACTCAGCTCTTGAAAAAGGAGAAGAAATTTGCTTGGACATCAGAGTGTGAGCGAAGTTTTCAAGAACTAAAGAAGTGTTTGACAACCGCCTTGATGCTTGTTTTGCGGATATCGAAAGGATTTTGAGATATTTTGTGATGCATCCGTCAAGGACTCGGTTGTGTGCTAATGCAAGATAAGAAGGTTGTGGCATATGCTTGGCGTCATTTGAGGCCACATGAAGTCAACTATCCGACCCATGATTTGGAATTAGGCTGCCGTAGTGCATGCTTTAAAGATTTAGGCGTCATTACCTCATCGTGTCGTTGTAGAGGTGTACTGCTGATCATAAGAGCTCAAGTACATTTTACCCAAGCCGAACTCAATATGAGGCAAAGAAGATGGTTAGAGTTAATCAAGGACTATGACATTGGTATTCATTATCATCCGAGCAAAGCCAATGTCGAAATGATGCTTTGAGTAGAAAGAGTTCTTGCAATACCACGAAGATTAAGGAAAGTCATGACTCTCTATGAGGAATTTGAAGCTTAGTCTGAAGTGGTTGAGGAAGGTTACCTAGCTACTTTGGAAGTCGTCCAACATTGGAAGATCAGATCCGGAAGCCCAAGGCGATGATGCCGATATCAAGGAGATCAAGAGTAATATGAAGAAAGGAAAAGCCCGAGATTCATGAAGATGAAAAGGGTTGTGTGGTATGAGAATCGATTTGTGTACCGATCGAAAAGAGCTCAAGGAGTTGTTACTCAAAGAAGCGCATGAGACTTTGTACTCCATTCACCTGGAAGTACCAAGATGTATCAAGACCTCAAGGAAAGGTATTGGTGGCCTAGCATGAAGCGTGAGATTGCGAGAATACGTTGCTCTTTGTGACGTCTTCAAAGGTTAAAGCGAGCATCGAGACCAGCGAGGATTGCTTGACCATTGAAGATTCAGAGTGGAAGTGGGAAGAGATTGGTATGGATTTCATTACCGGACTTCCTAAGACCCAAGCGAGTTATGATTCGATCTGGGTGATAGTGGATCGATTGACTAAGGTAGCTCACTTCATTCCAGTCAAGACTACCTACACCGGAGATAAATTGGCAGAATTATATATGTCAAGGATTGTCAGTCTTCATGGAGTGCCTAAGAAGATTGTCTCCGATAGAGGAACCCAATTTACCTCTCGTTTTTGGCAGAGTTTGCATGAAGCTATGGGAACTCATCTCAGGTTTAGTACTGCTTATCACCCTCAGACTGATGGACAAACTGAGCGCGTGAACCAGATTCTTGAAGATATGCTAAGAGCTTGCGCTTTAACCTATGGTGCAAAGTGGGACAAGTGTTTGCCCTATGCAGAGTTTTCTTACAATAATAGTTATCAGGCCAGCCTGCAAATGTCTCCTTTTGAAGCCTTATACGGAAGAAAGTGCAGAACCCCTCTTAATTGGAAAGAGACTGGAGAAAGACAATTGTTTGGTCCTGCCATACTACAAGAAGCCGAAGAGCAAGTGCAGTTAATTCGAGACAAGTTGAAGATAGCTCAAAGCAGGCAGAAGAGTTATGCAGATAATCGTCGCCGAGATTTGAGTTTCGAGCCCAATGATTATGTGTATCTTAGAGTCACCCCTCTCAAAGGAGTTAAGAGATTTCAAGTAAAAGGAAAACTTGCCCCTAGATATGTTGGACCGTTCAAAGTCCTGGAAAGAAGAGGGGAAGTTGCTTACAAGCTTGAGTTGCCTCAGTCCTTCGCTGGAATCCATGATGTGTTCCATGTGTCTCAGTTGAAGAAGTGCCTGCGAGTGCCAGAAGAGCAGATGCCGTTGGAAGCTATTGATTTGCAAGAGGATCTCACCTACAAAGAGCAGCCAATGAAGATATTGGATGTTGCGGAGCGCATCACGAGAAGCAAGATCATCCGTTTTGCAAAGTCGATTGGAGTAATCATTCAAGAGGAAGCCACTTGGGAGCGAGAAGAAGATCTCAAGTCGAGTTTCCCCACCTATTCTCTAGCTATCCGAATCTCGGTCGAGATTCCTTTAAGGGAGAGGTTTGTAACATCCCAAAATTTGAGTTTTGGTATGTTTAAATTCAAAAGTGAACCATTTGCATTTTCTTGGAATTAATGAAGCTTAATCTGAATTTTCAAATAATAAAAAGATTTAATTTGATTAATCTATGTATCAAACTAAAGGTTTCGCTTTTTGTTGGGTTCCTTGTGCTCCAAGGAATTTTTCTGTATTTTAGAGATTTTTCTGAATTTATTTGGTATTTATTTGAATTTAATTGGATTTACTTGAATTTCGAATTTAAATTAATTCGAAAACGGTTTTAATTTCCAAAACCTCCTCGGGCGAATCTTGCCCGCCCGTTCTCGTTCGCCTGACCCGCTCCACTCGGCCCATTTCCCTGGCCGCTCACGCCAGCATCGTCCTCATTGTCGGATCCCCGCCACGCGTTCGGCTTCGATCGAGCCACGTCGCGCCGCCGCCTTGAAACCCTAGCCGCCTCGGAGACCCAGCGCCGCACGCCGCCTTCCGAGTTTTCCGCGTCGGGCCCGCCTCCGAGGCTATTGGCCGACGCCACGCCGTCCGAGGTTCGCCTCTCCGCGCGCCGCCGCCGCTACTTCTCGCCCAAGACCTGCTCGTCGAGGAGAACGAGCTTCGCCGGTTCGCCGCCCTCCCGAACACCTTCTCCGCCGTCTCCTGGGTGCTCCGGTCATCCTCCGCCGCCGCCGAGGACACCCCCGAACTCGTCGCGTCGCCCTCTTCCGGATCCGCTATTTCTTCCGGCCGATCCGCCGCCCAAACGCCAAAACCAGCGTCGTCTTCTCCATTGCCGGTGAGTACGCGCCCCCTCGCGTCGAAGTTCTTCGCGAGCTCTCCGCCGTCCGATCGTCGTCCGACGATCCAGATCGTACACGCCTTCTCACCGCGTCCTCGTTCTCGACCATCCGACGCTAACGGACGTGCTCGATTTCGCGGCGTGGCGAACCCGCCCCATGTCTGCGTCATCGTCGCGTCGGCCACCCGTGTGCTAAGCCGGCGCCACCTCACCCTTAGCGCGCGTGGCATGCCGCGTCGTTGTGGTTCGCGTCACCGATTGCCCTCTCGGTGGTCTCGGTCTACCGTGGACCGAGCCACTGACATGTGGGCCCCGCATGTCAGTCGGCATTTATTTTCTTTTTCTGATTTTCTGAAAAACCGAAAATCCCAGCCAATCACAAGCTGACACGTGTCACCCTTTCCGAATTTTTCTGATTTTCTCTGAATTAAATCTTCCGAAGGCCCGTTCTCCTTCGTCCGAACTCCGATTGAGCCGATTCAAATTTCTAAATTTTTGTAAAATCAAGCTCTACATTCCAGAGCCATTTATTTTCAATTTTGAGGTTGTTTTCCTCTCTGTTTTGTATTTATTTGGTTTCGTTGCTTTATTTTCCGGTAGACGCGAATCCCGAAGGAGCGAACGGAGAATTCGAAGACCAAGACTCAGCATTTGAACAGCAAGGCAAGTCGTAGACCTTTGATCATATTGAACCCATGTTTGCAAAAATATTTTGTTGTATACAATTGCATGCTATTTGTGTAACAATGCTAGTTTATGGGAGTAGCTATTTACCTGTTGGAGTATGCCCCTTTGATTATTGGAATGCCATGAATCCATTGTTAACCCTAGGGTGGTACATTACTAGTTGGACATAATCATTATACCAACATTGGGTTAACGTAGCTATGCTTAGCCATGCTTAGTTGTCCGATGGGATTCATATCATCTGTGAATTAATGTTAATCTTGACTTAATGAGATATGGAATTGTGGCTGTTGACCACTGTTGTAAAACTTGTTGTACCATGGCAGGGGATGCCATTGGTTTTGGGTTGAACAAAATGTTTCCCTCGGGCAATTGATCGTGCAGTAAAGGGGGTGCTTTCTAGCACATTGGGATGTGGCTGTTTGCCTGAAACAATTTAAGGACTTAATCTTGTGCGCCATTGAACTGGGCCTAACCGTGCAACCACAAGTCCAGTATGGGACGGACCTAGTGATTAATTTGCAATGTCTAGTCTTAAAATCTTGCCGATTGTTGGTGTGAGCGGGTAGACTCACGTGGCTCAAGAGGGGGCCCCGAGGGGCGAAACCTTAGAGGGCAGTACTGGGTTTAGACCTGCATTGTAAAGGCTTTGTAGTGATCTCTCTGCCGACACACCAAAGGAAGTGTGTTGTTAGCGCTTGGCACAAAGAGATGATCATGTCTTGTGGGTAAAGCTGTACAACCTCTGCAGAGTGTAACCTATTCGAATAGCCGTGTCCGCGGTCATGGACAAGCCCGGGGATTTCACACGGGGTATAGAGTACTTTCGTGAAATGTGGAATTGTTGGAATGGGAACGGGGAGTTCGCTGTTGTTTTGTTGTCTCAAGCTATACTGTTGAATTGTGTGGATGATACTTGTTTGAATGATGTAGGGTGATGCCTCGTCATTCATTAATGTTGTCTACCATTGATTTACGATTATTTATTATTGTTTTATAAATCGCCTTCAATCTATTTATTGTATTTCAATTCAAGTTATTGCTTTACATAAATGAACCATATTATGCCTTCCTTTGTTTAAGCCATGCATTTAGTTACTTGCATTAAGTTTCCGAGACTTTAGTATGTATGTTGATACTCACCCCGCTTTTTATTGCGGGTGCTTATTCCATAAAGCGATGAAGACATCGTGGTGAAGACTTTGAAGAGCGGGAATACTATGAAGACCTCGTCGACTAGGATGGCGTTTCCCAGCACGATTGCTGTGGCATGTCGAATAGCCCAAGTTATTTTATTTCATTTGCAATAGTTTATTTGTTTCTTAAGCCAAGAGGCATTGGTGTATGAACCTTGACCATAAGGTCGTTTGCTTTATTCAATAATAATTTGCTTCTTCTTGGTTATTTCGATGTATGGAATGATATGTCATCTATGTTTCCACTGTGTGCACTAGCGTGATCCTGGACTAGTGCAGTATACACAGAGGGTTTCGGATTTGCATATCCGGGTCCCGACAGCTAGTCTAATGAACTGTTTTTATTTGAATAACATTTCTACAATTATCTGGGTCATTTAACATGCCGATCAAGTGAGCATCATCTCGGCCCGAATGAACCTTCAGTGTCCTCACTCAAGACAAAGAACTCAAATCTTTTGCTCTTCCAACCTTTTTTCCTCCCCGCCCACACTAATTGAAAGGCCTCAAGCCCGTAACTTGGTCACCGGGATCTCCTGAACTTGGTCTGCTACTTGACAGAGAATCCTCTAGTCTTTGCTTTAATATGATAAAGCTTAATGGCGATGATTAGAATGAGATACACGTTGTTGTAGCCTTGTAGGAAAACCCTTCTTATATTGTCAACATGTGAATTAAATTGCTAGGAACTATTTCCGAATGAAAGAGAACAAGTGCCGATAAACAAACATTCTAGTGTAAACTCAAAGGTAACTAAAAGATGCTCCCAAATGAGATTCAGATCACTTATGTAGAATACAAACTTATTTGTGTCGAGGCCTTAGATTGCAAAAACATATGTGATTCTGGTTTTGGAGGTACTATGATAGTATTGGTTGTTACTTGTTAGCACATCCTCTGCAATTGTTCCATGTAGTTTATTCATTATGTTTTTACCCTTGTCGATTTACAATACAAAGATACAAAGGTAATAATCATAATTTTGGGCTTTTGGGAGCCTCATCCTTTTTATAGTTACAATGTGATCTTGTCTAGTCCACATGTCCTAACTTCGTTTCTATTCACGATATAGGTACATTATTACAATTTTGCTTCTTTCGCTAAGTAAAAGAGTCGTTCTACTTCCTCCAAAGATGGACCAGTTAGAGTTTAGTGGGTATCTAAAATCTGGTGAGTCTTTGGTGTTACTGTCCTATTCCTTCATTATATTCAGTTGTGGTGCAT
This sequence comes from Guadua angustifolia, assembly GCA_036346375.1. Classification (NCBI taxonomy): domain Eukaryota; kingdom Viridiplantae; phylum Streptophyta; class Magnoliopsida; order Poales; family Poaceae; genus Guadua; species Guadua angustifolia. The sequence continues at coordinate 54,918,908 of CM070504.1, read as the reverse complement.
GCTAAATCAAAGTTCTTTATACACATTTTTATTGGCCTTCAGAGAATGGATTTTGTTCATTCCACACTGCAGTTTACGGAATCTGCATTTTTTCGAGGGAGCTTTGAGCTATTTTGTTTAATTTGTAGAAGTTTGTCACACTGCACATTCCATTTCTGGCTCCATGATGCATTTAATTTGGTCCAACTCAAGTCTAAGTTCATTCAAAGAAAAAAAAAGATAGCCATTGATTTGGTATATTTGTTAGATAAGACTACTAACTTGTCGTTGATAAAATGATAAAGCTTTCATTTCTGAGCCACTTCATATCTTCTCTATGGCATAATCTGCGCGCTTACCAATGGGCATTGTAACAAAAGATCTTTTTGTCCTTATTGTTGTTGCTTTGATGCCATTTTAAATATGCAGTCGTGTTCAGTACTAGGAATACAAGAGCCAACATGTGCTAAGACCATAGGTTGTCGTAAGCTGGTAAGCAGAAAAAAAATACAGGTCTACGAGATGCAGTCTTTGGAGATCTCATGCCATCTTTCCGTGCACTAATGCACTCATGCTATATTTCCCTATTTCCTTATTGTTGTCTTTATTTGCCCGCAGCTTTAGTTCTATTATCTATGTATTTGAAATGCTTAGGTGGCATGCTGTTGGGAAGAACCCTCTCAATTCTTTTAACTATGACTATTGGTACATCAATGGCTGCTCGACAAGGCCCAACAGCTATGGCTGCTCATCAGATTTGTTTACAAGTATGGCTTGTTGTATCTTTGCTTGCAGATGCTTTGGTGTGTCTGCACAGGTATGTATTTTCGATTTTAGAAATCACCCCGCTTTTAAATCAGCTTCCTTTCACATTTGTCAATGTGTATTACAATTTGTACAGAGCCACAAACTTCTAGGACAAACTACCAATTTCTAGGACATATAATAAATGCAAATATTGTTTCTCTAGCTTGGGGATCTCATCATGATTTATCTGTTCCAAAAGTCCAAACTAACTTTGCTTGCATTTATTAGGCGCTGATAGCAAGCTCTTATGCAATATTGGGCTACAAAAGGGTCCAAAAGATAGCAATATTTGCTTTGCAGGTGATATGTACCTCATTTGCTTTGCATTGTAAAATTCAATTTATCCACACGGATACACCTTTTCACCCATTTTGTTCATCTAGAGATGCAATTATTGTCTCTTTTGTTAATATAAAAGAAATTATTGTCTATTGCGAGATAGGAGTAGTCAAGGATTAGCTTTGGTCGCTGGCTGTATACCTCATTTGGTAACATGGCAAGACTATTTACCAGTGACCCCGAGGTTCTAATGGTTGTCAACTCTTGTGCATTGGTACACCTTCCTACTTTACCATTTAGTTGTTAAATAATATCTAAGATTTTTCTAATGTTACTTTTCATTTCAGTTTATGCATGCTACCAACCAATCAATGCCCCGCATTCATCTTTGATGGTCTCCATTATGGTGTCTCAGATTTTGACTATGTTGCTCAAGCTACGATATGGAAACTAGTCCTCACTAGCTTGATATGTTCTTTTTCCCTATTATTCATTGATTTCTTGATTTTGTTTTGACTACATAGATTGTTGTTGGCGTAATTTCATCATTAGTTTTGTTATATGCTCCATTTGTTTTTGGCTTTGGCTGGGTTTGGGCTGGTTTGACAACACTTATGGGATTGCGCATGGTGCAGAGCATCCTGAGGTGATTATGTTTCTTGTTTTATTTTTTCGTACTGCATAAAGCATATATGTACATGCAATTCAAAAGCGTTTACCTTTTTTGTAATTGAATATAGTGTGATGCTCTTTAATCATAGGCATGTAATTGTTGTCTCTTACTTTTTTGGTTGCCGTTATTTTATTGCGTTGAAATGCATGTGGTTCAACTGTGAAATTGCTAACAAAAGTTGGATACTGGAAGCATTGTTTTTGGATGTGATCTTTCAAAGAGCTCAGTGACACATTTCATAGTTTCACTCGGATAGGAGAAATTTTTATCATATTAATTGGCACTTGGCAAGCATTTGGGTTCCTAAAATTTCTTCATTTCCATGAATACAACACTTGGTAGTAAAGGAACATTTGGGAGTTATGTTTGTTTTCTTATATGGAGCACAATCGACATTTTTTTATTCCTTTTTAGTTGATGTGATAGATGCTCTTTTATGTTCTCATCTTTAGTGAAATCATTTGACAAAAATCAGGTTGCTATGGAAATCGGGACCTTGGTGTTTTTGCATGAGGATCTAAAAACCGAGGTTGGTTAACTATTAGCTCGTATCTTTGATATAATGTTAACATTTGAGAAGTCGTCTTGTATTCTGAGGTCTATTTCAAATGATGTTTACCTTTGGGGTAAAACTTGTGTTCAAGTTTTACGTGGGGTAAATTTTAACTTACTAGAGATGAGGTAACGTCGGTCTTGCAAATGGTAACAACCAAACCAAATGCATCGATTGACTCGCATAAAAGCCCTGTTAGGGAATGGCTAGCACTATATTCATACCTTGACACTCCTCCCATGTCTATGCTCAAACAAGCCTACAATCTGAGTTCATTGCATTTTGAGATATGTAGCTCTTCTTGTAGTAGTACTAACATGGATTCTTGTTGAGGGAATTAGCCTAACCTTGTGAAGTTGAGGCATGCCGTGCAGCCCTAATATATCGTTTATCGTGATTTTGTTGGTCATGCTTGTCAAGATAACAGAATGAGCAAGCAGCCTATATTTCGTGGCAAGATGCTCCTCTCGTTCATATTTTCATTGGGTGAATCCGGTAGCTTGAAAACTCAAGATGTACCGCATGCGCAGATTATTGATGAGCTTGCAGATATTCATATTGTTTTGCATTATTTCATCAAGTGGTCCGTGAATATTATAAGTGCAACCATTTGCATAATTCCTGCAGCCAGTGTGTAGCGCAGTGCTTTACCAATGGTAGACCTGGAAGAGGGAGCGGCAATTGTGGAGGGATTGGATAAGGTGAAGTACAAGTGAATTGAGCAGCCAAGATCGATTATTCAAGCTAGTGGTCATTCTTAAGCTATTTTTGCTGCGTTGTTGGATCTTGCCAAGAGCCCAAGCTACTTGTTGGTCCGGGTCCAACTAAAAGGTTGGAAAACTAGTTGGTTCAAGAGATGCCATCGTTAGCAACATCTCTTTGTTCAATTTTGTGCCCCTTTCTTTTAGATACTGAATTTTGTGCTGTTTGCATGCAATAGGGATCAATTCTGTTGTCACAGCTGTTGTCATATGTGTTATTCCAGGAGCTCTTTGTTTTTCTGGTGGTTTAGACACCAGCCTTATCTGATTTTCTTGTCTTGGGAGTTTGCCTTGGTGCTAGTCGGTCACTCTCTACTGCAACAAGTAGAAACACGCGCTACGCCGCGTGCGGGCAAAACACACGGGCGTAGCGTCAGTTTGTACTTGACACCTGCCACACAAGTTTCTCTTTTGTTCTTTTTTCTTGCAGGCTATGGAGAACAAGTGCCAGATAAACAAACATTCTAGTGTAAACTCAAAGGTAACAAGTGCTATATTCAGTTTGATCATTTACTTAGGCCAACTGATTAAGTGTGTAACTACACATGGTTTCTTAGTTCATAGATTAGAAGATTAGTTTAATAAGCTTGATAAGTTAATCTCTAACCGTAAAATCTAAGATCTTGAGTTAACCTTAAACCGTAAAATCTAAGATCTTGAGTTAACCTTAAACTGATTAAGCCCTTGTCCATGGTTGATTCGTTGAGGGGAGTTGCCGGGAGAAGAATTAATTTTCGGATCAGAGTGCACCGGGTTAGTTCAATTGGAGCAGTCGGGTTGCAGTCGCAGTTTCGTGGCCGAAATGATTTTTCCTGCAAAAACGTATAGCTAGAAGGTTGTAGATAACGTCGAGAACTATTTTGTGTAATTTTTTCAGAATTTTTGGAGTGACGGTCTGTGAGTAATCGCTGTTACAAACCTGCTGTCAGAAATTGGAAACAGAATGACGTGATCTGAATTGGACTACTGATTAGGCATAGATGTGTTGTACCATTGTGGTTAACAGGCGATTTGAGCTTCACACATGACAGGTTTGGTTGTTGTTTTGTTTTGTGCAGACTGATAGTTTTTGTTACCCAGCTTGCACCTTGATATATAACGAGAAGCAATGCAATAAAAAGGTCACAAATAATGGTAAGGTTGCTTTTATGGTTTGAACTGCAATTCATGTTTCCACTGCATCCATAGTTTTGCTCGATGTGCATCCTGCTTTGCTGTCATGTGGTCACCTGAAAAGGTTTTTGTTTATCATTCTTTGGTCTTCTAGAGCATAAAATGTTTTTTTGGGTACTAACCAAATTTACCCACTATGTAGGCAATGTCAATGTATGGGTATGAGATTGTGCACTTGGTAATTTCCTCCTTTTGGAAATTTCCTCCTTTCAGTTATGCACTTGGTACAGCAGCTGATTGTTGGTTAGCATATATGGACCGACTCTTAACAGATGAAGTTGATGAAAGCAAAAAGGAATCGATAAATATATTCAACTTATTATAATACTTGTGTTTTTTATGGGAATATAGAACATAAGCGAAATTGCTACTTGATGGAAATTTACTTCGTCTCTCTGTGATATGTTAATCAATCTTTTCTCTCAGAGGCACATATTACAAAGAGCAAGAGAAGGCTTCTTGATTTCAAAGAAGAATGTACTTACAAATGGAGTTGAAAACCTGTTCTGCTTGACTCCTCCAAGTGTAACCATGTAAGTATAATTCTTGACTTTGAGAGACAATAAACTCTTGATTGACCCTCTTGGATAAAGAAAAAAAGAAGAAAAAGTTTAAAGAACTCTACCAAAAGTACAAGCTTGTAAGTATGCAATCTTACTAAAGAACCAATGCACTTAAAGTTGAAAGAGGTAACACTTGCCTTTTTTGGTTTACCTTTTCCGCTCTTATCAATGTAGAAATTTTGGCTTTTGTTTAGCAGATTTTGTTACCTTGCCCAAGTACTTTATAATTGCTTTGTGCATTTATCTCATTCGCCTTTATAATTGCCTCCTACACATCCTATCCATTTTCTCATTCGCCTTAATAGTGCGAGAAGCATTATGTTAACTTAAAAATGGAGTTTCTTCCAATGAATTTGCGCGAGGGACTGCGCGAGGTAAGTTTTTCCCCCAAATGTGGAGTGATTCAATGGCGAGGATGATGGCAAGTTCACCGGATTTGTGGTACATTTGGGCATTTCCCATCCGGTTAGGGTTCCCGATCTGGGTAGGGTTTGGGAGCTGGTGTTGAATGTACCGATCAGGCGGAGGTCCGACGAAAGCGCCGATGGTGTGAATTGGTCCGATCCGCTTTGAATGCGCTTTGTTGGGGGACAGATCGTAGCTCTTCGGCCCAGTTTTTGCATGAATGAGAGGCTGAATTAAGTTGTTTTCGCATGGATTGGCAGATCGGACTAATCATCGTGGAATATACCCGATCATCACCGTGCGAGATCACGGTTTTGTCATCACACGAGATTTAATGGTTTCAGCTTTGACATGGTCGCTATTTTCTCGATATGTCGACAAGTTCTTTTGCAAGAACTAACACAAAACACGTGAGGTTCTTGGTTCGTTGTCGTGAGGGCAAAATCGCAGTAGCTATCTTCTTTTCCTTTTCTTCTTGTTTACGTTGTCGAGGGAAAAAGGTTTATGGTGCGGTAATGGTTTATGCCGATATATACAATTATTGGTCAATGTGTGAAATTGGTTTGTTAATATTCACCTCTTTATGTCTCCGGTGTTTCATGGATTTTGATGATTATGAACAACTTGGCGTATCACCAACCATGCGGAAAATGTCAAGAATTTACTTGAGCGCACAAGTTTACATTGTACCAAGCTTAATAATTCATCTTTGGAAAGTCAGGTGCTTAATAATTCATATCCTGAAATGAATCTCTAGTTCATTTCAGGATAATAATTCATATCCTAAAATGAATCTGTAGTTCTGGCTGTGGTTAATAATTCATGCTTAGTAATTCGCATAATCTCTAGTTCATACTACTTCTCGAAAGGTTGTATCCTTGAAATGTTGGCCGATTTCATGTTACGCATTGCTTCAGTTTAGTGGGTATATTTCAGTTTATATAAGCCCTAGATTGATGACATTTATGCCTTTCCTCACATGTGAGATGCTCATTCGGACATGCATAATAACCTCGCAATTCGAATGTGCAAGATTTTGTCCAACCCTTGTCGCTTATTCTCGGCTTAGCCTAGGAAAAATAGAATTTCCACAATAGATAAAAAAGTGGGATAATTAGCACTATGTTGGTATCTCGTGAAAGGTGCAATGATCAATGATGTATTGTTTATTATGAGTTGTCATATGTGGAACATACGTACCATTTGCATTCTTGCCGCACATCATTATCAAGTAGGGCTATGTGGACTGTTTGGCTCGATGGGTTTGAGATTCGGAATGATTCTTTATAGCTTGGCACAAATGGTTGCATGAAATAGTCCTCTCCTCTTGTAGGGTGTCATGTGGGGCAAGACATATCAGCCAGAAACAAGCGCCGAGGAGGCGGTGATGACCGGCATGCACAGGTGCCTTGTGTTGCACCAAGCTCAGGTTTAGTAGTTATCTTCTTAAGTTAGGATTCTTTTGTTAAAGAGTTCAGATTAGGTGCGATTTGTTAGAGACTAGTTTATCTCCTACATGCCCTCAATAGTGTCGAGTTATCCATCTGTGTATCATTCATCAATGTGTGAAAATGCAATCATGTGTGAACTCTGCAACAAGTTGAAATGTGAACAACTCATTTGTCTCGGCTTCTATAATATTTATGCTTCTATAATATTTTCATATGCATTATTTGAGTATCTACCATGTATTCTCTTAAACAAGCAACAAAATAGCTATTGTACATGCCCTAAACATGCATTGAACTAGTATCAATGAAATGGGCACGTGACCAACATTGAAACAGTATTTATTATGTGCCACAAATAGATACCACGACATTTCTAATGTGTCACAAATTTAATAACATGGCATTCCTCATATGCCGTGCTAGACCATTCGGGCATTTGATATGTGCCATTAGTAGAAAACCACGACATTTATTATGTGCGGGACTAAGGCTATTCGGCATTAATTAAGTGCGGTGATAACTATATCAAGGCATTTCATATGTGCCACCTTTGCTCTAAGATGGCATATAATAAATGCCGTACTAGACTATTCCCGGCATTTGACATGTGCCATTAGTAAGAAACCCCGACATTTATTATGTGCCGGCTTAATGGACAACCCTGGCATTTAGTATGTGCCGACGTAACTCTAGTCCCGGCATTTGTTATGTGTCGTTGATAACCAATTCCCCGGCATTTATTATGTGCCGGCTTAATGGACAACCCTGGCATTTAATATGTGCCGGGGTAACTCTATTCCCGGCATTTGTTATGTGCCGTCGATAACCAACCCCGGCATTTATTATGTGCCAAGCTAGATAAACGCCGGGGATTACTTTTCCCCGATGGCATTTTCCTTGACGGCCAATAAACGTCGGGAAAAGTGTTTTGGGGGCGTTTAGGCACTTATAACGGCATATATAAGCGCCATTAGTGGCTTACTGTGTTGTAGTGTAAGTCGCATGCTCCTACTGTTGTTAAGACACTTGAAAGAGGAAAACTTGAGATTGCAAATGAGCCTAAGAAAACGATTTTCAAATCTGCTGGTTTGTTATCTTCTACTATGATGAATGCAAATGTTATTTCTGTTACTAAAGCTAAACATCATGTTAAGTATACTTGCACTCATTGTGGTAGAGATGGACACTTAGTAGATTTTTGCTTTAGACTAGCCAAACAACAAAAGAAAGAGAAGACTAAGGCTAGGTCTAATTTTAGGAAGGCACATTTCACTCCTCATTTTGTGCCTAGGGTGATTCAAACACCTTTTGTTGCAAGAAACACGGGAAAGGGAAAATCTGATTTTGTGAACAAGCATACTCGTGTTGTGCTTACTTGTCGTGTGTCTCAGTACTGGATTCCTAAATGCTTTATTTCTAACCCCAGTACCGAGGCCTCGACATCTTCTTGTGCTATGTAGGTTTTCAGGAATGGGTTGGAGAACAGAAGCTTAGTGGATCTTGGTCTTTTGCAAGATGGGATCAAGACTTGGATGGTTCTCACCCTTGAGATGATTTTCAAGAGGCATGTGCAATAATTCTTCATCTACTTTGTGAGCTATTTTTTACACTCATGTCTTTTACACTCACAGATATCTAATTGTAACATTAGATGAGATGTTTGTTCATATGCTCATATGTATCCTCTGGCATGTTCAATAATGTTATATCTTATATCATGCCTTTTATGCTTTGAATTCACTTATCATGATTCATGCCAATGCTTAATTGAACATACCATGATAACTCAAGCTCATGTATATCATCATCTCCTCTCTGTTGATCTCATTGGTTATCCATTTGAGGGGGAGTTATTGGTTATTGGTGAAAATTCCTTTCGGTTGCCTTTTTGGGAGGTTTGTTCTTTCAGTCTGTTGTTTTTAAAATAATTCCCTTCAGGTGACAATTTTGTAGAAGGTTTTTAAGATGGTTGTTTTGAGGGGGAGTTCTTTGAAGTTTTTGTAATATTGTGTAACATGCTTTTTATTTCGTGTGTTTCTTAAATGAAAAACAAAAAAAATGAAAAACAGTAAAACTACTGAGCATTGTATTTCACATACATATGTCATTTGAAGCCATGTTTATGCTACAAGGTCTTTGCAACTTCCTATTTATACATATATGGTGTAGTTTATGTCATGACTTTTTTAAGTGGAATGACAACTTGAATTAAATCTTGTCATGGTTGAACTTTCTTAGCTATCTTGATCCTGCTCGGAAAAGTGCTAAATATGAAAGCTAAGTGCTAAAACAAAAATGTTTGTTGATAAATGCAAGAACAAGGTCATGTACTGCCGCACTTCTTCTTTACGAGACTGCTTTATCATTGCACTATGATATGAACTTGGAAGATGTTGTGTATGACCGAAACCATGAAACCTTAAGCTTGTGATTGCTTGGCATGGTTGAAAAGTAAGGCTGATGGTGCATGTAATTCCTTGCAATTGTTATTGTTGCAATCAAAGTAATGAATCAGTTTTTCAAAGCACAAATAAAGTGCACAAAAATTCAATGTTTTCAGGTTTTAAGATTGTTGAGAAAGGGAGATCATGCCACGCAAAAAATCGTTAATAGTACTTGATTCTAGTTATGCTTACTCTACATTGTTTATGTGTAGATTTGAGGGTGCAAGTACTGTTGATAGCATGACTTGGTGATCAAGTTGTTACATTTGTGCATGATTCATAATGCTCAGTACATATAAAAAAAACATCAACATAAAGGGGGGAGAAGTTTCTCTTTTGCTCTCTTTTTGCATTCTTGATGAATCCATTGTCAAAGGGGGAGAAATTTTTGGTCACACATTGCACATTCACACACACATTTCTTCTTTCTGTTAGGGGGAGTTTTCCCTTTTTGATAGGGGGAGATTTCTTTTTAGATAAGGGGAGATTTTTGTTCTTCTTCTTTTGGTCACTTTACTTCTTTTGAAAATGGTGTTACTATTGTAAGGTGAATGCCAATGTTTGTTTCCAAATGGTGTTGCCAATGTTTTCATCAAGGGGGAGATTGTGAGATCTTGTGATGAAAAATTGGTTGAATGGTGAAATTGGCATTGTAAAGTGATTTTGGTTATAGCATGTGTGGTGCTTGTGCATGTGCTATGGTGATATGCTTATTATGCTGGTGATAGCATGATGAAATTTGTTTGATGCAATGCACTCATGTGAGTGGTTGCATGGATTGTTTTTGAGGCAAGTGGTGGACTTGTGCTCAAATCTTCATTTGATTATGCTGGGGATAGCATAATGGTTTTGCTTAATGCAATGCACTCGTGTGAGTGGTTGCATGGATTAATCTTGAGTCAAGTCGTGGACTTGTGCTCGGACGCGTTGTTTGTTACTTCATGTGCGGTGTTGCTCAAGGCGACGTGGTCGATGACGGACCGAACTAGATTCATGGAGGAACCGAGGTTCGAGACTAGGTTCGAGGAGGAATCGAGGTCTTGGTGGTCAAGGATGTCATGCGGGACGTTAGGGCTAGAGAACATGCATGTGAAGGTGGTTAGTCACGTATGTGCGTGAGTGGGTCGATCATGCGTGCAAGGTTTTGGTTTTGGCCATGTTGGGCCAAGTTGAGATAGATACTGAACTCTTTCCATGTTGGAAGTGGAGTTGTAGTCAATCTCTGTGAGTTTGCTCTGTATAAATAGGAGGAGGTGTCTCTGTTTATTTTGAGCATTCAGTGTTTTAGGGTTTGTACTCTTGTGTTGGAGTACTTTAGACAATGAAATAAAAATCAATCTTCCGTAAAGATACTTCGTATATCAAGCGGTGTGCATTGTGAAGAGATGTTCTTCGGTTCTAGGGTTTAAGTTCTGATCATGCATGCATACATCAAGTCAACCAGAAGATAGATGATGATCTGGACATGCTTGTGTTTCTGGTGATGAGAAGTTTGATCCGTGACAACTAAAGTCCTCTCTGGTGTTTGGTCCGTCATGACCTTGAAGGTGAAATTGAATTTCCTCGTCATTTGTTGCATCAGTCATCTTGCGAAGGTCATAACTTTAGATCCGTAGATCCGATCGACCTGATTCTTTTTTTGTTCACTTTGGAATTGAGTTTAGTTTACACAGTTAAAATTTCACATCAATCCAATGGTCAGATCTTCTGTAATTTGTGGTCGCCCAGATTGATGTCCTGCTCGCCCGATTGCTCGCGTGGTCGCCCGAATTCAGTCATCTTGCAAAGGACATAACTTCAGATCCGTACATCCGATTGACTTGATTATTTTTGTGTTAGTTGCATAATTGAGTGTAGTTTCTACAGTTAAAATTTCATGTCAATCCAACGGCTGGATCTTCTGTAATTACTATTTTAGTAGACATATATCGGTCTGCTCGCCAGACTGCGCGTGGTCGCCCAACGGTCGCGTGGTCGCCCAACCTGCTCGCCTGCTCGCCCAAGTGCCCAAACTGGTCGCCGGTGTCCTCTTGCTCGCCAGTGATTCTTGGTCACCCAAGTGCCCAAGCCAGTCGTCCAAGTGATCTCTTGTCGCCAAGTGCTTTCTTGGTCGCCCAGATTGGTCTACTGGTCTCCCAACTGCGTGAGGTGGTCTCCCAACTTCGTAACCTGGTCTTCCAACTTCGTAAACTGGTCTTCAAGCAATTTGAGTTTAAATTGTGGTGTTTAAAAGATCAAAAATTTGATTTTAGCTTCCGCGCAATCATTCACCCCCCCTCTAATTGCTACATTAGTATATTTCGATCCTACACATATGGAACCCCCATGGACCAACTTGACGAGGTATTAAAGATTGGTACTAGCACATCTTTGGAGTGCTTGGGCAAATTTGCCGAAGGAGCTATTGAAAAGTTTGGTAAAGAGTATTTACGAGCTCCTAGAAGTGACGAGATGAAACAGTTGCTACAGGTTGCCGAGTCCTTGGTTTTCCAGGCATGTTAGGAAGCATAGATTGTATCCATTGGGTATGGGAGAACTGCCCAGTCGCATGGCGGGGCCAATTTGTTCGTGGTGACAAAGGTGTCCCTACCATGATCCTCGAAGCGGTAGCGTCGCAAGATCTCAGAATATGGCATGCATTTTTTGGTATTGCAGGGTCCAACAACGACATCAACGTATTAAACAAGTCACTATTATTTATTGAAGCATTGAAAGGGAAAGCCCCTCGTGTACAGTTTACTATAAACGGGAGACAATATGACACGGGATACTACCTTACCGATGGAATTTATCCAGATTGGGCAGCATTAATAAAAACAATACCATATGCTCAGACATCCAAAGATAAATTATTCATAGCTCGTGAAGAAAGCGCAAGGAAGAATGTTGAACGAGCCTTTGGTGTGTTACAATCGTGCTTTAACATTATACGTTGTCCAGCTCATCTGTGGAGACAAAGCGACGTCGTCAATATAATGGTGGCTTGTGTTATTCTTCACAATATGATAGTTGAAGATGAGAAAGAAATGGTTAAAATAAGAGCATCCGATTGTTCTACCACCAGAAGTGAGCAACAATGCCGACCCATGCTTCGCTGAGGTACTACGAAGGAATTCGACGATTCGCGATCGATCAACTCATATGCAACTCAAGAAGGATTTAGTTGAGCATATATGGGAGCGGTTTGAAAAAAATTAGGCTTACTTGATTTCACCGTATTATGTATTTTTATTATCTATTGAACTGATGAACTATTATATATATGTGCTATAAAAATAATTTATGTCACCCTATCTTATTTTATATAGTTGTTACCATCAAATTCCATCAAGGAGGCAACATAATAGACACATAGCAACAATTTACAATTGATCCTACCATAAAAAAGGCATATGTAAAAATTAATTATCGGGCATTTAATGAAGAGACAGCTTTAGAAACAGTTCTTTGTATATGAACTGACTCTTGCTGACGTAGACTGCCTAGGAGATTGAGCCGAGTTCAACCTTTGTACATGCCCTAAGCTAGGATCGAAAGTACATACAGATTTTTTTAAAAAATTAACAAAAATTCAGACTCAAGAACAATTGACTCAGCCCAAGGCTTGGGCATGGCCGGCAACGCCATTGGTCATTCACATGTGATGATATTGAGTTGTTGATGGTATATGTTGCATGATTGGAGTGATGTAACATCCCAAGTCTAATATAAATAAAATATAAATGTATGAATTATTTTCTGGTTTTCATTTGAGTTTTGTTTGTCTGTCTGGAATTTCTGATTTTCCTTAATTCATCAAAAACATTTCAAGTGACTCAAATGAGGGTTATAAAAATTTCAAACTTAAAATTCTCAATTTCATCAAACTTTGAAAATAATTTATTTAAATCCTAAATGCTCCCAATATCACCTCTCAAAAGTTCCATAAAGTTTTGAACCCATTTATTGTTTAATAAAAATCAAAAACAGAAAATACAAGTTTGTAAAAGACACAAGGTCAGATTTATATAAACATATTTAATCATGATACTTACATGAAAATTTTACAGTATCATCCTCAGATTATCAGAATCATACAGTAAAATTTTTAAAATATTTTGATCCCATTTATTACTTTTAGAAAGTCAAAAACAGAAAAGACTTAAAAGACCTAATATATTTGTTAGAATTTTAAAAATTTGTATATGACTGGTAATCATTTCAAATTTTCTTCGTGAATTAGCTATAGTCTAAAGACCCTTCAAAAAAAGTTTCAAAAATTTTGAGAGCATTTTACTAGCTCAATAAAATCTAAACTCAATACTACCAAAGATAAAAATCTGCGACCTTCTCTTTTCCTCTCCTTGTTCATTGCCAATATGGGCCCACATGGCAGCCTTGCTGGCCCTGTCCCTCCTCTCTACCATGTGGGACCACCTCCAAGCCGACCGCACTGGTCAGTCCCTCTCTTCCCTCTCCTTGCCACCGCAGCGTTTTCGTTGGTTTTCCCGTGCCATGGCAGATCTCAGGCATCCAGCTCCTTCCAGCGCCATGCCAAGCCAACCAACACTGTCACCCGCCCATCTACCAAATCGCTGTCGTGGCAAAGATTTTGCCGGTGTTTCCTCACCATGCAGCGCTTGGGCAACTATTGGCAGCCAGCTCCCGCTTCTCTGCCGAGCCCTTGCCACGGCAACTCCCCGCGCTGCCTCTCCTTACCATGGCAGCTTCGCAGTAGCCCTCGCAGACGTCTTTGGCTTATGCGTTTCAGCGAAGCTTTGTGCCACATTTTCACCGAAGCTCGCACAAAGAAAGAACCACGCAGCCCACACCCTGCATGGTAGCTCCCAAGTCGGTTTCACTACCGTAGCAGCACCCATCTTCGCCACCTCGCCCCCTTTGCTAGAACCCTGATGCCGCATCGCCCCACCTCTGCCGTGGCAGCATGAACCATATGCAAATCCTGCCTTACCAAGCAAGCAGCGGCGCCGCCATGGTACTTGTGCCACGAATTGCTGGCATTGCCTGTGCAGCACCCTCATTCATCTGGCCCCAACGCCCACACCTCTGTGCTAGCTCTCTCGCACGCCATTTCCCCCTTTGCAGCATGCTCCCTGCGCCAAAGTCGTTGCCGCTCAGACTTGCAGCTGCCCTCGGAACTTACTCCGCCAAACAGCCTAGGTTGTGGAAAAACTTTCAAACCTTTCAGCCCTGTCCGCGCCATCTCATGCATAAGCAAGACCACCGCACAGCTCGCCCCTGTCTTCACCATCTTCCACTGGTTCATTGCCATGGCAAGCTTTCCCAATCGAAACATCTGCCATGGCAAACTCAAATTCAGCGCCGATCTCAAGCAACACCTAGTGAACATGACCAAATTTTGTGGCGCATTCACTCCTGTCAGGACCTGCCATTTCTTTGCCCTGCGATCGCCATACCCTGCCATGGCAGGCTCTGACCGTTGCAGTTGCCTCCGTGAACCGAGTTTCGCTATACCAATTCAACACTCCTATAAAAGCCACTGAGCCAAAGCTAGAGAGCTGCCCTTCTTCCCCAAAGCACAAACGCTGCTCACCTCTTCATCTCTTTGGCAGGCAGCATGTCCCTGGCTCTACTCGAAGCTCCACCGACCAATAACTTTGCTCGGGCTGCTACCGTTCAATCCCTTGCACTTAGGGCATCCCTATCCAACCATAAGTCAAACCCTCCCTCATTTCTGCCTGCACCACCCAAATCACCACCACCAACGAGCACCTTCTTCCCCAAGGCCAACTATCAATGGTGGCTTGCCTCAGCTATTCTCCGACCCAACCAATGGGCAAAATGGAATGCCCTAGACACACTAATGCTTAATCCGAGTCCCTTTAAGTCTGATCAAGCTCCATTTTCCTAGCCGACCATCCATCGCCACTTCCATCTCTGAGTCACAGTGGCCGCCAATTTTTCCTCACCGCTGACCATGGCTGAGCCCTCCATTGGAACCACCAAGCTGCCCTCTAGCCCACCAAGCACTCGCTTGAGATCGGCGAGCCTGACTTTGCCGACGGCGGCCTCATCTTCACGTTACTCTGTCCTGGCTCTCTGGTTCTCTCTGTCGGCCGAAGGAGCTCCAAGTGAAAAGGCACTTTCGCCATTTCATAAACGGATTTTCCAATGAAAGGTGGCAATTTCTAAACCATAGAACTTTAATTGCTTATAACTTTTTATGTTTCAAGTCCAATTACAGTAAAATAAATTTATAAATTCATATAAAATTCTAAAATTTCAGAATATGCAAAAATATATAATTTTTCGCCTCGGTGGCAGATGGAGTCGGTGCCGACGGAATTGGTGCTGATGAGGTCGGTGCTAATGGAGTCGGTGCCAAAGGAGTTGGCGTCGGTGGAGCCGGCGCCGGAGTAGGGGCAGTGGACGTCATCGCCCTGGATGAAGACCCCACCACTTCGGTTGTGCTCAGAGGCACGGCAGAGTCGGTGGCGGCAGTGTCCGGTCCTTGGTGCGAGGCCTCTTAGGGTCTGCATCCATGGCGTCCGGAGGGCACGGCCGCTTGCGTGCATTTTGATCGTCGGTTGGAAATGGGTCCCTGATCACCAAGGGACCACGGGTCAGCCAATACTGAAGGGCAGTGGAGTCCATTCTTGAAACAATTTTGACGATCCGGGCCCGCGGACTCTAGAACGTAGAGTGGCAGACCTGTGGAAAATCCAGGCCGCCGGCATTGGTGGGAGTAGTCCGGCCAGCCATTTGGAGATGGTGGGGCTATCCAAGTTCCCTGCGCCTGGCGGAAAAAGGAAGACAAGATTGTTAGTTGATGGCAACCACAAAAGAAAATATGTATTCATAAGAAGAATAAGAACTTACGGCCTAGGTGCGTGCGGGTCATATCGTCGTCACCCGTGTACTGCCATGCAGGGCGGGCATGTCGACGAAGGGGACTGATCCTCTGGGCTATGAAGTCCCGGACTACCAGCGCCCCGGTCAGGCCGGCGTCTCGCAGCCGGTTGATGCGGGCCGCCATTGCCAGGAGTTCTACCGTCTCCTCGACGGGCGAGCTCCAACGCTCGTGGGCTTCTGCCGGTGCGCAGGTCATCCCGAGAGCGCCGACCCCACTGTCGTCGCTGGCGTATAGCCAGTCGCTCCGCCACGCCTTCCAGTTGGACTTTGCCTAGAAGGGAATGTAGCGGGGGCCAACCCGTCACGGAGGCGAAAATGGCAGCTCCCCATGACCCCACCGTTGGTGAGGCCATGGAGAGTATAGAAGTACTGGAAGAGGGGAAGATTTAGCATCACCCCCACGAACATTTCGCAGAGGTGTGTGAAGGTGGAGAGAATGAGGACGGCGTTGGGAGTGAGATGAAGATGGTGGATTTCGTAGAAATGGAGGATGGTGAAGAGGAATTCGGAAAAGGGCGGCACCATGCCCGCCAGTAATCCCAGGCAAAGACGACAATCTCTCCGGGTGCGCACCGCGGTGCAAGGGTTCCATGGTGAAGGCCGTGGGAACCCTCGGCCGCTATTTTGTAGAGCGTCGCCACCCTCTCCCTGTCGACAGAAGAAGATGGAAAGGATTGCGCCATTGAAGCAAGAGCATGGTCTTTAGACGGGGGAGTTGAAAGGGCAAAGAGCAGAGTGCGCAGGAATCAGAAAGAGCATGAACCGCTGGTCATGGATGCGAGTATATATAGGTCCCTCACACAGATGGTTTGCGAAAAGGGCGAAAGTACACGATGTTTCGGGTCCCGAGAAAAATCGGCGGAAGTGGGGAGGACCGAGACGGATGTGTACTCAGAAGCAGTGGGTCCATCCAGGAATGCACCGACATTAAATGAGGCCAAAAAGAAACTTGTGCGTGTTCCAGGATGGATCCGGGGGTTACTGTCGGCGTACTTTACACCAGGGTACCCTCTCCGCCTCAGACAAGTAAGACCACATGGCGGCTGGCGAGCAGGCGGGCGAATCAGGCCCAACTCATCGAGCGACCGGCCCACGTGGCGGCTGGTGGCGGTAGGCAATCAGCCCCACTCGCCAGCGCATCGACCCACGTGATGGCTCGCGGCGGTGCGCGATCGAGCCCCACTCGCTGGGCGATCGGCCCACGTGGCGGCCTAGTGAGCAGGCGGTCGATCAGGCCCCACTCACTGGGCGACTGGCCCACGTGGCGGCCTGGCGAGCCGATGGGCGATCAGGCCCCACTCGCCGAGCGACCGGCCCACATGGCGGCCTAGCGTGTAGACAGGCGATCAGGCCCCACTCATCGGGCGGCCGGCCCACGTGGTGGCCTGGTGCGCAGGTGGGCTATCAGGCCCCACTCGCCGGGTGGGTGGCCCACGTGGTGGCCTGGCAAGTAGGCGGGCGATCAGGCCCTACTCACCAGGCGGCCAGCCCACGTGGCAGCCTGGCGAGCAGGCGAGCGATCAGGCCCCACTCGCCAAGCCACGCGGGCGACCAAAATTAAGAGAAGGAGGCTTCGCCTCGAAGTCTCCTTCCCCTAACACGTTGTGTCAGAGCCATTGATTGCGAAGAGTTCTGCGGTCGGCATGACGACGGCCCATCCCTCTGACACCTCACATCTAACCTGTCACAGGAAAGTCACATCCCGGGCGGACCGGGCGAAGCCATACAGCGACACGAAGAATGAGGCTTGGGGGACAGGACTACAGTGATGGGTGTAATAAATGAATCGTAGATCAGTATGATGTCACCTTCTCACCGCCTCGAGCCAGCCCAGTCTATATAAGGGAGCTCTAGTGCATGGAAGAAGAGGGGAAGAAACTGAAAAAGGAATAGAGCGGAACGAACTGAAAGGAAAAGAAAGGGAAAAAGAGAGAGCAAAAAATGAGCAGAATACCGAGCTCAATATACATCAACAAAGATCTAGCGGACGAGGGTCATATTACCCACCGGGTCCCAACACAGGTACATTGGTGTGTTCTTTGATCTGTTGACCCCTGGATCCCTCGAGGGAGAGCCATTAGGGTGTCCGACCGCGAAGACGCTCTCGACTGAACCTTATTCTTTGTCCTGGGAGAAATCCTACCGGCGAAAAATGCCGACACCTTGTTAGGACTATAATATACCTGGTTATGTAGAAATAGTTCTTAACTAATTTAGTTTGAACTAAGTTTATCATAGGTTGTAGATACTAGGCTCATATGATAATACAATCAAATGAGCTCAAATGGATGTTTATATAATGAAAACCAATTTAAACACACTATAGTGATAGAACTACTAAAATGAATGATGCTTAGCTCAATCTGAACAAAGTGGTTTTAATAGCTTGGCTTGCTGTGTATAAAAGATTAATATGTGCATCCCTCAAATAAGTAGTAGGTGTAAGATTAGTTGATATATATACATCAAAAATCATCATTATTATTATTATAAGTTATAGTTAGACACTTAACTAAGATATAAATTTTCATGTAATATATACTTAAGGAGTCGAAATATGAACCAATATGAATAAGATGTCATAATTAAAAGAAAATTCATGTAGAGCTAATCTCAAAACATTCCTAAGGTCAAGATCATATTAGTCGGCAAAAAGATCAACTAGAATTAAGTCTATAAAAGACTTTATTTTTCATATGTATATAAATTATCATGGATAAAAGCAAAAAGATGCAAAACCAGTTTCAAAACACTTCTAGGGTCATAACCTACTAATGCTTGAAAAAATGTTAAATAATCTTATAAGGTGCAGTCGCAAACTTACAAACGAAAAACTAAACCCTTATTGCTAAACTTAGAAACACTTAAGTCTTTTAAGCAGCTCGTCTAAATGCAATTATTAAGAAGATTAGCCTAGAAATACTCTTTAGGGACTACCATATTTTGGAAGAATATTATTATAACAACTTGCTTTGCATCTGAATCCTGCTAAGAACTTAACCCTAAGTGTTATGGTAGCTAAAACCTATTATGTGAATAGTTGAACTTAAGAAATCAATAGGCAAGATACTTGTATAGCAAGAATCATTGTATGACTATGTGTGTATAGGCAGTAGCCTTAGTTTATAAACCCAACATGTATAAATCATCTTTTTGTGCAAAATATACTTAGGGCTAAATAATTTTAACCCATAACACTTTAACTAATGAATTACTTCTACTAATCCAAATAATTGTTGCATCTTGAGTTCGAAGTTATAAATACAAGAATACATAATTTTAGCCCCTTGAATTCATAAAATAAGAATAGATAATCTATAAAAGGAACAGTATCATCACTTAACCTAAAGCTGCTAAATAATATATATGTGTATTATTGTCGCCTAGATTGCGCGTTTTGCCCCTCTCGACCGCGGCTATGGTGGAGTCACCCTTGCTGTTCTCCCCACGGTTCTTGTTCCTCTTTGCCCCTTGCTTGGACGACTCGGGCTTGTCGTTGCCAGGCTTCGGGTTGTCGAGGTGGTCTCAAGCTTTGGCACGGATGGCGTACTTATCCGCCAGCTAGAAGAGCTCCTTGGTGGTTTTGATCTTCCGAATGGTGAGTTTTTCCTTCAGATCTCTATGCTTAACCACGTTCTCGAAGGCAACAATCACTGCCTCATCCGAGATGTCAGGGATGAGGTTCCGTTTGTCGCTGAATCATCGAATGAAGCTGCGCAGTGACTCTC
This sequence comes from Guadua angustifolia, assembly GCA_036346375.1. NCBI lineage: Eukaryota > Viridiplantae > Streptophyta > Magnoliopsida > Poales > Poaceae > Guadua > Guadua angustifolia. Next base: position 54,899,219 of record CM070504.1, on the reverse strand, counting down.
TTGGCTTCTGCACCAGCCGATGCAAGTTATTGTCTGTTCCGGGACATTCATACGTGCCCTAAAAATTAGCAATTAACTGAGCCCGCAACTCAGCCCATGATGATATCGATTGAGGCGGGAGGTTGAGTAGCCAAGACCTAACTGCCCCATCGAGAGTGGTGAGCAAGTAGTTGGCTATCACCTTCTCGTTGCCTCTGACTGCTCTCATAACTGTAGTATAGATCTGCAACCATTCAACAGGGTTAATCTTCCCTGAGTACTTCTCGACCGGACCAGGCTTGAACTTGCCCGGCCATCTGACCGTATGTAGTGCTGGAGTGAACGCCTTGCACCCCTCATCGACGTCTTCTGGCGCTGTCCTCTGTGCGCATCATGCCGAGGGGGAGCCTGTGTCACGGCAACAAGCAGTCCCTCGAGGGCGAAGATTCGCCCTAGTGTGCATGTTGCGTCGGAGATTGACTTCTCGAGGACGTGGACTCGTTATTCCGCTTCTCACGGTCTTCATGATCCCACTCTTCCCTTCGATCTCGTAGGACATCGCACAAATCTCGTCGATTATGCGGGATCCGATCCCAGAGATCTCCTCAGAACTTGGCAGGGGTTCAAACAGATCGTTCTAGAGTTGCAATGACTAGAACTAGCCATCGCTGATCACACTATCCGATGACTATCATGAGATGGTCCCGGCAGATGGCTCCGGGTGCCTTATCGGCTTGGCTGCTCGAACCTAGAATTGGCTGCTCGAGCAGTCTGAGCTTGTGCTACGTCGAGTAGCATCTTCATCTGGTCGAACACCGACATCATAGGGTTAGCCGGGTCCAACGGTGGGAGTGACTTAAATAGCATGTGAGCGCACTGGACGTTGGCTTCAAGAGTGCTGAAGATGTCGCTAGGGTGGCTCTGATGGGACGTTGTTCCTAGGATGCGGCTAGGTGCGCCATTGTGATCGCGCTGCCAAAGAGTTTGCTGCCCCTGAAAACCTGGAACCTGTGGATGAGATGTCGTTGGATTGTCAAGATTGAGATGCTTTGACAATCTGGCCGCGATCCATGCAACGACTGCGGTGGTTGGGTCACGGCGATGGTCCACCAAGCCAGGAGTGACGTCGTCTGTGGTCGCATGCACTATGGAGGCTACTGCCCCATGATCTCGGGGTGTGCTAGGTGGGACACGGTGCTCCTAGCTGTCCGTGGCTTCTGCTCCTAAGTCCCGCTCTTGGGAACTTCTTACAGTAGCACCTTTATTGGCCCTAGCTATGAACACATGACGATCTGTACGACTGTTGTATTGACTGCTAAGGTCATTGTTGTTGTTGTCACTATCGCTCTTTGTGTCAACACACTTGAGGACGCTGGACACTAGAGGGTTAAACTCGATGAAGCATACCTCTCGCATGGGTCCTTGGAACAGGACTCGATGAAGCCAACGTGCTCGAGGTTACTGGCCGGGCCTCATCAGTACAACATGGTCCCGAAGACGATCTCAGATCCCATTGGTGGGGCTTGGTAGATGTTGAGAATTCCAGTGTGGGCGTGTGCCAAAGACATGCTCAATCTACAAAAATAGCTGAAGGCCCCTACCTAGCGTACCACCTGTCGAAGGTTAGTGATTGATAACCACTACTACAGACTGCTTCATCCGCGACACCCCATCATTGCCGGGTAGTCCTGACCTGTAACGTCCCGAAATTTAACCTAAATTTTAATTTCTGGAGTTATTTGAATTTTTGTGAATTAATTAAAATTTATTTGCATTTAATTGAATTTATCTAATTTTCTGGGATTTATTGGATTTAATTGAAATTATTTTCAGATTATCCTTTCTTGAATATTTAAATATCAGAAAGTGTAATTATCAAAAATAAATGAAAATATTTTATTTAGGCTCAAAATGCTCTGAAATATTTTCTGGAATTTTTCTAGAATTTTTCGGGTATTTTTAGTGCCTTAAATAATTCTTTTGAATTTCTAGATTTACTTTTATTTGTAAAACCGGAAAATCGCTTAGCTACAGTATTGGGCCGAGCCCAACACTGTGCTGCGCCAGCCAAAACCCTAGCGCCGCGGATTCCGCACCGTGCGATCTCGATCGAACGGCCGTGGATGAGCCGCGTCGCTCCTGGCGCTTGAGTCGTCGGATCCCAGTAAGTGACCGTCAAGATGACGACGCGTGGCACCGATTCGCCGAACCGTTATTCAATCAGCGCCGTTGGATCGTGATCGAACGGCGAGATGTGACCGAGCAGTATTGGGAGTGTGCGAACTGTGCACCGCCGTCGCCGGTAGGGTGCCGAGGATCGGGTCAGGGATTTTGCGCGAGTTCCAAGGCTTGTCAGAGCGGGTGATATACCCCATCGCATGCAGCACTTCACTCCGCTCATTTTGCCCCTTCTCCCACACTCTGCCATCCACCGTAGACCTCGCCCGAGCTCACCGAAGTAGCTACTCTTCCCTTCTCGGTTCCTCATCGTCCTTCGCCGCCGTCCACCGCCACTCTCCGCCGCAGCTGAGGCCTTCACCGAGTTCGCCGTGTTCCACCGCCTCGACTATACCACTTCTTCACGCCGGAGAAGCCTCGAAGCGCCTCAAGCCGCGTCGTCTTCCCCGAGTTCGGCGACAAGCGCCGCCGCCTCTTATTCGGAGCTTCGCAACTCACCGCCACCGTCGGATTCCCATCGCACGATCAAGGTAAAGCCACGTATATCCCCTTTTAAATCGAGCTGAATCGATATCGGTAGAAAATGGCCGTTGGATCTTAATCGTGCGGCTCGAGTGGCCACGAGGCTTGTGAATAGGAATCACCAAGAAGCCTTCGCCATTCGACCAGATCCGACCGCTACCGCAAATCCAATGTAGTTGCGTGTAGATCCTTTGATGATGGCCGCTGGATTTGGAACGCTCGCTTGGATTGTGCCACGAGGCTTGGTAGCAAGACAACGCCGGTTAACCCCGCCGTTAGATTCTCAACCGACCGCCCGTGCATCCACGAGGCTCGAATAGTAAATCGCCGGATAACCGTGAGCCGTTGGATCTTCATCCAACCGCTGCTGCGCGCCCACGCCGTCGCTAGGTCGGCCGCTTAGCCGCGGCCGCATCCGAGCCGTTGGATTTGAAATGGGCGGCGTGGATGTTGCCGCGTGTGTAGGGTTGGCCGTGCGACGATCGACCGTTGGATTTGAATCCAACAGCCGGGAGATTGGTGTTCGCGTGGACTGTTGTGCGTGTGCCGTGTGTCAACTCTCGGTTGGTCCGAGCACTGTTCATGGGGCCACCTGTCAGTGGGGTGACCACCACGAGTGCTGACGTCAGCATGACGTCATCCGGGCCTACATGTCAGTGTCAGTGTCGACGTGGCCGTCTCTGGTGCTGACACGTGTCGTCGAGAGGATTTAACCGAATTTTCAGTAAGAAAATAAATAGAGTAATTCGGTTTTTCTTTTATTTGAATTTCAGAAAACTTGTAATTGCTATAACTTTTGCATTTTAACTCGGAATTGAGTGATTCCAATGCCCAAAAATTTGTAAAAATGTAAACTATTTAATGGCGATTTTTATTTTATTTTAGTGATGGTCTTGCTATCTATATCGTGCATTTATTGTGTGTTTGCTTGATGCGAGTAGACTCCGAGTTGCCGGAAGTCGGCAAGGGAGAATTCGAAGACCCGTCGCAAGAACCGGACCAGAACCAACTACTTTTCGAAGGTAAGTCATGCTTTGACCATTTTGCCCCTAGACTTTTAAAATATATTTTAATTTAAATTATGCATGCTATATCAATTAAAAATGATACTGTTTATGTGGGAAAGGTAGCTAAAATAACCATCTTGTTTATGCCACCTTGTAATACTATCTGTATGCCCTGAATACCTTGTCACCTTAAGATGTTAACTTACGTTGGATGCTATGTTAATGCCAACACGGGAGGCTAGACCGTGATTAGCTGCGTAGCATGCTTATGCATTTATTGAATGACTTTCAAAATTGCAAAAGAATATTGACTAAACAATTATGGAACACATTTTTGAATAATGCGATGATGTCATGAGACGGAATTGGGGTAGCGACCTATGTGGTTCTACTCGTGCAAGGAAGTGAGCATTGGCATGTGTTGCGATAATGCAAACTGGGGTGGGAAATGATTTGGACCGGGGCAAGTGGCAGGAAGGCTTCGTGCCAGGTGAGCCTGTGTGGCAACGGGATGTATTGAGATTGTGAAGGCTGTGTGCCATGAAATATAAAATGGATGTCTTGCCCGGATGCTTAAGGACTTCACCTTGCAGCCTTTGAACTGAGTTTCTCATACAACCACTTGTCCTAATGGGACGGACCTAGTTTAGTAGGTCTCTAATATCTTTCCTTTGATACTCGGGCACAGCTACACAAAAATGTAACAGATGGGGAGCGCACTGCCGCTGCGGCTTGGTACCCATCCAATCAGATTCACCGTTTCTAAACTTTGGCTCAGTGTGAGGGAAGTGTTAGAAAGGCAATACTAGAGAGGATCACTGGTTAAGTGTTAGTCTTCAAAAGACTTTGTTGTAATCAATCACCTGTGTGGTGAGCGACTGTATCCTGTGGGTAAAGTGTACAACCTCTGCAGAGTGTGTGTGTTAAATCTATTCGAATAGCCGTGTCCACGGTATTGGACATTGCTCGGGATTATAGTCAAGGGTTAGATTTTAAAATAAAAGATGTGGAATGGGTGGTCAGGTGCCAAAAGTCGATGAATCAAACTAGGTCAGGTGCCAAACTCTTGGAATAGAATTGAGAAATTAATTATTAATAATATTGGTTTTACCGCCTTAATCTAATAGGATTACCTGTTAAAAAGAAATGCCGCTTTATGCAAAATAACCAATTAAGCCTTTCCTTTGGAATAATCCATGCATGTAGTAATAGAACTGCATTGTGCATGACTTGTTGAGTATGTTGTATACTCACCCTTGCATCAACAAAAACCTCAGAAGAAGAAGCCGTGCTAGCTTGGGAGGAGGAGTTCATCGAAGGCCAGGAGAATTAGGGATTAAGCCTCGCTGGTTGTTCGTGGCTACGAGGGTTTCATTACTGCACTTTTGCTTCATTGTTAAACTTGTGCTCTTTTGTTATTTATCGCTCGCGTGCGGGCTTAATTATTGTAAGGTGACCATAAGGTCTTGTAACTCGCCTATAATCATGTTTGAAGTACTTTATTATTAATTCATTGCGTGTATGATTGTGGTACTTCAACTCGCTTATCCTGTAGGTACTAGCGTGATCCTGGACTAGTACAGAATACACAGAGGGTCCGGATTTACAGATCCGGGTCCCGACACGACCCGGTAGTGATAATATTATCACTGCTGGTTCTAACTTCAACTGGCAGTGATAAGAATAGTATAATTTTCCCGCACGAATAGAGGCAATATCATTGCCGGGTTTAGAGAGACCCGACAGTGATAAGAAGATATCACTGCTGGTTTATATAGAAAACTGGTAGTGATTTATCATTGCTGGTTTTGTTTTTAAGAGGCAGTGATATGACCATTTTCACTGCCAGTTTTACTCCAAAACCGGCAGTGATATTACTGTTTCCCATAATTAGTTAAGATACAGAACATATCAAACATTGTAATTTATCTCGCATAGAACATATCAAAGCATAATTAGTTCAAAAACAGAACATATTAAACATTTGTAATTTATCTCACGCAGAACATTTTAGTCCATAATTACATATTTAGTCCTAATTATATATACAAAATATAACGGGCCAACGGCTTTTAACCGTTTGAAACCCAAAATGGCGCGAAACCCTATATCAAAAAGTCATCGTCATCCTCCTCCTCCTCGTCGCCAGAGCTGCCGCCGGATGACCGATCGGAGTTGCGGCGGTGCTCCTCCTCCTCCTCCGAATCCGATTCGGTGGCGGAGTTGGTCTTGCCCCAACGCCGCATGACCTCGTCGCAGCCGCTGTCGTCGTCGTCGCCCTCATCCTCCTCCTCTGCCTCCTCCTCCTCCTCCTCCTCCTTCTTCTCCTCCTTCTCTGGCGGTGGAGCGGTGCTTTGCCCAGTATGTGCTCATTTCTTGGGGGGCCATTCTTGCAGCAGTGGTGGATTGTGAGGAGCACCACATATTGAGGAGTCGCAAGATTATATAGAGGAGGAATGGGAAGCCCAACAGCTTGTTTAAATGGGAAGCGCAAGTTGGGTGAGGAATGGGGAAGAGCGACTGTCGTTGGCGGCGGGAGTTGGAAGGTTCATATTATCACTGCTGGTTGAAGTTAAAACCGGCAGTGATAATATTATCACTAACGGTTTTAACTTCAACCGGCAGTGATAATATTATCACTAGCAGTTTAAAATTCAACCGGAAGTGATAATATTATCACTGCTGGTTTTAACTTCAACCGGGAGTGATAATATTATCACTGCCAGTTTTAACTTCAACCGGCAGTGATGAGAAAAATATCACTGCCGTTTTATAGAGAGAACCGATAGTGATTTATTACTACCAGTTGAGCAGTATAATCGGCAGTGATAAAGTCATTTGCGTGAGAAACGACAGCAATATCACTGCCGGTTTTAGAGAGAAAACCGACATTGATTTATTACTGCGGTTGAATAGTATAACCGGTAGTGATAAAGTCATTTGCGCGGGAAACGACAGCAATATCACTGTCGGCTTTAGAGATAAAAGTGGCAATGATATATTACTGTCGGGTTTAGAGAAAGAACCGACAGTGATGATATGGCACTATATATATACCCTGGCTCCCTTCCCCAACCTGTCCAGAACAGAGAGGAGCTCTATTCTTGCTCGATTGGGGTGGAGAGGGGGCAAATTTTTGCTCTCAAATTTGGTGTAATTCGTTTCTAACTCGTGATCTAAGGTTCGTATCTTGATGTACATTTCTTTGGTAGTTTATTTAGTTGGATATTACGTTCTATATTGTTGTAGGTTGTGAGAATTATTTATTGCATAGTCTACACAATTTGAACTCTAATCTGGAGGCTAGATTTGAAATTACCAACTTTTGTATGTATAGTGATTGATGAGATTATGATGTAGGTTGAATTTAAGTATTTAGAGGACTAAATTAGTGATTGCATTTAATACGTTGATTGAATTTAAATGTGGTAGCACTTCATAATTAACTATTGTTTAATCTAATTACTTAAAATTGTTTCTTTACTTCATGTATGTTAATTTAATACTTCTGTAAGTAATGTAAATTTGCTGGATCTTAACCATTATATATAACTAATAGCAATTATTTAATTGATTTTACAATCGAGATTTGGATATAGATTTATAAGTAATGAAAATTTGTGGATTAATTAGCAGTACATAACAAATTAAATGAATAAAACAATTTGAGAGCACTTATTGATTTACTGAGATTTTATTTGTTATAAATATATCTTGATGTACATTTCTTTGGTAGTTTATTTAGTTGGATATTATGTTCTATATTGTTGTAGGTTGTGAGAATTATTTATTGCATAGTCAACACAATTAGAGCTCTAATCTGGAGGCTATATTTGAAATTACCAACTTTTGTATGTATAGTGATTGGTGAGATTATGATGTAGGTTGAATTTAAGTATTTAGAGGACTAAATTAGTGATTGCATTTAATACGTTGGTTGAATTTAAATGTGGTAGCACTTCATAATTAACTATTGTTTAATCTAATTACTTAAAATTGTTTCTTTATTTCGTGTATGTTAATTTAATACTTTTGTAAGTAATGTAAATTTGTCGACTTGGACCATTATATATAACTAATAGCAATTATTTAATTGATTTTACAATCGAGATTTGGATATAGATTTATAAGTAATGAAAATATGTAGATTAATTAGCAATACATAACAAATTAAATGAATAAAACAATTTGTGAGCACTTATTGATTTACTGAGATCTTATTTGTTATAAATATTTGTAGATGGACCGAAGATGGATGTATGAAGCGGATCGTCGCGATAGAGTACTTTAACGGTGTGACTAGTTTTTGAGCACGGCTGCAGCGTACAAGTCAAATAAGCTGATGGACTATATTTGTAGCCCGTGCGTCGATTGCAAGAATGAGACGCAATTTTCTAACCTTGAGGTGATCCGTGCACACTTGCTTCGAAGGGGTTTCAAGCCTGCCTATACCTGTTGGACCGAGCACGGTGAAGATGAGATTGTACGTGAAGGGCATCTGATTGATGATGATGAAGACAACGACTTGACTGCGGTTGAAAATACGTTCGTCGACACCCATGAAGACACATTCATCGATAACCATGAAGATGATCTAGAACAGCCCGATTTTCGCTAGTCCGGTAAGTGAGGCTTGTCATGCTCATGTTTTTCATAATGTCATTGCATCCTCATTTAATTACAATCATGCAAGTGATAGGACATTCATGTTGCATAAAAGAGGGAGTACAAAATCCTAACAATCATTTTCTAAAAACTGCACACATGTTATTTCACCTTACTCAATGACATGTGGGCCATGTTGGTAAGAGAGAGGAGAGTAGGCTGCACATACCTACCACATCAATTCTACGTTACTCACCTCTACCCACCTACCTAACTAGTCTATGACACATGGGACCTACCTTGCATTGGAACTTGTGGGCTGCACATCCTCTCCATGACTTTTCTCACTTAAATCACCCATACCCACTCTTCCACCTACCCTATGACATGTGGGACCTAGCCCCACATGTAAGGCATGAGTGGCAGCCATATATAAGGTGATACACCTTGGTTTCTCCTCCAATTCCTGCTCATTTGCTGCTCCAACACCTGAAAAACAGCAAGAACACTCTCTTCAACCTCTTGCTAATCTCCCCCACAAATCCCCTCCAAACTTGAGTTTTGGTTTGTGCATGTTACACCATCTTGTAGCCAAGGTCAAGAGCTTCACATCCATCCAAAGGGATTCTTGAAGCACTAAGTTTTGGGTGAGTGGCAATCGGTTTTTCATTCCTCCTTGTTCTGAAATTTCTTCTCTTGTGACTCATTTCTTGCCTTTCCATGGAATCCATCCTAAAACCTTGAATCGGGTCATGCATGTCGCGCGGAAGCTTGAGGAGGAGGGCTAGTGGCTACTGCAAGCATGAGCAAGTGAGGGCGTTGTCGCTCACACGGGCTTGAGGAGACGAGCCGTGAAGAACCGGATTGTAGACATTCTTCGCTGCTTCTCACCAAAACCAACACTCACCAAGTGCAAAGGCAACCTCAGAGTGGTAATGTTCTACCCTAGACCACCCTTTTGAAGTCCTAGTACATTGCTATGAAGTATAGAACCCAATAGACAAATAGCAGTTTTGAGACAGATCAGGTCAGCTCGGACACTCCGGAGATTTTGTCCGGATAGTCCGGAGATTTAATCCGGATACTCCGGGGTTTTTGTCCGGATACTCCGGATAGCGCAGGATATACCAGACCGAGAGGGTCAGCTCGGACACTCTGGGGATTTAATCCGGATACTCCGGGAATTTTATCCGGATACTCCGGATAGGGTAGAATTGCGAGACCGAGAGGGTCAGCCCGGATACTCCGGGGTTTAAACCCGGATACTCCGGACTTAATGCAAAATAAAACCCTAAAAATTGAACTTTTGCCGTAGAACTAAATTAGTATTTTCATATTATCAGTAGTACCATACATCATGAGCATTTCATGCATCTTTTGCTCATGTGCATCATTGGAGTTCTTGAAGTGGTGTTTATTGAATTTGAATTTTCTCGTTAGGTGTTGACGCTTCTAAGGCACTTTAGCACGACTACGCTCTCTGAAGTCAAGAGCGAGCAGCAAGGCACTACTTTACTCCGTGACCATGATTGCTCCTACTATTTGAAATTTATGTTTTGGAATTATTTTTATCAATTGCATGCTTACTTTCAACTACAATTATGATTGGGTAGAAAACTTAGCTATTACCACATTGTGATGTTATCCTCTTATCATGTTCTTTTCGTGTTCCATTGTCGCCTAGGTGGTTGGTTTATTACTATTGTATATGGGTTCGTGCGTAATTGCTTAGCCATGCTTAGAACATCATAGAAACCGCGATAGATGGACTTACTCCATCGGTCGCAATGATTGAGAATTCTATGATGATGTAGTTTTCGATTGTTATTTAATGAGTAGACATGTTGGATAAGGACCCTAAGGATTAAATCTCGTGACGTCTCCTTGAGTAACTATCGTCGTAACCACACGCCGCTTTTTGGGACCGGCGAATCGAGTACTTATGTATGACTAGGTTATGTAAACCATGTGCACCGAAATTCCTTGGGCTTAGTGGGCGTCAAGGAATGACTGCCGGAGTTCCCCGGGCTTAGTGGAGCGCCAGGGAATGTCCTCGATTCCTCGAACTTTGTTGAGTTGGGGATGTCCAACAACGGTGTACTCCTTGATCCACACACACCGAGCATCGGGCACGCGGGATCGAGGGTCACTGACCATCCGGATGGTTTAGATAAACTACCATGCATACCGAAAATAGTTTGTCACGCTCACCTCGGCCGACACATCTAAGGAAATGTGTTAATAGCTTGGCTTACGAGTGTGGCGGTCGTGTGGGTAAAGTCGCACCTCTGCAGAGTTTAAACTATTCAATAGCCGCGCCCATGGTTATGACTCGATCTCTTGAATTGTCAACATCAGGCGAGTATTAAGGTCTTGGTAAGACCGGGATGGGAGGGGAAAGACATGAGTATTGAGTACTGTGTGTGTAGTCGAACATGAGCGATGGAACTCATGGTTCGGAGAATGCTTGAAGTCATGAGATAAATGTGATTATGATGATGTTATATTATGTATTAGCATTTGCAAATGTTTATTAAATGCAATTCTTTTCAATCTATACATGTTTACGATCGATTCCAAATATTGCTTTATGCTAAAAACTGCCATTTTGCCTTCCTTTGATGTAGCAACCACATGTAGTTAGAAACCAGCATACAACTTATACTATTGTGCGAGTACACTTTTGTACTCAATCGGATTGTCCACTTGCTGCAGGTGAGGATGAGGCACGCCGGGGACTTTTACCAGGCAGATTTCGATAATGCTAACGCTTAGTCGCCGTTTGCCCCAGCTTGGTCGCTCGAGGGTTTGGGGGCATGCCATGCTGTCCCTTTTGTTGTTTATCTTATGATTTCGCTGCTACTTGATGTAATAACTCTAAATATGTCGTTATGGACAGCAGTCCTACTTTTGGTATGTAATAACGCTACGCTTCCGCTAATTATGTATGTGTTGTGATGTCAATCGTTGATGAGAATGCTCGTGTTGGCTTAACTATCCCGACCAACACGGTATAATCACGGACGCCCGAGGTTCCCTTGATTCACTCGAGATATGCCACGATTTGGTGAATCGCTGGAGTCCCGGACGGTTCTCCACAGTATGCTCAATTGTCGCGATGGCACGCCAAGAGCGAAGAAGGATGGAATGTTTAGACACCCGCCGACCACAAGAAGGAGGAATATCGATAGAAAATACAAGAAACACTTTGCATATGATATGAGGAATATAAGGTTCGGACTCAGTACGGATGGGATGAATCCTTTTGACAATATGAGTAGTCGTCATAGCACTTAGCGTGTGACTTTATGTATCTACAACCTTCCTCCTTGGCTTTGCATGAAGCGGAAGTACATTATGATGCCGTTACTGATCCAAGGGCCGAGGCAACCTCGCAATGATATTGATGTGTTCTCAAACCACTAGTTGAAGATCTTCCGTATTGTGGAACGACGATTGTACGGTATGGGATGAGTACAAAAGAGAGAACTTCATGCTACGCTACGATGTTGTTCAGAATCATCAATGATTACCCCGCTTCTGGCAATCTTTTCGCCGACTATAAAAGGATTCAATGGATGCGTCCAATGCATGGGTGATACAGGTAGCCGGTGGCTGAAACACTGCCAAAAAATGTGTTACATGTGGCATCGTAAGTTCCTTCGCAAGGACCACTTGTATCACAACAATAAGAGAGCTTTTGATGGTACAAAGGAGACTGCTTCAGCTCCAAAACATCGCAATAGCAAAGAGATATTTGCGGCCATAAAGGATATTAAAATTATCCATGGAAAGTGAGCCGGAAGTACATCAGTCCCGAGTTCCGGTGATACAGCTCCTTTGTGGAAAAAGAGATAAGTATTTATAGACCTACCTTATTGGCAGCACCTGGATGTTCGACATGCGATCGATGTCATGCATATAGAGAAGAACGTGTGTGATAGCTTGCTTGGTATTTTACTAGACATACCTGGTGTCGGTGTACTTTGCACCGGTACCTCTCCGTCAGAGAAGTAATAGGCCCGTAAAGTGGCTTGGCCCAGCTTAAAGCCCACGGGCCTCCCCGGCGGAGCAGGCCCGGGCGATCACACCGCCACAAAGCGAGCGGCTCACGGGCGCTTGCCGGCACCTGGTGAGCACGCCGCCTCACCGGGCGAGAAGCCCACGTGGCTCGGCGAGTGGGGCCGGGCGACACGCGCTGCCGGGCGAGTGGCTCATGTAGCCTTTAGCGGCACTGGCGAAGCACGCCTCGCCTGGCTGGGCGAGGAGTCCGCGTGGCCTCTGGCGAAAGCAAGAGGGCATCACGCCGCCATGGGCGAAGCGTTCGTGCAGGCCCGACGAGCGGCGGGTGCTTGGGCCCCGCTGTCAAGCCACGAAGGCAACCAAAGGGAGGGAAGGCTTACCAAGTTTCTCCCCTCGCACCTCATGTTAGGGTCATTAATTATGAAGGATTCAAATTTTTGACACGACGACGGCTCATCCCTCTAACGCTTCTTACCAACCCGTCAGAGGCGCCCCTGCCCTGTGATCAAGCAGGCCTCTCACCGACATTAAATGAGGTTCAAGGACAAGGCTACGAGGCGGCTTAATAAATGCATCGTGGGTCGACGGGAAGCCGGAATGATGGTGTAATTAATGTGTTGTAGATAAGATAGCGCCATTTTCTTTCCTCGCCTAGGGTGGCCTGGTTTATATAAGGGCACCCTAGTGCATGAAGAAGGGGGCCGATCGGCTAGAACAAGAAGCATAGAGAAGCAGACATTGAAGAACACCCTTGTAAACGCTTCCCCATTTTTCAACGAAGAACTAGTAGGACGAGGGCTATTACCCACACCAGGGCCCAAACTCGGTAAATCATTGTGTCCACTAGCTTGCCGATGCCCTAATCCATCGCCAAGAGACATTAGGTTTCAGTACCACCGAAGATCCCTCATCAACCATAATTTCGTTCAGGGAGTAGACACCCCGTTAGCGGAATCTTGTCGAGAAATACAGCCGGGGGACGCCAGTAGGGGCTAGTGGTTGGCTCATCCGCCATCTTCCGGTGGGTTTCGTTCTCGTCCGAAAGGACTTGCGATTGGTGATGGCGAAGCTTACACTCTAGGACAAGATGTGGCGAGGCTAGTAGCTCCCTGAATACGCCCCGCTGTTTCGCCGGACGAGGATCGCTTCCCACCGCCCAAAGAAGAGGGCGGCGGTTACCCCACTAGCAAGCCGGTTTCCGGCTCAGCGCTAATCGCTATGGAGGCCGCCAATCCGCTCAACTCGCATGCGTCCGCTCTCTTGACCACCCGGTGGAACTTGTCGGAGACACCTGCCACTTCGTGGTCTGCGGATATTATGGCCTCATCGACGCTGCTCACCAGCATAGGGATGCCCGACCGTCTCGAGGCCGCCGGTTCCTCGCCTACAAGGTGCCAGAGAGCACACCTAAGCTTCCATTACTTAGCAGAAGTGCTCGCCAGCGGGCCAGAGTAAAGCAAAGGGCATGCAAGAAGAAGGTCCCAGCTCCACGAGGAGACATGGGGACCGAGGTCCCATCTCGAGCTCCGTGCCGTCGCAAGAAGCAGTGATTCAAGGTGGATCGCTCAAAGATCGCCGCTGGCCATGACGGACGGATGGCCCCTAGGGGTGAGAGTTCCTCCCATAACTCTCACCTTCAGGGTGAGGAGGAGGTTCGTTCCTCCGACTCTTTGGGGAGTCGCGGGTCCGCCTTCCCAAAGACGGCCGGCTCGGGTCAGGTAGGCAGATCACCCCTATGGCATCGATGCTGCATTTTCCCGACGCAACCGCTTACGTGGTGTGGCTCGAAAGGTTTCGTTCGGCCTCCATCGAGAAGTAAGACGGCACCGCCAACCCAGAGGAGTTCTTGCAGGTCTACACCACTATGGTGCGTGCTGCTGGCAGGTTTGGAAAGGCCATGGCCAATTATTTTCCCAACGGCCTTGACGGGCGCCCACCCGCCCTCGGTCCGTTGAACTCCCGCGCGATGATCGGTGCACTCGTGAGGAGTTAGCGACCTTTTGTCAACAACTTCCGAGGCTCATTCATACAGACCCGGCGGGAGGATGATTCCATGCCTCTAGCAGAGAGAGGAGTCATTGCGCGATTTTATTCGGGCGATTCTCGCCATCGCCGCAATACGATCCTCGATTTCCGAGCAATGGTCGCCATTGTTTTCAAGAGGCGGCGCGATCGAAGATGCAGGAAAAGATGGTAAACCATGACATCGCCATTACCTCCGAAGCCTTCCGGGCGCACAAGTGCGGGCGGTAGAGGCCGAGGGTCGACATCCATCCGCTGCGCCGTGCGAGGATGTGACGGGGATGAAGCCGGAACTTCAAGGGGCCCCGGCCATGCAACCAGGAGGACGCGGAAGCGTGAGGCAACCGAGACCAGCGGTCTCGCCGCCGAAGCGTGAGCTCAAGATGCCCGATCGCCAAGCGCGATCGCTGCGGATCGGGCGGATTTTACCATCGCGAAGCGGCGGACGACTGCCGCGAAGCGGCGCGGATGACCGCCGAGGCCGGCGTGGCGACCGCTGCGATTGGGGAAACGACTGCCGCGAGGAAAAGGAGGGCAAGACTTTCGCCCAATCAACCAGACTAACTCACGGCCCGAGGATTGCCGGCCAGAATAAGATGGTCGAGCGGGCGGCTCAAGGAGAACCGCCTCGCGATGACGGCTCAGATTTAAGACCCCGCCACCGCCTTCCAGCCAGGACTACGCCGTGGCATACATTCATGGTGGCTCATCCACCTATCCCTCCAACACTTCTTACAAGCGGTTGAGGAGGGAGGTGTGCGCCACGGCGTCGTGCTCAGGGGCATGTCGGATGTTGAAGTGGTCGGAGGAGTCGATCACCTTCAGTCGGGCTGACCACCCTGAGAGCACCGCCGGCGTAGGTCACCTTCCGATCGTGGCTTCTCCTACGATCCGGAACGTGAAGCTCAGGCGAGTGCTGATGGACGGAGGAAGCTCCATCAACCTCCTATCCTTCGAAGCTTTCCGGGCGCTCCAGGTGCCAAACTAGGAGCTATGCCCTACTCTACCTTTTTATGGAGTGTCTCTGTGGGCTAGCATGGTCCCCTGGCCAAAGCGCCTCATACCTTTTGGGGAGGAAAGCAACTTTCGTACGGAGTTGGTCGACTTCGAGGTCGCTGATTTCGACCTCCCGCATAATGCCATACTTGGCTGATCAGCTTTGTCCAAGCTTATGGCGGCAACCCACCGTGGCTACATGGTAGTGAAGATGCCAGAGGCCTAGGACCCAAAGGGTCCCATAACCATCCGTGGACAGCCGAGGCTTTGCGCTACCACAAGCACGCAGAGACTGGCCGAGCCACCTATGGGAAGTTTAGCCGATGTCGCCTTTCCCGGAACCCTCAGCGAGATCCTGGCCGCTCGTTTCGCCTGGCGAGGTAAAAAATGGTCTCCGAGCGCGGCGCACACCAGAAGTCTGCTTTCATTGGCGCTTAGCCTCGGGCCAATAGGAAGGCGCGACGTCACCTTCCTCCGCCTAATTTCGGCGTGTTTGCTTAGCAACCGTCCGATATGACCGGGTCCCAGAGAGGTTATCGAGCACCAACTGCTACGCCCCGAGGTGTGCCCGCTCACTAAAAATCGCCAGCGCCAGAGCGCCAGATGCCATTCGGAGGAGGTAGAGAAGTCTGCCGACGCAGGATCATTCGGAAGTCTCTCATCCCGAAAGTGGTTCGCCAACCCTATGCTCGCCAAGAAGTCCAACGGAAGTGGCGGATGTAAGGCCGATTTCACCGACCTTAACAAGGCTCGCCTGAAGGATTCCTTACCCTTGCCGCAAGATCGACCTTATCGCTGATTCTACTACGGTGTGAGCTGTCAGGCTTTCTGGATGCGACTGGGTACCATTAGATTAGCATGGTAGCGTAAGATGAAGATAAAATCGCTTTTGTAACACCCATATGCTTATTGTTATGTCGTAACGGCTTTTGGTTAAGAAATGCTGGTTCTACTTTACCAACAACATGCATGTCACTTTCCGCCCACGTATAGGGTGCAACCTTGAGGTGTACGCCGACACCTGGACATAAAAGTGAAAAAGAGCGAAGACCTGATTGAAGACCGGAGGAAACTTTCGCCAACCTTCTAAGAATTGTTTGAAGCTCAACCCCGAGAAGTGTGTATTTGGCGTTCCTCCAGAAGTCTGTTAGGGTTCTCGTGTCAAAGGGCATCGAGGTCAATCCTCGACAAGATAGCGCACCATTGAGCACATGAAGCCACTGCTCGACTAAGTGTAATGCCCTGCTGGTCGCCTCGGGCCTCCCCATGCATTTAACGCCTAACCGAGAGAGAAGTCGCTTTTTCAAGCAGCTGAAGAAAACGAACCATTTTGAGTGGATCGAGGAGGCTCAACAAGCATTTGAAGACTTGAAGCAAGATTTCTCTCCCGCTTAGTGTCTGGTCGCCTCACCGGTGAGCTATTGTTTCAGACATTGCTGCTACCCCGCATTGGTGAGCGCAGTCGGGTGGCGAGAGGGAAGGCATTCAAAAGCCGCCTACTACATCAAAGAAGGTAGTTACACGGAAGCGAGACTAGGTATCCGCAAAGGCAAGATGTTGTACGCCATTCCGGTGGCGCCCCAGAAGCCGCGCACTACTTTCAAGGGCGAGAAGTCACGGTGGTCACCGCCAACCCTTTACGAGAAATCCTCCACAACCGGAAAGCAGAGGGCCGACGCTAAGTGGTCGGGTGGAGCTAGGGGAATTTTGTCTTAAATTTGTACCCCTGACCGCCATCAAGAACTGTGGTTGGCGGAGTTCGTCGAGTGACTCCGCCGCTTCCCCGGTTGAAGAAGTACCCGCGCTTTCCCCCGACTTTATTTTTCGACGGCCCTTCAGCTCCACGCGAGGGTTGGGTAGTCCTGCCCTTCCGACCGTGACATCCTCCAAGATGTGGTCGCCACTTCAAAGCCACTAACAACATTGCCGAACACGAGGGCTCATCGCGTGGTTGCGCTGTTCTCAAAGATTAGGGCGTCCGACGCCTCCAGTTAAAGGAGACTTCGCTAGTCATCAACCAAGCGAGAAGGAATTCAAATGCTCTGATCCTACCATGGCCACCTACTTGGCGGAGGTTAGGAAAATGGAGCGCCATCAAGGATTGGGATATATCCATATCCTCGACGCGACAACCATCCGCGCTAACGAAGCTTTCATAGCTCAGATCTCGAGAGCCTTCCGCTCCGGCCGGGTCTTTGAAGAAAGGCTCTCCGATCGGCTCGTTGCTTCCCGCTTACGGGAGGACGGCCCAGCTCAGTTGTTGCCCCCCGCCTAAGCGGAGGACGGCAGTAGCCGCTGGCGCGCACCGGGAAAAGTCCGCCCAATCGAAGTATTCCGCGATCACCGTGATCGCTTAACTTGGCCGAAGGCCAGTGATGGATCCCATCCTAGCCTTCTTTGCGAGACCGAGAGGTCCTCGACGATAACGCTTTCATCGAAGGATAGCACGAAGGCTAGGTGCTACACTCGTGGATGGGGACCTATACCACGACGAGGATCGAGTTCTTGACCGCGGCAGACGGTCAATCGGATCCTAAGCTCGTGGCCTCGGCCACGACCAAGCACGTGCCGAGGCGCTGACTTAGAGCGCTGGGCTGGACCCGCACAATTTCACTCGACCTAGAGCTGGCTGACCCGAGCACGCCTCGCCGACTCGAGTTTCAAGCGGCCCTCGCTCGAGTCAGAGTCCATCCTGGATTTTTGATCAAGCATTTGACCGGCGGTGTTCCAAGGCGCTGGTCGGGGCAGAGCAAGCGCGCAACAAGTTCGAGCGGTTATCGCCACCCTCAACGCATGAAGGCCACTTCCGAAATCTCTCCCGCTCATAGTGCAGAGGAGGTATAAAGACCAAGGATGCGCAGACTTTCGGGAGAGACGAAGACAACGCACAACACGCCATAGCTCGAGCTTAGACATGACGCCATAGCTCGAGCTTAGACATAGCCATTGTTAACACTCGAACAGAACACGCCCTGTACTCGTAAATAGCTAAGAAAATCGCCGCAAGGCGATCGAGTAGAGCTATTACTCCACAGGCTCGAACCAAGATAAATCTCTTGTTCTTCGCCGTTGTCGCCTTTGTTCACCATAACCCCGCTTACACTTTTTCCTCCGCTCGAGCGGCATCGCCGTCCCCAGATTACATCGACCCTCATCCCATTTCTTGCGTCACGATTCCGATCGCCGATAATCGAAGCTTCCACCGGTGGGGCCTGATTGCTTCGCTTATTCGCAGAACGACACCAAGAATCCGGAGCATGGCGACTTCATCGACGGATTTTCTCAAGCATGGATTCGCATGCATCCGACCTGTCCTCGTCCTTTTCGCCACCGCCGCCGAGCATCACATTTCGATGGCGGGCCAAGGCGCGAGGGAAATGCGGATGACCGTGATCCGCAGACTCAAGACGCCGCCAATGGTGCATGTCGCCATTAACTGCTTATAACCGCCCGGCGGAAGCCCAGAGAGGGCCGCAGACGCTCGATCACGACTTCTCCCACGGGATCACCGCTATCGCCGGCCGCGGCCGACCGAGAGGGCAAAGTCGAGTTTGGCCGAGCCCCGCCGAAGAGCTCGATCGGGCTGCGACCGAGGTCGCACTCCGCAGCACCGGTCAAAGACTGGGACCCGCCTCCTAAAAGCGATGGCAGACGCCGCGCCTGCCGCTCACAAGCAGCCTTTCGACGCCTCGACGCAGAGCTTAGCACCAGCAATGGCTCAGGACGGGCTTTAACACAGACGCCACGTCGTCGTGTGGGCACTGCATCAAGTAGGGCCAGCCCGAGCCAATCCACACAACTCCGAAGTCGACCGGGCAGCAGGTCCGCAGACCTTCTCCCGGACGTTACCAGCGCCGCAGGTCCAGACCACCTGCTACATTTACCAGTGATTCCCGCGTCGCACCGTGGTCGTTTCCCACTCAAGGTCGGGCCGAGGCAGCCTCGACCAATCCGCAAAGAAAGCAGGGACCTTGTCGGTGATGACCACACCCGGCCAAGACTGTCCCGCCTATGGCTGCATGGCGACTCGACGGCTCATACACGGCCGCGGGCTTGCCGTCTAAGCCCGCTACGATCGAAGCTTTTGACGGGACCAAGAACCCCGGCGAATTCTTGTCCATCTACTCGACCGCTATCTTGGCAAACCGGGTGACGAGCTTGTTATGGCTAATTACCTCCCGATCGTCCCCGGACGGTGCCGCAGCAGATTTGGCTCTTCAACCAAGCCCGGGTTCCTTCAGTCGGCGCCAGATCCGTAACGCCTTCCTCCAACTTTCGAGTTGTTATGAGCGCCCGGGAAGAAGGGAGAAGGACCTGGAAGATGTCATCCAGGACAAGAATGAGCCGCTGCGTGATTTCATGCGGCGATTCATCCGCACGAGGAACCTGATTCCGAGCATCTCCGACGAAGCCGCCATTAAAGCTTTCAAGTTTGGTGTCCGCGACGGCGCCTTCATCAAGACCGAGATCACCTCGAGGCTCAACGTCAACAAGCTTTTTCCGCATGGCGAGAGCACGCACGGACGCTTAACGACGCCGTCTCGCCGAACGTGATCACGCACTCAAGGTAAGCTTGGTCTAAACCGCATGCAGGCCGCCCATCCAACTCCAAGGGCACCGACCACGCACCACCGCCAAGAAGCGGAAGCGCGATCTCGTGGGCAGCGAGGTCCGCCATGGGTGATCGCTTTGGCGATGGCCGCGAGGTCCTTGAGGTCCGAGATCGCTCTGAAGGCTCCAAGCCTCGCCAAGGATGACCCCGACTCGCCAGCGCAGAATCCACCCAGAGGGGAGGGCCGACGACCCGGCCCCGACAGCCGACGCCGCCGCCAGGGGACCGAGGGTGCTGGATATGATGAAGCAAAGTTCGCTTGCTTATAGGGCGGCCGCCACGATCCGCGACACCGCAGGCTTGGTAGAGCAAGCCGGAGGCCTTCTATGATGGGCGAGGTGAGATGCCCGACTCTCGGCGATCGACGACCACCGACAGGTGAACGCCAAGACGAGCACGACGACGCCGACGGAGTTCCAAAGAGGGCGAAGCGCCGGATCGACGCTATCTTCGGGCTGCTCGCCGGCTTACTGCACCGACGCGATGTCAAGGCCGCCGCACGAACCATCTACCAGGTCGCCGCTGGGAAGCCCATCGAGTAGCCCTACAAGTGGGCTGGAGCCACCATCACGTTCTCCCCAGAGGACGCTCTCCCAGGTATGGCCCGAGACCTAAAGACCGCCTTGGTCGTGACCCCGACCATCAGCAATACCGCGGTCGGACGTGTCATGGTCGACGGCGGCAGCTCTCTTAACTTGCTGCAGGTAGGAGCGCTTGACCGGATGCAGATTCTGGCCGAAGGTCAAGAGCATCGCCATACCCTTCTTCGATTGTCCCCGGAGCTCGACCATTCCCTAGGGCGTGGTCTTGCCTGTTACCTTCGCTGCTTCTGACAACTTCCGCACTAAGCTGGTCACCTTTGAGGTGGTCGAGGGTGGCCTCCGCATGACAACGCCATCCTTGGGCGGCCCGCCTTGGTCAAGTTCATGGCGCACTCAACCATTATGGCCATCGATGCATGAAGTCGCCCGACCCCAACGGCGCTATCACTGCAGGCGAGGCGACCAAGAAAGCAAGACACGCATGGAGACCGTGGCCCCGGCTCTTGCCGCTTGTTGCCCTGTGGTGGTCCGGAGGTGACGGAAAAGAGCGCCTTGACGAAGGCAGGCGATTCAGCCCAGCATGGCTAAAGGCCGTAGCACTCGAGGAGGGCGACACGAGCAAGTGCATCCACGTTACCGAGCCGAAGTTCCAAATAGATCTCGAGCTCGCCACCTTCCTCCGCGCCAACAAGGGTATATTCGCCGAGACCACGGACATGCCCGCGCCTCGAGGAGGTGATCGAGCAAAAGTTGCAGAGACCCGACTCGACCAGGCGCTTAGAAGTCGCCGCTTCCCCGAGAAGGTCGCGGTCATTAAGGAGAATCTTGACAAGTTCTTGAAGGCCGCTTCATCCACGAGATTGACTACTCCGAAAGTGGCCGCCAACCCGGTCATCGCCCAAAAGAAGGGCGGAAAGTGGAGAATGTGCGCCGACCATACGGGTTGAACTCGCCCGCCTGGCGACAACTTCTCTTCCGCAAGATCGACCAGATCGCCGACGACCGCTAACGCCAAAATGCCGAGCTTTTTGGACGCTTACTCGAGATACCACCAGATCAAGCCGGGCGGTTGACGATGAGAGCAAGATGCCTTCATCACACCGCTCGGCACCTATTGCTATATGACCATGTCGCTTGGTCTACGAATGCGGGGCCACGCCCAATTCGATGACCAGGACGCTCAACCACGATCGGGCGTAAACCTTGAGGTCTACGTGGATGACATCATCGCCAAGAGCCCTCCGAGGATCGCACCACGTCATGACTCGAGGAAACCTTCGCCAACCCGAACAGCACAAGATCAAGCTCAACCCCGAGAAGTGTGTGTTCAGCGGGCGCCGAAGGTGCCTGCCACATGATCGGGGCTCGGGGTCGGTCCAACCGAGAAGATTGAGGCGACGAGAAGATGGCACCCCGACCTCGATCAAGCTGTGCAGAGCCTCACGGGCCGCATGGCCGCCTCAAAGAAAGTTCATCTCGAGGCTCGGGCAGAAGCGGCTCCCATTCTTCCAAACTCTCGCAAGCACGGGCTTCGAGTGGACTCGGAGGCGCAGCTGTCCTTCGACGAAATGAAGGTATATCCGCTGCCCCACCCTCCCCATAACGCCACAACCCGGCGAGAGGTTGCCGCTTTACTCGCGCCACCACCCACGCTGCCGCTGCCGCCTGGTGGCGGAACGGGATCTCAAAGAAGACCCAATTTATTACGCCGAGGTCTTGCACGCCCAAAGGAGCGCTACCCGCAGTACGGTTGCCAGATGTTTTCTCATGGCGCCGCGCAAGCTCCTAAGACTATTTTTAGGCGATTCCGTTGTTGTTCCGGCAACTTCCCGCCGGGACATCTTGCGGAACCCAGACGGCGGCGCGGTGCATCGCCAAGTGGGCTATGGAGTCGGGCGGCATTTGACGCCCAGGTCGCCGCCGAACAACCATCAAGTCACTGTGTGCTTGCCGACTTCGTGGTCGAAAGCAGCGCCGCATCGCGCTCGAGCCTGAGGTCGAGGACGAAAAGCCTTGGGTCATGTTCTTCGATGGCTCGAGGTCTTTCAAGCGCCAGGGCTGGCATCCTTATTCTCACACCGCACGGCGACTAGCTGAGGTACGTGGTTCGTTTTGGGTTCGCGGCCACCAATAATGTGGCAGAGTATGAAGCTCTCTTGGCGGGCCTCCGAGCTTGCAAAGCTTTGGGCATGCGCCGGTTGGTTGTAAAGGGCGATTCCCAGCTCGTCGTCAATCAGTACAACAAGGAGTACCAATGCCCGGAGACTCGATGGCTAAGTACCTTGCCGAGGTGCGCAAATGGAGAAGTGGTTTCGAACTTGAGCTCAAGCACATTCCTCAGAGGGACAACTCAACACCGATTTCTCTCCAAGCTCGCCTCCGACAACGAGATCCCGCCCGACGCCATCCCGAAACGCGGACGGCTCCTCGATCTCCGCCAGAGGTTTTGCTCGCCGTGGTCGAGGATACACCTTCCGGCCGATCCATCCGCATACTTCCTTGCACGGGCGACTCTACCAACCGACCGCCGAGAGGAGCGTGTCAAGCGCCGGGCGGGTCTATACACGCCGCCGAGGGCAAGCTCTACAGTAAAATATCTCCAGATCCCCGACGCGGCATCTCCACGAGGAGGGTAAGTACTACTAAATGACATCCACTCGCCTCTCAGGAGCACATTCTTCAGATAAGACGATGGTCGGCAAGGCCTTCCGCGATGGGTATTATTGGCCGATGGCGCCACAAGATGCTCGTGACATCGTCCGCGACCGCCAAGCATGCCAATTCCACGCCAGAAATCGCACCACCGCCACGCCTTCGCACCATCCCGCCACCGCCTTTCTCGACTGGGGCCGGATATCCTGGCCCTTTTCTCAGCGCCGGGGAAGAAGTTCTCGTCAGTGGCCATCGACACCTTCACCAAGTGGATCGAAGCTGAGCCAGTCTCGACCATCACTGCTCGGGCGGCCGTTCGTTTTTTCCGCTTGTTCGTGGTCACCAGGTACGGGGTTCCATGCAAAATTATCACTGACAACGGTGCCTAGTTTACCAATGAGTTGTTCTAGGAGTTTTGCGAGGAACTCGGCATCAAAATATGCTTCGCTTCGGTGGCTCACCCCCAGAGCAACGGAGCAGCGGATGAGCTCGAGCACTACGGCAAGACCTGGGTGGACGAACTTCCCACCGTCCTATGGTCTATTCATACCACGACAAGCCGGGCTACACGGTCCACACCCTTCCAGCTCGTGTTCGTGCATCGGCCGCCCCGCCTCCCGAGGTTACTGGCTCGCCAGAGTCACTTGGTCGACCAAGTCGACATCGAGCACGAACGGTCCCTCGACCTTACCCTCACAGAAGAAGTAAGATGCCATGCACTGCTACGATCAATGCACTACCGCAAGCTCTTCAGACATGCGCCTTGGCCCAGACGCACCTAGAAGCTCCTTGTTGGGGACCTAGCTCGAGGAGAATTCAGAGCTCGTCCAACACCAACAAGTTGTCCCCACGTTGGGAGGGCCCCTACAGAGTCGTTTCAACAGATCGCACGGGGCTTACCGGCTAGCGATGCCCGATGGCAGAGAGCTCTCTAGCTCGAGGAACATAGATCACCTTCGAAAGTTTTATGTGTAATCTCTATAACTTAAATTTCAATAAAGCCGTTCATTTATTCTCGCTTTTTATGTCCGCTACCACTTGTGTTGTCGTTTTTTCCGAGACTCCTTTTTCTATTTAACACGACCTCCGGTAGCCGCAGATTCGCTTCCTAGTCCGGTGTCGCGAGTTTGACGCTCACCCCAAAGGAAGAGCTAAACGTAGTTTAACCTCTTCGCAATCTAGCTCTCTCGCGTTCGGCCCGAACCGAGAGCCTCGCCATTTTGATCATGGGCAATGCGACGCCGCGATGGTCGCTCGAGCGCATCCAATGTGACCGCTTACTTAACGGGTTCGCTTCAAGGCTATTCTACTTTTTGTGGACTTGTCTCAACTCTGCAGGTCGTGGCCGCTTGTCCATATCTACATCTTACACCCGAGGCACGCATCGCTCAGCCTCGGGCCCAACGGAGGCTGGATTAGGCTATCCTATTGGCACACAACCAAAAGAGCGTGGGCACGGCAAACAAGCGGAGCAAAAGGGACTCCAAGTATCCTCAACTATAGATTTAGAACAGGACGAGGTTTTTGTTAACCAAAAGCAACTGCTTCGTTAGTGCATTTCTTGCTTTTTAACATTTTTACAGTCGGCCATCTCATGGGCAAGTTTTTTCCTGCTCGAAAGGCCACTTTTGCCCTCGTGGTCGCTATCTCACCCTGAGTTGGAGGGCTTATCAAGCATCCACTCGCTCGGCGCTTTCGCCTTGTTGGGCAGTGGGCGCCGCTTTGTCGACACGCCAAGCTTTCCTCGAGTCCCGGCCTTGATCTCGAGCCCGAAGACGCTTTCTCCACGAAGCCTTCTCGAGCGCCGACCTTGGCACGCCAAGCCTCGAGCCCTTGGTGGCGCCGAGCTCTCCTCCACCATGGTTTTGGCCTCCACTGGGGATGCCTTGGTCGAGGATGACGCTTAGCAAATGCCTTTCCAATGCCTCGACCTTGGCGCTGCTCGCTTGTAAGCACCTTGGCCGAGGAAGTCGCCTCGTCGCCGGCAGCTTTCTCCAATGCCTCGACCTTGGCGCCTGTCTCGCAAGCGCTTGGCCGAGGAAGTCGCCCGCCACGGGCGGCCCTCTCCAAAGACTCGACCTGACCCGCAGGCCTCGAAAGACCGAGTCCGAGGACGGCTCGCTCGGGCGGCCTTCTCCAGCGCGCCCACCTTGGCGCTGGTTCAAGCGCCGAGCGCTTGGTCGCCCGAGCCTCGCTCCCACCCATGGCCTTGAAGCCGCTCGCGCCGAAGCCCCGGGTTTGCTCGAGCTCGCCGCAAGGTCACTCTCCGCGCCACCATCGCTTGACGAAGGTCGCCGAGATCCTCGTTAGCCCGCCGAGCTCGCTTGGTCGACCTCGATGGTTGTGCAGTAGTTTGGCGCGCTGCCTCCCTGCTTCCACCACATTCAGAGCCCCTAAGCACGCTCAAGATGCTCGTGGAGACCTTGCAATTTCTGGAGACGCTGCCGACGCCTTTAAGAGGACGGGAAAGTGGCATGTAAGAAGTTGACAAGAAAACTCGACCTAACGATTGCAGGCATGAGAGGGGATCCCTTACCTCGCCAAGACGATTCTCTACGCTACAAGACGGTGAACTCGCTCAGCTCCCGATTCGAGAGCGGTCGATCTCAGGCTCTTCTTCCCAAGACCACGAGGCCGGGTCGACCTCGACCTCCGGCGGCCGAGATCTCGGCTAGGGCCGCCACCCCTGATCGTGGAGGCTTTGAATCTCGCCGCCACGCACTCACGGGTCCGACTCTCCGGCAAGAGGAGGCGCAAGAAGAGCCACGGCCCCACGGTGGTTGGGGCCCCGTCCGCTTCCGACAGAGTGGTCACGCCATTAACATCGAGCCCAACCTCAATGGTCGAGGCTCGCCACCTCCGGCAGCGGGGCGGCCACCGATCCACCGCGCTGTCCCCACAACGCCGCCATTCCCGCAGCTTTGGGACGCCGCAACTTGAACCGACACGGCCTCGGATCGGCCGGTTTGAGGTGCTCCCAAGCAAGAACTGGCACCGGTGCCATCTCCCACATCGACCTCGGGGATCATGCCGCGACGACGACTCGCCGGGTGCTGAAATCTTCACTGGACGCGGGTTGGTTTTTCTTCGCTCGTCGTTGACCCTTGGTAGAACTCACCAACCGGGCGAGCTTACGGCCCCAAGGGGTCCGCTCGGGCGTGAAGGCCAACGCTGGACCAACTCAAGGTGTCCTCCTCTCGACTCGGACTCGCTCGACAACAGCATCGTTAAACGAAAGCAAGTTTCGAGCTCGGTGCTCGAGGTCCGCGATCAAAAACATACACTAAGCCGTAAAGACGCGAGGAAGGCAAGTCCAAGAGGCCAGAATTTACCTAGACGCCACCTCCGCCTCGCTGAGGGTCAAGAAAGGTCTTGCTGCCCCGAGGCCGAGGGGCGCCGCTATGCGACGTCAGCGACCGGAGGTCTCGGCCCATGCCGCTCCACGCCATCCGCCGCAAGGGGCTCGAAGCTCGAGGTCCCGGAGCCGGAGAGGGCTCGAGGTCCTCGGCAATGCCGCAAGGCTGGCCGCAAAGAGGAGAGCGCTTAGGCTGCAAGGCATGCAAGCACAAGCTCGGGGACTCGACCGGGGATCTCTACCATAGCACGGTCCCCCACTCGACGTGGGACTTCTTCGCCCGGTGGCCCGCTTCCAAACAAGGGAGGCCTCTTCCTCCCTTTTCATGCCCTTGCCCTCGCCGTGGGGAGCTCTCTCCGCCGCCTCTAACAACTCCCGCTGATCCCGCGGCGTTAAGCTCAAGAAGGCTCGGGCGATGACTCGAGCGCTTGGTCGATGACTTACTCGCCTTTGCGACGGAGCACGCTTTTCAGATGTGGTCGCCAATGACGAATCGTGCACCAGCCTTCCCGAACATCTCAGACATCTTGGAAGCGACTCCAGATTTCTTCAGGCCGCAAAAAGAGGCGGCCGTCAGAAGGATCGAAGGTGGACTCGAGCAAGACCTTGGGACAAGAAGGCTTACGGACGCACTCGCGTGGTCGGGTCGCCGCGCCTCGATCTCGTGAAACGGGTGCATCCTCCTCCAAGAGGGACACGCACTCCGCAGAAGTCGCGGCAACGCCGCCTGCTGAGGTCACAAGATAGCACAGATGTGTATGAGGGCGATGGCTTCCTCATCGACCTCGAGGTCGTCCGGCCTGTGGTCCCTTCTTCCCGGATGGAGGCCCCTCAGACACCAACAAGTCGACCTCGCCTCTTCGTAAAACCACCGCCGGACCACGGGCCAAGGAGTCCCATGTTGGAACTTGGGAAGGCTCTACTTGAGCCCCACCCATAGCCTAAGTAGAGGCATTCGACCACGTGGTCCTTCCCGGAGCGGAAGAGGTCAAGCACCTAAGAAGAGTGAGGGGTCGAGATGATCCCGAGGAATCCTCGATAGATGGGAGAAGATGGTGAGAAGGAGAACAGAACCAAGCACTGTGTTGATGAGCTCGATGTCGCACCGGAGAGGACCCTTTGCATTTAACTCGCTTCTCCGAGGTCCGCAGTCAAGAGGACGAGTGCTCGGTGACAAACGATCTTGTCGCCCTTGTTGCGGCTCGGTCTCATTGCTCGGCAGCCGCCATACGTAATGGATCGAAAGTCCTGTGGCTTCGAGTTCCTTCATCCTTGCGTCGACAACAGGCTCCTCCCTAGCTTGGCCATGGCGATCGCGGGCCGGTTTTGGTCAAGGTGGGGAGGAGATTCTCGCTGGGCAAGGAGGCTTGGAGGACGGCGGGCGCCGGACAGGGTTCTTTCATAAAGACGCCGCGGTTTCGGTTTGGTGGCTGCCGCCGCTGAAGCCGGGTCCACGGCGTCAAGGGTGCGCCGCCACGATTTGACAGTGCTTAAGGCCGGCTGCGGTTTCGAGACGCAGCAGTGTCGCCAACCGCTTGCATCTGCATCAGGTTCCGGAGATCAAGAGGCACCAGTGTCGCCACTCCGGGCTCGGCGCATGCTTCCGCCCGACTCGACCTCAAGAGAATTCGCGAATCGGTTCGGCCAGAGACTCAAGGTCGGCCTGCTGGCCACGACCTTGAGCCTCTGGGGCTAGCCGACGAGGTCTGGAGTTCTTGACCGCCGGGCAAGACGGTCAACGGATCCCCGAGCTCGGTGGCCCCGCCACGACTGGTAAGGCCGAGGCGCCGACCTAGAGCGCGCTGATCCGGCACGGCCCCGCCGACCTAGAGCGCTGCTGACCTGAGAAAGACGCTTCGCCGACCTCGAGCTCAAAGTGGCCTCGTCGAGCCTTAGTCCATCCTGATTTCGGATCAAGCATTTGACCTGCTGCCTAAGGCGCGTCGTAAGGTGAGCAAAGCGCAACAAGTTCGAGCTAAGCATCGCCAACCTCAACGTGCATGAAGGACACTTCCGAACACTACAAGAACAGGAAAAATTCGTGGGCCAAAACCCACAATTTATAAAACCCACGAATTTAAGATAAATTGTATAAACCGTCAATTTAATTCACGAATTTAACTCGACGAATTAATCAATTAAATTGTGGGTACCATTTAATTTAAATTAAATTGTGGGTTATCGAAAAACCCACTAATTTAACATTTAAATTTGTGGTCGAGAAAACCCACGAATTTAATCATAAATTGGTTGAGAAAACCCATTTAATTTAATAGAGCTAAATTGTGGGCTAGCGTAAACTCATTTAATTTAATCGATAAATTCGTGGGTATTAGTGGGCTCACGAATTTAACAACCATCATACTAAAAAAAAATTCGCCGCCTTTTGATGCTAGGAGAACACATAATGTTAAATACATAGATGTATTCATCCACACACAAAAAAAGGAGCCAAAACTAACATGATACTAAATGATATTTCATTAACACTTATACAAATCAAATTAGCCTTAGGGGTCTAAAAGTCAATATTTAAGTAAATAACGGAAACATGGGGGTGTAGAATGAAGAGATAAACAACAGGGTGAATATACATAATTTCTCCATTTCTTTCATAGAAAACAATGAATAACAAAAGTCCAAATCACCTATACTCTGAACATTCTGGCTGCTTTTTGAAAGATGTTGAAAGTCATCTACCATTCTTTTGATATTCATACCGAGGTCCCCAAAGTTCTCGAACATGTTAGCTCTAAAAAAATCATCTTGTACCGATGATAGAACCACCTCCTGTACAAGCATATTTGACATGGATCAACACTCAACAAAGATTCCATGCATTATATTTCATCATAACTCAAACAGAAGAAATTGTCATTTATCAACTCGCTGGTCTTTAGGATATTAGCAAATCCCCTAAGATCCACTTTATTGTTCTCAATTCCAATAAGCTCATGAACCATTGCCCGTGAATCCAAAAATGCAAGAAAATTAACAGAAAAGTACATTTGAAACAGGAAAAATAGATAATCTTTTTAGAATACCTGATATGTCCATTGGTTAAGTAGTGGGGTGACAGGATCATCCTTCTCATCAATCACCAACAACAAGGAAGAGTTCTCAGCATTTAAAATCAAACAGGCCACTTTCCTGCTCATACACCAATCTCTGCACATTTCAAATTGTAAGTGCTTCTGGACAGGTTTCATATTGGTGGGTGTGTCAAAACAAACACTTGTACCATAGTGACTCCTACAAAGATGACATATAGAAATTATAAAATGACTCCAAAGTATAATAAAAACATCACTCCCGAAACTACATACCTTTTATATTTATACCACTCCACCCATGTACATAAACAAAATATAACTATACCCTTGTGAGTCTATGGCTCTACGCCGCATTCTCACTGCTGGCTCAACAGGTAAAAGTTATACAAATTCCAAGTGACTCTCAGCTAATACCCCTTCTGATTTACAGTCCTTTAACAAAACATATAGGTTGTATGGACACATGTCATCAGGAGAGAAGTCACTTAGCAGTTGGCTTCTCACATTATGCAGCTCCGCCTGCAGAAGTACAAAAGTAATCAGCGCTGCTGCTTGGAACTCGGTTCAAACAACGAATGTAATAGACAATTGAGAAGGTGAACATTACATCCAGCAAATTTGTTATGTTATTCATGATTGTGGAGACAATGGATTCTCTAGATTGACTTTGACTTTCTGTTAGTTCTATCTCTGAAAGGGACTTCAGCGCGTTAGTATTATCCTCTGGTGATCCATATATTTTTGACGGATCATCTGAGGAATCTTTCACAGCCTGAAGTTTGCTCTCATCCACCAAATGAAGGAACGGATCACCCTAGGTAAAACAGCACCAAAATGTTAGAGATACAAGGTCTGACTCTACACCATACATGATGAGTAAATAGGAGTCAAGATGCAACAACAATGCCTCCAATAACAATACCATGAATAATTTGATCATTTCCAGAATAAATAAGAGATGCAATTGAACTCCAATTTGGTATAAGAATAACATAAATTGGGAGAATAATTGTGAAGCATTGTCAGCAAACCCACACATGATGATTATGGTTAATGGGTTTTAACCATACTTATCAAGTAAATTCTAAAACCACAGTATATTGTAGGATTGCAAGAAGACCATAAAAGGAAAGATGGAGAAGTGCTGTTCATTAACACACATCTGGTATACTGTGACTACTCAGTACTCATGTGGTAAACAAAATTTCAAGTAAAGGCTGACATGAACTTATGGGTCATAATATGCACACAAATATTAATGAAAAAGCAAGGAATCGTGGAAAATAACAACATAAAACAAATGCAACATAACAAGTAAGTTTGATGCGTTGATTGCTTTAAGAGTAAGTGAGATCCATCAGCTTGATAATATAAATATGTAAGCATCTCATTTCACAAAACCATGTCTTGTTTAGGAGGTTACACTGCCATATTCAAATAAAATATAGCAGAAACAAAACAAGGGACGTTATTTTGATCATACATACCACTCGCTCATTAAGCATTTGCTCACAGATTGGAACAAGAGGCAACACATTGAAAGCTCTTGCAGAGAAAATAATCATGGCTGTAGCCAGAGTAAACAAGGACCGGCGCCGAGACGGTAGTAACCAATCTACAAGGTTAACAAAGAGAAAAATTAGACAAATGCAAAGGAAACAAAGCCAAATTCTAGTATGAGTCGTTGCTACAGCATCATGATTCACGCACAACATGAGGATAAGTTTGATTAGTTACATGGAACATTGTATTTCTATTTACTACTAATGCTACTTAATGGTCATTTGAGTATGCCACCTGCTTAGGTAAGTGAATAGCTCCTCAAACAAAATGCAACCTGAAAACTCTGAGTAAGTGCCTCAAAAATCAATGCCTGAAAGAGCAAAAGGAGAAAACATCAGCAAAGAGGAAAATTACGACCTTCTTTGTATAATGCCTATTAGTTTAGATCATGATTGGTTGATGATGGTGTTGTCTAAATCAGCTCCTTAAAACATATGTTCAGGACTACTTAGCACTGATCAACAAGAACCAACGAATCTATCAAATTTGCAGAGATCTTCTAACTTATAAAGGTGCCATTCTTATCTCAAGTGTGTAGTGCATATTCATCAAGTGATCTTTATCAGCTCATTTAATCAAGACAAGATTCTGATGTATTAATTATTATCAAATTTAGGAGTTCTGTATGGAAAAACATATAAATAGTTTGCATGATTCTGAAAGAATCAAAATCCCGAAACCATTTACAAAATCACATGTATTCCCTTTCCCACAACCATGTCTAGGTCCAAACAGAACTTGTGGTACTGCTCAGAAACCTAGCCACCTAATCTCCGTATCTAAGTGGTGCACTTAGCAATAATTGATCATTACTTGCCCCTGATAGCAGGCCTTGGTTAAGAGAGATTAATATTTTGCACTAAATTTCTTATTTCTCTCTTACAAGCAGATAATTATGCCAAAAATGATGGAGGAAAGAACAACGCATACGCAGATGACAGATGGAATTTAATAAGTAGGATTACCTTGGTCCCAGAAAACAACAGAAGCAAACTGTAAGTATGAGCAATGGCTTCATAGTTTGCAGGAGTGTTTTCAGGAGATATTGCTTGAGCCCAAATGGATGACAACAAAAGTGTAATCTGACGACTGCTCAGTTTCAGCATTCATATGAGTCCTATAATTTACAGTGGAGCAGACATCGAAGAATTGGAAAATGAATTGAAAAAATAAAGAGCTATACAATTGCAGTGAGCATCCGTTGTTGTACAAAAACAAAATGGTGAGAAATATATGGATCTATCTAGATTTTATGTTCAGAAATAGCACCTGGAAGTTACCTAGTGCATTTCTTGTTTTTCTCTTCTTCTTTTTTTCTCCTCTTCACCCTCATGACCTTCTAAAATTATAGGAACAATGCAACCTGAGTTTCACAAGTTTCACAAGTTGAGATAGAATATTGCTAATAATATTTAATTTTTACAGAAAACACATAAAAGACAAATAATCCATTAGTTGTATATATCGGGCATGATATCTGAGAGGATAGTAATAGGGTGCAAAACTCTTAACCTCAAAGGCACTTTTTTGTTGAGGGAAAAATGACTTGTAATCCTCTTCTCGTGTAAGTATCTCAATCTCTGTCAGCACCATTAGGAGGAAGGTTTGCTTGGCTCCAAGCTTGGAGTTACAACAGCACCATTAGGACACAATCAATGGCAGTGAGTTATTGTAAGTTACAAAATAAACAGTTCAAATGGTCCTATATTTAACCAATAAATAACCAAGAGAACATTGGTAGTGAGTGTTTGTGTTTCATGTGAACGACTAAAGCTGATATTCATTATCAGTTATCAAGACATCTTCATGCCTGAATATTTAAATCACCCTAGTAAGAAAATATTACCATTATAAAGCAAGCCACCCTAGACATTTATTGAGTACCCACCCAAAATCCAACGTGGCCTGGAATCCTGTAGGTCCACAAACACTAAAGTTCCCACCTCCACTTGGTGCACTACCACAAATCAATCGTGTTACCCTCACCAACTTGCTCGGTGTCACCCAGACACCCCAAACCCAGAATCGCTATCACTAGCTCACAATAAGTTCAACCGTTCAAGTTTAGTTGAGTACAAGCCAATCTACAATTTTTCTCGTTGAAAGAGCACGAGTTAACCTACACTAAAATTCAAAGAAGAATCAAGCGAACGTGAATTATCACATTAGACAGATACCTCAATCATACCCCATCCACTTGTTTTACAAGCGATGATCTCCTACTTTCCAATTTCAACTGAGTGGTAATTCAACCACAGATTAGTCCAGTCAGTCAATCCAGACAAAAATTTCCTGATTTCAGACAAGCTTCTTGCAGTACCTCAATTCACAATAACCAACTAAATGTGTCCACCTAGACCTTAAACACTCCAATTGCTCACTTATTCATCCCCTACAATGCAAGCAACATACATAAATCTTGAAACTTTTAACACAAAACTCGTCAGGCACTCACCACTGCTCGTGAGGACAGCGGCGGCAGCACCGCGCCGCCGAGCCCGCACTAACACAACACGGCACCACCTCCTCGTTATCGTTCCTATATGTCTTTATAAGAACGCGCACCATCCCGGGACCCGCGCCGCCGCCATGTAGATCGGAGACTTCGCCGCCGCCATATTACGGCTGGCGGGCGGCGTGAGCGCGCGCCGAGATCGCGCGCCAGCGGGCGCGGGCGGGCGGGCGGGCGGCGGGCTGGCCGGAGGCGGCGCAAGGGCGGCGGGCGCTGGGATCGAGAGCGAAGAATAGCGCTAGGTCAGGAGACGCGAAGAGAGAGAGAGGGAGACGAGACGGGCGGGCGGGGTAATTACCACCGCAGTTAAATTCGTGGGCCACGTGGCGCACGAATTTACTTAAATTCGTCGGTATGTACGTGAACCCACGAATTTAAGTCATAAATTCGTGGGTACTCTTTTGGCCCACGAATTTAATTAAATACGTGGGTTTTTTTGTATACCGACGAATTTAAATATATAAATTCGTGCGTTTTTTTGTGGCTCACTAATTTAAAAAAACCCACGAATTTTCCTCAATTTCTTGTAGTGGAAATCTCTCCCGTCCGTTGCGTGCAGAGGAGGTATAAAGACCAAGGATGCGCAGACTTTCGGGAGAGACGAAGACAACGCACAACACGCCATAGCTCAAGCTTAGATATAGCCATTGTTAACACTCGAGCTGTAACACGTCCTTGTACTCAGAAATAGCCAAGAAAACCGCCGAAGGCGATTGAGTAGAGCTATTACCTCCACAGGCTCGAACCAAGATAAATCTCGGTCTCGCCGTTGTCGCCTTTGTTCACCATAACCCCGTCTACACTTTTCCTCCGTTCGAGCGGTTACCGCTGGTCCCAGATCACACCGACCTCATCCCATTTCTTGCTGTCGGCGATTCCGATCGTCGACAACCGCCGAAGCAGAAATGGAATTCTCCTAAAGTGCGTCACTCGGGAAGAGGGGAGCACCCTGCTCTTTGATATCCATGGAGGCATGTGCGGGAGCCATATGTCCGGCCGGACGCTTGTCAGCAAAGCATTCCGCCAAGGGTTTTATTGGCCTACTACCCTCCAGGATGCTTGCGAGCTGGTGAAGAGGTGCGAAACATGCCAATTCTTCACCAGGCAAATTCATCGACCAGCTCAAGCTTTGCAAACCATTCCGCTCTTTTGGCCGTTCGCGGTCTGGGGACTGGATATCCTAGGTCCGTTCCCGTGGGCCACGGGGGGCTTCACCCACCAATTTGTCGCCATCGACAAGTTCACTAAGTGGGTCGAAGCCGAAGTAGTGCGTGCCATCACGGCTTCTGCTGCCATCCAGTTTATCCACGGGATCTTCACCCGCTTTGGAGTCGCCAATCATATCATCACCGACAATGGCACTCAATTCACCAGCGTGGCTTTTTTGGAGTTCT
Organism: Guadua angustifolia; assembly: GCA_036346375.1. Taxonomy (NCBI): domain Eukaryota; kingdom Viridiplantae; phylum Streptophyta; class Magnoliopsida; order Poales; family Poaceae; genus Guadua; species Guadua angustifolia. The sequence goes on along the minus strand of CM070504.1, from coordinate 54,864,204 downwards.
ATGAAGAGATGGGTACCAAGGTGTGCTTTGCTTCGGTGGCCCATCCCAAGAGCAATGGCCAAGCTGAGCGCGCCAATGCGCTAGTATTGAGAGGCTTGAAGATCAGAGCATTTGACCGACTTCATAAGCGGGGGGCGCGGTGGACCGAAGAACTTCTGGCTATGTTGTGGTCGCTCCGAACCACACCTAGTCAGGTGACCGGAGAGATGCCCTTCTAATTGGTCTACGGCGCCGAAGCTGTCCTCCCATCTGAGCTGTCATTCGGGTCGCCGCGTGTCTCGGCGTTCAGCGAAGAAGGACAAGAAGACCATCGTGGGGAAGACGTCAACCTTCTGGAGGAGGTGCGCGACCGGGCAACGTTGCACGCCACCCGATGCCAGAAAAGCCTCAGGCGGTACCATACCGCCCGGGTCTCCGAGAGAACACTGGCAATTGGCAACCTGGTTTTGCATAGAGTCCAGACGCATGCTGAGCTCCACAAACTGTCTCCCCAATGGGAGGGCCCCTTTAAGGTGGTCTCAGTATCTCGGCCCGGAGCAGTCTGGTTGGCTACTAAGGATGATCAAGAGCTAGCCAACTCGTTCAATGTGGAGTTGTTGCAAAAGTTTTATCCCTAAAAAGCTGTAAGTTCCCGGTAGTTCGCTTTGACTGGCTGCGTGGGTGAACTACCCCCCGGCTGATCGGCAGCTGCTGGTTGTTAGTAAAGTTGTTTATTTTAAGGGCTTTTGCTTTATTTCCTTTGTTTGTCTCCTGGCGGGAAAGCTTGCGCGGAAATGTCATGTGTCCTGATGGCTTGGCCGCTCTTTGCTGATCCGTGGTGATGCTCGGCCTTTGCGTCAAGCCCGGACGGGCGACCAGGAGTGCGAACCAGGCACGGTGGCTCAAACACAGCCCGCACACCTCGGTTCAGCTCAACGGCTAATCGACGATCGCTCTCATGAAAGCACCGAATAAGCCCAATATCCCTCCTACGAACCTACTTCCATATCACGCAGAGCCGTGGGCTAATTTCGAATCACAGGAGCCTAAGTTTCCAAGCAGGGGACCATGACATACCTGCGTAGGGCCTTACGTCCCCTGATATGTTTTCTGCATGTTTTGTGCAATGCTTGCTTGTGCTTTCAGTAGCCATGCGCGATCGCACATGAAATGCTAAGTACGCCTGTAACTTAGGTAGTCGAAGTTACCCCGTGGCAGCTGGGTGAGTAGGCGGGCGACCACGCCTTGCCCGCCTGTCAACCAGGTGGGCGACCGCGCCCTGCTCACCAAAGTGTTGGCCTTCGTGACCGGTCAAGGAGCTGGTTGCCCAGTGGCCTATGATCAGATAAGTTATTTGCATTTGAAATTATTGATTTATTATTTTCTACATCTGCACCTCGTTGGATTGAGTTACGCGTGATTGTCGCTAGTATTGGGAACCTGACGGCTCCTTGTTGGTAAACGAAAACGCCGAGTGTTCACGTCGTGCAAAGTCGGGTGATCAGGAGTGCGAACCTGGCACGGTGGCTCAAACGCAGCCCGCACACCTCGGTTCAGCTCAACGAAGCACCGACTGGTTGTCTGCACGAGCCCACAAGCCCTATACCGCCCCTGAGAACCTGCTACTCTGCCGTGCGATGCTGTGGTTTGGCTCCAAGAGATCGCAAGGATAAAAGCTCCGAAAGGGCAAAGGCTAGTGACAATCGTGTGTAGAGACTTAGGGCTCTATTTGTTGTTACCACGCATGATATATATATAATGATCAGTTATTGTTTGCGTCAGGGCAGCTAAGAAATGCTGAAGCATTAACCCTACTCGAAGAAATCAAGACGGCGTGACGCGATCAGGCAAGTAAGCTCGCTGAGGAGGTCCGAAATGGCGTTCAAGTCTAAGCGCCGCGCTGAACCGCCTCAATAAGGGCATCCCTCACCTTGGCGAGCTTCGGGACGGCGTCAATTAGCGCGTCGACAATGGCGGTGTCGCGGGCGGCGGTGTCTTGCTTGGCCCATTCAGCCATGGCGAGCTCGAATTCGGCCCAAAGCTCTGCGAGGAGGACATCTTCGTCCGTAGGCGCCGGTGGTCCACCTCCCTGTGGTTTAATGCCGCCTCTTCCGCGGGGAAAAGCCGCGGCGGAGCTTCATCATCGAAGAAAAAGGAGTGGGAAGAGGCCATCAAGGGTTTGAGAGAAAAGGAGGCTAAATGTTGCGGGGTGGTAGAAGGTTTGTAAGACAAACAGTCCCTCCGGTTCCAGCGTCCGTACCATTCTTATTTGTTCAAGGTGCGGAAGACGAGCAGTTCTCGAATAAATGTGGGCGTGGGAAGCCGAGGCGCCCCCGTGTCTGCTGGGGGACTGCGCCAATGCAGCGGAAGTAAAGTCTCTCAAGCAAAGAAGACGAAAGGGCAAAGAGCAAAATACGAAGGAAGCAGAAGGCGTGAACTATTGCGTGGGGGTGTGCGCATATATAGACCTCCCACGAAAACGGTTCGCGTCCAGGTGAAAAGCACGGCATTTTGGGTCCCGAGAAAAACCAGCGGTCGTGGGGAGGACCGGAGCGGTTGCGTGCGCTGAGGTGGTGGGCCCATCCAGGAACGCACTGGCATTTAATAAGGTTTGAAAAGCAGCTGGCGCGCGTTCCAGGACGGCCCTGGGGCTACTGTCGGTGTACATTGCACCGAGGTACCCTCTCCGCCGTAGAAGTAATAGGCCTAGAAAGTGGCCTAGCCCAGTTTAAAGCCCACGTGCCCCGGCGAAAGGGCCTGTAATCACGCACGCTGTCGGGCGAAGCGGCCCGTGATGGTGCCTCGTGGGCAGCCTGGCGAGCACTGAAAGTGCATCTAGGCACTTATGTTATTTTGGTGATTAATGACAAACACATATAATGACAATCTATATAATTGTGTAAATGCTTAACTTAGTGCTTAACAAATGGCAAACCTCTAATATGATTATATTGCTATGAGACTAACATGTTTATTGCTAAGTTGAGTATTAGTCTCATATATTTAGAGGAAAATCAAGTGGAATGGTTAAGCAAAATTAAGGTATGCAATTTTGGTATCTCTTTTATATTTGTTATTGCATTCATTTTGTGCAAATGCATAGTGAACTCCAAGTAACATGTTGATTATATATATGCACATTGTTTCATGTCATATTTATTTGTGCATATATATTCATTTGAGTTCATTATGTGCTTTGCTTTTAGTATGCATGTATTAACTAGAGTTAAACTTCATATTGCTATAGATTGACTTGGTGCATGTATGTCTTAGTTGTGTATCTTTTCATGCACCTCTCCTAGTGGAGTTTAATCTAGAGTTGGATCACATATTTACTCTTGTTCCAAGTATTATTTGCACATGTACAATTCGTGTATATTCTATCATGTGCTTCATTTAAATAAAGACTGTGATCCTTGCCATGATTTAATTGACTCATCATATTGGCAATTATCTCTCTAGTGCATATAGATCAATTACATATTCATCATGATGCACTTAGTAGAGAACATTTCTTATGTCAAGTGTTTCCATTTATATTATGCTTCTTTATATGAAACACTTGTGGTACTTAATTGCTCACAAATATCAATTTATTCACATCTACTGAGCTTTTGGGACTAATGTCTTTCATGAGTGGTTTGGAAAGAATTAGGTCCCGTGTGTGCATGATGACCAAGGTATCTTGAAGGATGACCGTTAAGCCGAGGTCAACAAGACGGCGGTGTCACCAAGAGTGAGGACTAAGTCAAGATCGACTTGGCGTGGAGATCGTCAGAGAGGATGATCAAGTCAAGGTCGATAGGATGAGAGTCTCATGAGGTGAATCGAGTCAAGTTGAACAAGGCGAAGATGTCATCAATCATTTTGGTAAAAGACATCATGCACATTGCATCCACGGAGAAGACGGCATGCGGATTGAATGTAAGACTTAGATTTCTTTGATTTAGTTTGAGTCTAAGGATTGCCGTACTATTAAGAGGGATGCAACATTGAATGACTTTTAGATGTGTCAAGTGCTCAAATGATTTATCCTTGTGAAATTTAGAGAGAGAGTGGTATTGGTGGTACCGGAAAGTGAGAATTGTAGGTCACTCTTGGATTCTTGGTGAAATCTGGATTTATCCTTTGAGATTTGGGTAGTGAGACCTTGTTGGTTGTGTAGCCCTTGTTCTTAGCTTTCAATAGAGTCCAAGATCACTTAAATCGGAGTCCGGAGTCAAAAGTTATGCTCATTTTCGTCGGGCTGCTGAATTCTACTCGGACTATCCGAAGTGCTGCTCGGACTATCCGAAGTGAGTTCGGACTATCCGAACATATTTTCGGATATTCCGAGCTGGGTCTCTCTGTTAGCCATGTCTAATGGGTTCGGACTATCCGAACTTGAGCTCGGACATTCCGAACTGAGTCGAACGTTTTGAAAAACGGCTAGTTTTTTGGAGCCTCTATTTAAACCCCCATCCATCCCCATTTGTGGGGGGCTGCAACCTTGGTGATTAGAGGTGTCATACCCTTGTTCTTGAGCCCCCAAAACACCCCTCTACCCTTAGATCTAAGTGATCCCCTTTTGTGTGAAGGGTTGGGAAGAGTGTGAGGAGTGAGGTGTTAGGATTGAGTTGGATTTGAGTTTGAGCACTTGATTTCATCTCCAAGTTTGTTCTTTGTGAGTATTTGTTACTCTTGGAGGTTGAGGACTCCTAGACGGCTAGGAGGTCACCTACGAGCCACCGGTTCTTCGTGTGGTTGGCCGTAGGAAGTTTGTGAAGGTTCGATTCCGCCTCCGCAAGGGAAGGAATCAAGAAGTGAAGCCGGCGAGTGCAAGGTGCAACACCGGGCGGCTAGCGGGTTGAAAGAGACCCCCGTGTCTTGTGTGACCGGGCCGCCGGCGAGTGCAAGTGCAACACCGGGAGGAAAAGGGTTGAAAGAGACCCCGGCTCAAGTGTGACCGAGCCGCCTCAACGGAGACGTAGGATCCCCTCAAGGATCCGAACTTCGGGTGAAAAATCTTCGTCTCCAAGTTTGATTCTTACTCTTGCTTTAATATTTGATTTTGAATCTTGAAATTGCCCGATCTACTTTTCTAGTGAGTTTTCAGCTAGATATTTATTTGCCTCAAGTATTCTAGGCTAACTAATTTAATTTGGTGTGTTTAATATTCCCCAAATAGCCTAGATCTAGATTTGCGTAGTTGTGTTTCGGAACATTCGAATATCCGAATAGATTTTCGGATTATCCGAATCAGTTCGAATATCCGAATACAATCTCGGACTATCCGAACTATTCTGACAATCCGAGTATTATTCGGACATTCAAGGTTCTCAGATTCCATTGAAATTTAGTTTAAATTTATAATTCGCCTATTCACCCCCTCTAGGCGACATCCCCGCCCTTTCAATTGGTATCGAGCAAGGTCTCTCATTTTATTAGACTTAACCGCCTAGAGAGTAAAGGATGTCGACTAGAGGATTAGAGGAATCACATTATCTACTTGCTAGATGGGTTAAATTATGCTCATTGGAAATTAGCTATGATTTTCATTTTAAATCCATGAGCCCCCAAATATGGTGGATTGTAGATGTAGGCTTTTCATCTCCATTGAATGAAGATAATCCAACTGAAGGAGAGATGAAATGCATACATCTCGACGCCAAGCTTCTAATGTTTTATTCTATGTTGTGAGCGATGAAATTTTAGATAGAATATGCAACTCAAGAGCGCCATGAAATGTGGATGAAGCTTCAAGAACTATTTGAATCATCCACTTCCATTGAGAATTGCATTGAGGAAAAGATGTCGGAGATGAAACCTCAAGCTCCATCTCAAGCTCAAGTGATGAAGAACCGACATCTCCATCAATCTCAACCTCCGCCTCAAGTGACGATGAAGATTCACTCACATCTCGAATCCGTGCTTCATGGCGAAAGGTAAGAATGAGGTAAGTGATGATGATGATGATGAGCTCTCTTGTGAAGAGTTTATGAATATGTTAAAGGAGCTAAATGAATGTCTTGGGAGGAGAAAAGAAATATAAAACTTTGAAGCTTGAACATGAATTACTTCAAAATGATTTTAATATGCTTCAAGAAAATCATGAATCCTCCTTCTTAAAGAAATTCATAAGCCTAAGGTGGATATAGGAATCACATGTAATTTAATTGATGAAATGCCATGCTTAAATGTCAACTCTAATATTTCATCAAAATTGACATGTCCACCTCTTGTGAAGATTTAATTGATACACCTTGTTGCTCTAATGAAATTTCTTCTAGTTCCTCTATGCCTTTGGATGCTAATCTTGTAGAGGAAAATAAAGAGCTCAAGGCCCAAGTCATTAGATTAGAAAATGACTTGAAGAAATGCGTAAAGGAAAAGTCATCTCGACGAGATCTTGAGCAAGCCAAGGGCGCCTCAAGATAAGCGAGGACTCGGCTACAACTCCAAAAGGGAGAAGAGCAAGAAGAAGCACGATACAAAAATGAAGACGATTGTGTGCTTCGCTTGCAACAAGAAGGGCCACATCGCCTCCGTGTGCCCTAACAAAGTGGAGATCAAGCCACAACCATCAACCATGAGGCAAACCGGCAAAGAGCAAGTCAAGGAAAAGAGACGCTCAAAGCCTACTTGCTACAATTGCCGAGAAAAGGGGCATATCGGTAAGGATTGTCCCAAAGGTATAATCCCTAAGCCTACTCATCATTTCAATGATTATTTGCTTAGGAAGGACAAAAATGGTAATGTGTTTGCCAAATTTGTCGATTCTTCTAAGTCTATACATAATAGTGACAATCATTTGCTTAGGAGAAATAAATCTAGAAATGTGTTTGCTCATAATGCTAGATTTCCTAAGACTATGAAAAATCATGTTGATCATGTGCTTAGGAAAAATAACAATAGCAAAACATTTGCTAGATATACTAGATCCTCTAAGCCAATGCATAATTTTAATAATCATATGCTTAGAATAGATCAAATTAGAAATAGTTTTGCAAAGTATCATTGTCCTCCTAAGCCTTTTCATAAAAATGCCAATCATTTGCCTAGGAGGAATAATTATTGCAAACCTATTTCTAATTGTGTTAGTCAATTCAATAATATCCAAATTAGGGCCATTTGGGTTCCTAAATCTATTGTGACTAACATTGTTGGACCCAACAAGGATTGGGTACCAAAAACCGCCTAAAAAATTTTTAGGTAATATGAGATGGATTGGACGTTTGGCTTCTTCAAAAGGGAAGATGACTTAATCTTTTGCAAAATGGAGCCAAGCATGAGGATGATCACTTCAATCTTGAGCCAATGCCATCTCGGGTAACAAGTATTTAAATTGATTCTTATAGCTTATAGCCTTGTGTAGGTTATGTTGCATTATTCATGAAAATCAATTTAGGTTGCTTGTTATATGCTTGCTCATACTTATTAGTTGTTTTGATTGCAATCTTGAGCAAGTCAAATAGTGGCACATTAAGGGGGAGTGTTAATTCATATCCATGTATATTACATCCCTACATGTGCCCATATTTATATAAGTGCTAATATATGTTTTCAAAATCAAGCCATTTAGGCAAAAGTCAAAATTTTGTATACTATTAGTATTCTTGTGAAAAACTAATTGCAAAATGTATACAAATGTATTTGAAATGTTTTTCAAGGGTTTTGGCTTTACAAAAATCTATTTTGAAAAGAAAATGAGTTTTAACTCCAAAAGCTAGTTACTAGTATCTTGTTTTGGATTTAAACTTATGATTTTCATAAAATTATATGTAAAATGATTTTGAAAGTAATTCCAAAATGAAAAACCTAGAGTTGGTCATTCTTAGCAATTCTTGTGTTGAAAAGTTTTTCAAAAGACCAACCTAGCAAAAGTTATTTGATTTTGAAACTCACCGAAAAACTATATTTGACCCATAATGGTCATATTATAGCACTTAAGTGAGTTTTGCCAAATGAGTCAAGTTTCATGTTATGAGTTGACTCACAAGGGTATTTGCAACTCATATAAGCTTATGGAAAGATTAAATACCCACTTAAGCTCATTTTGGCAAAACTAGAGAATTTCTTGAAACTTAAAGGTTTTATTGCCAAATTCATCTCTTTAAAAACCCGAATGCCTTCTTTACTTTGAAATTGCTCTAAATGGTGTGTTTGATGTTTATCTTGATCATTTGGAGCATTTCATATTGGTTTCATGAATTTTACCAAGGTTTATTACAAAATGTCTTCTTTGAAGTTCACCAAAATGCTTTGTTTCTTGCCTTGCTGAGAAGGGCAGTTCGGACTGTCCGAGTTTTTGTCCGGACTGTCCGACCCGTTCGGAGTATCCGAACTAAAGTTCGGACTATCCGAACTGGGTATCTCTGGTGATTTAACCCTGCGAGGTCATTCCTTCCTCGCCTTCTTGCATAAAGTTGGATTTTGAGAATTGAATGGATTTGATTATGCTAATAGGCTTATAAACATCTCTCTAACTCATATGAAGCCATATAAGTGCACATTTCCATTCAAAACTCATTTGGTTCCATTTTGAGGATTTGGTGAAAATCTTAATTCTTTATGTGATTCAAATGCATCTTTCACCATATCTCTCAAAATAAAATTGATTTATTGAAAATTTTTGTTGAAAACCTTCTCACATATGGAGTTCATATCTGGAAATTCTCAAATTTATTTGAACTCATTTGAGAGATTGTTGACTTTTATTTGACTTAGTGTCAAAACTAAACCTCCAATGCTCTTAATGGCTTATTGTTGAATGGAGGGTGATATTTGAGAAATTCTTTTTGGGGAAGTCTCTTGGATATCCATGGAACATTTCTGCAACATCTTATGGTTATTGGACTTCATTTGATCAAGATTTGACCCAATTTTAAAATGCTCATTGAGCTCTGACAAATCGAAAATGCATTCGACAGTCCAAAGTATGGATACTCCAAGATTTATTCGGATATTCGAATGGAAATTTTCTAGTTCAAAAAGAGGGTCTACTCGGACATTCCGAGGTAAAGCTCGGACATTCCGAGGTTTAGGCTGATTGTGGGGCTGTTTTGTGATTTCTGTTTCTCTAAATGGGTTCATAATCAGAGGAAAGTCTTATGACATGTTTTGATCCTCTATAGTTGGACTTCATTGTATAATTTTTTCAGAATTTATGAACCTTGTTTGAACCTTCTTCCAGCCCTGTCAAAAAGCTTAAATGGAATGTCAAAACTGAATTTTCCAGCACATTGCATTTTTGAAATCTTGTCTACCTTTAAGATGATTTGAGTATTTCCTTGTGATGAAAACTAAGTTAACTCAATTTATTGCTCCATAATTCATCTAAAATTATTTGGGAGCTCATTTGCTGTTGTTTTCATCTTAAGGACCATTTCAAAGCGAGATTTCTTTTCCCGAAACATTCGGTTCAACATTCACTATTTTCAAATTTTCGAGGTTTTCCTTTGCTCAAATGAATTTTCGGTCTTCATAGCCCTCGAAGAGAATTTCAAGACTGATCTCTTCCGCGTTGATGATTTTTGCATTTGAGCAATGGTTTAAAAGCTATAATCGATTTTGTGCTGCTATTTGCATCTTTTGAGATTTTGAGTTTAAATTGAAATCTTGGCAAACCTTTCAAGATGAAAACTAAGTGAACTTATTCATTGCTCCAAGCTTCAAAGTGGAGCATATCTATTTAAGTTTTCATTCCAATGAAAGTGCATCTTTTGGCTAAGTTCTTCAGGAAATTGGATTTAATTGTAACTTAGCATCAAAATGTTTCTCTCCTGCATAACTCTGAGTTTATTACGAAAGAGAAAGTTTCCTTGTAAGTTCAAGAGTGAGTTTGAATGTGTTTTACCCATTGTCTCTCTTACAAGTGGATGTCAAGATTAAATTTGAATAAGTTTCAAATATTTTCATTGTAAATTGGTATAATGATATCTTCAATTGGTATCTATCTTGCAAATAGTATTATCATGCTTATCATTTTATATCATGCATGTTGTACCTAGACATTATCAAACTAACTTGGGTCAAATTAGAAGATATTTGTTCCGAAAATCGTGTGCTTGTCTATTGATGTTCAAGGAATTGAAAAGGGTCACCTTCGACGGTGGGATGAAGGAAATGGAGAAGAGCTCCATAGTCCGAGGGATCTAAGGTCAAGCGCGGTGATCATGACCGATTCGAGCATGCAAGGACAAAACCGACAAAGGGACGATTTTGTTTTGACCATATTTAATAATGTCCTTGCACACCATTATGCTCAATTGTCTTATTCTAAATGGTGTTGTTCCTTTTAATTGGTATCATCAATCGGTATATGTAATTAGTTTCAATTGGTATCAATTAATTAGTATTCTTCAAGAGGTATTCTCTAAGTCTGAATTGCTTTTAAAATTGTCATCTAACTTGCATTTGGCATTATCATGAATTAAAAAGATACATATGGGTGACACATTGCAAAGAGGTATACCCTTGATAAATTTATGAAATTCTTGATCATGAAAGTGCATCTTAATTATACAATGTTGATTCATGATCTTGATTGTTATAATTTAATTGGATCATAAGCATGTGCTTAAGATATATAAATTTGCTATATGATCTTAATGTTTAAAGAATGAATATTCTCCATATGAAATCATATTCATATGTCATGATTTAAGCATCACTTACACATTGTGAATCATGACTACATTTAAATTGGTATCATTTCAAAAAATCTATTACCTAAATCTTGGATATAATTGGTATCATATTTAGGGGGAGCTTAATATTATTGCCCTATTACTAGCTCCCTATTTTTGTTCTCCCTAATCTTTTTATTGAGTGTGCAATCAAGGGGGAGAATTTATTGAATGAACAATAAGGATCTCTTAAGCACCTTTTTTGGGATTAATGACAAAAGGGGGAGAATTTATGGATTTATCAATTGTCCCCTAATCGATCGACAAAAAGGGATATTTTGTAAGTATGGTCTCTTATTGTTTATTCATGTTTGTTTTTAATGCTAAATATCTTAATATTGTCATTCGGAGCAATTGATAAAAGGTTTGTCATAAATCACCAAAAAGGGGGAGATTGAAAGTGCATCTAGGCACTTATGTTATTTTGGTGATTAATGACAAACACATATAATGACAATCTATATAATTGTGTAAATGCTTAACTTAGTGCTTAACAAATGGCAAACCTCTAATATGATTATATTGCTATGAGACTAACATGTTTATTGCTAAGTTGAGTATTAGTCTCATATATTTAGAGGAAAATCAAGTGGAATGGTTAAGCAAAATTAAGGTATGCAATTTTGGTATCTCTTTTATATTTCTTATTGCATTCCTTTTGTGCAAATGCATAGTGAACTCCAAGTAACATGTTGATTATATATATGCACATTGTTTCATGTCATATTTATTTGTGCATATATATTCATTTGAGTTCATTATGTGCTTTGCTTTTAGTATGCATGTATTAACTAGAGTTAAACTTCATATTGCTATAGATTGACTTGGTGCATGTATGTCTTAGTTGTGTTCTTTTCATGCACCTCTCCTAGTGGAGTTTAATCTAGAGTTGGATCACATATTTACTCTTGTTCCAAGTATTATTTGCACATGTACAATTCGTGTATATTCTATCATGTGCTTCATTTAAATAAAGACTGTGATCCTTGCCATGATTTAATTGACTCATCATATTGGCAATTATCTCTAGTGCATATAGATCAATTACATATTCATCATGATGCACTTAGTAGAGAACATTTCTTATGTCAAGTGTTTCCATTTATATTATGCTTCTTTATATGAAACACTTGTGGTACTTAATTGCTCACAAATATCAATTTATTCACATCTACTGAGCTTTTGGGACTAATGTCTTTCATGAGTGGTTTGGAAAGAATTAGGTCCCGTGTGTGCATGATGACCAAGGTATCTTGAAGGATGACCGTTAAGCCGAGGTCAACAAGACGGCGGTGTCACCAAGAGTGAGGACTAAGTCAAGATCGACTTGGCGTGGAGATCGTCAGAGAGGATGATCAAGTCAAGGTCGATAGGATGAGAGTCTCATGAGGTGAATCGAGTCAAGTTGAACAAGGCGAAGATGTCATCAATCATTTTGGTAAAAGACATCATGCACATTGCATCCACGGAGAAGACGGCATGCGGATTGAATGTAAGACTTAGATTTCTTTGATTTAGTTTGAGTCTAAGGATTGCCGTACTATTAAGAGGGATGCAACATTGAATGACTTTTAGATGTGTCAAGTGCTCAAATGATTTATCCTTGTGAAATTTAGAGAGAGAGTGGTATTGGTGGTACCGGAAAGTGAGAATTGTAGGTCACTCTTGGATTCTTGGTGAAATCTGGATTTATCCTTTGAGATTTGGGTAGTGAGACCTTGTTGGTTGTGTAGCCCTTGTTCTTAGCTTTCAATAGAGTCCAAGATCACTTAAATCGGAGTCCGGAGTCAAAAGTTATGCTCATTTTCGCTGGTGCTGAATTCTACTCGGACTCCGAAGTGCTGCTCGGACTATCCGAAGTGAGTTCGGACTATCCGAACATATTTTCGGATATTCCGAGCTGGGTCTCTCTGTTAGCCATGTCTAATGGGTTCGGACTATCCGAACTTGAGCTCGGACATTCGAACTGAGTCGAACGCTTTGAAAACGACTAGTTTTTGGAGCCTCTATTTAAACCCCCATCCATCCCCATTTGTGGGGGGCTGCAACCTTGGTGATTAGAGGTGTCATACCCTTGTTCTTGAGCTCCCAAAACACCCCTCTACCCTTAGATCTAAGTGATCCCTTTTGTGTGAAGGGTTGGGAAGAGTGTGAGGAGTGAGGTGTTAGGATTGAGTTGGATTTGAGTTTGAGCACTTGATTTCATCTCCAAGTTTGTTCTTTGTGAGTATTTGTTACTCTTGGAGGTTGAGGACTCCTAGACGGCTAGGAGGTCACCCACGAGCCACCGGTTCTTCGTGTGGTTGGCCGAGGAAGTTTGTGAAGGTTCGATTCCGCCCGCAAGGGAAGGAATCAAGAAGTGAAGCCGGCGAGTGCAAGGTGCAACACCGGCGGCTAGCGGGTTGAAAGAGACCCCGTGTCTTGTGTGACTGCCGCCGGCGAAAGTGCAAGTGCAACACCGGAGGAAAAGGGTTGAAAGAGACCCGGCTCAAGTGTGACCGAGCCGCCTCAACGGAGACGAGGATCCTCAAGGATCCGAACTTCGGTGAAAAATCTTCGCCTCCAAGTTTGATTCTTACTCTTGCTTTAATATTTGATTTTGAATCTTGAAATTGCCCGATCTACTTTTCTAGTGAGTTTTCAGCTAGATATTTATTTGCCTCAAGTATTCTAGGCTAACTAATTTAATTTGGTGTGTTTAATATTCCCCAAATAGCCTAGATCTAGATTTGCGAGTCAGTGTGTTTGGAACATTCGGAATATCCGAATAGATTTTCGGATTATCCGAATCAGTTCGAATATCCGAATACAATCTCGGACTATCCGAACTATTCGGACAGTCCGAGTATTATTCGACATTCAAGGTTCTCAGATTCGCTGAAATTTAGTTTAAATTTATAATTCGCCTATTCACCCCCTCTAGGCGACATCCTCGCCCTTTCAAGCACGCCCCGCTCATTGGGCGAGAAGCCCACGTGGCCCCCCAACGAGCAGTCTGGCGATCATGCCTCGCTCACGGGCGAGTGACTCAGGTAGCCTTGGCAGCACTGGCGAAGCACGCCGCCCACCGGGCGAGGAGTCCGCATGGGCCGGGCGAAGCAAGATGGCAATCATGCCCGCCACCGAGCGAAGCGCCTGACGGGCGGCCCGACGAGCGGGCGGGTGCTTGGGTCCCCCCATGTCAGGCCACGTAGGCAACCAATGGAATGAGGGGAAGGCTTCGCCTCGAAGTTTCCCTCCCTTGGCACCTCATGTTAGGGTCATTAATTGTGAAGGATTCGACTTTCGACATGACGACGGCTCATCCTCTCGACGCCTCTACCAACCCGTCAGAGGCGCCCCTGCCCCGGCGGACGGGTGAGGCCTCTCACCGACATTAAATGAGGTTCGAAGGACAAGGCCACGGAGGCATGCTTAATAAATGTGTCGTAGGTCGACGTGGAAGCTGGAATGATGGGTGTAATTAATGTGTTGTAGATAAGTATAGCGCCACCTTCTCTCCTGCCTAGGGTGGCCCGTCTATATAAGGGCACCCTGGTGCATGAAGAAGGGGGTCGGTCGGCTAGAACAAGAAGCATAGAGAAGCAGACACTGAAGAACACCCTTGTAAATGCTTCCCCATTTTCTCAAGGAAGAACTAGCAGGACGTAGGGCTATTACCCTCACCGGGGGCCCGAACCTGGGTAAATCATTGTGTCCACCAGCTTGCTGATGCCCGAAATTCATCGTCGAGAGACATTAGGGTTTCCAGCCATGAAGATGCCCTCTACCGAACCATAATTTCCGTCTAGGGAGTAGACACCCTGTTAGCGAAATCTTGTCAGGCGAAATACACCGACACCTGGCAAAACAAAAGATACACTCAATGCATGGATGGACTTGAAAGATATGAAACTCAGGAAGGAGCTACATCATGAAGACATGGCTCGAGGAAAAAAGTACCTTCCCGCAGCTTGCTACACTTTAAGTAAGAAAGAGAAAATTAGTATGTGTGAGTGCTTGCATGGAGTCAAAGTTCCGTCCGGTTATTCTGCCAACATAGAGAGGCTAGTCTTAATGAAAGACTTGAAATTAGTTGGTATGAAGTCTCATGATTGCCATGTGATGATGACATAGATGCTTCCTGTTGCAATTAGGGGTGTTCTGCCAGAGAAAGTGTGAGATCCAATTATAAAGTTGTGTTCATTCTTCAATGCAATTTCACGGAAGGTCATCAACCCGTTGAAACTGGATAAGCTGCAATAAGATGTGATCCACACTCTATGCTGGCTTGAGATGTGCTTCCCTCCATTCTTCTTCGATATTATGGTCTATGTCATTGTTCATATTGTGAAAGAGATACAGTTTCTTGGCCCTGTGTTTCTACATCAGATGTACCCTTTCGAGAGGTTCATGGGGGTTGTGAAGAAATATGTTCGTAATCGACATCGACCGGAAGGGTGCATTACCAAAGGTTGGGGAACCGAGGAGGTCATTGAGTTCTGCATCGATTACATGGATCTCAAACCGATTGGTGTGCCCGTATCTCGCCATGAAGGGAGGCTACAAGGGAAAGGGACACTAGGTCAGAAATCGATCCATACAAATGATCGTGCTTCATTTACGCAAGCACATTTTATAGTTCTGCACCAATCAGTTGTAGCGGCCCCATATGTCAACATGCACAAGAACATGCTACGAAGAAAAAACCCATGTAAGTCTGAGATTTGGATCGCTAGAGAGTACAGAGATAACTTTGGAGATTGGTGTCTTAGACACATGATGCATACACAGACAGAGTGCGCTCAATTGAGAGCATTGGCTAAGGGACCATCATATACAATTTTGACATTTGAAGGATACGACATCAATGGATATACATTTTATATGAGAGCATAAGATAACAAGAGCACCAATCAGAACAATGGGGTCCATATAGATGCCTATGACAGCAATGGTAATATGCAGACGTACTACGGATTCATATAAGAGATTTGGGAGCTTGACTATGGGCCTTTGAAGGCCCCTCTCTTTCGGTGCCAGTGGGTCAGGCTACCTAGGGGCGTGAACATCGACAAGTATGGTATCACTACCTTGGACTTCAAACACATCGGATACAGAGAAGAACCATTCGTACTTGCTAATGCCGTTACACAAATTTTCTTCATAAGGTATCCGGCTGACAAGGAACGCCACGTGGTTCTTCAATCAAAAAGAAGGATTGTGGGAGTTGATAATGTAGTCGACGAGGAAGACTATAACCAATTCGATGAACTTCCTCCTTTCGGTGAGAACATCGACCTAGGTCTCATGGAAGACATAGAGGAAGCTACATACATACGCCGCGATCATAACGAAGGTCGGATCGTAACTTAGTTGTATAATTAAGGATATGCTTTATTTTGTATGAAGGTCAAGCTTCAATTTGTAATATAAACATTTTGTACGAAGGACATGCTTCAATTTGTAATGTATGGTGTATTGATTATTATAATCATTCAGAAAAAGTAAATGTCCAAAGGATGAAAAAGTATATAATTGATGTAAAAAGGCCATGCATAAAAGAATTATATTCCTCATCCAATACTCCTTGATAAAATAGTACTCAAATGAGAGAGGAGGAGACAAATTGATTTATCATAATATTATATGGAATAATCAATAAAAACTTGCTCATAATATTACCTTGATGAGATAGCAAGAACCATATAATTGATTTATCATAATATTATATTGAATGTTGGAGAAGATGAGATAGTAAGAGCAAGTTTTTATTGATTATTCCTAATTAACTGAAATTTAAAATAAAACAAAAAAAGGAAATTAAATTACTAATTAACTAAAATTAGGAATAAAATAAAGGAAAATTAGCAGTATGATTTCCATACGACTTCCAAAGTTCATGTAATACCGCAAATCATTTCACCAAGGTTTTTGGCCGGAGTTGTTTTGTCTTCTTAAATCCAAGGATTTTCTTTTCGCTGTAATTTTGAAGTGTCAGCATTGGGGATGGTTGTTTTGTGGTCTCTAGAGGTGGTGTATATATATATATATTTTTCCCCTAACCCTTCAAGTCCACATCATCTTAGGGAGTCAGCCATTTCTCCCCAAACTCCCAGCCGCCTCCCTCCAGCCTTAGCTCTTGGCACCGCCCTGGCTCCCTCCTGCGCCCCTCCACTCCTTGGCCGACTGCCCTCCTGCACCCCTGCAGCCCTGGCCGTGCGCCTCCCCTCCCCTGGCTTCCTCCCTGCAGGCCAGCCGTGCGCCTCCCCTGGGAGCTCCCCCAGCCGCCAGCTCCGGCCAACCGCTACCCCAGCTCTGGCAAGTCACCGACGATCTTCCCCTTTGGCCGGCGAGCTCTTCCTCCCGCTCTTGCGGCAGCATTTTCCCCTCCCTCCTCCTCCTCCAAAGAGGCCTAGAGAGGTATGATTTCTTCTTGGAGGTGCTCTAATGGGGGTATTTCCTGGTTAGGAAGGTTCTAGGGTTCCTAGATCTGAAATTTTGGGGGGAAAAGTGATTCTATTTGGGAGGAAAATCCTAGTCTCGTTCGGCTGTGCGCTGGCAGTGTGTTGGAGCTTCGTTTTGAGGGTATTACATGCATTTCCTGGGGTTTCAGCTGTTGCGAAAGTTGTAGATAATTGAATTACCTTTCAATGAAGACTAAAATCACTAAATTTCGTTCAGCCGTTTGAAAGTTATTCCCTTTTTACCGAGTGCTGTCCAAGTCTTGTAGCGATTGGTACAGTCTGTGTTCATCTACAGATTAGAGCATCTTAGAGGCCGAATTAGACTTTTTGGTTTCCTGAAAAAAGTTAGGATTTTTCGAGTAGATTGAGAAAATGTATTCATTTATGTGATTTGGAATTGTTAAACTCAAGTTATGGATGTTATAAGTCTGCTGCTCCGTTTGGGCAGATTGCTGTTTTCGGGTTTTAGGAGTGGGTTGCGAAACCGACTTAGTATGAGTCTTGTGATGAGTTATGGGCGTGTTTTTGAGTGGGCTATATCCATGTGCAGGTGGTGTGACCCCGGGTGTGGCAACTTCATCTCGCCACACCGTCTCGAGAAGTTGAAGGCAAGTGTATTGTAGTGGTTGTGGCTTAGGTGGCCATTATGTTTTGCAATGATACAGTTATCCATGTGTTACATTAATATTGCCATGTTTGATTTTGCATGTGATATGATGAATGATAATGGTTAAATGGTTATGACATTGTTTAAAACGAGTTTATATGCAAGTGTATTGCAAGGTGAATTGTTGGTAGCGTTATGAAATTGTTGTTGTCATATTATACTAGCATGGTGGGAATGATGTTTTGCTTTAGTATGTGATTAATTTGGAATTTGATTAGCTTGGCATGAATGATATCCTAAGAATTGAAATAATGAAGGGAGGTATGTTTGTGGTCGTGGTTATACATATGCTTACGCTATGATTGAAGTTGTGTTTCTAAGCCCGTTTAGTAGGATGATTGCCTTGTTATAAAAATGTAGAGTGATTTGATGCAAGTGCATCCCCTAATCTTAGTTGGGGGATTATTTCGATTACTTACTTGCCTCAAGAGTATGAAATGCTATTAAAGATGTAAATGTCAAGTTATGGTATGAGCATCGCTAGAGAGTTGTTCATATTATGAAAATGCATATTGTGACAATGAAAATAACAATTGCTATGACCTGCAGGTGATGATATCCATGCTATACATATGTTTATGTTTGGTCAGGGTTAAGAGCAAATAATTATGATACCATGTATGATTTGTTTATAAGCATCATTTGCATATGTGCGTTCATGATGGAAGAGGCGACCCATGTTGATGCGGGCCTCTGTGCTCACATGTAGTGAGCACAAAAGTCCTACCTCGTACTCCCATCCATGGATGGAAGCGAGTCAGTAAGAGTAGGCCCCGCCGGGATGGTTGGGAATGAGAGGGTGCACACCGACGGGTGTGCACTCAGCTATACCGATATAGGCTAAAAGGTTTCATTTTGAGCATGAAAGCATAAAAGCATTTCATTGCATTGTGTGTTGCAATTGATAAATGTCGATTGATGAGAATGGAAAGAACAGGTTGAGGATTGAGTCGTGGGCTCATCCAGGCAGGATTACTGAGGCATGGGTAAGGTTTTGTTACGTTTTCGAGTTGGTTGTGGTAAGTGGAGTTAGTTAGTGCTTCTGTTACCGGATGATTTCAATTAAGTAATGGTTATGTTAAATGATGAAGTAATTGTGTTCTTACGTTTTGGATTTGTATGAATTCAAACTGCTTCCTTTATTTACGGACGTCAATTAAAGGAACTGTTACTTTATGTCTTGAAGTAGTTGTATCTTAGTTGAATTCCTTGCTTTTCATACTTGATGCACTTTGCTGAGTCTTGGACTCACGCTTGTTGTTTCTTGTTTTAGATACCTTGAAGCTGACTCGTCGGGATGGGAGTAGAACACGTGCATGACTTCGGTCACCAACAACCTATTCAATTGTTTCGTTAAGTCTAGTTGTAACTAATGCGATTGTATTGTGTTGATTGTTGTTGCGTAGCTGGTTAATTGCCGGTTGGATATATGTTGGATTATCTAAGTACCTGCTAGAATATTTCATTCTATTTTGAGTGAGTGATATATCATATAATTGTTATTGTTCTTTTATCTGCTGAGTGGATGTCCTCTTGTTCTAGAGAGGTCATGCCAAAATTTCTGTAAATTCACTACTAGAAATCTAACTTTTACCGAGTGTGAAATGTAATGGCCTACGGGTCGTCGGAAAAAAAATAAGATGGCCGACGGTGCATCTTTTTTCCGATAGTATAACAAAAACGGATGGCTATGAGAAGATTTATTGATGGGGCTTACCACAAATCGACGATTGGTGGAAAACCCTCAGTCATAGTATGAAATCACCGAGAGGGTACAACAATTACTGTGAGTGCAATGCTAACCGTCAGCCATTACAAACAATCATCGAGTGGAAATACATTTATTGTGTGTGTAAAGATAACACTCGGTTATTACAATGATTTGCCGACAGAGTACAACTTTTAGCGATGGTACAAATCAAACACTGGGCTATTGCAAAATTCATACGAGGCTGGATGAAGGTGATGTATATACAAAAAATGTAGCTTTCATTGAAATATACAACTTTGTAGTTGACAACTTTTCCATTTAAAGTCATATATTTGACTAAATAATTGATAAAGCATCATGAGAACAAGAGTTAAAAGAAGTACTTATTTTACTTCTAGCAAGAAGACAATTGAGATGAGTTGGTTAGGAGGGAGAGGTTGTGTTCAGGAGGTTGTGAGTTCGAATCCTAAGCATCACATATTTCTAATTTGAAGATAAAAAATGTTCGACTTAAGGGATTGTGGTTCAAACAAGTTGTGAGGTTAGTCCCTAGATTTGAAATTATTTTTACATTTTTTACACAAAAAATCCTGCATATAGTTGTGAGAAATTACTGGGGGTTTCTATACCCATCAGGAAGAAAAAACCTCTCACCCATGTATTTACCGAGTGCTATGAAAACCCTCGTTAAACTAATAACCGAGGGTACCGTTGGGAATCCCACGAATGGCCGACCATGAGTGGCCGAGGAGAAGTTACCGATGGTTTACGCTCGGCCATATACATGGCCTATGGTATTTTTACAATGGCCGACAAATTTTTCTAGTAGTTTTAAGCCAGTTTTAAGAGTTTAGAGATTGAATTCAGTTTCAGTTTTTTTTTCGTAGAGGTGTCATTCGTTATTTAGGGTTTTTGGTAGCATCCGTGGCGCGATTGGCTCCGGGGTGTTATAGTTCATCCATAAACAACTAAATTTTAAAATAATGATTAAATGAAAATTAGGAAATTAAAAGAAAATTTTCAAGTCAACGACAATAAAAAATAACTAAAATTCATAATAAAAGGTTGAAGAAAATTAGCAATTTGGTTTTTGTATGAAGTCCAAAGCAAAATCTTGGAATAGCTGAAATTTGAAATAAAAATAAAAAATTAGTAGTGACAATGCAGGAAATACAAATGATAATTATGTAAAATTGATGTGACAGTTTTTCTTGCCGTGGAAGAAAGTCCTTGGTGCTAACCAGTCCTTGCCGTGGCAACATTTGCCACCGCGCCACTTCTGCCACAATGGGAAATGGCACGGTGGGTGGCAGGGAACATCAGTGTCGGTTGACATACGAGAGTCGACACTAATAAAACACATCAGTGCTAGGTCATAGCCTCAACGCGGCACTGATAGTAATAACATCACTACCGGTTATAATTCCAAGTGGCAGTGATATATTTACATCACTGCCAGGTCACATTTAACCCGGCACTGATAGTTTTATCACTGCTGGTCTCAACTAACCGGCACTGATAGTAGGTTATATCACTGTCGGGTAATACTTGACCCGGCATTGATAGTTTTATCACTGCCGGTCTCAACTAACCAGCACTGATAGTAGGTTATATCATTGCCAGGTAATACTTGACCCTGCACTGATAGTTTTATCTCTGTCGGGTTGAAACTTACCCGACACTGATATTTTTATCACTGTCGGGTGGGAAATGAACCGGCACTGATAGTTATTATCAGTGCCGGTTGTTTTTGTTTACTCGGCAGTAATGTTCATCTCTATATAAATATGGCCTCTTCCCCTCTTTCCCGCACTTAGCCAATTTTTCTGGTTTTCATCTTCGCGCCGAGCCCTAGCTTTCATCTGCGCGCCGACCCTCAACCCACCAGCCCTCCCCGCTCCGGCGTCACCCTCAACCCGCCAGCCCTCCCCACTCCGGCATCACCCTCAACCCGCCGGTCCTCCCTGCTTCGGCGTCACCCCCACCAACGCCCCCCACCGCGTCACCCCTAACCGTCTGCTTCCCCCCACCGGTGAGTGTGTGCACTCGATTCGGTGCCCATGTTGCTCTCTGATGATATTAGGGTTAAATTACTTTATTCGGTACTGCACTTGTTTCTTGATGCTTGCTGGCTGGAGGAGAGGTAATGCTCTATGATGATACTGGGTTTATTGATGCATTTGACAAATTGATGAAATGAATTAGGCCTTGAACTGGTAGATCACTTGAAACTAAAGAATTGTTTCTTGTCTGTTTGCTCATGATCCGATCGACAGTTTTGATTGAGTGTGTGCGCTTGATTCGGGTGCCCCTGTTGCTCTGTGATGATATTAGGGTTAAATTACTCTGTGATGAATATCTATGACTTGATTCGGTACTGCACTTGTTTCTTGATGTTTGCTGGTTGGAGGAGAGGTAATGCTCTGTGATGATACTGGGTTTTTTTGATGAATTTGACAATTGATGACATGAATTAGGTCTTCAACTGGTAGTTCACTTGAAACTAAAGAATTGATTCTTGTCTGTTTGCTCATTCAATTTGTAGTTGTCTCCTAATTAGAACTTGCATGCCTGTTCGGTTGATGAGAATTACTAGCAATCTGAATTTATCTAGTTAGCTTTATTAAATTGTTGATCTCTCTTGTGCATACTGGAATAGTTGATCACAACATCAAAAGGTTCAATTAAAAGAAACTTGACTGAACTAATTACTTTCAGTTGTCACTATGATTGTTATTTCTCTGTTAGTTAGAACTTTGTTCGGTTGGGTTAAAAGGCTGATTGACCTGATTAGTTCTGCTCTTAGGAGAATATAACAGTAAGCAAAATAATAATCAATTCTTGTTTGTTCTAAGGTGGTAAGGGTTCAAGGCCTATTTCGTTGAATTGATTAGTCTTGTCGATTCGTGATTGAGGTGAAGATTCTAATCTTCTTTCAAACCCAATAATCTGAGAGCAATCATACATAATTATCTCCATATTGCCATGCTAGACATGATTAGTTATATGAATGACATAAAATTGCCTTTATGCAATCTGTTGATATTTATGTCATTTCGAATGATCATGGTTTATGTGTTGTTGCTCATAATATTATATGGAATAATCAATAAATACTTGCTCTTACTATCTCATCTTTTCCAACATTCAAGTAATTTCTATGCATATGTGAGATTTTGAAGCAATTTCTATGTATATGTGAGATTTTGAAGTAATTTCTATGTATATGTGAGATTTTGAAGCAATTTCTATGTATCATGTCAATGTGAAATGCAATGTATTTGAATTTTGAAGCAATTTCTATGTATATGTGAGATTTTGATGCAATTTCTATGTATATGTGAATTTTGAAGCAATTTCTATGTATATGTGAGATTTTGAAGCAATTTCAATGTATATGTGAGATTTTGAAGCAATTTCTATGTATATGTGAATTTTCAAGCAATTTCTATGTATATGAGATTTTCAAGCAATTTCTATGTATATGCGAGATTTTGAAGCAATTTCTATGTATATGTGAGATTTTGAAGCAATTTCTATGTATCATGTCAATGTGAGATGCAATGTATTTGAATTTTGAAGCAATTTCTATGTATATGTGAGATTTTGAAGCAATCTCTATGTGTCATGTACATGTGAAATGCAATGTATTTGAATTTTGAAGCAATTTCTATGTATCATGTTTATGTGAAATGCAATGTATTTGAATTTTGAAGCAATTTCTATGTATATGTGAGATTTTGAAGCAATTTCTATGTGTCATGTATATGTGAAATGCAATGTATTTGAATTTTGAAGCAATTTCTTTGTATCATGTTTATGTGAAATGCAATGTATTTGATCATGAGCACTGCCTTATCCACGAAAGTAGGTTGCCGTAGGATCGATCCATGCGATTAAGATTTTGAAATTTAGACCATTAATATATATGTACATTACAATAAAAACCTCACGTGGAAATATTTTTTCAGAGATATTTTTATCTATCTCTACATATTACCATTTTAAATTGTAAAAGCAATCTTTGAGGCACTTTAGAATGTGCCATAAATGGAGACACTATTATTTGAGATACTTATTTGGTTAAAGAGTGTGGAATGAAATCAGAGAGCGTTTTTGAGGCATTGTAAATTGTCAAAACAAAGATCTGACATTTTTTAGACACTTATTAAATCGATCTGATCTTATAGAGGTATTATTTGAGGCACTTTCGATTGTCTAGAGACATTTTTTATGTTTGAGATGTTATGTACCACTCATAGAAACAAAAAAAAAGTATATCTCTAATGCATGACAAAATGGTGATTACGCCTTATATATGCACAACGTTGATAATAGCAACTGATCTAACGCATGACAAAATAGTGATTACGCCTTATATATGCACAACGTTGATATATATGCAAAGATTCATCTCATGAATTTGTTAATTTAAAATTCCAGAAAACTTGCTGCACATGGCCTCTCACAATGGACAAGTGCCGGATGGCGCTGAGCCCATGAACCAAAGCCCAGAGCAAAGCCCGACAGGGTTCCTCAACCTGGAACAACCCGAGGCAACAAATGTACACGAGGTAAGTCTTTAGTAGGATTCTTTCGTAGGATGTGCTTCCCGATGAAATTAGAGTAGAGCCAAACGACTAATGAAACAATCAAAATGCAGTGGTCGACATCCGTGCACCGAGCCGTGGCTGTGGGTGAGGTCCCAAAGAAGATGCGCACAGTGAACAAAAGGTGATAGTTGAGCTTAATGTAGTCGGAGAACCAGCTATACCCGATCATTGCTTGGGCCATATCGACAAAGATGCGGGTCTCGCTAGAGATAATGTGCCCATCATCTACAAATCATGGACATGTCAATGCGATTGCCCGTCATATGTTCCTGATGACATCAAGGAAACATTGTGGACAGAGTTGATAATAAGTTTCAGCTTCAAGATCGCTTGAGCTTATAGGAAACGCACTAAGCGCTATGGGATCTGCATGGAAGAACTGTAAGACAAAGCTGAATAAGGAGTATGTCAAGAAGGATCAAACGCTAGATTTTAATAGATACCCGAGGTTAGAGCAATTTTGGGATGAATTCGTGCAGTATAAGAAATCTGATGAAGCCCAGGCTATCAGCCAACAGAACAAGGCAAATTCAGACAAGAACATTTACTCCCATGTGCTAGGCACCGGTGGGTACGTGAGGAAAGTACCCAAGTTGGATGCACGGGAAGAACAGCTAACTCGTAGTGGAGTTATTACTGCAACGTCTAAGATGGCCCCAAGATCAAAGTATTGGCTGCTTGCGAGGGGAGCTACTCTGTCAGATGATGGTAGCTTAAGCTTTAAAAGTGAAAAAGACAAGAAAATCTCAAAGAAGATCGCAGATGCCCACTTGTTAGTGATATGCCCTAGAGGCCATTGTATCATACGCCTATGTTCATGTACTTATCAGTTCCATGAATAAATGTCACTCCTTCAATAATGTGGGCACATGTTAGAGAACATGGGGTTGGATAGACCCGCCCGAGACATCGATGAGATTGTTATCTTAGAAGTGCCGCTGTGTGTAGTCTCGAGTGGTATACCTATACGATCCTTTGACCTGAGATTCTTATTGATTCTCAGCATGTGTAATTGTATACTTTGGGGCTATCAAACGCTTCTCCGTAACAGGGGAGTTATAAAGGTAGCTTACGAGTATGCCATGAAACATGACGTGAGATATAAGAGATCAAGATGAAATTTGCCCCTCCTTGATAACGGGAGAGATATCTCTGGGCCCCTCGGTGTGGATGGATAAGGAAAGTGCATGGCCATGCCAAAGTGATTAAAGTGTTAATCACGAATTATATCCATTACATTGACGAGTCCTAATGGCCATGCTCTGGGATTATATGTGTGGCTAGCTATTTGCTAATGAGATTGTCTTCCCTCCCTCTCCCCCTCTCCCACCCCCCTTTATATAGCGGAGGAGGGCGGTTACAAAGGAGAGTCCTAATCGATTACAAGGTGGAGATTGTATCTCTTTCCATATCCGTTTAATATGATAACGGATCGGATTACAATTGTATCCTCCCTAAGCAGGGTCGGTTTCCATCTTCTGGGTCTCCTTGCTGCGCATGGCAGCCTGCCTCTTGGGCAATACCCGTCTTTATGTATTCGGCGTGGCCTATCCCCTCCCGAGTGGTCCTCACGACCGCCATGCAGATACCCGGGTCCATATACTCCACAAGAGTCCCGAGTGCTTTGCGATCGAAGTTGCGCGCCCGGTCGCACTTAATCGAGTCACGTCACGAGTACTTCCATTCTTGATGTAGTTTCGATCGTTTTTTTCCTTTCACCAAGTGCCCATTGTAGGCAAAGAGATCGTGAAGGACTCAATAGAGCTCCACGCTGCTGAACCATTCCCCACACACGGCAAGACAATGGTGGCCCATCATGGGGCATATCGTGATCCTCAACGATGTGCAGAAGTCAAAACGCTTTTTTCACTCAAGGCGAAATTCAGCGCCGCTCCTTTTAAATTCATTTGATGCTGATGTCGTCGTTTAAACGTTGGCCCGTACATGTTGCATCCAAATTTAGTAGCCCTGAAATCATGTATATGCAGAGCTTAGGCAATGTAAAGTTCACTTTCACCTTGATGTGATGTCCGACTGATTTGTGTGTAATTTTAGAGTTTTTTACTCCTTTTCCTTATTGATTTTGAATTCATCCGAGTGGTTTGACTCTTTTTTGTTTAAGCACTCTACCCGACTAGTCTAGCCCCCGAGCGTCGGGAGTCGGCTCATGGCTCTTTTTCCCAGGCACGCGTTTTGGGTGACTAAAGTTCGCCGTTCATGGGTTCGTAGTTTCACAACTCGGAATTAACGCGACTCGGATTCATTTGCAATCGCTAAGTATAAAAGAAGAAAATACAACTCAGAATAGATGCGCAAGACTCTATTAGGTAGCCTCGACTTCATCGCTTAGTTGAGAATCAACTAAGTAGCAAGTCAAGAGGAAAGTCGCAAACTAACAAAGATTTCTTAATGTAGGAACCAATAAACGATCAAAGAGTGTTGCGCATGCGCAACACTATTAGGTAGCCCCGACTTCATCGCTTAGTTGAGGATTAACTAAGTAGCAAGTCAAGAAAGCCAATAATTTTATAATGACATAATTTGAGTAAACAAAGGACTTAGCGCTTTATGCTCCATGTGTTGTTGACGATCGTGTCGCCCTTGCTCGTGGCGCAGCATAGGCTTGCGATCGGCGAAGGTGGCGCTGGGCGCAGCGTGAGGCTCGTGGTCGCAGCCGGGTTGGCGCCGAGGCGCCGGGCGAGGCTCGTGGTCGCAGCCGGTATGGCGCTGTGAATGCAGCGGTAGGCTCGTGGCCGTGCGGTATGGCGCTCGGTGGCGGGCGTGAAGCTCGTGGCCGTGCGGTATGGCGCTTGGCGCAGCGAGGCTCGTGGGCAAGCCGAGTTGGCGCCGAGGCGCCGGGCGTAGGCTCGTGGTCGTGCGGTATGGCGCCAGGCGCAGCGTAGGCTCGTGGCCGCAGCGAGTATGGCGCTGTGGCGCCGGGCGAGGCTCTTGGCGTGCCGGTTGAGATTGGCGCTGGGCGCGGGCGTCGCGGGTGGCGTGCGCAGTATGGCGCTTCGGGCGCGAGCGTAGGCTCTGGCCGTGCGAAGTTGGCGCCGGGCGCAGCGTAGGGTTCGTGGCCGTGCCGAGTATGGCGCGAAGCGCGGCGTAGACTTTTGGCGCGTGCCGGTTGGCGCGGGCGCAGCGGTTTCGTGGCTCCGCGCAAAGTATGGCGCTTCGGCACGGGCGAGGCTTCTGGTGCGAGGGTTACGCTTCGGCGCGCAGCATAGGCTCGTGGCCGCGAGCTGTATGGCGCTTCGCGGGCGTAGGCTCTTGGCCGTGCCGAAGTTGGCGCTCGGGGCGCAGGCGTAGGCTCGTGGCCGTGCCGAGTATGGCGCTCGGGGCGCGGGCGTAGGCTCTTGGCAAAGGCCGGTTGGCGCCGGGGCGCAGCGTAGGCTCGTGGTATCTGCCAGTATGGCGCCGGCGCGGGCGAGGCTCTGGTCGTGCCGGTTGGCGCCGGCGCAGCATAGGCTCTGGTCGTGCCGGTTGGCGCCGGGCGCAGGGCGTTGGCTCATGGCGTGTTAAATGTGGCGCCGGGCGCAAGATAACCGCAGAATCTCTTAGTCGCCAGACTGCTGCAAACCCTGGTGCGTTGTGCGTGCATAGCGAAATCGCTAAAAAGCGGTAAGCCGGGTCATTGGTCCGAGTCAAGCCGAAAGCTGAAGTTGCTTCCGATTTGGAGAATTGAGCCGAACCAAACCGAAAATCAAATAAAGTTCTCGGCTTTTGAAGACCGATCGACTTCTGTCTGCTCGATGGCTTCACGCGTGCAAAAGACCAAGCGCCATTGGTAGCTATGCAAGAGAGCACTTCAAGATTGAAAAACTTCTAGTCGCAAGTTCATGCGTGGGAGAAAAATCCTTCACCAAAGAAGATTGAAAAGCTTCTTGCGGAGATGTTTCGGGCGAGTGGTCACATGATGCGGCCAGAAGCGCGACGCTACCGACTGAATCGAAGGTGCGGATGGAGGCGAAGGCAATATTGGGAACGGCGCTAGAGCGACGGCTTTAGGCTGCCAGAATACATGCTGTTTACACCAAATGAAGGGATGGCGAGATGGCGATCGGAGAAGACGCCGACGGGCTTCAAGAAGTATGTTCCGCCGTGATTCTTGGACGATGGAAGCGTGTGCGCTCGGGTCGTGCGGCCGCAGAATTAATCTAGATGAAACGTCAGTTTCTTGGCTAGAAGCAAATAGAAGCAAATCTTCTTCACGCCCTTGATTTTTCCTCACGCCATGCATGCATGCGGCTGGTTTTCTTCAATTTGCATGCATGCCCCAACAGCCATGAACTGAAGCTTTCTAGCCGCCACAAGCATGCAACGAGATCAATTAACTAGCCGATAGACTAGCTGCATGCAAGCAAATTTGCTAGCCGCATGAAAAACGGCCGAACACCACAACCGCTAGAGAAAAGTTATCGAAGATCGCCATCGAGCCTGCTGAGATTGATCTTAGCGCAGCCCCTACCTGGCGCGCCAACTGTCGACGTTTGTTGTCGGCAATAATGAAAAGGGGGCGACGCGCTGGATCAGAAGCTCGATGGTAGCACAAGACACCGGAATTATACAGGTTCGGGCTCTCGCGGAGGAGATAATACCCTAGTCCTGTGCTCTGGGATTATATGTGTGGCTAGCTATTTGCTAATGAGATTGTCTTCCCCCCTCTCCCCCTCTCCCACCCCCCTTTATATAGCGGAGGTGGGCGGTTACAAAGGAGAGTCCTAATCGGTTACAAGGTGGAGATTGTATCTCTTTCCTTATCCGTTTAATATGATAACGGATAGGATTACAATTGTATCCTCCCTAAGCAGGGTCGGTTTCCATCTTCTGGGTCTCCTTGCTGCGCATGGCAGCCTGCCTCTTGGGCAATACCCGTCTTTATGTATTCGGCGTGGCCTATCCCCTCCCGAGTGGTCCTCACGACCCGCCATGCAGATACCCGGGGTCCATATACTCCACAACGAGTGAATGGGTCAAGCTATCACAAGGATGGCACGCATCTTGCCTTGAGCTTGACTGGTATCGCGTGGCAAAAGGATTGGTATATGAGTATATCATGGTTCAGCCGATACGATCATTACGTGCATTCGGGGACAACATGTCCTGCTAGGGACCATGTTGTCCGATGGTCCTGAAAAGAGGTTTCGGTATATGGCCGCTATGCATGAACCTAACGGTCACACACTTAACGGGTTGGATCATGTCGATGGATTGGATCCATTAGTGGGTTTACACGGATTTGGATCCTCTGGCGCCTTAATGGATTTCTCATCGTAGAAGATCCATTAGTGAGTCCTAGTGGGCTTTATCGAGAAGGCCCGTTAGTGCACTCTATATAAAGGGGTGGGGTGCACCATGAGGTTCTCCCCACCACTTAAACCCTAGCCGTCAATTCTACCCCCGCCAGAAACCCTAGCCGTTCTTGTGGTGCTAGCACACACGGCAAGACGGCACCGCTTCTCCTTCGTGAGCTAACACGCTTTGGGTAATAAGGAGCACCCTGGTCACACCAGAGGGTTTGGCTTGGTGCCCTGGAAACCAGCATTCCCAAAGGATGCTGAAATTTATAAGCGACCAAAGAAATCCAGACAACAACAGTTGGATGAACGTGTACGAGAAATAGAAGACCGGATGCACAGAAGGGAAGTCGAATTTGCAAAACAGCTGGAAATGATGCGAGAAATGGTAGCAAAGGTCCTTAGCGAACGTCAATCACATGACGGCGGTCAGCAGCACCATAGTCCCACTGGGGCTCATAAAAGCAGCCAAGAGTCCGCGGGCACTCCTCAAGAGGACTCAGCATGTAGTTTTCCTGTGGACAAAATCATAGAGCCGACACGCTGCAGTCTGCACCTGCCCATAGCGAACATTACCATCAAGGTCACTGAAGAGATGGCTTGCCCATGCATTGAGGGACAGATGTTGCATAACTGCCCAATTCCTCAGGGATACGCCAGAGTTTCAGTTGACAGCATGGTTGACAGATACCGCAAAGTGGAGGTTGAGATCCTGGGTGAGGAGGGGAAAAATAATCTTGGACAAAGCCTGGGCACATTCATCGCGTGGTGCAAGCGCTACATAAAGTTTGCCTCAGATGATGACAACGACGATGATCTTAATAACGATGATGAGGCGAACTCTCCACCTAGGAAAAGTCCTCCTCCTCCGGCGTCACCCATGAAAGCTCCTTCTCCTACTCCAGCGCCACAAGACGCACCCAAGAAAGCTCCTTCTCCTGCTCCAGCACCACAAGGTAGTAAGCAAATAGCAATGTGATCTCAACATTCTACACAGTCAGGGGGAAAAGTTACTCATCTGTGAAGCCAGCCAAAACTCTTAGCAAGAAACGAGCATATGAACTGACCGAAGAAGAAATAAGAGAAGAAGTACACACCAATGTAACAGCGCCCTTCAAGAAGACGCCACCACCTGCTAAGATTGAAATCGAAACTGCCAAACGGGATTTCTTCCTGGACTTAGCGACGGTTAAATAGACAGGACAGACAACTGAAGCTCCTCAACCTAGCCAACTATCAGACTACGATCACATCTCTAGGAGGAAATCTAAAGGAGATGGTGGTAAAGCAGCTATTGCTGGAGGCCAAAGTGGTGCTAAAGGGCAGGAGCCCCCTCTAAAGTGGCCATTCGATAACGGGGAAGCTTTGATGGATCCAAATGAGGAGCCCAAACTAACCACACAGTTATGGCGTCTACATCAATGGTACCGGCAGTATGTCCAAGAGACAAAAAATGATGCTTTCCACGTCAAATACAAAGATATGGATTTTCAAAACATGGACGGCGTTTTCTGGGTAGAACACCAAGAACTATATCAGTTGTACCAACGAGACGCCCTAGACGTGTCCATATTAAGAATGTGGACTCTGTAAGTCTCTTGTATAATTCATGTTGTATATTCACATACTCTTAAACTGAGGGTCTGACTTCTTTTTTTATGTAGAATGGAGACAATGACACTTAAAGAGGACAAAAATGAAAAGATAGGATTCCTCGACCTGGGCCTTGTCAACTGCAAACTTATTCTAGATCCAAAAACGATAAATGATGTTGAGGAGTACGCACTCAAGGCGCTGCTAAAGCTACAAGACAAGACCTACGTACATTTACCCTACAACTTTCAGTACGTGTTTCCCTGCCTACTAGTCTCGCATATTTGATGCGCAACACAATGTGACGACTAATTGGCTTCTGTAGCTTTCACTGGATCGTTCTTGTCATCATGTTAGACAGAAGCAACAACACTGTCTTGGACTCAATGAAGAAACCGACAGTGATTACAAAGAATTAATAGACTTGCTAGACAGGTAAACTCGGCCATTGCATTATTGCTCCAGTAATCTCCCATCCCATTGCACCTAATTAATTTTAATGACTACTCGAAACCATGAACAGGGTGTACACAAAATACCGCAAGAAGAGCCAACGGTATCGTCCATTCACGAAGAAGTTTAGAATAAAAACCGATTTTTCATGCCTGAGACAACCTCGAGGGAACAATTTATGTGGATACTACGCAATGACACATATCCACGCATTCATCATCGATAAAGACGGACTACAACGATTTAGTGGTATATCGATCATTACAAAGTTGACCCATACTTTTCTTTTATAAAGACGATGACACTAATTAATGCTTCAATTTCTCCCATGACAACAAGGTCAAGCGGGCACCAAGCAGCTTGCTCGACCATGAAATTGAAGCCCTTCGAGGGCAGACAACTGGGTTCATCGTTCGAGAAATTATCAACCCGAAGGGATAGTTTCACGAGCATATGTAGCTTAAGTGACATGGCAATGATTATGAGTGAACAATGTAATACTTAAATACTATGATGCTTCAATGTATTTGAATTACACTTTAGCGATGCTTAGTACTATTGTGCACAACGTATACTGTATAGAATACAACTACTATACAATATATATATGCTACAATATATACTGCAACAAATATATGTGTAAAAAGGTTTAAAAAACCCATCACTGCTAGTTTTGGATAAGAAAATAGGACAGAGAGTTAGCACTATCGGTTAACAAGGAAAAAGGGGCAGTGATACTATTTATCACT
This sequence comes from Guadua angustifolia, assembly GCA_036346375.1. Lineage (NCBI taxonomy): Eukaryota > Viridiplantae > Streptophyta > Magnoliopsida > Poales > Poaceae > Guadua > Guadua angustifolia. Next base: position 54,832,029 of record CM070504.1, on the reverse strand, counting down.
GCCGGATATTGATAAAAATGGGGCAGTGATAGTGACTTATTACTACCGTTTATAATTGATAACCGGCAGTGATAGTTACTTACCACTGCTGGTTGGAAAATGTGAACCGGCAGTGATAGTGCTGCCGGTTGATAAGGATAAACCGGCAGTGATAGTTATTATCAATGCCGATTAGTAAGGATAAACCGGCAGTGATAGTGATTATCACTGCCGGTTTATATCCGGCAGTGATAGTCCTCGACTATCATCAGAATACCCGGCAGCACGTGCGTCCTAATATTACACCCTCTAGCACCCACAATTACAAATCGCTAAGAATAAATATTCACAAAACAAGCTAACAATTAGGAGGTTGTCAAAATTATTAAAAATTTCTAAAAGACTCTCCCTAAAACTAGGACATCCACTCAAGAAAGTGTAAAACATTTGCAAGATAATATTATTCTAGCAGGTCCTTAGTTAACCAATCACGATTCTATAGAGATTTAATAAACTCCACCATATAATTATTACAGGATATGGAATTTATTAAACATACCCGCAAACAACCTTTTACAAAAATGTTTGCATGAGCTAGAACAGAACTATAATTGATACGATGGAATGATGTGTTGCAACGTGATTGTGTTACTACCCCCATCCATGCATGCCGGCTTCAAAACACCTACAAACATTAAATAACAAGCGTGAGTTTAAACTCAGCAAAGTACACGAGAATAATAAACCCAATTTATCGTAAGTAAACAAGGGCTTAACCAAGAGCAAGTAATGCAAATAAAACAATATCCGGACAATAAGCATTTATACCCATTTAAAGTAATAACTTGACCATACCAAAATTTACTACAATCAAGCCATCATCTCGATAATAAAACCAATCAACTTCCATGAACCGTTACTTCACGCCAAATCACAACGACTCTCGACTCAACCACCCCTTTTTACAACCCAAACCATTTTCATCAATTTAAGTCGAGTTCATAACTCAATCTACACTCCACGATAGTCATATAACCCAATTAGCAAGGCAATGGAATGCACTCAATCATCAAATTCAATTCAATCTCCCCTTTTTGGGTTGAGTCCACGACTCAACCTTCCATTACCATAATCACCATCCAAATGACACACCATTTACCACAACACTCATTATGAAAGATGCAATGCACATGAATGCTCATTTCCATGCACGCATCGCAGATCGAAAGTGCCCACCCATCGGTGTGCACCTCACGCCCCTTCCATCCCGAGATGGAAGGTGCCTACTCTTACTGTCTCGCTCCCATTCACCTCGATGAATGGGACTACGAGGTAGGACTTTCGTGTTCACTACGTGTGAACACAGAGGCCCGCATCAGAATGGGTCGTCTCTTCCATTATGAAGGCACAAATGCAATTTTCATGAATGAAATGCAACTTTTCATTCAATGCCAACACTAACATACCATAACCACATACATACACATAGCCAATTCTCACATTCATAACCATAACTTCACACATACATAAACATAGCCCAAATTTTCACATTCATAACCATAACTTCACACATACATAAACAAAGCCCAAATTCTCACATTCATAACCATAACTACACACATACATAAACATAGCCCAAATTCTCACATTCATAACCATAACTAATCTATTCGCACACATACTCAATTCCATTTCCCAGATGGGGCACAATTAAGTATGAGTATCCACATACCCCATACTCGCTACTCACAGCAATGTTAACAAAGGTATAGTAAACTTACCAGGAATAAGGCTTACTGGGGACCACTCGAACCCAATAGTTAATCACGTCCTCGAAGGGACGATCACCAATATAACTCATACTTGCAAAAATCAATAGAAATTAGCCATGAACAGCTAAATAATAATGAACAACTCAATTAAGCACACAACTCGATGTACTTGTTTTTACCGACGCTGCAAAGAACGCGAGGTCGAGACCACCCCTGCAGACACTCTCCTTGAGCTTGCATCGTCTCGCCGACATCTAATGAAGTTAAAGAGAAGGGTAGATTAGGTAAGGGAGCAAGAAGATCACCATCTTCTGCTTTTAACCTTCTCCTACTACCCCTTTTTAATTACCAAACACTAGAGATAAATACTAATCACTCATACCAATGGAAGTTTGCATAAATATATATATATATAACTTGAGAATCTATTATGAGTAAAGACTGAAGACTAATCTAATAGCATGTTTGCATTTGCCCTGGTGTTCTATTTCTTTCAAATAGTGGATTTGATAACAAATAACACGCAAATATGTATGCATTACAAACTAACAACTTGAACAGAATTATACCAAAATAGGATCGCTAGTCACACTTCACCACTAAGTCAGAACTTACTTGGTTACATAAAGACACATACATTCCAAATCTAAAGAACTCTTATTAAAATGGGGCAAGATAACATCCTACTAAATCTAGGATGATACCCATCTAGCGTAATGATTATAACTTAAACAACCCTACCCCACTTCTATGTCATCATCATGAATATGTGTAACATCAAATATATTTATGCACACTACTGTCATGAACATGAGCATATAAACCATCAATTACACATCACCAACCGGATTCAAATGTAAATATTACTAATTCCCCTCTTTAGAATTTAATTCTCTTATTAGCAGAGCATCCATATATATATATATATATATATATATATACATCTATTACTCTCTTGGAGATGAACACCAAACATCATTCCACAACACAGAAGGCATTCATGCATACAGTAGGACCATACTCTGGCTCATATTCACAATCTATTTTGGCATAGAGCAAATTCTATTTATGCCTTAAGCAGGAATGTGCAGAACCCAAACACAGGCACTACTCACTACACTTTATTAATCGAGACCTTAAAATGCAGTACTGATTCATGAAGCTATAACCAAAAAGGATTCCATATACTTCAATAGCTCAAATAGAATCCATTACACATAAAATTTTATTGGGGAGAAGTGAGCTGTTGGCAAACATGAATGAAAGAAATTAAACCTTTGGAACATTACATCAAACACCTTGACTACAACAATTTACCCACACAAGAACTTCACCTCCACTTACCACAAAGGAGGAGAGGAAGGAGATGCCAGCCATGGGGGTGAAGCAGGGGGCTCTAGGGCGGCGCCGGCAACAGGGGCGACGTCGGCTGGCTTGGCCGGAGGGGCACCAGAGAAGGGGCGCTGCTGCTCTTCGGTTGCTGCTGGCGATGCTGCAGGAACCGAGCGGGAAGGAGGAGCACCGGCTGAGGGGAAGAACTGCCGGCTGGGGAAGGCGCAGGGGAGTCGGCCCGGAGGCTCGCCGGCCAGGGCCATCGACGCTGCTACTGGCTGCTGCTGCCCCTGCTGTGCCGAGCCAGGGAGGGAAGAGCTGGGGACGACGCCGGCAGGAGGAGGAAGGGCACTGGGAGGAGCCGGCCGGGGCAGGGATGGCCAGAAGGTGCCGGCAAGGCTGAGGTTGGAGAAGCACTCGGCAGGGAGAAGGCAGCTCGCCTGGAGAGTCGGCCTGGGAGGAAGTCATCCAGAGAAAAGAAAAGGAGAGGTGGAGAATGAATCGGCAAGGGCTAAGAAAAATATCAGCCCCACCCAAGGAATTCTAGCCACACACACACCAGGAGAAAAAGATTAGGTGAAAAGTGGGTGGAGAGGGAAAAAGAAAACAAGAGTTTCTCTCCCACAACTCACAGATAGGCCCACCAGACACCCGGACCAAGAATTTCCCTGACTCGGAGGAAAAAGAAACCCCGCAGTATTACAATCACTGCCACTTAGGTAGTGCTGGGTCCATATCCGACAGTGATGTTAATGTGGACCCGGCAGTGATCTTGTGTCCGGTAGTAGTGAACACACTTATACTCGTATACCTTTGAGATATGTAGGATCAAGCACGCAATCAAGAACACACGATGTAGATAGGTTCGGGTCTCATCGTTGAGTAATACCCTACTCATGTGTCAGCGATGGTTAAGATCAATGAAAAGATTATAGATCAATGGAGCTACTCCTAATTATAAGGAAGAATTACGGATCTAGGGGTGGCTAGACTATGGTTGGGAGATGACGACGGCTGGAAGCTTGCGCTCTATGCTGGTTTACTGTAGGTTGCAATTGGCTCCTTTCAGCCAGTTCTGGACAATGCTCTGCCTGGTCCTTATATAGTGGGCTGGAGTACCGAATTGTAGTCGATGAGGAGTCCTATTGCTATTATGATCTTTGTATCGCACCTGAATTCCCATATCTGCTAGGTGTATTCGAGTAGATCTCCTCGTATCAAGAGTACGATCGAAGTTTTCCCTGCATGGGGATATCCTTTCCGCGTATTCCTTATCTCGCTGGTTCGGGCTAGAGATATATAAAATATCTCGGTATCAATAAAGATGTTCATGGTGATTTTTGACTTTATGGTGCATGCCCATATCCCATATATGGACATTCGACAGGCGCAATGTTGCTTTACCACGGCGGATTATTTTGGTTGTTCGTCCTATGGCGCTGCACAAATGATCGAGGCAAAGACCGAGTTGGCGATGAGGAGCTACCAAGGAGGCACATGCCGAATGTGAAGATGAATGTACCCTTGGCACTGCAACTTGTGCTTGAGATGATAGGATGTTTGTTGTGGCAAGGAATTTAATGGGGCTTTCAATTGCCTTGCAAAGAGGAGTGTAGAGGATTGCTGGAGAATATGAACTCAGCCAGATGAGCTTGGCACTACTCTGCTAACATCAAAACAGGGTGTGAATAGACTTGCACAACGCGAATTGTGTAGAGGGGTGAGGCGTGGCAGGGGTGGCAGGGCATGGGCAAGTCTGGGGGCTTGCCGTGGCTGAGAGCGATTGGACAAGCCTCTGTTGTAGCGATAATTGGTAGAGGATGATGCAGCTACAAAGAACCAAGTTTGGATCAGGGGCACAAATGGCCAAATGAAGAAGAAGGTTGGGACAGGACACTATGCATGGGCCCAAACAGTGTATTGGTCCCACGTGCAAGTGAGAGAACAGGTGAAGCAAAGCAAAATCAGGAACCGATTGAAAGGAAAATTGAGTTGAATGCATTGAATTGGTTATCTATCATGTAAGAAATTTATTGAGGATTTTACCGTCTGTACCCTAGATTCGGAAGATTATCCTGTAAAATTTTTAGCTTAATATATTGTTTGTAGAATTTATAAAAATTGTAACAATGCACTCTGCACATATTTCAGTTTTATTTTTAAAATTTTTCGGGAGTTTATATCTCATTGGTGATTTTTGAAACTTTTTGTAAAGGTTCCTATTGGTCTATTAGTATCCTGTAAAATTTTCAGCTCCAAATCTTTTATAATTAATTTATAAAAATTCTGATATTAGTACTTCCAGATTTTCAGCTATTCAGTTTTATAATTTCTAAATTCCAAAAATACATTTATTATTTCTTGATACTTTAATTATTGATAGGTCTATCTAGACAGAAGATAATATAAAATTTTTGGCTCAAGATAATGTCATATTATTTTTATTTACATCTGACAAGTTTAGTGCTACTAGTCAAGAAACATTAGTTGGCTTTCATTTCATGAATAATTCTTTTGGTATGATATTTTCAAATTCATAAATGAGTCTCTGGTATTTTCTTAGTTTAGATAAAAAATTTATTTATTTTATTGCTATAATCTTTGTACTCTTCTCTTTATCTATCATTTAAGTTTATATTAAAAGGATTTCTCCATTGAATAAAAATTAAGAAAATCTAGGAAAAGTCAATAAAATCTAGAGAATTTATAAAAAGCATCATTGAATATAAGTAACTGTTAATTTTAATTTCTCATTATATTTTCAGTTTTGTATTGAAGAAAGAATGAAATCAACACAACAAAAGATTTTCTTAAGAACCAAAATTCAAGAAGAATTTTAGATTAGATGAAATTTCAAGCTGAAGTTATATTTCTAATTTATTTTTATATTTTGTTTGATTTGAAGTTTTATTTTGGAACTCATCCTTTAATTAATGTTGGATTTCAAAATGTTGAAATAGAAGATAATATTTTAAATTTATTCTCTAAATTTTAATTAAAATTTTTTTCAATTTCATTTTAAAATTTTAAATTTTTTGTTTTTCTTATTTTTGAAATTTTTGGGATGTTACAAATCTACCCCCCTTATAGAAATCTCGTCCTCGGGATTTAAAAATAGGGTTAACTAGGGATCATGTCTCTGGTTTTTTACCTAAAAATTGTAAATCCACTTGTCGGGGGTTGAATATCCTCCATAGACGCATCATCGCACTCGGCTGGCCCCTGCATGTCCTTGCTCGCCTCGCCCCGAGAAAGGTCTTGGCCGCCTGACCTTCGGCCGCCTCCGTCGAAGCGCCATGCTCGCCCCGAGCATGCTTGTTTCGGGGTCTCGACCTAGTGACCCGGTCCAATTGAAGGTACTCGAGCCACCAAAAGCGGGCATGATCTACGAGGGCGGCATGACGTTAATCGCGGATGGCTCAAAGGTTCTGCACAAGACAGGATCGCACGCCATGTCTCGCGTCCGCCATTTGCGCCATTACACCCACGCCGCTACAGGCGCCGGCGGAGGCGCGGAACAAATACCAGCTACGCCTCGACAAAGAGAACGCCTGTAATAAATGCTTTGTCGCCTGCATTCCCCTATAAATACCTCCTCGCACGAAGGAGAAGATGTTCGGTTCATTCACACATCTCATCTCCACTTGTACGCAATGCTTATAACCCATCTTCACACATCAGTGCAACCACTGGACGTAGGACTATTATCTCCCCCGCGAGAGGCCTGAACCAGATAAAAAAAGAGATCCCTTGCTCGTTGTGACTGCTTTGGTTACCTCGATCCGTAGCTTGGTAGGACCTCGGACGCTATACCCCCCGCGAAAAAGGGGCCTTAGGTTGATCCCTCATTCAACATGTAAGCTCAGCGGGGGACCGGTTCCTGAATCATCGACAGCTGGCACCGTTCGTGGGGATCGACTGAAGTCCTTTCGCGAGGAATCCCTGAGGTTGCCGAACTGGCAAGACAATCAAGACCTCTACGTCTTCGACGACGTGGAGGACGACGACGCATACTACGCCATTGATGGTGTGGGTGGTGCGACCGATCCGGAAGGCCACACTGAGTCCAGGAGTCTTTCCCCGGTCGCCGCAGCATGAGAGCATTTCCTCCGCTCGCGGCGCCCCGCTCGCGGCGCGATGCCCTCATCAGCAAGGAAGAATCTAGCGGCCTCCAGCAACGGCTCGAGCGGTCCCGACCGTCCCGACCGCAGTCGAAGGACCGCGATGCGGGGTGGCACCACGGTGTCGTCCTCGCAGTCCTGGTGCTCCCGCAGCGTCAACATGGTGGGAAGAGAAGAGGATCCAGACGAACGGCAGTCTCCAGCAATTTCTCCGCATCACCAGCGTGATGCTGGCGAGAATCGCTCGGAGTTGCCCCCGGCCAGGGTCCTGGTGACCGACCATCAACACCCTAGCGGGGGCGGGGACGCCGGGGCTGGAGGCCGAGCTCACGGAGATCCCAGCGAATACCACTCCTCGAGCACGTGCGCGACCGCCTCCCGAGGTCGCCCCCCGCCGCTCCCCAGAGTGCCAAGCGGCTGCGAGCCATGGCGATGGTCGTGCGCAGTCTTCAAAACTTCTCCGACCAAGCGGACCAGGCGGCTATGGGCGCGGTCATAGTTGAGAGCTTGAAAAGCTCACGACCTAGGGTTCCCAGGACACCTCGTCGCAGAAAAGCCCCAGAGCATTTCGGGCCGCAAACAAGATTCCTAGTTCGCCTCCGCCGTAGCACCTCCCGAAGTCCTACTCGGGAGGGCCGCAGAAGAAGGTGATCCAGATCATGAGGACACCCGAGCAGTTCCCGAACGCCCTCAGGCTCGAGGGCATGCTCCTCCGCCACGAGCTGCCCGAGTGTTCCACCTCAAACCCATCGTCTGTCAAGGCTTAGCTTGAGGCGATTCTCGCCTTCGGCTGGCGCAAGAAGGACCGCTTGGGCACAAATCGCCATGGTCGTCATGCCCGGGGTGTAACGCCCGAAATTTGGCCCAATTTTAATTTTTAGAGTTTTTAAAATTTTTAAGAATTAATCAACCTTTATTTGCATTTATTTGCATTTAATTGAATTTATATAATTTTTCTTGGATTTATTGGATTTAATTAAAAATTTATTTGAAATATCCCTCTTGATTAATTAAATATCAGAAAAGCTAATTATGAAAAATAAATAAAAATATTTTATTTAGGCTCAAAATGCTCTGAAATAATTTCTGGAATTCTTCTAGAATTTTTCGGGTATTTTTAGTGCCCTAATTAATTACTTTGATTTTCCATAATTATTTTTATTGTTAAAGCTCGCAAAATCGCTAGCTACAGTGTCGGGTCGAGCCCAACACTGTGCTTGCGTCCGAAACCCTAGCGCTGGTTCGTTCTTGCCGCATGATCTCTATCGAATTGTGATTGATTCGGCCGCTACTGGCTCAATTCCTATCCCGTTGATTTCGTGAATCGCGGCTGCTCGGATGACGCCACGCATCGCTGGTAACCGAACCGACGCTGCCGTGCGCCTTCGGATTCGATCGAACGATCGCGCTTATTTGCCGCCCGCCGCGTGCTCAAGGCTGTTAGATCTCGCCCGATCGAACGGTCCGGACGGCCATCGCCTCGAGGAGATGCAAAGAAGACCGCCGCCCCACCGCTGGCCGTGAGGATTTACGTGGATTTGCGCGCGCCGATGCACCTCATCACCCGAGTAAAGGCTCATTTAAAAGGTCTGCTTCACCAGACGCTTTGTCCGCTCGCCACCTGCCCTGTAACACCCCAAAATTTGAGTTTTTAAAAATTTATATTTAAATTAGCTTTCCAAAAATTTCTATTGATTTTAATTCATTAAAGAAGTTTAATCTAGAATTTTCTAAATCTAAAAAAATTAATGTGCCTTTTGTTTATGTCAAGTAACTTAAAATTTAGTTTTACAAGTGTTCTTTGTATTCCAGGAATTTTTCAAATTTTATATTTGCTAAAATTAATTAAAATTATTAAATTAAACATTTGGATGTTAATTGGATTTTTATTTGAATTTTAATTCGAATTATTAATTGTTCTGCAATTCTATATCCAAATTCCATTTCAAAACATTTCCAAAAGTCTCATCAATTAAAAATATAATTTGGAGACAAAATAAAAGATTTAGTTTTGCTAAAACTATCTTATTTAATATAAATAAACCTAAGGGAATTTATACGAAATTTCCTACAATTTTCAAATTATATATTTTCTAAAGCATTTCCAAAGCTTTAACAACATAAAAATATATGTTAATATAAAATAAAATATTTGGTGATACCAAAATATTTTAGTTGATCTCAAAATGTCCTAATTAAACTCCCTGAATTTTCTTAGAATTTTTGGGGTTGTTTTAGTATTTTCCAAATTAAAAGATATTAAACACAATGTAAAAGTATTTACTGTACATGAATAAAATTATTATTTTATGTAATAATATTTTATTTATGTTACCAAGGCTGTGAGTGACGTTCTAGATTTTTCCTGGATTTTTGAACCGTCGCTTGCTATTTATTTTGATTTTATTGGTTAACTTCGGATTAAATAAAAAAGAACACTACAAGAATTCTCGCAGCTTCAAATGAAGCGTTTTATGATGATCCGCTGGTCTGATCGCCGTATAAATTGAACCACAAATTCTTACGTGTGTTCTCTTTACAACCCAATTGGAATTGTTCCCATCGGAGTTACGTATCTTCCTGCGTGAGCCATTCTTTTCAACTCCGGCGAAAAGTTCGACGAGCTCTCCTGGTCAGTCCCGAACTTCTTTTGATCTGAAATTTTTACCAGAGCTTCCTCTTACTGTCCTCTACCTCCAGCAAAATCAGATTTTGAAAATACCTACCAGAGCACCTTCGGCCACCGATTTCTTTCCCAAATCCGGCGAGCTTTTTCCATTGATCCACCGCTCCTTTGTAGCTGAAAATTGAACCCTAGACTCCTCTCCTCATTCCCCACATCATACTCAAAGATCAGCATCAAAATCACAACGGATCTCCCTCGGCAAGCCTTCTTTCCCAACTCCGGTGAGAACTTCGGCGAGCTCTACCGGGCGCTCCCGAACTCCGTTCATCCTAAAATGTTTTGTGGAGCACCCCCATGATATTTGCAAAACCCTTGTGAAACAGTTTTGGAAGATTCCAAACAGAGCAGCCAAGGCCAACAAGATCGCGCAAGCGCCGCCCCACGCCGCCTATTTTGGTGTCGCGTCCCTCGTCAACTCGTCGAATTTTTTCATGATCCGTTTGTGTCACGTCGTGCCTCAAGGTACCCTCTATCTTCCATCCAAATTTGGTACAATTTCATCCACTAGATCAAAAGTTATGGCCACCCAAAAATCAAATCTTGCCAGAGCCCGTTCTCCCTCGTTTTTACGAGTTTGACCGTGAAATTTTTATGGTAGACTCCTCTTGACGTCCCCTACATGGTGCTCACCCTAACCCACAGTTTTGACCTCGTGATTTTACACAAAAATTCTTTTCTCCGATCGATCAAGGCTATGACAAGCAGAAAACTTCGTCGCGCGCTCCCCGCTGATCCGAAGGTAAAACTCATATCCGCTCACGCCACTTTGTGCCAAATGGTCCCAGATAACTCTCTGTAAAATTTTGTTAGGTTTCGTGCAGTACTTTAATAGTTATGGCAGTTTGATCTATTAGTTCGGAGCCGCTCATCTGCAGCTTTGTGATAAATCCGCTGGGTTGCTGCCAAATCCGTAATATCGTTGAGTTTGTGTCGCCGCTGCTTCTACGCGATAGACATTTTTCCTTTGTGTTGCATCTACCAAATTATTTTTATTCGCTACCGCGCTTTTGCCGCCGCCGCCATTTGCCACCACCCAATTTAGTTCGTTTGGCCGAGTCCTTCCATCCAATGGGTCGTTACCCTACTGTTTTGGCCATCCTTTGAGTGCATTTGGTCCCCGTTTGCCTAACCGCCACATGCGTATGTACATGTGAAAGCCGAGTTTCATAGAGCCATGTTATGACCTCGCCGCTTCTATCTTTCAACCGATGGTCGCCAACTTGTAATTTCATAAGTTTTTCGCTAACGCCGCCTCCATCATTAACGCTTCGTCGTTAACGTTCCGCCGTTAACATTTCATCGTTAACGTTCTATCGTTAACGTCCCGCCAAAAACGTTCCGTCGTTAATATTCTATCGTTAACGTTCCGTCGTTAACGTTTCATTGTTAACATTCCGCCGTTAACGTTTTGCTCTCATCGCAAGCGTGCATTCAAGTAACGACCCTTGTGCGATGTCATCATATTCTCTATAGCCTTGATGTGATCTAGCTTTATCACATTAAGCTTAGCCCATCGTGAACTAACAAATCTTCGTGGACCCGGTCTATGGATCGAGAGCCATATGTCATTGTCTGTCTAATCAAGATAGCAACTTCAAGGAAAATATTCTTCGGAATACTATTCATTCTTTCCCAGTTATTAATCTTTCTCTTCGATGTATTCTTCGAAAGCCGTTCTATTTTGTCTAATCATCGACCTAATCCATTTAAGTTCCTAATTTCATCTAAGCCGTTGTGCCCAATGTTGTTTGTTCTTAATTTGGAGTTTACTTGATTTGCTTTTGAGTTTTGTTACATTTGTGCTTGTTTATCGTTAGACGCATTGCTGGAAGTCACTCGAAGGAGCTGAGGATCAAGCAAGCAGAGATTGAAGATCAAGGATCAAGGATCGAAGATAAAGAGTAAGTAATAATATAAATTGCAAGGGCCAGGCAAGTCGTGCTTTGATCATATTGCTCCCAGTTTTACAAATTTACTTTGATTCAAATTATTGCATGCTAGTTCAAGAATTAAAATGATTTAAATTAATTTGGGATTAGTTATACAAACCAATTGCTAATATCACCTTGCCATGATTAAGTGTATGCCATAATTCATTTGTCACCCTAAGATGGTTGATTATTAGTTGGTTGTTATTACTTGCCAACGTGGGTTGGTTAGACCGTGTACAATTGCTTAGCCATGCCACGCAACTCATGTATTTTGAAAATAAAAGAATAATACTGATTAATGGATTATGAAATGTGTTTGTGAATGGTGTGACGGTTGCCACACGATGATGTTGATTTGTGGAACCAAAGGTGGTTCTACATGGATGTTGAGTTGTTGTTGGCATTGTGTTGCGCAATAATCAACTGGGGTGATAAAGGATTTAGATGGGGCAAGTGGCAAGTGGCTTTATGCATGTGGGCCATCGTGGCATTTGGGTGGGTTGAGTGTTGTGAGGGTCATGCGCCAATTTTGAGAGAAGGATGTCTTGCCTCGTCGGCTAAGGACTTCACCTTGCAAGCCTTTGACCTCGAGTCACACGCATAAACCACATGTCCGAATGGGAAGACCTAGTTTAGTAGGATTCTCGATATCTCACCTTTGATACCTCCGGTGGCGCCATCTAGGGGTGATTGTATGGGGAGCGACTGCACTGCGCGGCTTGGTACCCTATCCAACGGTGTTCGCCGGTCCTATACTTCGTCCAGAGTGAGGGAAGTGATAGTGAAGGCAACCCGAGAGGTTCCTAGGTTGAGATAGAAGTTTCAAAGGCTTTGTTATGATCGCCATTCAAGATACTCTTGTATGGCGATTCACTACCGACGTGATGAGTTGATTGTATCTTGTGGGTAAAGTGTACAACCTTTGCAGAGTGTAAAACTATTCGAATAGCCGAGTCCACAGATCGACAATGCTCGGGATTACAACAAGGGTTAGATTTTGATAAAAATGAGGTTGGGAATGTGGACAATGTGATATGGAAATTGGTTAAGGATGAGAAATGTTTTACTTGAGAATGATTATGAAATTTAATATGGGTATTATTGTTTTACTGCTTTTCTATCTATTATGATTATTTGTGAATGCTGCTTTATTGCAAAAGAACCACTCACCATTCCTTTGAAATAAGCCATGCACGTAGTAATAGAACTGCATTCTCAGGCATGACTTGTTGAGTACTTGCCTGTACTCACCCTTGCTTTAACAAAACATCACCGCTTGAGGAGAAGTCTTTGTCTTCAAGAAGGAGAAGTTCGCAAGAAGGCTAATATCTAGGAGTTGAACCTTGTCAAATGCCCGTGGTATTTTGATGGGATTCACCGACGCGTTTCCGGCGCCATTGCTCGCTTTTTTCGAGTTGAAGCCATCTAGGCTTCACAATTGTAAGTTGACTTTAAGGTTGTTCAACATGTTATATTAAAAGATGAATTTTTATTTATTATTCCATTGTGTATGATTGTGATATTCATCTTTGTTAACCTGGGGCACTAGCTATTGATCCTCGGACTAGTGCTGAAACACGAGGGTTCCGGATTGCACTCGTCCCGACACTATCTCGGCCGGCACCGTAGTTCTCCCATTTGCTCACCGTGAGTTAACACTCACCTCCGCCGCTTTTTCGAGACACCGCCGTCCGCCGCTTCTTCCTTCTTCTTGAGACTCGCCGAGTTCTCGCACACGCAAGGCCCACCGAGCCACTTTTTCACACCGAGGAGTCTCAGAAGGCCGCCGAGCCATCGTTTTCCTCGCTCCTCCGGCTGAAGCTCACTGCACCACATTGCCGATCGCCGAGCTGCCCACCGTCCGATTTCCATGACGCCGAGGTATTGCCATGTCCTTCCTCTCAGAGCACTAGCTCGGGTTGCCTTTGCTGATGATGACCGTTAGATTGTGATCGAAGGTTCTCGTTAGGCCACGGCACTGCAATAGTAAACTCGCGGGTAACCTGTGAGCCGCCGATTCTCATCGAGCGGACGAGGTTGCGCCACGCCCTTCCCGTGAGGGTCGAGTTGCGATGCACCAAAGAATCTCGACCGCTGATGGCAATCGCGGCTTTGGTGTGTCCACGAATGTGCGGCGAGCAAGAACTCTCCAGTAACCAGAGCCGCTAGATTCGTGATCCGACCGCCTCTAGTGCATCCACGAGGTGCGTGAATAGTGATCGTAGGTAACCGCAGCCGCTGATTTCAATCCAACCGCTCTTGCCGTACACGGTCGCCTTTTGGTTGGCCCAAGTATCGCTCCAGGGGGCCCACATGTCATCGCTGATGACCTTTACCAGCGCCGACGCCAAGATGACGTTATCCTGGGGCCCACTTGTCGCTGGGTCAGGTGACGTGGCTCATTCCCTGCGCTAACACGTGTCGTGCCGAGGAAATAATCCGGATCTTCAAGAGAAAAATAATTCATTTAATTTGGTTATTTCTTTATTTGAATTTCGTAAACTTGTAATGGCCATAACTTTTGCATTTTAACTCGGATTTGGGTGATTCTAGTGCCCAAAAATTTGTAAAAATGTAAGCTATTTAATGGTGATTTTATTTATTTTTGGTGTTAATGTTGCTGTCTCAGATTGTATATTTATTGTGTGCTTGCTTGTACCGATTAGACTCGAGTCGCCGGAATTCGCCGAGGGGAATTCAAGACCCATCGCACTTTGACCGTAACTAATCGCCGCTTGAAGGCAAGTCATGCTTTAACCATTTTGCGCTTAGTTTTCAAAGTATATTTTATTTCCATATTGCATGCTATGTTAAATACAAATACAATTGATTAAATTGGGAAATGGTAGCTAAAAGTCGAACTTGTTATGCCACCTGATTATAGTTGTTGGCGCATTATACACCGGTACCTCTTCGCCGCACAAAAGCGCGGCGTGGCTTACGTGGCGCTTGACAAAGTGTGGGTGTTTACATCCCGCTTACATGTAACGTCACCCCACGTGGCGCTACGGGCGAAAGTGGGCGACCACGCCCGCCGGCTTTGCCCGCGCACCACGGAGGCTCCGGCGGCGGTTAAGGCACGCCCACCACGGTGTTTGGTCCACGCGGGCGCTACGGCGAAAGGGTGGGCGACCACGCCGCCGCCTGCCGCCCACTTACACGGGGCGCTTGGCGGCGGCGGTTACAGACGCACGCCAGCCGGTGTTCGGCCGACGGCGCGCGGCGGTAGGTGGGCGACCACGCTCGCCGCAAGGTCTCTACCACGTGAGGCTTCGGCGGCGGCACGCCAACTTCGGTCGGTGTCGGTCACGTCGGTGCGCAGCAGTAGGTGGGCGACCACGCTTCGCCGCCTTGGCCCACCAGCTCCACGGGCGTCTTGCGCCAGGGCGGCGGCACCACGCCGTGTCGGTTCACATGGCGCTACGGGCGAGCAGGGCGACCACGCCGCCGCAAGGCCGCCACCACGTGGCATGCGCAGCACACTCGTTTGCTCCATCGCCATGCAAAAGTGTAGAATGCGGTGGCTTCATCCCGAAGTTTCTTCGCCATGCAGCATCGTCGAGATAGGCCCGCTGCATCATGCATGTGGTCCCAAGGAATTTCGCTTCAAGCCCGCCCTCCGACACCTCTCACCCACTGCTCACAGAGAGGTCACATTCCTAAGAACCGAGCGAAGGCATGCGCTGGCATTAATTAGCGCCAGGAACGGGACAACAGATAAAGGTGTAATAAATGCATGTAAGATAAACATGATGATATCCCTCTCTATCTCGACACATGTAAGCCCGCATATAAGGGCACTTGAGAGCATACGAGGGGGAGGAGAAAAAGAGAAGGGAGAAGGTAGACTCAACAGAAGAGCTGGTTACCAACAAGCTCAGAATTCAAGCCCAAAATATCAATCCAAGATCAAGCAGAAGTAAGGTCACATCTTCTTCATGGGGGCCTCGAACTCGGTAAAATTGTGTGTTCATCTCGATTTTAGACTCTAGAGCTCGTTAGTGTGAGAGGTGCCGGGTTTCATCTCATAGGGTTCGCCGGCCAACAAGACACCCTCATCAACCAAACCCATCAGACTTGGGCCTGCTGCTTGAAATACATAATCGGCTGTGGGCGCGCCGTAGGGTCTATAGTTGGTTTCTCCGATCATCTCTTCTACGAAGTTTTGGTGTTTTTTCTTTCAGGCCTGCATTTGAAGATGGTGGGTTCGCAGATCGAAGAGAAGGGCCTGCCACACCATAGTGTGTCCCCAAGATTCTCGCCGATCGAAGAGAGTCTTACCCTCCCCACCGCAGGTGGCTGGCGGCGTTCGGGGCGGGGCATCCGGCGGCGCCGGGCCATGGAAGCGCCATCCGGCCAGACCAGATGCCGCCGTTCTCCTCGACCACCTCCGATGGAGCTTATGAACTTCCGGCCAACTGCGGTCCGCAGGATCTTGCCTACTTTGTGGGTGCGCCTGGGCCAGAAGGCCACCACCGACAGGCACATCGGTACCGGCTTCTGTATGCGCGGGCCGGGGCTCGCAGGCTCCAGCCGCCTCGGTGGCAGCGCCCGGCCTTGAGAGGCTGTGGTCGGGAGGAGGCGCGCTAGCTGCTTGGCCCCGGGATCCGAAAGGAACCGTGAGGACCTAAGGAGTCATTCGACGGCTCGCCGGCTAAACGGCGACCATTGCCGTCAGGTGCCGCGCCGCCGGCCAAGAACAGGGCGCTGAAGGGCGCCCTCCGAAGACTGAAGTTCTCCGACGGAGAGTCCTATTTCGCTTCGCCGAAGCCCTTGGGCGCCCGGTTTTGTCTATGGCGGATATCAGCGCTTCTCCTGCCAGGTTACGCCTGTGGAGGGTCTCCAAAAGTTTTGCCCCAAGATCTATAGAAAGTTACGACCAAGACTACCAATCCCGAGGAGTTCTTGCAAATTTATACCACTTGGTGCGAGCGGTCACGAGTCCGAAAAGTCATGGCTAATTATTTCGACGGCCTTTGACGGCTCCGCCCGTTTGGTTGTTGAACCTCCCGCGAGGGTCAAGGCATTCGTGGAGGAACTCGCAGGCCTCTTCGTCGCCAATTTAAGGGCTCTTTCAAGGCAATGGGCGGAGGATGATCTCGTGATGCCCTGGAGCAAAGATAAGGAGGAGTCGCTATGCGTGATTTTATCCGGCTGGTTCGCCATTGCCGCAACACGATTCCCCATATTTCGAGCAACCGGTCGCCATCGCTCAAGAGGCGTCATGACGCGAAGATGAAGGAGAAGATGGCCACCCGCACTATTGGCAAGACTTGAAGAGTTTCTCAAGATAAGTGCGCTGCTGGCCGCAGAGGCGAGGGGGCCGTGATCCGTCCCTGTGGTGGCCGAGGCAAGGATGAAGCCGACCTCAAAGGGTTCCGCCCGCAAGCAAGAAGGCGCGAAGTTGAGGCGTGAGAGACCGGAGGGTCTGGCCGCCGAAGCGTGACCGCCGATGGCTTCGGTCGCCGGAGCGCGACTGCCGGATCAACGCGGCGGCCGCCGACCGTGGATGATGATCGCCGCGATCGGGCGTGGTGATCGCCGCGATCGGGCGTGATAACCGCCGCGGTCAGGAAACGACGGCCGCGCGAAGGGAAAGAGGGCCTTGGTGCCCAATTCATCGAATCGACACCCATGACCTAGACAAATTGCCGTGTCGGACCGATGGTAGAGCGGCGGATCGGGCGAACGCCGCCCGTGGATGATGAGCGCCATTCTCGTGATGGTGATCGTAGAAGACCCCGCTACCGCCTTCAAAGAAAGCGGATCATACCTTGGCGCATATTTATGGTGGTTCGTCCGCCCTTGTTTAATACCGCTTGCAAGCGTTGAAGAGGGAAGTGTGTCAGCAGGCCGAGCTCAGTGGTCACGCCGGATGCTGAAATGGCCTGAGGAGACGATCATCTTCACCAGTCGACCACTTCGATTATGCCCCCATTTCTAGACATCTCCCGACAGGTGTCGCCCACAATCCGAATGTCCGCTGGTCGTGGTGGTGGGACTGAGGGAGTTCTCTCAAGATCTTGTCCTCTACGGCATTTCGCTCTTCAAATCCCGCCAGCAGATCTCCATACGCCGCTGTTTTTCTAATAGCCCCGGTTAGTGTAATCCCCTGTACAAAAGGCCTCCCTCACACTTTTTGGGAAAAGGATAATTATCGATCGAAATGTGGACTTTGAAGTCACCGATTTTGATCTCCCTACAATGTTTTGTTGGCCGACCGGCTACTGGCAAGTTCATGGCGGGACCCATTATGCATATATGGTGTCAAGATGCTGCTTCGCCGCCCCATAACCATTCGAGTGGATCATCAAGCCCCGCCCCAGCCATAAGTTTGCGCTTGATATGAGTGTCGGACTTGTCCCGCGTGGCCGATGCCGCCGCCGAGCCCCTCAGTCCGACCACGCTTATTCTCGCGGTGAGGTTAAGGTGGTCGCCCGAGTGAGGGTGAATCCCAGAAAACCGTCCAACATTAGCGCCACCGGCCAACAGGAAGACGCGCCACCTCTCCGTAATTCGACGTGTTTGCTCGGCAACCGTCCGATATGACCGGGTCCCCAGGAGGTGATCACACTGCTATAACGCCTCCAAGCAAGCGCCTTGCGGTAAAAGATCCGCGCAAGCTCCGAGCGCAAGATGTTATTCGGCAGAGGTGGAGAAGCTATTGGGCGCAGGATCATTAGGGAGGTCATTCACCCAATGGCTTGCTAATCCGTGTTTCGCCAAAAATCCAACGAAGTGGCTATCGTGTGTGTCGACTTCACCAACCTCAACAAAGCTTGCCCGGCGATCTTATCTCGCGTCATGAAGTCGACCTTATTGTTGACTCTACTACAGGTTGTGAATTATTATGCTTTCTAGATGCGCACTGGATACCATCAAATTAGCATGGCGTGGAGGATGAAGAAAAATCGCTTTGTAACCCCTATGGGTGTTTATCGCTATATTAGGATGCCTTTTGGTTTAAAGAATGTCGGATCCATTTCTACAAGTATATGCACATTACTTTTCGTCCACAGATAGGACGAATCCTTGAAGTATATGTTGATGATCCGCCAGAAAGTCAAAAAGGTGAAGACTTGATTCAAGACTTAGAAGAAACCTTCGCTAATCTCCTAAGAATTGCCTCGTCAATCCAGAGAAGTGCGGTTCGGGTTCCTCCTAAGAAATTATTGGGATTCCTAGTGTCTAACCGGTATTGAGGCCAATCCGATAAAAATAGCAGCTGATTGAGCACATGAAGCCGCCACAGACGACTTTTAAATAGGTTCAATGTCCGGCCGGTCGTCTCCGCCTCCCTTGGGCGTTCATTGTCTGATTGGGAGAAAGGAGCCTACCCCTATTCAAGCTTATTGAAGAAAACTAATCATTTTGAGTGGATCGATGAGGCTCGTAAGGCCTTTGAAGATTTAAAGCTGCACCTTACTCTTCCCCTAGTGTCGGGTTTCCCCACGCAGGTGAACCGCTTTAGATATTGTTGCCACCCGAGGTGGTACCATTGTTGGTGGCGAGAGGGAAGGTGTCCGTGGCCGGTGCCATTATGTCAAGAAGTGTTGCATGAAGCGGAAACTCGATATCCCTCGCCCGTAAAATGTTGTATGCGCGTTCGTGGCGCTTTCTAGAAGCTGCGCATTATTTTCAAGGGCGGAAGTTACTGCGGTTACTACCATCCGCTATGCAGAAATCTTGTTCAACCGTGAAGTGTGAAGGTCGATTGCCAAATGGTCAGCTTGAATTGGGAGAGTTCAATCTTAAGTTTGTTCGTGACCGCCATTAAAAGTCAAAGTTGGCGGAGTTCGCTGTCGAGTGGACTCCTCGCCACTCTTGAAGCGTGGAAGGCCCCCTGCCGCCTGGGCTGACCTTATTTTTGATGGTTCGCTTTGATTGAGGCGCTAGGGTCGTGTTGTCCTAGTCTCCGATCGTGACGCGGCTCCAAGATGAAGTTGTTGCTCTGATTTTAAAGCTACTAATAATATTGCCGAGTATGAAGGTTCCGCCGCAGGTTGCGTACGCCTCCGGCATAGGTATCCCAAGGCTTTCAAGTCAAGGGTGATTCCTCGCTAGTCATCAATCAAGCGAGGAAGGAATATCAATGCCTCGACCCCATCATGGCGGGCATTTCGCGAGGTCAGAAAATGGAGCGATGTTTTGAAGGATTGGATATACCTATATCCCCGACGCGATAATCATCTTTGCGATGGGCTGCGCAGACTGGTATCCTCGGTTGCCTTCGGCCCTTGCCGGGTCTTTAAGAAAGTACTCATCGCGACTGGCCCATTACAAGTTCTCATGATTCGGATGGGAATGATGGTGTCACCGCTGCAGCCCCCATCTCAGTGGGGATGATGGTATGGTCGCCGAGGCCTCCGGCCAAAGCGGTGTGGCGGTGTTGCCACAAACCTCCCGCTCGTGGAGGGAAGGCAATGCTCGCCTAGCCCTGTGTCCGGAGGGAAGGCAATGGCATTGCCAATGCAAGCACAGGGAAATGCTCGCCCAAATAGGGTACTCCAAAGCGAACACCGAAGTGCTCGCCACACTTGGCGGGAAGATCGGATGGATCCGATCCCAGCCTCTCAAGGACTAAGTGATCCCCGACGCAGTACGATGCGCCACCGAGAAAATAGCACGAAGGCCAAATGCTATACTGTGGACGGGACTTATACCGCTTAGAGTAGAAACGAATTCTACTGGCGCATCACGTGAAGAGGGGAGTGCCCGCTTTTGATATCCATGGAGGCGCAAAGTGGAGCTATATGTCCCAATCAACGCCGGTTTCCAGAAAGCTTTCGCCAGGATTTTATTGGCCTCATCGCCTCCGTGATGCTTTGCGAAGCCGCGGAGGACATGCGGCTTGTCAGCCGCCCAGTAAGTCCACCGACCACTTAAGCTCGCAAACCAACCCGCCTCTTGGCCGCTGCGTCCGGGCCGGATATCCTCGGGTCCGCTTCTCGCCACTGTGGGGCTTTACCACCTCTTCGCCGCCATCGACAAATTCACTAAGTGGGTCGGTCGAGACGTAAAGACGCGCCATCACGCTCACGGCCGCAAATTTATGCATGGGATATTCACTATGGAGTCGCTAATCGCATTATCACCGGCTAATGGAACTCGGGCCACCAAAGGCGGCATTTCGAATTCTGGTGATGAGATGGGCACCAAAGTATGCTTTGGCTTTGCTGTTTCACCCTAAGAGCAATGGTCAAGTCGAGCGTACAATGCACGCTCCAGATGAAGGGCCTCAAGACAAGAGGTTTGATCGACCACATTGCAGGCGACCGGGTTGAAGAACTTCCCACCAGGCTGTGGTCGCCAGACCACGCCCAGGGGCTGCCATCTGCTAAACGCTTTCTTCTTGGTGTATGGAGCGAAGTCGCTTCTCCTCCGAATCGGCCATTTGGCTCTCCACGCCTCGCTTTTTAACGAGGAAGGCCATGAAGATATTCAGAAGAAGATGTCAACCTCTTGAAGAAGTTCGTGATCGGGCCGCTTCTTCGCTCGGCCTGACACCAAATAGGTGTCAAAGCGATACCACGCCACCCGTGTTTCGAGAGAACACCGCAAGGTGACTCGGTCCTATGCAGGTTCAAAGCATGCCGGGTTACATAAGCCGCTCCTGGGAGGGCTCTTTTAAGGTAGTCTCAAGATCTCGACCCGGCTGGTCTCGCTAGCCATCGAGGACGCCGAGAATTGGCGAATTCTTACAATGTGGGAGTTGTTAATAAAGTTTTATCCATGAAAAACTGTAGTACCCAAGGATTCATGGTCACCTCGTGATAGATGTATCCCCTAGTCGATCATGCGGTCATTGGTTGTCGATAATGTTATTATCTTAAAGATTTTCGACTTTGTCATTGTTCCTTTTTTTTGTGCACCCCCGCGAGGTAGTCTGCACATGGGGCTATTAGTTCTTAGGTTTTGGCCGCCCCTTGCTTGCTCAGAATTGTGCTCTCGCATTCGCTTCCGTGAGAACGGGCAATCGGGAGCCGGATTTGGCACCTGTTTAAATGTGGTTCATACACCCTGTTGGCTTTCGGCACCGTGAGGTCGTTATTACAAACACCGCTGGCCTAGCATCCTCCTCGTAGTTCGCCGCCACGCGACAGGCTAATGGGTCAGGTTTTGAAGGAACGGCAAAGATGTGGAGGCCCAAAAGGTGAACCAATATTACCCTGCATACCATTTTTGTTGTCATAATCAGATTTAATGCGCTCCGCCTAGCATTTATTTATCTTTACAATAACCGCATAAAAGCGTGAGTAAAAACCTAAAGCTTTGGCTCAATTCGAGAAGGAAAAGTTAAGGCTGTCTCAAGACTCCTGTGGTCGCCTGAAGCTTGGGGCCTGGTCGCCCACTACTTGGCATGCGCCGCTAATGCATAAGCCAGATAAGTATTTTGAGTAACACTCTTGCTTGTTCGCTTATGAAAATACTAAAATTAATTTAATTATGCATGGTTATTACGGATGTTGCAAACCCGACGCCCAGGTGATAAAGGAAAAGTCCTCAATGTGAGTGTTTAGTAAAGTCAGTGACCAGAGTGTGCTGGGCACGGAGCTCAAACACGGGCTCAGACAGCTCCATGGTTGGCTCTAGAAGCACCGCCAAGTTGTCACTGCTGAGCCAAGGGTCAAGACCACTCCCGGGACTTGCTACTTTCACACCACACCGGGGTACGATTCTAAGAGATCACAAGGATTTAAGTCTCAAGAGGTTTCACCAATGATAACTCCTCGCATAAAATCTTGACGCAGAAAATCATTATGTGCTCAAACACAAACTATTGCGCTCAAAGTCGACTTTGCCTAAGTCCTATGTAACTTATGCGATAATGCTTACACTTGTAGCTAGTTGCATGCAGCCTTTGCAGGAATTCTGAGACATTGCTTAGGCTCGAAAAGCCTAATTGGTGCTTTAGCCGAGTTGCGGACTGGCCACCGACAATTTCAGCATGCAATATCGGATAAATGTGGCAAGCAAACATAAAGGTAAAACTGGGAAGCATCCATTACAACTAAAGTTAATTGAAATGTTTTTATAGACAAGAAGGAAGCTGATCAACAAAAGAAGTAAAAGCAAAAAAATGAGGTGGCGGCTCATTTCTCACTACATCGCCCACGCCGATGTCGCCAAGATCTTTCTTCCTCCGCCACGGGTGGCAACATCCATGGTCGGGTCATTGCGACTTGCAAGGTTCGCCTGCCAAGTATTCGCATGCACGCTATAACACGTGTTCGCCAGGCGTTGCGTTTCACGATGTCGGTTCCCATCGCCACCATCGGGTCAAGGAGCATCGCGGGTCGCCCAACAAGCCAAGATGAAGGTGGCGTCATCACCGCGAACCTCTGGCCTCCCCGGCCGAGCGGCGGTTGCGGCGGCAATCCCCGAGCGCTCGCGCCCGGTTGGTCGTGATGGGCGATCGCGACGGCGGTGTCTTTGAGGGCGCTTCCAAGACCACGCCTAAAGGTTCCGGTGCATCTTTTGATGCGCCGAAAGCTCTTGAGCATGGCGGCGAGATTGCGCCTCGAGGCGGTTAGCCTCATACTCGAGGTCCTCAACGCCTTTCGCCCTTTCTCGCTTGTGTCGATGGTATACCAGTATGGCGTGGTCCTTTTCTCGCCACCCGCCAGATTCACCTCTCCGCTTCCCTGCCACCATCGATGGCCCTCGTTGCTTGTTTCGCCAGCCTGCCCCATGCCCCATGCGTCGGGCGCAGGAGGCGCCAAGCGAAGTCAGGTTGCCGAGCTGGTGAGCTCACGGAGCGCTCAGCAGGTGGTGGCGGTCCCGGAGGCGAAGTTGGTGAGGTACACTGGCGCGGGGCCGGCCAGGCCTGGGCCTCGTGGCGCGGGCGGTTGGCGGCGCTCTGGCGAAGCCCTTCCGCAGCGCGGTGGTGTTCGCCTCCGGACATCTGAGGGGCCGCCTTGGCGCCGCCTCAAGTTCGGTGCTGCTTTTGGGGACCTCCACCGCTTTGTCGAGTGGCGGCCGGGTCCCCGGCCGCGAAGGTGGTGGCGCCGAGGGCGCAGATCCGCCACAGAGGAGTCCGAGAAGGACCGCGCCGAGTACCGGCGCGCCGTGGTTGCCTGAGCCGGGCGCTGTGGTGGGCGCTGCCGGGCGGCGGTGCCGTGGCGCCGAGGTGGAGATGCCGGCGCCGCAAGGCGGCGCTTTGCCGCAATTGCGGGGCGACGCCGCCGCCCCATAGAAGTCACCGCCACGCTTGCACCGTGGCGACGGCCATGCTCGCCACAAGCGGGTTTTCTTCGCCCGGCTTGAAGCGCCCGAACAGTGGTCGCTTGCCCGCCGCCTGATCGCGGAGGGAGGTGCGCCCTCGATCGCCGTGCTGCATGCACGTAAAGCGAGGCTTCTGGAGTCCATTGGCGGCAACAACCCGACGATCCTCGCGCCCGCAGACCTAAGTCGGCGAGTGGTCGCGCCGATGAAGGGAAGTCCAAATCATTGAACCGACGCAGATGAGCCTGAGAGAGCCACGTGGTGATGCGGCTCCATCCAAGTTTCCTACCGCCAAAGTTAGAAAAAGACCCGCTGGTAGGAGCAATAAAGGAGCATAAAAAGAAAAAGATGAAGACTTACGGCAGAAAGGTGCGGTGATGTCGCTGCCGTCAGGTATTATGCCGGGTCAATACATGGCGGCTGGGGGCTAAGTCTTTAGGATACAAAATTTTAACGACCATTGCCCCGCTTAAACCGTGTTCGCAAATTGATAGCGTGTCGCCATTGCCCGATCGCCGCCTCTTCGACGGCGAAGTAGTTCTGCTTCAAGGATCACCGTCCGACGGCACCCTGTGACATCAATGCGCTGCTGCTATTGACGAGTAGCTATTCAAAGGCGCCAGCCTCCAATTTGACCTGGCCGGAAGGGAGGTAGCGAGTAGCCATCCCGCCCCGAAGACAAAAATGGCAGCCCCGTGGTTCACCACCTGCACGAGGAGGCGCGCAGAAAGGAAAAAAGTAGCGAAGAGGGGAGGTTTGGCATCACCCCAAGAACATTTCGCAGAGGTGTGCGAAGATGGCTAGAAAAAGAATGGAGTTGGGAGGAGGTGAAGATGATTGATTTTATAGAAGTGGAGGACTATGACGAAAAAATCAGAGAAAGGCGGTACTAAACCCGCCATGATGCCCCACACGGTGATGATGATCTCACTCATGGGCATCAGGGTGTGGGGGTCCCACCGAAGAAAAGAGGGCCTCCAAAGACGACAGGTGGAGCCTCTCCCATGTGGTAGGAATCTCCACCTGAGGGAGGAATGGAAGGCGAAGCAGAGGAGCCATGGAAGCAAAAGTGACAAGAGGCAAGAAAGCTAGAGGAAGAAGACGGTTTGCAAGGGTACTAAAAGCGTGAATCGCCTCGGGTGCGGATGGATCTATATGTATCCCCACTGCACCGACGCTCACGAAGGACAAGGTTGTGCGCCAAGCCGTCCCAAGAAAATCAATGGATGCGGAAGGAATCGAGGCGGCCGATCCCGATGATCGTGGCTTCTATCCAAGAATGCACCCCAGATTTAATGTAAGGATTTTGAAAGACTCGAGCGGCGTTTGGTGGGCCCGGCTACTGGTGCACGCGATTATACACCGGTATACTCTTCGCCGCACAAAAGCGCGGCGGCCTACGTGGCGCTGACAGCGGTGGGTGTTTACACCCCGCCTATAGAACGTCACCCACGGGCGCTACGGGCGAAAGCAGTGGGCGACGCTCGCCGCTTCGGCTGCCCAAATTTCACGTGGCGCGACGGCGCGGCGGTTACGGCACGCCAGGCACGTGTGTCGGTCCACGTGGCGCGGCGCTACGAAAGCAGGGCGACCACGCTCGCCGTCCTGGCCCAAATTTCACGGGCGTTCTTACGGGCGGTTAAGCGGCACGCCACCCGGTGTGTCGGTTCACGGGCGGCGGGCGAAGCAGGGGAGACCACGCCTGCCGCCGGCCGCCCTACCCCACGTGCCCTTCGGCGGTGGTTACGGGCACGCCACTCACCGGTGTCGGCCCATCGGGCGCGGGCGAAAGGGCGATCACGCCGGCCGCCGCTTGCGCTTCAAATTTCACGGGGCATGCAAGCACACCTGCTTGCTCCATTGCCATGCAAAAGGGTAGAATGCGGCGGTTTATCCCGGTTTCTTCGCCGCAGAGTCGAGACAAAGCCCGCCATTGCACCATGCATGTCGGTCCCAAGGAATTTCTCATAAGCCCGCCCCTCTAACACCTCTCACCCACCGTACACAGAGAGGTCACATTCCGAAGAACCGAGCGAAGGCATGCGCTGGCATTAATTAGCTACCAAGGAACGGGACGGCGATAAAGGTGTAATAAATGCATGTAAGATAAATATGATGATATCCCTCCTCTATCTCGACTGTAAACCCGTGAATATAAGGGCACTTGAGAGCATACGAGGGGGAGGAGAAAAAGAGAGGGAGAAGGTAGACTCAACAGAAGAGTCTGGTTACCAACAAGCTCAGAATCAAGCCCAAAATATCAATCCAAGATCAAGCAGAAGTAAGGGTCATACCTTCTTCATGGGGGCTCTCAACTCGGGTAAAATTGTGTGTTCTATCTCGATTTTAGACTCTAGAGCTCAAGTAGTGTGAGAGGTGTCGGGTTTCTATCTCATAGGGTTCGGCCGCTACCAAAGACACCCCTACCTAACCAAACCCGGCCTCAGAGACTTGGGCTCAGGCTTGAAATACACCGACAATAGTGTTTATATGCCCCGAAAAACCTTGTGCACCCTAAGATGTTTAATATGTTGGATGCTAATATGACGCCAACACGGAGGCTAGACCGTGATTAGCCGCTTATCCTCGCTTATGTGTGATAAATGAGTTTCAAATAGCAAATGAATATTGCCTAAACACTATGGAACGATTTTGTAAAAGTGCGATAATGTCATGTGATGGAATTAGAATAGTAACTGTAAGTGTTATTCGGGAATTGATGTGTACAATGGCATGTGTTGCTTAAATATAAAGTGGGTGGGAAATGTTTTGGACCGGGCAAGTGGCGAGATGGCTTGCGTGCATGTGGGCCTGTGGCGTACGGAGATTATAAATGGTCAGGTGCCGAGGATTATGGTTGTCTTGCCTCGTGATGCTTAAGGACTTAACCTTATGCAGCCTTTGAACCGAAGTTCGCGGTACAACCACTTGTCCTAAGATGGGACGGACCTAGTTTAGTACGCCTCAACCTCTTTCCTTTGAAACCTCGGGTGACCTGCACACCAAGGTAATCAGGGGAAGCGACTGCTATACGTGCTTGGTACCCATTCAACGGTATTTTGCTCGCCTAAACTTCGCCTCGAGTGAGGGAAGTGTTAGAAGGAAGTATCGAGGGGTTCATTTGCTAAATGTTAGTCTCAAAGACTTTGTTGCAATCAATCGCCTCTGTGGTGAGCTTACTATATCCTCGTGGGTAAAGTGTACATTTCCGCAGAGTGTGTGTGTGAATCTATTCAATAGCCGTGTCTCATGTATTGACATTGCTCATGATTACACTAACGGTTAGATTTTCAAAATAAAAATGTGGAATGAGTGGTCAGGTGCCAAAAGAATCAAATTAGGGTCAGTGTGCCAAACCCTTGGAAAGAATTGAGAAATTAATTATTATTAATATTTGAATTCAACGCTTAATCTAATAGGATTAATTGCTTAAAGAAATGTCAGCTGGAGCAAAATAACCGATTAAGCCTTTTCCTTGGAATAAGCCATGCATGTAGTAATAGAACCTGTGATTGTGCATGACCTCGTTGAGTATGTTGTATACTCACCCCTTTGCATCGGCTAAAAACCTCAGAAGAAGAAGCCGCTGCCTTTTGGGAGGAGGAGTTCGTCAAGGCCAAGAAGACTAAAGGGTTGAGCCGCACTCAAGAGCCTGCGTGGTTATGAAGGGTTCCTTGTTTTACTTTTTGCTTCCGCCGATAAACCCGTACATTTGATATTTATCGCTCATGGGCTAATTATTGTAAGGAGGCCATAAGGCCGCGTAACTCGCTATTATTCATGATTGAAGTACTTTTATTACCTATTTCCGTGGGTATGATTGTGGTACTTCAACTCATATCCTGCAGGTGTACTAGCTTGATCCTCGACTAGTACAGTATTACACAAGAGTGTCCTAATCCGTGAAATTCGGGCACGACAGTGATGGTATCGAGCCATACTAACCGTAGGACTTAACCCTTGTTAGATCGCCGCTTAAAAGGATACAAGCTAATTTCTAAAGGATAAAAATTTGACAAGAATAATCATTGGAATCTTGACTTATCCCTTCTTCCTTACTTCATACCGCTGTATTTTTTTTCACATTTCAGATTCTTTTTAAAAATTTTGTTCTGACGTGTTGCTTTAGCAGATAGCGATGGTCCACTCTTTTTTGGAGAGTGTCACTGAGGCTACGCCGCAGAGCTCTAGAGGATGCTCCTGTGTTGGGAGGCTTAGACCGCCCTTCTACCGTCCCTGCAGACTGGATAGTCAACGGATTGCTCATGGATGGGAGATGACTCTACCTTGTACGCCTGAGCACGCTACAGTTAGTCGTCCGCTACCATGGTGAAGCGAAGCGAAGCTATGCTAGGAAGGGCGCATATGAGTGTGCCCGAAGTTGCGCCAAGGCTTGATCAGCAGTGGACCACGGCTACGAGCCAGGGATACCGCTTCTGTGCACTCAAGACGCTGGAGGACCCTCTGCAGTGCTCGCTTGAGTTGGAGGACGACGCCGCTGCAGCACTCAGGTGTTCGGGCCAAGACAGAGGAGGCGGTGGACACCACGACTACAGAGCTTCAGTGCAGGTACCGCGCTCGAGGAGACCGAGGTTGCTTTGAGGAGACCAGAGAGCACGCTGCTCGTGAGGATCGCCGAGCCGAGGACGCTTTACTTGGTGGAGAGCCGGAGGTCATTATGGAGCCTGGACGACGATGACGACTTAGCAGAGCGAAGGCCAGCAGGCCAGAGGGCTGGCAAGAATGGTGCCCCTAAACCGCACAAAGGGGAGGGCATGGGGACCAGCTTGTCTTCGATGCTGCAATTTCACCCGCCGATGTGCACGGATCGGCGAGCCGCACGGATGGCTCGAGGAGTGATGCTTTTTCGTGAGTGGCAAGGGTCATTTTTATGCTGAGACTCACCGTGTTGAGTCGCCTTTATTTTCAACATTAGTATGCGATGTTGTAATGAACAATTTGAGGTGATGTTTGTGACTGATTTTGTGGTTGTATGGTTCCTAGACTATGTAAGCAACCATGCTTATTATTATTTATGCTTGAATGTATAATGGTTTTAAGTTACACCTGTTTCCCCGTATAAGTTCCTATACTTGTCTATTCCTTTCCCTCATCTCTAAACCGTCAAGGAATCAACAGATGGTGAACACTGCAATAACTGAGCAGAGGCAAAGGGTTCGCTACCAAGAGGCAGCCTATAGCAAAGACACCACCATCAAGAAAAGACCGCCAAGGATATGCGAATCTAGGAGCATTTTTGCAAAGATGCATCAAGCACGTGCAGATTTATGATGGCCACAAGACAACAGATCAACACCCAGCAGCCACAATAATCAAAGCTAACCACAATGGACCAACGTACCTTATTCAAGATTGTCCGAAGCTTATGAGGACGCGCCCACCCATATTCTCGCAATACTAGCCGCTAGAGGCGTATGATTGGTTAAGAACCATCGAAAAGGAAATTGCACATAACCCAAAGGTGAAGGAAATGAGAGGGTGCTTTATGCCTCTCACCAACTAGAGGAACAATCGCAGAATGGTGGAAAACTATCGCCGTCGCAGAGAACCCGCAGAAATTACTTGGGAAGAATTCACCATAGTTGCCAATACCATGTGCCGGAGGGTATCATGGAATTGAAAAAGGAGGTATTCGTGACGCCAAGCCAAGGTGGTCAATCTGTGGTCGATTATTTGAACAAAGTTCACGCAATTAGCACGCTACGCCCGTAAGTCGTAATGATCGACAAGGCCGCATAATCCTGCTTCAAGGGACTTAACACAGATCCAGTGGGGCCGATTACCCACACCTTCCGGATTTTCAAGAATTAGAAACAAGGCGCCAGATTAGAGGACAAGCGCAAGGAACTGATGATAACCGAACGCCGTGATGGCACAACAGGAGGACGCCATGGCCAAAGAAGACCAAGAATGATGCCTCAAAGTTAGCCCATTGTGTTTCGCGCAGGAAATGTTGTCGACACCACCGCCAATGCTAAGACCACAGATAAACCCTCAGACTTCGCCGAGTTAACAATCGTAGTGGAAATCGCCAGATGGCGTGAAGACGCAGCATAACCGCAACGAAACCGGACATTTCGCCAATATGTGCCCCAAGAAAGTAGGAGGACCCCAAGGCGCTTCAACTTAGGGAGCACACCACCAAGACCCCTATCCAAGGAGGAAATCGAGGACCGCACTGCACCGACTACGCCGCAAGCATTCTCAAGGCAGTAGTCAATCACATTGCAAGCAGCATTTAAGTCCGTAATGCCACGACGCCGTGTTTGGTAAGTTCCTAGTCAACTCAAGGCCGCCACAAGATATTTGATTCAGAGCTTCGATTCGCTCGCTTCGAGATTTTGCCGTGACAACCGACCGATATTGTTAACCTTAAAAGTACACTCCTAGTTCAATCTCTCGATCGTAACTCCGCTTCTAAGGCTCGGATGTTCTCGAGTTAAGTTAATAATAAAAGGAGTAGAGTTCCTAGCTTAACCTTATTATACTAGATACCCAAACCCCGGATGTTATCCTCGAATGGATTGTTGACCAAACATAAGGTTGTATTAGACCGCCAGGACCGAGAGTTGTGTCTATTGAGAGCCCCAAGGTAGGAAAGTGGAATTTCAAGGAGTAGTGCTCGAGAAGGGCGAGATGTTAGTGAACAATTTGGAAGCCACAAGATAAGTGATGTACCAAAGGGTTGAATATGGATGTTTTTCCTAAGGAATTACTAGGAATGCCACCAGATAGAGACATAGAGTTCGTAATTGACTTAGTACCGTGGACAAAGACCAATAGCAAAGAGACCATATCGATGTCAATGGAGAACAAAGTTGAGATGAAAAGGCGATCAAGAGTTATTGGAGAAAGGATTCATTAGGCCGAGCTCATCACCATGGGGAGCACCGGTTCTATTTGTTAAGAAGAAGGATGGGAGTTTCCGGATGTGTGTAGATTATCGTGCACTTAACGAAGTAACAATAAAGAACAACACCCGTTAATTCTCGATAGACGATCTTTTCAATCAACTAAGAGGAGCAGGAGTATTCTCCAAGATCGACCTTAGGTCAGGATATCACCAGTTGAAAATCAAGACAGAGGACATACCCAAAACCGCATTTTCTTCAAGATATGGACACTATGAGTTCACTGTTATGTCCTTTGGATTGACAAATGCGCCAGCCTACTTTATGAATCTAATGAATAAAGTATTCATGGAATATTCGACCAGCTTTGTGGTCGTGTTCATAGATCTACATTCTCGCTTACTCAAAGACAAATCAGAGCACGCCCAACACTTGAGGTTAGTGTTGGAAAAGTTAAGAGAGCAACAACTCAGATGCAAAATTCAAGAAGTGCGACTTCCGAAGAATAAGGTAGATTTTAGGGCATGTAATGACCGCGAGGAATTGCAAGAGACCCAAGCAAGGTTGAGGCAAAGGCTACATTGGGAATCGCTAAAGACTAACATAATAAATTCGGTTTTTGAATGGCTGGTTATTACCGCCGATTTATAGAAGGATTTTCCACCATTGCCATGCCGATTACTCAATTGTTAAAGAAAGAGAAGAAATTTGTTTGGACACCAGATTCTGAGAGAAGTTTTCAAGAATTGAAGAAACGATCGACATCGCCACAAGATAGTTCACCAGATGTACACCAGAGTTTCGATATTTACTGTGATGCATCACGCCAAGGACTCGGATGTGTGTTAATGCATAATGGAAAGGTAGTAGCCTACACATCAAGGCAATTAAGGCCACATGAAGGGAATTACCCGACGCATGATCTAGAATTAGCACCGAGGTGCACGATCAAGATATGGCGCCACTATCTTATTGGCAATAGATGTGAGGTGTATATGCACCATAAAAGCCTTAAATATATTTTCACCCAATCTGATCCAACATGAGACAAAGGAGATGGTTAGAGCCGATCAAGGATTACAACATGGGTATCCATTATCATCTCCCAAGGCCAATGTAGTGGCCGATGCCTTGAGCCTGAAAAATCATGGTCTAAATTCAAAGTGGGAGAAAGCCATGGAGAATCGTAAGGATCTTCAGAGATTGAAATTGGAAGTCGCTCTAAGGATTCAGAGTCAGATTAGAAGTGAAGCCTATCTAAGGCATCAGATTAGAGAAGGTCAAGAATGATGAGAAAATCGCTTAATCAAGGCCAAGATGGAGGAAGGACAAGCTAAAGACTTTAAGTCGACTTAACAAGGCACCTTGTGGATGAAAGAGCGATTTGTGTACCTAACAAAAAGGAGTCAAGGAAGCACACTCGAGGAAGCTCATGACTCCAAGTATTCGATTCACCCAGAAGTGCAAAATGTACCAAGACTTAAAAGAGAGGTTCGTATTTAATATGAAGAGAGAGGTTGCTAAACACGTAGCACTATGTGATGTATGCCATGAGTCAAAGTTATGCATCGAGACCAAGCAGGATCACAGCCAATGCTGAAAATACCGAGTGGAAATGGGAAGAAATCGAATGGATTTCATCACCGATTGCCAAGGATCGCAAAGAGGTTATGACTCCATATGGGTCATAGTAGACCGCTTTACTAAGGTCGCGATTTCATACCCAGAAAGACAACCTATCCAGAGATAAGTTAGCAGAGTTATACATGGCAAGAATCGCTTGTTTGCATGGGGTACCAAAGAAGATAGTATCGGACAGAGGTACCCAATTTACCTCAAGATTTTGGGATAAATTGCATACATCAATGGGCACCCGTCTGAACTTCAAGATACCTTACCACCGCAGTATGTGATGGATGCATTTTAAAGAGTCAATCAGATATTAGAAGATATGTTAAGATCTTGTGCTTTGGCTTATACATCTACTTAGGATAAATGTTTGCCATATGCTGAGTTTAGTTACAACAATAGCTATCAGGCAAGTCTTCAGATGTCACCTTCAAGCATTGTATGGTCAACTTTGCAGACGCCTAAATTGAATGAGACCGGTGAGCATCGTGGTTCGACTCGACATATCGCAAGAAGTCAAGAGCAAATAGCACTAATCGAGAAAGGTTAAAGATCGCATACAAATCGAGGCGTGAAGAGTTATGCGACAACCGCCACAGGAGTTGAGCTTGAGCCCCAAGATTATGTGTATCTCGAGTTACGCCTTAAAGGAGTCCGTGAGGTTTCACAAAAGAGGTAAACTTGCGCCAAGATATGTAGGATCGCTCAAGATCATAAGTCGAAGGCGAGGTCACAGATTAACCGGAGTTACCCCGCCTTTAGCCGAGTACACAATATTTTTCATGTATCGCAACTCAAGAAGTGTCAACGAGTGCCCGAAGAACAAACATCACTAGAAGAAGTTGAACTACAGGAAGACTTGACTTACTAAGAACAACCAATGAAAATTCTGGATACAGTGGATCGGAGAACAAGGAGCAAGACAACCCATTTCTGCAGAGTTCAGAGGAGCAATCACACAGAAAGTGAAGCCACCTAGAACGAGAGGAAGATTTGAAAAAGGAATTCCTAAACCTATTCTCTATTAAGCTTTAATCTCTGGATCTAGATTCTATTAAGGGGGTAGGTTTGTAACGATCCTAAATTTGGCCCAATTTTAATTTTTGGAGTTTTTAAATTTTTAAGAATTAATCAACCTTTATTTGCATTTATTTGCATTTAATTGAATTTATATAATTTTTTCTCGATTTATTGGATTTAATTAAAAATTTATTTGAAATATCCCTCTTGATTAATTAAATATCGAAAAGCTAATTATGAAAAATAAATAAACATATTTTATTTAGGCTCAAAATGCTCAAATAATTCTCTCGAATTCTTCTAGAATTTTTCGGTATTTTTAGTGCCCTAATTAATTACTTTGATTTTCCATAATTATTTTTATTGTTAAAGCTTGCAAAATCGCTAGCATATAAAGAGTTTTCGCCGAGCCCAACACCTGCTTGTGTCCAAACCCTAGCGCCTTCGCTTTTGCCGCATGATCTCTATCGAATCTGTTGTGATTCGTACCGCTTGCCTCAATTCCTATGCCGTTGATTTCGTGAATCGCGGTCCGTTTCGGATGATGCCACGCTGCCGCCGGGTAACCGAACCGACACCGCGGCCTGGCGCTTCGGATTCGATCGAACGGCCGCTTATTTGCCGCCCGCCGTGCGCTCGCGCTGTTGATCCGCCCGATCGAATCTGGCCCGGACGGTCATCGCCTCGAGGAGATGCACAAGAAGACCGCCGCACCGCTGGTCGTGAGGATTTGGTGCAGGATTTACGGCGCTTCGATGCACCTCATCACCCGAGTAATGGCTCATTTAAAAGGTCCGCCACTCAAGACGCTTTGTCCGCCGCCACCGCTCGCTGCAGGCACCGTAGTTCCCCATTTGCTCACCGTGAGTTAACACTCACTCGCTTTCCGCACACCGCTGGCCCACCGCTTCTTCCTTTCTTGAGACTCTCGAAGTTCTCGCCACAAGGCCCACCGAGCCACTTCTTCACACCGGAGGAGTCCTCAGAGTGCCGCTGAGCCATCGCCTTCCTCGTCTCCGCCTTCGAAGCTCGGGCCGTGACCGCTGCCGAACGCCGAGCCCAGCCCACCATCCGATTTCCATCGCGACGCCGAGGTATTGCCATGTCCCTTCCTCTCGAGCACTAGCTCGTTGCCTTCGCTGATGATGACCGCTAGATTGTGATCGTAAGGTTCTCGTTAGGCCAACGGCACGGGTAATAGTAAACTCGCGGGTAATTCAGAGTCGCCGGATTTCATCGAAGCGACGAGGTTGCGCCACGCCCCTCCCCGTAGGGTCGAAGGTGATGCACCGTGAATCTCGACCGCTGGATGGCAATCGCGGCTCGTGTGTCCATGCATGTGCGGCGAGCAAGAAACTCTCTAGGTAATCGTAGTCCTTAGATTCGTGATCCGACCGCCTAAAGGCATCCACGAGGTGCGTGAATAGTGATCCGTAGGTAACCGCAGCCGCTGATTTCAATCCAACCGCTCTCGCCGTGGCCGCTGTCGCCTTTTTGGTTGGCCTAAGCATCGCTCAAAGGGGCCCACATGTCGCCAAGGCGATGACCGGTACAGGTCGACGCAAAGATGACGTTATCTCAGGGCCCACTTGTCAGGTGGCCATGGGTGACGGGTTCATTCTCGTGTACGACACGGTCAAAGCCGAGGAAATAATCCGGATCTTCAGTAGAAAAATAATTCATTTAATTTGGTTATTTCTTTATTTGAATTTCAGAAACTTGTAATGGCTATAACTTTTGTAATTTAACTCGGATTTGGGTGATTCTAGTGCCCAAAAATTTGTAAAAATGTAAGCTATTTAATGGTGATTTTTATTTTTTTGGTGTTAATGTTGCTGTCTGTATTGTATATTTATTGTGTGCTTGCTTGTACCGATTAGACTCCGAGTCACCGGAGTTCGCCGAGGGGGAATTCGAAGACCCATCGCAGACCTCGGACCAGAACCAACTGCTGTTTGAAGGCAAGTCATGCTTTGACCATTTTGCGCCTAGTTTTCAAAGTATATTTCAATTTCCATATTGCATGCTATGTTATATACAAATACAATTGATTAAATTGGGAAATGGTAGCTAAAAGCCGAACTTGTTATGCCACCTTGATTATAGTGTTTATATGCCCTGAAAATCCTAGTCCACCCTAAGATGTTTAATATGTTGGATGCTAATATGACGCCAACACGGGAGGCTAGACCGTGATTAGCTGCTTATCCTGCTTATGTGCGATAAATGAGTTTCAAATAGCAAATGAATATTGCCTAAACAATTATGGAACGCATTTTTGTAAAAGTGCGATAATGTCATGTGATGGAATTAGAATAGTAACCTGTGCGGTGCTATTCGGGAATTGATGTGTACAATGGCATGTGTTGCTTAAATATAAAGTGGGGTGGGAAATGTTTTGGACCGGGGCAAGTGGCGAGATGGCTTCGTGCCAGGTGGGCCTGTGTGGCAGCTGGAGATTATAAATGGCTGTGTGCCGAGGATTATGGTTGTCTTGCCCGGGACAGTTAAGGACTTAACTCATGAGCCTTTGAACTGAAGTTCCGTGCACAACCACTTGTCCTGTAGAGTGGGACGGACCTAGTTTAGTAGGTCTCTAACCTCTTTCCTTTGAAACTCGGGGTGACAAAGGCACACCAAGCAGTAATCATGGGGAAGCGACTGGCTACGGCTTGGTACCCATTCAACAGATTTGCTCTGTCTAAACTTCGCCTCGAGTGAGGGAAGTGTTAGAAGGGAAGTATTGAGGGGTTCATCTAAATGTTAGTCTCGAAAGACTTTGTTGCAATCAATCGCCTGTGTGGTGAGAGACTATATCCTGTGGGTAAAGTGTGTACCTCTGCAGAGTGTGTGTGTGAATCTATTCAATAGCCGTGTCGCATGTATTGGACATTGCCTCGGTGATTACAAATAAGGGTTAGATTTTCAAAATAAAAATGTAGAATGAGTGGCTGTGTGCCAAAAGAATCAAATTAGGGCTGTGTGCCAAACCCTTAGAAAGAATTGAGAAATTAATTATTATTAATATTTGAATTCACTGCTTTTAATCTAATTGGATTACCTGTTTAAAGAAATGCTGCTTTGAGCAAAATAACCGATTAAGCCTTTCCCTTGGAATAAGCCATGCATGTAGTAATAGAACTGCATTGTGCATGACTTGTTGAGTATGTTGTATACTCACACTTACATCGACAAAAACCTCAGAAGAAGAAGCTGTGCCAGCTTGGGAGGAGGAGTTCGTCGAAGGCCAAGAAGACTAAAGGGTTGAGCCGCACTCAGTAGCCTGTGGTTATGAAGGGTTCCTTGCTTTACTTTTGCTTCCGCCGATAAACCCTGTTACTTTGATATTTATCGCTCTGTGGCTAATTATTGTAAGGAGGCCATAAGGCCGTAACTCGCTATTATTCATGATTGAAGTACTTTATTACCTATTTCACTGCAGGTATGATTGTGGTACTTCAACTTTGTTATCTATGGTGTACTAGCGTGATCCTCGACTAGTACTGAATACATAGAGTGTCCGAATCCAGAATTCGGGGCACGACAGGGGGTCACCACGACTACTCAGCGTTCGGGTGCCGGGCCTTTTCGACGTCCCTCCGCGACATCTCATGGCCGAACAAGTTCAAGCCCGGTCACATTAAGCGGTTCAATGGAACCTGTAACCCGGACGAGTTCTCTCAATTTATTTCCACGGCCATCCCTGGCGGCCGAGGGATGAGGGAGTAATGGCTATACTTCTAACGGTCTCGACGCCCCGCCAGACATGGCTTCAACCGAAAGGAAGGGTCGATCCGCCAGGAGGCAACTCGCGAAGCCCTCTGTGCCAACTTCCAAAGTTGTATATACCCGCCGAGCAACGAGCGCGACCTTGAGCGGCTGATCCAGACGGATAAAGAGACCTTGCGAGACTTCGTCCAGAGGTTCATTAAGGTGAGGAACTCCATCCCGAGTATCTCTGGATGAGGTCTGTTGTTAGGGCCTTCGTTCGGCGTCCGTGACGCTCGCTTCACACAAGACCCGAGATCCATCCAAACATGTTGGCCAACGAAGCCGATTCCATATGGCCGATCGCCACGCTTAACGCCGACGAGGCCGAAATGGAAGAAGATGCTCGACGAGGGCAAGCCGCCTCCCTACCGATCGGAGGGCTCTCAAGCAAGAAGCACTGGCTCGAGAGAAGAAGATCAAGAAGAAGAAGAGGTCACATGCGCCTGCATGGTGGCTACCATCGACGCCGCCGCCGCTGGGTTCCGCTTCGCCGACGGGCGAGGAGAGTGACGCTGGGTCGCCACGCATGCGGGCGCGACACACTAAGAGGGTAATGACCGCGGGTCGCGGTGACCAAGGTCGCGACGACCGGGTTCTGGAGGCCAGAGCACGAGAAAGGGTCGCCTTCAGCGCACCGCTTTACCTGTTTCCACTGTGCGGTCGGCCACGACCTCCGCGAATTGTTTAACATGGGCGCATCACCGAGAGGTTCTACAATGGTGAAGGCCCCATGCCCACTCTCCCGCGAAAAGGCAAGAGTAGCAAGGGCAAGGGTCCCGCCGACAATGACGATGACGACATGAGTTACCAGAGCCCCGTGAACTATATAGCCGTGATATTCGGGGTCCTCCGCCGATCCCGTGAGGGATTTGAAAGAGGCGCGATAGGTTGGCCACATCGCTCAAGGCAAGCCACCCGCAAATGTTTCAAGTGGTCCGAAGCACCTTACTTTCTCCAAGGATGATTGTCCCTTGAATGACAAAACCTCAAAAGCTTCCTGGTCGTGAGCCCGACCATCAACAATGCCAAGGTAGGCCGTTCTCATCGACGGCGGAAGCTCCTCGACCTCATATCGCCTACGGTCCCGACGAGATGCAAGTTCTCGCTCAAAGATCAAGTGCATAGCTGTCCCATTTTTTCGATCGCTCGCACCTCGATCAAGCCTCTCGCCGATCGCTCGCCTGACGCTCGGAGGCCTCGCCAACTTCCGGACCGAGCTAGTCAACTTTGAGGTGGTTGACTTCAAATCGCCTACAACGCCATCCTTGGCAGTCCGCCCCATTCCAAGTTCATGGCCACCACGCACCACGCCATTGCTGCTTAAAGGTCCCCTGACCAAAGGGCGCTATTACCGCCGAGGCGATCATTATGCCCTGAATCAGGACGAGAAGTCGCTGATATGGTTCCGGCAATGCTCTAACGGGTTCGCCAGCGCCGACGATTCCCAAATTTCAAAGTTACCTCCAAACGGCCAAGGAGAAACCAAGGCGTCCCTCTAAACGAGGCCGACCCAACCAGGTGTTCCATCCGGGATCTTCCCTAGATCCCAATAGGAACTCGAAGCTCATCACTTTCCTCCGAAGAACGCGGACGTGTTCGCCCGGGAACCGCCCGACATGCTCGAGTCCCAAGGAAGTGATTGAGCACATGCAGCTGCTCGCCCGATAAAGACTGCAGGCGCTGAAGCTCAAAGCGATTTTCCCTAAAAAATGGGCAACTATCCGAAGAACTCGATAAGCCCTTAAGGCCGGCCGTCAGAGAAGTCGAAGATTCGGAGTGGCCGGCAAACCCACCATCGCCAAGAAGAAAGGCAAGTGGCGATAAAGGCCGACCACACCGACCTAAACACCGCCGCCTAAAGGACAACTTTCGCCGCCAATTGACCACCGGGTCGACGCGACGCAGAGTCTCGTGATGAGCTTCGACGCCCTACCGCTATCACCAGATTAGCTTGTTCCCCGAGACGAAGAGAAGACATCCTTCATCACGCCAATCGGCACGCTCGCTACACGACCATGTCTTCGGGCTCCGCGAACGCCGCAGCGACCTTCCAACGCTCGATGCGTAAGACCTTCCAGACCGTGGTCTAAACTTGGAAGTTTATGGATGATATTAGTTAAGAGTAAGCTCGCCCGGTCTTGTGTCCGACCTTGAGGAGACCTTTTGTAACCTTAATAGACATCGAATAAAGCTTAACCCCGAAAAATGTATCTTCAAAGATGAGAGCGGCAAGGTACTGGCACTTATCGTCACAGGCATCGGGCGCCAACCAAGAGAAAATCGGGCTATCAAAGGATGCGCCTCGAGCTCGTAGAAGGAGGTGCGACTCGACCAACGCATATGCCCCGAGTCGCCCATTTCGGTCGTGAGCGCTGGTTGCCTTTTTTCAAGGCGCCCGCAGTATGAGGGTTGGCTCGACAAAGGAGGCTAGCCGCCTTTGAGGAGTCAAGCGACTCGCCCAACTCCTCGATCTTGGCCATGCCTAGGTCGGGGATCCGCCTTCCTATACCTCGCAATGACACTCTGCAGCATAAGCACGGTGCTGGCGGTAGAGCGAGAAGGACGCAGTCCGGTATACTACGCCGCCAAGTCTTGCACGGACCAAAGGAGCGCACTCGAGGTCCGTAAGTTTTTATATCACGTCAGTAGCTTCAAGGAAGCCGCGCCACTATTTAAGCTCACAAGGTCGTTGTCCCGACCAACTTTCCACTTAGGGAGATCCTAAGAAATCAGACGCTAACGCCGGATAGCTATGGGCCATGGAACTCGCAGAAGTTCGATGTCTACTTCTGCGCCTCAAGACAAAGAATCAAGTCCCTGATCTTAGCGACTTTCAGAGCGAATGAACGAACCCCGCCCACCCGCCACCAAGACCCACGAATCCGGAGGACGCAATCACGACCATGTACTTTCGACGAGTCCCGAGTTTTAACGCCAGGGGAGCGCCCAATATGTCATCCAAATACACTTCGCGACCAACAATACGGCAGAGTATGAAGGTTTCTTGGCGGGATCATGAAGCGCAAGGCGCCGAGGTCCAGCCGACCGATCCGGAAGGGCAATTCACGCTTGGTCATCAACCAAGTCAACAAGGAGTATCGCTGTTCCGATCACCAATGGCGCTTTTACTTGGTTGAAGCGAGGAAGATGGAGCTGATTTTAGAAATTTCTGGCACTCTACATC
This sequence comes from Guadua angustifolia, assembly GCA_036346375.1. Lineage (NCBI taxonomy): Eukaryota > Viridiplantae > Streptophyta > Magnoliopsida > Poales > Poaceae > Guadua > Guadua angustifolia. The sequence goes on along the minus strand of CM070504.1, from coordinate 54,791,507 downwards.
CCGTGAAGGACAATTCTCGGCCGACTACCTTCCAAGGTCGGCTCGCAGATGCCCGCCTCCGGGGCGCCATTGAGCATCCGCACAAGCCCTCCATTCCTCTCAGAGAGGAGGCAAACCCCAGATGCCCGCCCGCCCGGGCGCTTAGTCGAAAGCATCTCGCAAAGCCTCCATTCCTCTCAGAGAGGAGGCACGAGAGACGGTGGCTACGCTCCTTCCTCGAGCACTGCAGGCGGATCGGATGACGCCATTCGCTCAAGATTCGCCCATGGGACATCGCCGAGGAAGCAATGAGCATTCCCGCTTAAAAGGCGGTCTCGCTACTAGCTAGTAGAGGCGCTTTATACCGCAAAGGGGCACTTCTGAGTTCTTTCCAAGTGTATATCTCGAGAAGAGGGCAACTTCTTCTCGTGAGATATCCATGAGGGAATATGTGGCGCCACTGCCCTTCCCGGACGCCAGAAGCAAAGCATTCCGCTTGGGATATTATTGGCCAACAACTTTTAGACGACGCCGGGCACTCGTGGCGACTCCACGGGCGCAAGCGCCCACGCCAGAAGGCCCACCAAACCAGGTACGCGTTGTAGACCATCCCACTCTCATGGCCATTCTCGACTGGGGACATCTCCTGCCTTTCCCCGCGGGTCGAAAGGGTTGCAAGTACTTGCTCGTGGCCATCGACATTTCTCCAAGTGGATCGAGGCCGAGCCTCAGATCAACCATTTCGCTTAGGGCAACCAAGAGATTTTTCCGCAAAGAATGTGGTCACGCCGCTTTGGGTCCCTAATCGCCTCATCACATGTAACGCACTCGCCATGTTTAACCTGCTTCAAGCCATCGCGAGGATATCGGAACAAAGGTCCGTCACCGTAGCTCATCCATAGAGTAACGGAGCTACGAGCGAGCAAATGGCCAAATCCTTCAAGGATCAAGAAAAGGGTCTTCAAAGACCTCACCCGCAAGACGGCATGGTCATGGGTGGACGAGCTTCCTTCCGTCCTTCCGTCCGTCTCAAGACCACGGCGAAGCCGAAGCACGCGCGTAAACGCCCTTCCACCATCTATGGTGCCGAGTTCGTCTTTGCCCGCCGAAATCGTGTTTCGGATCCCCAAGGATACAATTGGTCGACGATATCCACCAAGGACGCGAAGGCCGCTTAGACCTCGACTCGCCGAGGAAGTGTGCGAAGGGCACCGCCCGATCCGCCGCCTACCAAAGAAACTCTTCAGAGGTACGCTGCTGTCAGCCGCCCCGAACCTTGCGGTGTCGGGGACCTTGTCCTACGGCGAATCCAGGATATGTCGAAGGCCAACAAGCTCTACCCCAAGTGGGAAGGTCCTTTCACTTGCCGTTCTCAAGAGGCGCCTGGGCTGTCCGCCGGCAAGGAGGATTTGCCGCGTTTCATGAGCTCGTGGAACATCGACCAATCGCGCAAGTTCTTTGTTTAAACATGTGCTCGCTTTGCGCCTTATGTAGATATACGCTTTCTTTTGCTAAAATGGCAAGTCTGCTGTTTTGCCGCTGGGCGCCTATTACCTTCGTGATTTTGTGAATATATGCAAGGTCACCGCCGCTGGTAAGCCGCCTAGTCTCGCATTAAGGGCATATTTTTTCACGATCTTGGTGATGAGACGCGATGTCAATCAAGACCTATGGTGCCAAGCCTTCCTTCACTCTAAAGTCGCCGCGCCACGATGACTACAATAAGATACCATGATCGACACCGCCACTAAAACTCACCACCGTGAGGCTCCAGCCTCGATAGTTTCGACCTTGGTCCGCAGAGCTTTTCGCTGCCGATGCAAGCCGCATGCGCACACCTTCTTGGTTGGTCCGTAGATTTAGTCCAATTTTATGTTTGGTCGCTGCATACCTTGTCAACCCATTGCGCGCCTTTTCCCCGCCACGACCATACTCGCAACTCGTGTATGCGCCCTAAGTGTTAAGGAATTTTAGGTCTCTCAAGATGCTTTCAATCCTCTCATGAACCAGCCCTTGCTCACAACTTAGGTGCACGGCCTTCATTCGTAGCGGGGGCTGGGGGGGAACGAGTTGTCGCGATTAAGTATCTTTTTCAAAAAGTTGTCGCTAAGCGCCTCACACTAGTTTTAACATCGTGACGCTGCTTCTTTCGTTAAGAACTTGTCACCTATATGAACTCGTTTCCGAGCTCGTTCCGGGTTTACGCCGCACACGCTTCGCCCAAACCTGCACCTCTACTCGTCTACATTTTGCTATCTGCCCTGTGCCCATTCTTTGCAGAAAACATTTCAGAGCACACAAAAGGAACACCACAAAGAAACACAAATTTCATGGGCGAAAGAAAGTGTACGCCCCCTAAAGCGCGACATCAAAAGTCATCCAAAAATCACAAAGAAGAAGAAAAGAAAAAGAAGAAATCCCCACTACCAAGCCGCTTCCTTGAGGGCCACTTGACAATTTTCGCTCAAGTCATCGATCTTGGCCTCTTGATCAATCACCTTCCCACAAAGCCACGACCTTGGGATTCCTCGCGAGTCTGCCGACCTTCGCTGCCTTTGTTCTCAAGGTCGGCAATCGTCATACGCCCATTCCAGCCTCCGCCACCTCGACTCAAGGGCTACTGGAGGCCGCTCACCTCGAGCTCTTGCTTGAGCTTAAGGGCTTTCTCCCCGGCTTCGGTGGTGACCTTCACTGCATCAAGGGACCGCTGCTTCTCCCGCTCAAGCTCCCACTCGAGCGAAAGGACTTTTTCTTTATCAGCGGTAGCACCTTCCTTGGCCTGGGCAAGAGCGCAGCTTTTCTTGCTCGAGCTCTTGCTCGAGCCCAAGGTTCCTCTCCTTAGCCTCGGTGGCATCTTTTCGCCCGGGCGGCATCCGACACCAGCAGGGTGTCCCGATCCTTGAGGTCGCCCACGCGCTGCTCAAGTCGTGCTATATTGGCCTCATGTGCGGCAAGCAGTTGGGCCGCTTCTAAACGACCATCGTGGCATCGAAATCCTCCAAGGCCTTCTCAAGGAGTCATGCGTAAGAACTTCAACGACCGCTCTAAGGTCTAAAAAGTGAGAAATCACGACAATGAAAAGAAGCGCCCTCACCGAAAGCAAAGCCGGCGCTTAAGATTGTCCCGGCGCGAAACTTCACGCCCCGAGGATCCTCAAGGGTCCGGCAGGGGTTGGAGCCTTCCCCAGAACCCTTAAAGAAAGACGGGTTGGTCGAGGATGACGAATCATCCCCCCGGGCATGTGGTTCGCCCTGCGGCATCACACCCTCCTCTTGAGCGGCTGGATCGCTAAGTGTCTTCTCACTGTCCACCCGGGCATGTTGTTCGCCCGAGGATGGCGGGGCACCTGTCCGAGCATGCGGTTCGCTCGGGACAGTCGCCGTCTCCCCCCGAGCATGCTGTTCGCTCGGGGGCTCCGCGCCCTTGTCTTGAGCAAAGCGATGGCGCAAGCGCGAGACCCCGCGACCTCCTGGTAGTTTTTTTCGCCCAAGGTCAAGTGGGTCGATTTTCTCCTCCTTCAGCTCTCTCTCTGGCCGGGGTAGGAACCCGCCCAGGGGAGCATTCTCCTGGCGACGGGTCCACCTCGACGGGTCATCGGAGACTAACTTGTTCATCCTCCACTCCCTCTACCATCGCAAGGTCGGCGGCATCGGTGAGCACCCCGCTAAGGCATAATCAATAAGCTCGTGAGCTATTCTCAGCAGATAGCAGGGAAAGTCCCACGAGCTATTTCGCCCACGCCGTGGGAGTGGGGTTAGCTTGATACACGGCTAAGGGCAAGGGAAGCGAGGGAAAGGCAAAGTTCAAGGCTCACCTTCGGCCTGGCCCTCATTGTCACCTTCGGAGGGATTGGCCACCACGACCACAAGTTTGGCCTTCTCCTCTGCGGCGCTGCTGATCCTCGCCGGGAGGGGGTCGACTTCCTCCATGTCAACCGCCTCCAGCGTCTTCCTCGAGCGCCCGCGCCTCACCCTGAGGGGCTGCGCATCCTCCTCGTCCTCCTCTTTGGCAGCCGCGGCCTCAAGCTCTGAGGCCTTCCGAGCCTCAGCGATTCGTTTCAACTTGGCCTAGACCACGGCTAGCTCCTCCTGCAGCTTTCTCTGCTCGGCCTGCACCAGCTCCTTGGTCAGGCTCGCCCCCACCTCAAGCTGCTCCAGACTGGCATTGCCATAGATCTCCAACTGTGCATTTAGGCGCCTTACCTCTTCCCTTCGGCGAACTCCATGTGCTTGCTCCACTGATTGCCGGACGAGCTCGCCCGCTTCTTGATAGCTGTGTGGTGGGCGGTGGCGGCGCCTTCCTCTTGCTCCTCAGACTCTTGGCCTTAGCGGCCGCACGAAGCACTCCTCACACTGCCAGGGCCCGAGCTCGGCCACGGCCCGGCCCAAATAGCGCAAGTTTCTCCTGTCAGGAGGCCAAGAAGATGTCAGCATGGCTCGATATGCTTTTCCCGAGCATGAAACTTGGCGCAGCCTTACCGTGTTGTTCCCCGCCGAGCACGCTGTTTCAAGACTTGCCGCTTGCACTCGAGCTCCTTGCCCTGGGGGTCCTGAACATCTCACCGACCTCTTCTCCACTCACCAAAGCCCGGCCGCCATCGACCAATAGATAAAGTCACGGGTTTTACGTGGCGGCGAGGTAAGATCTGCAGGCAGACCATAAACTTACTGTGAGGTATCCTCGCGGTGAGGTCGCCCCACCCGGTGATCTTGAAGAAGGGTGCTCCTCCTCCTCGTAGGGGACACTGCTCCGGAGGAAGTCCTCGATGACGCCCCGCTTAGTGAGCCCCATATTCGTGAGCTTCATGATGATCGAGATCAGATCCTCCTCGGTAGCGATGGTAGTGCGGGCGCGAATCTTTGAGCATGTTGGCACCGTCGCTTGCTATAGCAGCGAATGCGCCCTCCGCTTTCGAAGATAGAACCGATGATCGCCCACCCCGCCACCGAAGTCTCAGTGGAGAAGAAGGTACTCAGATGGGCGGTAAATGAGGCGAAATACTGAGCACCCAAGGGTCTTGGGCCGCCACGGTCTTGAACAAGGCGAGAAATGGAAGAAAAAAGACTTGCCGTGGGCGGACGCCCACGAAGCCCTCGCAAAGGTGGGAGAACACGGCCAAGATGAGAATGGAGTTGGGGTTCAAGTGGGTGATCTCGCACTCACATTACTCGAGAATGGACTCCACAAACTCACTTTCGGGCATTCGAAGCCCGTTGACGATATACAGACTCAAGATGCAACTATCTCGCTTGGCGCGACGCTGACCCTCCGCCGTCTCGGGAGCCGCCAGGAGCCCATTCCAAGGTACCCAAAATCCTGGAGAACCCGAAGCCTCTCCGTAGTGGACTTGCTCGCGCCGAACTTCGCCATGGGAGGAGTCGGAGGAGAGGGCGTTAGGGCAGCGGAAAGGGGTTTGGGAGACGAAATGCTTTCTCGAAGTCTAATTGCGAGTCGTGGGAGTCAAAAGTTTGTAGAAATTGTTCCCGCTTGATATTTATAAGGCGAGAAGTTGAAGCAGGGAAACCGCCCGCTTGCCGATGGCCAACGTGGCGGATTCGATCTTCAAACCGCCTGCAAATGGCGTGGTCCCCAAAAAGCTATCGAGTCAGACCAGTAAAGCCAGCGGAGAAGGAACCACCGCGGCCTTTTGCCTTCGTAGTGGTAGCCCTTCGCCGCAAAAATCCTCATCCCCGAGCGGGCGTTGCTCGGATGTGTTAGTGATATGCCCTAGAGGCGATCATATGAGATGATTGTATCATACGTCTATGTTCATGTACTTATCAGTTCCATGAATAAATGTCACTCCTTTGTTCATTGAGTATGACTTAATTGTGAAACACATTGGTTATATGATATTATTCTAAACGATCCACGGTCACATATCATTATGTGGGACAATAGTGATCGACCAGACATGTATTGATTGATGGTAATGTTTCACATACCATAGATATGGAGATATCAAATCAATAATGTGGGCATATGTTAGAGAACATGGGGTTGGATAGACCGCTCGAGACAACTCGATGAGATTGTTATCTTAGAAGTGCCATCGAGGTGTAGTCTCGAGTGGTATACCTATACGATCCTTTGACACGAGATTCTTATTGATTCTCGGCATGTGTATTGTATATTTTGGGGCTATCAAGCGCTTCTCCGTAACAAGGAGTTATAAAGGTAGCTTACGTGTATGCAATGAAACATGACGTGAGATATAAGAGATCAAGATGGAATTTGCCCTCCTCGATACTTGGAGAGATATCTCAGGCCCCTCGGTGTGGATGGATAAGGAAAAGTGCATGGCCATGCCAAAGTGATTAAAGTGTTAATCATTTAATTATATCCATTACATTGACGAAAGTGAATGGGTCGAGCTATCACAAGGATGGCACGATCTTACCTTGAGCTTGACCGGTATCGCGTGGCAAAAGGATTGGTATATGAATATATCAAGGTTCACCGATACGATCACTCTGTGCATTCGGGGACAACATGTCCTGCTAGGAAATCTTGTTGTCCGATGGTCCGAAAAGAGGTTTTCGGGGCCATGGCCGTTCGCATGAACCTAACGGGTCACACACTTAACGGTTGGATCATGTCGATGGATTGGATCCATTGGTGGGTTTCTACGATTTGGATCCTCTGGCGTCTTAATGGACTTCTCTTGTAGAAGATCCATTAGCGTGAGTCCTAGTGGGCTTCTATCGTAGAAGGCCCATTAGTGCGCTCTATATAAAGGGGCGTGGGGCATCAAAGAATCAGGTTCTCCCCACCACGAAACCCTAGCCATTACCCCTACCCTCGCCAGAAACCCTAGCCGTCATACGCTGTGGTGCTAGCACCACCGGCGACGCCGTTCCACCCTGGACGTGTGGATATCGTGAGGCGCCATGCAGATTCGTCTCCTCTACCGATCGGGCGATCGGTTTCACCCTCTCCAACTCGCCGTGCACCCGCGGTGAGAGACATCAGGACTCAGCGATCACTTGGCGAGCACTCAGGCGGTCCGGAGACCACTCGGCGAAGCACTCGGGTGATCTCGCAAGCACTCGGCCGAAAGCGATGGGAGTACGTTCGACTACGTCAATGCTTGAAGCACGCGAGAGGCTTCACCCACTCTACTTCCGCTGCTAACGTGCTCCAAGGGTAATGATCCATGATCCTCTACTCGCATGTATCCTGGTTGAATGCGTAGAAAATTTTGTTTTCGGCTAGCGTAGCCTACGCGTTCTCCTACAGTGGTATCAGAGCCGATCTTGCTTTGTCTTGGATCTGGATGTTGCGCATATGTTGATATGCTGTTAGGTTAGTCACGGTTTGATTGTAACACCCCAATTTTTGCTTTATTGCATTTAAATGGTATTTTGAATTTTTGGGAATTTCTGGAATTTATTTGGATTTATTTGAAATTATTTGAATTTATTTTGAATTAAGCCATTTAACAAATTAATTAAATAAGGGAAAAGTTAAAATAAACTTTTGCTGAAAATATTTTATTTGAGTCACAAATGTCTTAAAATATTTTTGAGAATTTTTCCGAATTTTTCTCGATATTTTTAATGCCCCAAATAAATTATTTGAATTTAGGAATTATTTTAAATCGAAAAAGGATTAAAATCCCGATGAACAGTGTTGGGCGAACATCATGCGTCTGCTCCGAAAACCCTAACGCGCCAAACCGCTCGATCTTCATCCGACGGCTCTCGTAGCGCCACGTCGCTTTGCCGAATCTCGTCGGATTCCGCCGCCGCGTGTGGGCCTCGGTCTCGCGCTTTTCACGGACGCCGAGGGCCTATTTAAGCGCGCCGCCAGATTATGAACCTCACTCACGCCGCACTCCACCAGACCAGACGCCGCCGGAGACGCCATCGCCGACGACCTCGCTGAAGTCCGAAGCTTATCCGCACAGACTCGCGTCGGTTAAATGCGCCGGTGACCTTCCGCCGCCGCCGTTGGTCCCTTGAGTCCCTCTCGCTGCCGCGTCGGAGCGCTTATCTCTTCACGCCGGAGGAGCACGGGAGCGCCGTCGCCACGTCGTCGTCTCCGCCTCCGGTCAGCCAGCGCCGCCGCGACACCGCCGAACCTCGCGAGCTTCCACGACCGTCCGATCTCCAATCGACGACCCGGATTCCGCCACGTCGCCCTTGCACAGTAAATCTCATCTTCAAACCTCATCCGTTAGATCTAGATCCTACGGCTCGAATCGCACCGCACCATGCATCGTTTCACGTGGTCACCGACGCGTGGGACCCGCTCGTCGGCCAGACTGCGGCGCTGCGGAGTCGCCGATCGCCGGACCCACATGTCACGCAGACTGCACTATTCACTCGAGACGCCGACAAAGACGGGCCCACTCGTCCACCAAGACGACCGTGTGCGTGTGACGCCACCGCCGACGCTATGCCGACGCTACGCAGTGGGACCCACTTGTCGAGAAATAGCCGATCGGGGTGACGTCGGCAAGTCCACGTGTCACTCTCTGGTGGCGACACGTGTCACAGATGACGAATAATTGATTTCCAAAAAGAAAATATTTATTTAATTCGGTATATTGATTTTAAATATATTTTGAAACTTCAAATGCTTATAACTTTTATGTTTTAACTCCGATTTGAGTGATTCCAATTTCTATAAATTTGTAAAATTGTGATCTTTCTGTTTATGAATTTTAATTGAATTTTTGAGCACTGTTTGCCTACTGTTTATTTATTTTATTGTTTGTGTTTACGCTATGCGTGAGACGTTGAAGTGCGAAGGTTTCGAGGGAGAGGTTCGACCCAGAGCAAGCTCAGAGCCGAATCGAGACTTTTTGAAGGCAAGTTGTGTTTGACCATGTTGAACCTATTAGAGAAAATTATTTTGATTTAACTTATTGCATGCTAATTTAGTAAAAGTTGATTTGAATGAGTTTTGGGAATTAGTTAAATGCCTAGTTCTTTGTATGTCACCTTGTAGTATATGATTGTATGCCATGAATCATTTGTCACCCTAGGTTATGGACTAATAGTTGACATTAATAATTTGCCAACATGGGTTGAGTAGACCAAGTAGTATGCTTAGCCCCGCCACGGACATGTTATGATTTTGGGATACCAAAGTTAATATTGACTTAATGAGATATGGAACATGATTTGTGAATAAGACCGTGTTATTGAGTTGATGATGGCACGTGGTGCAATGGTAAAGAACCGGTGGGAAAATGATTTAGACGGGGCAAATGGCAAGATTGTTTCGGTGGGCCAAGAGTGGCAATCCAGGCGGTCGAATTTGGTTTTATTGGTTTTGATATGGAGATCACACTTGGTTAGTCTTGCCTCGGCCAACTAAGGACTTAACCTTGCGAGCATTTGAACTGAGTCTCTCATACAACCACAAGCTCGTGAATGGGACGGGCTTAGTGAGTAAACCGGGAAATCTATTCTTGATCTTGTCGTGGTGTGAGGTGAGAAGCGGAATGAGAACTCACATGGCGCAAGAGGGGGCCCAGGTGTGGTAACCATCCCTCCAAATGTTGAAACCTTAGCGGCGTCTCGAGTTTAGATGGAACTTTGGAAAGGCTTTACACGGTTATTTGCCTTGGTGGTATTTGACTGTATCTTGTGGGTAAAGTGTATAACCTCTCGCAGAGTGTACAACCTATTCAATAGCCGTGTTTCACAGTATTGAGCATCGCTTCGGTGATTACTGTCAAGGGTTAGATTTTCATAAAAAATGACTTGTTGATGGAAAATGCTTGGGTTGGTGATGATGAACATGACTTAGGATGGAAAAGTGATTTACGATTGAAATGTTTGTGAAAGCTACTATTCCTACTCTTGCTTTTCTTGCTTTGTAATCTATTATCTGTTTATCTTGAATGTCAGATCAGCTCATGAACCATAGCCTATCCTTTGTACTAAGCCATGCATGTAGAATATTAGATTTGCATTTCAGGCATGACTTGCCGAGTGCTCAAAGTACTCACCCCACAACAACACAACTTCAGCTTGAAGAAGAAGCAACCCTTTCCAGAGGAGGAGTATCGAGGAGCCGATTTAACTAGGAGCGAGCCCGATCGATTACTCGTGGCAAATTGGTTGGCGCCACGAGTTTATTTTATTTCATTGATTTGAATATTTTAATAAGTCTTCGCCTGCGAGGCGATTTTGTAACTTGACCATAAGGTCAATCAACTAGTTTGAGTATTTAATTAAAGTACTTATTATTTCGTTGGATATGTCTGTGATATGTACCGATGTTGCAACTGTGTGCACTAGCGTGATCCTGGACTAGTGCTGAAACACAGAGGGTCCGGATTTGCAAATTCGGGTCCCGACAGAGGTGGTATCAGAGCCATACTGACTGTAGGACTGGCCCTTAGTTAGAATGGTCGAGTGAGGATAAAATTATTTTCTAAAGAGTTAAAATGTGCCAAGATGATAATGCAATCTCGACTTACCCCTTCTCTCTTCTCACACCCCTTGCTGAATTTATCACGTCTTTGCGTTGTTTTAAAATATGTGAGTTTCACGTGAGTGTCCTTTGGCAGATGAGGATGATCCACTCTTTTGGTGAGCGATCGAGGGTGCGCCATGAGCTTTGGCGATGATGCATTCTTTGGGAGGATATGACAGCCGATCTACCGGGGACTATCAGAGATCGGGCAGATCGATATTGCCCGATGTCACTATCACGCTTACGCCGGGATAGGGCGAGGCGAAGTCGCCCCATCCGCATCACCGCCAGAGGTCATCATTTGACGCTGGGATCCAGGAGACATCGCGTCTGGCGATGAGGCGATTGCTCGTACCTACCCTGTGGAGTTGGATGGCACAAGTGTTCGTCACCACCCACGCAGAGACACTCGCTACAACCGAGAGCCCATCGAGGAGGAGGATGCCACGATCACCCACGGCCGATATGTCATCGCCAAGAGGATGTTATCGACGAGACGGTTCAGAGCCGCAGAGGTCTCGTGATGAATTCACATGACTTAGGGCTCATCATTGCAGACTTGTGAGTACTTGGCCCACTCTATCCAGAGGATTGGGGAACTGGAGACAAATGCTGACGGACGAGAGCCGATCTGGGAGCTACACGACCCAGATCCGGAGGAGCCACAGCAGAGCCGCAGCCGAGCGAGAGAGAGGTGGAAGTGAAGTTGGAGCAGTGGAAGTGAAGCCGAGCTGTGGAGGTCAAGCCGAGCCGAGGAGGTTGAGCGGCAGGAGGCGCATCCGGCGGAGGATCGTTGGGATAGGTTTGTACCAAGACCAAAGACACCCGCGGTGTATCCACCAGAAGTTCGGTGGGGATGGCTAGAGGAGTGAGCGTTAGGATTAGCAGTTGAGACTCCTGAGTTGAGTCGCGTCTTGGAATAAGAGTCACCCTTAGAGGCGTTTGACTCCAGAGTGTTAGTTCGATTTGCTTCTTTCATGCTTGTGAGTGATTGGTATGTGTTGCAAGGCCCTTAGGCATTGTGAGCAACCATACCCAGTTATTAATAAAGTAATAAAGTTGGATTTTGTGTTACACCTTTGACCCCGCATAAGTATTCTACTACTTGTCTATTCTTACTTCCTCTCATCTCTAAACCATGGAGCAATCGCAGATGGTGAACACTCGAGAAACCAAGGAGGAAATGGAAATGGTTCACGCCACCGAAACAACGATGGTGAAGGACAAGGACCCAACCAAGACCGCCAGATTGATATGCGTAACCTTGGAGCTTTTATTGCTGCACAGACCCAGTTAATGCATGCCATGATGCAGCAGATGCAAAGAGACGATCGCCCCTGCCGCCACCGCCCAAGTTAACTGAGCCAACCCAAAGGCAGAGGCCACACTCGAGGTCCGTCGAATTCATGAGGACACGACCGCCTACATTTCTCGGAAATGCCAATCCATTGGAGGCAGATGATTGGCTGAGGACGATAGAGAGAAAGTTGCACATTACTCAGTGTGAAGGAAATGAGAGGGTACTCTATGCCTCTCATCAGCTTGAAGGAACTGCCGCTGAATGGTGGGAAAATTATCGCTTGCTGCCATGAGCACCCGCAGACATCACCGAGGAGTTCACGGTCGCTTTCGGCGAGATCATGTGCCCAAGGCATAATGGAGCTGAAAAAGGAAGAGTTTAGGGCATCAAGCGGGGCAATCAACCGAGGTCCGAATATCTCAACAAGTTCACGCAGCCTAGCACGCCACGCACTGAGGACGTAACAACGACAAGGCCAGCGATCCTGCTTCATGAAAGGACTGAATTCAGATTGCGGTGGGACTCATAACCCACACCTTCCGGATTTTCAAGAGCTAGTGAACAAGGCGCTGATATTGGAGGACAAGCGCAAGGAACTGGAGGACAACCGGAAGCGCAGGATGGCACAGCAGGGAGCACGTCAGGGAGCGCAGCGTTTGAGGGTTGCGCCAAACCAGTTCTTCAGATTTCAACCAAGGAATGTGATGTCAACGCCGCCACCAGTACCCAGACCTGGCGGACAAAATTTTCAGACACCAGCACAAGTTGGGAACACAGCCACAGGAAGCCAGCAGTCGGTAGTCAAGCGTTGTTTCATTTGCAACGAGCCAGGGCACTTTGCCAATTATTGTCCCAAGAAGGGAGGAGGAGTGACACCAGTTCGCTTCAATCTCGGGACTACTCCAACAAAGACACCCGCCAGACCAAGCCGTGGAGCTACACAATCTGGAGCTGCCACACAGACTGTGGTAAGAGGCAGAGTCAATCATGTCACCGCCGATGCAGTGCAGAATACATCGGACGTCGTACTGGGTAAGTTACTTGTCAACTCAGTACCTGCAACAGTTTTATTTGATTCTGGAGCTTCACATTCGTTTATATCCCGAATTTTTGCTGTGAACAATGGGTTGAAAATGGTGAACCTTAGGCATGTATTGCTAGTACAATCCCCAGGATCAGAACTCCGATCTGATGTAGGATGTTCTGGGGTAAAGTTGCTTATAGATGGAACAGAGTTCCTAGCAAACTTAGTGGTGTTAGATACCCGCACCTAGATGTTATTTTGGGAATGGATGGTTATCTAAACACAAGGTTGTATTAGGCGTGGACGAAGAGTCATATCACGAGAGTCCTTGTGGGAGGAAAATAGAGTTTCAGGCCACTGCCGTTCAGGAGGGACAGTTGATGGTCAACAGCGTGAAGGCTGTCAAGATAGAAGATGTACCGGTTGTCGAGAATACCCGGATGTATTTCCGGAGGATTTACAGGATGCCACCGACAGGACATAGAGTTTGTAATTGAGTTAGTACCGAACAGCCCGATAGCTAAGAGACCTTATCGGATGTCAACCGATGAGCTAGTGGAAATGAAGAAGCGATTGAGGAGTTGATGGATAAGGGATTTATCGGACCAAGTTCGTCACCATGGGGAGCACCGGTTCTGCTTTGTCAAGAAGAAGGACGGAGTTATCGGATGTGTGTGGATTATCGAAGCGTTAAATGAAGTCACTATAAAGAATAAGTATCCGCTACCCAGATCGATGACCTATTTGATCGCTTGAGAGGAGCCGAGTTTTCTCCAAAATTGATCTACGATCGATATCACCACCGGTGAAGATTAGATCGAGGATGTGCCAAGACCGCATTTTCGCCAAGATATGGACACTACTGAGTTTACGCTATGTCTTTTGGTTTGACAAATGCACTGCAGATTTCATGAACATGATGAACAAGGTTTTCATGGAATATCTGGACAAGTTCGTTGTTGTGTTCATAGATGACATTCTAGTTTACTCCAAGACGAGAAAAGAGCATGCCGAACATTTGAAGCTAGTCCCGAGAAGTTAAGAGAACAAAGAACTTTTGCTAAGTTTAGTAAGTGTGATTTTTGGAAGAACAAGGTGGAATTCCTTGGACATGTAGTAACCGCCAAGGAGTCGCAGATTGATCCAAGTAAGGTAGAAGCAAGAGTTGCATTGGGAGCCACCCAAAACGGTGACCCAAACCGTAGTTTCCTTGGAATGGCGGTTATTACCGCCGATTTATTGAAGGATTCTCAACGATTGCAGGCCTCTACGCAATTGTTGAAAAAGGAGAAGAAGTTTGCATGGACGCCGAATGCGAGCGTAGTTTTCAGAGTTGAAGAAACGCCGACAACAAAGCACCGATGTTAGTTCTACCGGATTTAAGCGAGCTTTGATATATATTGTGATGCATCGCGCCAAGGACTCTTGCTATGAATGCAAAAGCTGAAGGTCGTTGCATATGCATCTAGGCGCTTGAGGCCGCATGAGGAGAACTATCCGACGATGATTTGGAATTAGCGGTAGTGGTACACGCCTTTGAAGTTATGGCGACACTATTTAATTGGGAACAGATGTGAGGTGTACACCACCATAAGAGTCTTAAATATATATTTACACGGACTGAACATGAGACAGAGGAGATGGTTGGAGTTAATTAAGGATTACAACTGGGAATTCATTATCACCCTAAAAGCCAATGTAGTGGCGGATGCTTTAAGTCGAAAGAGCCACACAAAGGAACATGTTGATGGGAGAAAACCAGCCGAAGTTATGCAAGGAATTTGAAGTTGAAGCCGAAGTTGTGCCTAAGGGATTCTTAGCCGCTCTAGAGGTGAAGCCTACCCGAAGATCAGATTCGTGAAGGATGTATGACGATGTCAAGATTCAGAGAATTAAGTCCAAAATGGAGGAAGGCAAGGCGAAGGATTTCAAGTCGATGAACGAGGTACATTGTGGATCAAGAATCGCATTTGTGTACCAAGACAGAAGGAGTCAAGCAAATGATTTTGGAGGAGGCCCATGATTCCAAGTACTCAATTCATCCGGAAGCGCTAAGATGTACCAAGACCGAAGGAAAGATTTTGGTGGCCAAGCATGAAGCGAAGTTGCAGAGCATGTTGCGTTGTCGACATATGTCAAAGAGTCAAAGCAATGCATCGAGGCCAGCGGGGTTGCTCTGACCACTTAAGATACCCGAGTGGAAATGGGAAGAAATCGAATGGATTTCATTACGGTTTACCAAGGACCCTGACAGGTATGATTCTATATGGGTTATAGTGGACCGTTTGACAAAGGTTGCTCACTTCATACCAAGAAAGACTACATACTCGGGGACCGCTTAGCGATTTATATATGTCAAGAATTGTATGTCTACGGAGTTCAAGAGAATTGTATCAGACGAGGTACCCGTTTACCTCAAGATTTTGGGATAAGTCGCATGAGGCTTTAGGGACTCGCTTGAACTTCAAGATCGCATATCACCCATGCATGATGGGCAAACGGAAAGAGTTAATCGATCTTGGAGGACATGTTGAGGGCATGTGCATTGGCTTACACAACATCGTGGGACAAGTGCTTGCCGACGCCGAAGTTCAGCTACAACAACAGTTACCAGGCAAGTTTGCAGATGTCGCCATTCAAGCACTATATGGCGACCACATCGAACGCCGTTGAATTGGAATGAGACCGGAGAACGTCATATGTTTGGGCCGGATATTCTTCGAGAAGCTGAGGAGCAGATAGCCATGATCAGGGAAAGGTTGAAAATTGCACAATCAAGACAGAAGAGTTACGCTGATAATCGCCGCAGGGATCTGAGCTTTGAGCCTGAAGATTTTGTGTATCTCAGAGTTACCCCACTCAAAGGAGTTAAGAGGTTCCACACCAAAGGGAAGTTAGCACCAAGATATGTTGGTCCATTCAAGATCCTAAGTCGTAGAGGTGAAGTGGCGTATCAGCTGGAGTTACCGCAGTCCTTAGCAGGTGTGCATGATGTGTTCCATGTGTCACAACTAAAGAAGTGCCTCCGAGTGCCAGAAGAGCAGATGCCGTTAGAGGCGGTCGAGCTGCAGGAGGATTTGACTTATAGAGAGTACCCGGTGAAGATCTTGGACACAATGGATCGGGAGACGAGAAATAAATCAACCCGCTTCTGCAGAGTTCAGTGGAGTAACCATTCCGAGAGTGAAGCAACCTGGGAGCGTGAAGAAGACCTGAAGAAGGAATTCCCCAACCTATTCCTTAGTCAGCCCTGAATCTCGGGGTCGAGATTCCGTTAAGGGGGGGAGGTTTGTAACACCCCAATTTTTGCTTTTATTGCATTTAAATGGTATTTTGAATTTTTGGGAATTTCTGGAATTTATTTGGATTTATTTGGATTTATTTGAAATTATTTGAATTTATTTTGAATTAAGCCATTTAACAAATTAATTAAATAATGGAAAAGTTAAAATAAATTTTTGCTGAAAATATTTTATTTGAGTCACAAATGTCTTAAAATATTTTTGAGAATTTTTCCGAATTTTTTCGATATTTTTAATGCCCCAAATAAATTATTTGAATTTCGGGAATTATTTTAAATCGAAAAAGGATTAAAATCCCGATGAATGTTGGGCGAACAACATGCGGCCTGTTCAGAAAACCCTAACGCGCCATTGCTCGATCTTCATCCGACGGCTCAGAGCGTAGCGTCCCGCAAGCCGAATCCTCGTCGGATTCCGCCCTTGCCGTGTGGGCCTCGGTCTCGCGCTTTCACGGACGCCGAGGGCCCTATTTAAGGCGCCGCCGCCCGTCATCGTGAACCTCACTCACGCCGCACCCAACAGACCTACGACGCCGCCGGAGACGCCACCGCCGCCGACGACTCGCTGAAGTCCCGGCTTATCCGCCGCGACTTCCTCGCGTCGGTTAAATCGCCGCCGTGACCTTCCGCCGCCGCCGTTGGTCCTTGAGTCCCTCTCGCAAGCGCGCCGGAGCGCTTATCTCTTCACGCCGGAGGAGCACGGAGCGCTGCCGCCACGCCGTCGTCTCGCCTCCGCCCGGCCACCGCCGCCGCGACACCGCCGAACCTCGCGAGCTTCCACGATCGTCCGATCTCCAATCGACGACCGGATTCCGCCACGCCGCCCTTGCACAATAAATCTCATCTTCAAACCTCATCCGTTAGATCTAGATCCTACGGCTCGAATCGCACCGCACCATGCATCGTTTCATCAGTGTCATCGACGCGTGGGACCCACTCGTCACCGAGACTGCGGCGCTGCGTGAGTCGCCGATCGCCGGACCCACATGTCACCGTGACTGCACTATTCACCCGAGACGCCGACAAAGACGGGCCCACTCGTCACCAAGCCGCGATCGCGGCGTGTGACGCCACCACGACGTCATGCTGACGTCACGGTGGGACCCACTTGTCAGAGAAATAGCCGATCAGGGCTGACGTCAGCAAGTCCACGTGTCACTCTCTGGTGGCGACACGTGTCACAGATGACGCAATAATTGATTCTCCGAAAAAGAAAATATTTATTTAATTCGGTATATTGATTTTAAATATATTTTGAAACTTCAAATGCTTATAACTTTTATGCTTTTAACTCCGATTTGAGTGATTCCAATTTCTATAAATTTGTAAAATTGTGATCTTTCTGTTTATGAATTTTAATTGAATTTTTGAGCACTGTTTGCCTACTGTTTATTTATTTTATTGTTTGTGTTTACGTTATGTAGAGACGTTGAAGTGCCCGAAGGTTTCGAGGAGAGGTTCGACCGTGAGCAAGCTCAGAGCGGAATCAAGACTTTTTGAAGGCAAGTTGTGTTTGACCATGTTGAACCTATTAGAGAAAATTATTTTGATTTAACTTATTGCATGCTAATTTAGTAAAAGTTGATTTGAATGAGTTTTGGGAATTAGTTAAATGCCTAGTTGTCAGTATGTCACCTTGTAGTATATGATTGTATGTCATGAATCATTTGTCACCCTAGGTTATGGACTAATAGTTGGACATTAATAATTTGCCAACATGGGTTGAGTAGACCAAGTAGTATGCTTAGCCTCGCCGTGGACATGTTATGATTTTGGGATACCAAAGTTAATATTGACTTAATGAGATATGGAACATGATTTGTGAATAAGACACGTGTTATTGAGTTGATGATGGCACGTGGTGCAATGGTAAAGAAAGGGGTGGGAAAATGATTTAGACCGGGGCAAATGGCAAGATTGTTTTCAGTGGGCCAAGAGTGGCAATCAAGGCGGTCGAATTTGGTTTTATTGGTTTTGATATGGAGATCACACTTGGTTAGTCTTGCCTCGGTCAACTAAGGACTTAACCTTGCGAGCATTTGAACCGAAGTCTCTCATACAACCACAAGCTCCGTGAATGGGACGGGCTTAATGAGTAAACCGGGAAATCTATTCTTGATCTTGTCGTGGTGGTGTGAGGCCCTGAGAAGCGGAATGAGAACTCACATGGCGCAAGAGGGGGCCCCTGGTGTGGTAACCAGTCCTCCAAAGGTTGAAACCTTAGCGGCAAGATCTTGAGTTTAGATGGAACTTTGGAAAGGCTTCGTTACGGTTATTTGCCTTGGTGGTATTTGATCAGTATCTTGTGGGTAAAGTGTATAACCTCTCGCAGAGTGTACAACCTATTGAATAGCCGTGTTTCACGGTATTGAGCATCGCTTCGGTGATTACGATCAAGGGTTAGATTTTCATAAAAAATGACTTGTTGATGGAAAATGCTTGGGTTGGTGATGATGAACATGACTTAGGATGGAAAAGTGATTTCTGATTGAAATGTTTGTGAAAGCTACTATTCCTACTCTTGCTTTTATCGCTTTGTAATCTATTATCGCTTATCTTGAATCTTTGCATCGCTCATGAACCATAGCCTATTCCTTTGTACTAAGCCATGCATGTAGAATATTAGATTTGCATTACATGCATGACTTGCTTTGAGTGCTCAAAGTACTCACCCCACAACAACACAACTTCAGCTTGAAGAAGAAGCAACCCCGCTCAGAGGAGGAGTATCAGAGGAGCCGATTTAACTAGGAGCGAGCCCGATCTGTTCGTGGCAAATTGGTTGGCGCCACGAGTTTATTTTATTTCCGCATTTGAATATTTTAATAAGCTTCGCTACTGAGGCGTATCTTTGTAACTTGACCATAAGGTCAATCAACTAGTTTGAGTATTTAATTAAAGTACTTATTATTTCGCTGGATATGTGCGTGATATGTACCGATGTTGCAACTGTGTGCACTAGCGTGATCTCGACTAGTGTCAAACACGAGGGTCCGGATTTGCAAATTCGGGTCCCGACATTGATGTGATCAATCGGTATAGGGTTCATGAGGTACGAGTTGGTAGTGCTACGAGGCCAAAAAGATTAGTTCGTGCTTTATCTAGATCATGTCGCATTTGTCCATACCTACCGAAACACCATCCGGACTTCCGTGATGTACCATCTATGATATTAGCCAACAGATCGAGGCGGCGTGCGTATAACCTTCTCGAGGGCCTCACGATCCGATGTATGAGTTGATGGTTCCACACGATCAAAAGATTAGTTCGTGCTCGTTTCGATTCATGCCGCATTACCCCTACCTATTTGGTAACACCATCGGGTAGTAGCCCGTACCGAGTAGATCGTGCCAACAGATTGAGATCGTGTGGTCGCCGCTTTCTCAAGAATCTTATGGAAATTGAGGCATTCGATGGCTCGAATCGGTATGATTTGTTCAATCCGATTGAATTTCCATAGCGTTTTCGTAGATGTGATAGTCACAGGAGCGGCCGTTAAATAAAACTTGATTCCCATCGCAGGGTAGAATACGATTCTGCGCTTAACTTGTTTTTGCAAGGAATGATGTGAATAGTATGGCTCCCTTGTGTGTATGTGATGCATTAATGTAATTTTCATAGCCTGCATGCTATGGTTAATTGCAGCTTGAGGCTGCCATGTTATTGTATAACGGCTGCGTGTCGATTTGTGATGCTTGAAATCCTCATGTAAGTTGTTTACTAGCTATTAGACGATTAGCGTGGTACTCGATCATGGAGGCGGCTTCAAGCATGATGGCTCTGTGGACGTGAAGCGACAATGGAGATTGGAGTGCTTTGGGCCATACTATTTCACAAGTTAATGTGATTATCTCGTGATGATTCTGTCATGCTATTCTATCATGTTTGGTGGATATGATTGTCATGTTAGAATGGTTTCCCTCGAAAAATTAAGAGTTTCATGCCCTTCCAATAGCTGCACCTATAAAGATCTTGTACGTTGAATGGTAGTTTCGCCAAAGCGGTGCCATCAACTTCCTTGATCGATAGGGTGGATGTCGGACATCCGCATGCATAGTATTGGTTTACTTATCGGCTATCAAAACGGTTTTGGGCTTCGGGCATGGATGTTGGGAGCCGGGCATTGGATGCCACCCAACAAACAAGAATCACATATGATGTGATTGGCAATGTAATGCCTACCTATGTTCTTCGGGTTCTAGCGGTGATGCCAAAGCTCACTAGAACTTTAGTGAATATGGATCTTGTCCCACCGAAAGTCGCCAGAGGGAAAGTGACTTTAGTGGGAGTATCTTTATTAAAATGTTTAATAGAAGATTTACATGAACATTGTGCTAAGACTTTATGTATTTATTTACATTGTAGATGGCACCTAGTCTTCGCCACTCAAAACACCGGTTTTAATTTGCGATCGATTCTCGAGAAAGAGAAACTCTCCGAACAAACTTTATTGATTGGTACCAAACTTGAGAATTGTTCTCAAGCAGAGAAAAGGAATATGTCATTGAGGAGCCATATCCCGAGGAAATAGCCGATGATGCTATCGTCTGCCGAACGACGTGCTTATGAGAAGCATGTCAATGATGAGGTTGATGTTGGTCGTCTCATGCTTGCTACAATGAACTCGAGCTTCAAAAGCAATATGAGAACACGAATGCCTATGCTATGATCACAGCCTTCGTAGCATGTTTGAGAACCAAGCTAGGGCCGAGAGATACTCGATCTCAAAAGATCTGCTTATGCGTGCAAGCTAACTGAAGGTAGTTCGGTGAGTCCTCATGTGATCAAGATGATTGGTTACATTGAGAACTTGGAGAAACTGAACTCCCCCTTAAGCCAAGAGTTGGCCACCTGATGTGATTCTCCAGTCGCTTCCTGCAAGCTTCGAGCCTTTCATCATGAATTTTCATATGAATGGCATGGAGAAAACATGTCCGAATCGCATGGGATGCTTAAGACAAGAGAGGAAAGCATCAAGAAAAGCAATAATCATGTGATGATGGTCCAAAAGGATAGTGGTAAGAAAAGGAAGCGTGGAGCAAAAGGCAAGGGTGTGGATACGATCCCCAACCCTAAACCTAAGACCAAAAGTGGTCCTACTGCTTCTAGTGCATGTCACTACTACCATAAGAAAGGTCATTGGCGTAGGAACTGCAAGAAATACTTGGAGGATAAGAAGAATGGAACTCTAGCTTCCACTTCGTATTAATGTTATAGAAATTAATCTTGCTACTTGTCCTAATGAGTCATGGGTATTTGATAACGGATCGATGATTCATGTTTGCAAATCGCTGCGAGGACTAAGAAAGACTAGAAGTTGTGCAAGTGGTGAGGTGGACATTGGCGTCGGCAATGGCGCAAAGGTTGCTGCAATGGCCGTTGGCGTTTATCCCTTATCGTTACCTTCAGGATTAGTTTTGGAATTAAATAATTGTTATTATGTTCCAGCCTTGAGCAGAAACATTATCTCTTCTTTATGTTTGGAAGAAGATGGTTTTGATTTTGTAATAAAGAACAAATGTTGTTCAATTTATTTCAATGGTATGCTCTATGGTCATTGTCCATCATTGAATGGGCTATATGTGCTAAATCTTGAAGATAATTTTGTCTATAATGTTAATGCGAAAAGACTCAAAACAAATTATTTGAATTCCGCTTATCTCGTGGCATTGTCGCTAGGCCATATAAATAAGAAGCGCGAGAGAAGCTCCATAAAGATGGTCTTCTTGATTCATTTGATTTTGAATCATTTGACACGTGCAGCCTTGTTTACTTGGCAAGATGACTAAAACGCCTTTCACTTGGTTCAAGTGAGAGGCGAGTGACTTATTGGCCTTAGTACATACCGATGTATGTGGACCGATGAGCGTTGGGGCAGAGGTGGATTTCAAGATTTCATTACCTTTTACCGATGACTTTAGTAGGTATGGCTATATCTATCTAATGAGGCATAAGTCTGAATCTTTTGAAAAGTTCAAAGAGTTTCGAATGAAGTGCAAAATCATTTGGGCAAAACAATTAAATTTCTCGCGATCCGATCGTGGAGGTGAGTATTTGAGCCATGAGTTTAATGACCATCTTAAGAATTGTGGAATAGTTCCTCAATTGACTCCGCCTGGAACGCCTCAATAGAATGGGGTATCCGAACGGAGGAATCGAACTTTGTTGGACATGGTTCGGTCTATGATGAGTCAAACTGATCTTCCATTGTCATTTTGGGGATTTGCTCTAGAAACAAGTGCGTTCACACTAAATAGGGTTCCATCAAAATCAGAGAGAAGACGCCATATGAGATATGGACCGAAGCGCCCTCGTTGCCTTTTCTAAAGATTTGGGGCGTGAAGCCTATGTAAAACGATGACGCCCGATAAGCTTCACGCCAAGTCCGATAAGTGCTTTGTGCGGTACCCTAGGGAAACTAAAGGGTATTATTTTTATAACCGAGAAGAGGGCAAAGTGTTTGTCGCAAAGATGGTGTCTTTTTGGAAAAAGAGTTTTTCAAAAGAGCTAGTGGGAGCAAGGTGCAACTTGAAGAAATTCGAGAAACATCTGAAAATGTTTCAGCTCCTATCGACCCTCGAACGGAAATGCAAAATGTTGCGAACCGTGGTAGAGGCACCAGCCCCACGCAGTTCACGAGGGCTAGTCGTGCACCCGAGAGGTACATGTTCCTCACGACGGACAATATGACGTATTGTTGTTGGACAACGATGAGCCCAAAGACTATGAGGAAGCAATGGTGGGACCAGACTACGGGAAATGGTTGGAAGCCATGAGATCCAAATAAAGTCCATGTATGATAATCAGTTTGGAACTTGGTTGATCTGCCGATGGGGTAAAACCTATCGAGTGCAAATGGGTCTTTAAGAAAAGGATAGATATGGATGGAAATATTCACATCTATAAGGCACGATTGGTGGCTAAAGGTTTCGAGCAAATTCATGGTGTTGATTATGATGAAACTTTTTCACCCGCCGCTATGCTTAAATCTATTCGGATCATGCTAGCAATTGCCGATTCTATGATTGGGAATTGTGGCAAATGGATGTCAAAACGGCTTTCCTAAATGGAAACCTAAGTGAGGATGTGTACATGACACTGACCTAATGGTTTTGTCGATCCAAACGATGTTGGCAAGGTATGCAAGCTTCGTAAGTCTATTTATGGATTGAAGCAAGCATCTCGGAGTTGGAATCTTCGTTTTGATGAAGCAAGAAGAGTTTGGCTTCATTAAGAATGAAGAAGAACCTTGTATTTACAAGAAGGCTAGTGGGAGCGCACTTGTGTTTTCGATCTTATATGTAGATGACATATTGTTGATCGAAACGATATTCCAATGCTTGAAGTCTGTCCAATCTTATTTGAGAAAATGTTTCTCGATGAAGGATTTAGGAGAAGCACTTACATATCGGGCATAAAGATCTATAGAGATAGATCGAGAAGGCTAATTGGATTAAGCCAAAGTACATACATTGATAAAATATTGAAACGGTTCAATATGCAAGATTCCAAGAAGGGTTTCTTGCCAATGTCGCATGGTATTCATCTAAGCAAGACTCGCATGTGCTTCAACACCGATGAGCAAAAGAAAATGAGTGTGATTCCATATGCCTCCGCTTATTGGATCCATCATGTATGCCATGTTATGTACACGCCAGATGTATCATATGCTCTAAGTGTTACGGCGGTATCAATCAAACCCGTGAAAGTCATCGGTACATGTGAAGAACAACCTCAAATACTTACGAGGACCGAGGACATGTTCTTGGTCTTTGAGGAGAGGAAGCGCTAGTTGTAAAGGGTTACACCGACGCAAGCTTCCAAACCGATAAAGATGATTCTCGATCGCAATCCGGTTTTGTATTCTGCCTCAATGGTGGGACAAAGGAGTCGAAAAGTTCCAAGCAAGAGACGAAGGGTGATTCCACGATCGAGGTCGAGTATATTGCGACCTTCGGCTACAAAGGAGGTTTGTTTGGATCGTAAAATTTGTTTCGAGTTGGGAGTTGTCGCTAGTGCATCCTGTCCAAAGGACCTCTATTGTGACAATAGTGGTGCCATTGCACTGCGAAGGAGCCTAGGTCTCACCAAAAATCCAAACAGATACTCAGCGTTATCACCTCATCCAGAGATCATCGATAGAGGAGATGTGAAGATTTGCAAAGAGCACACGGATCTGAATGTCGCCGATCCGCCGACAAAACCTCTTCCGCACCAAGCATGAGGCACACACAAGAGCCATGGGTATTAGATACTTGCATGATGCACTCTAGTGCAAGTGGGAGATTGTTAGTGATATGCCCTAGAGGCGATCATATGAGATGATTGTATCATACGCCTATGTTCATGTACTTATCGGCCCATGAATAAATGTCACTCCTTTGTTCATTGAGTATGACTTAATTGTGAAACACATTGGTTATATGATATTATTCTAAATGATCCTGGTCACATATCATTATGTGGGACAATAGTGATCGACCAAAGACATGTATTGATTGATGGTAATGTTTCACATACCATAGATATGGAGATATCAAATCAATAATGTGGGCACATGTTAGAGAACATGGGGTTGGATAGACCCGCCCGAGACAATCGATGAGATTGTTATCTTAGAAGTGCCATCGTGGTGTAGTCTCGAGTGGTATACCTATACGATCCTTTGACCCGAGATTCTTATTGATTCTCAAAGATGTGTAATTGTATATTTTGGGGCTATCAAACGCTTCTCCGTAACAAGGAGTTATAAAGGTAGCTTACGGTATGCAATGAAACATGACGTGAGATATAAGAGATCAAGATGGAATTTGCCCTCCTCGATAACGGAGAGATATCTCTGGGCCCTCGGTGTGGATGGATATGAAAAGTGCATGGCCATGCTAAAGTGATTAAAGTGTTAATCACGAATTATATCCATTACATTGACGAGTGAATGGGTCGAGCTATCACAAGGATGGCACGATCTTACCTTGAGCTTGACCGGTATCGCGTGGCAAAAGGATTGGTATATGAATATATCAAGGTTCACCGACACGATCACTCTGTGCATTCGGGGACAACATGTCCCGCTAAGAACCCCGTTGTGTCGATGGTCCGGAAAAGAGGTTTTGTATTATGGCCGCTTATGCATGAACCTAACGGGTCACACACTTAACGGGTTGGATCATGTCTGATGGATTGGATCCATTGGGATTTGGATCCTCTGGCGTATTAATGGACTTCTACTGTAGAAGATCCATTAGCATGAGTCCTAGTGGGCTTCTATCGAGAAGGCCCATTAGTGCGCTCTATATAAAGGGGCGTGGGGCATGCAAAGAATCAGGTTCTCCCCACCACGAAACCCTAGCCGTCGACCCTACCCTCGCCAGAAACCCTAGCCGTCGCAGGTGCTGGTGTTAGCATTACCGGCGCACGGCGTTCCACCCCGGACGGTGGATACCGAGAGGCGCCACAGATCGTCCTCGGCGCCGATCGGCGATCGGTTTCACCCTCTCCAACTCGTGCATCGTGCACCCGCGCGCAGGAGACATCAAGGACTCAAGCGATCACTTGGCGAGCACTCGGCGGTCTCGAGACCACTCGGCGAGCACTCGGGTGATCTCGCAAGCACTCGCCGAAAGCGATGGAGTACGCTCGACTACGACAAGGCTTCAAGCACGCGGGAGGCTTCACCCACTCTACTTCGCCGCTAACGTGCTCCAAGGGTAATGATCCATGATCCTCTACCGCATGTATCCCGTTGAATGCGAGAAAATTTTGTTTTCGCCAGCGAGCCACGCTGTTCTCCCACAGATGTTGCGGTAGCCCTTCGCCACAAGGATCCTCGTTCCCGAGCAGGCGTTGCTCGGATGCTGTGGTAGCCCTTCGCCGCAAAGATCCTCATTCCCGAGCAGGCGTTGCTCAGAGGCCGCGGTAGCCTTTCGCCGCAAAGATCATCGTTCCCGAGCAGGCGTTGCTCGGAGGCCACGGTAGCCCTTCGCCGCAAAGATCCTCATTCCCGAGCAGGCGTTGCTCGGATGCTGTGGTAGTCCTTCATCGCAAAGATCCTCATTCCCGAGCGGGCGTTGCTCGGATGCTGCGGTAGCCTTCGCCGCGGGGTTCCGGTCCCTTGTCAAGAGTCAGGAGGCTTAAGGCGGTGGCCCCCGCTGAAACGACACCCCCTTTAGCCTCGGGGGCTAGCTGTCGGGGGTTGAATATCCTCCATAGATGACCATCGCACCCGACGGCCTCGGGCATGTCCTTGCTCGGGCCTCGCCCCCCGAGAAAGGTCTTCAGGCCGCCGACCTTTAGGCTGCCCTCCGTCAACCGCCATGCTCGCCCCCGAGCATGCTTGCTCGGGGGTCCTCGACCTAGCGACCCGGTCCAGCTGAAGTTACCTCGATCTTCGCCCAAAAGCCGGGCACGATCTACGAGGGCGGTGCAGCGTTAACTATGTGACGGCTCGAAGGTCTCACAAGACAGGATCGTGACGCCGCGGTCTCGTGATCCGCCATTTGCGCCTACTGCACCCACGTCGCGTTGCGCCCGGCGGGAGGCGCGGGAACAACCGCGCCCACGTATGAACAGTAGAACGCCCCCTGTAATAAATGCTTTGTCGCCTGCATTCCCCTATAAATACCTCCTCGCGCGAAGGAGAAGGGGTTCGGTTCATTCACACATCTCATCTCCACTTGTACGCAGTGCTTGTAACCCATCTTCACACATCAGTGCAACCACTGGACGTAGGACTATTATCTCCCCCGCGAGAGGCCTGAACCAGATAAAAAAGAGATCCCTTGCTCGTTGTGACTGCTTTGGTTACCTCGATTTGTAGCTTGGTAGGACTTCGGACGCTATACCCCCCGCGAAAAAGGGGCCTTAGGTTGATCCCTCATTTAACAAGTAAGCTCGGCGGGGGACCGGTTCCCGAATCGTCGACACCACTCAACCAGTCCGAATGCATAGAATTATCCAATTATTCTTCCCTTTAGTCGTAGAATTATCCAATTATTCAAACTGAGTAGCATTGTTGTATTTGTTATGTTGAAACTTTCAAGCTTGCATAATTCTAGATAAAATATTATACTTTGGTGTCCTATGATTAAAGATCATATTTCCTTTTTGCAGATAAAGTTGAAAGACCATAGCAAGTTGAAAGACCATGGCAAGTTCGAAGAAATCTTTCAAAGATGTTATTTGTTTTAAGAATTAAGTTTGATGTATTACAAGTGATCATTTTGGGTTATATCAATTGACATACTTATTTAAACTTTTGGACAAAGATGGCTAGCTATTTTGATGTTTTTATCGTGGCCCTAAATATACTGCCAATGGCTGTACTATTGCAAGCTATCACTATGGATGTGGCTACTCTATTTTGATGTCTTAGATGTTTTTATTGTGGCCCTAAATATACTGCTAATGAATGTAATGTTGAATGTGCTATTCAGGCTACTCTATTTTGTTGTCCTGGTTATAATGTTGCATAATGTCATCATGGTTGAGGCTACTATATTTTTGTGAATGGAAGTATAAAAGTACCATGATTGTCCTAATAGTGATCAAGCTAATTATTGAATTTTATTTTTTTTTAAATCGGGATAAAGCATCCCATCGAACTATCTGTCGGTAAAAGTGTGGATTGCCAACACACAATCTATCGGTAATTATATGTCTGTCGGTAATAACTATGTCTGAGGGCAAAATTATGTCTGTCGGCAATAAGGCTATATGTGGAGTCAGCTAGTCTGTCGATAATACCTAGTCGATCGGCAAAAGTCTTTGCCGACTGGACTTTAACCTACAGAGGGATGTCTGTCGCCAAATGTATTGCCGACAGACTATGTGACACTACATGTAGCTTTTGCCAACAGACCGTCTGTTGCAACAAAGGTGCTGTGGTGTAGTGTTTGTAGGGACTAAATGGGTTCAGGGATTTATTCCTTGGAGATGATCTTGTTGTTTCCTCGTTACTTTGTCTTCAGTGTAGTTGCTTCATTGGATCTTCTTTTTGCGATTCCTTAGTGATGTGTTAAGAATAGAGAATAATTTTATTTGGGTTTCACGTATGTAGATGAGAGATATTAGTATTTTTTACATATTTCTTTTGATTGAATAACCAATTCATATTAAGGATTATTAGCAAGGAAAAGATATTTTAAGGAGAGGTGGGGGACATGTTAGAAAAGAAAGGATATACATATAGCAACTAGAGTTATTTGGGGAGAATTGATTGTTGTCATCAAGGGATTGGTTGAGAATGAATTTAATTCCAACCTGGCCTTTAGAAGCATAAGTAGGAGGTAGCTAAGGTTAAGGTGTTTGATTTTTCATTGATTAAAGAATAGACAAAGGATTTATCAGGTAATGGTTAAAGATGACAATTGATGGTCTAGCACTTGACATTTTACCAGCTACATGGAAAAGATTAAGATAAGATATATTTTGATGAGAGTTTAATTTTGGTTGTAAGGAAACATTCCGTTCACTAAAAGATCACTTCAAGGTTGGTTATTAGGAAGTTATTATTTAATTTATAAGGCAACGTTTTGTTCTATAAAAGTTTAATTTATATTATTATTATCATTCAAGGATTGACTCATCGTGAATTTCAACCAAAAGGTTTTACATTTGCGAGGGTAATCCCAACAACAATATAAAGCACTTTACAATCAAAAGTTCAAAAGGACATCAAATACAATACTAATTAACATACAAGGGTTGTAGGGTTTCTAACCACTAGTGCTTTCCTATATAGTTTGGTTTTACATTTTTTTAAGGATACATGAGGTTATAGGCTATCTAAATATTCTCCTTGATTACAGAAAGCTTCTACTCTAGAGGTTCCCATTCAGATTTTGTGGTATGGGATTTTATTTCTTCTAGCTCAGAATTCCTATACACGGCCCATGCATGATGGATCGGTAGAGAAGGTGGTGGAAAATTTCTTAACGGTAGTTGGTTAGAAATGTTGTAAGTACTTTTGATGATTGCTTGTTTGACAGCATCTTGATTCGGTTGCTGATGACGGATCTTGAAATCTTGTGTGAGTGTTGTGGACATTCTTGTCAATGCCATGAACTTTTCATACTCGGCAAAAAATCTTGTGTCCAGTTTCTTGGATAGCGTTGAATTTGGTGTTGTCATGATGCTTTGCATAGTGATGTTGAACTTGACTTCGTAATTGAGTGCTGACATGTTCTATGATTTTATAGCCAATTTCATGGTCTAAATGGGTTTACTTTGTGTCATAGAAGGTGTATATTTTCCATGTCCAAGGCCTATAGTTAATTCTTTTAACAATATTAGTCCAGTTCGTCTGATTGACCATCTATATTTTTTTTAATAAGGAAAGAGGTCAGTATGATAATTTAAATAGGAAAGAGATTAAAATGGGAGGAAGAGAGTTATCATAATCATATTTCTACAACATATAATATCTTCTGAAGATTCATGTTCTAGGATATATTTTTTAAAGGCTTTATAACTATGGGTTCTTATATTGTTTTGGATCATCTAGTCATAATTCTTTAACCTATTGGTTAAGCATTACGAGAGTATCTCATAATAACAATACATACAAAAATTTCAATTAATCAAAAGGTAACACACTTTTATTTTATTATATAGGAGCTATACATCTCCTTATGTTAAAACAAAAGTTTTCACCACTTCTACTTATTACTATATGGTCATATCTTCTATTCTAGTAACAAAGGGTTCAGCTGAAGGTTCTACGGTAGGAGTACTTCTCAAAGTAGGAGAGGTAGTCCTGTGGTGTTGGTTTACCAGAGAATCTTGAGGGTAAGAGGTGTTGGAACTTTCTAGATTAGTTCTTTTGAGTATGGATGAAATGAGGATAGTTGTTAATGTTTGACATACAGACTTGGCGGGATTGGTTGGCGTCACAACTTGTTGATCATGGCAACTTGTGGTGGCATCTCCTCAGCAGTCCTTTGTCACGTTAGAGAAAGAGTGAAAGGAAGGGGGTGGTTTTGGTGCGATTGAGCAAAGGAAACTAACCGAGCTGGCAATTTCCTAAGTTTTCAAGTGTAAAGCTAAGTTCACTGGAAAGAAGCTTGGACAGCGATGTTTGCTGGTTGGGTTAGCACATTTTTTGTTTTGTCGAGGCAGTGTTTTTGTTTGATGCTTTGTAGCCGTAGTAGTGATTCAAAGTAAGACAATGGCTGGCTAAATAAAGCAGAGAATATAGGAGCCAAGTTCTGACGTGGTGCCAAATTTGTGCTGAGTGTACTGCCATGGCTGTGATTAGGTAAGGGGGCGAGGCAATGCTTGACTGCAACGCAATGGTTAGGCCAGCGCTGGATTTTGCTTTCCTACGGTAGCATTTCTATGCCAGCTTTGTTGCCGCGGTAATGAGTTAGCAAGGGAAAGCGGCTGCTTGGGTCTTACAGAAGGAGGAGACAAGGCCATGTTGTTGGGGTACACTCGATTTGGCAAAAGGGAAAAAGATACGAGCTAGTAAATTTGCATAATGTCCAAACAAGATAAGATGACCATTGCCAAGGCTTGATGGTGACATTTTTGGCTATCAGATCAAACATTTTACTAACTATAGTTACTTGGGCAACAGCTAGAAAATGAGAGCTGTGTTATTAATCCTGATGAAGCTAGATTTTTGGGGAGGGCTAGAGGTTTAAAAGAAATGTAGGTAAGAAATTTTATAGAAAGAAAAGATAAGCTTGAGAGAAATTTTATACAAAGAAGAGAAACTCCTTGTGAAATTTTCCTTCTAACCTACATGTTAGGGTTTCTGGGTTCATATGTATTGAGAGGCAATTTATCGTAAAACTTGAACCTAAAGGTTAAGTTTATACGTAAATCATCTAGACAAGCAAAACAAAATCCAGTTTGCAAATAGCAAGGTATGAACACTATATAAGAGTGCTTCATATAGCTATAGTAGAATGATATTGCTATGCCTAAAGATTCCTATATTAAAGGGGAATCTAATCTAATCTTCTACACTTTAATGTTGGGTGATGTCGACACTTCATGAAGTAAAGTCTTCATGTTTTGCTTTCGCCGTGTCGGTAATGATGAAATATTGTATGTTTCCTTGTGATTGTTGGCATAGACAATGTAGTCTTCATTGGTTGAACATGAAAAATGGTAGTGATATATCTTGAACAGCTTCTAAAGCAAATAGTGAAGATGAATTGTAGGCGAGAATTACTTTTAAGGAAAGAGGAATTTTATATAAAACAAAATGAGAGTAGTGGTAAGGATAAGATCTTAAGAAAGAGGAAAGAATATCAAAAACAACATTTGCCATTTGTAATTTTTGAAAATAAGAATTTTGAATTTTATTATTCTAATGCTAATGGTCGTTCTTCTAGGGTTTATCCTACTGTCAATATAGCTCTGATACCAATTGTAATAACCCCCACTTTTACATAAAATGCAAAAATGAAAATCTAATGTGCATTCAGTACTAGTCCCATGATCAGTAGCTAGTACGCACATTTATAACAATTGAAATCACAACCATACATTATTTTATTAAAGTGAAAGCTATTTGTACAATATTGTCGACGTTTGGGAAACAGGTCCCCGCCGAGCTTACTTGTCGAATGAGGGATCAACTAAAGCCCCTTTCCGTGAAGGGTTTGCGTCCGAAGAATGCTCTTAGATAATCAAAAGATGGGCACAGGGTTTATCTTGGTTCGGGCCTCTTACAGTGGAGATAATAACCCTACGCCCAGTGGTTTTACTATAGCTGCGGAATGTTTACAGAAAGGCTTCAGAATATCTATGTGTTGTGTCAAGCTTTCAACTGATGTCCCCCCCTTTACTGATCTACCGGTGGGGTTCTTATATATCACAGGATAATAGAAATAACTGCAGCCAAATAATGCGCCATTACGGCATTAACCGTGGCTGTAACCGCATCCTCAATTCCCGCCACGCTCCCATCGTGGGCATAATGATCCTAGGTCATGGCGTAATTATCGCCACGTTGACGCTGTGGGCCGAACACGATCTTTTGATCATGCTCGGGAATTCCTCCCAGCTCTGACCGACCACTGTAAATTCCTGAGCGAGCATGCTCGAGGATTTACATCATATGCTCGGGGACGAGCTTGGGCATGGTCGGGGCGGACCCGCCAGCTGGACTATCCGAGGATCCTCCTTGGGGACACTATCCAAGGGCATGCATGGTCGGCTAAAACCGGCTACCGGGGTATAATAGTCCTTATAGAAAATTACCCAATCCCCGACAGCTAGCATTCGAGGCTCAAGTGAAAAACTATTTGGCGGGGTCTTCCCCTTGAGCCTACAGACTCAAAGGAGAGATTGGAATCTTGCAGCGAAGCACTGCTGCAACATCTGAGCATTTCCCGCTCGCGGGCGAGCATGGTTGATAGGAGCCGAGATAACAGCTCGTCCCCCGACCAAGAGAAGCTCGGGCAAGTGAAGATCAAAGGTCTGCACCGGTTCCTTCTCCGTGAAGCCCTGCGGTAGCGATTCAGACAATCTTTTGGGAACCGTGCCTTTATTAGACGGTTTCAAAAACTGCGCCCCCATGCATCGATTCACGAATAGGCGGGAGCAGTTTTTAGACGGTCGTGTCCGTTCGGCTTCTCTGTTTCTTTAAATAGGGTAACAGCGGCGGTGAGAAACTCTTCACCCGCATTGCGCTCCTGAGCCCCTAGAAATTCTTAAGTTTCACATTTCTCTGCACTTGCATCCTTCTCCACCGAATCCATGGCGAAGTTTGGAGCGAGCAAGATTAGCAAGGAGCGGCTTCAGATGCTTGTTCAACTTGGATATCTGGACAAGGACTCCTGGAGCGCTCCCGACGACAAAGAAGCTCCAGTGCCGCGGGAAGGAGAGATCGTCTCCTGCGAGCTGTACTCCATCAATGGGCTGTGAATGCCCGAAAGTGAGTTCCTTGAATCCGTACATGCCCAGTGTGAGTGTGAAATCTCTAATCTTAATCCTAATTCCATCCTTGTTTTGGCGATCTTCTCGCATCTTTGCGAGGGGTACGTGGGCACCATGCCCACAGCAAGCCTTTTCTTTCATTTTTATTCCTTGTTTCGCACCGATGGGACTTCTCCCGCTGGTTGCATCTATTTCCATCTTCGATCCAATCGACCATACGAGTATCCGACCTTTACGCTCAAGGACTCGATGTCGGGTTGGGCCGATTATTGGTTCTATCTCAAGAAGGCGGAGGGAAGCTCTCTCCGCTACACTGGAGCGGTGGCTCCAGAGATCGAGACCCCGCGCCCTTCCATGCAAGCCGAGGAGGAGTGGGTGCTGATGACGATCAATGAGCTTACAAACAAAGGGCTCACTGGTCGGGACATTGCCTGGGACTACCTCAGAAACCGGTTGTCACCGCTAAGAAGAGGGAGCACCCCTTCTTCAAGATCGCGGGGTGGCAAGACTTCACCCGTGATGCTAACTCGGGTAAGCCTCTAAAACCATGTAATTACTATCCTTTCTTTAGAAATAATATGCTTGTACTAATGCTCATGCTGGTCGGACTACAGCCCCAAGCAAAGTCTGGGTCGAAAAGCGGGTTGCCGACATGTTCGGTACCCCCATAGGCAAAGAGCTCGAGACCGGGCGTCAGATCCCGAGTAACGTGTTCGAGCGGACCGAGGCGGTAAGTCAACTCACGAACTATGCCCGAGGAAAGACATCCCGAGCATTTCTGACTTCTCATGTTGCTTTTTTTTTTTTTAGGAGAAGTCGCCCTTGTTGTTGCAATGGCCGAGATGAAGCCATTGATGCGCGACCAAGGGAAGGCCGCTCCGCTACCAAAGCCAAAAAGGCGCTCAAGAGGCATGCACCTCCACCCCCACCATCCACTGCCAAGCACCCTAAGAGGTGGGCAACTTCAAGCAGGAGTTCTCCCCGACGGCATTTGGAGTATGCCGACAGAAGGGAGGTAAGAGAGTTGAAGTTATGGTTGAAGAAGTACACCGAGCAAAACCCGAGTTTGATGGCTTGTTTGTACCAGCTCACAGAAAAGGCAAAGCGGGCAAAGGCAACGGCGGAGGGCTCCACACGCAAGGAGCTGGAGGGGAAGATCACTACCCTCCAGGCCAAGCTGAAGCGGGTAACCTCGGCTTCTCCCGCGGAAGGGTCCAAGGAGAGGAAGACCCGGCACCCTTCGTCTTGAAAAGCCGGAAGTCGTCGACCGCATCACCAATGCACCCAGGGAAAACTTTGGAGGCGGCCAACCTAGACGAGGTCGACCCCTAGATGGCGAGGGCCAGCCACACTATCGCGGAGATGGCCAAACTCGTGGTCAGGGCCCAAGCTCCCGCGGGCAATACTCCCCAAGAAGGTCGGTAGCCCAAGGCCTTGGAGCCAGGCATTGATGCCCAGAGAAAGAGCCAGGCATTGATGCCTAGAGGGAGAGCTTCACCGAGAGGAACACCTTGCACCACCGAGCATACCAGATGCTTGGGGCCAAAAAGAAGACCCTGCTTCCCTGAGCGAAGAGCATGCTCGGGAAGAAGGTGCGAAGTCCCCGAGTGAGATGCATGGTCGGGGGAAAGATAAGGAACCCCCGAGCGAAGCACATGCTCGGGAGACAGATGATCTCCCCCAGCCAGAGATCACTGTGGAAGGACTCGCGGACCTTCGGTCAGAGGACGTCGCCAAGCAAGTTCAGGAAAACTTGTGCAATCGACTCCGCTGGGTAAGCATAGCTGCCTTCTAGAGCTCT
Source organism: Guadua angustifolia (assembly GCA_036346375.1). Lineage (NCBI taxonomy): Eukaryota > Viridiplantae > Streptophyta > Magnoliopsida > Poales > Poaceae > Guadua > Guadua angustifolia. Next base: position 54,756,778 of record CM070504.1, on the reverse strand, counting down.
TTTTCTTTTGCAATGAGCAGGAACTAAAACCTTTTGTCTTGCAGGTGCTAGAGGCGACCATGGTGGACTTTGAGGTGGCGACCGTACCTCCTGAGGTCATGGCCAAGCAAAGTGCCGAGCAAGACACTAGAATAGCGAAGCTCGAGCAAGTGCTGGCCGATCTCAAAGCTTCAAACGAGGAAATGGTGCGATCTGAAGAATACACCATAGATTATAGAGAGCAAGTCTTCCAAGCCAAGGTGGAGCTCGAGCAAGAGTGGAAACGCTCTGCGGCCTTGGAGGAGAAGCTGAACAAGTCCGCACGGGAGGCCGCCGAGGTGGTCAACCGGTGCAAGGAAGAAGAGAAGCAGCTCCGCTAAGAAGCCCGTGAGGGGCGCGATGCCCGATGGTGGGTGCTCAAGCTCGAAGCCAAGCTTGATGAGGCGAGGGAAGAACTCTTAGCCCTACAAGAGGTGAAGCCCAGCGGAGCATTGCTTTTTTTTGCATAACACTTGTAAAATACTTTGCTTGCACCCATCTTGAATAAATAAAGGATTGTCTTTTTCAAATGATTTGTTCCCTTGTCTTGTTTGGATTACTTCTTGTCCCTTGCTGATGATTGGCTTGCAAAGACAAACAAAGCAAAACGAAAAAGATAGCATAATCGAATAGTAAAGGACGAAAACACAAGCGCGCATTTTTTTGGAAAACATGGTAGTTCGCCCCTACTAAGCCCCCGCTGTGAATAAAGTTCGTGCACCTAAGTTGTGAGCACGAGCTCATTCATAGGAGAGTTAGAAAAAATCACGCACTCTTTTCCATTAACAACCCAACACCATTTCTCCAGTTTGCGAGCATAGGTTAGGTCAGGAGAAAGAAATACGTGCATGGCCATATCTCCCCGAGCGTCTTGATCCATACCCCTAAGTTGCGAGCATAGTTTCAACGAGAGCGGGAAAGAACGCGCGGTCACTCGACAAAGCGCACAATGACCAAGCACGCGTGAATCGAACTAGAACTCTGGACCATCCGAGAGGGTGTCTGTATGCGATTGTAAACTTGCAGCAAAGAATTACTGCGGACAATAATCGGCTTATGTAGACTGATGCCTCTAGTGGCGAGCTTAGCGATCCAGCATTGGTCGTTCTTGCGCACGCTAGCCAAACCTTAGGATAATGCAATTAAAGCGAATGTTCTTGCCTGCATGTGCTCATCCCATCAACAAGACCGTGAGAAGGAGAGTGTGCCCTTGTGCGAGACTGAGTTGGCTTACCAATGAGTAGGGACTTCAAAGATATTCACAAAATCTTGAAAAGAATGGAAATCATGGGGGCGAAAGAACCGAATTTTTATAGAAAAAATCGCTGATCTTGCGCATAGCATGTAGTAATAAAAACTAGACAAAGAACTTACGCAGTTGATCGACGTTCCAGGTGCTGGCGAGCTCCTGACCATCCTCCATCGCTAGGTGAACAGCTCCTGGGCGCGTTACTGAGATGACTGTATATGGACCTTCCCACCTGGGGGATAGGGTGTTAGCTTTTGACAAATCCTGGAGTCGGCGTAGGACTAGATCGCCAACATGAAAGGTCCTTGGTCGAACTGATTTGGTCGCATACCTACAAAGATCCTGTAGGTAAACCGTGGATTGCAGCAAGGCCCGCTCGCGTGTTGCCTCGGCGTGGTCTAGGTCTAGGAGACGCTCACCCTCCTGGTTGATGCTGTCGACCAGGTGCACTCTTGGAGAACCCAGCACGATTTCAATGGGCAATATGGCCTCTACACCGTAGATGAGCTGAAAAAAGGTTTCACCCGTAGCTCAGCTTGCCGTAGTGCGAACTGACCAAAGGACGGAAGAAAGCTTGTCCACCCACGCTCGACCATGCTGATTGAGGTTTTTGAAAACTCTCCTTTTGATCCCTTGGATTATTTGTCCATTTGCTCGCTTGGCCGCTCAATTGCTCTACGGATGCGCTACGGAGGTGAAGCAGACCTTCATCTCGATGTCTTCGCAATAGGCCTGAAATAGCTCACTGGTCAACTAAGTGCTATTGTCTGTGATGAGGCGGTTGGGAACGCCAAAACATGTCACCACGTTGCTGCAAAAAAACTTTTGGCTGCCTAAGCTGAAATAGTTGACACGGGTTCAGCTTCGATCCACTTAATGAAAGTGTCGATCGCCACGAGCAAGTACTTGCAGCCCTTCTGACCTCAGGAGAAAGGTCTGAGTATATCAACTCTCCAAGTCAAGAATGGCCATGATAGAGAAATAGTTTGAAGCACGTATGCTGGCTGATGGACCTTGCGAGCATGAAACTAGCATGCTCTACAAGTCGTCACGATCGAGCAAGCATTGGCTAAGGCCGTTGGCCAATAGTAACCCAATCGGAAGGCCTTACTCACTAGTGTTCTAAAAGACGAGTGAGCCCTGCACATTCCTTCATGGATATCTCTAAGAAGGTATATGCCCTCTTCTTGAGAGATGCACTTAGAGAGGACTCCTAGTGCTCCTTCACGGTATAAGGCGCCTTCGGTCAATTTGTAGGGAGAAAATCACCTTATAAGCCAGGAATGCTCAGCTTCTTCCTCGGGCAGTGTCCCATATGCAAGATATTGAATGAATGGTGTCATCTAATTCACACCATACTTGAGAAGAGAGATGTTACCGCACACCTCTAGTGCTTCCTCTACAAAGGGAATGGAGGGCTTGTATGAGTGCTCGACGAGTACTCCTGCCGGAGCGGAAATTTGAGAGGAACCAAGCTTTGAAAGTTGGTCGGCCAGGGAATTATCCTTCTTGGGGATGAAGAGTACCTCAAAACTCTTGAAGTACTTTTCCATCTTCATCGCTTCAACCAGGTAAAGAGCCATTGAGTTATCAGAACACTGATACTCCTTGTTAACTTGATTGACAACCAACTGTGAATCTCCTTACACTGTCAGTCGCTGGACTCCGAGTGCTTTGCATGCTCATAGTCCTACCAAGAGGCCTTCATACTCTGCCGCCTTGTTGGTCACGGCAAAGTACAATTGAATGACGTACTGGAGTTGCTCTCCCTGGGGGAACTAGAACAACTCTAGCCCCCGAGCATTCGTAGGCATGAGACCCATCGAAGTACATGGTCCAACGATCTTCTTTAGATCTATCGAGCTCAGTAGCAGGTGGTGCTAGATTCGTCCACTCCACTATAAAGTCTGCCAAGACCTGGGATTTGATTGCCATACGGGTTGAGAATTGGATTTCAAAGTCAGCGAGCTCTATAGCCTACTTCGCTATTCGGCCATTAGCATCTTGATTTCTTAGGATCTCTCTAAGTGGAAAGTTGGTTGGGACCATGATCTTGTGGGCTTGAAAGTAATGTCACAGCTTCCTAGAGGCCATGAACAGTGAGTATAAGAGCTTCTGGACCTTGGGGTAATGCTCCTTTAGTCCATGCAAGACTTCGCTGATGTAATAGATTGGTCGCTGCACTCCATCCCTTTCTATTGTTAAGACTGCACTTACTGCCTGCGGGGTTGCTACCAAATATAACAGCAAGGTTTCACTTGACTTGGGCATGGTTAGGATGGGTGGTCTGGACAGGTATTGCTTTAACTCTTCGAAAGAGCGGTTTGCTTCTTTGTCCATGTGAAACTATCATGCTTGCAGAGCGCCTTGAAGAAAGGCAGCCCACGCTCGCCTAACCGGGAAAAGAAGCGACTTAGAGCCGCCATGCATCCGGTCAAGGCTTGGACCTCCTTTACACAGTTAGGTGGTCGCATACTTTCGATGGCTTTAATCTTTTTCGGGTTTGCCCCGATACCTTGTGGGCTGACCATGTAGCCAAGAACCTTGCCTACCCTCACACCGAAGACATATTTTTCTAGATTAAGCTTTATTCGATGTCTGTTGAGGTTACAAAAAGTTTCCTCAAGGTCGGAGACATGACTTGAGGCGAGCTTACTTTTGACCACTATGTCGTCCACATAGACCTCCAAATTACAACCTATTTGATCTAGGAAAGTTTTATGCATGAGACGCTGGAAGGTCGCTCTAGCATTCCTAAGATCGAAAGACATGGTTGTGTAGTAGAATGTGCCAAACGGGATAATGAAAGAAGTCTTCTCTTCATCTTCAGATGATATACCGATCTGGTGGTAGCCCGAGTAGGCATCCAAAAAGCTCATCACCTAGGACTCCGCTATTGTGTCGACCAACTGGTCTATGCGGAGCAGCGGGAAATTATCCTTGGAACAAGCGGCGTTCAAGCTCATATGGTCGACACACATACACCATTTGCCCCCCTTTTTCTTGACAACGACCGGATTTGCTAGCAATTCTGAATGCTCAACTTCTTGGATGAAGCCGGCTTTGAGGAGCTTGTCGAGTTCTTCCTAGATGATAGCTTGCTTTTCTGGAGAGAAGCGTCTGAGGTTCTGCCACACTGATTTCTTGTCAGGCTGAACAGCTAGCCTGTGATCAATTACCTCCCTTGGGACTCCAGGCATATCGGACGGTTCTCAAGCGAACACATCCGCATTCTTCCGAAGGAAAGTAATGCATTCGAGTTCCTATTTAGGATCTAAGGAAGACCCCAAACGCACGAGCTTAGTCGGCTCCGCGTCGCTTAGCGGAACCGCCTTGGTTTCTCCTCCGGCTAGAGGGCAACTTTTGGCTAAGAATTCTTCGGCTCTTGGTCGGGACCGCGATGAGGCAATTTCCTGACCATGTCCAGTGCCTTCTCGTTGTAGCTTAGGGCCACATTTTGGTTCCCTCTTACAGTGATTATTCCGCCTGGACTAGGAACCTTCAAGCACTGGTATGTATGATGCGTAGCAGCCATGAACTTGGCAAGAGCCGCCTACCGAGGATGGCGTTGTACGCCGACTCAAAGTTGACCACCACAAAGGTGATCATCTCTATCCGGAAGTTGCTCAGACTCCTGAACGTAACGGGCAAAATGATCTGGCCAAGGGGCTTGGCCGAGGTGCTCGGGACGATCCCTAGAAGGGGACCGCTATGCTCTTAATCTTGGACCGGGGACTTGCATCTCGTCCAGGACTTTTGCGGATATGAGATCCAGGGAACTTCCTCCGTCAATGAGCACTCGCCCCACCGTGGTGTTACTGATGGTTGGATTTACGACCAATGGAAGCTTCTATGGCTTGTTTAATCCAAGGGGACAATCATCCTTGGAGAAAGTGATGGGCAGCTCGGACCACTTGAGCTGTTGCACAGGAGGCTTGCCTTGAGCGATGTAGTACACCTCCCGTGCCGCTTCCTTTATGTCTCGACGGGACTTGTAGGCCGAGGAGCTCCCGAATATTACCGCAATATGATTGCGGGGCTCCTGGTATCCCATATCATCTTCATCGTCAGCAGGCTTCTTGCCCTTACTTCTCTCGCCTTTCTCGGGAGTGTAGGCATGGGTCCTTTGCCGTAGTAGAACTTCTCCAAGCAAAACGCCCAGGTCCGGCAATTGCAAAGGTCGTGCCCATATACCTAATGGAGTGGGCAGAAGCAGTCGTTCAGCGGGATACCTTGGTCGTCGCGACCTTGGTCGTTACGGCCTTGGTCGTTGTGGCGCTGGGGCAGTCGACCTCTGCCTCTTCCATCAAATTTTTTCGCTACTGTAGCTGCGAAGCTTGCGGCTGATGCTGCTTGATAGCCGCGACCATGCTCAGCGCAGACAACCTCTTTTTCTTCTTCTTGATTTTCTTCTCCACGGAACCTACATTCTTCTTGCTTGTGGAGCCTTTTAAGCTGGGTTGAGGCGGCAGCTTGCCCTCATCCAGCATCTTCTTCCACTAGACTGCCTCATCGGCGTTCGCGTACCGATCGGCCATGCGGAACAACTCGCTAGCCGTTAGATCAGGATTGATCTCTAAATCCTGCGTGAAGCGGATGTCTCGGACCCCAAACTTGAAGGCACAGACAACCGCCTCATTTGAGACATTCAGGATCGAGTTCCGGACTTGAATGAACCTTTGGACAAAGTTTCACAAAGACTCACCTTCCATCTGGATCAAGCGCTCAAGGTCATGCTCTTTGCCCAGACGGGTATAGCAGCTCTGGAAATTTTCTCTGAGTGCACTGCTGAGCTGCCTCCAGGAGCGAATTGACCCCTCCTTCTGGTTGAAGAGGCAAGTCCGAGTAGCTCCGTCAAGAACGGTAGGGAGGAAATTAGCCATAACTCCCTCATCTCCTCCAGTTGCTCAAATCGCCGTGGTGTAAATGGAGAGGAACTCATCCGAATTCTGAGTCCCGTTGAATCTCTCGATGTGACCAGGCTTGAATTTGCTCGGCCATGAGACATTGCAAAGGGACACTGAAAACGCCCGACATCCAAAAGCCGGGGCATCATAGCGGTCTCTTCGGCCACGGTGATCATGGCGATCATCACTATGATAGCCTCGACGCGTGGACCAAGATGAGAGAAAACTTCTCACCGTCGGCGCGATGGGGATCGATCCGAGGTAAAGTGCTCGGTACGCCCGTGATCGCGATGAGCATACTTCTGGCCCCACGAGGTTACTCGGGAATCACTCCGAGAATCCTCGCGGTACTGATCATACTTCCCACGACCTTCCCGAGAAATGTTTTAGGATTCACCGTGACGGGAGCGAACAGGGGAGTGATGCCGATTTTCCCGGGAAACGCTCCGAGCTTCTTTGTCACGAGGTGACCCTGAAAGTTTCATGTCAGCGACAAGCTTCTCCAGATCTTTGGCTACGATCACGCCCATTACTTCCAGGACCACCTGACCAGGGAAATTTTGAAGGTCGCGCACGACTGCCGCCAAAGCTTGTAGCCGCTCCCTGCTCTCGGGAACGAGAAAAGGCGAGTTCAGTCGATGATCGCACACATGCTCCGGTGAATAACACCCGCGGGAAATCTCACAAGCTGAGGCTTCCGCCCTGGCACCTGGTTTTCCCAAGCATGACGACGGATGCTCGCTAGGGTCCTGTTTAGGGATGCTTCCAGGTAGATTTTGGCCGCTTCATAGCGACGATGACGAGCAGCCCCCAAGGATTCAACCTCGGGGTCTTCTTCTCCTCCCGCCATGTTGACATCACGGGGGTACAAAGATTGCGAAGGTGACATCATGGTGTCTCGTCACGACGCAGTCTCATGATCGGGCTCAAAGTAGTCGGGAATATCCAGGCCATCATAGAATCTATCACACTCCTCATCATCTGTGAGGGAATCACGCTGAGAGCGAAGGAATTGCTCTCACGCTACAGCCACTAGGGAAAGACTCCTGGGCTCGATGTGACCCTCTGGGTCAGCAACACCAGCTACGCCTTCATCGGCATAGTACATGTCATCATCCTCGGTGCTATTGAAGGCGTAGAAGTCTTGATTATCCTGGGAATTGGGCATCTTTAGGGATTCTTCAAGAGAGGAATCTGCTAGAGATGATCCCCACGGATGGCGCCACTGTCGATGTTTGGGAAACAGGTCCCCGCCGAGCTTACTTATTGAATGAGGGATCAACTAAAGCCCCTTTCCCGTGAAGGGTTTGCGTCCAAAGAATGCTCTTAGATAATCAGAAGATGGGCACAGGGTTTATCCTGGTTCGGGCCTCTCATGGCGGTGATAATAACCCTACGTCCAGTGGTTTTACTGTAGTTGCGGAATGTTTACAGAAAGGCTTCAGAATGTCTATGTGTTGTGTCAAGCTTTCAACTGATGTCCCCCCTTTACCGATCTACCAATGGGGTTCTTATAGATCACAAGATAATAGAAATAACTGTAGCCGAATAATGTGCCATTACGGCATTAACCGTAGCTGTAACCGCATCCTCAATTCCTGCCACGCTCCCATCGTAGGCATAATGGTCCCAAGTCATGGCGTAATGGTCTTGGATCGTGGCGTAATTATCGCCACATTGACGCTATGGGCCGAACACAATCTTTTGATCATGCTCGAAAATTCCCCCCAGCTCTGACTGACCGCTGTGCACTCCTGAGTGAGCATGCTCGGGGATTTATGTCATATGCTCGAGGACGAGCTTGAGCATGGTCGGGGTGGATCCGCCAGCCGGACTATCCGAGGATCCGCCTTGGGGATACCATCCAAGGGCATGCATGGTCGGCCGAAACCGGCTGCCGGGGTATAATAGTCCTTATAGAAAATTACCCAATCCCCGACAAATATAATCTTACAACTCAGAGCATATGGATATGTAGCACAGATCGAAGAAGCAAGGTCTTGTAGTGTGCTCATCCGACCCTCAGGCAACTAACAAGGCATAAATCCCTAAAAAGATCGCTTCATTGATATTCCTGCAACCTGCGATAAAAAGAAATCTTCGGAGCTTCGCAACAATCTAAAATAACATAATAAGCAAGGTTGACTACTTTCGTACTCTGCAAGACTTAAGGTGGTATTTGCAAATGCAATAATGCAAGCTGAATCAAAGGAGGCTTCTAGGTTAATTTTGCATAATGCAAAATTTAATTTGTAAATCAACTTGTAATTTTTCAAATAGAATTTGTAAGAGCAAGTTTGACTGATAAGTAAAGCATAAGTAATACTTACAGTCCTTTGAGAGTAACGAATAATCCAATAATCCAATCCGGCTATAACCATTTCTTTGCCAATACATAACTATTCATCCAATAATCCAATTCTACCATAACCATTCCTTTGCAAAATTCATCCAATAATCCAATCATGCAGTTCAACAATGTCGATCCTTTGACATAAAGTGACAGCTGCTAAACAAGTTTCGAACCAAAACCCATTTTTAGAAAATACTAAAATCTAACATTGGAATGACTTCACCAAGTGCCCTTGACCACAGGCACAGCTAATCGATTAGATTTACACCCTGCAGAGGTGTACAACTTTACCCAAATGGAATGATCAACTCTTTGTGTAAGCTATTAGCACAGTTCCTTTAGTGTTCCACAGAGCGATCATACAAAATTGTTATATTACCTAGACATGACTTTGCACCAGCCCGGGACATTAGACCCATAGTATGGTAGAACTTAGAGCATAAAAATGATGGAACTCCCCATAGCATGGCGTACATCGTTGCATTGGCAAGTAAAAACCCCTACAAATAGACCTAGAAAGGAATGCCTGTGCTATCTCCCGCCTTCCATAGTGCAAAGCCAAATCTAACTAACTTAATAGGTTAATGCTGCCCCATCCCAGCACTTGTGGTTGTACAGATTTCTTGGATCAATAGCATCCCATTGTTCGGTCCTTAACCTAACACGGGTAATACTTCTCCTTACACTATGTACAAGTACATCCCTTGCACAACTGGCTATTGCCAATAATTGCCTACATCTAAACCATAGTTTTATTTTTTATTTTTAACAAAAATACCAGTAATCATCGGGTTCATATCCAACATTTTTAAATTCTCAATAAACAATTTTGATCTGATCATTTACATCATTGGTTCTAAAGTATGGTTAATATGTAAACGCATATACCCATGATGACATTAAGTAATGTCTATCCTTAATCTATGGTTATCAAGGTTCACATGTCCATACTTTTCAAGGAAGTTTCATGAGACAATAGGTGTATCTACCAGTACCACAAAATAGCGAATTTATAGAAAATAAACGCACGCATGAAACCATTTGATAAACAAAAGGAAAATTAAATACTAGGATCAGTATGATCAAAAGGGTGCTTGCCTTGCTTATTTGTTGTTTATGATGATGTCGTGGTCGTGGTTGACGATGTCATTGATAGAGTTAATGACGTTGAGTTCTACACGTCGTTCAATGGAAATATAGCAAATAACCAACTTTAATAAGAACAAAAAGAAGACAAACAGTAAATCAAATAAAGACTTTCTATAGAAAATGGGCATGATTTAGGGTTTGGGTTAAAGGACTTCACATTCTTACATTTCAGTGGTTTATGTGTATTTATACACATTCATATCATTAATAACTTTCCGGTTGAGCGATAAACGATTTCTTTTATGGACTATCTATTCTTGTTTTGTGAATTCAAGAAGCTAAAATTATGTATTCTTATATTTATAATTTTGAATTCAAGATGCAAAAATTATTTAGATTAATAGAGTTAAACATTAGTCAATTTGTTGTATGATATATATATATGTGTGTGTGTGTGTGTGTGTGAATAGTACTCATTCCTTAATTAACATTGCATAAGAATTAGTTTTGAATATGCTGGACCTGTTATGTGAAGTTACTAGTTATATATTCATGCTTTTTAAGAATGTTTTGGTGATACAAATATCTTATTTATTGATTTCTCATTTATTAGTAAGTTCGTTTACTCATATTATTGATTTTAGAGACCATAATATTTAGGGCTTTTTTGGCTGATAGGATTTATATACAGACCATGATGAAATTAGATTATTTCTTCAGATTAAGGTAGTCCATATATTGGGGAGCGTTCCTAAGCTGATTTCATAAATTTTAGGATTTAGACAAGATATTTTATTTATTGCTTAAATAGCTTATACGATATTATGGTTCTTGTTATAAAGAATCGGATTAACAATGTATAGTGTACAATTATCACTTAGCCTTATGTGTTTTGCATGCAAGGTGATTTATACAAGTTGGGATCTATCAAATAAGGCTATTGACTTCATTTATATGGTTACACAATGATACTTACTGCACAGGTATTTTATCTACACGTTTCTTAAGTTCAACTATTCATATAATGCGTTTCCGATAACCATAACCCTTAGGGGTATTGAGCTAGTAGGATATAGCTGAAAAGCAAGATATAATATATAGTTATATTTTTCTAGAGTGTGGTAGTCCATATTCTAAACATATTTCTTGGTTGATCATCACAATATTCACACTTAGACGAGTTGTCTTATGATTGTCAAAAAGGCTTAAGTGGTTACAAAATTGACGTTATCGGGAATCGGATTTTATTTTAAGTTTGCGACTACACTAAACATGATTACTAACTCATTTTTCTGGCATTAGCAGGGGATGATCCTAGAAGTGTTTTAAAGCTAGTTTCCCATTATTTTGATTTTAGCCGAGGTGTTTTATATGCACACGAAAGATGAAGTCTATTATCAAAGCAATCTAGATTAGTTCTTTTTGCCAATTATCATGAGCTTATCTCAAAGAATATAATAAGATTAGCTTTACCTAATCTGACACTTGATTTATGAGGTCTTATGCATATGTTTTTGATTCTCAACTACATATGCATCATAGGATGGCATATTTCATATAAAGGATTTAGGTATAATCTATAATCTATTTTAATGACTCTACCACATCATTTGGACTAATTTATATAGGGTCTAGTTTTCATGGATCATGACTTTACTTTTCAATATATATCTTCATGCATACATAATCTTTTAGCAGAGATAAAGCTTATTGTCTTCATGCAAATTAAGTTTATGCATATGCAAACTACTGATGCTGCATTCTAATTATTTCAACAGTGTAAATCAATTTCATAGTTCATACTACATATATATACATACATATAATTACTACTGCTAGTTACTCCTTATATGCATATACATATATATTTGCTTTACATTAGGGTCTAATTCTTATTCATGAAGCAATTTAAGTTAAGATTATTTCATATGTGTTTTAGCGTACTCAGGTAATCTACTGGCATAATAGTATTTAGAAATCAATTCTACTCATTTTGGATTTCTTTTGCACAAAGTATTCTTGAATATTTAATGCATTGAAAAGAACCTTTAATAGAAAATGATTCAAACAAAGATGAAATTCAAATATGTTTATATATTTGGGTTCCTGGAAGTATAAGGTTCTCAATAAAATTAGTTTCATTCAATTCTAAATCTATTTGCAAAAGTTTTATATGTAACATATCTTTAAGCCTTTCATTTAAATTTGAATTTCAAATTCGCCTAGTGCTCTTTTTCAAAATATTTTTGCTTATTTAGAAACTATAAGATTTTATATGATTTTAGAAATTTGTTTCATTCAATTTAGATGGGAAATGCAAAAGTTATAACTGTTTGCATGCTTCCGGGTTTATAGAGTATGAAAATAAATGAAAATTTGCTTCCTTATACCCGAAAACCCTTTTACTAGTTCAACTAGCCCTTGCGCATCTGGTTGACAGTAGGGGCCCAAGGGTAGTGAGAGCAACCAGCACTCAGAGGAGGCCTCAATTTGTTTTGGCAGTGGCTAGAGCAAAGCTCCCACCAAAGTAGGGTGGTGGCAATAAAGGTGATTTGTTAGGAAAGAGAATGAGTAGGTCTCAACTCAAATGGGTAACAGATGAACCATCAGAGGGTAGCAGTAGTTCCATTTATGGGGTTCATCGGAAGAGAGGCGCTTTGAGGAGTTGCACCATCGATGGTCAGTCGTGGAGAAGAAGGTGGTAGTGGTGTTGAGCTTCTGGGAGGTTTGAACTAAAATTAACTATTGGGATGTGTTCAAGAAGTTATAAGGATACTACATACCAAAGGAATTTGGAATTGATTCACTGGTTTGGCTGATTTGGTCTCAAGCTCATGTTTTGGGTTCTGTAGCCATGGCAACAGGAGAGAAAGATGGCTTTCTGTGTTAGTCTTGTTGGGGCAAGATGAGGTGGTCTATTGCCCTCTAATAATGGGCAGGAGGCCAAATGTAGAGAACAGCAGCATTGGTCATCCTCGTGCTTATGACTTGAATTCACTGAATCTTGGCATAACCAAGATAACAAGCTCGCAGAGATAAGGTGGTAGGGATAAGGAGGCAAGGATGACAGTTATCTTGTCACCATGATTAGCACTAGAGAGGATGAGAACTTGGTGCAACGTTGCTTTGCCACGGCGGATTATTATGGATGGTCGTCCTATGGCGCTAGACAAATGGCCGAGAACCGGCTGAAAGCATAACGGAGTTGAATGCATTGAATCGGTTACCTATCATGTCAGTAATTTATTGAGGATTTTACTGTGTGTACTCTAGATATGGAAGATTATCTTGTAAAATTTTTAGCTTGATATATTGTTTGTAGAATTTATAAAAATTCTGATAATGCACTGTGCACAGATTTTAGTTTTCTATTTTTAATTTTTCTGAGAGTTTATACCTCATAAATAATTCCTGAAACTTTTTAAATGTTCCATATTAGCATATTAGGCTCCTGTAAAATTTTTAGCTCCAAATATTTTATAATTAATTTATTAAAATTCTAACATTAGTATTTCGAGATTTTCAGCTTTTCTTTTTCAAAATTTCCAAATTCAAAAATTCATTTATTATTTCTTGATATTTTTACTGTTGATAGGTATATCCATACAGAAGAAAATATAAAATTTTTGACTGAAGATAATGTTGTATTATTTTTATTTAAACCTAACAAGTTTACTATTACTAATCAAGAAACATTAATTGTCTTTCATTTCATGTATAATTGCTTTGATATGGCATTTTAAAATTCATAAATGAGTCTTTGTAGTTTTTATGGTTTAGATAAAAAAATTTATTTATTTTATTGCTATAATCTTTTTACTCTTCTCTTTATCTGTCATTTAAGTTTATAGTAAAAGGATTTCTCCATTGAAGCAAAATCAAGAAAATCCAGGAAAAGTCAATAAAATCTAGAGAATTCAGAAAAAGCATCATTGAATATAAGTAAATGTTAATATTTAATTTCTCATTATATTTTGAGTTTTGGATTGAAGAGAGAATGAAATCAACACAATAAAAGATTTTCTTAAGAACCAAAATTTGAGAAGAATTTTAGATGGGATGAAATTTCTAGCTGAACTTATATTTCCAATTTATTTTTATATTTTGTTTGATTTGAATTTTTATGTTGCAACTCATCCTTTAATTAAGGTTGGATTTCAAAATGTCAAAATTGAAGATAATATTTCAAATTCATTCTCTAAATTTTAATTAAAAATTTTATTTAATTTCATTTTAAAATTTTATATTTTTGTTTTTCTTATTTTTGGAATTTTTGGGATGTTACATGCGGGGACATGGTGTGGTTGCCAGCGTCGACGTCGGTGCAGATTACCACACGGCGAAGTCTAATGGGGATCGTCGGATCGACTGACCTGAGCAAGCTCAACGCTAGAGAAGAGGAGGAACACATAGATGGTGGAACGAAGGTGGCCAGTGGTGCTAATGGAGGGAGGTGGAGGGAGATGCGGTGGTGGAGGACTTATGTGGCAGCAGTGGTTTGGTGGCGTGCCATGGACTACTAGGGCGGCAGCATGGTGATTCGGTGGGAGAAGACGGCAGCGGTGATTCAGGGCTCATCAACGAGTAGGCCCGACCTCACTAGTGGCTGAAGAGCAGGGATTAAAAAGAGGGGAGAAGAAGCTAGATGGGGCTTTGTCCCTACTATAGTGGTGGCTAGGGTTATTACGATGGGATCTGATTTGTTTTGTGAGGCCCTTGAAATGCCTAATATTTACAAATCCATCCTTGCCTCCTCTATTTTCTTTTGTTTTGGTCCTTAGAATACCAACTTCATTGTAGTTTGGCCCCACAAGTTTGAGTTGACATATACATATGTACTGATCTATTCTAACTATCCAAATTTGAAAATAATGCACCTCGATTGCACTGGCCTATAGAAAATTATAAAAAATTTCAAATGGTCCAAATGTGAACAATTAAAATTAAAATATGTGTAAATGATGAATTATGGTCACACAATGCAAAAATATACCAGGTAAATGACAAAAAATATATGCAAATAATGCATGTCATAGAGAAAAACGAGAACTCATATAGTTGGGAGGGAGAGCAACCAGCGAGGCCAAGGGGGGGTTGGCACGGTGGTTAGTGGGACCCTGGTAGCCTAGAAGCACTAATTATTGATGGGAGAGGCCGGAGAAAATGGCAACTACATGAGACACCAGCGGATGGAGGGATGTTGACGGACGACAACATGCATTGCATTGTATATGATGGTGGCAAATGGATCACAATTTTTTTTTTGTTCACCATTAAGTGTTGTAAGGTAATTCATCCTACTATGTTTCCATGGATTAAGCTTAGAATTCTACACATAGGTGTTAGCAAATCGTAGCGTGTGTTGTAGTTGAGTTTTCCTGCAACACAAGCTATATGTGTTGCAGAGTATATGTTATAATAGATTGGTCTTGTTGCAGTGATGACACCGTGATACATTTCTGCTAGCAAATGTTTATACAGCGGGAAAGACTTTTGTCAACAATGATTGCCGTGGTAAGTGTGTATATGTTTTTGGTAATTAAACCTTTGTTGAGGAGAACCAATCCTTAGCTTGGTTGGCACGAAAGTCGTAGAACTCCCGGCAGATAAGAGTTCGATCCCATGGATCGGATTTATCATGCCTCACAAGAGTAGTTAAAAATGGGTATACTAAGGGTCTGTTTGGCAACAAGATTTTTTCATAGTTTCTAGATAAAACCATGGTTTTAGAGAAAATCTGTTTTAGAAACCAAGAGGTGTTTAGTAGCCTTTCAACACTACAAGATGACACATCCTCGCAAGCTGTAGAACCGCTTAGAATAAGAATATTCCAAGCAGTAGGACCGCTTGGAATTCTAATATCTACTGCTTTCTATACGGCTACTTGTAAAAGTATTCCAAGCGGTATATACATTAAAAGCGGTACTACCGCTAGTAAAACCGTTTTTAAAAGCAGTAGTACCGCTTGGGGTATTGAAATTTTAAAAGCAGTACGATAGCTTTAACAAAAATTCCAAGCTATACATGTGCTTGCATTTAACATTTCAAGCAACTCAAAAAATGATTACTAAATAATTGAACTACCGCTTGGAAAAACAATTGCATTAGTTTAATACATATCCACTTAATAAATGTTTGCCAAATTTATAATACAATTGCATTAGTTTAATATATATCCACTTAAGAAATGTTTGCCAAATTTATAATAATATCAAGCACCCATAACATACAATCCAAGCACCATAACATATAATTCCTCGAGAAAGCAACGTACCAAAGTTTCATTATCACAAATCATCCACATATACAACATGTGAACATCACCAAAATTGATTACTAATAAAATTCATTAGATAAATCAACCAGCAACCTGCAACTGGATTACTACGTATCAAAACATAGTAGGAGCATAGTCTTTCCAGTGTTTTACAACTCAACTAAACAACGGCTAAAAACCCAAACATCATTGACTCTAGTCTGTGCATATGCCCACTTGAGCTCCCTCTCCTCCTTACCAAAGTCCTTCTTCCTTGTGAACACGATCTGCAGGAAGATGAACATTAGTTACAAACTCAGGAGCATAGTCCTTCTTCCTTTCCAATAAGTCATTTGCTACTGTGTTAAATGAAACTCAGCCGAATCGCTCAAGGATATAAATGCTTGAGACAAATAGAAGTTGATGATGTCCACAAATTCTCTTTCTTTTACTACTAATTTTCTTTGATGGAATCGCTGAAGGTGATTCTAGTTTATTTCGTCTACTATTTAGTTGATACAATCTGAGTACTCCTCTTTCTGTGTGGCATGCAAGCATTGATGCATTACTTAATTTACTATGAAATTTCCTTGTCTGAAGTGCTATTTCTAACCCTGTATCAGCAAACAAGAAGAATGGCATTTACAAAAATTGAAACTATTAACACATCAACCAACATACGGCCTAGTTGAAACGGAATCCCTAAAGCTGAAATCAACACATTGGCTTATCTAATCGAATCGAATAGCAGCGCCAACTAAATCACAGGAAATCTGGCAATTACCAAGCAAATTTAAGAAGCGGCAGCGACGCCGGCTCCTCCAAGGAGCAGCCCCGGCGTCGAAGGTGCAGCAGCGGCACCAAGGTACGCCTCTGCTGCTACCCGCGTGGAATGGGCTGGCTTCGGTCCTCACGTGGACGGCGCCGTAAATGTGCCAAGCAAACTTCTTCTAAACATCAGCTGAATACCAACACAAACCACTTTAGAGACCTACAATCACAGAAAGGCAAGAAAATAGCTAAAAGAGGGCCAAAATATGGTTGGAGAAGCTGCAGAGGTGCTAGTGAGGAAATTGCATTGTTGAAGCAAAAGAGAAGACACTACTATCGAACTAATTTGTAGTTGAAGCAAAAGAGAAACTAGATAAGGGGCTTACTAGTGTAAGACAGAATCAAGAAGCTGAAGCAGCTCCCAATTATAGAAATGAACCAGAGGACTGCAATTGACTGCAAGAAAAATGCTCCAGTAAGACATTGAGCACCAAATTACTTGGAACAGAAAGAAAGAAAGAAAAAATTGATGCCAAATATTTAAATGAGCATGACAAATTTCATTAGGGATCTCATAACGAACCAATAAAAAAAGTATTGTGCTCCATCAGCAAGCAAAACCATACATTTGACAAGTTGTGTTTTAGGAACCATGTCGATGTCCAAAATGACAAGTATTTGTGACTAGAGGGAGTAATATTTGGATTATTTTTGGCATAATTTCATTAAGTTCACCAACAAGACAAAAAAAATCTACAAAATTGAGAAATTAATTATTTGACATCTTACAGTTCTTCCAAATTTGACAAGCTCCCAATGTAATCAGGTATTTTCCCAGTGAAATCGTTATCTGATGCCCATCTGGATGCATAAGAACAAAATTGAAACACTGATGGATACCAAACGATTTTAGAACAAAGCATATGTTCTTAGAGAATTTACAGGATTCTTAGGTTCTTAAGTTCAGAAAAGGTTGCTGGTAGCTCCCCACTTAAACCACAACTATCAATATACCTGCAATTGGTAGAGAGAAATAATTATGCTCAATTTTGGTACAAATACATGAGTTTTACAAGGAAAAGTAGATCAAGCAGAACCAAGACATAACAGTTGCTCTAGTTTGGTCAAGTTTTCTACTACTTCAGGAAGTGGGCCGACAAACTTATTTGTGCTAATGCCCCTGAAACACAAAGAAACCGGAGATCAGAAAGTACAAAATATGATGTAATTGGTACATGAAAAATATAGGTGGTTGATTTATGGTGCCAACTATTTTTTTGACTTGGGAGTAACTTCTGCAAGCAATAAACTTCTGACCAACTACAAATAAAATGTATCAATAGATTGAGAAGTTCTGTATGGTCAGAATTATTTTTCTGCTGTATTTGGTTACCAAAATAACAAAAGCGATCTTCTCTTACAATGAAATGAGATTCTTGAGGTTGCCAAGCTCCCTTGGTACAACTCCAGCCAACGCATTCATTGCCACAGACCTCGTAATTTAGAAAAGAGAATATTGCAAGTGATGCACTACACATGATACCATGTAATAGTACTACCATCTAAATCGAAATTCTTCTAAAGAAATGTACGAATTGTAATTCTTACAGGTACTGCAACCCAGTCAGCTTTTCAATGAATGCTGGTAAAGATCCAGCCAAGTAATTTTGCATTAAATTCCTGAAAGCGCATCAGACGTCCAACATATAACGAAGGTTTCTGAACTTGTATCTGCAGAAGCTATATCTGCAGAAACTATTACTGCAAATAGGCAGAAGCATCTAATTCATTGAGGCCTTGCAAAGTAAAAGCAATTGGAATTGCCATTTACCAAAATGATCTGTAACACAAATGCCATGACATGAACCATACCAATAGTGGGAGCGTATTCGAGTTGAACTGCATTTTTCTAGCTATTGAAATAACATATCTACTGACTTTTCCACCTCTTGAAAACCAACACATCTATTGATATAACAATGTAAACATCTACTGAAAGAAACATAACTAACAAACTGTATGTATCAAATATGAATGCTCTGCACCCCTTCCAACATATAGCTGTAAGACTGCTCACTCCCTCTCTAACTAGGAAACTGCATCTTGTGATATGTGCTTTGATAATAGTTTAAGTAGGTGTCCTTTAGCTCTGAAACTTCATGATGGAAATAGTTCCTACAGATTTGTCAAGTAAGTAAGATTTTGCAGTTCCGCTGGAATCTGGCCAACCACATCTAGAGCATATACTTTCCTGCATGAACAAAAAGCAGAACAACAAGTTACAGGGGTAAATCTTGAGTTGCATGTGTATATGCAACTATTCATACCAAGGTTGTGCAAACGATCAGTTGCAAACGATCAGTTGTAAGATAACCATTCATACCAAGGACGACATGGCCTCTTTTAGGCATTGCGTCAAAGACCTGGTGTGCAGCTGAGAGAGTGTCAGGCACCAAGATGACTCCCACTGGAAAATGATCGATTCTTGCGGAAGGAGATTGGATTGACACGGTAGAACAGGAAGAGTAAAGATGACTCCCATAATATACAGCACTGAATCAAGATATATACTGAAAAAGAAGAAGAAAGATGAGATCTTTCCTCAGAGCAACCACCTGGAAGATACTGAAGAAGCCCCACAAGCCCATCCCCCGCGACCACCGGCCTCCTACCATCACCGATCCCGCCCAGACCGGAGGAGGAGCGTGCACAGCGCGCAGAGACATGGAACCAACCCCACCCACGAAGCAGACTGCCTAGGGCTCCATAGTGGCATTACGTCGAACAGCTTGAAGGCAGAGAACGCCAAGACCTGGGCATCATCCAGGACACCAACGGCGAGAGGGACCCAGAGGCGAGGAGGCGGTGTGGGGGGGCGTGGAGGCGGCGGAGTGGAGGGCGCGGTGGTGTGGGGACCCAAGGGAGGAGGCGCCGGCCTGGGCATGCTCGGCCAGGGCAGCAGGAGGCAGCCGGCAGGGGGAAGCCAGGGGCGGCGCCAGGAGCTGGAGGCGCAGCAGAGAGGTCGCCGGCTGGGGAGGGAAAGCGAGCGCCGGCCAGGGAGCCCACGGCTGAGGCGACGGCGCCGGCAGGGACAACGCAGGCGGCCGGGAGCTGGAGGCGCAGGGGAGTGAATCGGGAGGGAAGTGTAAATGGGGAGGGGACTGATCGAATAGGTTTAGGATTTCATTTCCCCGCGAAAGTTTTTAGCGTCCGCGCCTCCGCCAAAATAATATTGGAAGCGGTTCCGTAGCTTTTAATTAAAATTATTTTTTCAAGCGGTCGGACAGCTTACATAGTTTATTTTTAAAAGCGGCACTACAGCTTTTAATTAAAATTCTTTTTCCAAGCGGTACGTCAGCTTTTAATTATTATTTTTCGAAGCAGTAATACCGTTTGCACCAATGGGCCATCCTGTAGTGCAAAAAACTCTGTTTTAAAAACCATGGTTTTCACAAAACCATGGTTTTTTCTCTGTTTTGGAAACTTTGATCTTGGGCAAATTTTTCTGAGTGCTGGCACCAAAACAACTCTCAAAACTTTGTAGCCAAACAGTTGAGAATTTCAAGAAAAACCATAGTATGGGGTTTGGTAAAACCATGTTTTTATGCCAAGACAATTCCCAAACCATGGTTTTGCAAAATCATAGTTTTACAAAACCTTGTTGCCAAACAGGGCCTAAGTTGTGTATTGTGTATGTCCACTTGTACCTTGAAAAAACCTTCGTTCGGAAACAGTTTGTTGGTGAAGCGGTCTTTTTTGCGACCAGCAGATATTTGTGTTGGTAAAAGTGCCCATGCACAGTGGTGCTGAAACTAGGGGTGAAAACGGAACGGAAACGGTCGGTAAATAGCTGTTCCGTTTCCATTTCCATATTTTTTACAGGTAACGGAAACGAAATTTGAAACCCCGGAAACGAATACGGAAACGGATAGTGACGGAAACGGAAGCGGAACGGAACGGAGCGGATACGGAAACGGAAACGGAAAATTTCACAAGATTGTAGTACATGATCTATCTAAAGTTCACTTTCACATCATAGTATCGTAACAAACACATATAGTTCCACATTATAACATAATAGTAAAGACATATAGTTCTATGTCATAACATAATAGCAAATACATATAGAAAACTATTAGAAATGTTAAATTCAAGAATCAACAGATCGTTTTCTCAGATTCCGGATAATGCTTAGACGCTTTAGCATGATCTCGCCGTAAGTCATTATAATTAGTTAATGCTTTTCTTGTGTCTCCGGTGAGCATCTTTGAATAATACATCTACTTGCCTAGTTTTGCCTGCGGTTTAACCACCATTTCATATTCCAACCTGGTATTCTTTTTTCACGGATGAATTAAACTGAACATGGTTATATTTTCAGTATGTCAGAGATTCAGAATGCTCGTGGTATCATGGATGTACTAGCAGAGATGCTGAATGCTTTAGACCCTGGAAATAGAAAGGTACCAAAATACCATTAGCATGCTTTTTAATTCAAGCTGCACAAAAATATTGACCTCTTATTTCTGGAGTTGCTACCAACAGTTGAACAGAAGTATGAAATGATTTTTTAGTTAGAAATTCAAATTCTTGGTGTTCTGGCTGTATTTATGTCGTAATAATAATACCTCTTATCTATCTAATGTTACTGAATATCATTTTTTCCAAGAGATGGGTAAATTTGTATGACTGTTTCCTTTCTTGAGCACCTTTTTGGAGTTGCTCTAGTTTGGTCAAGTTTTCTACTACTTCAGGAAGTGGGCCGACAAACTTATTTGTGCTAATGCCCTGAAACACAAAGAAACCGGAGATCAGAAGTACAAAATATGATGTAATTGGTACATGAAAAATATAGGTGGTTGATTTATGGTGCCAACTATTTTTTTGACTTGGGAGTAACTTCTGCAAGCAATAAACTTCTGACCAACTACAAATAAAATGTATCAACAGATTGAGAAGTTCTGTATGGTTAGAATTATTTTTCTGCTGTATTTGGTTACCAAAATAACAAAAGCGATCTTTCTTACAATGAAATGAGATTCTTGAGGTTGCCAAGCTTCCTTGGTACAACTCCAGCCAACGCATTCATTGCCACAGACCTCGTAATTTAGAAAAGAGAATATTGCAAGTGATGCACTACACATGATACCATGTAATAGTACTACCATCTAAATCGAAATTCTTCCAAAGAAATGTACGAATTGTAATTTTACAGGTACTGCAACCCAGTCAGCTTTTCAATGAATGCTGGTAAAGATCCAGCCAAGTAATTTTGCATTAAATTCCTGAAAGCGCATCAGACGTCCAACATATAACGAAGGTTTCTGAACTTGTATCTGCAGAAGCTATATCTGCAGAAACTATTACTGCAAATAGGCAGAAGCATCTAATTCATTGAGGCCTTGCAAAGTAAAAGCAATTGGAATTGCCATTTACCAAAATGATCTGTAACACAAATGCCATGACATGAACCATACCAATAGTGGGAGCGTATTCGAGTTGAACTGCATTTTTCTAGCTATTGAAATAACATATCTACTGACTTTTCCACCTCTTGAAAACCAACACATCTATTGATATAACAATGTAAACATCTACTGAAAGAAACATAACTAACAAACTGTATGTATCAAATATGAATGCTCTGCGCACCCCCTTCCAACATATAGCTGTAAGACTGCTCACTCCCTCTCTAACTAGGGAAACTGCATCTTGTGATATGTGCTTTGATAATAGTTTAAGTTGGTGTCCTTTAGCTCTGAAACTTCATGATGGAAATAGTTCTTACAGATTTATCAAGTAAGTAAGATTTTGCAGTTCCGCTGGAATCTGGCCAACCACATCTAGAGCATATACTTTCCTGCATGAACAAAAAGCAGAACAACAAGTTACAGGGGTAAATCTTGAGTTGCATGTGTATATGCAACTATTCATACCAAGGTTGTGCAAACGATCAGTTGTAAGATAACCATTCATACCAAGGACGACATGGCCTCTTTTAGGCATTGCGTCAAAGACCTGGTGTGCAGCTGAGAGAGTGTCAGGCACCAAGATGACTCCCACTGGAAAATGATCGATTCTTGCGGAAGGAGATTGGATTGACACGGTAGAACAGGAAGAGTAAAGATGACTCCCATAATATACAGCACTGAATCAAGATATATACTGAAAAAGAAGAAGAAAGATGAGATCTTTCCTCGAGCAACCACCTGGATGATATCAAGAAGCTCCTCTCCGACCAAGGTCGATCCCGAGCAGCCCCACAAGCCCATCCTCGCGACCACCGGCCTCCTACCATCACCGATCCGCCCAGATGGAGGAGGAGCGTGTAGCAGAGACATGGAACCAACCCCACCCACGGCAAGACGCCTAGGCTCCATAGTGGCATTACGTCGAACAGCTTGAAGGCAGAGAACGCCAAGACCTAGGCATCATCCAGACACCACGGCGTGAGAGGGACCCAGAGGCGAGGAGAGGAGGCGGTGGGGGGGCATGGAGGCGGAGTGGAGGGCGCGGTGGTGTGGGGACCCAAGGGAGAAGGCGCCTGCCTGGCATGTTTCGGCCAGAGAGAGGCAACAATAGGGGGTGGAGGCCAGAGTCGAGGCGGAGAGAGGTCGACCGGGAGGGAAGCTGAGGCGCCGCCAGGGTTAACAGGCGACGAGGCTGCAGGGACAACAGGGCCGGAGCCGAGGCTGCAGGAGTAATGGGGAGGGACTGATCGAATAGGTTTAGGATTTCATTTCCATGAAAATTTTTAGCGTTCCGCCTCGCCAAAATAATATTGGAAGCGTTTTCAGAGCTTTTAATTAAAATTATTTTTCCAAGCGGTCGGACGACTTACATAGTTTGTTTTTAAAAGCAAGACTACGACTTTTAATTAAAATTCTTTTTCGAAGCGGTACGTCAGCTTTTAATTATTATTTTTCGAAGCAGTAATACCGTTTGCACCAATGGGCCATCCTGTAGTGCAAAAAACTCTGTTTTAAAAACCATGGTTTTCACAAAACCATGGTTTTTTTCTCTGTTTTGGAAACTTTGGTCTTGAGCAAATTTTTCTGAGTGCTGGCACCAAAACAACTCTCAAAACTTTGTAGCCAAACAGTTGATAATTTCAAGAAAAACCATGGTTTTAATGGGGTTTGGTAAAACTATGTTTTTATGCCAAGACAATTCCCAAACAATTGTTTTGCAAAACCATAGTTTTACAAAACCTTGTTGCCAAACAAGGCCTAAGTTGTGTATTGTGTATGTCCACTTGTACCTTAAAAAAACCTTCGTTCAGAAACAGTTTGTTGGTGAAGCGGTCTTTTTTGCGACCAGCAGATATTTGTGTTGGTAAAAATGCCCATGCACAGTGGTGCTGAAACCCCACAAAAGCAAACCTTGATGACCTGCATCTTAGAACGTCATTTTTTATCGGTTGCCTACGATAACGAGAAATAATATGTTGGTAGTACATTGGTACTGTCCACAGATCTGCTTCCGTCTTGTACCTGTGCGTACTTGTCCACATGTAAATCGCTACCTGTTGATCGGAGAACAGGCGCACAACGACACGCCAAAATTTGTTATTACGAGGTATGTACAGACACGAATGAATGAACTAATCCGTGCCATGTTTAGGGCAAGGAATAAATTTTCAGTGAAATCTCCGAATTTGAGACAGTGTAAAATTTAAATTATTTTTAAAAAATCAAAAACAGAATGGACATAATTAGGACAGTAAACTTGCATGTTAGATTTTTCTAAATTTTCTAGAGTGTGATTATGATCTAAAATTTTTATGACAGATTAAGAATTGCCTTAGTACTATTCTATAAAATTTTCAAAAAATTTCAACTTTTCTTGTTTGGTCAATCAAATCTATAAAACCATTGAACTTTATTTATTATACTATATTGAAAAACCAAAAGAGAAAGAACATAAATGCTGTTGTGCCTTGTAAGAATTTTATAAATTCACTGGAGTGTGATCATAATTCAAAATTTTTATGAGATCTTAAACACTTCCTTATCACCCTTATGTAAAATTTTCACAAATTTTAAACCTTGTTTTATCGCTAAAGCAAATCTATGTATTGATTATTAGGCTTTTATCAGGACGTAGTATTGTCATAATTTTTGGAACTTCTTGAAGTATGATAATCATGTGAAACTTTTATAAAAATAATAGTGATATATCAGGGCCATCCAAAATTTTTTTCAAATTTTCCAACGTGGTTTGAACTATTTTTTATTTTGTTCAAATTTCCCGGTAAGGCTTTTATCAGGACAGTAGCACTGTCTGAATTTTTTAAAATTATTAAATCTTGATCACCATCCTAAAATTTTATGGAAATATTACTGATTCATCAAAATTATGCAAAAAAAATTCAAAATTTTCTAACGTCGTTTGTACTATTTTTCATCTGGTTCAAACTTGCTCGTCAACGTTTTATCTAGATAATACCAATGTTTAAATTTTTAAAAATTCCACAGACCTGATAATCACTTGAAAATTTTATAAGAACATCTTTGATGTGTCAGGAAACTCCAACAAAAATTTCAAATTAATCATTTAAACTATTTTTTGATCAGTTGAATTTTGCCAAATTTTCGGGAATTTTGACCGAAATTTTGGATAGTTGGCTGAAATTTCAGAAATTTGGGTAATAAAAAAACGGATTTGAATGGTTTTTTAATTTTTGAATATATTTCGTCTAAAATAATGAAATTTCGCCGAAATTTTGGATTTCAGCCACGGGCGAAATTTTATTCTAAACGAAATTCGAATCGTTGGTTTAGGGCCCATCTGGGAGGAAAAGAAGCAGAGGCAAATCCAAGCAATCATGGTCAGATCATAGCAGCAAGTCAGCATTCTAATTAAGGCCAGAGCCAGTATAGGAGTAGTTGTTTATTAATTAAGGGATTCATTTTGGACATAACATTGATGATCTGTGGGTTACAATAGTTAATTTCTAGGCCTGTAGCATAGTAACAGTAGCACACACAGTACATGACAGACTCCTACGTACGACAGCGAACGTCCTATATACATTACTAGTATTAAGGCGCGCCGGGCATATGGAAGGAAAGAAGGATATGCGGTTCCAAGCGCAAGGCGCCAAGGGAACCTCGCCTCGCACGCCGACCGGACCGGTCGGAACTCGGCGGCGCAGGGGGGCCCATGCCGCTGGAATACTTGTCTGTTTCAGGCGGATTGAGACGCCAAATTGGCGACTACCACCCTGCATGCATCGGAGTCGGCGCCGGCGCGCCGACGTTGGCCTAGATTGTCACGGCGTGGCGTGGCCGTCCTCTGGAGAGAGAGACGTCAAATGTGATTGGGCGCGTCAAAGGCTGCAGAATGCTGGTGGTGCTGCCGGGCTGGTCCAGTACGCGATGCGAGAGACGGAGGGGAGGAAGAGTCGTGGTCGCGGGGGTGCATGGCATGGCGGTGACATGGACACGTCAGCTGAGCCTGACTCAGTGGTCGCCATGCATGGGCCAGGGCTACCACTGCTACTCTATGGAGCGATCATTTTAGATAGGCGCCTATTTGCCGCTTCGTCGATCCGCGAACCTTTGTCCTCTTCTTACGTGAACCTTTGTCCACATAGGCAGGCAAGCCCTCTTCCCTTCCTGCACCCTACGCACTCATCTCATCACTCGTCAGGCTCCTGTTACCTTCCGTACCATCACCTACAACACCTCTCCCGATTCCACACAGCCCATCTCTCTCTCTTCCTCGGAAGAGAAATAGAGAGAGAAGACTGTAAGCATCCAGGCGTGTATAAATGCCATACTTGCACTTCCAATCCCAAAACAGCAGCTCGGACAGCAACACACAGATACAAGCTATACTATCAGCTCCCCATTGCCACACAAGAACAAGAAGGCCATCATATATTATTGTTGCAGGCCACCAAGAGCGTACACGAAGCAAAGGCCGAACCTGAAGACAGGACAGGCATGGAAGCTCCCCTGCACCAGCAGCTGCTCCCCATGCCAGTAGCGCTCATGCCTTCCAACTTCAAACACGACGCCACGACGACGACGGCAATGGCCACCGCTACGGCTGCTGGGGACGTGGCGTGCCTCCAGCCGCTGCCGCCTGCGAGCGCGAACGCGGGCAGCGGCGGGCGGGAGCAGTGCCCGCGGTGTGCGTCGCACGACACCAAGTTCTGCTACTACAACAACTACAACACGTCGCAGCCGCGCCACTTCTGCCGTGCCTGCCGTCGCTACTGGACGCTCGGGGGATCCCTCCGCAACGTCCCCATCGGCGGGTCCACCCGGAAGCGCCCGCGCATGGCGCCGCCGGCGGTTCGCCGCCCGCCCGTCCACTTCGGCGCCCCACCTCCGATGCCGCCACCGCCGTCCCAGCACCAGGGCCTCCTCGGCTCGCTGTTCCCGCTCGGCGCGGCGCAGCTGCTGGAGGGGCGCGTCGGGTTCGACCTCGGCCTCAGGCTGCCCTGGCCGGGCCAGGTGGGACACGCCGGCGCCGCGGGCTCGGTCGGCGGCCTGCACAGCTCCGGGCTCAGGGGTGGCCCTGCAGGGACGTCGGCGCCGCCGCTCTGGCCCACCGGGCTCCTGGAGAACAACAATGTGGACACGTGGAAGTTGCCCGGCGCCGGGGCGGGTGCAATTTGGCCGGAGTTCTCCACCGTGGCAGCACAAGCGAGCGGCCTGCTCCATGGTGGGGCCCAGATGCTGTGACCTGCGAGAGAGTGGTATACGTACGTCGTCGTACCAGTGGTGTGTCTGCGTGTGTGTTGGTGTTTGCAAGGCTCGTGTCGTGTCTTGTGCTGCGTATTGGATGGAGTACGTACAATAGGAGGCGGGTGTGGTTTGCAGTTTTGGTTCCAAGGTTTAATGCACGTAGAATTAATGTCTGGGTACGTGTTGGGTTAAATGCGTGTTAATGTTTTCATGGTATAATTAATTTACAGCTTCTAGTAATTCAGTTTACCTTCATTAAAACCGTGTGCTGTGTTCATACCATCGTCGGGTGTATGGTTGCTTTTTCTTGATCTAATTGCAAAGATACATGTAAGAGAGGTGCTTCTATATTTTTTTTACAATTGCACAAATATTAGAAAGGAAATTAAGCATGAAAACACTGCTCTGAATGTAAACGTACTAGTTGCAACCGTTTCAGACCTGAACAAACCATAGGACAAGCCATTAATTCAACCCATATAAGCCCAAAGCCCTCCCCAAGATTTATTGGGCCCGATCAACTAGCCCAAGGATAAGATCCCTATGCACTTTCTATGAGCCTACAAGTTAAGCGATCCTATAGATCAGGACCAGGGGCGGAGCTGGGCCTCGAGCCACTGGGGCCTGGGCCCGAGGCCCAGCTCAAATAGCAAGTCAAATACTAAGTTCTAACCCTAGACCAGACCTGGCAGTAGCAATCGCCAATCGCCCAATCGGCAGCGCCCCAAGACCCTAGACCCCAGTCGCGAGTCCCGCTCGGCGGCCGGCCGACCATCCCAGCCTCCCGCCCATGACCCATGGCCAGGCCACGCCGCTCCAGCCGCCAAGGTGCGCTCCGCCTCCCGCCTTCCTTGTGGCGCCTCCCTCCCGCTGCGCTCCAGTCGCTTCTCCGGTCACGCCGCCACTCCCTGCCCGAGCAGGGCACCGCTTCCGGGCTCCAGGCCCAAGCAAGACGACTCTCCCGGGCTCCAGACCGCCGCTCCTGGCCCCGGCCGCCGCTCCAGCCTCCAAGCCCCGGCCATCGCTCCCACTCCCAGCACCTTCGGTCGCCGCCTCCACAAGCTCGGAGGCTCGGAGCTCCACTCCTCCAGGCGCTCCAGGCTCTCTGGCCAAAGCCGAATGGTGAGAAACTAAGAAATAAGGATTGAAATGGAGTAGTAGACTAGTAGTACTAGCTAGTATTAACAACTTAAAAAGAAGCTGCCTAATGACTTAATGAGGATTTATTTTTGTTATTCGTTCCCATTCTGGTAGCACTGAGGTATACTGGTAGTCTGTTAGCACTTGATAACTGGAGATCCTAATGCCACGAGTGAAACCGAATTATCTTCGAAGATAGGAATGAAGGAGAACGCGTATGCTACACTAGCCGAAAACAAAATTTTCTACGCATTCAATCAGGATACATGCGAGTCAAAGATCATGGAGCATTACCCTTGGAGCACGTTAGCAGCGGAAGTAGAGTGGGTGAAGCCTCCTGCGTGTTCAAGCATCAGACGAGTCGAACGTACTCCCAACTGCTCGGCCGAGTGCTTACGAGATCACCCGAGTGCTCGCCGAGTGGTCTCCGGACCGCCCGAGTGCTCGCCAAGTGATCGCCTGAGTCCCAGCGTCTCTCGCCCATGGTGCACGATGCGAGTTGGAGAGGGTGAAACCGATCGCCGATCGGCGCCGAGGACGGATGCAACGGCGCCTACAAGTATCCACACGCCCAGGTGGAACGCCGTCTTGCCGGTGTGCTAGCACCCAGCTGCGACAGCTAGGGTTTCTGGCGAGGGTAGGGTCGACGGCTAGGGTTTCGTGGTGGGGAGAACCTCATGGCCGCACACCCCCGCGCCTTTATGTAGAGTGCACTAACGGGCCTTCTACGATAGAAGCCCACTAGGACTCACTAATGGATCTTCTCTGAGAAATCCATTAAGGCGCTAGAGGATCCAAATCGTGTAAACCCACTAATGGATCCAATCCATTAGACATGATCCAACCCGTTAAGTGTGTGACCGTTAGGTTCATGCAAGCGGCCATGGCCCCGAAACCTCTTTTCCGGACCATCGACAACTTGATGGTTCCTAGCGAGGACATGTTGTCCCCGAATGCAGAATGATCGATCGGTTGAACCATGATATACTCATATACCAATCCTTTTGCCACGCGATACCAGTCAAGCTCAAGGCAAGATGCGTGCCATCCTTGTGATAGCTCGACCCATTCACTCGTCAATGTAATGGATATAATTCGTGATTAACACTTTAATCACTTTGGCATGGCCATGCACTTTCCTTATCCATCCACACCGAGGGGCCCAGAGATATCTCTCCCGTTATCAAGGAGGGGCAAATTCCATCTTGATCTCTTATATCTCACGTCATGTTTCATGGCATACTCATAAGCTACCTTTATAACTCTCTTGCTACGGAGAAGCGTTTGATAGCCCCGAAGTATACAATTACACATGCTGAGAATCAATAAGAATCTCAGGTCAAAGGATCGTATAGGTATACCACTCGAGACTACACCCTGATGGCACTTCTAAGATAACAATCTCATCAGTGTCTCGGAGCGGGTCTATCCAACCCCATGTTCTCTAACATGTGCCCACATTATTGATTTGATATCTCCATATCTATGGTATGTGAAACATTACCATCAATCAATACATGTCTTTGGTCAAATCACTATTGTCCCACATAATGATATGTGACCAGGGATCGTTTAGAATAATATCATATAACCAATGTGTTTCACAATTAAGTCATACTCAATAAACAAATGAGTGATATTTATTCATGGAACTGATAAGTACATGAACATAGACGTATGATACAATCATCTCACATGATCGCCTCTAGGGCATATCACTAACAAGGAAAAGTCAATGCATGTGGAATTGATGATAGCATGGATAAAGTTGGGCCAAAGGTTTTAATTCTTGAAGCTGGAAGAGTTTGTCAGGCAGCTGCTGAATTTATAGCATCTTATCCAAACATCTATAGTAACTGTGCTAATGACTATAACACTGGCCAAGTTCATGTTATTGTGGCATCTCTATATAAAAAAGATGCAGAAGAGGTGATGCTCACAGAACAGTTCGTTCCTTAACTCTTATGCATTCTTTCTGTATTTTTTAGTTGATTCAAGAACTTTAATAGGAAAAAAAACCATAACCTTTTATTTACACATTTTGTGGACAACAACGAGCTTTGCCAAATTCAGTATGCAGTCATTTTGGCCAAGCTGCATGTGATATTTGTATAATGCAACCATTCATTTTCTCATCTTTTTGTTCTCTACATGTAGACAATTGATGGAATAAAGAATGCAACAGCAGCTCAGATTGATGTTTCAGATGTTGGAAGTCTTTTCGATCTTGTTTCACAGGTATATTTAGCTCTGATATTTAATTCATCTATTGAACAAGTGCCATTTTTCATCTTAGTATCTTATAATGTGCGTAAGAGACCAGACTTATCTAACAAACAAAAGTACCCCAACTATTGTCATTTTTACCTTCTGTTTTATTTTCTACGTTGAACTCTTCACGTATAGTTATGATAATGACTCCTTTGCAGTTCAGGATATAGATTTCCACTTTCTTGTCAATATAAAAGAAATACATGATGAAGAGGTCAAAGCCATTGTCATCTTATTTTCCAGCACAGTCACAGTCCAACCAATCCCCTCCAGCACAGTTATTGCCGCTTAGTTTTGGGCCCGAGGCTTTAAAAAATCCTGGCTCCGCCACTGATCAAGACCGTCCGATCGAGTGAACGAACATGCCAGATTTCTCAACAGTGCTTTGGAATGGAGTTTGCTAAAGTAACAAAATTGGCACAATGTTTTTTAATAGTATTCCCGAAAGTTCTGAACATCATTTTTTAATTTAACAATCCACGTGCTGCTTTTTAATCTAACAATCCATGTATAACTACTTAAGTTGCAGTCTCAACTGAAACTACAATGTATCTCTTTCCACTAGCCCAAACAACCAGCCCAGCATTCGAACTTCGTGCAAAACGCTTGACCAAACCAAGCTGTAGGAGACTAGGAAAGGAAGGTGCATCGTGTAGCTGAAGCGGATGTTGCAACCAATTATGCTTTAAAAACTTCGACTGTGTCGAAATTCGTACTCCATACCCTAGAATCCAATTTCCCCAACACCTTTACCTCGTCGCGTCGCTTACCCCACGCATCCGTCCCCATCTACACCCCTTCCTGGCCATCGTCGGTGCCAGCTAGACTGTAACATCTCAAATCTAATAAAAAGTATAATTTAAATGTTTGAATTGATTTTTAGTTTTCATTTGACTTTGTATATTTTTTCTAGAATTTTTGGATTTTCTAAAATTATCAAAAGTATTTCAAATAACCCAAATAAGGGTTATAAAATTTTAAACGTAAAATTTGCAATTTTATCAAACTCTATAAATAATTTATTTCAACCCTAAATGATTCCTTTATCACCGCTTAAAATTTTCATAAAATCTTGAACCCATTTATTATTTAATAAAAACTAAAAAACAATAGACTAGAATTTGTAGTAGAGGCAATGTCAGATTTTTACAAAAATAAGTAAGTGTGATGTTGATGTGAAAATTTTATAGTAACATCAAAAACATCTCATACAAGTCTAGAAAAATTTTAAAATATTTTGACCTAATTTATTGCCTTTAGAAAATAAAAAACTTAAAGGACATTAATAGATCAGTAGGCTTGTTAGAATTTTATACAATTGCTCGAGTTTGGTAATAATTTGAAATATTTATGGTAGCATAAATACTTCACCAGGATTCTCCACAAAAAGTTACAAAAGTTCTTAGCTTAGTTTGAATGCTCAATTAAACACAAAATCGAAGGGCTGTCAAAACTTAGAAAAATGTTTTTCCTTTTTTCTTTTTCCTCCTTTACCTCCCAATAGTGTGTTCCCTACTAGACCTCCCTAGCCCACCTGAAAGTTCTAGCTAGTCCTTGTGCCACTGAACATCACGCTCCACCAATCAGCTAGTCGTTCCCCTCTTCTTCTCCCTCACGCATGCATGAGCCACCTGCCAATCAGTCCCGTCGTAGCCATTTTGGCCATGTTCCTCTACCACAGCAGCCTTGGGGTAGAGCTCACCACCCACTCTGCCCAACCAACTGCTGCGATAGCCAAATACGGCCACTTCCTCTCTACCACGGTAAGCATTTTCACCGGCAATCTATACCACGTGCAGCTAGCCCCGCTCCGCGCCAAGGCTTTGCTGCCCCTCCTCGTCAACCATCCGTCGCAACAAGCTTTGATGCTAGTTTTCTTTGTCATGGCACAAAACCTAACCGTGGTTCTTGCTCCATCACGCCCATGCTTCTGTGCCACCCGCTCACACCAAACTCCAAGCCACAGTGTTGAATTCAGTCACATCCCATCTACTTAGCCTTAGTGACCCTCTTGCTTCCTGGAGCTCGCATGCACGCCCTAGCTGCTATGATTCCGTGTGCCATCGCCCATGCCATCTTGTCACGTTGTCAACCCTCGGGTCATGTCGTCAAACCCTGCCTCGCTGCTACTTAAGCCACCAAACCTCGCCATTGTCACACCGCGACTGTGACCTTCTTCCTCACAAATAGGCACTGGTGCCATGACACCTCGGGGCTCCTCTCCCCTGGTTAGCGGCCAAAATGGGACCCCCTAGATGCCCTGATGCTTAACCCCCTATCATCCGAGCTTGATCACACCCAAAACTCCCTTGCAACTCTCCACCATTACTGCTGCCACCCGAGGTTGTCACCGGTCGCCTTCGGTCACGCTTTGCCACCACCAACCGGTCCTTCTGCTTCCCATCATCTCCTCTTGCTCTCCCCCACAATCGGCTGAGATGAATCACCAACATTTTTCTACCGATGAGCTCACACCTTCCGCCTCTCCTGCTCCACTAGGTCACTAACAAGCGGTCCTGGGCTATCAGTAATCCCCCTCTCAGCCAAGCTCACCCTCTGATGGGTGAGTCTTGGATGTCAGCCGCTACGTGTAAATAAGAAAATCTAAAAAATGCAAAATGATGTTTTTGTTATTTTGAAAGCGTATTTTTCCATTTTTGGGTGAATTTAAGAACATCCCATATTTCAAATGCTTATATCTTTTGCATCCTAGCTTCAAATTTAGTGAAACCAATTTCTAAATTCATCTAAAATCCTGATATTTCTAAATATACAAAAATATTTAATTTTTAACCTCTGTTTTGAATTTTCAACTTAAAATTTGAATGGAACCTAGGATATGTACTATTATAAATTTTTGCAACCTAACTCAAAATTTGACGAAACAAATTTCTTAAAAATCCAGAGACCATACAAAAAAGCCACTCGCTTCCTCTTGGAACTCCTCTTCCATAGTAGATGCTAATCCTCTTTAACTGCCTAATTTATTGTTGCAACGGTGAGTATATGAAGCACTCAATAAGTTGTGCATAAAATGTAGATATATTATAACTACAAGCATGACTTATTCCAAAAGAATTGTTGATTTGGCACTTTTGCAATAAAGCATCATTTTCAATTTATTACAATAAATATATTAAAATAAGGAGTAAAACAGATAACAATAATAATATAATTTCTTAAATATTTCTCAAGGTAAATTGGTACACAACCCAATCCAAATTCATTACTTCCACTGGCACACAATGTCTCTTCCTCAAGTCTTGTTTTTAACAAAATCTAAGCCTTGTGTGAAATTCCCTAGCATTGTCCATAACCGGGGACACGACATTTTGAATAGGATGTACACTCTGCATAGGTAATATACTTTAGCCGCAAGATATGATCAATCTCTTATTGTCATGCAATTGACACGCTTCCTTAGATGTGTAACTAAAAAGATCACAACAAAACATTTGAGAAACACTACTACTCTGAGAATAGGTCATCACTCGCCGGTTCGTCACGCCATTATTTAGGTTATGGGCGCCGCGATCATTGGTCGGCGTGATGATACTCGGGGTTATCCTTGCCGA
The DNA here is from genome assembly GCA_036346375.1 of Guadua angustifolia. Classification (NCBI taxonomy): domain Eukaryota; kingdom Viridiplantae; phylum Streptophyta; class Magnoliopsida; order Poales; family Poaceae; genus Guadua; species Guadua angustifolia. The sequence continues at coordinate 54,722,449 of CM070504.1, read as the reverse complement.
GAACCGGCGATGATAATAGATATCACCTTGGGTTCATTATACAACCCAGCAGTGATATTAGACTATCGCCGGTTTACACTAGCATCCGTGATACTCAACTATCTCGCCGGTTCAACCTAGAATCCGGTAGTGATATATATATATCTCTCTGGCTTATCTGACGAACCAAAAAGCGATGATCATGTATATCACCTGCGGTTCCTAAACGAACCGGCGATGACAACAATCTGAAAAAATTTGTAGATGTACTTCATAGATTACTCTACCTATGTATAAAATTGCAGGTTCAAATTCAATACATATGAGGACTTACAAAAAAGAGTTTTTGTAAGTCCTCATATGTATTGAATTTGAACCTGCAATTTTATACATAGGTAGAGTAATCTATGAAGTACATCTACAAATTTTTTCAGAGTTTTCGTGACTTTTATTAGTTGGTGTGCACGATGTGTACACAGGAAGGCCTGTGTGCACATGATATGTTGCCTTCAAATATATAGTATATGAAGCGTCGTTAGATCATAATTAAAATATATTAAAGCATCACAATATTTAGTTTTTTACAATTAATAGTCTGTTCACAAATGTAGTGTGAGTACATCTCGTTCACTTTAGATCGAAGCTTTCGTCGTGGAACTCGCCCTTTGGATCGATGACATGTTCGTCAATGAATCCAGCGATATGCTCTTGAATTGCTAAAATTTCTTTCGACGATGAATCGATTGGTTCTCGGCTTGGGTATTTGTTATTGAAGAAAAGAGAAATTTAATTAATGATGATAGATGTTAAATGAAAGAAAAGTAGGCATGAATGTGTAATTATATACCATGTCTTCGTTAGTATAGCCGATCTTCGTGACAATTGCATGTAAATTTGTACATCGTAGTATGCTTATAAACTATTTCACAGTCTGTCTCATGCATGGAAAGTCTGTTATTACTTTGAAAGTTGTCTCAGAGGGAAGATGCGGACCACCTTTCTTGCAATACCGTGTGAATCTTGCTGTGAATGATTTTAAATAGTAATTAACCTTAAATACAATAGAATAAAATATTACTAGAGCAATAGCATAGCGATCGAGTTTACTGCTCATCATCTTCCAAAAATTATGTTCATACTCACGAAGTTCTTTTCTCAACGAGTCCAAGACATAAACCTCGCTAGCTTCTAACTCGATGACGAGGAGGACCCGTGATAACTAGACATATATGTTAACCTGACCTATTAGTCCCACACCGTGTCACGCAAAAATAGTAAAACAATATTAGAAGTAGGGTAATCGTCTTTGAAAGTTATAGGGTACAAATCACGGAGGTTTTCTTTCTCGGCTTGAAGAAAGTCCTAAATAAATAGTCTTCAACAAACTTTGGGTCATCACGGACGAGTTTCTCGTTAACAAGCCCCGGATCGAGAAATTCTAAAGCTTCATCCTTATTTTTGCACATAATCGTATCTCCATTCTACATATGTAAAAAGAAGTTAGACATACTGATTGAGCGGTACAAGAATATACAATAATATAATTAGAGACTTACAAAGTCCACATCGACCAGTGGCGCATCCGAGCATCCGCCGTTACAACATATACAATTAGCGAGAACTCTAACTGAACATGCCATCCCCATTGTGAAAATCCGAATCTTTGTATTTCTTTGGGATCGCCCACATACCCTCTTGGCACTACTGCATGTAATCTTGATGGGCGTGCCGCAATTTTGTTGTTAGGTTCTCTAAATCTTTTGGGGAGCCATCGGTTGCCCTTAATGTACTTCCGGCTTAGACCTAGGTCGTAATTACGACGTTGTTCAAGAACATCTTTTGAGCTTGCGACATCGGCGCCTCGGCACTAGCCATCTTCAAGTTTTGCTTTACGGATATGCGCTCGTAGTCAGACATTTCGAAGGTTGAAGCCATACTGTCTCTTTGGCTTTTGCCATACTCAAGAAAAACTCCTGCGCATTAGCATCGACTTTAGTCTTCTCGGGTGATGGCACCTTTTGGAAGTGAGATGTTACCTCGCCTTCGTTTGCTCTTTGCGTTCTTCTTGATCATATCGGTAGGTAATTTCCGAGGTCAGGTTGCCTTCACAGATGACCGAGATTTGGTACAAGACGATCGCGGACTTCGAGATGGTCTTGATGTTCGACTCTTCTTATGTGCTTGGTGAGGAGTTGGACCTTCTTGGTGGTGAGGAGGAGTTGGACTTTTTCTGGATGGTCTTGGCGGAGGACTTGGACTTTTCTGGTGGTGCTTGCGGAGGAGTTGATCCTTTTGTGGATGGTGCGGTGGAGGAGTTGGACTTGTCCTAAGCGGTGCCATGAGGAGTTGCACTTTTCAGTGGCGGCAGTGCTGCGTGTGGAAGTGCGGCTCATCATCATCGTCGTCGTTATCGGCCTCATCGTCCGAGGCGAACATAATCAAGCTCTTGCGCCACGCGAGGAAGCCATGCACGTTTTCTCCAAGTTTGTTTTTTCCGTCCTCGCCAGAATCTCTACCTCCATTTTGCGATATTGTCGGACTACACCGTCTACTTCGACCTGGAGAATCCCGGTGGTATTGGGCGGCGAAGCGAGAACTGCGAGGAGGCACATGGCCAAGCCCCGCCATCAGCCACCTTGATGGTAATGCCATGTGCGGACAAATGCACGACTTGCACGGTGTCGGTTACGTGATGTCATCCTTTGGAAAATGGAGTCGATGCTCTCCGGAATCGTTATGGGCCACCAGCTGCTCTTAAGAACACCGTGATCGAGGTTCGGAGGGTGTCATCGAGTGGCGGTCGTGGTGAGAGCTTTCTTCTTGCTTGCTCCACAACTTGATCCGGCCCTCTCTCTCTTCCTCTAACGCTCTTGACACAGCAATTTTGTATTTGACTTTCCGGTTAAAATTTCCTATTCTTTTCCGCCGCTTGTACATAAGTACGTCATCTGGGAAGCCTTCTTTCCACGGCACCAAACCAACTCCTAAGTGCGCCGGGATGCTCTCTGTTACCCAGGGCAACAGTCAGCTCATCATTCTCCCTCCGTGGGATGAAAAGCCCTTCGGAAGACTCCACGTGAGCATCTGATATTTTCTGGGACACCTCCCGGGCTCTATCGCTCCTGAAGCTCAAGCTGCCATCTTCTGAGATAGAAGTCCCCCTCCCAAGCAACCAGTGCTTTGATCGTGCAGTGAACTTCGCCGTCGAGTATGCGCCCTTGAGGGTTAGCTCTTGTTCGCGCCTATCCCACGCAGTATTTTCTTCACGTAGCCACCGGTGCCTAGTGTGTGAGGTGGATATTCTTATCGCGTTTGCCTTGTTCTTTCGACTCCTTTATCAGGCTTCTTGAATTCCTATACTCCACAAAGTCCTTCCAAAATTCTCTTATCTTTGGAAACATGTTAAAATTTGGCGTGACATTCTTCTTCACATAGGTCTTATTCAGCTGAGTCTTCCAATTCTTCCAGCATGTGCACATGATACCTAGTGCACGTTTCTTTGCAACCAACTCTGACCCTTGGGGGAAATGGAATACTTGTTTTAGCTTGCCCCATAGCGATTCCTTCAGGTCATCGGGAACAACCCACTGATCACCTTCGCGGCCGGTCCATGATCTATAGATGATGGGCACGTTATCCCTAGCAAATACTCCACAGTCGTCTCCAGACGGCGTATAACGCCGACTCGGGTATAGCAGTTCCCGACTTCCGAGAGTGGAGTATGTTGTGAACGCCTTCGCATCTTGTTCGGCCACGACCACGCTTTGTTCACCCGACGCTTGAGCCTACAATTGATCTTGTTATTAGTCGTATGACCCTACAATATTTTGGGATTCACAACGTACTAATACTTTACCTCGCCCATGTTAGTCGCGTCAGCTTGGTCCATGGCAGTGGCGTCAGCTTGGCCCATAGCAGGGGTGTCAGTTTGGTCCATGGCTGTGGCGTCAGGTTGCTCCATATCAATATCCTCAGAGGTCCAAGTAGCCACTTGGGCTACCCACTCCTACTTCGTCTACATTCGAGGGCCGAACTCCCTCTGGCACTTGTCCCTGATTCGAGGCCATTCCTAACAATCCAAAATATGCACATGTAACTTTAAAATGATACTTATACATGAGAAAAAAATCACATGATACATATACATCTCGAAATGAAAAATAATATGAAAAAATTCATATATTCTTAAGAATATATTCCACACTAAAATGATTTTAAAAAAATAAGCCCTGCAAGTTTAATGAAACATGGATGTCACGATATTCTATCTTGAAGATATAGAAGCCATGAAATATTTCATTGGAAAAGTTGGGACTTGGTTGCAAGTCTTCCATGATCAATGAAGAAGAGAAGCGGAGCTCCTCTTCTATTGATCATGGAGTCCTGCGTAAAAAGACAAAGAACCAATGAAAAAGTCCATTTCTAAGCATGTCTCCTCATGGCTTCCTTCATTGAAAATTGGACGCCTCGTGACACCCATGATTCTTGAACTTGCAGGGCTTATTTTTTTAAACACATACATTTTTGGTCAACAAAATATACATACACATAAAATTAGAATCAAATTCATTATATATCGAGAGTTACAAACAAGAGAAAATTCTAGCAAGTTTAAACTCTATAAACTTGTCGACTTTTCTCTTTTTGTAACTATCGTATATAATGAATCTTGAAATTTCATACAATTGCTTACTATTACAATTAGTGGCACAACTATTAACTAAATGAACTACAACTACTTACTATTACAATTAGTGGCACAAAACAAATATTTACAACACATGTATACATCTTTCTGAAACAAATATTTACAACACATGAATACATCTTTCTGAAACAAATATTTACAACACATGTATACATCTTTCAAGAAGATATACAAAGCACCAAATTGAAGTTTACTTTTGGCTGCAATATAAATAACCACAGAGCAAAATGATCAAAACAGACATGTGCGAGATGTGAATTCACAAGGCAACTAGCATAAAGCTCAACTTGTTTATTTTGAGTGTTCTCGGATGTCGGGTTGCCCAAAGGCCCTCCTCGCCACAAGGGACGAGTAATAGACTAATTTGTGACAACCTTACCTTAGTTTCGAACCCTTACCACCTTAACATACACATTACAAAAATTGATAATCAAGCTCGCTGTTAACAGATTATATTCAGTTGAGCATACATTCAGATCAGTACATTAAATATTTGCTGTTTAATCTTGAAATGAAGTAAAGTGACAATGTATAAAGTGACAGAGAAGTGCTACTAATAGACTAAGGAACTAAACAAAATATAGACAACAGGTATAGACATAGAAGTGCTACTAACATCATCAGGTATTGAACACTAATTAGACTAAGGAACTAAGGAACTAAACAAAATATAGACAGAGAAGTGCTACTAAGGACCTAAACAAAATATAGACAGAGAAGTGGTCATGCAATACATGCAATACAAGATTGTTGAAATAAGGGCAGTATGAGCATAATGAGACATATACTTAACCCAGATATGACTAAGCACAACTTATCCACAATGTCCAGAACATATGAAATGATCATGAATTCAACAGGTATAAGCTTATAATCACATAGATTCATGATATGAACACATATATACAGGACATTCAGCATGGATAATAAATGAATTAACCGAGCAAGTATACTACTCATGTTTGGTTTTTCGATGTGCTCTCAGATTGAATAACTTGATGGGTTGCTTCAAAGAAGCCCTCCAACACCAAATTTCAGCAATATATCACAGGTATATCAATCTGAAATTAGTGACTCTATTCGATTCAGCACCGTTTAAGAAAAATTGAGTGACTAATACTCAATTATGGATGACACGCTACTGAACAACAAAATTGCAATAATTTTGCCTACGACAGTGATGCCAAGCCAGTGAGAATTGAGTTCCATATTAGTCCAGGATATCAAAGTTATGAAAGGAACTATTCTCAGGATAGCATATCACATATACAAAGCTGAGAACAAAGAACAAGTTAAAGTATTGATACAATGATCTATGATCTTTGAATTACGAATGATTCACTAACTAGCGAGATAAATATTGCCTCATTTATTTGTATCATCATCGGCAAGAGTAGAGAATAAAATCATTGCCTCATTTATTTGTATCATCATCACGAATAAATCTCTATCTCATTGATAACCCTAGAATCATCACAGATTAGTTGTCACAAATTGTCTATTGCAGGTCCCAAATCCTCATCAACACTATACCCACATGCTAGGTCCCCAAGCCAAATGAATTGATCGGCCCTTAGCATCCGCACATGCACATCTGAAACATTCACAATCACATTCACAATCACATGCACATTCACATTCACATTCACATCTCGCACATTCACATCTGCAGACAACCACATTCGCACATCGCAAGAGCAGCATACCAAGGCGACGGCGGGAGACGGTGGGAGGTCGAGGCACGCGGGGAGATGGTGGGAGGTCGAGGCGACGAGCGGGAGACGGTGGGAGGTGAAGGCGAATGCCCGAGTCGAGGCGGCGTCGAGGAGCTCGAGGCGGCACGGCGCGCCGAGTCGAGCGGCGTCGCTGGAGCTCAGAGGCGACTGCATTAAAAATCGAGAGGAGGGCGCGGCTAGGGCTAAGGTAAATGAGAGGAAGGCGCGGCGTTCTATTTATAGTGGTGGAATATCACCGCGGTTGGTCATACCAACGGCGATGATAAGATATATCGCTTGGTCCATTGTACAACCGCGGTGATAGTGGAATACTCCGCCGGTCCATTGTACAACCGGCGGTGATAGTGGAATACTACCGTCGGTCCATTGTACAACCGGCAAGGATAGGAATACTCTGCGGTCCATTGTACAACCGCAAGTGATAGTGGAATACTCTGCCGGTCCATTGTACAACCGGCAAAGGATCACTTTTGCCCATATTACTCGTTAAAATTTGTCTTTTTATTGCTCTTAATATAGGACGAATTTGATCATGAAATTTTATATGTACATGGGGTAAGATGAGATGTACATCCATGATTTTGTTTCAGAATTTTTGGAAACTTTTCTTAGTTGGATTGCACGGTGATTGCACCAAATCTTTGTCAAATTCGAACAAATTCAAGTGCGATCAAAATCACAAAAATCCAAATGCAATAAAACTTTCAATTTGATCAAAAGAAAGCATAACCTCAATTTCCATTATTGCATATATTACATTAATTGTTACATATGAGAAAATAAACATGTCGTTCATACAAAAGAAAGCATACATTTCATTACTACAACTAAGCTACGACTCGACCTTCGTTATGATCGCGGCGTATGTATGTAGCTTCAAATCCCGCCTTCCATGGTACTTAGGTCAACGCCCTCTCCAAAAGGGGGAAGCTCATCGAATTGGTTGTACTCTTCCTCGTCGACAACATTCTCAACTCCGACAATCCTTCTTTTCCTTGAATAACCACGTGGCGCTCCTTGTTAGCCGCCGCCATAAAGAAGATTTGTGTCCTGAATTAGCAAGTACGAATGGTTCTTCTCAGATCCGACGAGTTTGAGGTCCACGGTAGTGATGCCGTGCTTGTCGATATTCACGCCACGGAAGTCGACCCATTGGCACCGAAAAGAGGGACCTTCAAAGGACCATAGTCAAGCTCCCAAATCTCTTCTATGAATCAGAGTAGGTTTGCCTATTTCCATTGTTGTCATAGGCATCTATACGGATACCGCTATTTTGATTGGTGCTCTTTTATCTTGCGCTCTTGTATAAAATGTAAAACCATTTATGTCGATCCTTGAATGTCCGAATTGTAGTTGACGGTCCCTCGAGCCAACAATTTCAAGCGAGTGCGATCTGTCTCCAGACGCATCATGTGTCTACACAACCAAATGAAATTATCTCTGTTTCTCGCGAGCCAACCCTCGACCTCCCAGGTTTGTTTTGATAGCACGTTCTTGTGCATGTCGACATATGGGGCCACCACAACCGATTGTCCCAAAGCTGCGAAATGTGCTTGTGTAAATGCAGCTAGATTGCTAGTACGTCTTGATTTCTCGCCTAGTGTCCTTTCCTGTAGCCTTCCCTCATGCCGAGATACAGCACACCAATCGGTTTGAGATCCATATAATCGACGCAGAACTCAATGACCTCCTCGGTTCCCCGACCATCGGCAATGCAGCCTTCCGGTCGATTTGATTCTTAACATATTTCTTTATAACCCCATGAATCTCTCGAAGGGTACATCCGATGTAGAAATACGACCAAGAATTCAGTATCTCTTTCACAATGTGAACAATGAGATGGACCATAATATCAAAAAAGATGGAGGGAAACACATCTCAAGCGCATGAGTGTGAACCACGTCTTCCTGCAGCTTGTCTAGTATTAATGGATCGATGGCCTTCTGTGAAATCGCGTTGAAGAATGAACACAACTTGATAATTGGGTCTCGGACTTTCTCTGGCAGAAACCCCCTAATTGCAATTGGAAGCATCTGTGTCATCATCACGTGGCAATCGTGAGACTTCATACCAATTAACTTTAAGTCTTTCATTGAGACTAGTCTCTTTATGTTAGCAGAGTAACCAGACGGAACTTTGATTCCGTGCAAGCATTCGCAAACGCTAATTTTCTCTTTCTTGCTCAAAGTGTAGCAGGCTGCGGGAAGGTACTTTTTGCCTGTATCCATTTCTTCATGATGCGCTCCTTCCTCGATTTCATATCTTCGAGGTCCATCCTTGCTTGAAGTGTATCTTTCGCTTTGCGGTATGTCCAAGAAGATACCAAGCAAGCTATCACACGTTCTTCTCTATGTGCATGACGCCGATTGCGTGTCGAACTTCCAGTCTTGCCAATAAGGTAGGATCCAAAATATTGATTTCTTTTTCCACAAAGGAGCCTTATCCGGGAAGTCGGAATAGATGTCTTGCTTGGCTCCTTTCCGTGAATAATTGTAAGGTCCTTTACTGCGCAAATATCTGCTTCCCACCGATTCTTCTGAGCTAATGCAGTCTCCTTTGTCCCGTCAAAAGCTCTCTTATTATTGCGGTATGGGTGATCCTTACGGAGGAACCTACGATGCGCATGTAAGCCATTTTTCGTTGTTCTTCACCAACCGCTAGTCAGATCATCCGAGTAATCGGACGATCCGTTGAAGCCTTTTGTCATCTCGCCCGACAGGTTGCCAAGAGCGAGGATAATCATTAATGGTTACAAACAATAATGCCCGTAGGATAAAGTTTTCTCTTTTATACTCATCCCATACTGCACACCATCGGTCCACAATATTAGAAGATCTTCAACCAATGGTTTGAGGTACACATCGATATCATTGCCAAAGTTGTTCGGCCCTTGGATCAATAGTGGCATCATAATGTACTTTCGCTTCATGCAAAGCCAAGGAGGAAGGTTGTAGATGCATAAAGTCACCGCCAAGTCTTTGTGACGACTACTCATGTTGCCAAAAGGATTCATCCCATCGTACTCAACCCAACCTTATATTCTCACATCATATGCAAAGCGCTTATATTTTTCGTCGATGTTCCTCCATTGCACGTAATCGGCAGGTGTCCGAGCATTCCATCCTTCTTACGCTCTTGGCGTGCCATCGTAGCAATTGGGCATGCCTTTTGTTCGCAAACAATCGCCCCAGACGGGGATTATAGGAAATACCACACCACCTTACGGGACACCTCTTCTTCTTCGCCTCACCCGACATCTTCGTTCTCGATATCGCTGCCGTTGTTCTTATACCGCTTTTGCTTTGCAAACAACACAGCATCCATGTCTACAAACTCATTGTGATACAATATGCAATCGTTTGGACATGCGTGTATTCTTTGTACTTCCGGTCCCAGCAGGCGGACAACCCGCTTGGCACGGCACGTAGTTGAAGGCAACACGTTACCCTCCGAAGCAAGTCCCCAAGAGACATAACACCAAGAAAGCTCTTATCGGACCAACCATTGCTTGCCTTCAAGCTGCGCAGAGTGAAAGCACGGTATGCGACTTTCGTGCTCCTCCTGCGGCCGGGTACAATGGCGTTGTAGAGTCTTCTACCATACGTTGGAACTTTTGAAACTCCCTTTCACTCGTGAAGTCCCTCCCCATCACGCAAAGATTTGATCTAGATCATCTTCGTGGGTATCAACGAACGATCTTCCACCGCCATATCGTTGTCTCCGCCATCTCCATCAATGTGTTGCCCTTCATGAACAATATCATCTTCATCAATGTTTTGCCCTTCATGTATAATATCATCTTCACCGTGCTCATCCAACGGTATAGCCGACCTTGAAACCCCTTGAAGCAAGTGTGCACGATCGACTCTATGTTACAAAACATCTTCTCATTTTTGCAATCAACGCATGGACAACACATATAGTCCGCGAGTTTCTTGACTTGTGTGCCGCACCGCATTCGAAAACAAGTCACACCATTAAAGAACTCGCACCACGACGGTCCGTGTCATACATCCACCTTCGGTCCATCTACGATTAATTATATCAAACTACATTACTTAAACATCCACTACATCACTAAAATGGATATAACAAATTTTCATTAATTAAATTAATTACAATTATGCATAATTGTCCATCTAGCAATTTTATTACTTAAACATCCACTACATCACTAAAATGGATATGAATTTATCAAATAACAATATATAATTGTAAATGATTAGTTTTACAAATACATCTAGCAATTTTGCCTATATAATACATCAAACCTTTTTCACTATTTAAATATCCATCTAGCATTTTTTACTTATTTAGAAGATTTCTTCATTTCATTTTGTTATGTAGCGCTAGCTATTAAATTAAATTAATCTACAACAAATTAACAAGCATATAATTGAATATAAGGATATATTTCTAAATAATTATTTATGTTCCAACTTGCATTATTGCAAAATCCATCTACCATTTCCCATTATTTAAATATTCAACTAGCAATTCTCACTATTTATAATTGATCATCTAGCAATCCTTTACTATTAAAATCCATATAACAAATTTTCATTAATTAAATTAATTACAATTATGCATAATTGTCCATCTAGCAATTTTATTACTTAAACATCCATTACATCACTAAAATGGATATGAATTTATCGCAAATAACAATATATAATTGTAAATGATTAGTTTTACAAATACATCTAGCAATTTTGCCTATATAATACATCAAACCTTTTTCACTATTTAAATATCCATCTAGCATTTTTTACTTATTTAGAAGATTTCTTCATTTCATTTTGTTATGTAGCGCTAGCTATTAAATTAAATTAATCTACAACAAATTAACAAGCATATAATTGAATATAAGGATATATTTCTAAATAATTATTTATGTTCCAACTTGCATTATTGCAAAATCCATCTACCATTTCCCATTATTTAAATATTCAACTAGCAATTCTCACTATTTATAATTGATCATCTAGCAATCCTTTACTATTAAAAATCGGCAAAGTGAATTATAATCTATTCAATAATTTAGCTAGATCTTAATTTGAGCAAGATCTGACATAAACTGCTCACACCGCATAATCAGCAATTATCAACATCTATAGCACTCCATAAAGTAAAATTTTACGACATATATAACATACATCAAGTCAAGAACCTCGAAAAATTTTAATTAATACAATTTTTCAGCAAAGAACTCCCCAAGATAATACTGCTCCTCTTTGATTTGTTCGTCGGAGAAGATGTCGATTCGATGAAAAATATGAACAAAATATCGACACCAAATTTCGGTGAAGACTCTCCGGAAAAATACACCGAGCAAAGAGTGCTCTCTCTTCGCTTTCGGGAAATGCGTCGGTCGGTGAAGATCGCTATATAAATAGCTTATCATCGCCGGCTCGCCAACAACGGCAAATGATAAGGTCATATTACGCGGAAAATATTTATCACCGCCGTTCTTGCGTAAACGGCAAAGTGATAAGGTCATACTACGCAGGAAAATTGCGCTATGCGGGAAAATACATATCACCGCGGTTGAATATACGAACCGGCGATAAAATTAAATATCATCGCGGCTATAAATTAAACCGCGATAATATTTCACCGCCGCTATAGGTATTAACCGCAATGATAGTCGATTATCTTTGCCGTTGGTAATACAAACCGCAAATGATACTCAAAGTTCAACTCGCGCCACCAACCGTCGCTTGTTCGCGTTCCTCCGCGCCAACCGTTGCGCTTCACATTCCTCGCCAACTGTTGCCCTTCCCATTCGCCTCTATATAATGCCGATTGTTGCATCCAATCCACTCTTGTCACAATCCACACAATCCACTCTTGTTGCAAATTTCCACACAATCCACTTTTGTTGCAACAATGGCACCCCTAAGAAGCGTGCACGTGTTGGTCGAGCCCCACCGATCCGTCGCCATGAAGGAGGAGGAGAAGGAGGAGGAGGTGGAGGCGGAGGAGGAGGAAGAGGAGGCAAAGGAGGAGGAGGAGGACACGACAGCAGCGACGCATTTACACGCGGACGGCGGCGAGGAATCTGCGGCGTTGGGGCAAGACTAACTCCGCCACCGAATCGGATTCGGATGAGAAGGAGGGCGAGCACCGCCAAGACATCAAGCGGCAGCCCGCGACGAGGAGGAGGAGGAGGAGGAGGAAGATGACGGCATTTATTTAGAGTTTTGGATATAGGGCTTCGCGCCATTAGACTATTATAATTAGAACTAAATATGTAATCTTGAACAAAATATGCTTTGTAAATGTTATTTTAATTAATACATATCCCGCAAATTACAAATTTGCTTTCATATGTTCTATTTTTTAACTAATTATGCTTTCATATGCTCTGCTTTTTTAACTAATTATGCTTTCATATGTTCATGCGAGATAAATTACAATATTTATTATGTTCATCATCAACTAATATCGGGAACAATAATATCATCGTCGGTTCTATAGTAAAACGGCGGTGAAAATGGTCTTATCACCGCCGGTTTTACTATAGAACCGCAATAATAAATCACTACGGTTCTACATGTAAACCGGCAAGTAATATCTTCTTATCACTTGCCGTTCTCTATTAAACCGCAATGATATTACCTCCATTGCTGCGAGAAATTGAAACTAATCTTATCACTGCTGATTGAAGTTTGAACCGCGGTGATAATATTATCACTTAGGCTGAATTTGGAACCGGTGATGATATTATCACCGGCTCGGACCTACCGCGATGATGGGGGTCATGGATGAGGCGATCAGTAGTAGTGAAATTCTGTATGAACATTGACATTCCAAATAAGCCTAGTCTCACTATTCCATCCTCAACAAAGTGCAAGAATAGGAGGGACTCATTGTTGGACTACAAACAATTATAGTTCAATATGTGGTATTACTGCAATGCACACCTTCCTCAATTGCGCACACAACTTGGTTTTTTGCCTAAGATATCATATGTCAAGACTCGATGACATACTGATTTAGGTCTGTCCCATTCTAGACATATGGTTATATGGTTTAACCCAGTTCATTGGCTTATAAGGTTAAGTATTTAATTGACTAAGGCACTTCAAAATAATCTCTGAAACCATTATCAATCGATTCACATAGAACCTCCAACCCAATGTCAAACAAACTCACCATTATGACACACAACCCCTTGCCACTTGCCTCAATCTAAATCATTTACCACCCTAGTTTATTACTGTGTAACACATGCCATCAACAACTCAACAACATTGTGTGACAACACATGACACACCATTTTTCAACAGATATTCCATAGACCATTAGTCAAGTTGAATTTGCACTTTCAAAAAGATACCATTTATTTGTGGCATGGCTAAGCATACTAAGCACATTCTAACGAACCCACATTAGTATTATAATAGTAACCAACTAATAAATATTAATCTTAGGGTGACAAATAACCACGGTGTAGCAAAATGACAATGTAAGTATAATTCGAATGGGTTGAATAACTAATTCCAAAACCATTTCAAGACTGTTATAAAATGAATATCATGTAATAATTTAAATCAAAATAGCATTTGTAAAACTAGGTTTAACATATTCAAAACACAACTTGCCTCTAACAAATCATGATCTTGATCTGGACCTTGCACTTGAATCAGCTCTTCACCTTCAAACGCCCTCGGTACTTCAACGCCTAAGCAAAATGAATGGTGAAAAACAAAATAAATACAAAATAGAGACTAGCTCAACTTCAAAAAATGAAATAAAATACATTCGAGTGTAGAGCTTGATTTTAGATGAATTTAGAAACTTGAACTAACTCAACCGGAGTTCATGTGAAAGAGAACGTACTCTCAAAAGATTCACCGGACAATTAAATCCTAGAAAAAGAGAGAGAGGAAAATATTCCCAGAATATCCGCTAGAGATATGACAAGCATGCTCAAGCTTATTTTCTAATTTATAACAGATTTCCAAAATTCCAGAAATTAACTAGAGGCTAACATGTGGGCCCTTGGTCTATAGACCAAGTCCACAAAAACTAAGCCTTGTTCGTAGTGGACACGACTCATGGCTTGGGTCACTAACATGTGGACCTCTTGTGTTAGAGACAAGATTCACCAAGGACTAGGTCTACCTAGATTGATTCTGGTATGCATGGCTGCTAACTTAGCACCACATGGTTGCCACATCGGTGACACATTGACAACGGGGCTCAGGGACCTAAGGTTACTAATAACAAGCGGCAGTGTGGCTGCAGCAACCTTTGAGTCGTACCACTAGCAAGAGCATCATAAGGTGATTCTACTTGTGTGCACATCATGAGCAACGACATGGCATCGGCGATGATCATCTTACCCACAACAACGGTCCGGGGAAGATGACACTCACATGAGGTAGAGCATGACATAAGGATGCACATGGTGTAGACCAAGAGATCAGATATTCACCAATAATGATGCAATCTAGTGAAGACTCCAATAGTGGTACGTTCAAGAAACCTCAAAATCAAGTGAAACAACGGCAACTAAGGTTAGTGCTTTGGACGAGGAGCTCTATGCGAAGTTAGTGCACCTTAAATAACACCCTCATCATTAATGTAGTAACCTGTTTAGGTTGGTGTACATGGCGGACATGGCATGGACACAAAGTCCATGGCTCACACGAAGACGATGACTATGACACGTGGGCCCCACCTATTTTGACTCCGTTGAGATGCAACATGGGTTGGGCTATGGCGTGCGACTTTATCTGGGATGGGCTAATGGATTTGGGCTGGCTAGGTTGAGTTTCGGCATGAACACTATTCCTGCATTTTACCTTGGTTTTTCTATTTAGAAAATGCAGATAATACAAATGAACTCCAAATAAATAGAAAATAGACACAAAAAATTCAGAGAAATTTTTTAAAATATTTTAGAGCATAAAGACCCCAAATAAAATAATTTTGATAATTCTTCACATGAAAATTATTCATATTAAATCATTTTCAACTTAGGACAATCGATATTAAGCTTTAGTGAAAATATAAAATTGTGAAATTTTTGGAGGGCTAAAATGCATAAAAATAGTTTCAAAGAGGCAAAAATTAGGATGTTACATCTATGGATGAATCAACTAACTTTGGTTGATAATTAATCAAATTTTAAATCCAATTCTACTTTTAACATCCCAAAATTTGGTTAAAAGTAATATTATAATGTTATTTGTGCATTTCTATGAATTTTCTAAATTTTTAGAATTTTCTAGAATTTATTTGGAATTTACTGTGCATTTTTTAATTTTGCCTTTAAGGATATTATTTTAATCTGTGAAAAATTTAAATAAAGTTTTGTCAAAAATATTTTATTTGAGTTCCAAATGTCTTAAAATATTTCAAGAATTGTTTTGAGTTTTTTTCTATTTTATCTACATTAGTCCATTTTCTAGAATTAAATTAAATTGAAAAGTAAGTTAAAAGCAAATGAATAGTGTTAGGATCTGGTCCTGTGTGGCCTAGCCTGGTTCAACCCAGTCTAGCCTAGCCTAGTCTTTCATGTGTCCTGATCTGTTGTGGCCAATTTAATCCTGGTTGTTCATGGTTGATTAGGCGATTAGGGATCCTAGGGTTTTGTTGAAACCCTAAGATGTTCTAACCGTCGAATTAAGTCAGAATGGACGTGTAGGATTTCTTCAAGTCTCACATCACGGTAACCATTGGATAACAGATACGCGGTCAATTAGGATGACTCCATGTCACATCGACGAGTTCGTCTCCAATCCGACATCGCATCCGTGTTTGCCTTGACATCTGCGCATAGCACGGCTCCAAAGAGGGCTTTAAAAGCCATGTTGATGCTACCCCAAGGTATTCTCATCTCCGCAGCACCTTTTTGCTCAAGCGCCAAAGCTGGACTCACCGTGGTTGCCACAGGGAAGCTCATCAAAGACGCTAGGTTGTGCCACTATAGTTCTAGCATGTTTCTACTGTCGTTGAAGACTTTCCATTGAGAATGCTATCGGATTTGAGGTCGTCGAGTTCAGAGCTTATAGATCCGCACTGCCTCGGTGTGATTTTGCCATTATTTCGTCGTTTTGTCATCATCTTTCTCAGCACCGGCAAACATGGTATCAACCCTAAGTCAAATTTCAAACTAGGGTGGTAAATAATTTAGATTGGGGCAAGTGGCAAAGTACAGTGTGCCAACGTGGGCCGAAGGGCAGAGTGTATGTGAGAGTCTTGCCTTAGTCATCTTAAGGACTTTACCTTACAAGCATTTGAACTGACTCAAACGTGCAACCACATGTCTCATATGGGACAGACTTAACTAATAAGATTACCGATGTCTTGGCATGTGATACCTCAGGTGGATTATCATATGGAAGCTTGCTTACATGGAAGTGTGGTTATAGTAGAGGATGTGGTGTACTACGGTCCACATCAATCTAACATATATTGGTCCTAACCTTCACCTCCATTGAGGGAAGGAATAGTGTATGGCTTACAGGAGGTTCAGTGTTAAGATAAATGTTTCTAAAAGGTTTTGTCATGATCACTCTATCGACACACCAAAGAAAGCATGTTAACTACATGGCAACAAGAGACGATCATGTTGTGTGGGTAAAGTGCTTAACCTTTGTAGGGTGTAAAATCTATTCGGATAGCCGTGCTCGCAATATTGAGCAATGCTTGGGGATTACAATCAAGGGTTAGATTTTATTAAATGAAATCTTGGATGGAAAGGCTAGAGGTTAATGGAAAGTTTGAAATTTGACTTAGGGCTGATACCATGTTTACTTGGAAATGTAGAAAACTACTATTATTGTTATTTGTTTTATTGTCTTTGCAATCTATTTACTGTATTCATTTACAAATGCTACTTTTCTGCAATAACTATGATAGCTACTCCTTTGTTATAAGCCTTGCATATAATTATGGTATAATTGTATTATGTGCACAACTTGTTTATTGCTTTAAGTACTCACTCTTGCCAATAAGTAAATCACCAATTGAGATAGAGTCTACATCAATTCTTGAAGAGGAGTACCAGGAGGAGATGAATGTTTAGGGTGTGAGCTTTGTCAGTTGCTTGTGGTATACTGAGGTGTTTATCTATGTTTTCATTCCGCTATAGTTTAACTTGTTATTCAGTTTAGCCTTGTGAGGCATATCTATGTAAGTTGACCTTAAGGTCATTCAACAAGCATTACTTAATATATGAAGTCTTTTATTATGTTTCCATTGTGTATGCTTGTGATATTCATCTATGTTGAGCCTATGTATGCTAACACGATCCTAGACTAGTGCGATATACACAGAGGGTCCGAATTTTCAAATTCAGGTCCCGACAGAGGTGGTATCACAGCCATACTGACTGTAGGTCTTGGCTCTAGATAGTCTAGTCATCTCTATTGGACCTTCAAAATTATAAAAAGAGCTCGAGATACCGCCCATACCAAAAATCCCTTTCAATCCATACTAAATTTTCGATACGCACGCAAGCAATATTCTTCTATCGCATTTCATAGTAAATAACTCCTTCCATGACATTTTAGTTTATTCAATTTTTATAGTGTCACAAGCAGCTGCAAGGCACAAATTTATGTGAATACTTCGTGTTCCAATACATGCACGAAATCTTAGGTTCTACAATAATAGACAATGACGTAGATGTTTGTCATGCTTACATTACACCTTGATTCACACCACTTAATTTCTATATACTCTGAGATTTATTTTTCCTATTTATAGCACTTCAAATTGCCTACGGGAGGACTACTTCCTATTGAAATTGAAGCCATTCAGAGACAGCTCACCTACTATATCATGAAGAAAATCATCAATAAAAAGGCAAGTTTCATGACAAAGACAACAACGATCCAGTCATCCATACTCATGTTACACATCATGTGTCTCCAACCAACACCAAAGACTAGTAGGCTTGTAGGTTAGAAAACTAGTTTAGTCTTTTATTATTTAAATTTTTTCTCATTACAAAGTGTAAATTGATTACAAATTGTAAATTGATGTTTCATTATGGCTAATCTTATGTTACTTCGTGTATACATCTGTTACAATGTGTATGATATATATGTTCTATGTGTATGTTGTTTTAGAGGGCACGGCGAGCGCTGTCTGAGGATAGCCCGAAATGCGAATTTTTTATTTTGTTGTCTAGAGTTATCAATGACGGTTTTTGGTTAGAACCGTGTCGGGACCCGAATCTACAAATCCGGACCCTCTGTGTATTCTGTACTAGTCCAGGATCACGCTAGTACACACAGGATAAACAGGTTGAAGTACCACAATCATACACAGCGGAATTAATAATAAAGTACTTCAAACATGAATATAAACGAGTTACAAGACCTTATGGTCACCTTACAATAATTCGCCACGCAGGGCGATAAATATCAAAGTAGCACAAGTTCAATAGCAGAAGCAAAAGTACGATAGTGAAACCCCTCGTAGCCACAGGCAACCGACGAGGCCTAATCCCTAATCCTCCTGGCCTTCGTTGAACTCCTCTTCCCAAGCTGGCATAGCTTCTTCTTCTGAGGTTGTTGTTGAAGCAAGGGTGAGTATACAACATACTCAACAAGTCATGCATAATGCAGATCTATTACTACATGCATGGCTTAGTCCAAAGGAAAGGCTTAAGTGGTTATTTTGCATAAAGCGGCATTTCTTTTAACAGGTAATCCTATTAGATGAAAAGCGGTAAAACCAATATTATTAATAATTAATTTCTCAATTCTTTTTCCAGAGTTTGGCACACACTCGGTTTCATTCTCGATCTTTGGCACCTGACCACCCATTCCACATCTTTTATTTTTAAAATCTAACCCTTGATTTGTAATCCCGAGCATTGTCCAATATCATGACGCGCTATTCAATAGATTTAACACACACTCTCTGCAGAGGTTGTACACTTTACCCACAGATACTGATCGCCACCACACGGGTGATTGATTGCAACAAAGTCTTTCGGAGACTAACACTTAACCAGTGAACCTCTCCAGTATTGCCTTTCTAACACTTCCCTCACACAGAGCCAAAGTTTAGAACAGGCAGATACAGTTGGATGGGTACCAAGCCGCAGCATAGGTACGCTCCCCCATACGGTTACATTTTGGTGTAACTGTCGCCCCGAGGTGTCAGAGGAAAGATATTAGAACCCTACTAAACTAGGTCCGTCCCATTCCGGACAAGTGGTTGTACGAGAAACTCAGTTCAAAGGCTCGCAAGGTGAAGTCCTTAACTGTCCCGGGCAAGACTTCCGTTTCATATTTCTCGACACACAGCCTTCACAGTCTTTAATACAACCCGTTGCCACACAGCCCACCTGGCACGGAGCCTTCTTGCCACTTGCCTTGGTCCAAAACATTTTCCCACCCCGGTTTGCATTTATGCAACACATGCCAATGCCCACTTCATTGCACGAGTAGAACCACACAGGTCGCTATCCCAATTCCATCTCATGACATCGTCGCATTATTCCAAAATGCGTTTCATAATTGTTTAGTCAATATTCTTTTGCAAATTTGAAAGTCATTCCACGCATACAAGCATACTAAGCAGCTAATCACGGTCTAGCCTCTCGTGTTGGCATTAATATTGCAACCAACGCTAATTACATCTTAGGGTGACAAGGTTTTCAGATCATACAAGTAATATTAACAAGGTGACATAAACAAGGTAGGTGCATTATCTATTCTTCCCAAATTATTCAATAACATTTTTAGTTAACATAGCATGCATAATTTAAATTAAAATACATTTGAAAATCTAGGGGCAATATGGTCAAAGCATGACTTGCCTTCGAATAGCAGTTGATTCTGGTCTGGCTCTTGCGATGGTTCTCCGAAATCCTTCTCGACGGCTTCCGGCAATTCGGAGTCTACCCGTATCAAGCAAATACACAATAAATACACAATACAGACAACAAGCTAAATTTTAAAAATAAAATAAAATTCACTATTAAATAGTTCATATTTTTACAAATTTTTAGGGACTGGAATCACTCAAATCCGAGTTAAGACGCAAAAGTTATAGCCTTTACAAGTTTTGGAAAATTTAATAAAAGAAAAACCGAATTAATCTTATTATTTTCCTATTGAAAATCCGGTTAATCCTCTCGACGACACGTGTCGGCACCGGAATTAACCACGTCGCTCTCGGTCACTGACATGTGGGCCCTCGGGTAACGTCATGCTGACGTTAGCACACCCGGGGTCACCCCACTGACAGGTGGGCCCCATGAACAGTGCACGGACCAACAGGAGGCTGAGACGCGGCGCACATCCATTGGACCACGCGATCACCTACGCTCCCGCCCGTTAGATCCAAATCCAACGGTTGGTCTCTATGCGTCCAAACCTACACATGCGGCAACATCCACGCCGCTCATTTCAAATCCAACGGCTCGGATTCGGCTCGGCGAAAGGCCTGACCTAGTGACGTGGACGCACCGGCGCGATCGGATGAAGATCCAACGGCGGAGGTATACCGAGCGGTTTCCTATACACCGCACCTACGTGGCTTAATCTCAGCCGCCAAGAAAGAATCGAACGGCCATTATCATGCCTTCTACACAGCAGCTATGTGGATGCACCGAAGCGGTCAGATGAGAATCTAACGGTCATTTTTACCCGATGAAATCCCGGTCTAGCGCTACAGAGGAAAGAACGTGTCATTACCTTGGTGGTCCGATGAAAATCCTACGGCTACCGTTACCCAAGCAGTTTCCTATTCACCGAATATACGTGGCCGCATCTGAGCCGAACGTCTAAGCATCGACGACCATGGCTCCACGCGGCTATACTACCGGAAGCTACGTGGCACAGTCGTGACCGCAGATCTAGGATTCAACGCACATTATCAAAGGTAACCTACATGAGTACGTGGCCTTACGAGAGCCGCACGATCACCATCTAACGGACCAGATCAAACCATACCGCTTCAGCCTAATTCGAAAAGGAGGACGCGTGTCTTTACCTCGAGCGTTGGATGGAAATCTGACGACGGAGGTGAGCTGCGAGTCGTCGAAGGAGAGGCGGTGGCGCTGGTTGCCGGACTTGGGGAAGACGAAGTGGGCTTCGGCGTTTCCGGGCGTCTCCGGTCGGAAGAAGTGGCCCACTGGACGCGGCGTGTCACAACGGACTCGGAGCAGGTCTTGGTTGCGACGGGGAGCGGCGGACGGCGGCGGAATACGGAGAAGAACCAAGAAGAGGGAAGAGGCTACTTCGGTGAGCTCTCGCGTGGGCTACGGTGGATGGCAGAGCACGAGCAAAGAGGCAAAATGGGCGGAGTGAAGTGCTGCATGCGATGGGCTTTAATTCCTGCACGGACAAGGCTCGAGTTGCGCGCAAAATCCCTAACAAGATCCTCGGCGACCTACCGGTGACGGCGGTGCACAGTCACGCCCTCCCGAGACTGCTCGGTCACATCCCGCCGTTCGATCGTGATCCGACGGCGTGGAAAAGGTAACGGTTCGGCGATACGTTGACACGCGGTGAAATCTCGACCACGGCCACGCCGATCCAATAGCCCAAGAAGCGACGCGGCGTGGCGCATCCACGCACTGCTCGACGGGATTGCACGGTCCGGAGTTGGCGGAGCTAGGGTTTTCCGGTGCGAGCACAGTGTTGGGCTCGGCCCGACACTGTAGCTAATGGATTTTCCCAGTTTTGACAATAAAAATAAATCCAGAAATTTAAAAGAATTATTTAAGGCACTAAAAATACCCAAAAAATTCTAGAAAAATTCCAGAAAATATTTTAGGGTATTTATGGTTTAAATAAAATATTTTTGTTCATTTTTGATAATTACCTTTTCTGATATTCAATTATTCAAGCGAAGGATAATCTAGATTAATTTTAATTAAATCCAAATAATTCCCAAAAATTCAGATAAATTCAATTAAATGCAAATAAATTTTTAATTAATTCACAAAAATTTAAATAACTCCAAAAATTAAAATTGGTCAAATTTCGGGACGTTACAAACCCACCCCTTAACAGAATCTCGTCCCCGAGATTCGAGACCTAACTAGAGAATAGGTTTGGAAACTCCTTTTTGAAATCTTCCTCTCGTTCCCATGTGGTCTCGCTTTCTGTGTGGTTGCTCCACTGAACTCTGCAGAAACGGGTTGTCTTGCTCCTGGTTTTCCGATCCACTGTATCCAGAATTTTTATCGGTTGTTCCTTGTAGGTCAAGTCTTCCTGTAGTTCACCTTCTCCCAGTGATGTTTGCTCTTCAGGCACTCGGAGACACTTCTTGAGTTGCGATACATGAAAGACATTATGTACTCCTGCTAATGATTGAGGTAACTCCAGTTGATATGCGACCTCCCCCCTGCGGCTCAGGATCTTGAACGGCCCCACATATCGTGGTGCGAGTTTACCCTTTTTGTGAAACCTCTGGACTCCCTTAAGAGGCGTAACTCTGAGATATACATAATCTTCAGGCTCGAAGCTCAAATCTCTGCGGCGATTGTCCGCGTAACTCTTCTGCCTTGACTGCGCGATTTTTAACCTTTCTCTGATCAGTGCTATTTGCTCTTCGGCTTCTTGGAGTATATCTGGTCCGAAGACACGACGCTCACCAGTCTCATTCCAATTTAACGGCGTCCTACAAGGTCGACCATACAATGCTTCGAAAGGCGACATCTGAAGACTAGCCTGATAACTGTTGTTGTAACTAAACTCCGCATACGGCAAACATTTATCCCAAGTTGATGTATATGCCAATGCACAGGCTCTTAACAAATCTTCTAATATTTGATTGACCCTTTCATCGCCCATCTGCTCATGGATGATATGTCAGATCAAGTTCAAGCGGGTGCCCATTGTTGTATGCAATTTATCCCAAAATCTTGAGGTAAATTGGGTACCTCTATCCGATACTATCTTCTTTGGAACTCCATGTAAGCAAACGATCCTTGCCATGTATAACTCTGCTAACTTATCTCCTGAATAGGTCGTCTTTACCGGTATGAAATGCGCGACCTTGGTTAAGCGATCCACTATGACCCATATGGAGTCATAGCCTCCTTGCGTCCTTGGAAACCCGGTAATGAAATCCATTCTAATTTTTTCCCATTTCCACTCTGGTATTTTTAATGGTTGCAGCAATCCTGCCGGTTTCTGGTGCATAGCTTTGACTCGCTGGCATACATCGTATAGTGCTACGTGTTCAGCAACCTCTCTCTTCATATTTGGCCACCAGAATCTCTCTTTTAAATCTTGGTACATTTTTGCACTTCCTGGGTGAATCGAATACTTGGAGTCGTGAGCTTCCTCCAGTATTAACTGCTTTAACTCCTTTTTGTTAGGTACGCAAATGCGCTCTTTCATCCACAACGTGCCTCGTTCGTCCAGTTTGAATTCTTTTGCTTGCCCTTCCTCCATCTTGGCTTTGATTCGCTCGATCTTCTCGTCATTCTTCTGACCTTCTCTAATCTGGTCTTCCAAGATGGGCTTTACCCCTAAAGCGGCTACGAATCCTTCCGAACAACTTCCAATTTCAACCTCTGAAAATCCTTGCACAATTCTCCCTGGCTTTCTCCCACTTTCATATTTCGACCATGACTTTTCCGATTCAAGGCATCAGCCACTACATTGGCCTTGCCGGGATGGTAGTGGATACCCATGTTGTAATCCTTGATCAGTTCTAACCATCTTCTTTGCCTCATGTTCAGGTCAGATTGGGTGAAAATGTATTTAAGGCTTTTATAGTCTGTATACATCTCACACCTATTGCCAATAAGATAGTGACGCCATATCTTCAGGGCATGCACTACGACTGCTAATTCTAGATCATGCGTCGGGTAATTCCCTTCATGCGGCCTTAATTGCCTTGATGCATACGCTACCACCTTTCCGTTTTGCATTAATACACATCCAAGCCCTTGGCGTGATGCATCGCAGTAAATATCAAAACTTTGGTGCACATCTGGTTGCACTAACACTGGTGCTGATGTCAGTCGTTTCTTCAATTCTTGAAAACTCTTCTCACCATCTAGTGTCCAAACAAACTTCTTCTCTTTCTTAAGCAATTGCGTAATTGGCCTGGCAATTGTCGAAAACCCTTCTATAAATCGGCGGTAATAACCAGCCATCCCAAGGAAACTTTGAATCTACGTAACCGTCTTTGGCGATTCCCAATGTAATACTGCCTCAACCTTACTTGGGTCCACTGCAATTCCCTCCGCGGTTATTACATGCCCTAGAAAATCTACCTTACTCTTCCAGAAGTCGCATTTACTGAATTTTGCGTATAGTTATTGCTCCCTTAACATTTCCAGCACTAATCTCAAATGTTGGGCGTGCTCTTCATCCGTCCTTGAATAAACCAGAATATCATCTATGAATACGACCACAAATTTATCTAAGTATTCCATAAATACTTTATTCATTAGGTTCATAAAGTATGCTGGCGCATTCGTCAATCCAAACGACATAACTGTGAACTCATAGTGTCCATATCTTGAAGAAAATGCAGTCTTGGGTATGTCTTCAATCTTGATTTTCAACTGGTGGTATCTTGACCTAAGGTCAATCTTGGAGAATACTCCTGCTCCTCTTAATTGATCAAAAAGATCATCTATCCGGGGTAACGGATATTTATACTTTATCGTCACTTCGTTAAGCGCACGATAATCTACACACATCCGAAAACTCCCATCCTTCTTCTTAACGAAAAGAACCGGTGCTCCCCAAGGTGACGAGCTCGGCCTGATGAATCCTTTTTCCAATAACTCCTCAATTTGCTTTTTCATTTCTACCAACTCTTCGGTGGACATCCGGTATGGTCTCTTTGCTATTGGTGCAGTTCCTGGTACTAAATCGATTACAAACTCTATGTCCCTGTTTGGTGGCATTCCTGGTAATTCCTCGGGAAAAACGTCCGGGTATTCACTGACCACTGGTACCTCTCTTATACTGACGGTCTCTAGATTGTTTACTAACATCTGTCCTTCTCGAACTGCCATTGCTTGAAATTCCACTTTTCTACCATCAGGGCTCTCAATAGACACAACTCTTCACCCGCAATCTAGTACGGCCTTATGCTTAGTCAACCAATCCATTCCCAGGATAACATCCAGGGTTTGGGTATCTAATATAATAAGGTTCACTAGGAACTCTACCCCTCTTATTAATAGCTTAACCCCAGAACATCCGACCTTAGAGCGGAGTTCTGATCCAGGGGATTGGACTAGAAATGTACTTTTAAGGTTAACCATATCCAGATCATTTATCACAGCAAAATCCCGAGAAACGAACGAATGTGAAGCTCCTGAATCGAATAATACTGTAGCTGGCATTGAGTTGACAAGGAACTTACCGAGCACGACGTCCGTAGCATTCTGGACTTCGTCTGCGAAAATATGATTAATCCTGCCTCGCGTGAATGCTTGAGGTGTGGCTCCAGCTTGGGCGGGTCCTCGGCTTCCTCCTTGGGTAGGAGTTTTAGCTGGTGTGTTCCCTAAGTTGAAGCGCACTGGTGTCACTCCTCCTTTCTTTGGACACATGTTGGCGAAATGCCCGGTTTCATTGCAATTGTAGCAGCGTCTTCCCGACATCCGCCGATTCCTCCGCTCGATTAACGATCCCGACCGGGTCCGGGAGTTTGTCCTCTTGGCCTCGGCATCGGTGGCGGTGTCGACATCGGTTCCTAGCTGAAATCGTGCTGGCTGGGGTATCATTCTTGTTTCTCACGACCATGGCGTCCTCCTTGCTATGCCATACGACGCTTATGTTATCATCAATCTCCTTGCGCTTATCCTCCAGTATGAGTGCCTTATTTACTAACTCTTGAAAATCCGGAAAGGTGTGGGTAATCAATCCCACCGCAGACCATTTATTAAGGCCCTTCATAAAACGGGATTGCTCGGCCTTATCGGCCACTACGCCTTCGGAGCGGCGTGCAAGTTGAGTGAATTTATTCAGATAATCAGCCACCGTTCGCCTCCTTGCTTCAGCTCAATTCCTATTTTTTCAACTCCATGATACCCTCCGCACATGGTATTGATTAAAAGCTATGGTGAATTCTTCTAGGTAATTTCTGCGGGTTTTCTGCGATGCAAGAGTTTTCCCACCATTCGTGGCGGTTCCTCAAGCCGTGAGAGGCATAAAGCACCTCTCATTTCCATCACACCGGGTTATATGCGTTTTTCTATGGTTCTCAACCAATCATCCGCCTCTAACGGGCTAGCATTGCTCGAGAAAGTAGATGGACGTGTCCTCATGAATTCGGACAATCTCGAGTAAGGACGTGGCCCATTGTTCACAAAGCTTGGTTGTTGGCGCATCGCTGGGTGTTGATTTGTTGTACGGTTGCCATCATCGTCAGATTAATCGCGTTTGTGCGCGAGAAAAGCTCCCAGATTCTCGCATGTCAATCGGCGGTCTTTTCATGTGGTGGTGTATTGCTCGACCGCCTCCGGACGTGAACCATCGCCTCCGGCTCCAAGTGTTGTAGTATTCACCATTTGCTGTTTGCCTCAACGGTTTTAGAGATGAGAGGAAAGAATAGGCAAGTAGAAGAACTTATATGGGGAAACAAGTGTAACTTAAAACCTTTAAACATTAAAGCATCGATAATGGTGGGTGGTTTTAGATGGTTTCTTACATAGTCCGATTCTAGTCGGTTTCTCCATAGGTTTACTATGCGTTAGAGAATCACTTTCAAATGATGTAATAATAACAGAGAATCGCATTAGAGGGAGCTCTACCAACAGCCCTTACATAGTCTAGGACTATGCAACCATAATAATACCACAAGCATCACATCAAATAGTTCCATACATCACATCGCACATCTAAGTTCGAAATTTAAGACGCGACTCAAAACAGGTGAGTCTCAACGCAAAAGCTTACTACCACGACTCTGAAGGAACTCACTCCTCCAACCATTCGGGCTGCGGCTCGCCGATCACGTACACTGGCGGGTGAGCTAGCATTGGGGCAAACTGATCCCCATGACCTCCCACTGGTGCTGCTGGGGGCACCACTGGCTGCTGGTCCTCTGGCGCGGGCTCCTGCTCCTCCTCGTCCTCGTCGTCAAGCTCCATGACGGCCTCAGGCTCTCCGTGACCGTAGAGAGCCTCCTCCAACTCGGCGATCCTCTGAACGGCGTGCTCTCTGGTCTCTCGCAGGGCCACCTCGGTCTCCTCCAAGGTGCGGAACACAGCCTGCAGCTCTGTAGTCGTAGCGTCCATGACCTCCTCCTGAGCCGCGGTGAACCGGCCCAAATGCATGACGGCAGCTTCGTCCTCCAGCTCCAAGCGCGCTGAGGGTCCTCTCTGCGTCTTGGTGCACACGAAAGCAAGGTCCCACACCAGAGTCGAGTCCTCGCTAACCCGACGCAGCGCTACCCGGCACACTCAGATGCCCGCCAGAGCTGGCCTCGCTTCACCGCGAGGTGGAGCGACGGCCGGCACGCTGCGATGCTCACAGCGTACAAGGTGAGGGTCGCCTCCCAACCGCGATTGATCCCACGACCACCCAGTGGGACCAGAAGAGGGCGGTCGAAGCCTCCCAAAGACTGGAGCATCCTCCAAAGCTCCACTGCTAGCCTCCGTGACACTCACCGAAGAGTGAACCATCCGTGATCCGCCAAAGCAACGCGTCGAACTAAAATTTTAAAAGAATGCAAAAGTATTAGCAAAATACAAAGATAGGTATGAAGTGAGGATGAAGAGATGAGTCGAGATTTCATTGATTATTCTTGCCCAACTTTTATTCTTTAGAAATTAATTTTTCTATTCCTCCAAGACGGCGGCCTAACTAGGGTTAAGTCCTACAACAAGATGGCTCGATATCAACCTGGTCGGGACCCGAATCTGCAATCTGACCCTCAGGTATTCTCAGACTAGTCCAGATCACGCTTAGTACACACAGATAAACAAAGTTGAAGTACCACAATCATACACAAATGAATTAATAATAAAGTACTTCAAACATGAATATAAACGAGTTACAAGACCTTATGGTCACCTTACAATAATTCGCCACGCAGGGCGATAAATATCAAAGTAGCACAAGTTCAATAGCAGAAGCAAAAGTACGATAGTGAAACCCCTCGTAGCCACAGGCAACCGACGAGGCCTAATCCCTAATCCTCCTGGCCTTCGTTGAACTCCTCTTCCCAAGCTGGCATAGCTTCTTCTTCTGAGGTTGTTGTTGAAGCAAGGGTGAGTATACAACATACTCAACAAGTCATGCATAATGCAGATCTATTACTACATGCATGGCTTAGTCCAAAGGAAAGGCTTAAGTGGTTATTTTGCATAAAGCGGCATTTCTTTTAACAGGTAATCCTATTAGATGAAAAGCGGTAAAACCAATATTATTAATAATTAATTTCTCAATTCTTTTTCCAGAGTTTGGCACACAGCCCTGGTTTCATTCCTCAGTCTTTGGCACACAGCCACCCATTCCACATCTTTTATTTTTAAAATCTAACCCTTGACTGTAATCCCCGAGCATTGTCCAATATCATGAGACGCGCTATTCAATAGATTTAACACACACTCTCGCAGAGGTTGTACACTTTACCCACAGATACAATCGCCACCACACAGTGATTGATTGCAACAAAATCTTTGGAGACTAACACTTAACCAAAGGAACCTCTCCAAGATTGCCTTTCTAACACTTCTCTCACACAGAGCCAAAGTTTAGAACAGCAGACATAGCTTGATGGGTACCAAGCCACAAAGACAGTACGCTCCCCATACTGTTACATTTTGGTGTAACTGTGCGCCCGAGGTGTCGAGGAAAGATATTAGAACCCTACTAAACTAGGTCCGCCCCATTCCGGACAAGTGGTTGTATGAGAAACTCAGTTCAAAGGCTCGCAAGGTGAAGTCCTTAATCGTCCCTGCAAGACTTCCGTTTCATATTTCTCGCACACACTTTCACAGCCTTTTAATACAACCTGCTGCCACATAGGCCCACCTCGCACGGAGCCTTCTTGCCACTTGCCTTGGTCCAAAACATTTTCCCACCCCGGTTTGCATTTATGCAACACATGCCAATGCCCACTTCATTGCACGAGTAGAACCACATGTGTCGCTACCCCAATTCCATCTCATGACATCGTCCGATTATTCCAAAATCGTTTCATAATTGTTTAGTCAATATTCTTTTGCAAATTTGAAAGTCATTCCACGATACAAGCATACTAAGCAGCTAATCACGGTCTAGCCTCTCGTGTTGGCATTAATATTGCAACCAACGCTAATTACATCTTAGGGTGACAAGGTTTTCAGATCATACAATTAATATTAACAAGGTGACATAAACAAGGTAGGTGCATTATCTATTCTTCCCAAATTATTCAATAACATTTTTAGTTAACATAGCATGCATAATTTAAATTAAAATACATTTGAAAATCTAGGGGCAATATGGTCAAAGCATGACTTGCCTTCGAATAGCAGTTGATTCTGGTCTGGCTCTTGCGATGGTTCTCCAAATCCTTCTCGACGGCTTCCCGCAATTTGAGTCTACTCAAGCAAATACACAGCAAATACACAATACAGACAACAAGATAAATTTTAAAATAAAATAAAATTCACTATTAAATAGTTCATATTTTTACAAATTTTAGGACTGGAATCACCAAACCGAGTTAAGACGCAAAAGTTATAGCCTTTACAAGTTTTGTAAAATTTAATAAAAGAAAAACCGAATTAATCTTATTATTTTCCTATTGAAAATCCGGTTAATCCTCTCGGCGACACGTGTCGGGACCGGAATTAACCACGTCGCTCTCGGTCACTGACATGTGGGCCCTCGGGTGACGTCATGCTGACGTGTTAGCACACCCGGGGGTCACCCCACTGACAGGTGGGCCCCATGAACAGTGCACGGACCAACAGGAGGCTGACACGCGGCGCACATCCATTGGACCACGCGATCACCTACGCTCCTGCCCGTTAGATCCAAATCCAACGGTCGGTCTCTATGCGTCCAAACCTACACACGCGGCAACATCCACGCCGCTCATTTCAAATCCAACGGCTCGGATTCGACTCGGCGAAAGGCCTGACCTAGCGACGTGGACGCACCGGCGCGGTCGGATGAAGATCCAACGGCGGAGGTATACCGAGCGGTTTCCTATACACCGCACCTACGTGGCTTAATCTCAGCCGCCAAGAAAGAATCGAACGGCCATTATCATGCCTTCTACACAGCAGCTACGTGGATGCACCGAAGCGGTCAGATGAGAATCTAACGGTCATTTTTACCCGATGAAATCCCGGTCTAGCGCTACAGAGGAAAGAACGTGTCATTACCTTGGTGGTCCGATGAAAATCCTACGGCTACCGTTACCCAAGCAGCTTCCTATTCACCGAATCTACGTACGATCTCGAGGCGAACGCCTAAGCATCGACGACCATGGCTCCACGCGCTATACTACCGGTTACGCGGGCACGAACCGTGACCGCAGATCTAGGATTCAACGACATTATCAAAGGTAACCTACATGAGTACGTGGTTTACGAGAGCCGACGATCACAATCTAACGGACCAGATCAAACCATACCGCTTCAAATTTAATTGAAAAGGAGGACGCGTGGCTTTACCTCGAGCGTTGGGTGGAAATCTGACGACGGAGGTGAGTTCGAGTCGTCGAAGGAGAGGCGGTGGCGCTGGTTACCGGACTTGAGGAAGACGAAGTGGGCTTCGGCGTTTCCGGGCGTCTCCGGTCGGAAGAAGTGGCCCACTGGACGTGGCGTGTCACAACGGACTCGGAGTAGGTCTTGGTTGCGACGGGGAGCGGCGGACGGTGGCAGAATACAGAGAAGAACCAAGAAGAGGGAAGAGGCTACTTCGGTGAGCTCTCGCGTGTGCTACGGTGGATGGCAGAGCACGAGCAAAGAGGCAAAATGGGCGGAGTGAAGTGCTGCATGCGATGGGCTTTAATTCCTGCGCGGACAAGCCTTGAGTTGCGCTCAAAATCCCTGACAAGATCCTCGGCGACCACTTAATGGCGGCGGGCTGATCGCGCCCTCCGAGACTGCTCGGTCACATCCCGCCGTTCGATCGCGATCCGACGGTGCGGAAAAGGTAACGGTTCGGCGATACGTTAACACGCGATTTAAATCCTCGGTACGGTCACGTTGATCCAATAGCCCCGCAGCAAGCAGTTTACGCAGCGCAAGATCCACGCACTGCTCGATCGGGATCGCGACGGTCCGGAGTTGGCGGAGCTAGGGTTTTTCATGAGCAGTGTGTTGTGGCTCGCCCGACAATCGTAGCTAATGGATTTTCCCAGTTTTGACAATAAAAATAAATCCAAAAATTTAAAAGAATTATTTAAGGCACTAAAAATACCTGAAAAATTCTAGAAAAATTCTAAAAAATATTTTAGAGTATTTAGGGTTTAAATAAAATATTTTTGTTCATTTTTGATAATTACCTTTTCTAATATTCAATTATTCAAGCGAAGGATAATCTAGATTAATTTTAATTAAATCCAAATAATTCCCAAAAATTCAGATAAATTCAATTAAATGCAAATAAATTTTTAATTAATTCACAAAAATTTAAATAACTCTAAAAATTAAAATTGGTCAAATTTCGGGACATTACAAACCGCCACTGATACTAGGAGTATTTGTTGCGCTTCTATTGAAAAACCGCCACTGATACAAGAATATCTATGGCGGGTTGTGGATAGAACCACAATAGATAACCATGTATTTGTGGTAGTTTGTGGCTAGAACTGTCATAGATACATGGTTATCAGTGGCGGTTTTTGGTCGGAACCGCCACAGATAATATTATCTGTGGCGGTTCAAAAACTGCCACTAATAATCGAGGATTATCAGTGGCACTCAATCTGTGGTGGTTCAAAAACCTCCACTGATGGCGTTATGAACCGCCGCAGATGACCTTTTTCAAGGTAGTGTATGAGCTTTGCCCACCTAGTTGTGATGCTTTGTAAACCTTCCTCTCAAAGCAATGAAATTTTAATTTTATCTTATATCTTGCAAGTTACATTCCGCACCTTAAATTTCTACAATTTACATAACGCACTTTAAATTCTTGTAATTTACTTTCTGCATATTTGGATTTGACTCCCTCCTTCTAAATGCTTGTGGATTTTATGCTAATTATGAATGATTGATTGATGAATTTTCTTCAAATCATATCCTAATTATCTAGACAAACTTTGTTTTAATTCTTGCAAGAATTTTTACTTGGTTCTTTTTTGCAACTTAAGCTTTGCTTCCTCTCCTACTTTCTATAGTTTTTTTGGATCTAGGACATGTAAGAGGTTGAGGAACTCATCTAAATCATGTCCCAACACAGCAAAATCTATTAGAACTCATTCTTGCTTAAGTTATAAATACAACACCATATTCTTGATTTTAAATTACTATTTTTTAGGTTTATTCTTGCAATTCCTTTTAGAATCATCCACATCATTCAACTCTAACAATAAATAAGCATTTTCACAAATAAATTCTAACGAGAACATAAATACTATAAATAAAATTTCAGCAATAGGTATACCTAACTAATTGATCTCTACAAACTCTACACACCAATAAAGGATCAATACATGGAAGGAAAAAGAAAGATATCCATGACAGTCTTAATTAAGATGTAAATCATTATTTTAGGACCTGAACATAAGTCACTATCATTAAGTATCATGACATATCCAAGATATGACAAAGCCAAACACCAAACACATTATTTAACAAGGCATAACCAAATCTAAGGTTGTGTCTGTCTAATTATAGGACGAATAAAGCCTTATTGAAAGCTAGATGCCAATATTTGACGAGTGTAGAGCAAGTGGAGTGATTGTGCTACATCTCCTTCCCATATGCCGATCTGAATGTATCTAAAAACATTTAAACAAACAAGCGCCAATCCAAAACTTACCAAAGTGCATCACAACATGAAGACAATACATATAGCTAAATCATGACAATGCATATTCTACACCATTATCTTTACATAAAGATGAAAACATTAATTTAACTGTCTTATCTCTTCATTTATGCCATGCATCATGCATTCTCATAATGCACATCACATAGCTTATACTAGTATAGTTTTTCTGATATTTGAAGTACACACGGATGATAGTTATCTCGGATATGATGATATGCATCCGACGGATACAGAATATCCTCTCATTCTTATCCATCCCATGGAGTCTGGAGGGGCTTAGTGCCAAGTACCAACTACATTCTACCAAGTGAGTGCCAACGCCAAGTGCACCACAAGTAACTAAAGTGCATTCATTATTAATTTTAATTATGTACAATGCAACTATAGTAAATTCTTATACTATTTTCTTCACATTTTGGTCTTTCATGCTACCACTACAAGTGAGACATAGAGGCCCTAAAAATACACAAATTACCTCCGTATTATTCCATCATGAATACTCGA
Organism: Guadua angustifolia; assembly: GCA_036346375.1. NCBI lineage: Eukaryota > Viridiplantae > Streptophyta > Magnoliopsida > Poales > Poaceae > Guadua > Guadua angustifolia. Next base: position 54,688,625 of record CM070504.1, on the reverse strand, counting down.
TAAAAAATATGCAAATGTTATGAATTATACTTATGCAAAATGAATTATTTACATGAATTATTTCTGCATCTTTTTATCATCACCATAAACATAACATAACATGCATAAAAATAGTGGTAATTAATTTATGTTAACCATCTAGGATAGCAAGTATCAAATTTAATAAATTTCAACACCAACATGTCTCACAACCAACATCTTTATACAATGCACTTGACTCTTTACCCATGTGAAGCAGAGTGGCATGAAGTTGAGGCCACTTCTAAAGTCACACATCCAGAAATAAAATACATACATCTCAAAACAATTCAAGCATAGCACAGACATCAATTATAGCAACGTCGTACCTACGAACAACCCCAATTTTTGTTTCTTATCCTGAAAACCACTCTGCTACCCCTCTGGAGAGCAACTTCAAATATAACTCCAAATAAAGCAAACATGGACATTTATGAAAACTATAGAAAATTATATAGCTTTTTCTAGTTATTGAAATAATTTAATTCGGCATCTAAAAGTCCTAATCCGCATAATACCGAGACTGCATCCAGACACGATCAGAATCTATACAGCTTGCTTCAATAGGTCATAACTTTTAAACCACTTAACCAAATTTCATCTTCTTGTACTCTAATAAAACTTTGGACAAAGCTCTACAACTTTCGCAACAACCATGACCTCTGGAGCAAACCACAAAAACCCCAAATCGTTGCCTTAAAGTTGCATCTAATGCTGCTCGAGAACAAAGAATACTCCAAATAGAGTTTTCCAACAAAATTAAGCCCAATGACAGCACTAATGCAGGGAAAACTACCATGGCATCTCCAAATTACAGAACCAACACCACCACAAACAACTTAAAAAAACTATATACCTTCCCCTAGAATAATTGATAGTCAATGACATCGATGGTTCCTTCCCCGTGGATCACGTGATCCATGGTCCTCCTCTCCTCCAATCCACCACTCAGGGCAGCACACGTCAAGGCCACACAAGAGGATGCTGGGGCTATAGAAGGTGCAGCATAGGACTGGAATGCAAGGGAATAGAGAGGGGTGGCTAGGAAGATAGGGGGAGGCTGGGGGTCTCCAGGGGTGTGGCTGGGCTAAAGGCTGAGGGGAGGGATGGGGCAATGGTTAGGTCAATGTCTCCCCCCTACGGCCAAAACCAGCCACTAGTGGCCCAAAAACAGCACATGCAATCCCACATTAGCCCAAATTGGTTCAAATCTATTTCGGACATTATAATCATAGTCCTAAGGTTATTTTCTAGTCATGGTTCAAGTTTCAAAGTTTGGTTGGATCGATCAAAAGTTATTTAGGCTTCTTTGTGGTCAAAATTTCTGAAATCTCTTGTTTTGTGTAGCATGAATGTTAAGCAAGAAAGATCACTCTTTTGGGCTTTATTTTGAAATTCCTCTTAGAATCATGACCTTGAGGATATTAACTTTCTTTATTTCAAATTTCATCAACTTTTGATGAATAGATCAAAAGTAATTGATGTTTCTTGCAGCCAATTTTTTGAAAGTTTTGCTTTTGTGCAGCAGTGGATGTTAAGCTAGAAAGGTCCCTCTTTTGGATTTTATCTTGAAATTCCATTTGTAATCACAACCCAAATGATGTTATCTTTCTGTGCTTCAAATTTCAATAATTTTGGATGAGTAGATCTAAAGTTATTCATGTTTCTTGATGACCAAGTTTGATTTTTCTGCTCATCCTTGTTGCTGAAATTCTTGCTCCTTTCTTCCTGCTTTTCATGTTCTTAAACCTAGTGTTTGCTCCATCGAACTAGTGTTCTAGAAGAGGTTTTTGAGGGAAAAGTTTCTTGGCTCCTATTCATTCCCCCTCTAGTCGCTGATTTCTATCCTTTAGATATCAATGACTGCTAGCACAAACTTATCAATGTAGTTGATGGATGTAGAGATCGCATGTTTATATGGGTCACTAAATACGGATATTTATACGAGAGTCCCTAAAAGAGTTACAAGTCCAGACCATAACAAAACCAACCACAACATGTATTTGTCAAGCTGTAGAGATCGTTATGGGGTTAAATCAATAAGGGAGAACGTTTGTACAACCGAATTACTGAGTTATTCTTTAAGAAAGGCTATTCCAATAATGTTGATTGTACCCGTGTGTTCATAAAGAAGACCCAGAATGGATTTTGTGTCATCTGAGTTTACATCATTCATTTATATATCATCAAAACCATAGAGCACATAAAGGAAGCAAGTTTTTACCTTATAACATTGTTTGAGATGAAAGATTTAGGTAAAACAAAGTATTGCTTAGGCATGTAGATAAATCAATTCCCCGAAGAATTTTTTGCACCAATCTACCTATATGAAGACCCATATGGATAAACCTCATCCTTTAAAGACCCACATGGTAGTCAGACCCCTTGACGTGGATAAAGACCAATTCAGATTAAGGATGGCAAATGAGGAAGTCTTAGGACCTAAAGTTCCATACTTAAACATCATAGGAGCACTTATGTATCTTGCAAATTGCACGAGAGCTGATATTGCATTTTTAGTAAATTTATTAGCTAGACACAGTGTAGATCCAGCTAGAAGGCATTGGGATGGTATCAAGACTTTACTCAGATACCTCCAAGGTACACATGATCTTAGCTTATTTTACCGAAGGACCAAGACTCAACCATGGCCATTGAACCCGGAATAACACCTCAATTCTCTCAGGTATATCTGTACTAGTCCAAGAAAAGCTAGTACACATAGTAAACAAAGCTGATACCACAACATGTCATATGAAATTTTATTCATTTAATTATCATAGTTTTACACATTGTAAATGGCTCATAGGCCAACTAAGAAATGTAGTAGCAGAATGCAAAAAGTAGTAGGTGACGTGGAATTAAAATCCCACTTTCTATTTAGGCCCTTTTTTTATATAATCTGTGACTATGCGTCAACTAATAGGCCTGTTAAACCTTCGATCAAAACAAAAGAGGTTAGTAACGGAGAATTCACTTAGCTCCAGACTCATCCTTAGTTGTATCTTGGTCACCCTCAAGCCTCCAGGCGAACCAACACAGCCTATTCAGAGGACTAATCTTGTGGAGCAAAAAATTGTAAACAATCTACTGCCTAGTCATCCCACTGTTCACCATTTTTCCAATTATTTTTACAATGTCCTTCAACCTCATTGGTGAGGACTAGCGAAACATTCTCCCTCCTCGCCTCGGCCTTGGTCCAACTTGGGGCCACTTTTCAGGTAAAATGGAGATGGCTTACCCAGGAATTTTTGAGTAAAACCACTCCTTCTAGAAACTATGGCAAGTACCTTTGGTTAGAAGAGGATGATATTGCGAAGCCATTTTATCTTGAGTTAGCATATAATGCCATTATGGGTAGACCTTCACTAACCAAGTTTATGGCATCAAACTCATCATGCATACAAGATTTTAAAGATTCTTGGTTATGGGAACAACTTCACCTTGACTATTCTTGCGAATAGGATTACAATTTATAAGTGTTCCTCCTAGTCCGTTTAATTATTTATCTGTCACATAGTAATTAAAACTTGGTGATATTCGAGCTCGATGCCTATCTCACTGAATTCCATGGTAAGATTCTTGTGTGCTGGTGCTAGTATATGATGGAAAAGCCATAGCTTTTGGATAGTGTGTACTATTCACATTGTTTGGAACATGGGGAACTTGTAAGGTTCAAATTCCAATGTTGTCCTTTCATAACACACTCCACTTTTTGGAACATGCTAATTATCTTCAAAGAATTTGCAGTCCTGCAATTCACTACAGGGGAAATTGATATTGGAGTTTTTCCTTTGTTTGGCTAGACTTCAACGCATTGCAATCCTACATATTTTCTGTACTATCTCAAACAATACTTTTGCACTCTCCTATTGTCCTACAACCTATAAATCCTGTTGGATTCATGACATTGCCATCTCACTTGTGCAGTTCGCATGCTGTTCTATAATCAGCTATTGGTGAATCTAATGTAGGTTTCAGATATTTCCTTCATGGGGCCTTTCACAGAAGCTCTCTCATGTAATTGGGCCAAATAGAGCACGGGAAGTGTCACTAACTTGCATGCCGGTCACTGTTGAAATGGCGAAGTGAGGACTTGTTAACTACACTATGCATGATAGTCAGGTGTTGAGTAAGGCGATAGAGGTTGTCGAGGCCATTGCGAGGAACAACCGCAACTTGGCGGTGTTGTACAAATTGGTTATAAATGATAGGCTTTAGTTGGACATGGAACATGCTAGAGTTCTTGAAAAGGTGCAAACTTATAAATTGCATGGTACATAATGCTTATATATAGCTTAATGTTGGTACAATCAACTTTTATTGTTTAAATTCTACATGGTGCTCAAAGCATTTGATCTCGCAATGGTAGCTTGTGTATGGCCCATGCTGCATTCAGTTTGTTCTATACTGAAATTTAGCTTTAGAAGTAATGAACTGACATCACCTTCCCTATTTCTCTGATTTGAAAGCTTAGAATCTATTAGGCTATATTGAAATTTGGACAAATATCACTATCTTTGTTAGTCTACTAAGGCTACTATTATCACATTTAAAAAAAAATTGATTTCAACATTAGATTTTTACCACCTGATGTGAATCTATGAGGGCTTGTTCATGTTGGCCCTTCTTTAGACAACACAACAAAGTAAAACACTCCACTTGAATCCATACTGTTGAGTTCATATGATTGCTGCTACGGATCTCAGTTGATTCAATGTAAAACAAACTACATAAATGTGCAATATATCTGTATTCCACTAATCCTATTGCACCATAGATTACAGTTGAAAAGCTAACAATTATCTATATCTTCTTCATAGTCCATGTCATCATCATCATCTGAATAACTATACTCACCACCATCACTTTCGAACTCATCATCTTCATCTTCTTCGTAGATGTCATCTTGTGATAAATTTATTGGATTTGCCTCGACAGCTTCAGTGGCAGATTTAGGTTTGTTTGTTCAGTGTCCTATCATGACCATCTTCTATTATGTTTGTATTCAATGCAACTGTAATATCTTCATTTTCTTGGCATGTGTCAGGACTAGGTTTATTTGATTCAGTAATATCACTTTCTTCTTCAACTGGAGGTAGGTCATACAAATCACGAGGTTTAGTCTTAACCACAATGTACCATTTAGAATCTCTAGTGTCTTTCACATAATATATGCTTCCGCAATTGATCCTTCAAGGCATGCTTTATTTTTTACAAATGACTTTAACCTACGTAGGAATCATTTGATGGGATAAATCCATCGATACTGCATAGGTCCGCCAGCCATAGCTTCCTAAGCTAAATGGATCGGTAGGTCAAGCCTATGCACCACTGCCATGTGTCGGCTAGAGATTGGTCCACGTGTTGTTCTGTGGTGCTGCCGCGTGTCTAGTGACATTAGCATGACATCATATTCAATTTTTCTGTAGAAAAATATTTTGGTCGAAAATGATTTTGGCACTGACATCATCATGATGTCATAGATACTATTTTCCAGTAGAAAAATAATTTGGTTAAATCGGGTTTTCCAATTTTCCTTTTTTCTTTTATTTCAAATTTTGTTTTGCTCGTTCTCCCTTATACAAAATCCGATTGACATGATTCTAGTTTCTACAAATTTTTAAAATTGAGATCTATTTAATGGTAAATTTTATTTAATTTTTGGAGTTAATTTTGCTCTCTGCATTTGGTATTTGAAGGGGTAGCCTCCTCCTCTTAAAGGTTGTAGAAGTTGTTGTACTCCTTTGAGTTTTGCCCACTTTGTTGTGAGGCTTTGTAAATCTCCCCCTTCCAGAAATGTAAATCTTTTTTATTCATGCTTGAATTTACATTACGCATTTGCTTTATGTCTTAAATTCAGCATTTAAATTCCTTCAATTTACTTTCTCGCAATTTGGATTTGCCTCCCTTCTTTCTAAATGTTGCTGATCTAGGATGTCTTGAGTGTGCTTATATGATTTTACATCTCTCTTGCACCCTAGAATAGACTAGAGATCAAGTTTTCTATCAAGTTGCAACTCTGTCCAGAACTTATTCTTCGTATAGTAGTCAGTGTTTGATTTTTAGAAAACTCTAGAAAAATAATTTTTAAGCGATTCTTATTGTAGAAGGTGCGTGACTCCCATATCCATTTGTGAAACAATTGGGGAGTTCACTGGTTACATCGCTTAGGCGCAATGAGGTAAATACCGAGCCCCAAACTCTCTGTTTGAAGTTCCTGACAGTCCTTGGTATTTGATATTTCTACGAGGATTTTTGAAGTGGTTTCTAGTAAAGTGCTTCACAACTCATTTTCTCACAAGGAGAAAAATTCCCAAAATTTTTAGAGCAATAGAAGTCAACCAACCACCTGTTCCAAGTGAGGACAATTTCTAAAAAATCTGCCTTTGCTTTTGTGAAAGTAACTTTCGTGATTTGGCTTAATCTCCTTTCTAAAAGTAAGGGTTGAATTGATTCCTTTTTGTTTGGATACTTAACAACCAGGACTGTGATACAAAAAAATCCCCACATATTCCGTTGTTCTCATCTATGCAAGTTAGGGGTACACATAGTTGTCCAGTTGTTCATGATTTCTTTTGCGTGATCTTTTCGAGGTCTTAGTTAGAGTATTTTGTAGAATTTTTTTTATTTTGTAACCATTCACCCCCCTCTATTCGCTATCTCGATCCTTCAATTTCTTACACCGATCTTTAGATGGCATCTTCGTGGTCGGCTTCACCAACTTGTTCGATCTATACAACCTCAAAGCGCTCGACGCGTCACTCAAAAGATGTTGAACAATGTAAGTGTGTGCAATCACCATCTACATTTCTAACGCACCGATAAATATTATATATATCATCCTTGATTTTGTATATGTAGATACATGATCCTAGAAGCAATAGCAAGGGAACAACCGGTGGGTTTCACCGACCCACACATGGTGTCCAAGCAAACCATGGATGAAAATAAAGAAGTCATCCACGAGTACGTGGAAAAAGTAATTCGCTCATTCAACAAAAATTCATACTTTTACCCTCTGACCCGAGGTAAGTGTTTCGTTCAGATGCTATACTTATTGATTTCTACTATATATCACACCTCGCAGTTAGGTTCAGTGACCATGACAACATACCTGTGTAGGTATCACTGGGTTCTACTCATAATTATATCGAGACAGAACTGGGTAATTTACCTTGATTCCAAAAAGGATGGAACCCACGACTTGAAGCCTTTCAAAGATTTACTCGAATCGACGTTCCGTGCCTACAAAGTTAGGGGAGGGCCACACAAGAAGGGCCCAGCGCGACTCTAAAGTATACTTTTAACTTTTTGGTATTCGATAGTACGCAATAATCCTTCACACTCCATAATAATACCTTCAAAACTAATTAACCTATTATGTTTTGGCAGTATCACCAGTAACCAAAGGACACTGACTTATGTGGATTCTATGTTTGCCACAACATGGCACTACTTGTTGGTTCACAACAGACCAATGTAGAACAGGTCTGTCAATCTTACAACAATTAATTGTCTCCAGTTATCAATTTATATACACGCATGACTTTACTCTTCTCATCGGCAGGCTTAGCAATGCGCTGAATCAGTGTTGGAACAGAGTGACCTGCTAAATATTTGAGGATAGCTCTGTGCCTTCTTCATGCATGAGGTCTTAAATCCAAAGCGCAGATCCCACTCAGGGCTCAACTGATAAATTGTGAATTTGTTACTTACCATGCATTCAGATTAATTTGTGAACTTTGTGCTGTGAATTTGTCATTTGTACTTCTAAATCCAATTGGTTAGTATATATGTGAGTTGATTTCTGAAATGGATGCGTTGTACATATGTTGTAATGTGCGATCTGAGTTGATTTATGAAATAGATGCACTGTATATTATGTAACATGTAATTGGAGTACATATTTTAAATTTATGTCATAATAATATGCTGGTGATGCTGTCTATGTCTTTTGTTTCAGGGAGCATGGCTAGCATTTCCTAAGACTAACCAATAAATTAAAATTTAGTAAAAAATAAAAAATCAACATCACAGACGGTTCTAACGAAGAACCGTCTGTGAAGAGGCACACATTACAGACAGTTCCACTACGGCACCGTCTGTGATGAGGGCATCATTATACAGACTATTTCAAATTGGAACCATCTGTGATATGTGTCTCTTCACAAACGGTTCTTCGTTAGAACCGTCTAGGATAAGCCCATCATCACAGAGGGTTCCTAAGTGGAACCGTCTGAGATGATTCCACATCATAGACAGTTCCAATTTGGAACCGTCTGTGATGAGTTTTTTCACAGACGGTTGCAAAACCGTCTACAATGACTCTTTGTCATCACTGACATTTGAATACAGATGGTTTACAAAACCGTCTGTGATGTGGTTTACGAAACATCTGTGATGATCTGTTGTGCAGTAGCGTTTGCTCTTCTGCCTTTCTTCCTGTCCAAGATCATAATTTCTTTGATGTTAACTGAATGCAAAAGAGAAGTTGCATTAATAAACTAGTACCACATAAAACGTGCAATGTGTAACGATATCTTTCATATCTGACTCCTTCAACAACTTATGCATATTTTTTATATGAAAAGGTTGAAGATATGAACAGCAGAATAAAAGTACATAGATCCCAAAACAATAACAGTGGCCATGAAATAACCTAATTATCCCAGACATTAAAAAATTCAGACCTATTAGTCTTATTAACTGCAGTTTAAAAATTTTCTCGGAAGCTATTACTAGTAGGTTGCACTGTGTTGTTGATAGATTAATTTCTCAGCAACAAACTGCATTTATTAAGGGTTGTTATATCTTGGAAAGTGTTGTCTGTGCTCATGAGATCATTCAGTGTTGCAAAACGTGGCAATAGTGGAATTGTCTTGAAGCTTGATTATGAGAAGGCATATGATAAAGTTAGCTAGGAGTTCCTTCTGGAATGCTTCATCTTATGGGTTTTAGTAATAAGTGTATTTCTTGGATTAAAAGTTTCCTTTACAAAGGCTCAGTACGTGTGAGATTGAATGATGTGGAAAGTAAATTCTTCAACCCAGGCAAAGGTTTGAGACAGGAAGATCCTCTCTGTCCTATCCTTTTTAACTTAGTAGTTGATGTTTTTACTCGTATGATTGATAAAGCCACAGCTAAAAAAGGTTTTATTAGAGGGCTCTTTATGATTTTTGTGCTGGTGGTGTTATTAGTCTGCAACATGCAGATGACACTCTTTTATTCTGGATAACCATGGTAACTATGCTAAAAACTTGAAGTTGTTGCTTTCTTGCTGTTGAAGTATAAGTGAATTGCTCACCTTTCCTCATCAGCTTAAACTTTTGGGTGAACTGGCTGGTGCATGCAACTCAATATTGTATCAGAGCTAAGAGGTCTCGAGTTCAAGACCCGGTTGGCGTAATTTTAAAAAATAATTGCAGCCCAGTTCTATTTCACGTCCTAGGCCTGAGGAAGCCTGCACGTGAGGGGGAGTGTTGAAGTATAAGTGAATTGCCCACCTTTCCTCATCAGCTTAAGCTTTTGGGTGAACTGGCTGGTGCATGCAACTCAATACTTGCTTTGAACAAAATCTCTGTTATGCGGATTAATTTTCTGAAGAGTGATTTTATTCCTATTAACATGATAGGGCATTGTACAATTTTCAGACTTGGCTTTATGAACCTATGCCGAAAAATGTACCGTGGGTACTGTGAGCTTGACATCAAAAGCTGACAGACAGTGCTAGTAGTTTTTAGAAAAAGCGAAGCATATTTGAAAACATCCTGAAATTTTAGCATTGACAGCAATGCATGCCTGCTTTCATTAGCAGGCGTCCTACCCAAACAAGCTTTTTTATAAAGGCTACAGCCGAGCACTAAAACATGTGTGCTTTATTATGGGTACATGTATTATCAGAGTGTGAATTTAATACAAGTATCTGAAAGTTTCATGAAACAGAAAGTTCTGTATTATCAGAGTGTATTATCAGAAAGTTTCATGAAACAGAAAATTCATGGGTACATGTATTATCAGAGTGTGAATTTAATACTGCACGAGGATAACATAGCAGGTCACAGCAAGTGACATAGCAGAACTGATACTAGTATTAAACTTTCTGTTTCATGGGTACATGTATCAGTTCTGCAAACTATGAATCCAACAGGGAAGAAGATCAAAAGATGCAACACACCAGCATAAGATCAGTCTAGTTCTCAAGTAGTCTAGTTGCTGTTAATAAAACTAGTATATGCAGAAATAAAGGAGCAGCTAATATGTAAAGAAGCAGATCAGATCAGATTAATCTATCCTAGACAAAAACTAATTCAGAGCCAATCGAATAGAAAGAAAGCACATCAAATCGGGTTGCATTGGCATCACATTTCAATACTAATTAATGTCAAAACAACAAAATCAAACAGAGAAGAGAAGTGGTATCATCCGAACCTGGTAGGAAGGAGATCTCAAACCCTAGCCATGCCATGTGTGTTCTCCCCACAACTCACCTCCACCTCTAGTCACCGTCTTCCACTGATATCTACGAGAAAAATAAGATGAGGTGAGGAACCCTAGTAGGAGGAGTAAAGAGTAGTGAGAGAAGGAGATAGAGAAGAGGACTTCATCGGTGAGTTCCCGCCGCCAGAGTAGGAGGAGGAAAGGCGTGGTGGAGACAACAGTTGGGTAGGAGATGTGGTCGAGAGAGATGATCAAGGTAACTATGTTTGGGTGAAGACGGTGAATTTTTTCTTCACCTCACAATGTTTATTACCCTCCGATCCTGCATTGGGCTAGTAATTTTCCGTTCATGCGCTATCCAAAATACTGCCTCAACTTAGCCTAGGGAAGTTTTGCACGGGCCAAATTCTCCGTGGGAAACGAGGGAGATTCCGGCCAAATCTCTGAACGGCAAAGGAGCACTTATATGGTTAATATTGTCCCTCTCTAAAAAATAGTATTTATCATTATTTACTTCTTTAGTAAACTGCCTTGGGTTTAAAAAAAACCTACACCGCTTCGGTAAAGCATTGATCAGCCGTGACGTCATTGACTAAGAGCACAACAAACGGCCACCACATGAAAACGCGAAGCTTGTTCACTGACATCACCACCTTTTGTACACAGACACGACAACACAAGAGATGCAAACAATTCGCGCAAAACCCATCCAGATTCATTGAATCCAACGTACCCAAAGCCTCCCTTTAAATCATCTCATCACCCACACAATTACGATTAAGCTAAGCCACACACGGCACCCTCCACCCCGCAGGAGGTTAATCATCGCCATGGGCGGCCTCTCCATGGACCAGGCCTTCGTGCAGGCCCCCGAGCACCGCCCCAAGGCGGTCGTGCCCGAGGCGGCCGGCATCCCGATCATCGACCTCTCGTCTCTCGCCGCCGGCGACGAGGCCAGTGTGGACGCGCTCGCGGCCGAGGTGGGCAGGGCGAGCCGGGACTGGGGCTTCTTCGTGGTGGTGCGCCACGGCGTGCCGACGGAGACGGTGGCGCGGGCGGTGGAGGCGCAGAGGGCGTTCTTCGCGCTGCCAGCGGACCGGAAGGCGGCTGTGCAGAGGAGTGAGGCGGCGCCGCTGGGGTACTACGAGTCGGAGCACACCAAGAACGTCAGGGACTGGAAGGAGGTGTTCGACCTCGTCCCGCTCGAGCCGTCGCCGCCGGCTGCTGTGGCCGACGGCGAGCTCGTGTTCGAGAACAAGTGGCCCGAGGACCTGCCGGGGTTCAGGTCGTCATCTGCAAACGTTGCGATACGCATTAATTTTCGTGCGCGTCTTCTAATTGTTGTGCAGTGGCGTTGTTTCTTCCAATTTTAACAAATCACGTTTATTGAATTAATCTACGCATACCATTAGGAATTTCCATTTATTCTACCAAGGAAAACAAATAGATTGGGTTGTTGAATTTCTTGAGTGATAAACAATGATTTAAAATGAAAACTGTTTGGATGCACTACAGGAAAAAACAATAATTTCGACAGCCAAAACAAAAAAGCATTCAACTTAGAGGATAGAGTAAAAAAAATTAGACATTGAAATTTACACCTAGGTAAGTGTTTTGAAATTGATAAAAATAATTTCTTAGACAATTTATGGTAAAAAAAGCGCCAACATATGATGCGAGGATATATCAACCAAACAACCTTTCATATTTTTTGTGAACCTCAAAATCAGTAACTATATATTGTAGGGATTGATATCATTAAAATAAAATAAAATTGTGCCGATTTTACTAAAGTAGTATTACAAGTAAATTAGTGTCAGCCGTTCTCAGATGTTAATCTCAACGCAAATTTGTGCAGAGGCGCGCTGGAGGAGTACGGCAAAGCGATGGAAGAGCTGGCCTTGAAGCTGCTGGAGCTGATCGCCCGGAGCCTGCACCTGAGGCCCGACCGGCTGCACGGCTTCTTCAAGGACCAGACCACGTTCATCCGGCTGAACCACTACCCTCCCTGCCCGAGCCCCGACCTCGCCCTCGGCGTCGGCCGCCACAAGGACGGCGGCGCGCTGACCATTCTGTACCAGGACGACGTCGGCGGTCTCGACGTCCGGAGGCGATCCGACGGCGAGTGGGTGCGCGTCAGGCCCGTGCCCGACTCGTTCATCGTCAACGTCGGCGACACCATCCAGGTACATACATATAGCAGATTAATTATTAGAAACACTGTTTCTTAAGAATTGTAAACGCTTTGCCTTATCACTTGAAATTGACTTTGCAATTGCACATGCATGTGTGTGGTGGTGGTAGGTTTGGAGCAATGACAGGTACGAGAGCGCGGAGCACCGGGTGTCGGTGAACTCGGAGAAGGAGAGGTTCTCCATGCCCTACTTCTTCAACCCGGCCAGCTACACCGTCGTCGAGCCGCTGGAGGAGTTGGTGAGCGACGAGAGCCCGCCCAGGTACAACGCCTACAGCTGGGGCGACTTCTTTAGCACCAGGAAGAACAGCAATTTCAGGAAGCTCGACGTCGACAACGTCCAGATCGCGCATTTCAGGAAGGACCTCGCCGTCTAGAACGAGTCCTCTCTGATAGAGGCGAGCGCGAGCGGCCATCATCGTGCAATCTTCAGAGACCATGTCGCCGCCGTTTGTGATATAAATAAAGAGGGTGTTATATATTAATTATGTGACAATATGCATTGGCTATGTCTTTATATACCAGGTTGTCCGCCAGTGTTGGAGATCTCTAGGTAATACCGGGGTTAACAGAATGATTATAGTGGCAAGAAGTTGCTGCATGGCTGGTTCTGGTTCTTAGCAATAGTTCGAAAAACGAAAATAAATATCGGGGTTGATGGCGATGAGCAAACGCGGCCCCGGCCCATGATTGAGCATGATGTTTTGTCACAACGATGGATAGAAAATGTCACGTAACATTAGCAGTTTATCACCTCGAGTCAGTGTCGTCGGGCCGGCTAGCCCTGCCCCACACCCTAGACTTTGCCTCCGCGTTTGGCTGAGCTCTTACTCAGCTGGCATCGTGGCTCCGTCATCATGGACGTAATGCCAAGTTAAGCAACTGATGGCACCTATTTGCATGTGCACGTGTCAATTCTATACCCACCACTGAATCATGCCTGTAAGAGATTTTTTGGACGCGTGTTTGATTCATTCACTACTACAGAATAGATCATCACTGCCGGTTCGTCCACGCCATTACTGCCGGTTATGGGCGCCAAGAAGATGATTGGTCGGCAAGTGATATTGGTTATCACCGCCGCTTAGGAACCGCAAAGGATAATAGATATCATCGCCGCTCATTATACAACCGGCAGTGATATTCGATTATCTCTCGCCGTTTACACTAGAATCCGGCAAGGATATCGATTATCTCTCACGGTTCAACATAGAATCCGCAGAGATATGTATATCTCGCCGCTTATACGAAGAACCGATGATATAGAGATCACCGCTTGCCTCGACCTAACCTGCAAAGAAAGGATTTTCGAATTTTAGATGATTATAGATTATTTATTTATGTATAATTGTGTTCAAATTAATACATATCGACTTACAAAAAATTCTCTTTTGTAAGTCCTCATATATATTGAATTTGAACCTGCAATTTTATACATAGGTAGAGTAATCTATGAAGTACATCTACAAATTTTTTCGTAGTTTTCGTGACTTTTATTAGTTGGTGTGCACGATGTGTACACGGGAAGGCCTGTGTGTACATGATATGTTGCCTTCAAATATATAGTATATAAAGCGTTATTAGATCATAATTAAAATATATTAAAGCATCACAATATTTAGTTTTTACAATAGTCTGCTCACAAATGTAGTGTGAGTACATCTCGCTCACTTTGGATCGAGGGTCATCGTGGAACTCGCCTTTGGATCGATGACTGTTTCACAATGAATCCAAATGATATGTTTTGAATTGCTAAAATTTCTCTTGGCAAGAATCGATTGGTTCTCATCTTGGAGCTTGTTATTGAAGAAAAGAGAAATTTAATTAATGATGATAGATGTTAAATGAAAGAAAAGTAGGCATGAATGTGTAATTATATACCATGGCTTCGTTATAGCCTATACTTTTGTAACAATTGCATGTAAATTTGTACATACGTAGTATGCGATAAACTATTTCCTCGGTCCTCGCCTCATGCATGCACTATCGCAGAACGGCACATCGTAATCGGTTCTTTTTATCATTAGAATCGGTTCTAGTCGCGATACGATGTCCTTAGATAGTGATGAGGTGGAGCTATCGTAATCGGTTTTGACCCGATCGTGATAAAACGCCATCGTAATCGGTTCTTTAAGGAAGTGATTGTGATGATATCATTGGAATCGTTCTTTAAGGGAAGTGATTCGATGATCCCATCATCGTAATCGGTTCTTTTAAGAAAAGTGATTCGATGATATTATCGTAATCGGTTCCACAAAAGAACCGATTTCGATGAGTGTGTCATCGTAATCACTTTTCTTAAAGAACCGATTCTATGATAGGTCATGTAATCACTTCCTTAAAGAACCGATTCGATGAGTGTGTCATCGTAATCACTTTTCTTAAAGAACCGATTCGATGAGGTTATCGTAATCACTTCCTTAAAGAACCGATTCGATGATGGTATCATCACAATCACTTCCTTAAAGAACCGATTCGATGACCCATTGGGGTGTGCCATTTTGCAATTTCTCCAAAAAAGCATAGATTAAAACAATATGCACAATATATATATCATCACATTCACAACACGTACATGTGATGCATATATCACATTCACGTAATGTAAACGCTTTAATTACAACACATATATATCATAGTCGCTCACAATAGACAACACAAACATGACAATCAAGACATGGACTTCCTCGATACATATCACATTGACATATATTATATTGTTTACATATGGACTAGTACGATGCGTCAGATCTCTAAACCTCGCCATCCTCTAATATAACTTCTAACCAAGACTAATCGCATAAGTGGTCTCGTGAAATTGTTGAGTGCTTTGTTGTCTAAACTCTTCGGGGATATTGATCTTCCGCAAAATGTAAATGATCAGATAATTTCAGTTTCAAAATTTCTATGTAAAAGGCTAAGTATATTATTATGCACGCACATAAAATTAGGGAAACATAGATAAGTATTAGGGGCAATCACAAAATAGACAGAACTACGAAAGGTGTTTAGAAAATATTTGGATTATAAAAGATTAATTCAAAATGAAAAAATTCCAAATGTGAGAAGCTAATATTCTAGTAAAGACATTGAGTAATGCCTCAATGCGCCGAAAGGACAAATGTAAAAGCTACTCCCTTCATGCCATTATATTTGTCTATAGCGTTGTAAAACGCTGTTCTAACGCCCACGCATCAATCATAAATTATAGATTTAATCAAGGATCAAGAACAATAGACACATAATGTAAGAGGTGAAATTCTCTCACTTTTTTATTGATTCTATCTTTTGATTCTCAAATAACAAATATTTTAAAACAGATACTCCTAAGGCCAAGCAAAATATAGTGATGTAATTTTCTACTAAAATTCAAATGGAACAATATTCTCGTCATGTAGCACCGCCTTTTAGAAGCTTCACGTTTTGGATTGGACCACACTAGTGTTTCATGTAGAGCTAACTAATACTAGTGCTTTTAGATAATGGCAGTGTTCCAATAGAATTATTTTGTATTATTTCATAAATCTAATACTTGGTCAGATAGAAAATTATACCTTAGGAAATGGTGTGAGTTGTCAACCACGATGAGCATGTATCGCATGACATAGAAGTCAAGAATGGTCACCGCTGCCTGTTGATGGCAATCGCTAAGAAAGAAAAGAAATTCAGCCCACGAAGATTAGATGTCAAAAAATTAATCATATATATGCTAGGCACTTGTACCTTAAATCGCTTATACCGCAGTTGTCTTGCCCTTTTTGTCGCCGTATGCCCTCCTTCATCGACATAGTCCGAGAAACCCCTACATACATTGGAGAGCACCATTGAGTCAAAAAATAAACGAGTTAAATTCCTCGATGTGTTAGGTTTCAATAATGCGCTTACTTCAGAAGGAGGCTTGATCGCAGATGCCATCGGTCTCTTCTCGATCGAAAGTTAAATGTGTAGATCGTGTTTTCACTCGGAACGAGGACGAGTAGAACCCAATGGTTGCTTATTAAATAAAATGTAGTGCAAGGAAATAAGTTCACGACGGTTTTAAGTGCGCATAAGTAATTGAATCGAAAAGTACTACTTACTCGTGGTACGGCAATACAATGAAGTCCTTCTTCGACTCAAATTTTGCAATACCCCTTGATGTAGGTAGCAACGAACCCTGCTGAAGCCTAGCCATGATCGCAGACACAAGCTCGGGTCGATAAACCCAACTTCGTAGATTTGTCACGCCGTTGTCTCATTATCCCGCAACTTGTGTTGAATGTGAGAAAACATAATGCAAAATCCTATAAAAGTCATGAGCGCAAGCTATATGGTGTGATACTCACAAACGCCCATGATCGTAAAGTAGAAATATCGATGGCTTTCATTTGGTACACACGAATAGATCCTCAAACCGACGGGAATGTTCCATTCTCTCTCATGTGAAAATGTACCATTTTATACTTCACGCTGAAGTCGACTCGACGCCTTCCCCTTCACCTTATCAAGGTACCATCCATGGAGGAGGCGAGTCCACTTGCCTAGCTCATTCAGCCGGCGATGCAATCGGGGGCTTTCCATGCTCAGAGGCCTTATAATCATACAGGTGCCTGTGGGCTGTGGCCGACTCTTCTTCCGGGCCAAGGAGTGTCCGAGGTCGGGCAAGGGGCTTTTCAGTACCTTAAGGGCGCTGTGGCTCTGGCTGGCTTTGCCCTCTTGGCGGAAGGAGTCTCTGAGGCCTCTTGTGGTTGTACGGGAGTCTCTGAGGCCTCTGTGGTTCTACGGAGCAGAGAGGAGGAGGCGCAAGCGCAGGAGCAGGAGTAGCAGGAGTGTGGTGTAGCAGAGCAGGATCAGCGCAGGAGCAGGAGCAAAGTGAGGAGCAGGAGCAGGATCAGCGCAGGAGCAGTGAGCAGAGCAAAGCGCAGGAGGAACCTACGAAGCACGATATATTTAACTTATCGCAGAGTACCGAATGGTAGAGAAGACGGAGGGACTTTTTACCTTGACCAAGACGACACCCGTCGTGGGCCACTTGATGAACGATATGCGTGCTTGCCCGAGAGTGGTGATATCTTCGGGGGGAAATCGAGCACATGTGATAAGAAGTCTTCGTGGACGAGTCCACCGCACCTCATGTAGCCCTTCCCCACAGTCGACCATGCACAGTTGTCGGTCTCTGCATGGAAATGCAACCCGCAGCAGCCTCGACGGAAATCCATCCTCCGTCAAGATGGTGAGTCGGCACTTCGCAGCACCTGCAAGAAGTGTACAACTTGAGGAAAACATTGCGGAGTTACACTCGTAGCTTGAACTCAGAAAATTAATTATTACCTTCACCGGGACCGGTCAGATCATTTTTGGAACCGCACTGATAGGTCGGGCACGACTTTCTACGAGAGTCGAGGGCATCCGCTCGACTGGGAAATCATCGCCATCATCTCGCCCTCAGCGATCCTCACGTGCCGCCATCTCCCTCATCTCCTCTTATCTCTTCCTCACGTACAAGATCTCCCCTCATCTCCTCCTTAATCTCCTCCCTTAGCCGCTCCCTTAGTGCGATGAGGCGCCCGCACGTGCTCGCCATGACCTTGAGTTGGCACTCGCAGAGTCATCTTGAAAGTAGGACTTCTTCGTGTGTCCCGCCTCACGGCAAGCACCCGCCTTATGGTCGGACTTCCCGATCGCAGACGACAGATGTCTCGCGACCCTTGGCTCAAGAAGGTCCCTCGTTCTTTTCGATGGCTTACCTCTTCCCGTAATAAGCTTAGTACTAATTAGATTTGAAATACAACAAGTTGGGTCAATTGTATTGTACTAAGTTAGATGTCTTACGATGGTAGAGACGACTTGAGCGGTAGCGGTGGTTTGCAACTACAAGTCGCCCGTCGTGGGTTTTTTTGTCCTCGCTAATACCCAGCTATGCGCTCGCCTCGATATGTGGGAGTAAGGCATCACCGTCCCGAGTTAGCGCGACTCTCGGCTTGTCGTGCCCACTCGCTTTCTTCCCTCATAGCCGCATGTACCGAGGTGGTGCGGGTGCGTGTTAAGCCTCCGACAGCGGTGTTCTCTCTCACCATACGCCGCAAGCGCATTCTTCATCCTCGTGAACTCCACCCAAACATCGTGGGTCACAAATGGATACTTCTAATGGTGTACGGCCTTTCAAAGACGCATTGCAGTGCATAAGGGTCTTGAAGTGCCTCAAGGCCACACCCATCCTATTCAAGGCGCACTGCCTCGCCAGAAGTTCATCGTCTCCGCTCTATAATCCATTTACTCTAACCTCGCCCCACAACCGATTCTTCGCTTCGCTCACGACATCCTTTCTCCAATCCTTAATTGTTATGGGCACTCTCCTCACCAATTGGCCAATAAATGACCCAGACGCTTCTTGTACTTAGGAGGGCCGTGCACTGGCATTGAAGCGAGAACCCGCGGCGTTCTCCTCAGAGCCCCTTTGTTTGGTCCTCGGCTCTTCCTCACCTTACTCGCCCTTGAGTAGTTGGAACCATGCTCGCCCTCAAGAAGACCTTCTACTGTTTCTGCACGAGCCGATGCTCTCTAGTTGTACATTTTGAGTTTTCTTATCCGATAAGGTCATATGTGTGACATGAGAGAAAGCAATTTGAAGCTACTATATGCACTTGACAATAAATCTTGTAAAGGATCAACAGATAATTCATAGTATGCAATTGTTCCAACAAAAGTCTATCTATTGACCAACTCGTATAAAAAACAAAAGCCCATTCCATATGACAAGTGAATTTAGCACTAGCAGATGTTTACTTACACCAACAAGTTTCAGATTTCACAACATCAACAGAGAATATGAGCATTAAAGTACTAATGCAAGAATAGCAACACAAGAAGGTCAAGTTAGTGTTTACATAACATGCAATATC
Organism: Guadua angustifolia; assembly: GCA_036346375.1. NCBI lineage: Eukaryota > Viridiplantae > Streptophyta > Magnoliopsida > Poales > Poaceae > Guadua > Guadua angustifolia. The sequence continues at coordinate 54,669,092 of CM070504.1, read as the reverse complement.
TCGCTGACCAACTAAATACGCACTCAACGATAACCCCTAATCTCTAAATAGGTTTGGTCCTATCTCATTCGAGATAGAGTGCAAGTTTTGTTGCCAGTACAACTCAGAGAATTTCGCAAGATCTTTCGCCGTTCTCCGTGATACACGCCTCGACAACAGTCAAGAGGGTGTGTATCCGGAGAACACCAGGAAACGCTATCAAATCAACTCGGTTGTACAACATAGCTCAGAACTTGCCCAACCACATATCCTCGAACTCGCCCAAAAACGGATAATTCGAGATCGCCGCTTATAAATATGCTATTCCAAAGATATTTATAAATAAGCACTTTAACGGGAGACGAGGTTACGCAACCTAAACTCTAACATATGCCGAGATAAAACAAAAGTAATATGTTGAAAGTAAACACATGTCTAAACAAAAGTAATATGCTAAAAGTGACAAAGGATGTAAGATGTAACAAAGAGAAAAGTGATTATTAGAGTGCTCAAGTTGACAAAGGATGTAAGATGTAACAAAGAGCTAAAGAACATAGTATGCAATCTATAGTATAAATCAACTAACATAGAGCTCAAGTTGATTATTAGAGTGTTCTCGATGTCGGGTTGCCTTAAGAGGCCCTCCTCGCCACAATAGATGAGAACAGATAGATTTGTGACAACCTTTCCACAATTTCAATTCAATACTTGACAGTTTTAAGTTAATCAAATGTCACCAAACATGCACAGCTCAGAATCACTTAACTACTTTTATCGATAGTGGCGTAACACTTAAGCCCTCATGCAAGGTCCCCAAGTCAATATAATCGATTGCATGCGATATTAAGAGCAAGATTTTACTAATTATTCCAATTAACAATATGAAGGAGATTACATAATTCAATGGAAGCATAATTGACATAATCATAGTAATGAAGCAATTCATATAGCCGATGTCAATTGCTCTAAGAATCATGTCTACAAAACCAAAGTGGCCGATTATTTTTGTGCTCTCAGATTTTGGTGAAATTGAAGATTAGATCTTCAATCCAATCACAAAACGGCAAGATAATTAATTAGTAAGTTAGGCCTCAAACCCTTACCTTCCTAAGCATGCGAATGATGTATTTATAGAACAAGGTTTATCGATTAATAGCTCTAAGATCGATATTTAGATCAGCCTATTAATCGCCAAAGAATCGATTCAAGCATCAATGTTCAGATCAAGAGATGAATTAAAACTAGCTTAACCAGAGAGCATATTCAGATTAGTAACTCCTCAAGGACTAACCGAACCAGCATATATTGTTCAGATCGGTGTTAGACTAACCTAATATGCATATGATGTTCGCATCAAGATCGATTGACCGAACCAAAGAAGAAATACTAAGTGGCAGCTAGAAAATGTACTAATCTAATCGATGTATCTTAGACTAAGCAAGAGAATAACCATACATGATTATATATACACCAAGAATCTTATAGCATGCAAGATTACCAGCTCAAGGCCTAACTCGCAAGATTAATCATCATAATCATCAACCGCACAATATAAGCAATATAGCGCTGAATATTACCAAGAAGCATTTCACCGTGAATGACAATTACACTAACCAAGTATATCACAATTATATATATATACCGATCACAAGTTTGTTGTCACAAATCATCTATTCCATCCCCAGATATCCTCACGTAACACTTAAGCCTCATGCAAGGTCCCCAAGTCAAACACATAGATCGCCCTTTGCATTCACTTAAAAGAATAAGGCATGTATATGAAATACTTACGGACAAAGGCGTAACTAAATGCAAACGGCTAGGATTGGGGCGGGCGGGTCGCGCCGGCGTCGGCGTCAAGGGCACCACCGAAGCGAAGGGCGGGCGGCGTCGGCGCGAAGGGCACCGGGAGTGGGCGGCGCGGCGCGGGCGGTGGGGTGGCGGGGGCCTCGGCGACGGCGACGGGCGGGAGGCGTCCTCGGCGCCGGCGACGGGCGGGAGGCGGAAGGCGGGGGCGGGCGGCGGCCGCACTCGGCGGTTAGGGTTAAGATATACGGCGACGGGCGGGAGGCGAGAAGGCGGAAGGCGGGCGGCTAGGGCGCAGGAGAAGGGTCACAGCCGAATGGTTATGGGCCGGTTTTAAGAATTGCGTTAGTCATTAGTATCACTCTTTTAAGAAAACCGACATCGATGCTTAATCATTAGTATCACTCTTTTTAAAACCGACATCGATGCTTAACCATTAGTATCACTTTTTAAGAAAACCGACATCGACATTTAATCATTAGTATCACTCTTTTCGTAAAACCGACATCGATGCTTTATCATCACTTTTCTAATAGAACCCAGATGTTAGTCATTAGTATCACTTTTAAGAAAACCGACATCGATGCTTAACCATTAGTATCACTTTTTAAGAAAACCGACATCGATACTTAATCATTAGTATCACTCTTTTCGTAAAACCGACATCGATGCTTTATCATCACTTTTCTAATAGAACCAGATGTTAGTCATTAGTATCACTTTTTAAGAAAACCGACATCGATGCTTATCATTAGTATCACTCTTTTCGTAAAACCGACATCGATAAGCTTAACCATTAGTATCACTTTTTAATAAAACCGACATCGATGCTTTATCATCACTTTTCTAATAGAACCTCGATGTTAGTCATTAGTATCACTTTTTAATAAAACCGACATCGATGTTTTATCATTAGTATCACTCTTTTAACAAAACCGACATCGATGCTTAATCATTAGTATCACTCTTTTCGTAAAACCGACATCGATGTTTAACCATTAGTATCACTTTTTAATAAAACCGACATCGATGCTTTATCATCACTTTTCTAAATAGAACCCCCGATGTTAGTCATTAGTATCACTTTTTAATAAAACCGACATCGATGCTTCATCATTAGTATCACTCTTTTAAGAAAACCGACATCGACATTTCATCATTAGTATCACTCTTTTAATAAAACCGACATCGATGCTTGATCATCACTTTTCTAATAGAACATCGATAGTTAGTCGTCAAGATTACTTTTTTAATAAAACCGACATCGATGTAGTTTATTGCACTATTCCTTTCGCACATCTCGCAAGTTCTGAATTTTCAGCATTTCATCAAAGAGAGAAAATGCCATAACTTTGTCATACATTGTTGAAATTATTAGAAATTTTGAAGAAACATATTTCAGATACCGCAAAACTTTTCATAAAATAATTTTTGGAAAAAGCGACCTCATTCAAGAAATATGCCAAAATTCATTTCAGAGACATGATTTGTGCGTAGCGAGAAAAGTCAAAACTTTTTCAAATTAATCTGAATTGTACTAAAATTTCCGTAAATTAACTTTCGACTATTTACAAGCTTTCCCAACAATAGTTTCGCTAAATGGAATTTTTTTCACAAATTATGGCACAAAGTGCAGTATAAAGAGAAATGGCATGCATTTCCATCAAGCCTCCAAACAGCAATTAATCACCTTGGATTTACAATACTATTTTACATACATTATAATAGTCCATTTATTTACAATATTGCCCTTCATGATGATCTACTCGCATGTAATTGGCTCCATGTGTGTCGCCATCCCCGCTAAGACAAGCCCCATCTGCAAATGAAGGTATCTCATCGAATTGGTTATACTCTTCTTCATCTACAACATCTTCAACTCCTACGATCCGCCTCTTGGCATGAAGAACGACGGCAACCTTGGATTGGCCGGATCGCAAGACGTAAAAGACTTGAGTTGCTTGCTTCAAGGACAAACGGATCATCTTTGTAGGCGAAGTCTCATCGAGATCCACAATAGTAAAGCCTCTCTTGTCGACCTTCACTCCATGTGGAAGTCGCATCCACTTACATCGGAACAATGGAACTTGGTATATTCCGTAATCGAGCTCCCAAATTTCTTCGATCATCCCATAGTAGGAGTTCATTGCGGTTGGGGATACTGCTGAGTGATGATCATCGAGAAAGCATTTATACTCACACCACTGTTTTGGACAAGATTTGGCATCTTGACTCTCAAAGGTAAAAAGTGTAACCATTAATATCGCACTCGCCATGTCTCAGACATTAAATCTTGGTCCGTCACCAACCATTTTACATTCTCAAGAAGGAGACCTCCGCTTTTTCTTTTGAACCATGTGAGGAATCGATCATTGTGTTTTAGCGATGGAAAGCTCATCCATTTGTGGATTCTCTTCCGTAATATCAACTTATGCCGCCGATGTATGGATTTAACTTCGCTTATTCTCGCAAGATCGTGAAATGCGCCTTGCAATACATATCAAACCTCGACTCATTAGTTTGGACCCAACGGTTCCTTTACAAAGAAGCCGCCTCATGACGAGATACAGAACACCGATTGCTTGTCTTTACCCGTAGTCCACGAAAACTCAATAACCTCTTCACCCCATAACCTTCAACAATACTACCTCAAGCCAACCGATTCCTCACGCACGACTTTAATATACCCATGTACCTCTTTAACGGATACATGTAACGAGGAAAGCGGGTCCACATATCTTAATCTCTCGACAAGGTGAACAACAAGGTGGACCATTACGCCAAAGAACGACGGTGGAAATGCATCTCAAGGTGACACAGAGTCCGCACCACCTCACTCAGAAGTTGTCTAGTACATCGGGTCAATAACTTTGCAGAGATCGCATTGAAGAAATAACACAACTTTGTGATTGCCAACCCGACATCCTCTCGGGAGAATATTTCGGATTGCAATCGGAGCATTTGGGTCATCAAGACATGGCACTATGGACTTCATGCCCAACAACTTCAAATCATCCATAGACACAAGCTTCTTAATGTTCATGAGTAGCCAGATGGAACTTTAATACTTTGGAGACATTTGCAGAGATCTTCTTTCTCCTTCTTGGACAGGTGTAGCATGCAGCAGGATGTACGGGCCTTTTCCATCCTCCTCTATCACCGCAAGTCCGGGCCCGATTCCCATGTAGGCCATGTCGCATTTGAGCATTGACACCATCTTTGGTCTTCCTGTATGTTCAAAAGGATGCCAACCAAGTTGTCGCAGACATTCTTCTCAACATGCATGACATCAATACAATGCCGACATCTAACTCCTTCCAAAGACGGTAAGTCCTGAATATTGACCTCTTTTTCCAAATGGTCCTAGGATCTAACAGATTTACTGGCTCTTTCCGATCAACATCGATATCCTCTACACGTGAATACACTTGGCTTCCACTCATAGGTCATGTGCCAAACGGCTTCCTCTTCCCATCAAATTTGTCATCCATCTTACTAAGATCGATGACTTCGAGGTAGAAACCTACGGTGACCCATATATACAGATTTTCTTGGAATTCGCAACCATAGACTCTCGCCTCTTCACAAATAGGACACGCTTTGGCTCCTTTCAGATCAGAATCTCGCCAAATTACCAAGGGCCGGAAATCATTTATGGTGCAAAATACCATAGTCCGTGAGGGTGAAATGCTCTTTTGTACGCATCCCACACGACCCCTCATTCCACAATTTTACCAAATCCTCGATCAATGGTGCAAGGTACACATCAATATCATTTCCTACTGCTTGGGTCCCGAGATTAGTAATGACATCATGATATACTTCCGCTTCATGCATGTACCAAGGAGGGAGGTTGTAGATACACAATGAATCGCCAGTGTCAGGACGATCGCTCATGTTACCAAACGGATTCATTCCGCTCAGACTCAACCCAAATCTTATGTTCCTCATTTCGCACCAAACTCCTCATGTTTCCAATCGATGTTTCTCCATTGAGCCGAATCAGCAGGTGTCTCACTTGCCATCTTCCTTTCGAGACTCAGAATGCCAACGCAATAATTTTGCCTCTCTCGGATTTGCAAACAACCGCCTCCAGACGGGAATGATGGGCAAGTACCACAATACCTTGGCGGTGCACCTTTAGTGATGACTCTTCACCGTCGCTGTTCGGCCTTACGCTTCTTGTCGTTACGCTTTTCCTTTTGTTTGTACCGGGCACACCGCAAACCGGACAAACGCAGCCCCGACAAAGCATTATAAGACAAGATGCAATCATTCTGACATGCATGTATCCTTTCTATTTCCATTCCCATGGGACATAGTAGCTTCTTCGCTTCATAAATGCTTGTTGGCAACTCGCTTCTCCGAAGCAGATCCGATAGAAGAACTAGTAGTGCATTGAAACTTGTATCCGCCCAACGTGTTTTGCCTTCATTCAACAATGCAAGGACCGAACCCAACCTGGTGTATTCCGCTTTGCAACCTCGTGAACAGCGGGTTTGGCATCGCCTTCTATCAAGCTTTTAAACTTTTCAAACTCTCTTCCGTAATTACCTCCACATCCCGCAACATTTGCTCCAAATTATCCTCCTCAAACATATCACCAGAACTCGCCATCCGTTCCACCGTGATCTTCGCAGTATATCGGAGTGGTACTACCGCCTCCCCGTGATGGATCCAACATGTAATTCCTCACGGCCACGCCGAATCGTGGTCCTCAATTTGAGATGAGTTGTTAAATCTCCTCGATTGGTGCAATCAATGCAAGGACAATATATGAAGTTTACACCTCCTCACCATGTCGTCTTCGCAATTTTTTGAACTCCTTAACACCCTCTCAAATTCAGCACTCACACGGCTTTTTCCGATACATCCATTCCTCACGGTCCATCTGCAATTAAATTTCGCACAATAAATTAAGGAAAAATCGAGCGATAACTAGCTATAGCTATTTTAAATATTGAGACATCATTTCAATTAATATTACCTTTGCAAAATAGTGGATGTGTTCCAAGATATATAAATGTACTCACGATCGATACCTAGCTTCTTCCCCGGTTTAAAGCTTCCGCCAATTCCTTCATAAGAGACATAAATTTTAACATCAACAACGATATCAAATAATCTAATTATATAGCTAGTGCAAGAGCTTGCAAATCTTTCTACTACAACTAAACAAATCAAGGGTACCAACGATGACTCCTAATCTCTACATAGGTTAGGTCTAATCCCATTCGAGATATATGGTTCGCAAGTTCTGTTGCTGTACAACTCAGAGAAAATTTCAAGATCTCGCCGTTCTCCGTGATACACGCCTCGACAACAGTCAAGAGGGTGTGTATCCGGAGAACACCAGAGAGACGCCATCAAATCTACTCAAGTTGTACAACACACCAGAACTTGCTCGAACCATATATCCTCGAATTGTCCAAAAACGTGGACAATTCGAGATCGCCATTATAAATATGCCCTTTCGCTCAGCATATTTATAAATAAGCACCTCGAACGGAGACGAGGTTACGCCGCCTAAACTCTAATAATAGTTACCACATGATAGCAATAATAATTCCATATATATAAACAGAGATCGTGACTACAAAAATTAAATAGATATGCGCTTGTCAAATAAAGAGTGTGAAATCTGAAAGCACGACACAATTCCAAAGGCAACCTAAACTTTATTGACGACATATTGAAATTACCAGAGCAAAATTGAAGGGTTGAAAGAATTGCTGCTCACATTTTGAAGAAAACCGCAATAGAGAGCAAAAAGAGGGAATCTCCTCAAGATAGGGTTTCAATTTTGCCCTCTTAATACCCACCCATGAGGACTTCAAATTTTTCACCCAACTATTGCTTCCAACCACACAATATGAGCTATTTTCTGTGGCGGCGAGAAATCTCCTCTCGAGCAAAAACAGAGAAGAGTTCAAGCATGAGTGGTATATATAACCTAGCGAGGCACATCGAATCGGTTCTTTTCAAAGCGACATCGATGTGCACGCCATCGACATAAGCACGAGCACATCGTAATCGGTTCTTTTCAACAAGTGATAGTGATGTGCATCGCTATCACTATCGCTTCTATAAAAGAATGATAGTGATAACCATGTTCACATCGTAATCGGTTTCTACTAAAAGTGATATCGATGTGCATGGTCATCGTAATCGGTTCTTTTCATAGAAGTGATAGTGATGATCACGCGCACATCACTATCACTTCTATGAAAAGAACCGATAGTGATGATCGTGCACATCACTATCACTTTTAGTAGAGAACCGATTCGATGTTCCTGCTACATCACAATCACTTATAATCTCGTAACCGACATCGATTATAACTAACACCTCCGGGTTACTTATCACAATCGCTTTTTTTGAAAAACTTAAGAACCGACATGACATCGTTGATAGTGATGTGTCGCTCAGAGTAGTGATGGAAAGTCTGCATATTATTTTGAAAGTTTTCTCAAGGGAAGATGCGGACCACCTTTCTTGCAATACCGTATGAATGCGCCTGAATGATTTTAAATATTAATTAACCTTAAATACAATAGAATAAAATATTACTAGAGCAATAACGCAACGATCGAGTTTATTGCTCATCATCTTCCAAAAATTATGTTCATACTCATCAAGTTGCTTTTCTCATCGAGTCCAAGACAAAACCCCGCTAGCTTCTAACTCGATGACGAGGAGGACCCAAAGGATAACTAGACATATATGTTAACATAGCCTATTAGTCCCACACCGTGTCACCAAAAAATAGTAAAACAATATTAGAAGTAGGGTAATACGATCGAAAGTTATAGGGTACAAGTACGGAGGTTTTTTTTTCACTTGTAGAAAGTCTTAAATAAATAGTCTTCAACAAACTTTGGGTTATCACGACGATTTTCTCGTTGACAAGCCCCGGATCGAGAAATCCTAAATCTTCATCCTTATTTCTTCTACATATCTCAGATTCCATTCTACATATATAAAAAGAAGTTAGACATACAGCTTGAACGGAGAAGAATATACAATAATATAAATAGAGACTTACAAAGTCCACAGCCTAACCATTGACGCGCCCAGAGCATCCGCCAAGACAACATATACAATTCGCAGAACTCTAAGCTGTAACATGCCATCCCCATTGTGAAAATCCGAATCTTTGTATTTCATCTGGGACCGCCCACATACCCTTTTGGCACTGCTGCATGTAATACTGATGGACGCGCCGCAATTTTGTTGTTAGGTTCTCTAAATCTTCTGGGGGAGCCAGCGGTTGCCCCAAAAAGTACTTCCAGGTTAGACCTAGCTCGTAATTACGACGTTGTTCAAGAAGATCTTTTGAGCTTATGACATCGACGCCAAAGACTAGCCATCTTCAAGTTTTGCTTTAGAGATGCGCCAGTAGTCCCGACATTTCAAGGTTCAAGCCCGCCTGCCTCTTTGGCTTTTGCTATACTCAAGAAAAACTCCCGCACATTAGCATCGACTTTAGTCTTCTCGTGATGGCACCTTTTGAAAGTGAGATGTTACATCGGCCTTCGCTTGTTTCTTTTATTCTTCTTCTTCGACCATATCGAGGTCAGGCCGACTTCACAGATGACCGAGATTTGGTACAAGACTTTCGGACGAGATGACCGAGATTTGGTACAAGAGGAGTTGGACTTCCGAGATGGTGCCGGAGGATGTTGGACTTTTTCTTATGTGCCTACCGAGGAGTTGGACTTTTTCTCGCTAGTGCCGAGGAGGAGTTGGACTTTTTCTAGATGGTGCCATGAGGAGTTGGACTTTTCCTAATCGGTGCCGCGTGAGGAGTTGCACTTTTCAGAGGCGATGTGTCTCGGTGTGGAGAGTGCGCTCATCATCATCGCTGCCGTTGTCGGCCTCATCGTCCGAGCCGTAACATAATCAAGCTCTTGCGCCACGCGAGGAAGCCATGCACGCTTTCTCCAAGTTTGTTTTTTCCGTCCTCGCCAGAATCTCTACCTCCATTTTGCGATATTGTCGGACTACACTCGTTTACTTCGACCCTAGTGAATCCCATCCCAGATTAGGCAAGCAGAATCTCGCGAGGAGGCGATGGCCAAGCCCCGCCATCACCACCTTGATGGTAATGCCATGTGCGACAAATGCAGCTTGCACGGTGTCGGTTCTATGATGTCATCCATCGAAAATGGAGTCGATGCTCTCCCGAATTGTTAGGACGCCAGCAATGCTCTTAAGAACACCGTGGATCGAGGTTCCAAGGGTCGCCATCGAGTGGCGGTCGTGAGTCGAGAGCTTTCAGATCGCTTGCTCCACAACTTGATCCAAATTTCGCCTTCTTCCTCTAAGCTCTTGCCACAAAGAAGTTGTATTGACTTTGCGCTTCATCTTCTTAGTCTTTTCGACCGCTTGTACAACGATGCGTCACCGAAGCCTTCTTTCCACGGCACCAAACCAACTCCTAAAAGCGCCCAGATGCTCCTTGTTACCCAGTGGCAACAAATACTCATCATTCTCCTTTGTGGCTTGAAAAGCCCTTGGGAAGACTCCACGTGAGCATCCGATATTTTCACGACACCTCCCGGCTCTATCGCCTCCTCAAGCTCAAGTCGCCATCTTTCGAGACAGAAGCCCTCCCAAGCAACCAAAGGCTTTGATCGATCGCTGAACTCCTGCCGTCGCAGAGTAACGCCTTGAGGGTTAGCTCTTGTTCGCGCTATCCCATGCGTGTATTTTCTTCACGTAGCCACCAAAGGCCTAGTGTGTGAGGGTACATATTCTTATCCGCGTTAGCCTTGTTCTTTGACTCACTGTCTGGCTTCTTCAATTCTCAGACGCCACAAAGTCCTTCCAAAATTCCCTTATCTTTGGAAACATGTTAAAATTTGGCGTGACATTCTTCTTCACATAGTTCTTATTCAGTGAGTCTTCCAATTCTTCCAAAGATGTGCACATGATACTTAGTGCACGCTTTTGCAACCAACTCGACCCTTGGGGAAATGGAATACTTGTTTTATCTTGCCCCATAGCGAGTCCTTCAGTCATCGAACCACCCATCGATCACCTTCGTGGGCGGGTCTATGATCTATAGATGATGGGCACGTTATCCCTAGCAAGTACTCCGCAGTCGTCTCAGACGGGCGCTAATATTGACGCTGGTATAGCAGTTCCCCGACTTCCGAGAGCTGAACTATGTTGTGAACGCCTTAGGCATCTTGCTCGACCACAACCGCGCGACCGCCTTTGTTCACTAGACGCTTGAGCCTACAATTGATCTTGTTATTAGTCGATGACCCTACAATATTTTGGGAATCACAACGTACTAATACTTTACTCGCCCATGTTAGTCGCTACCTTGGTCCATGGCAAGGGCGGCCACTTGGTCCATGGCAGGGCGCTAGGTTGCTCCATATCAATGTCCTCAGAGGTTCAGTAGTCCCTTGGGCTACCTGCCTCGCTTGCCTATATTCGAGGGCCGAACTCCTCCGCACTTGTCCTCGATTCGAGGCCATTCCTAGCAATCGTAAATGTTATTAAGTTAATTATATTGCATTCATTTATGGTTGCTACATGACATCAAACTTGTGAATTCAAACGATGATATTTTTGCTAGAGTTGAGAAGAAATCAAGTGATGTTGTGACCTCATGCTACAAACATGTGCACATGTAACTTTAAAATGATACTTATACATTAGAAAAAATTCACATGATACATATACATCTACAAATGAAAAAATAATATGAAAAAATTCATATATTCTTAAGAATATATTTGCTTAATAAAAAATAATGAATCATTCTTATTCCACACTAAAATGATTTAAAAAAAAATAAGCCCTCGCAAGTTCAAGAAGCATGGATGTCACGAGAACGCCCAAGACACCGAGAGGCGGCCATGAGGAGGCATGCTCGATTGAAATGGACTTGGTTGTCGTCTTCTTCCGCTGCGTACATCGTCCATAGGCTTCCTCCCGCCTCTTCTTCATTGATCCCGAGTACTTACCGATAGCTCACCGTGTGTTCAAGCGAGCGATAGCTTAGTCCGATAGCTTCTTGAACTTGCAGGGCCTCATTTATTTGTATCATCAGATTTAATAACTTGATGGGTTGCTTCAAAGAAGCCCTCCAACACCAAATTTCAGCAATATATCACATAAATGTCTATCTCATTGATAACCCTAGAATCATCACAGATTAGTTGTCACAAATTGTCTATTGCAGATATCAAAGTTATGAAAGGAACCCAAATCCTCAAGAAGAACACTATACCCACAAAGCTAGGTCCCCAAGCCAAATGAATTGATCGCCCTTAGCATCATCAGAATAAATGCACATGCACATCTCAAACATTCACAATCACATTCACAATCACATGCACATTCACATTCACATGTGCACATTCACATCTGCACAACCACATTCACACACATCGCAAGACAAGCATTCAAGGCGACGGCGGGGAGACGGTGGGGAGGTCGAGGCGACGGCGGGGAGACGGTGGGCAGGTCGAGGCGACGGTGGGGAGACGGTGGGGAGGTGAAGGCGACGGTGGGGAGGAGACGCGGGCCGTCCTGAGTCGAGGCGACGCGGCGGTCCGAGGCGAGCGAGGCGACGGCGGCCCGAGTCGAGGCGGCGGCGGGGAGCTCTGACGCGAACCGACGGCGGTGGTCCGAGGCGCGCAAGGCGCTGTGGAGCTCAGAGGCGATTGCCAGTAAAAGTGAGAGGAGGGCGGGCTAGGGCTAAGGTAAATGAGAGGAAGGCGGCATTTTTATTTATAGGTGGAATATCATCGCGGTTGGTCACACCAACCGGCAAGGATAGTATATCATCGCCGTCCATTGTACAACCGCAAGTGATAGTGGAATATTACTGCCGGGCCATTGTACAACCGGTAGTGATAGTGGAATATTACTGCTGGGCTATTGTACAACCGGCAGTGATAGTGGAATATTACTGCCGGGCCATTGTACAATCGGCAGAGATAGTGGAATATTACTGCCGGTCCATTGTACAACCGGCAGTGATAAGCTCTTTGCCCATATTCTATTAAAATTTGTCTTTTTTATTACTCTTAATATAGGACGAATTTGATCATGAAATTTTATATGTAGATGGGGTAAGATGAGATGTACATCCATGATTTTTTTTCAGAATTTTTTGAAACTTTTCTTAGTTGGATTCGGTGAACAAATTCAAGTGCAAATTCAAAATCACAAAAATCCAAATGTCAGTAAAACTTTCAATTTGATCAAAAGAAAGCATAACTTCAATTTCCATTATTGCATATATTACATTAATTGTTACATATGAGAAAATAAACATGTCGTTCATACAAAAGAAAGCATACATTTCATTACTACAACTAGGCTACGATTCGACCTTCGTTATGATCGCGGCGTATGTATGTTGCTTCACACCGCCTTCCATGGTACTTAGGTCAACGCCCTTCCAAAAGGGGAAGCTCATCGAATTGGTTGTACTCTTCCTCGTCGACAACATTCTCAACTCCGACAATCCTTCTTTTTCCTTGAATAACCACGTGGCGCTCCTTGTTACCCGGCCGCCATAAAGAAGATTTGTGTAATGTAATTAGCAAGTACGTAATGGTTCTTCTCTCAGATCCGACGAGTTTGAAGTCCATGGTAGTGATGCCGCATTTGTCGATATTCACGCCACGAAAGTGTGACCCATTGGCACCAAAAGAGAGGGACCTTCAAAGGACCATAGTCAAGCTCCCAAATCTCTTCTATGAATCAGAGTAGGTTTGCCTATTTCCATTGTTGTCATAGGCATCTATACTGATACCGCTATTTTGATTGGTGCTCTTTTTATCTTGCGCTCTTGTATAAAATGTAAAACCATTTATGTCGATCCTTGAATGTCCGAATTGTAGTTGACGGTCCTCGAGCCAACAATTTCAACCGAGTGCAGCTTGTCTCCAGACGCATCATGTGTCTACACAACCAATCGCCGAATTATCTCTGGTTTTCTCGCGAGCCAACCCTCCGACCTCCCTAGGTTTGTTTTGGATAGCACGTTTGTGCATGTCGACATATGGGGCCACCACAACCGATTGTCCCAAACTGCTAAATGTGCTTGTGTAAATGAAGCTAGATTGCTAGTACGCATCGATTTCTCGCCTAGTGTCCCTTTCCTCGTAGCCTTCCTCATGCCGAGATACAGCACACCAATCGGTTTGAGATCCATATAATCGACGCAGAACTCAATGACCTCCTAGTTCCCTCACCATCGGTAATGCAACCTTCCTACGATTTGACATTTAACATATTTCTTTATAACCCCATGAATCTCTCGAAGGGTACATCCGATGTAGAAATACGACCAAGAATCAGATTCTTTCACAATGTGAACAATGAGATGGACCATAATATCAAAAAAGATGGAGGGAAACACATCTCAAGCCCGCATGAGTGTGAACCACGCCTTCCGCAGCCTTGTCTAGTATTAATGGATCGATGGCCTTCGTGAAATCGCGTTGAAGAATGAACACAACTTGATAATTGGGTCTCGGACTTTCTCCGCGTAAACCCCTAATTGCAATTGGAAGCATCTGTGTCATCATCACGTGGCAATCGTGAGACTTCATACCAATTAACTTTAAGTCTTTCATTGAGACTAGTCTCTTTATGTTAGCAAAGTAACCAGACGGAACTTTGATTCCGTGCAAGCATTCACAAACGCTAATTTTCTTTCTTACTCAAAGTGTAGCAGTCATGGAAGGTACTTTTTGCTCAGATCCATTTCTTCGTGATGCGCTCCTTCCTCGCTTTTATATCTTCGAGGTCCATCCTTGCTTGAAGTGTATCTTTCGCTTTGCCGTGTATGTCCAAGAAGATACCAAGCAAGCTATCACACACGTTCTTCTCTATGTGCATGACGCCGATTATGCGGTCGAACTTCCGTGTGCCGCCAATAAGGTAGGATCCAAAATATCGATTTCTTTTTTCACAAAGGAGCCTTATCCCGGAAGTCGGAATAGATGTATCACCGCCCCTTTCCGTGAATAATTGTAAGGTCCTTTACATGCAAATATCTGCTTCCCACAGGATTCTTCTGAGCTAAGGCGCTCCTTTGTCCCGTCAAAAGCTCTCTTATTATTGCGGTATGGGTGATCCTTACGAGGAACCTACGATGCCGCATGTAAGCCATTTTTCTATTGTTCTTCACCCACCGGCTAGTCAGATCATCCAGTAATCGGACGATCCATTGAATCCTTTTGTCGTCTCGCCCGACAAAGTTGCCAAGAGCAGGATAATCATTAATGGTTACAAACAATAATGCCCGAGGATAAAGTTTTCTTTTATATTCATCCCATACTTGTACACCATCGGTCCACAATATTAGAAGATCTTCAACCAATGGTTTGAGGTACACATCGATATCATTCCCAAAGTTGCTCGGCCCTTGGATCAATAGTGGCATCATAATGTACTTTCGCTTCATGCAAAGCCAAGGAGGAAGGTTGTAGATGCATAAAGTCACCGGCCAAGTGCTGTGACGACTACTCATGTTGCCAAAAGGATTCATCCCATCTGCACTCAACCCGAACCTTATATTCTCACATCATATGCAAAGCGCTTATATTTTCTGTCGATGTTCCTCCATTGCACGTAATCGCCAGGTGTCTCGAGCATTCCATCCTTCTTACGCTCTTCGGCGCCATCGTAGCAATTGGGCATGCCTTTTGTTCGCAAACAATCGCTTGACGACGGGATTATAGGAAATACCACACCACCTTACGGGACACCTCTTCTTCTTACGCCTCACCCCGACATCTTCATTCTCGATATCGCTATCGCTTATACCGCTTTTGCTTTGCAAACAACACAGCATCCATGTTCCGCAAACTCATTGCGATACAATATGCAATCGCTTGGACATGCGTATTCTTTGTACTTCCCATCCCAACGGGCGGATAACCCGCTTGGCTCGGCACGAGTTGAAGGCAACACGCTACCCTCTCGAAGCAAGTCCCCAAGAGACATAACACCAAGAAAGCTCTTATCGGACCAACCATTGCTTGCCTTCAACCGCAGAGGAAAGCACGGTATGCGCTTTCAGGCTCCTCCTTGCAGCCGGGCACAATGGCGTTGTAGAGTCCTCTACCATACCGGAACTTTTGAAACTCCCTTTCACTCGTGAAGTCCCTCCCCATCACGCAAAGATTTGATCTAGATCATCTTCGTGGGTATCAACGAACGATCTTCCACCGCCATATCGTTGTCTCCGCCATCTTCATCAATGTGTTGCCCTTCATGTACAATATCATCTTCATCAATGTGTTGCCCTTCATGTACAATATCATCTTCACCGTGCTCACCCAACAGTATAGCCACTTTGAATCCCTTCAAGCAAGTGTGCACGATCGACTCTATGTTACAAAACATCTTCTCATTTTTGCAATCAACGCATGGACAACACATATAGTCCGCCAGGTTCCTTGACTTGTGTGCCGCAGCCGCATTCAGAAAACAAGTCACACCATTAAAGAACTCTTGACCGCGACGGTCCGTGTCATACATCCACCTTCGGTCCATCTACAGTTAATTATATCAAACTACATTTCAGTATATGAACAAACGATATCAAAATAATTTATTCTTTACAGTAGTCATGCATTGCTAATTAATTAAAACGATAAACACATTATAAGCACATAACTGCAAATAACAATATAATTGTAATTTGTTATGTAGCGCTAGCTATTAAATTAAATTAATCTACAACAAACAAGCATATAATTGAATATAAGGATATATTTCTAAATAATTATTTATGTTCCAACTTTCATTATTGCAAAATCCATCTACCATTTCCCATTATTTAAATATTCAACTAGCAATTCTCACTATTTATAATTGATCATCTAGCAATCTTTACTATTAAAAATGCATATAACAAATTTTCATTAATTAAATTAATTACAATTATGCATAATTGTCCATGTAGCAATTTTATTACTTAAACATCCACTACATCACTAAAATGGATATGAATTTATCGCAAATAACAATATAATTGTAAATGATTAGTTTTACAAATACATCTAGCAATTTTGCCTATATAATACATCAAACCTTTTTACTATTTAAATATCCATCTAGCATTTTTTAATTATTTACAAGATTTCTTCATTTCATTTTGTTATGTAGCGCTAGCTATTAAATTAAATTAATCTACAACAAACAAGCATATAATTGAATATAAGGATATATTTCTAAATAATTATTTATGTTCCAACTTTCATTATTGCAAAATCCATCTACCATTTCCCATTATTTAAATATTCAACTAGCAATTCTCACTATTTATAATTGATCATCTAGCAATCTTTACTATTAAAAATCCATATAACATCTTTACTATTAATTAAATTAATTACAATTATGCATAATTAGAGATCTTAATTTGAGCAAGACACATAAACTATTCACACCGCATAATCAGCAATTATCAACATCTAAAGCACTCAGTAAAGTAAAATTTTACAACAAATATAACATACATCAAGTCAAGAACCTCAAAAATTTTAATACAATTTTTCAAAGACAACTCGCCAAGATAATACAGCTCCTCTTTGTTCTCGCTTTTACGAGAAGATGTCGATTCGATGAAAAATATGAACAAAATATCGACACAAAATTTCGTAGCACCTCTCCAGAAAAATACACCGAGCAAAGAGCGCCTCTCTTCTCGCTTCGCCGGGAAATGCGCTTGGTCAGTGAAGATTGCTATATAATAGCTTATACCGCCGCTTATCGAAGAACCCAAGTGATAAGGTCATATTACGCTGAAAATATTTATCACCGCCGGTTCGCGCAGAACCCAAAGTGATAAGGTCATACTACGCGGAAAATTATGCTATGCTGAAAATACATATCATCGCCGCTGAATATACGAACCGTAGTAAACTTTAAATATCATCGCCGGTCAGAATTAAACCTAAGAAGGATATATCACTACCGTTATAGGCATTAACCGGTAGTGATAGTCGATTATCACCGCCGGTTGGTAATATAAACCGCAAAGGATACGCCCCACCTTCAAAATGCCGCGCCAACCCAACCATCGCCGCCTGCTCTTCCGCCGCGCCAATCGTTGTGCTTCACATTCTCTCGCTAATCTGTTGTTCTTCCCATTTCGCCTCTATATAATGCCACTATTGTTTCAAGAATGGCACCCCACACAATCCACTATTGTTGCAAAATGGCACCCCCAAGAAGCGAGCACGTGTTGGGCAAAGCCCGCCCATCGCTAGAGAAGGAGGAGAAGGAGGAGGAGGAGAAGGAGGAGGTGGAAGCGGAGGAGGAGGAAGTGGAGGCAAAGGAGGAGAAGGAGGAGGAGGCGACGATTTACGACAGCGGCGGGGCAAGAAATCAATGGCGTTGAGGTAAGACCAACTCCGCCATCGAATCGGATTCGGAGGAGAAGGAGGACGAGCACCGCCAAGAACTCGATCACCATCAAGCGGCAGCCCATGATGAGGAGGAGGAGGACGCATTTACGACTTTTGGATATAGGGCTTGCGCCATTGGCCTATTAAAATTAGGACTAAATATGTAATAATAGACGATATACCTAATTATGTTTTGTAAATGTTCTGTATTTTAATTAATACATATCCCGCAAATTACAAATTTGCTTTCATATGTTCTGTTTTTTAACTAATTATGCTTTCATATGTTATGTAAGTAGATAAATTACAATGTTTCTTATGTTATGTATCGAAATAATTATGGGGAACAGTAATATCACTGCCGGTCTAGAGTAAAATCGGCAATGAAAATGCTGTTATCACTGTCGGTTTATAGGCGAACCGGCAAGGATGTTATCACTACCGGTTGTACATATAAACCGGCAAGGATATCTTCTTATCACCGCCGTTCTCTATAAAACCGCAATGATATTGCCTCCATTCCTCGGAAATTTATATTATTCATATCACCGCCGATTGAAGTTAGAACCGCAAGGATAGTATTATCACCGCCGTTGAATTTGGAACCGGCAAGGATATTATTCGCCGCTCGCACCTACCGGCAAAGGATGGGGGTCACGGATGAGGCAATCTGTAGTAGTGATTGCTGTGGTTTATCTTGTCACCGAATTCTTAGCTACATGACGTACATATTATGTACTAAACTTTTTAAATTACTTTGCCATAATTATGGTGCCAATTTTTATACCAAAAAAGTACAGCAAACCGCACCTCAAACTTATCTTTGGAAAATTTGGTTGCGAACCAAAGATGGCCACCGCTATAGAATACGTCTTTACTGTCGGGTCCACATCAGCATCACTGTCGTATGTAGACCCGACACTACCTAAGTGGCAGTGATAGTCAAGAAATATTACTACCGGATATAAACCGGCAGTGATAACCACTATCACTGCCGGTTCATGTTTTACAGCCGGCAATGATAATAATTATCACTGCCGGTTATCTTTCATAACCGGTAGTGGTAAGTAATTATCACTGCCACATTTTCGTCAATAACCGGCAGTGATAAGTAGTATCACTGCCACATTTCCCTTGGCAACCGGCAGTGATAACTCTCTGCCATTCACAATCGTTGATATCTCACTTAAGCTACAAATGCTCGTAAAACTCGCCCTTCGAGTTAATAATTTCTCAAACAATAAACCCAGCCATCTGCTTTCGAAGGGCTTCAATTTCATTGTCGAGCAGGCTGTTGGTGCCCAACTTCAGGCGCTGTCATGAGAGAAATTGAAACATTAATTAGTGTCATCGTCTTTATAAAGAAAAGTATGTATCAACATGTAATGATATACCATCTCGCCGTAGTAGTCCATACTGTTAGTGACGAACGTGTGCATATGTGTCATTGCGTAGTATCCACATAAATTGATCCCTTGGGCCTGTCTTAGGCACAAAAAATTGGTTTTTATTTAAACTTCTTCGTGAATGGATGACATTGCTGGCTCTTCTTGCGGTATTTTACGTACACCCTATGCATGGTTTCGAGTAGTCATTAATATTAATTAGTGCAATGGAATGGAAGATTACTGGAGCAATAATGCAACGACCGAGTTTACCTATCTAGCAACTCTATTACTTCTTTGTAATCATCTATCGGTTTCCTCATTAAGTCCAAGATAGTGATGTTGCTTTCGTCTAACATGATGACGAGGAGGATCCAGTGGAAGTTGCAAAAGCCAATTAGTCATCATATAGTGTTGCGCATCAAATGTGCGAGACTAGTAGGCAGAGAAACACGTACTGAAAGTTGTAGGGTAAAAATATATAGGTCTTGTCTTGTAGCTTTAGCAGCGCCTTGAGTATGTACTCCTCAACTTCTTTTATCATTTTTTGATCTAGAATAAGTTTGCAGTTGACAAGTCCCGGGTCGAGGAATTCTACCCTTTCATTAAGTCCGCTCTAAGTGTCATTGCTTCCATTCTACATAAAAAAGGGAAGTCAGACTCTCAGTTTAAGGGTACGTGAATATATAACATGAATTATACAAGAAACTTACAGAGTCTGCATTCTTAATATATGTAATGCTGCGGAGTAAATGAATTGTCACAGGCAAATGTTTTTCTGTCGTGGATGAATTTCTTTTCTCCCCCACCCCTTTTTCTTTCCCTCCTCCCTCCTCCCTCCCTCAGCCGACCCCTTCCCTGCCTCCCCACCCGACAGCACTCCTTTCCCTCATCTGTTTTCCAAGTGCAGCTCTTCCCCTCCTGGCTCCTCCTCCTCCCCTCATGGCGCCACCTCCTCCCTCCCCTGGTTCTTCCTCCCAGTTGGCGCCTCCCCCTGCAGCCCTCCTCCAATCGGTGCCCTCCCTACCAGCCAAGCAAGAGCCTCCTCCCTCCTTCACTCTTGAGCATGGAGGTGAGGGTTTTTGGCTTCTAAGTCTTGGGTGCAGCTCTTAGGGAGGGAGTTCCTGGTTTTTGGCTACTCTAGGGTTCATAGATTTGGGGATTTTGGAGGGAAAAGTGGATCTAGGTTTTGGAGGGAAGATTTTAGTTTTCGGGTTGATCTGTTTCTGTTGTTTGGGTTGTGTTTCGAGCTGGTTAAAAGCATTTCCTGAATATTTGGCTATAAAGGAAGTTGTAGCTCATCGAACCCCCTTTAATATGAGACTAAGAACACTAAATTTCGTTTAGCCAATCAAAAGATATGGTCGCTTTAGTGCTGGCTGTCCTATTGATATTTGTGTTGGTAGCTGAAATATTGAACTTCTGTTTAAGGCTAGATGCAGGTCGAATTAGAAATTTTGATTGCTAGGGAAAGTTAGAAAATTTCTTGTAGATTAATAAAATATCCTTGTTTGCTTGATTTAGATACAAGAATTAATAGTTATGCTATTTTGAAGTTTGCTATCTTGAAATCTGAAACTGCTGAAGGTTCAGAATTCAGTCTGAGATTCAGAGTGCCATTTGAGGACATTAAATGTATCACCTGAATGAATGGCTAAATGATAATTGTATATTATCCTCTTGTGGTAACTTGGAGCCCAAGAATGAAAGTTTTTTCTTAGCCAATTAAAAGTTATGCCCATTTTAGTACCTGCTGTTCAGAACTACTGTCAATGCATATAACCTTTGTTCATATCTGATCTGAGAATTATTTATGTATCTCCTGAATGAATGGCTAAATTATAATTGTATATTATCCTATTGTGGTCATTTGGAGCCCAAGAATGTAAGTTTTTGCTTAGTTAATTAAAAGTTATGCTCATTTTAGTACCTGCTGTTCAGAACTAGAGATAATACATGTAACCTCTGTTCATTTCTAATCTGGGAATTTTTGGTGCATTTCCTGAATGAATGGGTGTATGATAAATGTAGGCTATCCTCTTGTGGTCATTTAGAGCACAATAACTCAATTTTTGGTTTAGCCATTTAGGAGATATGCTCATTTCTATGCCTACTGTCCGGATTTTCTTTAGCTAGGATTTGGGGCTGTTTTTGAAATAGAGCGTTGATGCGCTATGAGATATTGTGAGCTATTTAGTTTTTGAAAATGAGTGTGAAAATATTATTTTCAGGTGGTGAATCTTCGGGGGTGGCTTCATCCTCATGCCACCCCACTCCTCGCGGTTAAAGACAAGTGTATCATGTGGATAGAATGCTAAAAGGATTTATAGCATGTTTTGCTTTATGATTTTGATTATGATGATAATTATGAGTTGATTAGGATGAGAAAAAATACTTAGTGTATGGGTACAAGAGTATGTCTCTAAGTACGATGATGATGGAGATGAGGTAAGCGCTAAGCTTATGTATTATTTATATTGGTATAATTTGCACTCCATTCCTATGAAGATGAGAATGGATTATTATTGTGAATGGTCATTTGGCAATGTGCTTCATGGCGAATCAATAATGAAAATAAAATTATGCATCATTTGCATGTGTGCATTCATGATGGAAGAGGTGACCCATGTAGATGCGGGTCTCTGTGCTCACTTGTAGTGAGTACGAAAGTCCTACCTCATAGTCCCATTCACAACGATGGATGGGAGCGAGATAGTAAGAGTAGGCCCTCTACGGGATGGATGGGAATGAGAGAGTGCACACCGACGGGTGGGCACCCAGCAATACCGGTATTTAAGGAGAAATTAATGTCACATTGCATTGCACGATTAAAGGGAAAGTAATGTCATGTTATGATGTGGTTCTTATGTGTTTGTATTCTTATGCGATTATCAAGATATTTATATTCTTGTGAGATTATCATTCAACGTTCAATTTATCTTGACTTACTATTATGTGTTTACATGTTTTGATATGATACACTTTGCTGAGTTTTGGACTTACGCTTGTTTATTTAATTGTTATTAGGCGCATGGAGAGCGGCATATATGAAACACCGACAGTTGGCGTGCCAGGTAGGTGCTTCACGCGTCATCGTCTTCGTCTCCCGACTCCCAGTCACCTCCTTGATGGCTTCCTTCACCCACGACGACGCATTCGTGCCGGGGAGCTGGATTCGCTTCAGCTCCCTCGACTTCGTCGCCACTCCGGTGGGAGAGCTCGTGCTCGTCCCCGCCACCTCTCAGGTCCAGGCCTCCGCTAGGAGCCTGGACTCCATCACCGACGCCTTCGGCGATCTTCGGCTTGAGGCCCTCAAGACGACCTCGACGCCGAGTACGTCGCCCACAAGCCGCTTCGAGGCGGCGACATGAGCCTCACAGCGTAATATTTCGCCCGTGAGGCTCACGACTCATGGCGATGGCTGGCTATGCGCCGGCCTCTGTCCACGAGCTGTTGGAGGTTTCCTCCAGCGATGACTCCAGCTCCGACGCGGGGCACACTACGGACGAGTTGTACTCTCGCGAGTGCAACATGGTGGGCGTGGCCGACCCGACCACGACCCCCGTAAGTCCAGGAACCGCCGCCAGGAGCGCCGAGGCACAGGAGGCGGAGGAGAGCCTCCAGGCTCGCCACTGAGCTTCAAAGAATAGCGCCGAATCAGCTGAGGCTCAAAGGTCCACTGGACAAACTCAGTCGACCTAGAGCGGCCAACCCGAGCCCCCACACACACCTAGCGCGCGCCCGTCAGGTACAACACCAACTGGCCGAGGGGTCTGACGGTCTTCCGTTCTTCCCCCACGCCAGCCAAAACGTCGCTGCAGCAGCAATGCTGCTCCGCGGCATCCCCGAGCCAGCAGACCCGGAGGCTAGGGCCACGTACCAGAACCTCTAGAGGCTAATGGAGCATGCTGCCGTGCAGCACATGCAAGGCTCCAGTTCCCAACACTCGGGGGCTTCCTCGAGCCACTCGAGCCGCGTCACCACGCGGGACCCACGGGGTCCAGCGAAGACGCCGCTGGCTCCTCGAAGCGGCCCCAGCTCACAGACTCGGCAGCAAGCACTCTAGGCGACAATACGACGTCCGTGACACCCTCAAGGCGTGGAGGAGGGTGATGGACGAGGCGGCCCAATCACGGGCCGTCGACAGCGGTCGACGCCACGACCGCGGCTCAAGCCCTGACGCCCTGGGCCTCAGGCGTTCTGTCGAGAGATCTGCAACACGAATTTCCCTACCAGGTTTTGGGCACCCGTTAACATCGCTAAGTACACTGGGGCGACAAACCCCAGTGTCTGGTTGGAAGAATACCAGCTCGCATGCCGAGCGGGGGGAGCTACTGATGATCTTTCATCATCCAAGATTCTCCCCATCTACTCATGGACTCGGCCATACTGCTCGAGTACCGCTCAGGAACACCATCAAGAGCTGGGCCAACCTGAAGAGCCTCTTCGTCAATAACTTCTAGGGCACTTATAAGCTTACGGGAACTCCCCGATCTCAAGGGCTACAAACAAGCAGCCCAGGGAGTTCTCCGGACTATATCCGCACTTCTCCCAAAGAATGCAACGAGCTCCCCGACATCTGTGACGCCGACGTCATCGGGGCGTTCATCTACAGCACTCCCTCCAAAGCTCTGGTCCACAAGCTGGGCTGCGCCAAGCCCAGGATCACCAAGGAGCTCCTGGACATCGCCACCAACCACGCCTCTGGCGAGGAGGCCGTGGGGGCCATCTTCGATAAGGGGAAGGCCAAGCGCGAGTTCGGTGCCGACCCCACTGCCCCCTCCGACCGTTCCGACAAACGGAAGCGGAAGGGGAAGCAAGGCCACGAAGGCCACGTGGTCGCGGCCGCCGACCACCCTGCCAATCAGCAGGCGCGGCAGGCGCCCGACCACTTTGAGTAGCTGATGGACAGCCCGTGTCCGCATCACGGGTACCCCGTCAAAAACAAGTACAGGGACTGTGAAACCCTGAAGCGCTTCATTTCCAGAGCCCCCACGCGGGGCAAAGGGAAAAAGCGCGACTCGGCACCAGATGTCGAGGAAAAGAAGGCGGACGACGAGTTCCCGGAACCCGACGGCTGCCTCATGATCTTTGGAGGATCGGCAAGTTACGCCGACAAACGGCAGCAGAAGCTTGCCTTTCGCGAGGTCCACACGGTGGCTCCCGCCGTGCCCAAGTACCGCCGGTGGTCGGAGTCACCGATCACCTTTGATCGGACCGACCACCCCGACCACGTCCCGCACCTGGGGAGATATCCCCTGGTCGTTGCCCCTATTGTAGGGCCAAAGCCCTGTCCAAGGTGCTCATGGACGGCGGCAGTAGCCTCAACATCCTATATGTTGAGACTTTAGACGCCATGGGAATCCCTCGCTCGCGTCTCTAACCGAGCAAGGCGCCCTTCCATGGCGTCGTCCCTGGCCAGCAGGCCTACCCACTTGGGCAGATCGATCTGCCCATTACCTTCGGGAGCCCAGACAACTTTTGCACCGAAACCCTCACCTTTGAGGTCGTGGGGTTTCCTGACACCGAAACCCTCACCTTTGAGGTCCGTGGTCGACAGATGCCTTGCGCCTTTGAGCCATTTCGTGTCTTCTCGGCGAAGCGGAATGCCGCCTACAAGCCGCCAAGAAGTCCGATCATTTCACTGACGCAGACAAGCTCAGAAACCCTCGACCGATCAAGGCATTCTCGACCACCTCCGGTCTTTGGTTGCCCCAGCGCTAGAGGAACCGCTCCTCCTTTACATCGCCGCCACGACCCAGGTCGTTAGCGCGGTGCTTGTTGTGGAGCGAGCCGAAGAAGGCCATGTGCTCAAGGTACAACGGCCGGTGTACTTCATCAGCAAAGTACTCTCCGAGCCCAAGGCTTGGTACCCACAGGTGCAAAAGTTGCTCTATGCGGTGCTCATCGTGAAGAGGAAGTTGGTCCACTACTTCGATCGGCACCCCGTCTCCGTGGTTACCTCTTCGCCGCTCTGCGAAATTGTCCGTAACCGCGACGCTTCAGGAAGGATCGCCAAATGGGCGCTTGAGCTCAATGGCCATGCCATATCATATGTCCCTCGGACGGCGATCAAGTCGCAGGTCTTGGCCGACTTCGTCACCGAGTGGACCGAAGCCCAGGCGCCACCAACACTTGAAGACCCCGAGTACTGGACGATGTGCTTCGACGGGTCCTACACCAAGAACGGAGTGGGTGCTGGGGTCGTCCTTGTTTCCCCGCTTGGAAACAAGCTCCAGTACACCATCTGGTTACACTTCGACGTGACCAACAATGTCGCCAAGTACGAAGCACTCGTCAACGGTCTCCGGATCGCTACCGACCTCAGCGCGCACCAACTCTATGTACACAGCGACTCCAAGCTTGTCGTCGACCAAGTCATGAAGGCCTCGGAGCCTCGTGACGCTCGCATGGCAGCGTACTGCCGGGAGGTACGCAAACTCGAGGAGAGATTCAAGGGTTTCGAACTTCACCATAGCTACCGACGCTACAACGGTGAGGCCGACTACCTGGCCAATCTTGCCTCTAGCAGTGGATTGATCCCGCCTGGGATCTTCATCTCCGACCTCCACAAACCTTCCGTTCGACTGGACTCACCAACCGAGTAGCCGACCGACACTCCGGGTACATCCGCTCCGACTGCCGGACAGTCGGACGCGAGACCTTCCGAGTCGGGCCACGGTAAAAGAAGTTGCCGATTCGACCAGAGGAAGCCCTTCATCGACGGTTGATCGATGGATCGCCTCGCCGACCCAACCGAGGTCCGGCCTGGCTTGCTCGGCGGGCGAAATCTTCGTCTGGTTGAGAAGGCCTCTACAAGAGGAGTTTTCCAGGTCCTCCGTGGCGCATTCTGGCGGACCAAGGGAAGCAGCTGCTGCTCGACATCCATGCCAGAATCAGCGGCCACCACGCCGCACCACGATCCCTCATGGGGAAGGCCTTCCGCCAAGGTTTCTACTGGCCAACCGCCGTGGCCGATGCTGAGCAAATTGTCCTCACCTGCGAAGGGTGCCAATTTTTTGCTCGGCAGACACATCTTCCAGCACAAGCCTTGTAGACAATCCCCATCACATGGCCATTCGCTGTCTGGGGACTCGATCTGGTCGGGCCCTTCAAGAAGACGCCCGGTGGCTTGACCCACTTGCTTGTCGCGGTGGACAAGTTCACCAAGTGGATAGAAGCCAAGCCAGTCGCCACCATCACTTCGGTACAGACGGCCAACTTCTTCCGCGACATCGTTTATCGGTTTGGAGTTCCGAACTCCATCATCACCGATAACGGAACGCAGTTCACGGGGAAGGAATTCCTCGAGTTCTGTGACAACTTCAACATTCTGCCGATCAAGTACCAGAGCCCATCCGTGGACCAACGGCCGGTCGAGGGCGAACGGCATGATCCTCCAGGGCTCTGCCGCGAATCTTCAACCGATCAAGAAGTTCGCGGGCGATGGGCGGCCGAGCGCCTCCGCTCGGAGCTGCGGACCACACCGACCCAGTCGACCGGGTTTACACCATTCTTCATGGTGTTCGGTGCTAAGGCTATCCTGCCGACCGACCTGGAGTACGGCGCCCCAAGATTACACGCCTTCGACGAGGCACGGGGGCTCGACGCGCAATAAGACACCATCGACCAGCTTGATGAGGCGTGCGACCTGGCCGTTCTACAATCGGCCAAGTACCAGCAGACGCTGCGACGCTACCATAGTCGTCAGGTCCGCGGAAGGTCCTTAACGCTAGCGACCGGTCCCGCACCAGTTCACCCAACATTGGCAGTACAAGCCGTCCCTCCGTGGGAAGTGCCCCTCACCGTCGTGGAGGTCCTCCGACCCAACACCTTTCGACTCAAAGACGCCGATGGCAACATTGTATCCAACGCGTGGAATATTGAGAAGTTAAGGAGATTCTATCCCTAAATTTCATCTTTATCCCCGTGTTTCCATCAAATCCCCCAAGCTCGAAGCGCTGCGTGCTGACCACGTCCTGGTCCTCACACACGACTCGGGGGCTACTTGTTTGCATGCTCACTCAAGTCGGTGCCCCGACCGACCATCGGATCCCTCACGAGCGGTAACCCACTTGTTGGCATTTTGTATAACCGGCAAGTAAATTTGTAGATATAGGAGATCACGCCCCTCTCCTCGAATGGTTAGACTAAAGAAGCCTCGGATGTATACTGGTTCGGGCTGAACGTCCCTACTTCCAGTTTGTGGTTGATCTCGTTGCTCAGAGTAAGGCAGATTACACGCGAAGGCTAAGGACAGGCCCTTAGAGTTCGTCCGAACGGGGAAGCTCGGGAGCCTCGAATGATCGTTCGGGTCGGGGGAGCAAGCGAGACAGGATATGAAAAAATGAGGGCCTTCATTCATTCGGCACCGCCTCCCTTTATATAGTCTGAGGGGGCAGTTACACGAGGATTTGAAAAAGAGGTAGGGTATGCTACGCCGTATGCCCCGGTCTTGTAATGATGATCGGCAGCTCTCGCCAAGGCCCGGTCTTCGGTCATGATGATCGACAGTTCTCGCACATCCCATACGGGTTGGTAGACACAATGGGCGGCGTCCTTTTGGAGGGCATGCACCGCCTCTCGAGCGCTGCCGATGCCGACGCCTCGAAAAGATGGGTGCTTTAGCCGGCTGCCCTCCGCTTGCTTTTGGGAAGGATCCATCTCGCCCTAATATGGCGTTATGTCCGCGGCGGCGGGTGACCGCCGCGGCAGATCGCTAACGTGGCAGAGACCAAGGCTAACGCCAGGGGACTTCGGTCGGGACAGAACTGCGGAGGCGCCGGTCTCGGTCGTCGGGTGGCGAGCGCCCATCCGAGGCTCGGCCGGAGTAAAAAGGCGGGCGATCCTTTGAGATCTAGGGAGGCCTCCGACGAGGACGCGGTCCGGCGCGGCCCATTTGGCATCACCTTTAACGTCAGCGACACCTCCCTTCAGCGAGGGATGAGGGCCATGGCTGTTTGATCTTCTGGGTTTCCGTGCTGTTGTCAGCCTGGACTCCGAGCATGGGTAATCTCGGAGAAATACGATCTTGAGATGGATGTATAATTTGCTGTGGGGTACCCATGGTATGGGTATTCGTCACCACTCGACCCAAGTGCTACGGCCTACGCCCCAGCGGCTATGGTTGCGAAGTAGTACTTTGCGGGAGAAGGAAGTGCCCATGCGGGGCGATCCATGGTTGATCCGGGACACGTCTTTGGGCTGCTAGGTCCCTTGCTATTTTTTCATTTCCCTCAAAGTGTTAGCGCTCCGACCTACGCTCTAACAACCCCAATGGTTCCTAAGGGCTACGGTTGTTCGACGAGTGCTCATCACAAAAAGGAAATGCAGAATATCAAGCAGAGTCCCCAAGATCCATAATATAAAATGTACATGCAATACATCCTACAAAAGCTAAAGTAAGACGCGGCGCTCGAGGGTTTCACTCAAAGGCGCTGCTGTCGCCGAGTTGTCACCGCCATGACGACCGCGCCTAGCCCTGCCACCATCTCCGCCGCCACCGCGCACTGCCCGACTCGGCTCAGGCCGCTTCGATCCGGCGACAACACGATCGGATCGAAGGAGGCGTCGCGGCTGCCACAACAGGCCAGCACGTACTCCGCCACGTCGACGGTGATTCCCCGCCCCTCGCGAGCGGAACGCTGGCGCAAGGCGCGGGGGGTCGGCAGGCGTCTGCCACTGGTGAGGCCGGCGATCGCGACGAAGACACTCCAACGGCTCTTGCAGCCTCACCCCCAATGGCCTCAAGCTCCTGGCCATGCTCTCGAAGGCTGGGCCGAGCATGGACATGAGGTTATCGCGCGTGGTCCAGCGCTCCTCATGCATCTTGGCCAGCTCCTCCTCAGCAGCCTCGGCTCGAACCTGCTGCGCCAGCGCCTCCTCGCGCGTCTTGGCGAGCTCTTCCTCGGCGGCCTCGGCCAGAGCCCGCTGTGCCAGCACTTCCTCGCGCGTTTTGGCGAGCTCCTCCTCAGTGGCCCGGACCCGAGCCCGCTGCCACGATACCTCCGCCTCCTGGGCGGCGGCTGTTGTGGCTTGGAGGCGCAGGGAAGCCTCCATCCGCGCCACCATGACTCCACCGAGGGACCGCTGGGCGGCCGGGAGCCTGCTGCCTCAAGGGGACCGCTCCCACCGAGGCGCCACCGGGCGTTGGTACAGACCTCTTGGGAGGTGGTCGGCTGCAGCCTCCCGCTTGCCGGCCTCCGATCATCTCGCCACCGAGATGCAAGAACCCACTCTCTTGTTGCGAATAAGGGGAGGCGGAGAAGCAAAGGCAAATGGCTGGGCATGACTGCTCACATGCCCCCCATGACGTATTTATGGAGGCGGAGCAAAGCGGTCAGCGGCGCCAAGACGCGCGATTAAATCCACTGACGACGCGACGTGTCTGCCCACTTCTACTACGCATTAAAATACGATGGGGCAGCAGGGGGCGGAAGGACACCGCTTGGGACAGGGTGCGGCCCGACCCCTCGGTTTTGACTCCTGAGCTGGACCGGATGCACCGACATAGCGAAGAAAGGCCTGGGCGGGCCGTGGCAGCCCCGAAGTGGTGGAAGGCCCATTAGCTCGAGGGTTGAGCCATGGGCCCAATAGCCACGACGTTTCCAGCATGCGGAATAAAGAAGTTAAGTCGATTCTATCCCTAAAACTTTTTCTCGTTGCCGCACCAATTTTCTATCCCACCGAGTCCAAGCGCTGCGTGGCGACCACAGCTTGGACCCCACGCACCACTCGGGGGCTACAGGTTCACACACTCACACGGGTCGGTGACCCGGCTGGCTACTCGGTCCTCCCTAGCGGTAACCCTCTCGACCCAAGTACTATGGCCTATGCCCCAGCGGCTACGGTTTCGAAGTAGTGCTTCGCGGAAGAAGGAAGTGCCCGTGTGGTGCGATCCATAGTTGGCCGGGAACACTCCTTTCCCGCGCAAGTGCAGGTGAAAGATTTACACTTAAGTTCCTACACTCACATGGGTCGGTGACCCGGCTGGCTACTCGGTCCTCCCTAGCGGTAACCCTCTCGACCCAAGTACTACGGCCTCGCCCGGCGGGCCATTTAGTAGTGCTTCATGAAGAAGGAAGTGCCCGTGTGGTGCGATCCATAGTTGATCGGGAACACTCCTTTTCCGTGTCGAGCGTGAGTGAACGTTTTTTACCTAAGTTCCGGTTTCCTTTACGCTTTCCTCAGAAGTGTTAACATACCGACCTACGCTTGTATAACCCCCGCGGTTTCTAAAGCTATGGTCGTCGAATGTTCGTCACCCCGAGGAACTGCGAAAGGACAGAGTCAAACTTACGGTCGGCCGACTGGCCAAAACGCTAAAACAAACTTCAGTTCATCACATGATGAAGTTATTACATTGCAAAAACCAAAACATCTAACTTTTTCCCTCTACTGCCGGTGGAGGGCGCTCTGTGGCGGTATCCGGCTGGCGATCAATCGGGCATGCTAGTCGACTTCGTCTTCGAACTTGTCGACCTCCTCCTCTGTCCGATCCGCAGCAATCCCACTACTGATGGCCTCAAGGTCGATACCGTCATAGTAGGAGATGGTATTGACGAGCACCGAAGAAGCTCCAAGCACGATCCCATCGACCAGCGAGCTCACGGTGTGCTCCGGCACGCGGGCTAGGTCGGTGGCAAGCGCGCTAGGACTCTGCGCGGCTGTCCCAAGCACCCAGGTGCAGACCTCTCGACTGACCCTCTGAAGGGTCGCCAGCTCGGTGGTTTGCTCGGACAGCTCCCGTTCCGTCGACTCCTTCGCCGTCAGGACCTCGTCCCGCGACGCGTGTCGCGCTCCTCCACCGCCTGTCTCTAGGCCTCCGTGGCATCATCAAGTTTTCTCTGCAGCCCTGCAGATCGACACAATCTTAAAAAAGAAAAAGGCAAACTATGACGACGAGGAGCTGGCCAAGAGGCCGGGTCACTTACCAGCGGCCTCTCCCTGAGCGGTGTCTTTGGCGCTGATAGCCTCCACCAGGAGGGTTTCAAGCTCAGACACCCTCGCCTTCAAGGGCTCGCTCATCTGGCGTTCCTCGAGCAAAACCTGGGAGAGTCGATCCAGCTCCTAACGGGCCCTGCTCGTCTCCGACTGCTCGAGAGCCAGTGCTTCCTGAGCATCACGCAGCGCGAAGCGCAGTTGATCACGCTCCTTCTCGGCGGCCATCCGCCGGTCGTGCAGACACCGGAGGAACCCCGACTTTTTCGCCGTTCGGACCTTCAGTTGCTGCGCAACACAAGCACTCTATTAAGCCGCCGACCGCTAAAGCTAATCGAAAGCTGAAGCTGGGGTTTGGTTTGGCTTACCTTGCCGATCGGGTGGGTTACCCCAGAGATGGTGTTCAACGCCTCGTCGGCGGACTCGAGGGCAAGAGCCAGACCCTTCCGTATCTGGCTCACCCCAACCTCGACTTCGTCAAGCGCCTCTTGAAAGGCCCCCACGCCCGCCCTTCCGCCTCGTCATCCCAAAGACGTATCAGCTGTTCGCCATTGGGTCGTTGTTCGCCAAGTCAGCCAAAGCCAGGCATCGGGCTTGCGGAAGACTGTGTGCCGCCTCCACCTGCGGCCCAGCGATGACTACCTCCAACATCTGGACCGCCTCCTCCGACAGGCCCCCACTTCGATAAGGGCATCCCTCGCCTTGGTAAGCTTCGGGAAGACATCGATTAGCGCATCGACGGCGGTGGCATCACGGGCGGCATCCAGCTCAACCCGTTCGGCCATGGCAAGGTCGAAGTCACCCCAAAGCTCCGCTAGGAAGACTTCCTCATCCAGGCGCCGGCGGTCCTTCGTCTCTAAAGCTGAATACCAACCCGACCATCGAAGATTCGAAGGAAGCTAAATGTCGCGGTGTAGTGGAGAAGTTGTACAGCGAGCGATTGCCCCCAAATGCCTGCGACCGCATCGTTCTTATATGCTTAAGGCGCGAAAGCCGAGCGGTTTCCAATAAATGGGGGCGCAAGAAGCCGAAGCGTCGCCATGCGTGCGAAGAGAGATGCACTCGTAGTCTAATCATTGGCTAAGTTGAAGAGATTCAGTTGCCCATCCTATCTATTTAACCATCGCTAAGCCCACGAAGAAATCCCTTTTGGCAGCTTCGATTACAACCTTATCAGGTGGTGGTGTCTTTTTGAAGTGAGCTGTTACGCTGGCGTCTACTTCCTTTCTAGTTTCTTCTTCGGTCAGGTCATATGCTAGTTTCTCAAGAGATTGTGATGGCTTCACAGATGAGAAACTTTCCCCCTGGGCATGTAGAATGTTGAGATCGCGGTACTTTTTGATTGCTGTCTTGTGGCACTAGAGTAGGAGAAGGACCTTTTTTGGGTGACGCTGTGATGAATACTTATACCAGGGGGTACCCCACAGCAAGGTATACATCTATTTCAAGATCATTTCTCTCTCAGTCGTACGGATATGGCGGCAAGATTAGCAGCGATGCAGAGTGCTGGAGGGGTATTGCCAAAGTCTCCGTCCCTCACAGATGGGATTATCACTGAATATTGGCTAAAACACCAAATGGGCCGTCATTGGGCCCAGCTCTGGCCGAAGGCCTCATTAGGCCCCGAAGGATACTCAGCCTCGATCAAGCCCACTAGGGGTGGTCCGACCTGCCTCAGGTCGGACGTTCCCGCAGGCTCCGACCCGGCCACAAGACGGGCGCCCCTGCAGGGTCCGACCTGGCCTCAGGTCGGATCCCCAACGAGCTCCAATTCAGCGACCTCCGCCACATCGCCGGTCAACCTCAAGCTGGTCACCTGCCCCATGGACGCGACGACCATGCTGGAGCAGGTGGCTCCTTCCCAAGGTGGCCAGGGGGGCGCCGAAGTCAAGTGCCCATCCCTTCACTCCGCCCCTGCAGAAGATGGAGAGAGCGCCTGGCCCCGAGGTGGTACCAGAGTACAGCGAAACGACATCAGCACCTGACAAGCGCACAGAGGGCAGGTGCGCACCTTCCCGACGGAACGCTACCCGTTGTGTCTACCAACCCGGCGTGGGACAACGGAACTCTCGATCATCAAGACCAAGACCGGACTCGGGCGAGTATACCCTACTTTTCTTCTCCAAACTCCCGTGTAACCTGCCCCCTCCGTCTATATAAAGGGCGGCAGGACCCTCAGGGGGGGGTCGGATTCATTCGGACAACCATCAGTCAAACATACAGACGAACACCCTTAGCTTCTCCCGAGCTCTCAAGCCCATCCACTCGGACGAGCGCTAAGGGCCTGTCCTTAGCCCTTGCTTGTAATCCCGTGTAATCTACTGCACTCCGGGCAATACAAAACCACCACCATGAACTGGAAGTAGGGACGTTCGGCCTGAACCAGTATACATCTTGGACTCCTTTAGTCTAACCATTCAAGGAAAGGGAACGCGCGGCCCCTATACTTACAAATTTATTTGCCGGTTATACGAAACACCGACACGCTGGAGGAGGAGGACTTTTCCTAGGTGGAGAGTCCGCCTTGTCATCATTATTGTGATCGTCGTCGTCGTCGTCATCTGAGACAAGCTTTATGTAGCGCTTGTGCCACGCGATGAATGTGCCCAGACTTTGTCCAAGATTATTTTTCCCTCCTCGCCCGGAATCTCAACCTCAACTTTGTGGTATCTATCAACCACATTGTCCACTGATACTTTGGCGTATCCTTAAGGAATTGGGTGGTTATGCAACATCTTCCCCTCGATGCATGACCAAGCCACCCCTTCAGCCACCTTGATGGTAATGTTCGCTACGAGCAGGTGCAAATTGCAGCGTGTCGACTCTACGATTTTGTCCACAGGAAAACTACAGGCTGAGTCCTCTTCAGGAGGGCCCGTGGATGCTTGGCTACTTTTACAAGCACCGGCGGGACTCTGGAGCTGGTGGCCGACTTCATGTGACTGACGTTCACTAAGGACGGTTGCTAACATTTCTTGCATCCTTTGCATCTTTTCTTCTAATTCAATTTCTCTTTTGTGCATCTGGTCTTCTATTTCTCGTACACGTGCATCCAACTATTCTTGTGTGGATTTCTTTGGACGCCTATAAATTTCGGCATCCTCTAGGAACGCTGCTTTCTAGGGCACCAAGCCGAACCCTCTAGTGTGACTAGGGTGCTCTTTATTACTCAAGGCACGTGTTAGCTCATCATTCTCTCTTCTTGGCTGGAAGGAGCCCTGAATAGTTTGGGAGTGGGCATCTGTGATCTTCTTCGAGATTTCCGTGTCTTTCTCACTTTTGAAGCTTAAGCTACCATCATTCGACAAGTAGCTCCCCTTGCAAGCAACCAGTACTTTGATCTTGGGGCCATCTCGGATGTCGTAGTAATAACTCCACTACGAGTTAGCACTTCTTCCTATGCATCCCACTTGGGTACTTTCCTAACGTAGCCACAGGTGCCTAGCACATGGGGGTAAATGTTCTTGTCCGAATTTGCCTTGTTCTATTGGCTGATAGCCTGGGCTTCATCAGAATTCTTATATTGCACAAATTCATCCTAAAAGTGCTCTAACCTCGGATATCTATTAAAATATGGCGTTTGATCCTTCTTGACATACTCCTTATTCAATTTTGTCTTCCAATTCTTCCATGTGGATCCCATGACGATTAGTGCACGTTTCTTGGCAAGCTCCAACTGATCTTGGGGAAATTGGAACTTGGCTGTCAACTTTGTCCACAATGTTTCCTTGATGCCATCGGGAACATACGATGAGCGATCACCACAGCATGTCCATGATTTGTAGATGATGGGCACATTATCTCTAGCTAGGACCCCGCATGCTGTCCGATATGGCCCAAGCAATGATGCGGTTATAGCTGGTTCCCCGACTACATTAAGCTCCATGATCACCTTTCGTTCACCTGTCCACATCTTGCTGGGACCTCGGCCACGACGATGCCTCTATTCACCTGATGTTTGACCCTGCATTTTGACCATTTTGTTAGTTGTTTGGCCCATCTACGTGAAGAATTTCATCAGGAAGCACATCTTACTAAAGAATTACCTCGTGTACATTTGTTGTTTTGAGTTGTTCTAGGTTGAGGAACCTTGTCGGGTTTTGCTCCGGGCTTTGGTTCAAGGGCTTAGCGCCATCCGACACTTGTCCCTGGTTAGAGGCCATGTGCAGCAAGTTTATCTAGAATTTTAAATTAACAAAGTCATGAGATGAATCTTCGCACAACTTGAATGACCATTTTGTCGTACGTTAGAGTTGCTAATATCAACATTTTGCATATATAGAGCGTAATCACCTGACTATACAAAGGTAATCATGGAATATGCATGTATGAAACGATAAATAAAGCAAGGCAGACTTGAAATATAAATCATATACATCGATGCTACCATTATACATCAAAGGCACCATTATACA
This sequence comes from Guadua angustifolia, assembly GCA_036346375.1. Lineage (NCBI taxonomy): Eukaryota > Viridiplantae > Streptophyta > Magnoliopsida > Poales > Poaceae > Guadua > Guadua angustifolia. The sequence goes on along the minus strand of CM070504.1, from coordinate 54,633,170 downwards.
TCCATGGCACCATTAAACATACATACATACACTAGTAAACGTAAGAATACATACGTATATATACGTACATACATACATACATACAGTGCTACTAAAACAAAACTAAAGCTTCATGGATTTGTGTTGGCACCAAAAACGTGAAGAGGGTTCCTGGCCCACAACACACCGCATTTAACGCGGGTTCAGCTTTTGCTGAAGCGTGCAATCGATTTGACCTCGCAATCGATAAGGAAGTGATGTAAAATTCGATCAAGCCGATCCTTGAAGCGAATCGGCTAAGAATCAAGAATCAGCCAGAAAGCCGATTAGACGGGTAACTAGATTAGCCGATTAAGACTAATCCGAGGTAAAAGGTAGATCGATTCTGAAAAGGCGATGCGCAACAAGACAGAACAAATCAAACATGAAAAAGCCAATGACGATCAAACAATCGGCGATGCGCAACTTTATTTGATCGATGTCGACTTACAGAAGAAAGATTACAATGCTAAAAAGACTGAAAACTACGGAAAGTAAAGACTGGTAAACGTGTTGATTGTTGTGGATGTCCCTTCAAGCAACCTTGGTGTGCCTTATATACCCGTCTAGCCGATCCGAGTCCTGATCCAACACGACAACATAATCCGAATCGGCTCTGTAGTTTCCGATTTGGTCTTCTAGTTTCCAAATTTTATCTGCATGTTGCACAGGATTTTCATATGCTATCCAAACTTTCCATAGATGTCTTCGTGCCTTATCCAAATTCACGCTTCTCTGCAGATTCTTTCAGAAATTCCCAAAACTGGTGCAAACAATTTGTTTCTCCAATGCCTGCACATGTAAGAATGATCTACACTCTACATACAGTAGCCAGCTCTCCCCACTTAAATGCCATCAGTTTTGCAAGAAATCATATGACTTGCACACAGCAAATCAACAACAACCTGAAAATGTTTCTACTAAGGTACAACACAGTAAGCATCTCATTTTGTATCCCAAATATATAGCTTCCATATATGCACAAGAGGTAGACATAATAACAAATACATAAATCTCCAGAACTAATTTTTTTATTGTCATGTTCTTGCAAAAATCTCACCAAATTAAACACATAATGCCAATTCAAGATTATAGACATAATTTAGCAAGTGATACCGGCTGTAAATTTTCAAGACTTCTCTAGTGTGTAATTGACTAACTTTAGAAATTTGGACACTTTAAGGGACAAATTGAAGCAGGGAAGTAAAATATTTTGTTCCACTCGAATGAGATGATCTTCAATAGCTAATAGTACAAAATCACATGACAAGGCTCTACAGGAATTCAAGTTGAAATAAATGCTGAAGGCCTAGAATAATAACGCCATCCAGTAAATAGAGGATCCTTCTAACCTTAGAAGATTCTCCAGGAGATAGAATAAATAACCAAGTACGAGTACTTCTGTAAGATGTTATCACAAGTATTTATGTTGCACTATCAGTCAAAATACAACATAACTACATATTGCTTCATAGTTCCGTTTCATCCCAACTGCCTAAGTAGGATGGTAGACACTTCGCAAGAAAACTAACACAAGACTACTATATATGTACCTTGGTTGTTCAACAATAATGTGGAATCGCCTCAATAGGCGGAAGCTATGAAATGATCACTAGTGCTCAACTAGTTGCAACCTATTATTAGTTCTTGCCAAACACACATAGCAACCAATTTGCACACAAAAACATGAACTTAGCATTAACTGAACATGTAGCAGCAATATGCACTGTAATTGTGAAGGAAAGATCCTAACCTCACGTGGGGCGGTTTCGGAGAGGGGGAGACGCTGGGGGGAGGTGCCGCAGGGAGAGACGCCGACATGGGGAGGGTCGACACGGGGAGGGCTGGCACGGGGAGGGGTGGCGCGGGGACGACCGACGCGGGGAGGGTCGACGCGGGAAGGGCACGAAATCGCTCGGCAGTTCAAAATGGGCAAAATGGCTAAGTGCAGGAAAGAGGGGAAGAGGCCATATTTATATAGAAATGAGCATTACTGCCGGTTCAACAGAACAACCAGCACTGATGGGAACTATCAGTGCCGAGTTACCTAAGAACCGATAGTGACGAAACTATCAGTGCCGAGTCAGATCTCAACCGACAGTAATAAACACTATTAGTGCCAGGTCAAATATCACCTGGCAGTGATGTAACAATATCACTACCGGATAGGATAAGAACCGATAGTGATGTTGTTACTATTAGTGCCGGGTGGCGTACGACGCGGCATTGATGTGTTATATTAGTGTTAGCTGTCGTACGTTAACCAGCACTGATATTCACTATCTGTGCCGTGTTACCAAGGAATCAGCAATGATAGTCCCTACCCCCGGTGCATACCAAGTGCTGCTGTGGCAGAAATGGTGGTGGAAAATGCTGCCGTGGCAAGGATTGGGTAATGGCTTAGGCACACGCGCGAAGGCCAGGGAGGTCAGGGACGAGCCAAGGGCTGAGAAAACGGGCCCACATGGCAGAGGGAGGAGGAGGGAAAAGAAAATGAGTTTTTTGATTTCTGGACAGCCATGCGGATTTGGATTTAATTGAACATTCAAATTGAGGTGAAAATTTTTGAAACTTTTTGAGGAGGATAATGATGAGCTGATGATTCTATTACAGAATTCAATTTTTGAAAATTTTTGAATGATTATAGGGATCTGACCATGACATTATAAAATTTTTAGAACTATATCTATCTTAATTATTTTTATAAAATTCTGACATTGATTCTGTTACAGAATTCAATTGCTTATATTAATAATCAATAGTCCATACAATACAAATTGAAGCATATCCTTCGTACAAAATATTTATATTAATATTGTTTATTAAATATCTATAGTATAGTAATAATCAATACTCCATACATTACAAATTGAAGCATGTCCTTCGTACAAAATGTTTACATTACAAATTGAAGCTTGACCTTCATACAAAATAAAGCCTATCCTTAATTATACAACTAATTAAGTTACGATCTGACCTTCATTATGATCGCGGCGTATGTATGTAGCTTCCTCTATGTCTTCCATGAGACCTAGGTCGATGTTCTCACCGAAAGGAGGAAGCTCATCGAATTGGTTATAGTCTTTCTCGTCGACTACATTCTCAACTCCGACAATTCTTCTTTTTCCTTGAAGAACCACGTGGTGTTCCTTGTCAGCTGGATCCCTTACAAAGAAAATTTATATAATGATATTAGCAAGTACGAATGGTTCTTCTCTATATCCGACGTGTTTGAAATCCACGGTAGTGATACCGTACTTGTCGATGTTCACGCCCCTAGATAGCCTGACCCACTAGCACCGAAAGAGGGGGACCTTCAAAGGCCCATAGTCAAGCTCCCAAATCTCTTCTATGAATCTGTAGTATGTTTGCATAGTGCCATTGCTGTCATAGGCATCTATACGGACCCCGCTGTTCTGGTTAGTGCTCTTGTTAGCTTGTGCTCTCGTATAAAATGTACATCAATTGATATCGTATCCTTCAAATGTCAAAATTGTATATGACGGTCCCTTAGCCAACGCTCTCAATTGAGCACACTCTGTCTGCGTATGCATCATATGTCTAAGCAACCAATCTCCAAAGTTATCTCTATACTCTCTCGCGATCCAAACCTCAGACTTAAATGGGTTTTTTCTACTTAGCATGTTCTTGTGCATGTTAACATATGGGGCCGATACAACTGATTGGTGCAGAACTATAAAATGTGCTTGCGTGAATGAAGCACGATCATTAGTATGGATCAATTTCTAACCTAGTGTTCCTTTTCCTTGTAGCCTCCCATCATGGCGAGATACAGGTACACCAATCGGTTTGAGATCCATGTAATCGATGCAGAACTCGATGACCTCCTCGATTCCCCAACCTTCGGCAATGCACCCTTCTGGCTGATATCGATTACGAACATATTTCTTCACAACCCCCATGAACCTCTTGAAAGGGTACATCTGATGTTAAAACACAGGGCCAAGAAATTGTATCTCTTTCACAATATGAATAATGAGATAGACCATAATATCGAAGAAGGATGCAGAGAAGCACATCTCAAGATGACATAGAGTGTGAATCACGTCTTGCTGCAGTTTATCCAGTTTCAACGGATTGATGACCTTCTGTGAAATCACGTTGAAGAATGAACAAAACATTATAATTGGGTCTCGCACTTTCTCTAGCAGAACACCCCTAATTGTAACAGGAAGCATCTGTATCATCATCACGTGGCAATCATGAGACTTTATGCCAATTAATTTCAAGTCTTTCTTTGAGACTAGCCTCTTTATATTGGTAGAATAACCAGACAGAACTTTGACTCCGTGCAAACACTCACACCGCTAATTTTCTCTTTCTTGCTAAGAGTGTAGCAAGCTGCGGGAAGGTACTTTTCGCCTTTACCCAGGTCTTCGTGATGCAGTTTTCTTCCTGAGTTTCATATCTTTTAGGTCCATCTATGCGTTGAGTGTATCTTTTATTTTGCTAGGTATGTCTAGTAAAATACCAAGCAAGCTGTCACACACGTTCTTCTCTATATGCATGACATCGATCGTATGTCGAACATCTAGCCAACTAGCCAAGGCTTGGCCGTGCAAACAAACAATCAAGAGCTCTCGGGTGGCTTCTTGTGCAGATAGGGTGCGGGGGCGACTGGAGGGCTGGAGTCGACATCAACGGCTGGCTTGGCTCGAATAGCGGGAGGTTGTGTTGCCAGCAGAGGCAGCCGCGTTTGGCGGCATTGAGGCAGGCTGGTGTAGGCGAGCGCCAACAATGAGCGAATGCGGCTAAAGGCGCGAAGCGGTGCTGGCTGCTTGGAGGTCAATGTGAAGGCTTAGACGTCGATGGCTAGTTCAAAGATGGCAAAGAACTCGTGGCCAGGTTGCAGATTGGGAAGTAGATCGAGAACAACCTGTGGGTGTCGCCCTGAGAGTCACCTCCTCCTAGGGCAGCATTGAATCTTGAACCTGTTCTGATACCACTTGTTAGGGTTAGCAGCTCGGCAAAATAACTGGAGAAGAGATTTAACATGAAAAACTCTTGCGAGAAAAAACCGTGAGAAATAATTCACTACGATACTTTAATGATTACAAATATAGAGGGTTGGCTTATATAACTAAAGAGTCTTAGTTATAGATGATTTGGACTAACAAGCTATTTGGATAGAATCAAAAGATATGGTAAATTGAGATATTGAGTTGTCTCTAACAAATTAAGTTAAGGATACATTTAATTTATAGTCACACATGTGATAAGATTATTTGTTTGTTAACTAGGTTTTACGTGTCGATGACTAAAAAAAGAGTGGCAAGATTCTCTTTTGCTAGCTAAAGTTGGCTCTAATTTTGATGGGCTAAGTTTTAGCAAGTTTGGCCAAAAAAATGCAGCAGACTTTAGCCATCTTAGTATACGAAGCGAACTTACCCATAATTTTTATATATCATTATTTTTTTAGTGACTCAATCCTTGTGGGCTGATTGTCTGTCCGGCCTGGGCCCAATCCACGTGGGACGAACCCATGTTCCAGCGTAAGCCCACGGACCATTTGGACGGTCACAGAGATCCCTTGGACATCTTCCCACGAGGTTGGGATGGGCCCCTTCATCATCCTCACGTGAGTTGCGAACGTCGCATTCCTGGTTCCTGCCGCCCGAGCTCGGCTCTCCGGCTCCGCTACGCTGCCACCGGCCACCATCACAGGCGGGTACCTGACTCTCTCTCTCTCTCTCTGGATCTTCCATCCTGCTACGGCATTTCCTTTTGGGATTTTTGTAAATACTCACCGGGTGGTTTGTCGATGACCCCTGCATTTCGAACTGCATCAAAACTCCATTGTAATTCCTTGTGATTGCAAATTCCTCTCCCTCAAACGGCCAATTTACTCGCTAAAGTTTAGCCAAGAACTACTAGCTTGGTTGCTTCCGTTGAGGTAATCACGTTGGAGCTCATCTAGATCGCGAGAATTCTCCCGCACGGCTGCAATATTGATGATCACCCCCTATCATCCTTCTTCCTTGTATCTCTATGCTTCCACTCTTGCGTCATGCTTTATTCTCCCATGTTCGTCTCGTGTGTCTTGCACTTGCCATATATCAGCGTGTCTTCACTACTCATAGTCCACAAGACTAGTCCACTCGAATTAGCAAGGGCAAGCGTTATGCATGAGCTTCACCTAGTAAATCAGTCCACTGGGATTTGCAATCAAATAGAGTTTGATGCGGGTTTTTGATGAACTTTGTGAAGCAAAATGGATTTCTGTTAAACTCTCCCATTTACACATGCATGTTTACCAAAAGAATTCCATTTATTCATGAGGATATATAAATATAGCCTCGGCCGGCGGCAGTGCTCCCCCTCCCTAGTGCCATTAATTCATGTAGCCTCATGGACGGCGCGGGGGACGGGCCGAGGCGGTGCTTGCAGGGCAACCTCGTGCAGCTCGCCGAGGGAAGCGACGGCGTGAAGGATGAGGGTTACGACTCCGAGGGTAAAGATGAAAAATGCCAAAGGATGCGAGGTATATATTATCTCTAGCTCCTTGAAGTCTCAAAGCATGATCTTCTCGCCCATGGATCTGACCGGCATGTTCTTCGCTCGGTTCCTGTTGTTTCGTTAGTCCCGGAATATTCGCCTGTCATTCATTCGAATTTGAATGGCGCTGGGCTGGTTGGGCTGGTGGGCTTGCGGCTGCTGCTGGTGGCGATCGATTTCATGGTCGCAGCTATGGTGGTCAACTTCATCCTGCTCATGGAGGTCTTCGTTCCCCAGGATTTCATAGGCGTGGTCGTGGACGGTATGGAGTCCGTGCTCGCGTTCAAGATTTTGGGGGCCGCGCTGATTCAAATAGTCGCGGTGTTCTTGCTGGTAGCGCCCAGAGTGTTGGAAACCCTGGGGGCTTCCGGACTGCTTCTGCGGATAAGGTTCCTGATGATATTATCGCTAAGCAATCCAATGAAAAGGGGGAGTGCTCTGTGATACAGGCTGGTAGTAATAAAGGCTACGTTCAGGAGAACATGCTGGATGCGGTTTTGAGCTCTATTGCAGTCTGAGAACAACAGGGAGACCATTCGACTAGTTTGCAATGCATTGGAGGTTGTGGCGTTGGACATTTTTTCCAAAAATGGATGGAGAAGCAATTATAAAATTTGCTTTTAATTTTACACTCTCTTTGTCTCTATTATTCAATAGTGCTATGAGGATGTGATATTTGTAAAAACTCGGCTGTGTGCAATTGCAGAGGCCGGATTTTAATCCTTTATCTAAAAAAAATTTATTCATGAGTAGTGATTCTACACATCATCTCTTAATATAAGTTGCACAAATTTTAAAATATGTAAAGGATAATTAATTACTATCTATCTTTTATTTATACCGTAATAGTTGGGCAACTTATTGCAAAGAGGCACCTTCTTTTTTTTTTCTTTTTTGTTTGATTTTATCCTGGATTTTTCTGTTTGGATCAGAAGGATTTCTCCCCCTCTTGCATTACAGGGCACCTCCCAGAAAGATGAGAGCTGGTAGACCCAATGGGATGGGAATGGCTTCCTGACTCAAAGTAAGGCCCTTTTCGGAAAATTTCCGATTATGCTTGATTCTAGATTGTAGTCGATGTCCGAGAAGCATTGTCTCAAGAATCACGACTAAAGAATCTGGTCGTTCGGTAATCCTGATTGTCTATGATGATTGTTCATCAGTGTCGGTGACGGATGAGCGGATGAGGGTGGTGGAGGGGGCCTAGGGACGACGGCGGAAGTCCTTGTGCCTTGCGACAACTCGTGAGAGGCGGAACTTGTAGAATCTGAATCAGAATCCGCAAAATCAGGTGTGTGACAGCTTCTAATTCTGATTCTGGGAGAAACTATCTAGAATCCTCCTATTTAGCAGACAATCCGCTTTTATTTTAAACAGAAGTTTCATTTAAGCTAAAACAAAGGGGCCTAAGTCACCAACCCCGCGGCCGCCGTCATCAACGAAGCGACTGGGGCTCTAAGAGTATTTATACATCCTTGGAACTCCGCTTGCGGCTGCCTCTAATTCCTTTGGATTTGGCAGCCCTCTGCGACGCCGGCCGGTGGTTGTGCCTGACTCCTCGTACCGGATATGGGATCGACGGCGCTCGGTGGTGCGGCTCCGGCGCGCCCCGGATTGGCCCTCAAGGTGACTGCCGGCTGCTCCCTCCCTCTCCCTCCCTCTCTCTCTCTCTCGTGCAAGCTTTGGCTTGGCGAATTCAACAGCGCGTGCCCCCGAATTGATTTTGGTCCGTTTGCCTGGCTGTGTAAACTGTTTGTTTCATTTTGTAATGAGGCAATTAATTGCGATCTTTTATGCTCATGGAGTTGTACGAAGTAATGCTTGTTTGTCATCGGTTGCTTCGTCGAATTGGCTGTTAGTGTGATTGTTTTTGACGCTGTAGCGCACCAAAAAACATAAGCATGGCACCGAAAAGGAAAGCGAAAACGAAGTCGATATTTTAATTAAGTTGATCTCTTTGAATGGGCAGTGTTGAATGTGCTAACTTTTATGCCTAGGAATTTCATCTCGACTACCGTATCATGGAGTGAGTCGGTCATAAATAGTGGTCCTTTGATCCCATCGTGGTCTTGTTCAAACAACTATGTCATATTTCTCATGAAATTGCTCTTTTTGATCTTAGGCAGTGAAATGATTTCCTGTTTTGATGTGTAGAATGGAGTCCTCGGATCTAATTCCAAACCATGCGGTGGTTTCATGCTCAAAACAGCTCCTAAGGTGAATTTTATTTATTTATTTAGTAAAGTTTGATTTGTTGAATGTTGACTGCTGTACAAAGGGTCTACATTGTAGGTTGGATGCTCTTCACTCCATGTGAGGGCATCTATTGCTTCTTCACCACAAAAACATTACTCTTGTACGACACCAGCGGTTAAATCAGGAGAGGAGGTGCGCATTGCAGTGCTAGGGTGTCACAGTCCAACCTTGCTAATGCTAATCATACTAATACTTGAAGAGTAACAACGAGAATTGGATAGATGTTTGACTAGAAGAAGCAGAGAAAGTCTCAAAGCATGATCTTCTCGCCCATGGATCTCGACCGCATGTTCTTCGCTTTGTTCTCGTTGTTTCGTCATCCGGAATATTCTTCATCATTCATTCGAATTTGAATGGCTTTGGGCTGGTCAAGGTTGGTGGGCTTATTGCCGTGGCGATCGATTTCATGGTCGCAGTTTATGGTGGTCAACTTCATCCCGCTCGTGGAGGTCTTCGCCTCAGATTTCATGGGCGTGGTCGTGGACGGTATGGAGTCCGTGTCGCGCTCAAGATTTTGGGGCCGCGCCGATTCAAATAGTCGCGGTGTTCTTGCCGGTAGCGCCAGAGTGTTGGAAACCCCGGGGCTTCCTGACCGTGGATAAGGTTCCCGATGATATTATCGCTAAGCAATCCAATGAAAAGGGGAGTGCTCTGTGATACAGCCGGTAGTAATAAAGGCTACGCTCAGAGAACATGCCGATGCGGTTTTGAGCTCTATTGCGTACCGAGAACAACAGGAGACCATTCTTGGTTTGCAATGCATTGGAGGTTGTGGCGTTGGACATTTTTTTCAAAAATGGATGGAGAAGCAATTATAAAATTTGCTTTTAATTTTACACTCTCTTTGTCTCTATTATTCAATAGTGCTATGAGGATGTGATATTTGTAAAAACTCGGCTGTGTGCAATTGCAGAGGCCGGATTTTAATCCTTTATCTAAAAAAAAATTTATTCATGAGTAGTGATTCTACACATCATCTCTTAATATAAGTTGCACAAATTTTAAAATATGTAAAGGATAATTAATTACTATCTATCTTTTATTTATACCGTAATAGTTGGGCAACTTATTGCAAAGAGGCACCTTCTTTTTTTTTCTTTTTTGTTTGATTTTATCCTGGATTTTTCTGTTTGGATCAGAAGGGATTTCTCCCCCCTCTTGCATTACAGGGCACCTCCCAGAAAGATGAGAGCTGGTAGACCCAATGGGATGGGAATGGCTTCCGGACCTCAAAGTAAGGCCCTTTCTGATGACCGATTATGCAGTTCTAGATTGTAGTCGATAACCGGAGAAGCAATTGTCTCAAGAATCACTGACCGAGAATCTGGTCGTTCGGTAATCCCGATTGTCTATGATGATTGTTCATCGATGTCGGTGACGGATGAGCGGATGAGGGTGGTGGAGGGGCCTAGGGACGACGGCGAAGTCCTTGTGCCTTGCATAACTCGTGGAGGCGGAACTTGTAGAATCTGAATCGAATCCATAAAATCGGTGTGTGACAAATTTCTAATTCTGATTCTGGGAGAAACTGTCTAGAATCCTCCTATTCAGCAGACAATCCGTTTTTATTTTAAACAGAGCTTCATTTAAGCTAAAACAAAGGGGCCTAAGTCACCAACCCCGCGGCCGCCGTCATCAACGAAGCGACTGGGGGTCTAAGAGTATTTATACATCCTTGGAACTCCGCTTGCGGCTGCCTCTAATTCCTTTGGATTTGGCAGCCCTCTGCGACGCCGGCCGGTGGTTGTGCCTGACTCCTCGTACCGGATATGGGATCGACGGCGCTCGGTGGTGCGGCTCCGGCGCGCCCCGGATTGGCCCTCAAGGTGACTGCCGGCTGCTCCCTCCCTCTCTCTCTCTCTCTCTCTCGTGCAAGCTTTGGCTTGGCGAATTCAACAGCGCGTGCCCCCGAGTTGATTTTGGTCCGTTTGCCTGGCTGTGTAAACTGTTTGTTTCATTTTGTAATGAGGCAATTAATTGCGATCTTTTATGCTCATGGAGTTGTACGAAGTAATGCTTGTTTGTCATCGGTTGCTTCGTCGAATTGGCTGTTAGTGTGATTGTTTTTGACGCTGTAGCGCACCAAAAAAAACATAAGCATGGCACCGAAAAAGGAAAGCGAAAACGAAGTCGATATTTTAATTAAGTTGATCTCTTTGAATGGGCAGTGTTGAATGTGCTAACTTTTATGCCTAGGAATTTCATCTCGACTACCGTATCATGGAGTGAGTCGGTCATAAATAGTGGTCCTTTGATCCCATCGTGGTCTTGTTCAAACAACTACGTCATATTTCTCATGAAATTGCTCTTTTTGAGCTTAGGCAGTGAAATGATTTCTTGTTTTGATGTGTAGAATGGAGTCCTCGGATCTAATTCCAAACCATGCGGTGGTTTCATGCTCAAAACAGCTCCTAAGGTGAATTTTATTTATTTATTTAGTAAAGTTTGATTTGTTGAATGTTGACTGCTGTACAAAGGGTCTACATTGTAGGTTGGATGCTCTTCACTCCATGTGAGGGCATCTATTGCTTCTTCACCACAAAAACATTACTCTTGTACGACACCAGCGGTTAAATCAGGAGAGGAGGTGCGCATTGCAGTGCTAGGGGCCAGCGGTTATACTGGAGCTGAGGTTGTTCTCTTTTTCCCTGCCATTTTCTATTTGTGTTGATTTCCTTTTCCATGTAGGGGCAGGTTTCTTCACCGAATGCAGTTTTGGTCCCTTTTTTCCCTCCTTTCTTGCTCCACATTTCTGATCCCAACATTTTCATCTTTCTTTTTTTGCTCTGTTTGCTAATGTCTTAAGGTACACTTTCGCTAACAGATTGTTCGGCTTCTGGCGAACCACCCTCAGTTTCGTATCAAAGTGATGACTGCAGACAGAAAAGCTGGTGAACAGTTTGGTTCTGTATTTCCTCACTTGATTACACAAGTAAGAACTTCCTCCACATGTGATGCTTCATCCTTGTATATCAAGAATGAACCTTTGGGCAGTAGTACATTTCTTTGTATTAGAATTAGTGTTGGCATCATGTTGATCCTCTTTTCATTTTGCAGGACCTGCCAAATTTGGTTGCAATAAAAGATGCAGATTTTTCAGATGTTGATGCAGTTTTTTGTTGCTTGCCACATGGAACAACCCAGGTTGTTTATCTTCATCATGCCTTTTCTGAATTTTTTCCCATCAATTTTTGAATTGTGTAAACTAAAGGAATACGGTTATATGCTCTATTGTGTATTGGAGGACAAGTTTTTGTCGAAAGTTTTAAAGTAATATCTGATTGCAATTTTTTACCAGGAAATTATTAAAGGTTTACCCCAGCAACTGACGATTGTTGATCTCTCTGCGGTATGCTCTACACAAACTCCTGATTTATCTACATTATTAACAGCCAATCGTTCTTATGACTGACTTACCATGTTTACAGGATTTCCGATTGCGTGATATCAATGAGTACGCTGAGTGGTATGGCCATTCTCATGGGGCACCAGAACTTCAGGTTTTCTTGACTACTTTCTTTCCCCTACAGGCTTGTTAATTAACTGTCATTGGTCATGTACTTATGCATTTCATTACCAACTTTAATTCCTATTGATATGCTCCATCAATTTCTTTTTTTGTATAATACTTTTTGGGGTTTGAATTGGACTCTTATGTTTGATTCTGTATTTCTGTGAACTCATTTTCTTTGTTGGTTGTTTCTCTGTTTATTCAGCAAGAAGCTGTGTATGGCTTGACTGAAGTTCTTCGAGATGAAATAAGAAATGCACGTCTTGTTGCAAATCCAGGGTGTTATCCCACGTCTATTTAACTTCCTCTTGTTCCTCTAATGAAGGTAAGGATCAATAGAAGTTCTTATAATCCTAGTCTATGATCAAAACAACAAAATTTAGACATAATAGCTTCAGTTCTGCCATATATTTGCAAATGTACAAAGAATCTCCATTTTCCGAAGTAGAAGTATTTTTTGTCAAAATATTTTTAGTATTTATGTTTTTCTTATCATATTTTGATTTACCATGCAGGCAAAACTGATCAAGATGAGCAACATTATCATTGATGCAAAATCTGGGGTTAGCGGGGCAGGTCCTTATTTTACTTGAGATATTACGACTTCAAATTATAAATATGTATCTGAAAAATCAATAGCAGATCTGCTCTCTAACACATGCATTTTTGTAGGACGTGGAGCTAAGGAAGCAAATCTTTACACTGAGATAGCTGAAGGCATCCATGCTTATGGAATAAAAGGTCACCGACATGGTGATCCTTATTTTTCAAATAGTTGAAATTAACATTTGTTTTATAACTGTTATATCGCCTTTTACATATTTGTTACTCTCCCTTTGGTAAATGGATAGTCTGGTTACAGAATGTTTGCTTATATCTATCCTATTAGAGCCTTTTGTGGCCTTACTCAGGGGCGGAGCTAGGCCTCGGGCCACTGGGGCCTGGGCCCGAGGCCTAGCTCGGATGTAGAGCTCCACCGCAGCGGCTGCCGCCCTCTCGGATGTAGAGCTCCTTTGGGCGGCGACCAGGTTGGCGATCGCGCCACTCGACGACGCCATGACTTGCAGCGCCACATGCTCGCCAAGACGGCCACGGTCACCAAGCACCTTGCTCGGCGCCGGCCTCCCGTGGGCGCCATCGCCGTCTGCAGTGTCGTCCTAAAGCTCCGGCCTCTGATGCCAGCGAACAGGTCCGGCTGCATCCGAGGCCTCTGCTTTAGCAGGTGGCGCGCCCGTGGAACGACGCCGACCGCTGCGCCTCCGAGCGTAGCTTCACCATGACTGCCACCGCCGCGTGCCACTGATGTTTCATCGAGGTAATATGGCACCTAAAATGAAATGCTTTCAGATAAGTGTGCCGTATGACAAATTACTACCTTGAATCTTTTAGTCGTGAAAACAAACTACATACAAGAGTTCCACCATGAAGCTATGGAGGCTGAGTATAGGGAATACTGAGGAATTGAACATAGAATGTCGTCTCTCTCATTCCTTATCAGCAATTGCATCATCATGTACGCCTAGAAGGGAAAAAGCATAACAGATTAATGGCTAGACTGGAACATTTTTTGGTTTCTGTAGACACGACCAGGAGAGGACATACACCAGGACCTGTACCATTTGTTAGGAATATATCATCTGCATTCACCGGAAACCATCACGGGAGGCAATACCAGCAGCAATCTCATTGCACATTCCCTTGATAACCCTAGGAACAATAAAGTTATTGAAGCCAGTTTGTTTCTAGGTGAGTGAACATGTCATTGGCAGATGTTTATCTGGCTGTGAGCCTTTGACTATATGCCCTTGTAGCTCTTCCAGGAATCAGGGCAAGAACTTTCTTTGCTTGAGTAATAGCATCAAGCTGTAAAAAGAGAAGACATCAGATAAATCATATATATATATAAAAAGTACAGCTTATGTGCTGTGAAAAATTTTGTCGGACATAAAAAGTTTAAAGCAGGAATATAAGTAATTAACATACCACAGTACTCATTTTTAGAATTAGTAACATTGTTAGCAAATATTTTTGCTCTTTTGTAAGTTCATTTCATGCTAATGAATTATTGGATGGAGTTGATGTTTACCTGAACAAAGATTTAGTTTCCTCTTTCTAACAGATATGGATGACCACAGAGCGGCAAAGTGCAAGAACCTGGAACGTAACTTGTAAATATGCAACAAGCATAAAAGAAAGATAATTTTCTGTGGCCTGTAGGTTAGATATTCACACACCTCCCTGAATAATGTAATTGGTTTCTGACCAAATGACTGAGGATTTCCAATGTTGCAATATAGGATCTTCAGGAAACAGTAGACAAATGAAAGATTTAAGAAATCGTCAACCAAGGATTTATGAAAGCTGCGTAAATATAAATACATAATGGGTATTACTTAAGCACCTCATCGAAAGGAAAAGACATGGGTTGTGTGTGTACCCGTGAAGAGCATCTGCATCTCAATTTATAAGTAGCGGAAAGGTGTCATCCTAGAACCTAATCCTAATAGAAAAGGTATTCTTATTTGTTTTGGAGAATAACTATGAAGGCTATATAAATCTAAGAATAGTTATGGAAACTTAATCAGATTTGTGAGAAGGTTGGTATAGTGTTAGGTGGCACAAATCAAGATTGATGTCGCATTTATTTGGAATCAAAGTAGATAAATTTAATGACTAAGAAAACTTCAACGTGTGGCAATAGGTGGTGAATAATGAGGAATGTTCTGGTTTAGGGTGTAGTGCAGAAGGATCAAAATCACCTTGTTTTGAAGATATCAATGTTGCAAGGGCTTCTGTGTCACTTGAGGAGCTGAAGCCTGAACACAGCGATGTATTGCTTGATTCCTTGGTAGTTGTATGATTGTATTGCTCCGATATTGCTTGCTATTTGTTGCAATTTGCTAGATTCGAATATATTGATTTGAACAACTTATATATTTCGTGATTAATTGATTGAACTCAATTTGTTGTAATAGAAATACATGATGAATAGGTCGATTTCCTCTTTACATGTGCAATTTCCTCTTTTACAGGTTT
This sequence comes from Guadua angustifolia, assembly GCA_036346375.1. Classification (NCBI taxonomy): domain Eukaryota; kingdom Viridiplantae; phylum Streptophyta; class Magnoliopsida; order Poales; family Poaceae; genus Guadua; species Guadua angustifolia. The sequence goes on along the minus strand of CM070504.1, from coordinate 54,617,833 downwards.
AGGTTCTTGTTCTATTGTTGATGAAAATATGACAGTCTCGGATGCATCAAACCTTCCTTAATTAGGTATTAACTTTTCTACTACTCTACCACACTATATTGTTTTGACATATTTTATCTATTTTATTGAAATGTTAAGCATGAAATTCAAATTTATCTTTAATTGTGTATTTGTGTAGTGTTTTTGTTGTATCTCAGTGTTGATAGTATTTGATGTTAGTTATTACCGTTTTATTTTCGGTCCGAGGCTTAGTAAAATCCTGGCTCCGCCACTGGCCTTACTGACACAATGAGATAAAACAATGCCAGTTCCCGAGATTGAACAAGGACTTACAGATGCTGCTGAATCCAAAGTTACCATCAGCTTTACTCCAAATCTGATCTGTATGGTAAGCATATACGCACTTAAAAGGCTGTATAACTCCAGGTTCTGCAGTTCCTTCTGTGCTGCACTGAACCAGTAGTGTGTAGAATTCAGTTGCTAAATCAAATGCTTTATCTATATGTTGAACAGAAGCGCGGGATGCAATCTACTATGTTTGTTGAAATGGCAGCTGGAGTGACTGTCAATGATTTGTATCAGCATCTCAAGTCTACTTATGAGGTTTGTTTGTCTGGCCAGTATCTGCAGAGTTTGACAGTCAAAATTTTCCACTGAAGTGAATTTATCAAAATGTTTTATGCTTTTACAATGTAAAGAGAAATATCTTTATTCTTGTTGGCATCAGAGTTTATTCTGTGCGTGTATCTTTTCAGGGTGAAGAATTTGTCAAGCTGTTACATGGTAGCAGCGTTCCTCACACACGCCATGTTGTGGGATCAAATTACTGCTTCATGAATGTCTTTGAGGACAGAATTCTTGGGAGGGCCATCATCATCTCTGTCGTAAGTGTCTTCCATCAGTCTATATGTTGCTCAAGCATTTGGCAAACACATGTCACAGATTTATAGATGCCAAATCCTTATTTCTGTGCTGCAACTCTGCAGATAGATAATCTTGTTAAGGGAGCGTCTGGTCAAGCCGTGCAGAACCTCAATCTGATGATGGGACTGCCTGAGAACATGGGGCTGCAATATCAGCCCCTATTTCCTTGATCCTTTGTGTCACTATTTCATGTGTTCTGTCTGGATGATGCTTTGGAATCCAGCTACCATCTCCATCATGTTTACTGTTGAGAGGCAAGGAGCCCAACATTAGAGTGTAACCAAGCCAAACTCACTCAAAAGCATAGTTTGGTTTTTGCTGTTGTAGTTTTAGAGATGATCAGCATTTTAGCAGTGCAATACTCTAATGAGAGGATGATCCGAGTGGCTCGGTGCCATGGGAATCCTAACGTTATTTACCCTGTTTTGCCTCCTTGTTTTGAGATCAAATTAAACAGTGTAAAACTCAAATTCAGAGAGCTTTATTGGATATAGTTAGGGTTGTCTTATTTATTTATTTCATACAATTTTTTTAGCTTGCTACCGCTGTACTTTGTGAAGATTTGAGGAATTTCCTAGTATTAAAGTTTTTCATTAAATTTTATTTTGTGTGAAGTGCCCAGATCCTAAACTCTGCCACAATATTTCAAGTGACTGGTTATAGTGTGTTTGTATTTTCTATCTTATTGAAAATACCATGATTTTAGTATTTATGTTTTTCTTATCATATTTTGATTTACCATGCAGGCAAAACTGATCAAGATGAGCAACATTATCATTGATGCAAAATCTGGGGTTAGCGGGGCAGGTCCTTATTTTACTTGAGATATTATGACTTCAAATTATAAATATGTATCTGAAAAATCAATAGCAGATCTGCTCTCTAACACATGCATTTTTGTAGGACGTGGAGCTAAGGAAGCAAATCTTTACACTGAGATAGCTGAAGGCATCCATGCTTACAGGGCCGTTCCTAATATTTTGGGGCCCCGGGGCAAAACATATGCTAGGGCCCTATATCTCCCTTTCCCCCTCTTTGAGTTTCTATAAATTCATCTACACGTTTTCTCTTTTTTCTTTTTTCACTCCCGGACATATGCTTTGGGATGACATGAGAAATAAAAATGTAGGGCAAGGAACAAAACACCTTATGACAGGCGAAGCGCCGGTGTTGATTGGCGATTGCTGAATGTTGAGGGCTGGACTGCCACGGAGCCTGGAAGCTTGCTTTGGATTAGGCAAAGCGGTTTCAGATCATCAAGAACATTGCACGGTGTTCATGCACAACTTTGTCCCATACAAGTGCTCCTAGCTTCTCCAGTCTGGAGACAAGAAATGGTGCCAGTAGTGTAAGAAATCATCCCCACCTCATCAAGTGCTAAGTGCTAACTGCTAACTGCTATCATACTGCTAAGTGCTAACTGCTAACCAAAAACCAAGATGTAAATAAGTCACTGTAGAGCCTAAACATTTCAGACCACGGTGACCAAATATTAGTTTTATAGGTAAGATGCTGAAAATCAAGTAGACCTAATCACATATATGCAAAATGAAACATTGGTTAACTGGAATGACAATTCACAATTTCTTAAGGTCTTGCTACAGTGAATTTATATAATTATACCTGTCGTTGTAGAGGTTTTGATCACTTGTATTACTTTCACATGGAAACCACTAGCTGGTAAGATAAACTATACACGTCTAAATGAACTTGGGATTAAAAAAAAAAGAAATTATTCAAACATCAGAGATGTCCAGAAGTAGATAAAAGGTTGACACTTCTGAGTTCTGACTCACTCTTCTGTGGAGCAACTGATGTCTCACATGTTAAAAGTAATTGCCAATTGGTGATGTAGCACTTTACCTGCATTGTCACTGTCAGCGTTTCAGAATTGTTATCCTGCTCTCCATGAAGAAGTAAAATTGGTTTCTTGATTTTGTTGGCTGACATGAACGGGCTCATCTCAACGTAGGTGTTAGTACTAGACTACAAATCCACAACACAAGTACTAGACTACTAGTGTACTACCAGATTTGGGAACTGCGAAAGGGAAGGAGATGAGGAGTCTGGGAACTGCCGAAGGGAAGGAGCGAACGGGATTTGGGAACTGCCGAAGGGAAGGAGACGAAGAGTCTGGGAACAAGAGACTGAGCCATTGAGGGATCTGCATACTTGATGCTTGGGATTTTGGGGCCCTCCGTCCTCATGGGCCCTGGGCCGTTGCCCTGGTCGCCCTGGCCCAGGAACGGGCCTGCATGCTTATGGAATAAAAGGTCACCGACATGGTAATCCTTATTTTTCAAATAGTTGAAATTAACATTTGTTTTATAACTGTTATATCGCCTTTTACATATTTGTTACCCTCCCTTTGGTAAATGGATAGTCTGGTTACAGAATGTTTGCTTATATCTATCCTATTAGAGCCTTTTGTGGCCTTACTGACACAATGAGATAAAACAATGCCAGTTCCCGAGATTGAACAAGGACTTTCAGATGCTGCTGAATCCAAAGTTACCATCAGCTTTACTCCAAATCTGATCTGTATGGTAAGCATATACGCACTTAAAAGGCTGTATAACTACAGGTTCTGCAGTTCCTTCTGTGCTGCACTGAACCAGTAGTGTGTAGAATTCAGTTGCTAAATCAAATGCTTTATCTATATGTTGAACAGAAGCGCGGGATGCAATCTACTATGTTTGTTGAAATGGCAGCTGGAGTGACTGTCAATGATTTGTATCAGCATCTCAAGTCTACTTATGAGGTTTGTTTGTCTGACCAGTATCTGCAGAGTTTGACAGTCAAAATTTTCCACTGAAGTGAATTTATCAAAATGTTTTATGCTTTTACAATGTAAAGAGAAATATCTTTATTCTTGTTGGCATCAGAGTTTATTCTGTGCGTGTATCTTTTCAGGGTGAAGAATTTGTCAAGCTGTTACATGGTAGCAGCGTTCCTCACACACGCCATGTTGTGGGATCAAATTACTGCTTCATGAATGTCTTCGAGGACAGAATTCTTGGGAGGGCCATCATCATCTCTGTCGTAAGTGTCTTCCATCAGTCTATATGTTGCTCAAGCATTTGGCAAACACATGTCACAGATTTATAGATGCCAAATCCTTATTTCTGTGCTTCAACTCTGCAGATAGATAATCTTGTTAAGGGAGCGTCTGGTCAAGCCGTGCAGAACCTCAATCTGATGATGGGACTGTTTGAGAACATGTTTTGTTTTAGTCAACTTTGAATTTCTCTAATTAGGTCAAATATCTTTTTGGAATGCTTTGATAAAGTCCCAATGGTTAATTTTGTTAATGTAAATAGGCTAACTGTAGGCTTGACTTAACGTGGCCCTTATGGCAATTGTCACTCAAGAGACATGGTGTCACTAAATTTTTTTTGGAATTGTTTCGGTTCATTTGATTTAAAATTAGCATGGCGAGCATGTTAGTACCTAGCCCCCCATCAAATTTCATATCTATCTGAATAGATTTTGAGATGGAATGGCAATGGGAAGAGCATCTTCGCGATGCCATTTTGGGGAACCGGCTAACTCTCAGTGGCAAATAAACAATTTTCTGATGTCTGGGTAGTGCTTTCTTGTGTTGTTGGGTGCTATCCTACATACAAGATCTTTTTGGGATAAAGTACATGAGTTTTTCATTGTAGCAGTATTTCTTCACTTTAATTCTTTTCTTTCATTGTCTGAAGTCATGATAACAAATGCAGTTCAAAGTGCGATAATTTTGGATCATATATAGGCATTTAATTTGTTTGACAGTTTTTGTTTTTACCGGAAAATCTGATGTAAATATTGCAAAATCTGAGAAAAATTTAATAATTTGATACAACCATACAAGTCTGTCAAAGGCATGGGCACATTCATCGATCTTCTAACCAAATATCAAGTGGTACGTATATAGCTAGGACGAGGCTTTAATGAGCAGTCAAAGCTGTGCATTGCATTATGATTGGTCAACCCTAAATATCTACGAGGCAATTGTCAAGAAACTGGTGTTATAAGCAAGTAGATTTGAAGCCTGATAATGAAAGTGGCACAATGTGTGGTTCTTAGGTATTGTTCTCCAAGGGCCTGTTCACTAATATTTCTTTCTTAAAAATTTGCTATTGGATCCAGAAAACACAGAAGCATCGGTGTCACCACCAGTATCTTACTGGCCACCTCTTATCGCTACAGTTTTTTTTTTAACCTTGGTTTCGAGCAAATCCATGGGTGTCACCGAATATGATACGTGGTGGTTCCACCCCAGATTAAATCTAGTTAGGGGATGCATCTAGCAGTCTTTTTCGTTAAAATCAACTGTTGATATTTTTTTCTGATTGTGCTAATCGGAGATGATTCATGCTATTTGACTCGAAATTGCTGTAGCTCAGAAATGCTTTCTCCGGTTGCGTTATCCAAACTCTATCACTTTCGGGTTGCCGATGAAACTGTACCTGCCAGATTTCGGTGCAAACAATGCCATTGGAGTATCTTTCAATGAGGCAATGTGGTCTTATAAGTATCAACCAACTATGAGGCTGTGGCCAGATGCTGTTAGGACTATGGGTAGATGAAAAGCTGTACATTTGTGACAAAAATAATCGGGATTTGTGAAGTCACTGTCCAATCCTTTTGAGCTCTTAAGAATGTTTAGATTCCCTACCGTGTTCGTGCAAGCCTCTGTGGAGCTCTCCAGTTTATTTAGTAGATTAATTCATTCCAACAACATTCTCTACACTCTCATAATGGCTGATCCTGTATTATTGCTAAGCTAAACCAATGTTTGTCCTGGTTTTGAACATCAGACTTGTTTTTCTTTGTCCTTGATGCATCAAAGCTGAGGGAGATTTCTGTCCAATCATTGAAACCAGCCTTCAGACACCGGCCACTCGAACTCTGATTGGCTTGACTTCTGAACTGTATCTTGGATAAGTCACTATCTTGTCTACCAACTAGTACCGATCGACTAGCAGTTGAAGTTTTCTAATCTCAGCATTGAAAGAATTTCATGTATAAAGTAATGCCTGGGAACTAAGTTTTATTCCCTTATTTCTTAGAGAAAATTATTTATTTGCCACTGAGAGTTGGTCGGTTCCCCAAAATGCCATTGCCAAGATGCTCTTCCCTACATTGCCATCCCATCTCAAATTGCCTTCCCATTTTGCCATTGCCGTCGAGTTGGCTGTGAAGCCCCCATTTGCTGGCATGTGAAAAGACCAAGTTGCCCTTTGTATGCCCCTGGCCCGAGCCCGTTTGCCTTGAGTCGAGCCCAACTAAACCGGACCAAGTGCTCTGCAGCCAACCCGAAGCATCTCAACGCCACGAAATCTTTGGGAAGTGAGGTGGCGGTGGCGTCGGCGGCGAGCGAGGACTAAAGAAGAAGGCGGAGGCGACGAGAAGAGATGCTCAAGTTCCTGTCCAAGGTGGTGGAGGAGTACAGCCCACTGGACCCGCAGAAGGCGGTGGCGGTGGAGCTCCTAGCCCAGTGCAATGCCCGCAACGCCAAGGACTCCAACCCTACCTGCTCGGTCGAGCTGCGGCGCCTCCCCTCTTCACGTGCCAACAACTTGGTCTTTTCGCGTGCCAGCAAACGGGGGCTTCACAGCCAACTCGACGGCAATGGCAAAATAGGAAGATAATTTGAGATGGAATGGCAATGCAGGGAAGAGCATCTTCGCGATGGTATTTTAGGGAACCGGCCAACTCTCAGTGGCAAATAAACAATTTTCTCTATTTCTTATGATGTCTGGGTAGTGCTTTCTTCTGTTGTTGGGTGCTATCCTACATACAAGATCTTTTTGGGATAAAGTACATGAGTTTTTCATTGTAGCAGTATTTCTTCACTTTAATTCTTTTCTTTCATTGTCTGAAGTCATGATAACAAATGCAGTTCAAAGTGCGATAATTTTGGATCATATATAGGCATTTAATTTGTTTGACAGTTTTTGTTTTTACCGGAAAATCTGATGTAAATATTGCAAAATCTGAGAAAAATTTAATAATTTGATACAACCATACAAGTCTGTCAAAGACATGGGCACATTCATCGATCTTCTAACCAAATATCAAGTGGTACGTATATAGCTAGGACGAGGCTGTAATGAGCAGTCAAAGCTGTGCATTGCATTATGATTGGTCAACCCTAAATATCTACGAGGCAATTGTCAAGAAACTGGTGTTATAAGCAAGTAGATTTGAAGCCTGATAATGAAAGTGGCACAATGTGTGGTTCTTAGGTATTGTTCTCCAAGGGCCTGTTCACTAATATTTCCTTCTTAAAAATTTGCTATTGGATCCAGAAAACACAGAAGCATCGGTGTCACCACCAGTATCTTACTGGCCACCTCTTATCGCTACAGTTTTTTTTTTTAACCTTGGTTTCGAGCAAATCCATGGGTGTCACCGAATATGATACGTGGTGGTTCCACCCCAGATTAAATCTAGTTAGGGGATGCATCTAGCAGTTTTTTTCGTTAAAATCAACTGTTGATATTTTTTTCTGATTGTGCTAATCGGAGATGATTCATGCTATTTGACTCGAAATTGCTGTAGCTCAGAAATGCTTTCTCCGGTTGCGTTATCCAAACTCTATCACTTCTCGGGTTGCCGATGAAACTGTACCTGCCAGATTTCGGTGCAAACAATGCCATTGGAGTATCTTTCAATGAGGCAATGTGGTCTTATAAGTATCAACCAACTATGAGGCTGTGGCCAGATGCTGTTAGGACTATGGGTAGATGAAAAGCTGTACATTTGTGACAAAAATAATCGGGATTTGTGAAGTCACTGTCCAATCCTTTTTGAGCTCTTAAGAATGTTTAGATTCCCTACCGTGTTCGTGCAAGCCTCTCTGTGGAGCTCTCCAGTTTATTTAGTAGATTAATTCATTCCAACAACATTCTCTACACTCTCATAATGGCTGATCCTGTATTATTGCTAAGCTAAACCAATGTTTGTCCTGGTTTTGAACATCAGACTTGTTTTTCTTTGTCCTTGATGCATCAAAGCTGAGGGAGATTTCTGTCCAATCATTGAAACCAGCCTTCAGACACCGGCCACTCGAACTCTGATTGGCTTGACTTCTGAACTGTATCTTGGATAAGTCACTATCTTGTCTACCAACTAGTACCGATCGACTAGCAGTTGAAGTTTTCTAATCTCATAAGGGCATCTCCAATGGTGTCACTTCAGCTAGCTATAAGCGTGTCATCTCAGCATTTTGCTTAGGTGGAAAAAGTAAAAAATAAAGAGAGAGATATAGACCGGCCACTAAGGGCATCTCCAATGGTGCCACTTCAGCTAGCTATAAAGGTGTCATCTCAACATTTTGCTTAGGTGGAAGAGAGAAAATGTGGAGAGAGATATAGACCGGCTACTAATGTATAATCAGGCTATAACTGATTCCAAGACACTTATTATCTATTACATGTGGACCAATATTTAATTTTATAGATAATGCTATAGCTAATCCATTAGAAAGGTTGTCTATATGTTATCTATAGATGATATGGACATTTCTTATAGCTAGTACCATTGGAGATGCCCTAATGTATAGTCAGGCTATAACTGATTCCAAAGCACTTATTATTTATTACATGTGGGACAATATTTAATTTTATAGACAATGCTATAGCTAATTTATTGCAGAGGTTGTCTATATGCTATCTATAGATGATATGGACATTTCTTATAGCTAGTACCATTAGAGATGCCCTAATGTGCACTTCCTCAGGCCACACCTGGAGGGGTTATTGTCACCACAGTTCATCCCCAGCCATGGGCATCCATTTCTCTAAGGATGATCACATTTATTACTTCTGCAGTTGCTTGCTGTCCCTTCAGCCTTCTCATCAGTATAAATGCACCTTTCATGACCCTCATATTTTCTTCACCAAGCACACATCCTAAACTTATATCAGAATGGAGTCTGGAGGAGTGATTGCAGAGGCAGGTTGGGGTTCGCTTGACCTGTCCTCGCAAGCTGAGTCGGAGATAATGGAGCAGCTGCTTGGCACCTTCCCCTCCAATGGTGAGGAAGATCACCAAGAGCTTCCTTGGTGTGTTCAGGCTTCAAATGCATACTATGTCCATTGTAATGCTAGCTCTAATGCATATACTTCGCCTAGTAGCAACAGTGTTGGTAGTCTCATTCTCAGTTCGCCATCTGAGTATGAGAGCTTCTATTTGAGTAACTCAAATGAGGCCCTGGGGATCAACTCCTGCACTGCAGTGCTGGACCTGAACATGGTCCAGGAGCAAAGTGCAGCTCAGTTTATGGGTGCCATTCTGAACCATTCCTATGGGAATGCCAATTCAAGCTGTGGGGGTCTTAGAGATTCCAGCATGAATCTGCTCGAGTCCGTCGACACCTATAACAAAAGGAAGTGCCAGGAACAAGGCAAAGTAGATGACCAAACAAGAGTGAGTGTTCATTCTTTTCCAAAAGTAGTGTATAAGAGTTGCGTAAAGTGCCCAATGTGAATGCTGATTGATTGAAATGGTTGAAATGCAGAGTCGGAAATGCTCAAGGCAGGCTGCTTCAAAGAGAGCAAAGAAGGCTATGCAACCTGAAGGAAAGGATGGCAGCGCTGTTGTCACAAACGGGCAAAGCTTGAGCTACTGCACGTCTGAAAATGACTCAAATGCTCCTGACGAATCTCCTGCTGCTGCTAACCCGAATGGCAAGGCTCAGGCTGGCCATCGGTCAGCAACCGATCCCCTTCTGAGCTCGTTATTGAAGAGCTATCAATCCTTAACTAAATCAACAATTATAAGAAATTTCAGGGTGGATAATATAGGTAGTAAATAGTGGTAGTAGAAATTAGATTTAACTATATATTTTTCAGGGGTATTATAGATTTTAAATCTCTGTTTTTTTCAGCCGCCACCTCCTTATTCATCTATCGGTAATGCTAGGTATCAGACGTCTTAACACTCCGCAATATTTTTTTTCTACGCGTGCAATATTTTCTACCAACGCGTGTAACATTTTCCTTTGACAAACAGTGAAATTTGCTACAGTAAAGGGATGTTGCAAGCGTTCAAAAAAAATGTTACACGCATTGGTAACAAATATTGCACGTGTAAAAAAAAATGTTTCGCGGCCGTCCGAAGAAAAACAAAAAATCAGACGTCCGACTGGTAGTACTTGCCTTCATCTATCGCTGCCCTGTTTTTTTCCCGCTGCCGCCCTTTAGTCCATGATCAGGAAAAGGCGTCTTGCTTTTCATTCACTGATCTGGGATTTGCAGGAACTAAAAAGATGCTTTCAACTTTTCAAGTGCTTAATCCAACATCAGACTCACTCAGCCCAGGGCATTGGGAGGCTAAAATTACTGCTGCAAAATACACCACATGGCGGCAGTACAGAAAAAAAAAAAGGTTTCAAACCCTTGTTTCTTCAACGCTTGCGACCAAACGCTCACGCCATCTGCAGACCTCGAGGCTCGCAAGCTGAAGAATCTGCTTGCTGAAAATGCTACCGTACCAAGACGATAAACAACGAGCAAGCACTAAAGAAAAAAGATTGGCCAGGCGCGGCTGTATGGGAGAGGAGGGCGCAGACGCTCACATCTCAACGCTTCACGCCGTCACGATCCATTTCTTAAAGCGCATCACTTTCTCCCTCTCGAACAAACCGAGCGGCGACAGCCACATCCTCACGCCGCGTGCCGCCATCCTTCTGAGCGGAAGCAGATTCTCTACCGTACGGCAGAATGCCGTTGAGTCACTGCCGCGTGGATCCACGTCTACTAATACTATCATAAGAAGTATAACTAAATCTTTAAAAATTAAAATTTTCCTCTGGTATTTACGCAGAGGTATTCTTTTAACTAAAGATAATTTAGCTAAAAGAAATTGGAATGGGAATAAAAAATGTTGTTTTTGTAATTGCAATGAAACAATTCAACATTTATTTTTTAATTGCCAATATTCACAAATCATCTGGCGAGTTGTTTATATTGCTACTGGTTTATTTCCACCAAAGTCTATGTCTCATATGTTTGGTTGTTGGTTATCAGGTATTGAGAAGTGTGCCAAACGTCAGATTTTTGTGGGGGGTGCTGCCCTATTATGGGCTATTTGGTGCACTCGTAATGATACAATTTTTGAGAAAAAACAATATTCTTCTTTTATGCAGGCTATTTTCAGAGGAGCATATTGGCTGCGGTTTTAGGCTCTGTTGCAGCCTGAGAACAGCAGGAAGACCATCCGGTTGGCAAGCAGGGCATTGGAGGTCGTCGCGTTGGACATTTTTGCTAACAATGGATGGAGAAGCTATCATAGAATTTGCTTTTGATTAAATTGCTCTTTGCATGTTTTTTATTTCAGATTTGTGGTTGTGTTTTGTAAGAAATCGGTTGTGTGCATTTGCAGAGACCGGATTTTAATCCTTTATCTAAAAAAATCCTATCTAATCTGATCTATTAGATCAAATAGACTAAACGGCTAATATTCAATATTGTGTACTGTAAAAGAGCTCATTATTTATGCTCTTGCCGATTGGACACAGAAAAGAAGAGAAAAGATCAATGAGAGGCTGAAGATACTGCAGAACATTGTTCCAAATGGGACCAAAGTAAGCATCTGAACAAAGCATCATTCATAGTAAGTAGTAACTATAAATAAAAAAAGTAAGGTTGACAACTCAAACATCAACATTTGCGTTTTCTTGTAGGTAGATATGAGCACTATGCTTGAAGAGGCAGTGCATTATGTGAAGTTCTTGCTGCTTCAAATCAAGGTGAGACTTTCCGCAGTTCAGTTCAGAACTTCAGATCATTCCGAATGCTGTGTTAACGTTACTTAACAGTTATTGGTTTTTAATTATTCGCAGCTCCTCAGCTCTGATGAAATGTGGATGTATGCACCGATTGCATACAATGGGATGGACATTGGAATTGATTTGAACCTCTCTCAGCATTGATAGAAACTACTAATAGTCTCTGTTTGCTATAAAAGCAGCCGCTACACTTACAACATTGATTTGGCTTGATTAGCTCAAAGGTTTTACTACTAACATGCAATCGGTTTTCTGATCAATAAGCTATTCAGTATAATCTTTCAGACTTAAATAAAGGTTGGATACATTGTTCTTCAGAAGCTTTTTTGTAACTAGTCGTCTGTTACTGAAGGAATGGCATGTATGGCCGAAAGGATACACGAAAAGTATAGATACTGAATACTGGATTAGGCTCTAAAACTTGTGAAGACAAGAAAGGGCAAGCAACTTGGTTCTTTTTCTTCCTGAGAAACAACTTTACATAAGAAGATGGTCTCATTTTCTTCTTTTTTCTTTCCACTTCTTTTTTCAAATTTGCTCCCGGAGCAAATTTCTGTCTTCACTGAAGTACAGGGTATGAGGTTTAGTGAAATATAACGTGGTTAGCTGGAACTTGGCAATTGGCATGTAATGCAATGCAGGATCATGAAATGTAGTTAAAGTATCAGGTTCTCTGTTGGCAACCATCCTCTTTCTTTTCTAATGATATCTATGATCCCATCATCTTCTGCCATTACGTTACTTTTGAAAACCTCAATTATCGTTATTATCATGACAAAGTGTGGCATGCCTTGCACATATTCTTTTCATCATTGGATGTTAGTGGAATACTTATATATTACCTCCATTATTGATCTTATGTTGGTGTCATCCATCAGATCATTGGTCCAGCAATATTTAGTCCACTTGTTGGTCCATGTTTCTTTATTCCATTTTGATAGGCATTCCAGTGATCTTGTGTTCTAGTTGTTGTCTTGTAGATTAGCTTCAATAGATAAGAAGAGAATATACTCAAATGTGAAAAAGCAATCAACACAGCATGTGTATGTTGGAGCTTCCCAACGGCAACTAGAACATGCCTTCCTGCCAGCATTGCTGAACCTTCTTTCAGCACACTTGCGTGGATAAAATTGAATGTCAATTGAAACAAAGCGAGTTGCCGCTATTGTGAAAATATTATTAAGACATTTTTTTGCGAGGGATTAAAGCTAGCTTGTGGATGTAGGTTTGCAAGGAATCAGCTCTGTTCCCTTGAAACAAAGCTCGTCTGTGGTCAGTTGTTTGCAAGGAATCAGCTGTCAGCTTGAGGCTGTCGGAGACTTTATTTTTACCATTACAAGGTCACACACCACCGTGCGAGCACACGCACGGTTGCATCCTCTTAACACACGTCTCCGCTAACGAGTTGACTGCCTGATTCTAGCAAGACCCCCGTGTGAACAAAACAAGGAATTGGGGATTGGGAGTGTTAGGGCTCTATATCACTTATTAGAGTTAGCACAGCAAAATAACTAAAGATAAAGATTTAATGTCAAAAAATCATTGTGGGAAAAAACCACGGGAAACAATACATTATAATGTTCCAAGGATTACAGGTACAGGGGATGACTTTAGCTTATAATGGTATAGTCGAGTGAACACCAGTCAGTGAATTACCTTCTCAGTCTCTTCATCGCGTGGAGGCCCACTAAATAAAGGATCAAAATATTTTTTTAAGAAGTTTTAGCACATTCTCTTTTTTTTTACGTAGTTACTATAAACCATATATCACAGACTTTTATCGTATAATAGATTTCGATTCCTAACTTGTATATGTATAGTAAAATTCCTTACCTTATTTTATTTTCTTCTCGAATTAGCAACTTTATGGAATTTTAATTCTAAATAAAACCAAATTATTACTTTTCACTTAGTATGAAATTTTAAAACAATTGCTAATTTCTTTTGATTTTTATTCTAAATTTACATATTTTGTGGATTGTATTTCTTATAGATTTTCTTTTCATGTTTTAGTTTGGAATTCATGCATAAATCTAGTCGCTAATTTTTATTTGAAATATGTGTTACTTTTTATTGCACCTCAAATGGACTCTTTCTTTTAATCTAAATTTCATTTTTATTTACTTAAGAATATGTGTTCTTTTAATCTAAATTTTATTTTTACTTAATTCAAATAATTATTATTTTATTTTACTTGTCATTGACTCTTTCTTTTAGTCGATTTTTAAAATTTTGAATTTCAGTTTTAGGTTAGAATTGGTGTATAAATTCTAATTTTTATTCTGAATTTCAGCTTTGTAGGAGTTTTAGTTCAGAGTTAGCATGAAAATCATATGTATATTGTACTTTTATGTTTCATTAAAAATTTTTGTTATTTATGTTGTGATTATTTATTTAATTTTGAATTTTAGTTTTAGGTTAGAATTCATATACAAATAAATCAAATTGTTAATTCCTTTTATTTTTCATTATAAATTTATATAATTTTTATTGTTATCTTTTATTGAATTCTAAATACGCTTTTATGTTAGAATTCGTATGCAAATCCAACTACTAATGTTAAAGTAATTTTTAGTTCAAATTTCGACTATGTATAGGTTTTAATTTGAAGTTCATACAAAAATCAAATGGCTATTTTTATTTTTTATTCCAATTTTGTGTTATTTTTTATTTTGATTGGCATAGACTCTTTCTTTTAATTTAAGTTGATATAGTTCAACTTAGCTATGGTCGCTTTTTTATGAGAATTTCTAGCATATTCCTTTTTTTTTGTTTGAAAGATCCAATGGTAGTTGTAATTAGGATCCACCAGATTATGAGCTAAATGTTTTGCTTTTTTGTGAGAAATTCTAGCCTATTTCTCGTTTTTTCTTAGAGAGTCAGCTTTTAATATATAATAGACAACCAAGATCAAACCTATCCTGCTTACAGTTTCTGAATAACCTATATCAAAAAAAATTGATCTTCTATTTTTAATTCGCTTTAATATTCAATCAAGATTATCATAAATAAATTACATATAAATTACTAAAATTAATACTTATACGGATGATAAGATAGCAATTGATGTGTCAAGCAACAGGGTACGACCTTGACGGAGGATGGAATTGATGTGTTAGAGCATCTCCAGCAGAGCCCCTAAACCAGCCTCTAAACCTTAAAATAGGGACTTTAGTAAAAAATACAGATCCAGCAGGGCCCCTAATCCAGCCCCTAAAATTAGGAGGCCTCTAAATTTGCCTCCTCAGCCCCAATTCCCAGGGAGCCCCTAAACCAGCCCCTAAACCTTAAAATAGGGAGTTAAGTGAAGGATGGCTTGCATTAGTTCGCTGCAGCTGAGCGTGTCTTTGCTGGATGAGTTGCAACTGTTGCATCTGCATCTGCTGCTGAAAATTTTGAAAATTTTAAATTTAAATTTTAAATATCATGTTTTTAAATTGTAAATGTTAATATGCTTATGTTTTATGTATTACAAATATTTTTGATTGAATTTTAGTGGTGTCAAATGAAGATTATACATAGCAGATATGTCAAAATAGGAGAAAAAGTAAAATAGGGGCCGAGATTTAGGGGATGTTGCTGGACTTGTGCTCTGAAAACAGGGCCCCAAAAAATAGGAGGAGTCCCTAAATCCAAAATAGGGGTCCTGTTTTAGGGGCCCTTGCTGGAGATACTCTAACAGACAAAAAAAAAAGAAGTCCACGCATAGAATCTTGAATGCCATCCGAGTCAAACTCCAATACAACTAGGGGTGAAAATGGATTGGATACGGACGGATAATAGCTGTACCATATTTGTTTTCATATTTTTTCGGATTTGGATACGGATACGAATAGTCCGGATACGAATACAAATACGGATAATATCGAATACAGATACGGATCGAATACGAATCGAATCGGATACGGTCACAGATATTTATCGGAACACGATAACCCCTTAAATTGTACATAAGAAATCAACAATCAAAACTTACAGCCTTTCATTGCCTACTTGTTTTTCCTCGAAAACCTCACAGGAACCAAGAACCTTTCAACAAAAAAGAACTGTGACAAACTTAATCAGCTTGTGTTTAGTAGCAAGCAACTGATATAAACCACATATACTCCATATCCAATCACACAACCTTGATATAATTCTAAAGCATATGGAAAGCAAACAAGATAACTAGAAAAAGCAAGTACATTTCTTTTAAAAAAAAGATGCAGAAGAGCACAGCACAATAAATTGGATACATCTTTCAAGTAGATACTTCCATGTACAGATAGGAATCTTCCGTTAGCATGATACTTGGTTTTTGGAGAAGGAATTAGTATCAGGCCTACTTATATGTAAGTTAAGCTACTCACATTTTCTGCTCTCAAGAATTTCCGCTTCTCCTGGCTCCAGTGGTTGCTCAAAATCTTGCACATCGAGATGTTGTAGCGGCCATTTGGATGCTCAGAACCCAACTGCAGAATGAGTAGCTCATTTAAGGGCCGTTCATCTTCACCACATCTGTCTAAAAGCCCAATGGGCCGAGTGTTCTTCCGGATATCCGAGGCTACTGTTTATCAGATAATTCGTATCCGTATCCGTATCCATCGGATAGTATGCTACCGAATCCGTATCCGTATCCGATAAAAAATATCCGTATCCGTATCCGGTCCGAACATTACTACAGAATCGACTTTCACAATCGGCCTATTACAAACGGTTAGTTGCGTACCGCTTGTAATCTCTGCACTACAAGCGGTTCGTGGGCAACAGACCGAAGGGGGTCTCTAGAAGCGGTTCTAGACACGAACCCCTTCTAAAGCCCTAGCTCTAGAAGTGGGACTCTAGAAGGGATTCGTGCCCCCAACCGCTTGTAGAAGCCCAGTTTTCGAAATAATAAAAGGTATGCATGCCCTACTCTATCAAAGAGCATGCGTGGGTGGGTTGGTTAGATGTGTGAGACGTGGGTCACGAGGAGGGGTGAGGAGGAGGTCGTGGGTTCGAATCCCAGTCCTCACAATATTATTTGTCTTTTGAAGTGACTTCTACAAGCGGTTATAAAACCGCTTGTGATACTGACGGGAGTATCACTCGCAGTTGTTTACAAGCAGTTCTAAAACCGCTTCTAAAAACGGTTTCGAACCGCTTGTGATATTCCCATCTGCAGTTGTGGAAACTATCCGAAAAATATCCGATCCGAAACTATCCGTATCCGAAAATTATCCAGATCGGTCGGAAACTATCCGATCCGTTTTCAAGCCTAAATACAACGTTACTGTCGAAATCAAAATTCTGACAACACTGCTGGATGTTGCATCGGCAATATACACAGTAAAAACCCCTTTTATCGTCAAAACCTTATAAAGTCATGTATACAAGTTTTAAAAAATTCTCAAAAAATTACTATACGTATGAGAGGTGAGCTTCTATAATCTTGCAAAATTCGAAGACCATACTCAATTGCATTCAAACGATATGAAAAGACAAACAGCGAAATGAATAGTACTAAACAGTAAAAAATCACTATTTATGTTGAATTTCTCTTTTTTATATCTTTCAAATGCTATTGTGTTTAGTCTTCAAATTTTACAGGGACGTAGAAATTTATCTTCCCTACCTATGATAATTTTTTAAGATTTTTTAAAAGCCGTGGTCGCGGGGGAGCATGGCATGACGGTGACATGGACACGTCAGCTGAGCCTGACTCAGTGGTCGCCATGCATGGGCCAGGGCTACCAGCCTACCACTGCTACTCTATGATCATTTTAGATAGGCGCCTATTTGCCGCTTCGTCGATCCGCGAACCTTTGTCCAACCACATAGGCAGGCAAGCCCTCTTCCCTTCCTGCACCCTACGCACTATCTCATCACTCGTCAGGCTCCTGTTACCTTCCGTACCATCACCTACAACACCTCTCCAGATTCCACACAGCCCATCTCTCTCTCTCCCTCAGAAGAGAAATAGAGAGAGAAGACTATAAATGCCATACTTGCAGTTCCAATCCCAAAAGGCCAAAACAGCAGCTCGGACATCAACACACAGATACAAGCTATACTATCAGCTCCCCATCGCCACACAAGAACAAGAAGGCCATCATATATTATTGCTGCAGGCCACCAAGAGCGTACACTAAGCAAAGGCCGAACCTGATGACAGGACAGGCATGGAAGCTCCCCTGCACCAGCAGCTGCTCCCCATGCCGGTAGCGCTCATGCCTTTCAACTTCAAACACGACGCCACGACGACGACGGCGATGGCCACCGCTACGGCTGCTGGGGACGTGGCGTGCTTCCCGCTGCGCCGCGAAGCGCGAAGCGCAGTAAGCGGCGGCGGGAGGAAGCGATGCCGCGGTGCGGTCGCACGACACCAAGTTCGGCTACTACAACAACTACAACACGCCGCAGCCGCCGCCACTTATGCCGTGGTTCGCCGTCGCTCATCGACGCCGGGGATCCTCCGCAACGCCCCTGTTGACGCTTAAAACGTGAAGAGGGTTTTCGGACGCAACACACCGCATTTAACGCCGGGTTCAAGTGCGAGGCGTGCCAATCGATTTGACCCTGCAATCGATAAGGGATAAAATTGTGAAACTCAATCAAGCCGATCCTAGAAGCGAATCGGCTAAAACAGGAATCAGCCAGATAGCCGATTAGAAGGGTAACTAGATTAGTCGATTAAGACTAATCCGAAGGTAAAAGGTAGATCGATTCTGAAAAGGCGATGCGCAACAAGACAGAACAAATCAAACCTGGGAAAATCGAAGATGACCAAACAATCGGCGATTCGCAACTTTATTCGATCAATGTCGACTTACAAAGGGAAGATTACAGAGCTAAAAGACTAAAAGTTATGAAAGAAAACTAGCAGATGTGTATTTGATTGTTGATGCCTCGTTTCAAGCAGCCCTGGTGCGCCTTATATACTCATCAGCCGATCCGAGTCCTGATCCGATACGACAACATAACCCGAATCAGCTACAGTTTCCTAATTGGACTCTTGTTTCCAAACATTATCCTCATGCCATCCATGATTTCCGTATGCTTATCCAGATTTCCCAAGGGTGTTTTCGTGCCTCATCCAAACTCATACTTTCCAGCCGATTCTTTTAGTAATTTCCAAAAACCGGTGCAAACATATGCCCCCCATTTTTGGAAGATAACTTGTTATCTTTCAAAAATCCATCAGCTTTTCCCTCGTCGGCTTCTTTCTTCATCGGCTTCTTCCTTGTTAGTTAAAGAACTGTTCCAGCAACCGCTTGTTTTAATTGCGCCGTAAAAATCTCGGTGTGGTTTAATGACCCGTGTCGCCTCGAATTCACTTCCCGCCACTTTTCACTTTTCAACATGCTATATATATGCGGACCCCCTCGGTCATTTTCACGCTTACCAGCTCTCGCATCATCTTCGATCGGCTTTTCTCCTTCAATCGACTTCTCTGCACTGGTGATCAACCTCCCAACTTCCTCAGTCGGCTGAATGGACTCCTCAAAGGTACTCATCCCGATCCTAGAAAGTAATAGTCAGTATTACTTAGGACCGGTAGGGAGCATAGATGCCGACACGGTGATAAATGAAGAAATCCCGAGACTCCCCCTATCAGCTCAAGGTTACAATGTGAAGGAGTTGGGCAAGAGTTTTAGGGCTTGGCCGACAGCGCGCTCAAGGGATGGAGAAGTTGGTATATTAGAGTGTCGGCTCAGAAAAGAGGAGAATGGGAGCGGATGGGCATAGCTGAATGCCTTCCTTTAAGCCTAGCCTGCCCAGAAGCCAATGAGCCCTTGGTGGCCACGGCGTGCTATTTTTGGTCCGACACTTTTAACGCTTTTTTTCCGCTTGGTCCCATCGGCCCGACCCTCCGGATGTGGTGAATTGTCTTGCCTTAAGACACGACGGAGACCAACTGTCGGTTTATAGCGGAAAACCTCAAGACAAGTGATCCAAGCAAAGGGTGAAGGATGGTCAAGTACATTCAAAGACAACAACAAGGTAAACGGGCTTGTATCGGATGAAGAGCATCTTTGTTTTCCTAAACCTCCGCTTGAACGGTTTTCTTCTGCGATTGCATCCTCGGCCGACCTGTGTACCAATTGGTAGCAGAGCGGCTAGTAGAGGGCCATCGACTTGCTCTTGGGAAGATGTTTTTGGGGGCAGTTTACCAGATGATGTTTGTCATTAGGAGTCGGCTTTTTTCTGGTTTCGCCGATTTCGTAGTTGGTAACGTTGGGGGCCCTCTATGGTTCATCCAGCTGTGGCTGTATAGTATATTTAGCCGACAGCTTATCTCCGAACCCGTCGAGGATTCTGCTTTCCCCCGTGAAGACTACCCAGAGAACGCCACCCCTCAGTTTAGAGCAAGCCGATCTCATGGTGAAAGACTCATAATGTGCTCAAGTGGTGATACCAAGATTACCCCATCTGGTCTAAACAAATACCTTGCCTTTTTCTTGGGTTTAGACGATTGTAACATTCACCCAAAGAAGATTTCTTCTCTTATGGTGACGCCGATTTTCAATGGCCATCCTTCCCGCACCTAGATGTCGACAGTTCTTCAATGCCGAGTTGTCATTGATGCTCTATCGGATTTTCATCTCCCCTCAGATCCTTCACGTCGGCCTAAATTCCGTGAATAGAATGTTCCAGCCTTCATATGAGTTCTACCATCCATCTATTTATTCTCGTCAGCTCGGCTTTGGTCAAGTGGTTCCTTCATTGCCCCTCCTCGATCGGCTTCAACCCAGAGCCAAGGTGAAGAATGCACTATCGGCCAACGTAGCTCTGGGAATCGCCGATGAGCTTCAAATTTCTGATCTGTCGTGCTTCTTTCTGAACTCCCGTCGGGCTAGCCACTTTTCTACTTGGTGGTCACGTATAGCTGAGGCCCTTTATTTGGACCGTAATCCATCGGCTATTATAGAAAATTTTTTACCGGATTATCACGAGCCGACGGTAGTCTCCAGCAGCAGCTCAAGCGAGGATAGTTCCTCGTGTTATACTGACTCGTCGGTAGCTGTAGAGGTATCGGTCTTTCTCGAGTAGCTTACCTTACCTTGATTTTCATTATTCTTCTGCTAATCCTCTTCGCGCCCCTTTTTCTTCAGGTCACAGCTACGAGTGGGAAGGCTGCCGCTGGCCCATCGGAGGGTGGATCGAAAAGACCGCACCAATCGGTCGGCTTAACCGGTTATACTTCTGGTAACCTCCGGATACAGAGCCCTTCTCTGGACGAAATTGCCAAGGACAGGCTGGCGAGTAAGTGTCTATCTTTCGTCCAATAAATCCTTCTTATAATCTCTTTCTAACTCTTCCTTACCGATTCCAGAAAAACCAAAGTCCACAAAAGTGGCAGCCAAGAAAAACCCCAGGCGCAAGGAAAAAACTACTGAGAGCTCTTCTCATGTGCCGGCCGATGTCATTGAAGTAAGTTACTATTTTATCATCCTTCGTTAATATTGCAACACTAACTCTCTGGTCCCTTCTTTCAGCCGACTCCTTCTGACCAAGCGGATGACATCTTGGCCGATGCTTCTGGCGCTAATCCGACGCCACCTCCCTCGGCTCATCCTCGGGTCACCTCACCACTCCAGCCGGTCTCCGTTGCACCTCAAGCCACCTTGCCGCCTCAGCCGACTCCCGCCGCGCCTATGCAAGAAGTGTCGACTGATCCCATAGATCTGCTCGGCTTCAGCTTGGATGATCTTGATGATCCTGAAGTAATGGCCGCAGACGACTACGTTGCTGATCTCCGCAACATCATCGACATCTCTTCAAAGGCCTCGGCAATAGTCGTCCGCTCTGAGCCAAACATGCAGGAGAAGTTGAATCGACTTTTTCATGAAGTCTGCCAGCCCGAAGCGCAAATCCTAGCTAACACTCACCACAAGGATGCCATGGCGCCGTGGAAGCCGATCTCCTCCGTAAACTATGGGGCACTCTGGGGTTCGCCATTTGGACGAGCAAAGGGCAGAAGTAGAAGCTGCCCGTGCTCGTATTGCTCAGCGAGAAGCGCAACAAGCTAACAGCCTGCTTTTAGATCGGCTGGTGGCC
Organism: Guadua angustifolia; assembly: GCA_036346375.1. Taxonomy (NCBI): domain Eukaryota; kingdom Viridiplantae; phylum Streptophyta; class Magnoliopsida; order Poales; family Poaceae; genus Guadua; species Guadua angustifolia. Next base: position 54,596,106 of record CM070504.1, on the reverse strand, counting down.
GAGGCAAAGACGATGAAGTAGAGTTTTGATAAGGATGCTGCCTCTCTGAAAACCACCAAGACCCAAATTCTTCAGTTGGAATCGACCAAAAAACAACTTGAAGAACAATTGGCCGATCTTCAAAAGCAATTGGCTGATGAACAAGCCCAAGTATCGGCAAAGACTGCTTCCCTTTCTGAGCAAAAGCAGAAGATTGGCCAAGCCGTAGCCAGTGTCAAGGAGCAGTCTGCCAAAATAGTTCCTGTGCCCGGCAATGCTCAAGCTGACGAGAAAATTGTTGATGGAGTCCAAGCTGCGCTTGCTAAGGCTGCTGGGGCACTGTCGACTCTAGGTGCCAGACTTCCTGGGTCGGGCCTGTAACATTTATGCTTTGTTGAAACAATGTCCTTTCGCTATACTTTTGTAACACACTTAATCGGCTGTTTAACCTATTATTTTTATCTTGTTTAATCGGCTGTTTAACCGATTTATTTCCAAATTTTTGTGTTGTATTTTTAATTACGCACCGATCCAAACGCTAGGGTAGTACTTTTTCAAATATCTCCCATTGATTGCTTTTGGTAACATAGTACCTTCGAGCGTTTCAAGTATGTATGTGTTTCCGCCAACAATCCGATTCACTTTATAAGGTCCTTCCCATGTTGGCGACCATTTACCAAACCGATTATCCTTAGAACCAATCAGCAATATTGTTTTCCAAACTAGATCGGCTTCACCGAAGGACTTTGGCACAACTTTCTTATTATAAGACCTTGCAACTTTTTCTTTATTCTTTTCAAGCCGATTTAAAGTAATCAGCCTTAACTCCGCCAAGTCATCCAAATTGCATAACATCAATTCTTTGTACTCATCGGCCGATAGATTATTCTGCCTCGCCACTCGCATGGACTCAATATTTATCTCTACAGGTAATACGGCCTCTTGTCCATACACTAACTGATATGGTGATAGTTTAGTCGATCCGTGAAACGCTAGCCGATACGCCCATAAGGATTCTGACAATGTAGTATGCCAATTTCGAGGCCTTTCATCGATTTTTCTTTTAATCAGCTTGATCAAAGACTTGTTAGATGACTCGGCTTGTCCGTTGGCCTGGGCATAATAGGGTGACGAGTTAAGCAACTTGATACCTAAACTTTCTGCGAAGTTTTTAAAATCGTTGGACATGAACACAGTTCCTTGATCGGTTGTGATGGTTTGAGGAATACCGAATCAATGGATAATGTGCTCATTAACAAAGCCGATAGCTTCTACGTTGGTAACCTTTTTGAGTGGAACAGCTTCTACCCATTTTGAGAAATAATCCGTGGCTACAAGGATAAACTTATCGCCTTTGCTCGATGCTGGGAATATCTGGCCGATTACGTCTATTCCCCATCCTCTGAACGGCCAGGGCTTAATAATTGGATGCAAAGCCGATGCTGGTGCAAGTTGCACATTCCCAAACTTTTGACAACTTTGGCACCCTTTGTAATACTTGAAACAATCCTCTAATATTATCGGCCAAAAATACCCAGTTCGTCTCAAAATCCACTTCATTTTGTGAGCCGATTGATGTGAACCGCAAATCCCTTCATGGACTTCTCCCATAGCCACTTTCGCCTCTTCATCGCACAAGCATCTTAAAAGCAACCCTTCCATTATCTGATAGTACAATTCTCCTTCTAACAAAACGTATTTCAATGCTTGCTGCCAAATTTTGCGTTCAGTAGACCTGGATGGATTCGTCAAATAGGCTACTATTTTTTCTCTCCAATCGGCACCATCGACACAAAGCACTGCTTTGTCAATTTCATCAAACGCTTCACATCGGCTACTCTCTTTATAGCCTGATGCTCCCTGAGCCAATGCATTGGCCTTATCATTCATTTCCCTGGACACATGGTCGATACAGAACGACGTGAAAGTGTTGATAATATCAAGACAATGCCCTAAATACTTTGATAGCACCTCATCGTTGCATTTAAATTTTCCTTTAATTTGTTGCACTACCAACAATGAGTCACCATATGCCTCTATATTACTTGCCCCGATACCATCTACCAACTGCAGTCCTTTGAGCAATGCTTCATACTCGGTCTGGTTATTAGAGCATCGGCTTTTAAGCCGATATGCAAACTCGATGTTATGTCCTTTTGGCGAAATTAGTACAATACCTATTCCAGTCCCCTCTTGACAAACTAACCCATCAAAATATAGTTGCCATGGAGCTACATCAACCATCCCTGCCATGGTATCATGTCCCGTAATGAAGTCGGCTATTGCTTGACCTTTAACAGCTTTAGCCGATTCATATTGTAGGTCGAACTCGGTGAGAGCGTAAGCCCATTTTCCAAGTCGTCCTCTCAAAATTGGTGCAGATAGCATGTACTTAACGACGTCAGTTCTACATACTACCACGCAGGTCGATGCCAATACATAGTATCTCAATTTCGTACAAGGAAAATATAATGATAAACATAACTTCTCTACTGAAAGGTACTTGGTTTCAGCATCCAAAAGTCGTCGGCTTAAATAAAATATTATTCGTTCTTTGCCATCGACTTCTTGTGCCAACACAGCCCCGATAGTGTCATTTTCAGCCGATATGTACAACTTGAATGGAATCCCTTTCTGTGGCGCGGCCAGGACTGGTGGTGATGCTAAGTACTGTTTTATGTCATCAAAAGCCTTTTGCTGATCGGCTCCCCATGTGAAGTCTTCATTATCCTTTAATTTTAGAAAAGGCGTGAAAGCTCGAATCCTACCAGACAGATTCGAAATGAACCGTCTTAAGTAATTAATTTTGCCGATCAGCTTCTGCAATTCATTTTTACATGTCGGTGGTTTTGTATCGGCTATGGCTTTAACTCTTGCTTGATTGACTTCAATCCCTCTTTGGTGAACCATAAATCCTAGGAATTGGCCAGCCGATATGCCAAACACGCACTTCAAAGGATTCATTTTCAACCCATGAGCCCTTGTATTTTGAAATACCCTTTCTAAGTCGGCCAAATGCTGCCAATTTTCTTTGGATTTTACGACCACATCGTCAATATATATCTCAACAACATGGCCGATTAAGTCATGAAAAATCAATTTCATTGCTCGCTGATAAGTAGCACCTACATTTTTTAGGCCGAATGTCATCACAGCCCATTCATACAACCCTAGAGCACCAGGGCATCTGAAGGCAGTCTTGGAGACATCGGCTTCTGCCATAAATATTTGGTTATATCCAGCATTCCCATCAAGAAAACTAATAATCTAATTTCCTGACGCAGCATCGATGAGCATATCGGCTATAGGCATCGGGAATTCGTCTTTTGGCGTAGCTTTATTTAAATCCCTGAAATCGACACACACCCGAAGCTTACCATTTTTCTTCATGACAGGAACAATATTAGATACCCATTCAGCGTATCGGCAAGGCCTTATGAATTTGGCCTCCAACAACCTTTCGATTTCTTCTTTTATTACATCGTACAATTCTGGATTAAAACGCCGAGGAGGTTGTTTATATAGTCGATACCCCGGCTTGATAGGCAGCCGATGCTCTACTAATTGTCGGCTTAATCCAGGCATCTCATAATATTCTCAAAGTAAACAATCCTCAGATTTCCTAAGTATTTCGACCAACTTACTTTTGTATTCTAGACCTAAATTTACACTTACAAAAGTTGGCCTTTTCCTATCCCCTTCTCCTATATCGACTTCTTCAAGCATATCGCGAATGAAACCCGACCCAATTTTTCACTCTGGAAGTCTTCGATAGCTTCACACGAATTTATCACATGCCGATAGCTCCTCACTTTGTTCTGTAAGATTTGGATCATTTCTGACTCCTCCTTAATACTTCGCTCGCCCGATCAAACGTGCCTGGCTTGACACTGATCGGCGTAGAATCGACTTCCCAATGCATATAAAATCGCAATCGCCTAACGCTTTTTCGATATGCACTCGCTTCTTCGTGCGCCAATTTGCATCTGAATCGCCATTGCGATATGAGCCAGAATGGCCGATACCACTTCAACTTCGTCTCGCTCCATTGTACGAGCAGTTGGTGCATGGTTGAGGGGATACATCAATTGGCATGTATCCAATCTCGCCCGAGAAGTACACTGTAATTCCCCTTAGCTTCAACAACAAAAAATGCGGTCGGCAAAGTTTTGCTACCGACGGTTAGCTCTGTGACCATCACTCCTTTTGCTTCAGTAGGATCGCCTGTGAAGTCATTCAGCACCGTGTTCGTCTTAATCAGGTCTTCATCGGTTTTGCCCAACTTCTTGCAAGTAGTGAGTGGCATCAAGTTCACAGTAGCCCCTCCGTCTACAAGCATCCTGGATATCGGCTTCCCATTGATGTAGCCTTTCAAGTACAACGGCTTAAGATGCCGATGAGGATCTTGCGGCTTTTCAAATACAGCATCTTGTGCACCTAAGCATAGTTGAGCAAACGTGTCTTTAACCGATTCAGTTTTAATTCTGAATTCGGCTGGTAGAGTGAATACCATGTTGATATCCATTGGAGGAGTGTCATTTCGAATCATTGGTGACAGCAAATCATCAGAGGAATCTGACTCATCATCGGCTTGTTCTTTTCTCCTCCATTCACTTTTAACGAGTTTTATCGACCGTAATTCATTGAATGTTTCATCTCTCTTTTTTTCTTCTTCGGCCTCCCTTATCTCTTGTGTCCTTAGTCGCTGAAGCCGTCTTCGTTGAGATCGGCTAAGTCCTGTGGGGCACCACCTAGGTTTAGGCTCAATCGGCTTGCGAATCTTACCAGCCAGATTTTCTGTAGGTTCGACCCTTTCATCTTCGTTCAGCGCCCCCAGCCTTTCTTTTATCGGCTTCCTGTGCCATGACTCTGTCCGATCCGGCGCTGTGTCAGATAGCCGTTCTTTCACCGTTTGTCTTGGCCAATTTCTCGGCGGGTAATGCTCCATGGGGCATGACCTTGAAGATGGTAATGCCACACCCCTTTCCCAACAGAATTGCTAGAAAGGACATATCTGATGAGCTTTTTCTGCAGTGTCTAGCCGATGCAAATTATTTGGCCAAAACACATTGTTTGGCCGATACGGCTCATCTAGTCGGCGAGCCTGCTGCCTCTGCCGATGGCTTATCCTTTCATATTTCTCAAGCAACTGTGAAAAAGTCGGCTTAAGTTTGAATGCTGGTTTTCGAGGCGGAGGCCTTTCGGCTTTGTACCATCGCCCGACTTGCGGTTCCCCTTTTGGCTTAACAGTCCTTGAATTCTTCCCATCTTGATCGGCTTCAATTTGAAGTGAGCCGATTGTTATCTTTAGTGTCTCTCCTTTTGAGCTTGATTCTATGTCGACGTGTCGCGTTGCTATGGGTCTTTCGTCGACAATTTGTTTTCCTTTGCCAGAGCATTGAACCACGTTAATCGGGAATGGGTTGACATCGACTTCCATGGCCGGCTCCTCTGCAAACTTGAGCTGACCATCTTCAATAGCTGCTTGTATCTGTTGTCGAAAGATGTTGCAATCATTAGTGTTATGGGAAAAAAGAATGATGCCACTTACAGTATCGTCGTTTTTTAATTTCATCGGCCGACGGTATGGTGTGCCCTTCTGGCAGTCGTATCAGTTTTTCTTGTAATAACATATCGAATATACGGTCACACTTGGACACATCAAAAGCGTACTTAACCTCCGACTTACTCTTTGTCGGCTTGAGCCACGAACAGACAAGTGGTTTCTTAGAACCTTTTATCCATTCGGCTATATTTACGTCTGTTTTGTCTTTAGAGGTTTCACTTGAATTATACTCGACCATGTTTATTTTAGCTTTTTCCTTGCCATTGCTGTTTAGCCTAATTTTATCCTTAAATTCTTTACTTAAATATCGGCTTTCCTGTGCCGATACGCGATGAAGTAGATGACTTAAATCGCTGAACTCGCCCAAAGAAGTTTCTCCTTGCGGGAATTAGCCCTTGAAATGCTAAATCGGCTAGTTGGTTATCTGGCAGTATAACACTGAAGCATCGATTTCGTACTTCTCTAAATCTTCTAATATAATCAAAAGCCGATTCACCAAATTTTTGCGGACAACACAGTCCAAATCCTTAATTCTAAACTGCCAGAGAAGAAGTATTCATGAAATCGACTCTCTAAATCATTCCAGAAATGGACCGAATTTAGAGGTAGATTTGTAAACCAGGTAAAATCAGTTCCTGATAATGACAAAGGAAAAAGCCTAATTTTTAATCCATCGGACTGAGCAGCTTCACCACACTGGGCGATAAACTGTCCCACATGTTCCAAGGTAGTGACCGAGTCATCCCCTGAAAATTTTGCAAAATCAGGAATTCTAAAATTATGGGGGTATGGCATGCGGTCAATATAATCTGGGTACGGCTTTCTATAACCGATCGTTTTCCCTTTAGGTTGCAATCCAAATTGATCTCTTAAGACCATAGAAATTTGTTCGGCCCAATTAGTGTTATTGGCCGATGCAACGCCAGGGTTCGGCCAATCGTGATAGACGGCATCTTGCCCCCCGAGTGTGAACTCGGTTGGTCGGCTTGTCTTAGCCGACGGATAAGGGCGTTGCCACGGCTCGTACCCATCAGTTCTAGGAACTGGAATTTCGGGCAATTCGGCATATGAAACAACCTTATGTGGAACTGGATTTCTAACTTGGGTTGGCCCTTGAGGTTTATAATTTCTATCTAATTCAATTGGCTGATAAGCCGACTAGACATAGTGAGTTCCTGACGCCGATGGATCCAACTTTGCAGCGTCAGTATATGCATGAACATGAGTAATTGGACTCGGGCGAGGATTTGGTGCTAACACAATGGGCTGGGTTGGCATTAGCGTGGGTGCAGGTGCCGACACTTTTGTTGTGTTGGTATTTGGTGCTACCGAATATGCTGGATATGTTGGGAGCGGCTGTAATGGATCTAATAACCCTCCAGATGATGCCAACTCTTGTGCAATAGTTTTTACGCTGTTTTCTATCATCGGCTTCAAGGTCATAACCAATGCCGATGACTGATTGATTAATGCATGATGCACAGATTGCTCAATCATAACAGATAACTCGGCTTGAGCTGGCATATATCGGCTTACCGGATTCGTCGTGACGCCGGCTTCTCCAAGGGGGTTCAATGTTGAAAGCGCCATCTTTTGTGTAACTCCTCGTCGGGTTTTCTGATAGCAACCCAACATTAACTCTTCTAAAGCAGTTTTCTGATCTTCAATTTATTTGCGCTGCTCTGGAGTTAAATCATCCAACGTGGGGATGATTTTGGCATCGGGGTTCACATCGGCTGGTGCGGTAGATTTGCCTGCAGTCATCTTTCCGATCTGTCCCACTGGGCGTGCCAAAAATGTGTTGACGCCAAAAACGTGAAGAGGGTTTCGGGCCTGCAACACACCAGACGAACGCCGGATTCAAGTGCGAGGTGTGCCAATCGATTTGACCCTGCAATCGATAAGGGATAAAATTATGAAACTCAATCAAGCCGATCCTAGAAGCGAATCGGCAAAAACAGGAATCAGCCAGAAAGCCGATTAGAAGGGTAACTAGATTAGTCGATTAAGACTAATCCGAAGGTAAAAGGCAGATCAATTCTGAAAAGGTGATGCGCAACAAGATAGAACAAATCAAACCTAGGGAAATCGAAGATGACCAAACAATCGGCGATTCGCAACTTTATTCGATCAATGTCGACTTACAAAGGGAAGATTACAAAGCTAAAAGACTAAAAGCTATGAAAGAAAACTAGCAGATGTGTATTTGATTGTTGATGCCCCGTTTCAAGCAGCCCTGGTGCGCCTTATATACTCATCAGCTGATCCGAGTCCTGATCCGATACGACAACATAACCCGAATCGGCTATAGTTTCCTAATTGGACTCTTGTTTCCAAACATTATCCTCATGCCATCCATGATTTCCGTATGCTTATCCAGATTTCCCAAAGGTGTTTTCATGCCTCATCCAAACTCATACTTTCCAGCCGATTCTTTTAGTAATTTCCAAAAACTGGTGCAAACAGTCCCCATCGGCGGGTGTCGGGACCCGAATTCACAATCCGGAAACCCTCTGTGTTTCAAAGACTAGTCCTGTGATCGATCGCTAGTGCCCACAGCTAACAAAGATGAATATCACAAACATACACAATGAATAATAAATAAAGTATTCATCTATTAATATAACAGTTGAACAACCTTAAGGTCAACTTACAATTGTGAAGCCTAGATGGCTTCAACTCGAGTAAAACGAGCAAAGAATGAACGAAGCGTCGGGTGAATCCCATCAAAATACCACTGCATTTGACAAGGTTCAACTCCTAGATATTCGCCTTCTTGCGAATTTCTCCTTCTTCAAGACAATGACTTCTCCTCAACTGGTGATGTTTTGTTATAGCAAGGGTGAGTACACAACCGTACTCAACAAGTCATGCATGTAATGCGTTCTATTACTACATGCATGGCTTATTCCAAAGGAATGGTGAATGGTTCTTTTGCAATAAAGCAAAGATTTCCAAATGATATCATAAATAGATTGAAAAGGTAGAACAAGTAATATCCATAATAAATTTTGTAATCATCTCAAGTAAAGCATTTCTCATCATTAACCAATTTCCATATCACAATGTCCACATTCCCAACCTCATTTTATTTTCAAAACTCTACCCCTTGATTTGTAATCCCGAGCAATGTCCAATACCGCGGACACGGCTATTCAATAGTTTTTACACTCGCAGAGGTTGTACACTTTACCCACAAGATACAATCAACTCACCACGTCACCGTGAATCGCCATACAACAAGATGCGAATGAGTGATCATAACAAAGCCTTTCGTAAACTTCTAGCTCAACCTAGGAACCTCTCCGTGTTGCCTTCACTATCACTTCCTCACTCGAGCCAAGTATAGGACCGATTTAACACCGTTGGATGGGTACCAAGCCGAGTACGTACGCCCCCATCTGAATACCCTCGGATGACCGCCACCCCGAGGTATCAAAGGTGAGATATTAGAATCCTACTAAACTAGGTCATCCCATATCGGACATGTGGTTGTACGAGTGACTCAGTTCAAAGGCTTGCAAGGTGAAGTCCTTAGGGTGACCAAGGCAAGACTACCCCAAACAATTCACCAACAATACCATCACATAATTCACCAACAAGACCATCTCATAATTTACCAACAACACCGCTAAATACCAAAGTGACATATCAAATGCCACTTTTGCCACTTGCCTCGGCCTAAAACATTTTACCACCCCAGCTTGATTATTGCGCAACACAATGCCAACAACAACTCAACATCCATGTAGAACCACTCGTTCCACATATCAACATTATCGTGTGGCAACACGTCACACCATTTCACAAACACATTTCATAATCCATTAATCAAGATTATCCTTTTATTTTCGAAGGCATGAGTTGCGTGGCATGGCTAAGCAATTATACACTGCCTAACCAACCCACGTTGGTAAGTAATAACAACCAACTAATAATCAACCATCTTAGGGTGACAAATGAATTATGGCGTACAAATAATCATGGCAAGGTGATATTGAGCAATTGGGTTGAATAACTAATCCCCAAATTAATTTAAATCATTTTAATCTTGAACTAGCATGCAATAATTTGAATCAAAGTAAATTTGTAAACCGGGAACAATATGATCAAAGCACAACTTGCCTAGCACTTGCTATAAAGCGCTCTTTACTCTTTATAATTGATCTTGGCTTCCTCAATCTTTGGCTCTTCAATCGAATGCTTGACTTCCTCGCCCTTCACTACTTGGGTAACGGCGGCGACGCGCCTAACGATAAAGAAGCACAAATACAACAATTCTCAAAAGGCAATTCAAATAAACTCCAAATTAAGATTAGATTGGTACCGAACTAAAGGGATTGAATTTGATTGAAGATTGAATGAAAGAGAACAAAGCTTTCGTAAGATTTATCGAGAAGGTTACGATCGATAATCATGAAAGAACGGAGTATATTCCGAGGAATATCCTTCGAGATTAATTATCTCGACTAGACAGATACTAACATATGGGCCAATGGTCTATTGACCAAGTCCATGAATGATTTCCCAATCAATGGCGATTAGATTTTCAAAGATAAGACAAGAACAAGTGGGGTCAACATCCACCGCGATTTGATAAGAGTTCACCATACATCGGCGAAAAGGCTCGATGATGACAAGACGGCGATGATAAGAGGACGGGCTAAACTCAAGGTGATAGGGCTAGATCACATCAAGGCGATAGAAAAGATGATGACATCGCACTAGGGCCTTTACTTGAATGCACGCTGCGATGAGAGTAAGGCGTTAACGGCGGAGGTTAACGATTTAAACGTTAACGGCGAACGTTAACGGCGAACGTTAACGGCGGAACGTTAACGGCAAAATATTAACGATGGAATGTTAACGATGGAACGTTAACGGTGAAACGTTATCGGTGAAACGTTAACGGCGGAATGTTATCGGCGGAACGTTAACGGCGGAGCGTTAACGATGAAGGTGAAGCGGCGACGAACGCATATGAGATTACAAGGTGGCAACCATCGATTGAAAAATAGGGCGGCGAGGTCATGACACGGCCACAACGAACCAAAATGGTTGGCGGCACAAGGCGGCGGCGGCGGCGCATTTAATAAAAAGAATTTCGGTAGATGCAACAGCAAAGGGAAGTGTCCATCGCGAGAACGCGACGAGACGAACTCAACGATATTGCCGGATTTGGCGATGACAAGGCGGTTTACATGCAAAACGGAGCAACAATTAATTAGCTGAAATACAAATAAATTCTAAAAATTACAGAAATAATACTGGCAGGAAGGTATTGAATTTAGATGAATTTAGGAATTTGAATCACTCGATTCCGAGTTCGGATGGAGGAGAACGGATCAAACGAAGTTTGACTAGAAAGAAAATCGAAATTCAGAAATTGCACTGTAGCATCGCTACAGTGCTTCGTTCTTCTGTTTCCTGGCTGTTTTTCAGAGCTCCATTAGAGGTTTCTTGCACACACAATACCGGAGCTAGAGGGCATGGCAGCGCAAGGGAAGTGACAATATAGAACGAGGACGACGACGCGGTGCCGGAGCATGTGACGGAACGGCGAACGGAGGACGGAAGCGGCACCGGCGGCGCTCGGGCGGCAACGGTGTGGCTGCGCGGTGCTCCGGCGAGGGGCAGCAGCCGGGACAAGGCGGCATGCGCATGGAGTGCGCCGGGGCTGGGGAACGCAGGGGAGGACGCGGCTTGGCCGGAGGAGCACCGGAGAGGCGGCGCCACGACGGCTTGGCGGCGGCTCGGGAAACTCACGGCGGCGGCGCGGCTCGGCGGCGGGGAAGGGCGGCCAAGGGGTGGGGTGGGGGCGGCAAGGTGAGGGATGCTCGTGGACACGACGGCCGACCACGGGAGGCCTAGGCAGCGGCGCCATGGACGAACGGAGTGACCAAAACAGCCCGAATGGCATGGCGGCCAAAAACACGATAGAACGCGGAATTTCTCAAAACTAGCGAGAGCACGGCGTAGAGAAGGATCATACTAGGCTACATCTAAAAGGAATTTGATTGGGACTTACCGGTTTGGGAGAAATCGACGACGAACGGAGCGACGACCGACGACGAACAAACTTGAAATTCGGGGTCAAACTGCAACGAAAATCAAATCCGACTGGATGGTTGTGATCACGGAAGCAAAAGGCACAAAGTGACGCGGTCGGATTACCCGAAAACTCACCGGAGCAAAAGATGGCTCGCCGGTGTCTTTGGAGGACGTCGGCGTCGGGTTTTCTTGAGTTTTGGGAGAGGAAACGATGCTGAAACAACTGGGCAAGGTGAGCACGGGATAGAGGACGTCCAGACGCTCATTTTGAGTACTCGCACGCATCGGGAAGTGGAGAGAAGCCCGAGATATGGGCCGAGCAATGAATTGCCTTTAACGCGTAATTGCCGCTGCTACGCGCGAATTCAGGACGGGCAACGACTTGGAACTTGTTCCCCATCATGACGCCGTCGCGACGCTTCAGATTTCACGCGATTTGGTGCGGTATGCTAAGAGATATGGGGTTTTGAAAATTGAGCCAGCATGGGGACTCTACGCGTGAACAGTGCCAGCTGCTGGAGGTTGAAGACGAACAGTGGAAGGCCACGTGTCGCTTTGTCATTGGTCGGAAGAATGGAGGGACAAAGCGCGAGGAATAAAATAGCAAAAATGATCTAAAAATCATAGAAAATTCATAAAAATACTAGAGATTATTTGGAACCCAATAAAATTGGTTTCACTGAGTTTAGATGAGTTTTGGAATTTAGACAATTCCGGACGAATATATTGGATTTAACGAAAGACCGCGAGAGATAAAATAACAAAGGATTCTATAAATCTTGGAAAAATTCCCAAAATCATTTTAGAATATTTGGAACCTAATTATATGAATTTTGAGATTTTTGAGTATTTTGGAACTCGGGTGAAATTTCGAATAAGGACCTGAGTTGGAAATTCGACTTTAAGGACGGAAAAAGATTGAACTCCAATTTCGAAAGGATATGGAGGCCAGGTTAAATAGAACACCGAGGAAATCCAAATTTTGAATTTAAATGGAATTTCAAAGGAAAGGTTTGAATTGAATTTGATATAGAATTGTCTTAACAATTAATAATTCAAATTAAAAATCCAATTAACATCCAAATGTTTAAATTAATAATTTTAATTAATTTTAGCAAATCTCAAATTTGAGAAATTCCTGAGATACAAAGAACACTGTAAAAACTAAATTTTAAATTACTTGATGCACATAGAAGGCACATTAAATTGTTTTAGATTTAGAAAATTCTAAATTAAGCTTCTTTAATCAAATAAGATTGATGTAAAATTTTGGAAAGCTAATTTAATAAAAAATTTGAAAACCCAAATTTTGGGATGTTACAATGGGTCCCATCTGGAAGTGCACAAGATCTGCCGCGGCCGTGATTCGCGCCCGCCTTGAGTCCACTTGGCGCCTCCTCCTATGCCGCCACCGCCGTCCCAAAGACTGTGGCCTCCTCGGCTCGCTGTTCCCTTCGGCAGGCAGATGTCGGAGGGCACGCTGGTTCGACTCGGCCTTGGGCTGCCTGGTCGGGCCAGTGGGACACGCGCCATGGCTCGGTCGGGCGGCTACCGCAGACAGCCTGCTCGGGGTGGCCCTCTACAGGACGCTTGCGCCGCCGCTCGCCCACCGGCTCTGGAGAACAACAATGTGGACACATGGAAGTTGCCGGTCTCGGGCGGGTGCAATTGGCCGAGTTCTCAACCGTGGCAAAGACAAGCGAGCGGCCCGCTCCATGGTGGGGCCCAGATCTCGTGGACTGCGCGAGAGTGGTATACGACGCCGTCGCACCCGCTGGTGTGTCTACGTGTGTGTTGGTGTTTGCAAGGCTCGTGCCGTGTCTTGTGCTGCGTATTGGATGGAGTACGTACAAGAGGAGGCGGGTGTGGTTTCAATTTTGGTTCCAAGGTTTAATGCACGTAGAATTAATGTATGGGTACGTGTTGGGTTAAATGCACGTTAATGTTTTCATGGTATAATTAATTTACAGCTTCTAGTAATTCAGTTTACCTTCATTAAAACCGTGTGCTGTGTTCAACCATCGTCGGGTGTATGGTTGCTTTTTCTTGATCTAATTGCAAAGATACATGTAAGCGAGGTGTTTCTATGTTTTTTTTACAATTGCATAAATATTAAAGTACAAATATTAGAAAGGAAAGTATGAAAATACTGCTCTGTATGTAAACGTACTAGTTGCAACCATTTCGGGCCCGAACAAACCATAGGACAAGCCATTAATTCAACCCATATAAGCCCAAAGCCCTCCCGGCCAAGAATTATTGGGCCCGATCAACTAGCCCAAGGATAAGATCCCCACTTTCTATGAGCCTACAAGTTAAGCGATCCTATAGATCATGATCGTCCGATCGAGTGAACGAACATGCCGGCCGATTTCTCAACAGTGTTTTGGAGTGGAGTTTGCTAAAGTAACAAAATTGGCACAATGTTTTCGAATAGTATTCTCAAAAGTTCTGAACATCATTTTTTAATCCAACAATCCATGTACTGCTTTTTAATCTAACAATCTACATATAACTACTTAAGTTGCAGTCTCAACTGAAACTACAATGTATCTCTTTCCACTAGCCCAAAAACAACCAGCCCAGCATTCATACTTCGTGCAAAACGCTTGACCAAACCTAGCTGTAGGAGACTAGGAAAGGAAGGTGCATCGTGTAGCTAAAGCGGATGTTGCAACCAATTACGCTTTAAAAACTTCGACTGTGAAGAAATTCGTACTCCATACCCTATAATCCAATTTCCCCAACCCCTTTACCTCGTCGCATCCCCTACCCCACACATCCGTCCCCATCTGCACCCCTTCCTGGCCGTCGTCAATGCCAGCTAGACTGTAACATCTCAAATCTAATAAAAAGTAGAATTTAAATGTTTGAATTGATTTTTAGTTTTCATTTGACTTTGTATATTTTTCCTGGAATTTTTGGATTTTCTAAAATTATCAAAAGTATTTCAAATAACCTAAATAAGGGTTATAAAATTTTAAACTTAAAATTTGCAATTTTAGAAAACTCTATAAATAATTTATTTCAATCCTAAATGATTCCTTTATCATCGCTTAAAATTTTCATAAAATCTTGAACCCATTTATTATTTAATAAAAACTAAAAAACAATAGACTCGAATTTGTAGTAGAGGCAATGTCAGATTTTTACAAAAATAAGTAACCATGATGTTGATGTGAAAATTTTATAGTAACATCAAAAACATCTCATACAAGTCTAGTAAAATTTTAAAATATTTTGACCTAATTTATTGCCTTTAGAAAATAAAAAACTTAAAGGACATTAATAGATCAGTAGGCTTGTTAGAATTTTATAAAATTGCTTGAGTTTGGTAATAATTTGAAATATTTATGGTAGCATAAGTACTTCACCAGGATTCTCCACAAAAAGTTACAAAAGTTCTTAGCTTAGTTTGAATGCTCAATTAAACACAAAATCGAAGGGATGTCAAAACTTAGAAAAATGTTTTTCCTTTTTTCTTTTTCCTCCTTTACCTCCCTATTGTGTGTTACCTACTAGACCTCCCTAGCCCACCTGAAAGTTCTAGCCAGTCCCTGTGCCACTGACCGTCGCGCTCCACCAATCAGCTAGCCGTTCCCCTCTTCTTCTCCCTCATGCTCGCATGAGCCGCTTGCCAATCAGTCCCGTCGCAGCCATTCCGGCCATGTTCCTCTACCACAGTAGCCTTGCGGTAGAGCTCACCACCACTCTTCCCAACCAGCTGCTGCAATAGCCAAATACGACCACTTCCTCTAAGCATTTTCACCGGCAATCTATACCACGTGTAGCTAGCCCCGCTCCGCGCCAAGGCTTTGATGCCCCTCCTCGCCAACCATCCGTCGCAACAAGCTTTGATGCTAGTTTTCTCTATCGTGGCATGAAACCTAACCGTGGTTCTTGCTCCATCACGCCCATGCTTCTGTGCCACCTGCTCGCACCAAACTCCAAGCCACAGTGTTGAATTCAGTCACATCCCATCTACTTAGCCTTAGTGACCCTCCTGCTTCCAGGAGCTCACATACACACCCTATCTGCTATGATTCCATGTGCCATCGCCCATGCCATCTTGTCACATCGTCAACCCTCGGGTCATGTCATCGAACCCTGCCTCGCTGCTACATAAGCCACCAAACCTCGCCATTGTCACACCGCGGCGCGCCCTTCTTCCTCACAAATAGGCACTGGTGCCAAGACACCTCGGGGCTCCTCTCCCCTAGTTAGCAGCCAAAATGGGACCCCCTAGATGCCCTGATGCTTAGCCCCCTATCATTCGAGCTTGATTGCATCCAGAACTCCCTTGCAACTCTCCACCATTACCGCTGCCACCCGAGGTTGTCACCGGTCGCCTTCGGTCACGCTTTGCCACCACCAATCGGTCCTTCTGCTTCCCATCATCTCCTCCTGCTCTCCCCGCAATCGGCTGACATGAATCACCAACATTTTTCTACCGATGAGCTCACCTTTCGCCTCTCCTGCTCCACTAGGTCACTAACGAGCGGTCCTGGGCTATCAGTGACCCCCCTCTCAGCCAAGCTCACCCTCTGATGGGTGGGTCCTGGATGTTAGCCCCTACGTGTGAATAAGAAAATCTGATAAATGCAAAATGATGTTTTTGTTTTTTTGAAAGCGTATTTTTCCATTTTTGGGTGAATTTAAGAACATCCCATATTTCAAATGCTTATATCTTTTGCATCCTAGCTTCAAATTTAGTGAAACCAATTTCTAAATTCATCTAAAATCCTGATATTTCTAAATATCCAAAAATATTTAATTTTTAACCTCTGTTTAGAATTTTGAACTTAAAATTTGAATGGAAGCTAGGATATACACTATTACAAATTTTTCCAACCTAACTCAAAATTTGACGAAACAAATTTCTAAAAAATCCAGAGACCATAAGGGTTTCATTTCTTCAAAAAAGCCACTCGCTAATCCTCTTTAACTGCCTAATTTATTGTTGCAACGGTGAATATATGAAGCACTCAATAAGTTGTGCATAAAATGTAGATATATTATAACTACAAGCACAACTTAGTCCAAAAGAATTGTTGATTTGTCAATTTTGCAATAAAGCATCATTTTCAATTTATTACAATAAATATATTAAAATAAGGAGTAAAACAGATAACAATAATAATATAATTTCTTAAATATTTATCAAGGTAAATTGGTACACAACCCAATCCAAATTCATTACTTCCACTGGCACACAATGTCTCTTCCTCAAGTCTTGTTTTTAAAAAAATCTAAGCCTTGTGTGAAACTCCCTACCATTGTCCATAACTGGGGACACGGCATTTTAAATAGGATGTACACTCTGCATAGGTAATATACTTTACCCGCAAGATATGATCAATCTCTTATTGTCATGCAATTAACAAGCTTCCTTAGATGTGTAACTAAGAAGATCACAACAAAACATTTGAGAAATTCTATATGAACATTGACATTCCAAATAAGCCTGGTCTCACTATTCCATCCTTAACAAAGTGGAAGAATAGGAGGGACTCATCGTTAGACTAGAAACAATTATAGTTTACCACCCTAGTTTATTATCGTGTAACACATGCCATCAACAACTCAATAACATTGTGTGACAACACATGACACACCATTTTTCAACAGATATTCCATAGACCATTAGTCAAGTTGAATTTGCACTTTCAAAAAGATACCATTTATTTGTGGCATGGCTAAGCATACTAAGGACATTCTAACGAACCCACGTTAGTATTATAATAGTAACCAACTAATAAATATTAATCTTAGGGTGACAAATAACCACGGTGTAGCAAAATGACAATGTAGGTATAATTCGAATGGGTTGAATAACTAATTCCAAGACTATTATAAAATGAATATCATGTAATAATTTAAATTAAAATAGCATTCGTAAAACTAGGTTTAACATATTCAAAACACAACTTGGCTCTAACAAATCATGATCTTGATTTGGACCTTGCACTTGAATCAGCTCTTCACCTTCAAACGCCCTCGGTACTTCAACTCCTAAGCAAAATGAATGGTGAAAAACAAAATAAATACAAAATAGAGACTATCTCAACTTCAAAAAATGAAATAAAATACATTTGAGTGTAGAGCTTGATTTTAGATGAATTTAGAAACTTGAACTAACTCAACCGGAGTTCATGTGAAAGAGAACATACTCTCGAAAGATTCACCAGACAATTAAATCCTAGAAAAAGAGAGAAAGGAGAATATTCCTAGAATATCCACTGGAGATATGACAAGCATGCTCAAGCTTATTTTCTAATTTATAACAGATTTCCAAAATTCCAGAAATTAACTAGAGACTGACATGTGGGCCCTTGGTCTATAGACCAAGTCCACAAAAACTAAGCCTTGTTCGTAGTGGACACGACTCATGGCTTGGGTCACTAACATGTGGACCTCATGTGTTAGAGACAAGATTCAACAAGGACTAGGTCTACCTAGATTGATTCTGGTATGCATGGCTGCTAACTTAGCACCACATGGTTGCCACATCGGTGACACATTGACAGGGGCCCAGGGACCTAAGGTTACTAATGACAAGCGGCAGTGTGGCTGCAGCAACCTTTGAGTCATACCACTAGCAAGAGCATCACAAGGTGATCCTACTTGTGTTCACATCACGAGCAACGGTGAGCAACGGCATGGCATTGACGATAACCATCTTACCCACGGCAACGGTCCGGGGAAGATGGCACTCACATGAGGTAGAGCATGACATAAGGATGCACATGGCGTAGACCAAGAGATCAGAGATTCACCAATAATGATGCAATCTGGTGAAGACTCCAATAGTGGTATGTTCAAGAAACCTCAAAATCCAGTGAAACAACGGCAACTAAGGTTAGTGCTTTGGACGAGGAGATCTATGCGAAGCTGGTGCACCTTAAATAACACCCTCATCATTAATGTAGTAACCTGTTTAGGTTGGTGTACATGGCGGCCATGGCATGGACAGAAAGTCCATGGCTCACACGAAGACGATGACTATGACACGTGGGCCCCACCTATTTTGACTCCGCTGAGATGCAACATGGGTTGGACTATGGCGTGCGACTTTATCTGGGATGGGCTAATGGATTTGGGCTGGCTGGGTTGAGTTTCGGCATGAACACTATTCCTGCATTTTACCTTGGTTTTTCTATTTAGAAAATGCAGATAATACAAATGAACTCCAAATAAATAGAAAATAGACACAAAAAATTCCTATAAAATTTTTAAAATATTTTAGAGCATAAAGACCCCAAATAAAATAATTTTGATAATTTTTCACATGAAAATTATTCATATTAAATCATTTTCAACTTAGGAAAATCAATATTAAGCTTTAGTGAAAATATAAAATAGTGAAATTTTTGGAGGGCTAAAATTCATAAAAATATTTTCAAAGAGGCAAAAATTAGGATGTTACATCTATGGATGAATCAACTAACTTTGGTTGATAATTAATCAAAATTTAAATCCAATTCTACTTTTAACATCCCAAAATTTGGTTAAAAGTAATATTATAATGTTATTTGTGCATTTCTATGAATTTTCTAAATTTTTAGAATTTTTAGAATTTATTTGGAATTTACTATGCATTTTTAATTTTGCCTTTTATGGATATTATTTTAATATGTGAAAATTTTAAATAAAGTTTTTCCAAAAATATTTTATTTGAGTTCCAAATGTCTTAAAATATTTTTAAGAATTGTTTTGAGATTTTATCTATTTTATCTACATTAGTCCATTTTCTAGAATTAAATTAAATCGAAAAGTGAGTTAAAAGCAAATGAATAGTGTTGGGATCTGGTCCCGTGTGGCCTAGCCTGGTTCAGCCCAGTCTAGCCTAGCCTAGTATTTCATGTGTCCTGATCTGTTGTGGCTGATTAATCCTGGTTGTTCATGGTTGATCAGGTGGTTAGGGATCCTAGGGTTTTGTTGAAACCCTAAGATGTTCTAACTGTCGAATTAAGTCAGAATGGACATGTAGGATTTCTTCAAGTCTCGCATCACGGTAACCATTGGATAACAAATGTGTGGTCGATCAGGATGACTCCATGTCACATCAATGAGTTCGTCTCCAATCCGACATCGCATCCGTGTTTGCCTTGACATCCGCGCATAGCACGGCTCCAAAGAGGGCTTTAAAAGCCAAGTTGATGCTACCCCAAGGTATTCTCATCTCCGCCGCACCTTTTTGCTCAAGCGCCAAAGCTGGACTCACTGTGGTTGCCTTAGGGAAGCTCATCGGAGACGCTAGGTTGTGCCACTATAGTTCTAGCATGTTTCTACTGTCGTTGAAGCCTTTCCACTGAGAATGCTATCGGATTTGAGGTCGTTGAGTTCATAGCTTATAGATCCACACTGCCTCGGTGTGATTTCACCATTATTTCGTCGTTTTGTCATCATCTTTCTTAGCACCGGCAAACATGGTATCAACCCTAAATCAAATTTCAAACAAGGGTGGTAAATAATTTAGTTTGGGGCAAGTGGCAAGGTGCAGTGTGCCAACGTGGGCCGAAGGGCAGAGTGTATGTGAAAGTCTTGCCTTAGTCATCTTAAGAATTTTACCTTGCAAGCATTTGAACTGACTCAAACGTGCAACCACATGTCTCGTAAGTAAGATTACCAATATCTTGGCGTATGATACCTCAGGTGGATTATCATATGGAAGCTTGCTTACATGGAAGTGTAGTTATAGTAGAGGATGTGGTGTACTACGGTCCACATCAATCTAACATATGTTGGTCCTAACCTTCACCTCCATTGAGGGAAGGAATAGTGTATGGCTTACAAGAGGTTCAGTGTTAAGATAAATGCTTCTGAAAGGTTTTGTCATGATCGCTCTACCGACACACCAAAGAAAGTGTGTTAACTACATGGCAACAGGAGACGATCATATTGTGTGGGTAAAGTGCTTAACCTTTGTAGAATGTAAAATCTATTCAGATAGCCGTGCTCGCAGTATTGAGCAATGCTTGGGGATTACAGTCAAGGGTTAGATTTTATTAAATGAAATCTTGGATGGAAAGGTTGGAGGTTAATGGAAAGTTTGAAATTTGACTTAGGGCTGATGCCATGTTTACTTGGAAATGTAGAAAACTACTATTATTATTATTTATTTTACTGTCTTTGCAATCTATTTATTGTATTCATTTACAAATGCTGCTTTTCTGCAATAACTATGATAGCTATTCCTTTGTTATAAGCCTTGCATATAATTATGGTAGAATTGTATTCTGTGCACAACTTGTTTATTGCTTTAAGTACTCACCCTTGCCAACAAGTAAATCACCAGTTGAGATCGAGTCTACATCAATTCTTGAAGAGGAGTACCAGGAGGAGATGAATGTTTAGGGTGTGAGCCTTGTTAGTTGCCTGTGGTATACTGAGAGGTTTATCTATGTTTTCATTCCGCTACAGTTTAACTTGTTATTCAGTCTAGCCTTGTGAGGCATATCTATGTAAGTTGACCTTAAGGTCATTCAACAGGCATTACTTAATATATGAAGTCTTTTATTATGTTTCCATTGTGTATGCTTGTGATATTCATCTATGTTGAGCCTGTGTGCGCTAGCACGATCCTAGACTAGTGCAATATACACAGTGAGTCCGAAATTTCAAATTCAGGTCCCGACAGAGGCGGTATCACAACCATACTGACTGTAGGTCTTGGCTCTAGATAGTCTGGTCATCTCTATTGGACCTTCAAAATTATAAAAAGAGCTCGAGATACCGCCCATACCAAAAATCCCTTTCAATCCGTACTAAATTTTTAGTACACACGCAAGCAATATTCTTCTATCACATTTCATAGTAAATAACTCCTTCCATGACATTTTAGTTTTTTCAATTTTTACAGTGTCACAAACAACCGCAAGGCACAAATTTATATGGATACTTCGTGTTCCAGTACATGCGCGAAATCTTAGGTTCTACAATAATAGACAATGACGTAGAGGTTTGTCATGCTTACATCACACCTTGATTCACACCACTCAATTTCTATATACTCTGAGATTTATTTTTCCTATTTATAGCGCCTCAAGTTGCCTACGGGAGGAATACTTCCTATTGAAATCCAAACCATTCAGGGACAGCTCGCCTACTACATCATGAAGGAAATCATCAACAAAAAAGGCGAGTCTCATGACAAAGACAACAACGATCCAGTCATCCATACTCATGTTACACATCATGTATCTCCAACCAACACCGAAGACTAGTAGGCTTGTAGGTTAGAAAACTAGTTTAGTCTTTTATTATTTAAATTTTTTCTCATTACAAAGTGTAAATTGATGTTTCATTATGGCTAATCTTATGCTACTTTGTGTATACATCTGTGTCGATGATCGGGATCGCCTGACTGCAGATGAGTAAAGGGGGTTAGAGTGAATGAGCGACCCAGAACGAGCTCCACTAACTGAAGGAATAGGTTCACTACTACGTTGGTCGGGGAAAGAGGGAAAAGAGCAGGACGCAGAGAATTATACTGGTTCGAGCCCCTGTGAAGGTAAAAGCTCTACTCCAGTCTTGCCCTAAGGCGAGGAATTCCACTATGCTTGAGTACAAGTATTCGCTCTCTAGCTCGAGCTCTGATGAATTCTACGTATGTGGTGTCTACTGCCTTGTTGTTTGGACTGCTTGCCTGTCCCTCTACGTATTCGCTTCAAGGGGTTTTATACTTCTCCCGGCCGTTACCAGAAATGGCCGGGAGAGATTCCCGGATTGGTGGCTTGATGCGAACTGAAGGTGGGTCGTAACCGTTTCGGATCTGACGCCCACGTCTGACTTAACTCCGGCATTCAAGGTCTCGGTAACTGCCGAGTAAGCGCACGTCCTGTAGCCTGGGATAAACTCCCCCTAGCGGGAGTTGAACCCTTGCCCCCATGGTCGAGGTCGTGCGGGAGTCGAATCCTTGCCCCCCAAGCTCGAGGTCGTGCGGGAACCGTACAGCCTAGGTCGTGGTCGGAGACTTTGCGACACAACCCCGAGCTAGGGGCCCCGTTGACTATGCATTGACCTGTTAGAGATTTCTCAATCCCCGACAGCTAGCCCCCATGGCTCAAGGTCATGTTAGGCACTTGGGACGACCTCAAGCCTCTCGATACAAACAAAGGGGACGGTCTTCTGGTCGCCCCGAGCTCAAGGTCGAGATCGGGCGGAGACCAACGAAAGGGCTCCAGCATCGCAACACCTGGCACCCCTTGGACTTCAAAATTTTGGTACGGACATGATCAAGCAGCAGAACCGCTTGTAACGCCTCGATTCCGTCGCTCAATCTTTAATTACACCTGTCAAATCGGCTCCGGCATGCCTTTTGAGATGCCTTAACTTCTAGCTGGCAGCGAACAGGGATTATAAAACCCGAGCCAACAGCGACGTTGAAAAAATTCCCGGTCTTCCAACTTTCTGCTTGAGCCTCTCTTCTTCTTTCGACCAAACATCAAATGACCGCCATGGCCAAGCTCGAGAAGAGTTCTCTATTGGCGACGAGGATGAAGGAGCTTGAAGGCCTAGGGTTGCTGGACCCAGCGACGTGGTGGCTGCCGGGCGGAGAGAACGAGCCGCAGCCACGAGATGACAAACTCGTCAGCACTGAGCACTACATGCTCTTCGGCCTGCGAACGCCGGAGAGTGACTTCGTGGCATCAGTTCTCGCCCAATGCGAGATAGAACTCATCAATCTAGTGCCAAATTCTATCCTCCTCCTTTCCATCTTCTCCCATTTGTGCGAGGGGTTCCTTGGGATCCTTCCCACCCCGTCTCTTTTCTTCCGCTTCTTTTCCTTGTTCCACACCGGGAAGGACCCTGTGGTCAGATGCTTCTACTTTCGGCTGTGGGCAGGACTCCCCTGGTCCTTTCCCCAAATCTGTGCTCGGGTCTCCCTCGGTCTGTGGACTGAGTGGTGGTTCCACCTAAAGAGGGGCGAAGATGGCGCGTTGGCGTACGACGGAACCCCCATCACCGGTAAGAAGCAGACCCCAGAGGCAGACGACCTGGAGATTGACCAAGAGGCCATCACCGCCATCCATATCTGCGCCACGCGCGGCCTCACCGGGTAGGCCATTACCAACGATTTCTTGCGAGGTCGGGTGTTCCCTCTACGAAAGAGGTTGCACCCGTTCTTCGAGATCAAAGGTCGCGATGACCCCACTCGTGAAGGAACATCTGGTAAGCCTTCCTACTCTGAAGTTTGCTCGAGGTTGATCTTTGGATTTCTTTGATGACCTTGCCCTTCCAAAGAAGACCGGCGAATCCGGATTGCGGCGGGATGACCGAGATGTTCGAAGGCAAGCAAGACGACTACGCCATTGATGACCCCGTCTCGAAGAACATGTTGCGCCGGAGCACCGAGGTAAGTTACCTTGGATGAGGACTTAACTCGTGAATGCTTAGGGCTTTTCTTGATCCTTTAGACGTTCCCTCATGTCGGGACCCGAATGTGCAAATCTGGACCCTCTGTGTATTCAGCACTAGTCCAAGATCACGCTAGTGCACACAATCTCAACATCGGTACATATCATAGTCTTATCCAACGAAATAGTAAGTACTTTAATTAAATAGTCAAACTGGTTGCTCGACCTTATGGTCAAGTTACAAAAGTACGCCTCGCAGGGTGAAGACTTATTAAAATAACCAAGTGCAGCGGAAATAAAATAAACTCGTGGCGCTAACCAATTTGCCACAGGCAACTGACTGGGCTTGCTCCCTAGTTCATCGGCTCCTCCTGAAACTCCTCCAGTGCAGGGGTTGCTTCTTCTTCAACTGAGGTTGTGTTGTTGTAAGGGTGAGTACTTTGAGCACTCAGCAAGTCATGCACAGAATGCAATTCTAATATTCTACATACATGGCTTAGTACAAAGGACAGGCTACGGCTCATTTCCAGTATAGCATTCAAGATAAAACAGTAATAGATTGCAAAGCAGTAAAACAATAGTAATGATAATAATTTTCACAATTATTTCACATGTAAAACATTTCACAACTTAAGCCAAGTTCATCAATACCTTCCCAAGCATTTTCCATAAACAAGTTATTTTCATGAAAGTCTAACCCTTGACTGTAATCACCGAGCGATGCTCAATACCGTGAGCACGGCTATTCAATAGGTTGTACACTCGCAGAGGTTATACACTTTACCCACAAGATACACCAAATGCCACCAAGGCGAGTAACCGTAACAAAGCCTTTCCAAAGATCCGTCTAAACCCAGTACTGCCCGCTAAGGTTTCAACACTAGAGGGACTGGTTACCACACCCAAGGCCCCCTCTTGCGCCATGTGAATTTTCACCCGCTCCTCTGGGACTCACACCACCACGACAGTACCAAAGAATAGATTTCACAGTTTACTCAGCTAGGTCCGTCCCATTCCGAAACTTGTGGTTGTATGGAAGACTCAGTTCAAAGGCTTGCAAAGTTAAGTCCTTAGTTGACCGAGGCAACACTAACCAAGTGTGATCTCAAATTTCCAAAACCAATAAAAAACCAAATACGACCACTTAGTTGCCACTCTTGGCCCACCAGAAACAATCTTGCCAGTTGCCCCAGTCTAAATCATTTTCCCACCCCAGTTCTTTACCATTGCACCACGTGCCGTCATCAACTCAATAACACATGTCTCATTCACAAAACATGTTCCATATCTCATTAAGTCAATATTAACTTTAATATTCCAAAATCATGAAATATCTACGTGGCAGGGCTAAGCATACTACGTACGGTCTACTCAACCCATGTTGGCAAATTATTAATGTCCAACTATTAATCTACAACCTAGGGTGACAAATGATTCATGGCCTACTATTATATACAACAAGGTGGCATACAACAACTAGGCATTTAACTAATCCCAAAACTTATTTGAAACCCATTTCTATTAAATTAGCATGCAATAATTTAAATCAAAATAATTTACTATGATAGGTTCAACATGATCAAACACAACTTGCCTTCAAAAAGTACTGGTTCTGGTTCTTGAGCTTGCTCCTGGGTCAAAACTTCTCCTTCGAAACCTTCAGGCACCTCGACGTCTACGCGTAACGTAAATAAATAGCAATAAATAAATAAAATAGAGATAAAATCAAGTCTAAAATTCAAATAAAATTCATAAACAGAAAGAGCTTGATTTTACAAATTTTTAGAAATTAAAATCACTCAAATCGGAGTTAAAACACAAAAGTTATAGCCAATTGAAGTTTGAAAATAAATTAAAAAGAATAAACCGATTTTCCATATTTACTTCTATACGGGAAACTCGAAATATGACGTCAGCACGGCTCGGCCAACCTACTGACAGGTGGGTCCCACCATGACGTCAGCATGACATCACTGATGACGTCACGCGCACAGTGCGACGCTGGTGCTTTAAGATTCGTGCACTACGATTCAATCGGGCCCGTCCGTACAAATGAACGGCCGAGATTACCTGCCCGATCGGATTCCCACCGACACGTGGCGCGACTCTATTCACCAAAGCACGACGCGATCACCACCGCTCGATTCAAAATGAACGGCTCGGATTAACCCTCCCGAATTGACTCAGATATGACGCGGACGCGACGTGTGGCGCTACGGCTACCCTCAGATCTAGATCTGACGGCACGGCGGTGAAGCGACGATGCGACACGCGGCACGATCAGAGACCAACCGGTGCGTATCGGATGGCGATGGCATTAACGTGACGCAGCAACGCTAGAGCCCTAGGATTAAGATCTAACAGTCCTAATCTATTCTGGTTGAGAATGACACATCCAATCCTAACCACACAAATCCAATCCAACGGCTGAGAACAGATCTAATCCCGCACTACGCGCTTCAACCTAGACCACTCGATCTAGATCCTACGGTCTGAAATAGATCTAGCATGGATCCAATCTAAGCCTTTAAATCTTGATCTAACGGCGGAGAGTTAGAGATGGGGTTTACTGTTACAGGATGACGCGGCGAAATCCGGAGCGTTGATGCACGATCGGACGGTGGAAGAAGCTCGGCTTGGCGACGTTGGCGCGGCGGCGAGATTTCACTGGAGCAGAGGAAGAAGACGTGGCCGACGGCGTTGCGGGACTTCACCGGCGACGAGGGTTAACGCTTCCGATGCGGCCTGACGCGCTGAGCCCTCCGGTGACCTCGAACGCGGCGGATGACGACCGGCGGTGGCAGAATGGGGCAAGGAACGCGGCGAATGGCTTCGGGATTTCGGCGAAATCCTGCGGTGAATCGGCGGCGGCTCGGGTAGCGTGAGGTGTACGGCTGTGTGCGGAGCAAACTGAGGAACACAGGAGAGGCGGTGGTGCATTAAATAGGGGTTCTAGGCGTCTGTGTCGTTGCGGAAAACCCGGCAGAGTCCGAGGCGGCGGCGGAGTTCGGCGGACATACGACTAGGTGACGTGGCTTCATCCGGTGCGTTCATGTGGACGCGATCCAACGGTGTGACGCACGAGGCGATGTGGTTTGATGCGAGCCCTTGGATCCAAATCGCACGGCGGCGGCGCTAGGGTTTTCTGAAATGGGCCGCACAGTGTTCGGCCCAACACTGTTCACACGGGTTTTTAATTCTTTTTCGAATAAAAACAATTACAGGAAATCAAATAAGCCGAAATAAATAGCATAAAAATTCACAAAAATCCAGGAAAATTCTAGAAAATAACTTGAGGCAAATAGAACCTGTCGGGACCCGAATATGCAAATCCGGACCCTCTGTATATCTCGTGACTAGTCCAGATCACGCTTAGTGCACACAAAGCTCAACATTAGTGAATATCACAATCATACATAGCGGAAATAAGATAAAAGACATTATATAGTAAATATTAATAGTTGAATGACCTTATGGTCAACTTACTTAACAATGTCTCACAAGGCTAAACAACAACTTGAACTGCAGCAGAAATGAAGACGTAGATAACCCCTCAGTATACCACAGGCAACTGACAAGGCTCGCACCCTAAACATTCGTCTCTTCATGGTACACCTTCTTCAGACTGATGATGTTGTAGGCAAGGGTGAGTACATAAAGCACTCAACAAGTTGTGCACAGAATGCAATTCTATCATAACTATATGCAAGGCTTATTCCAAAGGAAGGCTAAGAGGTTCATTTGCAGTAAAGCAGCATTTATGAACAAGTACAGTATATAGATTGAAAATACAGTAAAAACAAATAACAGAAATAGATAGATTCAGCATTTCTCAAGTAAACCAAGTTTCCAATCCTAAGTCAAGATTCAACCTTCCATAGCAACCTGCCATCCATCCCAAGTTTTATTTTGCAAAAGTCTAAACCCTTGACTGTAATCCCCGAGCATTGCTCAATACCGTGAGCACGGCTATCCGAATAGATTGTATACTCTACAGAGGTTATGCACTTTACCCACACGACATGATAATCTTTTTTGTGCCTGGCCATTAGCACACTTCCTTTGGTGTGCCGGCAGAGAATCATGACAAAGCCTTTACAATGCTCTGTCTTAACTCAGTACTACCCGCTAAGGTTTCAACACTGGTGGGACTAGTTACCACATCCAGGGCCCCCCTCTTGCGCCATCTGGGTTCATTAAAAAGTATGAACCACTCCACCACTGGTAGTACTAAGATTAAGACATTGCAAATTAGTCAACTAGGCTGCCCCATAACAGACATGTGGTTGCATGATTGACTCAGGTCAAAGGCTCGCAAGGTGTCCTTAGGGTTGATCAAAGCAAGACATACACGCATTCTCCGCCCATCGGGCCCACCTCGCATACCGCCCTTGCCACTTGCTCCGATCTAAAATCAAAACCACCCCAGCTTGATTACCAAGCACCACGTACATCAACAATTCAATATCGCTATGTGACATCCATCGCCACCACAACTCAATCTCATCGTGTGACCACACATGACACACAAATTCGTAACATTGTTCCATATTCCATTAGTCAAGATTATTTATCAAAGATTCAAGTACATGTGATGACGTGGCATGGCTAAGCGTTCTAATTCGATCTAACCATCCATGTTGATTTCATTATTAACCAACTATAGTGAACCAACCTAGGGTGACAATAGATCATGGCATACAAATGACAAGGTAGGGTATAATTCAAAGGGTGCATTAGCTAATCCCAAATTTAAGTTGAAATCATTTATACGATTGAAATAACATGCAATATAGTTAAAACAAAATAGCAACTAATCTAGCTATGGGTGCAACATGATCAAAGCACAACTTGCCTTGCTTAAATTCCTGATCTTGCTCCGAAAATTGCTCTTGAATTGATAATTCCTCCTCCGAAACCTCGCTCAACTCAACGTCTACGCGAATCGAGAAGAAATAGCAAATAAACACCAAAACAAAAGAACAAATGAATTCAAAAATTAAAATAAAAATCACCATTGGATAGATCTTAATTTTACAAATTTTTAGGAATTTGAATCACCTCAATCGGAGTTCATATGCAAAAGTTATAGCATTTAGAAGTTTGAAAATAATTTAAATTGAATTTCTAGATTTAATAGAATTATTTTTATAAAGAAAAATCCGAATTATGACGTCAGCTGACGTCAGCGTGGCGCCGGCCAGTACGGTCGACACGTGGCCTAATCTGAGCCATTGAATACCAATCTAACGGCCACTGACAAATTGGTGACATGGCTAAACGTCAACCACCGGATTTAGATCTAACGGTGGATTTTACCCAAGCTATTTACTGTTGACCTAGATGACGTGGCGCATATCTAACCGTTCATCTAAGATCGGATGGTAGAGTACTTACCCGGGCGGTTGACTATTCCCGAGATGACGCGGCTTAATCCTGGCGCTCCGTTGAAGATCTAACGGCTGAAACACTTCGAACCCGGCGATGGCTGGCGGCGGCGCAGTCTTCCCAGAGTTGAGGAAGACGACACTCGACGGCGGCCCTCGGTGGTCTCCTCGGAACAAGAAGTAACAAGACTCGTCGCCTCGACGCGATTTAACTCGACTGCTTCAACACGGCGGCAGGAGGTCCCTAACAGCGGCGATGGCGCGGCGAAGCTCCTCGGTGCTCCGGCGAGCGTGCATGACTCCCACGGTGCTCCTCCGGCGACGGCGCAACAGCGAAAAGACGCGGCGTGCTACGGTGAGTCTCGGGAGGCATGCCCGGCCCTTAAATACCCCTCGAGCGACGCGTATGGGCACGGAAGTCCGTGTTGACGGCGACGGCGGCGGCTCCGAGTCCGAGTCGAAGACGAAGACCTCCAGCCGTAGGATTTAAATCGAACGGCTGCGGATGAGTCCAGACGCGGCGCGATCTTAGCCCTTACCTAATTTTGATGGCCCGGATGATTTACTTCCCTAACCGGTATGGCTAATCTTCGAGCGTCGGATGAAGATCTAACGGCTGGCGGAATTAGGGTTTCCATAATCGACACGGCGTGAAAATGGCCCTTGGATCCCGATCCAACGGTCGATGTAACCCCTCCCAAATCACAGCCGGCTGCACAGTAATGGGCTTCGGCCCAGTACTGTTCATACTGGTTTTTCCGGGTTTTTCTATTAAAATTAATCCGAGAAAATAATTCAATTTATTTAGGGTAGTAAAAATATTCTAACAATTTCAGGAAAAATCTCAAAAATACTTTGGGACATCCTGGACCTAAATAAAATATTTTTGACAAAACTTTATTTTAAACTTTTCTTTTTATAATTATTTCTTGACAAAAGGCATTATGTTTAAATTCAAAATAATTCAAATAAATCTCAGAAAATCCAAATAAATCCAGAAAATTCTCAAAAATTATAAATTGCAATAAAATAATATTAATTACACAAAAATCCAAAAATTGGGATGTTACAGAACCCAAATAAAATATTTTCAATAAAAGATTATTAATACTTTGCTCAGCATAATTAAAAGAACAGCGAGGCTCAATTATAATTAATGCAAAAAGGATTTAATAAATTCCAGAAATTCAATTAAATAAGGAAAAGCATATTAAATCTAGAAAAAGCAAAATTTGGGATGTTACAAACCTCCCCCCTTAACGGAATCTCGACCCCGAGATTCAGGGCTGACTAAGGAATAGGTTGGGGAATTCTTTCTTCAGATCATCTTCGTGTTCCCAGGTTGCTTCGCTCTCCGAATGGTTGCTCCACTGGACTCTGCAGAAGCGGGTCAACTTATTTCTCGTTTCTCGATCCATTGTGTCCAAAATCTTCACCGGGTACTCTTTGTAGGTCAAATCTTCCTGCAGCTCGATCGACTCTAACGGCATCTACTCGTCTGGTACACGGAGACACTTCTTTAGTTGTGACACATGGAACACATCATGCACTCCCGCTAAAGACTGCGGTAACTCCAGCTGGTACGCAACTTCACTTTTACGATTTAAGATCCTGAATGGTCCAACATATCTTGGTGCTAGCTTCCCTTTAGCGTGGAACCTCTTAATTGCTTTGAGAGGCGTAACCCTGAGATACACAAAATCTTCAGGCTCAAAGCTCAGCTCTCTGCGGCGATTGTCGGCATAACTCTTCTGTCTCGATTGTGCAATCTTCAATCTTTCCCTGATCATGGCTATTTGTTCTTCAGCTTCTCGGAGAATATCCGGCCCAAACACATGACGTTCTCTGGTCTCACTCCAATTCAACGGGGTCCGGTAGGGTCTCCCATATAGCGCTTCAAATGGCGACATCTGCAAACTTGCCTGGTAGCTATTGTTGTAGCTGAACTCCGCGTACGGCAAACACTTGTCCCATGAGGTCGTATAAGCCAATGCACATGCTCTCTACATGTCCTCCAGAATCTGGTTAACTCTCTCTGTTTGTCCATCCGTCTGTGGGTGGTATGCTGTACTAAAGTTCAGACGGGTCCCTAGGGCCTCATGCAACTTATCCCAAAATCTTGAGGTAAACTGGGTACCTCTGTCCGATATGATTTTCTTCGGAACTCCATGTAGACATACAATCCTAGACATATACAGATCTGCTAAGCGGTTTCCCGAATAAGTAGTCTTCACTGGTATGAAATGAGCAACCTTTGTCAAACGGTCCACTATAACCAATATGGAGTCATACCCTTTCTGAGTCCTTGGCAAATCGGTAATGAAGTCCATCCCGATTTCCTCCCATTTCCACTCGGGTATCTTTAGCGGCTGTAACAATCCTGCTGGCCTCTGATGCATTGCTTTGACTCTTTGGCATATGTCGCACAACACAACATGCTCGGCAACTTCACGCTTCATGCTCGGCCACCAGAATCTCTCCTTCAAATCTTGATACATCTTGGCGCTTCCCGGATGAATGGAATACTTGGATTCATGGGCTTCTTCCAGAATCAGCTGCTTTAGCTCCTTGTGTGACACGCAAATGCGATTCTTGATCCACAATGTACCTTGCTATCCAACTTGAAATCTTTCGCCTTGCCTTCCTCCATCTTGGACTTGATCCTCTGAATCTTGGCATCATCCTTCTGACCTTCTCGGATCTGATCTTCCAAGGTAGGCTTCACCTATAGAGCGGCTAAAAATCCCTTAGGTACGACTTCCAACTTCATCTTCTGGAATTCCTTGCATAACTCAACCTGACTTTCTTCCACCAACATGTTCACAGCGTGGCTCTTCCGACTTAGAGCATCAGCCACCACATTGGCCTTCCCGGGGTGATAATGAATCCCCAGATTGTAATCTTTAATTAGTTCCAACCACCTTCTTTGCCTCATATTCAGGTCCGATTGAGTAAAGATATATTTAAGACTCTTATGGTCCGTATACACCTCACATCTGTTTCCAATCAGATAGTGCCGCCATAACTTTAAGGCATGCACCATGGCTACTAATTCTAGGTCATGCGTCGGATAGTTCTCCTCATGTGGCATTAACTGCCTTGATGCGTATGCGACGACCTTTCTGTTCTGCATCAACACGCAACCAAGTCCTTGGCGCGATGCATCACAGTATATATCAAAGCTCTGGCTTAAATCCGGTAGAACTAACACTGGTGTTATTGTCAATCGTTTCTTCAGCTCCTGAAAACTCTTCTCGCACTCCGGTGTCCATGCAAATTTCTTCTCCTTTTTCAACAATTGCGTAAGAGGTCTCACAATCAATGAGAATCCTTCAATAAATCGAAGGTAATAACCTGCCATTCCAAGGAAACTACGGACCTGGGTCACCGTCTTCGGTTGCCCCCAATGCAACACTGCTTCCACCTTGCTTGGATCGACTGCGACACCTTCGGCGGTCATCACATGTCTAAGAAATTCCACCTTGTTCTTCCAGAAATCACACTTACTAAACTTAGCGAAAAGCTACTGTTCCCTCAGCTTCTCCAAAACTAGCCTCAGATGTTTTGCATGCTCTTCTATTGTCTTGGAGTAGACTAGAATGTCATCTATAAACACAACGACAAACTTATCCAAGTACTCCATGAATACCTTATTCATCATGTTCATGAAATACGCAGGTGCATTTGTCAAACCAAAGGACATAACGGTAAACTCGTAGTGTCCATATCTTGACGAAAATGCGGTCTTTGGCACATCCTCTGATCGAATCTTCAGCTGGTGATATCCCGATCGCAGGTCAATCTTGGAGAAAACTCCGGCTCCCCTCAACTGGTCAAACAGATCATCGATCCTGGGTAGCGGATACTTATTCTTTATAGTGACCACGGACGAGGCTACTCAAGCTATGCCTGCCGTGGCTATCCCGACCATCGACCGTGGTCTGGCTGGGGCCAGCGCGAAAGATTGCACCGAGGACCGAGCCAAGGCCTCCACGGGAGGAGCTAAAGATGCTCTGACCACGAAGGCTGGGGCCAATCTGGATGGCGGAGCCGAGCTCGGAGGCGAGTTGAGCCCCCCAGTGGAAGAAGCCCGAGACGGGGCCGCCACCGGCGAAATGTCAAGAGACCTTTGCCTAGGCGCCACCATGTAGAGGACAATATCAAGGCCGAGGCGCCAAGCGGCAGTCTGCTTGTCCTCACCGCCATGAGCTTTCAAGACCGCTTAGCAATGTATGAAACTTTCTTCTGATCCCGTTAACTCTTCGTTCGAGACTTTTTAACTAGATAGGGTTCCCTTTGAACTTTCGCAGGCCATCGACCTCGTCGCTCAAGGGCTACAGGGTCTTCAGACGCATTCCGACACTATGAAGATCCTGTTTGATGCATCCTCCCGTGCGCAACGCGTTCTTCGCGCCCACCAGATGGCGACGTGCCTCGCCCCGCGAGCTTAATCGCCTAATCGCCCAGGGCGAGGCCTTGGCCTAACGAGGGAATACACACCTTAGCTGCCATAGCCAGGCCATAAGAGTCCCATGTAGCCCCCAAAAGACTAGCCTGATAGGGGGAGGGTTGCTCTCCCTTTTAAGGTGGTATTCTCTCCCCTCCACAAGCAAGGTGGTACTATCATTCCCACCCTCTTGTTTTGGGACCTAGCTCTGATACCAATTGATGCATCCCTCCCGGGTGCGCAACGTGTTCTTCATGCCCAACCATATGGCGACGTGCCTCGCCTCATGAGCGGATCGCCTAATCCAGCCAGGCGTGGGCCTTGGCCCAACGAGGGAATACACACCTTGGCTGCCATAGCCAGGCCATAAGAGTCCCATGTGGCCCCCAAAAGACTAGCCTAATAGGGGGAGGGTTGCTCTCCCTTTTAAGGTGGTATTCTCTCCCCTCCACAAGCAAGGTGGTACTATCACTATTCGACCTGGTGGAGGAGCGGGAGAGGCACCGACTCCAGCTTGAAGAGGCCCTGGGGATTGAGCAGGAGGAAGCCGTGCGTAAGACAGCGGCTCACTCCGCCAAGCTTGCAGCCCTCCACCAAACAATAAAGACGCTCGAGGCCACCCACGCGTTCGAGCTTGAGCAGGCCATAAATACCGAGTGCGACCATGCGCTCAATGACGTGGAGGGAGAGCGCGCATGGTTGGCCAAAGTGCTTGAAGCCGAGCGAGCTAAGGTGGAGGAGATGAAGAAGACAGCCGCGGACCAAGCTGCCGTCCTGCCAGAGGCTTCCAAAGAGCTCGAGGCTAAAGTCGCCGAGCTCGAGGAGAAACTGGGGCGAGTGATCAAGACGGCGAAGAGTGCCCTGGACTAGCTCCAGGAAGAGCGAAGCCGCGCCGCCCACTCCGCAAACGAAGCCCTTCATCTCCAAAGCGAGCTGTTGACCTTAAGGGCTAAGGTTGCCGAACTTGAGCAAGAAAGACTTGCCCACGACATGGCCGGCCTGTAGTTAGGGCTAAACCTGAAAATCTTGTAAATAGAAGCTTGTAAGGTAAAAGATTTAATGAAACAAAGTTATTTTGATGAAATGAGCTTGCGTCCCCGTTTGTTTCCCTTTTAATTCTTTATCATGCACTTAGCCTTTTCCTGAGGTAGTGTACCTTCGTCCAGCCCCCGTTGTGACCAAGGTCGAGCAATGCCGGCCTTGGGTGCAAGTTTAGAAACCTGCAAAGCTATGACCTGCAAAGCTATAACCTGCTAGGTCGAGAAAAAGTTCACAAGGGAAACTGCTAAGCACAACACAGGCGTACGAAAAGAGACTTAGCCCCAGAAGTATTAAGATCATTTTTAGATTAGATCCTCAAATCAGCTCTGCGACTCGTGCTTGTTCGGCGGTCCCAAATGTGGACTTGGTTCGAACCTTGGCGCAGGAGGAGATGGGATGCGAAGAGATTCGGCTTACACGTAGCTCGACCCCTGAGGGTGAATTTCATGCTCGCAACATTTGGGTCTAGACCTAGAGCACTTATACGCAGGTCGAATTCAGGAAAAATCACAGATTCAAGCCCAGTACGAGATATGAAAGGAGGAAAGAACGCAAGGACCAACATAGCAAATAAACTTCATTAAAGTTTGAGACAAAGGTGTTACACATAGAAT
The DNA here is from genome assembly GCA_036346375.1 of Guadua angustifolia. Taxonomy (NCBI): domain Eukaryota; kingdom Viridiplantae; phylum Streptophyta; class Magnoliopsida; order Poales; family Poaceae; genus Guadua; species Guadua angustifolia. The sequence continues at coordinate 54,560,662 of CM070504.1, read as the reverse complement.
TTACGAAATTGGTCAATGTTCCACGAGCTCGAGAGCTCTCTGCCATCGGGCATCGCTAGCTGGTAAGCCCCAATGAGATCTGTTGAAACAACTCTATAGGGGCCCTCCCACCGTGGGGATAACTTGTTGGTGTCGGATGAGCTCTGAATTCGTGTTAGGGCTAGGTCCCCAACAAGGAGCTCCCTAGGTCGTACCGACCGAGACGCATGTTTGCGAAGAGCTTGCAGGTAATGCGCTGATCATAGCAGTGTACGACATCTTATTTCTTCTGCCAGGGTAAGGTCAAGGGACCGTTCTTACTCGAAGTCGACTTGGTCGACCAAGCTGACCCTAACAGAGCCCAGCGTGACCTCTGGAGGCAGGATGGCTTCAAGATCAATATAAGACTAAGGGTGTAGACCTGTTGTTCTACCGACCGTGGTGCTAATAGACCATAAACGGTGGGAAGTTCATCTACCCGTGTCTTCTTCAGGTTGTTTGAGCTCATCGATACTCGTTTGACGCGCTTTGAATGATCTGTTCGTTGGCGTGTTCTACTGCTCCATTGCTTTGCGGATGGCTTACCGAAACATAACATACTTCGGTGCCAATGTCCTCGCAATATTCCTAGAACAGCTCACTAGTAAACTGCGTTCCATTGTCAGTAATAATTCTGCATGGAACTCCATACCTGGTGACCACAAACAAGCGGAAAAACTTGACAGCCGCACGAGCTGTAATGGTCGAAACGGGTTCGGCCTCGATCTACTTGGTGAAGGTGTCAATGGTGACAAACAAGAACTTCTTTCTACCGACTGCTTGAGGGAAAGGGCTGAGGATATCCAGCCCCCACGTTGAGAAGGGCCAAGCGAGCGGGATGGTCTGGAGTGCATAGGCAGGCTGATGCGACTTTCGAGCATAGAATTGGCAGGCTCGACAGGTGCGGACAATGTCACGAGCATCCTGAAGCATTGTTGGCCAATAGAACCCCATACGGAAGGCCTTACTGACCATCTTCCTGAAAGAAGAATGTGCTCCACAGAGGCTCGAGTGGATGTCGTTTAACAGGTACTTACCCTCCTCCGTGGTGACGCATTTCGTTAGGACTCTAGAGACACTTCGATGATAAAGTTTACCATCCACGAGCTTGTATGAACTCGCCCAACGCTTGATCCTACTCTTCTCAGCAGGGTCGAACAGAAGTTCGCCCTATGCTAAAAAGTTGTAGATCGGTTCAGCCCATGTGGAATACCTTCAATGAGGGTGACTAAGACCTCCTGGCCAGAAATCAAAGGCGTCGCCAAGGTCTCCAGGATGACGTCCAGAGGAATTTCATCGTCGAACGACCCGAGTTTGGAGAGAAAATCGGTGCTGGAGTTGTCCTTCCTAGGAACATGCTTGATTTCTAGATTTTGGAACCACTTCTCCATCTTACGCACCTCAGTGAGGTATTTGGCCATTGAGTCTTCCGAGCATTGATAACCTTTGTTAAATTGGTTGATGACGAGCTGGGAGTCTCCCTTGACGATCAACCGGCGCACACCTAGTGCCTTGCAAGCTCGAAAATGAACCAAAATGAACCACATACCTTAGTTTGTCACCTCGCGGGGTGAGAATAAGGATTCTAGCCCCCGAGCGTTTGAAGGATCTCGAGCCATCAAAGTACACGACCCAAGGTTTCTCCTCCCCAACCTCGATCTCGGGCGCCGGCTGCGATGTTTGCTCAACCACGAAATTAGTAAGCACATGCGACTTGATGGCTGTGTGCACCACAAACTGGACGTCAAACACAGCCAGCTCCATGGCCCATTTGGCGATACGACCTCCCGCCTCTGGATTCCTTAGGATCTCCCCGAGTGGGAAGTTGCTCGGGACGACCACAGAATGTGCCTGGAAGTAGTGCCGGAGCTTGCGCGAAGCCATGAGGAGGGTGTATAGTAACTTCTGGACCTGAGGGTAGCGCTCCTTTGGACCGTGAAGAATTTCGCTGACGTAGTAGATTGGGTGCTGTCGTGAATCCCGCACCGCCAACAAGACAGCGCTGACAGCTTGGGTGGAGGTCGCGAGGTAGAGCAACAATTTCTCGCCTAGCTACGGAGTCGTGAGTAAAGGTTGACTTGAAAGGTATACCTTTAGCTCGTCGAAGGATTGCTGTGCCTCAGGCGTCCACTCGAAATTTCCTTGCTTACACAAGGCCCTGAAGAACGGCAACCCACGCTCGCCGAGTCTTGAGATGAACCGGCTGAGGGCGGCCATGCGGCCGGTGAGGCATTGCACCTGCCTTACTGAATTTGGGGGTGCCATCTTCTCGATTGCCTCGATCTTCTCCAGGTTTGGACCAAACCCTGAGTCCCCGATCATGTAGCCGAGCACTTTTCCTGAAGCAATGCCAAATACACATTTCTCAGGATTGAGTTTAATCCTATGCTTGTTCAGGTTGGTGAAGGTCTCTTCAAGGTCTTGAACGTGTTTGTCTTCGGAGGAGCTCTTGACGATGATGCCGTCTATGTAGACCTCGAGGTTGCGGCTGATCTAAGGGTCGAACGTCTTGGTCATCACACGCTGGAATGTCACGCCCGCATTGCGGAGACCGAACGACATAGTCATGTAGCAGTATGTGCCGAATGGCATGATGAATGACGTCTTGCTTTCGTCGCCGACCGCCAGCTTGATCTGGTGATATCCAGAGTAAGCATCCAAGAAACTTAACATCTTGCATTCGCAGTGGAGTCGATGATTTGGTCGATGCGTGGAAAAGGGAAGTTATCCTTTGGGCACGCCGAATTCAATCCCATGTGGTCGACACACATCCTCCACTTCCCGCCTTTCTTCTGCACTATGACCGGGTTGGCCAACCACTCGGAGTAATCAATCTCGTGAATGAAGCTGGCCTTCAGTAGTTTGTCGAGGTTCTCCCTGATTATAGCAACCTTCTCAGGAGAGAAGTGACGCAACTTCTGGCGTACAGGCCGACAGTCGGGCTGCACTTGCAATCTGTGCTCGACCACCTCCCTCGGAACACCCGGCATGTCCGCCGGTTCCCAAGCAAATATGCACTTGTTGGCGCGGAGGAAGGTGACGAACTCGAGTTCCTATTTGGAACTTAGCTCGACCGAGATGTGAATGCACCTGGTTGAGTCGCTTTCTTCGAGTGGCACAGCCTTCGTCGCCCCGCCAGGCTGAATGACCGCCTTCTGGCGGGCAACCTTCGTAGCCGTCTCTGGACCTCGTTGGGGTAGCATGCCGGTGAGGGCCAAGGCCTGGGTCTCGCAGCCGTGCACCGCCTTGAGATCACCTTGTACCGTTATGACACTATTAGGACCAGGGAGCTTCATGCAACGGTGGCCGTAGTGGTTGGCCGCCATAAACTTGATTAACGCTGGTCGTCCGAGGATGGCGTTGTATGGGAGATCTCCTTCGACCACCTCAAAAGTGATCAGCTCGGTGCGGAAGTTGTCTGATTCGCCGAAGGTAACGAGCAAGACCACTTGCCTAAGAGGGGTGGTCAAACTCCCAGGAACGATCCCAAAAAACAGAACTGCTATGTTCTTGACCTTCGATCGGGGGATCTGCATCCGGTCGAGCGCGCCTGCCTGGAGTAGATTGAGGGAGCTGCCCCTGTCGATCATGACACGCCCGACCATAGTGTTACTGATGGTCGAGGTCACGACCAGGGCGGTTTTTAAGTCCTTAGCCATACCTTGGGGAGCGTCCTCCCCCGAAAAAGTGATCGTAGCCCCAGCCCGCTTGCAGGGCTGATCGATGGGCCTCACGGTAGTAGCTTGATAGACGGTGCACGCAGCAGCCTTGAGCTCACATCGGGTCTGGTACGTTGATGAGCCACCGAAGATAACATCGATCCGGCGGTCGCCATGCTGAAACTCTAGGTTGAGGTCTGCCCCAGCATTAACCCTGTCGGGTTGTTCGCCTTCCTTCGGAAGTGTGGGCATTTCACCACGCCTGTCATAAAAGGCATCCAACTTGTTTCGCTAAGCCTCGCAAAGATGCGTGTCATGGCTCGAGCCCTATGGAACAAGCGAACTTTGCTTCATCAAACTCGACATCCTCCAAAGATCTCGCGATCGAGCATCGGCTCGTTGAGGCCCAAGTTGGCGATTCCCTTTGCCGTCGGTCGGCGCAATACCGTTGAAGGCGACCGCCTCGGCAAGGTCGGGGCTCTTCCTGGTCTGGTTCCCACACCTCCATCACCTCACGCTGGCCGTTCGCCGTGACGGTCACTTGTGGCCAATCACTGCCATTCTTGCGATCCCTCTTTCGCTTCTTAGCGGTTAGGCCTGGTTCGGTGTTTTTGGGGTTGATTGGACTAGCCTCTCCCGAGTTTAGGCCAAGCTTACCTTGGTTATAGTCGCGTTTCTAGCGGACCGCGTCGTCCGCGTCCGCATATCGCTCCGCCATGCGAAACAGCTTGTTGACGTTGTGCCTCGTTGTGATCTCCAAGTCTTCGATGAGGCGCCGATCACGGACACCAAATTTGAATGCCTTAATCACTGCCTCGTCAGAGACGCTCGGTATTAAGTTCCTCGTGCGGATGAATCATCGAATGAAGTCGCAGAGCGGCTCATTTTTGCCCTGAATAACACGATCCAGGTCCTTCTCTCTTCCTGGCCGCTTGTAACAACTTTGGAAATTGGAGCGGAGGGCATTCTGAATCTGGCGCCACGATAGGAAGGAATCCCTTATCAGACAATACATTGGTCACCTTCTATTGCATTAGTTCTAGTGTGGTACGCAACTTTTTATAGCCCTGTCGACAGTTTGGGTACAACAATATTCCGTGGTCCTCCCATAGGCGCTGGAACTTTTCATAATTTTTTTCATCGATGTATTCTCCCTCTCCATCAAGCAGCATCTGGTCTAGGTCATCATCACCAAACTCCCCCAATGTATCTTCGAAAGAACCGTGTTGGCTTGCATTCGGAATATTGTTGTCCGCCTCTTCTTCTTCACCGTCTTCCTATATAATCTCTTCTTCACCGTTGTCGGGACCCGAATATGCAAATCCGGACCCTCTATATATACTGCACTAGTCCAGGATCACGCTAGTACACACAGGCTCAACATCAGTGAATATCACAATCATACACAACGGAAATAGGATGAAAGATATTATATATTAAATACTACTAGATAAATGACCTTATGGTCAACTTACTTAACAATGCCTCACAAGGCTGAACAACAAATTGAACTGCAGCTGAAATGAAGACGTAGGTAACCCCTCAGTATACCACAGGCAACTGACAAGGCTCGCACCCTAACGTACGATTGAACTTAACGTATGATTGTTGCTTAACGTATGACCCAAGAGTTCAACCTTTTTCTCCTAGGGATCACACTTGTTGAACTTAACGTACGATTGTTACTTCTCGCAAAACTCATATCAGGGTTCTGTATGTTTTCCTGTTGTCTTAGAGTTTGCTAAAATGTTATCTATATGGTAACCATGAATTTATCCGAATAACCCGTAGATACCTTACTCCTCATGTTCATGAAGTATGCAGGGCATTGGTCAATCCAGGAGATATAGCCAAAGCTTATACTGTCCATATCGCATAGAGAACGCAATCCTAGAAACATTCTTCACATGACTCCTCAATTGATGATAGCCTAAACGAAGTTTTATCCTAGAGATATTCTACTCTTTTCTCAACTGTCCAACATGTTGTCGATCCTGATATTGGATATTTGTTTTCGATCCTTTCTTCATTTAGAGCACGATTTAGTGCATTCTCCTGATCTTCCATTTTTTTCTTTCTGATAAACAAGAGCTCCCATGGTGACATACTAAGTCTTCTTAAAACTCTTCCTAGTACTTTCCGATATGCTTTTCTATTTCCCACTAATTCCTTGGTAGACATTGACATGGTCTTTTCTCTATTGGGCTATACAAGGCACTAATTCGCTCACGAACTTGATCTTTCGATATGACGACATACCAGGCAAATTCTTGGAAAATATATCAAAGTATTTTCTGACATTTGGCGCATCTTCTAATTGGCAAATTCCACACCATTATCCATCATCTGGCTAACACAAACTATTGTCACTTGATTTTTTTTAGGGTTTTAAATCATTTCTCCAAAATAGCCTTATGTCTGAGCATCTAACTAATTCCAAGAATAGCCTAAATATCCAACACAATATGAGTTGCTTGGAACTCTACCCACTCAATAGGCACTGAACTCTCAACATCTTGGTTAAATCTAGCACAACTGAGCATTTACTGATACTGACAAATCTTCCGCTTAATGAGATTATGCTGGGTACCACTTAAACTAGCCACCATTTCACATGCATCATTTTTAGATAAACCCTTAACACCAGATTATTCTTGGAGAGACATCTAACTCATTAATTTATATTATTGCTCTTCATTCCAATACTCCGTATACCAATGTATTAACCATTCCTGCTTCATTTCTTTCGACAAGGAACCTTTACATGGAATTCATCACTAATCTCTTTACTTTACAAGTAGGGTTATGATATTGCACTAAGTAAACTTACGGCTCCTGACTTCCTTGATTCGGCATTGGCGCTAGGGCTCTGACAGAGACGGAGTTAGGATTGACTTGAACTAACGTGATAGCTTTCCTTTGTGGGCATTTGCTGGCAAAATACTCAAGTTTTGTGGCAATTATAGCAGAGTCTAGGGTGAACTTTCTTTCTTGAGCATTCGTTGATTAAAACAGTATCTTTTACCTAGGCGCCTTTTCTTCAATTGGTTTTCTAGGCAAATTTCTTTCGTAATTTCACCGCTCACTCTTGGCGTTATGTACTGGACTGAGGTAACTTCCGGTACATCCATGGCTATAGGATTTATGTGTTCTCGCTGTGGACATTGGTTAACGTAATGGCCTTTTCTGGGACAGTGGTAGCACTCAATGCTGCTCTTCCTGTGATTCATTACTTCCTGATTTGCAATACATTCCCTAGTAAACGATCTTCTTCCCCATACAAGGGACCTACTGTGGGTGATAGCCACTTACTGGTTTCCTGATTAAGGTCAATAGGTTCAGGATGGTGCGTACCAAGGTAACATGTGATGTTGCTCATAGGATATTTTCCAATTGGATGACTTCCTTTACAACTAGAGCAATTGATCGCATGCTCGTCAGCGGTATATCCTATTTCTCCACAGCGAATGCACGCATAATTTTCTAAATTGTTTGGTTGACAGCACTACCTAGAACAATGTCTAGATTTCGAACAAGGTGCAGGGGTAGCGTTTCTCTCCATAGTCTCAAGCCAATCCTCTGCTTCTAAAGGTGAGACATTTCTTTAAAATGTTGGTGGACGAGTCTTTATGAATTCTAATAACCTTGAGTTAGTACAGGGATCACTAATAACAGTTCGAGACGCTTTTACTGACATTAGCTTGATTGGTCATATTCTATATTTGCTTCATCATTGCCTGCATTAACTGAGTCTGATCGGCCAAAAACTCTTTGAAGCTCTACGTATCTATCGGTGGTGACGGTTGAAAAACTAATCCATCCTTGGAGTCTCTACCGAGTTGATTTCTACTTCCACCGGCTCCATTACTATCACTAAACTGAACCATCTGCTTGATTACCTCAAGGGGGTTAGGTGAGAGAGAAAATAGCATAGGTAAGAAGTAGAGATCCTAATACAGGGGAGATAGGTTTAACCCAATAACTTAAGCAATCAACATTAATAACTTGGTATGGTTGCTTATATAAGCCTAAAAGCTTTGCAACACATACTGCACACTCAGCAATCAAGAAGAACCAATTCAACCTAAACACACAAAACTACCGTCTACATGGGTGACACTCCTATCTTAGGAAATGCGACTCCCACACATGAGTCTCAACTGGCTACTTGAAACACTGAGTCTTCTAGCTCTTGATACATTTCATTGATCTGCTCTTCCATGAGCTTGATGATTCCTTCCGTCATGATCATTATGGTAGCAGCAGGCACTCGATGCCATCTCCTAAAGTGTGGTATATCGTGTTCTACTCAAGATAACTCAGGTAAGATTTTAACTCAATTCAGCAGAGGTAAAAGAAAGAAATTTCAGCAAGGGATAAGAAAGAATTTTTGGTAAGGACAGAAATAGAAGAATGAGATAAGTCAAGAACATATTATTCTTCTAGGTTAGGTATTTTACTTTAGAAAATAATTTTGAAGGACCTATAGAGACGACCAACTATCTAGGGTCAAGACCTACAATCAGTATGGCTCTGATACCACCTCTGTCGGGACCCGAATATGCAAATCTGGACCCTCTGTGTATACTGCACTAGTCCAGGATCACGCTAGTGCACACAGGCTCAACATCAGTGAATATCACAATCATACACAACGGAAATAGGATGAAAGATATTATATATTAAATACTACTAGATAAATGACCTTATGGTCAACTTACTTAACAATGCCTCACAAGGCTGAACAACAAATTGAACTGCAACGGAAATGAAGACGTAGGTAACCCCTCAGTATACCACAGGCAACTGACTAGGCTCGCACCTTAAACATTCGTCTCTTCATGGTACACCTTCTTCAGCACTGGTGATGTTGTTGTAGGCAAGGGTGAGTACATAAAGCACTCAACAAGTTGTGCACAGAATGCAATTCTAACATAGCTATATGCAAGGCTTATTCCAAAGGAAGGCTAAGAGGTTCATTTGCAGTAAAGCAGCATTTATAAACAAGTACATTATATAGATTGAAAAGGCAGTAAAAATAAATAACGGTAATAGATAGATTCAGCATTTCTCAAGTAAACCAAGTTTTCTCATCCTAAGTCCAGATTCAACTTTCCATGGCAACCTGCCATCCATCCCAGGTTTTATTTTGCAAAAGTCTAAACCCTTGACTGTAATCCCCGAGCATTGCTCAATACCGTGAGCACGGCTATCCGAATAGATTGTACACTCTGCAGAGGTTATGCACTTTACCCACATGACATGATAATCTCTTTGTGCCTGGCCATTAGCACACTTCCTTTGGTATGTCGGCAGAGAATCATGACAAAGCCTTTACAATGCATCATCTTAACCCAGTACTACCCTCTGAGGTTTCAACACTGGTGGGACTGGTTACCACATCCAGGGCCCCCCTCTTGCGCCATGTGACCCACCCCGAGCGTGGACTGGTTACCACCACCCGGGTCTCACGCCACCACGATAGTACTAAAGCTAAGACTTTACAAATTAGTCAGCTAGGCTGCCCCATAATAGACATGTGGTTGCATGATCGACTCAGGTCAAAGGCTCGCAAGGTGTCCTTAGGGTTGATCAAAGCAAGACATACACATACCCTCGCCCATCGGGCCCCCACAACGCATAACGCCCTTGCCACTTGCTCCGATCTAAAATCATAACCACCCCAGGTTGATTACCAAGCACCACGTGCCATCAACAATTCAATATCGTTGCGTGACATCCATTGCCACCACAACTCAATCTCATCGTGTGACCACACATGACACACAAATTCATAACATTGTTCCATATTCCATTAGTCAAGATTATTTATCAAAGATTCAAGTACATGTGATGACATGATATGGCTAAGCAATTCTAATTCGATCTAACCATCCATGTTGATTTCATTATACCTAGGGCGACAATAGATCATGGCATACAAATGACAAGGTAGGGTATAATTCAAAGGGTGCATTAGCTAATCCCAAATTTAAGTTGAAATCATTTATACGATTGAAATAACATGCAATATAGTTAAAACAAAATAGCAACTAATCTAGCTATGGGTGCAACATGATCAAAGCACAACTTGTCTTGCTTAAGCTCCTGATATTGTTCCGAAGATTGTTCTTGAGTTGTTAATTCTTCCTCCGAAGTCTCGCACAATTCAACGTCTACACGAATCGAGAAGAAATAGCAAATAAACACCAAAACCAAAGAGCAAATAAACTCAAAAATTCAAAAAAAATCACCATTGGATAGATATTAATTTTACAAAATTTTAGGAATTTGAATCACCCCAATCGGAGTTCGTATGCAAAAGTTATAGCATTTTGAAGTTTTAAATTCCTGAAAAATCCCTAAAATCATAAAATCCGAATTAATCGAATTATTTTTATAAAGAAAAATATGAATTTCCCGCCCCGGCTGTACGGATGACACATGGCCTAATATGAACCACTGGATACCAATCTAACGCTTCCTATTTAATCCGCAACGTGGCTAAATATCCACCTTTAGATCTAAATCCGACGATTAAGATTAACCCAAGGGTTTTACTGTGCACTTAAACGACGTGGCCCAACCGTGACCCTACGATCTTAATCCAATGGCTATGGCTTACCCGTTTGGTTCACTGTGCTCATAAATGACGTGGCTCAACCGCAACCACATGATTCAAATCCGACGGCAAAGAGCGTACCCGAGCGATGCACTGTTCTTCTCTGCGACGTGGCTTCCTCTCAGCGGTGCGATGGCGATCCAATGGCCGGTATCTCTCCCGAACGGGCAATGGCTGGCAGCGGCGAGGTCTTCCCGGAGCTGGGGACGACGACCAACCCGACGACGCTCCGTTGGTTCCCGGCGACGAAGAGTTGGCTGATCCGACGCGGCACAAGAAGGCGAATCCGAATCTACCTCCAAGTCGACGGAAGAGTCACCGGCGGCGACGGAATCACGGCGCAACTCCTCGGCAACGCTTCCCGCACTCCGACGAGCTCCCGCGATGACTTCGATGCTCCTCCGGCGGCGGCGCAACAGCGAAACAACGCGGTGAACTGAGATGAGTCTCGGGGAGGTACCCCGGTCCTTAAATACCCATGGCGGCGTGTGATTTTGGAAGTTCTTCCTCGGACACGGCGGCGGCGGCGTGTTGAAGACGGACTCGAGTCCTACTCGAGACGACAGCTCGCATCCACACGATCACGATCGGACGATCCGGATAGAAGATCGCTTCCGAACCGGTATCGGCTGATGAAGACCATGCGATTAAAATCCGACGGTCGCTAACGACTAGGGTTTCTTTAATTGACATGGCATGACGTGGTCCATTGGATTCTGATCTGACGGTGCACGTTACCCCTCCCGATTCAACAGTCGGCTCGCACAGTAATGGTTCGGGCCCAATACTATTCACGCGATTTCCCGGAGTTTCCTTTTTAAATTAATCCAAAAAATTGATTTGATTTATTTAAAGCAATAAAAATGCTCTAAAAATTCCAAGAAAAATCTCAAAAATAATTTGAGACATTCTGGACTTAAATAAAATATTTTCACTAAAAATTTATTTTAAACCTTTCTTTTTTATAATTATTTCTTAACAAAAGGCTTTATATATTAATTCAAAATAATTCAAATAAATCTCAGAAAATCCAATTAAATCCAAAAATTCACAAAAATCATGAATTGCAATAAAATAATATTTAATAATTAAAAAGTAAAAAATTGGGATGTTACAACTGTGCTTGGTCCAACAGGTATAGTTTAACATGAAACCTCTTGTGAGCAAATGGAAGTGAAGGTGGCTGAATTTTGGCCACTCCTTTTCATTCTTGCAGTCTATGCATGGACAGCATATGTAGCCTAACATCGTGTATGCATCGGCCGCACGAAGAAAATCTTGCAAACCTTGCAAGAAGTCCGAGGAGCGTCGGTCCATGTACATCCAACGCTAGTCCATCTACATTATGTTACATCAAGGTAACTGTTAGCTCATTTTTTGATAATGAATTGTTGGATATTTCCCAAAATCCAAATTAAACTAATATTTTCTTTATTTAAAAATTATTTAAAATTTTAGGTTGATAAATTTAATTTTAGGTGAAATTTCTTTAAAAAGATAATATTTTTAAAATGACAATATTTCATAACATATTTTTTCTATAGAATTGTTATTCTTAAGACAGCTATATTTTTAAAATGACTTTATTTCATTACATGTTTTTAAAAGGACTATATTTCATTACGTATTTTTCTATAAAATGATTATTTGCTCCAGTATTCATACTCGACAAGTTTTTGCAACCTACTAAAAGAATTGATCAATCAAAATCTAGATTCAAAATTCTTCATCGATTGATGGAACCAAAACCTAAATATTAGCTAGATCCACACCTTCAATTTGAGCTACATCATAATCCAAGCAAAATCTAAACTTACACAGCAAGTTTTTACAACCTACAAAAAGAATTGACCATCAGAGTCTAGATTCAAAATTCTTCATCGATCGATGGAACCAAAAAATAAATTTCAGTTAGATCAACACCTTCAATGCGAACTACATTATAATCCAAGTAAATTCCAAGCTTACAGAACAAGTTTTTGCAAACTACTTGAAAAGATCGAGCTAGATCTCTACATTCATAATCTTTCATCAATCATGGGAAAAGATCAAATTTTCTTCATATTTCAAGCAAAGAAGAGGCTCTATTTAACACCAAATGTAGTGAGGAATGACGTTACTAACCTTAGTTACCTTGGTTTCGAGTAAAATGACCAAAATTTTGAAATTTGGGCAGCACCTCCCCTCCCTTGAAGATCTTGGCCGAAGCTACACTGTTCTTATCATGCACTGAACTGTTCTTGGTCGGGCAGAGAGCAGGAGGACGAAGGAGTTTAAATTGGAGCTCAGTACTGGTTGGAGGCACCGACCGGTACTGATAATCTAACATCAGTACGGGTCGGTGCCTTGAACCGTCTTGAGCTCCCCGCAACCTCAGAGCCATTGAACCGGATGTTGTAATTATCACCCCGCCAGGCTCAACCGTACTAGTGGGTCGGTATCAAAGGCCGGTTTTGTAGTAGTGTATGCAAATGTTATGAATTATTTACAGGCTACATCTTTTTTATCATCACCATAAACATAACATAACATGCATAAAAATAGTGGTAATTAATTTATGTTAACCATCTAGGATAGCAAGTATCAAATTTAATAAATTTCAACACCAACATGTCTCACAACCAACATCTTTATACAATGCACTTGACTCTTTACCTATGTGAAGTAGAGTGGCGTGAAGTTGAGGCCACTTCTGAAGTCACACATCCAGAAATAAAATACATACATCTCAAAGCAATTCAATCATAGCACAGACATCAATTATAGCAACGTCGTACCTACGCACAACCCCAATTTTTGTTTCTTATCCTAAAAACCACTCTGCTACCCCTCTGGAAAGCAACTTCAAATATAACTCCAAATAAAGCAAACTTGGACATTTATGAAAACTATAGAAAATTATATAGCTTTCTCTAGTTATTGAAATAATTTAATTCGGCATCTAAAAGTCCTAATCCGCATAATACCGAGACTGCATCCAGACACGATCAGAATTTGTACAGCTTGCTTCAATAGGTCATAACTTTTAAACCGCTTAACCAAATTTTATCTTCTTGTACTCTAATAAAACTTTGGACAAAGCTCTACAACTTTTGCAACAACCATGACCTCTGGAGCAAACCACAAAAACCCCAAATCGCTGCCTTAAAGTCGCATCTAATGCTGCTCGAGAACAAAGAATACTCCAAACAGAGTTTTCCAACAAAATTAAGCCCAAGGACAGCACTAATGCAGGGAAAACTACCATGGCATCTCCAAATTACAGAACCAACACCACCACAAGCAACTTAAAAAACTATATACCTTCCCCTAGAATAATCGATAGTCAATGACATCGATGGTTCCTTCCCCATGGATCACGTGATCCATGGTCCTCTTCTCCTCCAATCCACCACTCAGGATAGCACACATCAAGGCCACACAAGAGGATGCTGGGGCTATAGAAGGTGCAGCATAGGGACTGGAATGGAAGGGAATAGAGAGGGGTTGCTGGGAAGATAGGGGGAGGCTGGGGATCTCTAGGGTTGTGGTTGGGCTAAAGGCTGAGGGGAGGGGTGGGGCTATGGTTAGGTCAATGTCTCCCCACGGCCAAAACCAGCCACTACTGGCCCAAAAACAGCACACGCAATCCCACATTAGCCCAAATTGGTTCAAATATATTTGGGACATTATAATCATAGTCCTAAGGTTATTTTCTAGTCATGGTTCAAGTTTCAAAGTTTGGTTGGATCGATCAAAAGTTATTTAGGTTTCTTTGTAGTCAAAATTTCTGAAATCTCTTCTTTTGCGTAGCGTGAATGTTAAGCAAGAAAGATCACTCTTTTGGGCTTTATTTTGAAATTCCTCTTAGAATCATGACCTTGAGTACCTTAACTTTCTTTATTTCAAATTTCATCAACTTTTGATGAATAGATGAAAAGTAATTGATGTTTCTTGCAGCCAATTTTTTGAAAGTTTTGCTTTTGTGCAGCAGTGGATGTTAAGCTAGAAAGGTCTCTCTTTTGGGTTTTATCTTCAAATTCCATTTGTAATCACAACCCAAATGATGTTATCTTTTTGTGCTTCAAATTTCAACAATTTTGGATGAGTAGATCTAAAGTTATTCATGTTTTTTTATGACCAAGTTTGATTTTTCTGCTCATCCTTGTTGCTGAAATTCTTTCTCCTTTCTTCCTGCTTTCCATGTTCTTAAACCTAGTGTTTGCTCCATAGAACTAGTGTTCTAGAAGAGATTTTTGAGGGAAAAGTTTCTTGGCTCCTATTCATTCCCCTCTAGTCGCTGATTTCTATCCTTTAGATATCAATGACTGCTAGTACAAACTAATCAATGCAGTTGATGGATATAGAGATCGCGTGTTTATATGGGTCACTAAATACGGATATTTATACGAGAGTCCCTAAAAGAGTTACAAGTCCAGACCATAACAACACCAACCACAACATGTATTTGTCAAGCTGTAGAGATCATTATGGGGTTAAATCAATAAGGGAGAACATTTGTACAACCGAATTACTGAGTTATTCTTTAAGAAAGGCTATTCCAATAATGTTGATTGTACCCGTGTGTTCATAAAGAAGACCCAGAATGGATTTTGTGTCATCTGAGTTTACATCATTCATTTATATATCATCAAAACCATAGAGCACATAAAGGAAGCAAGTTTTTACCTTATAACGTTGTTTGAGATGAAAGATTTAGATAAAACAAAGTATTGCTTAGGCCTGTAGCTAAATCAATTCCCCGAAGAATTTTTTGCACCAGTCTACCTATATGAAGACCCATATGGATAAACCTCATCCTTTAAAGACCCACATGGTAGTCAGACCCCTTGATGTGGATAAAGACCAATTCAGATTGAGGATGGCCAATGAGTAAGTCTTAGGACCTAAAGTTCCATACTTAAACATCATAGGAGCACTTATGTATCTGCAAATTGCACGAGAGCTGATATTGCATTCGTAGTAAATTTATTAGCTAGACACAGTGCAGATCCAACTAGAAGGCATTGGAATGGTATCAAGATTTTACTCAGATACCTCCAAGGTACACATGATCTTAGCTTATTTTACCGAAGGACCAAGACTCAACCATGGCTATTGAACCCGGGAGTAACACCCCTAAATTCTCTGTGTATATTGTACTAGTCCAAGAAAAGCTAGTACACATAGTAAACAAAGCTGATACCACAACATGTCATATGAAATTTTATTCATTTAATTATCAGAGTTTTACACATTGTAAATGGCTCATAGGCCAACTAAGAAATGTAGTAGCAGAATGCAAAAAGTAGTAGGTGACGTGGAATTAAAATCCCACTTTCTATTTAGGCCCTTTTTTATATAATCTGTGACTATGCGTCAACTAATAGGCTTGTTAAACCTTCAATCAAAACTAAAGAGGTTAGTAATGGAGAATTCACTTAGCTCCAGACTCATCCTTAGTTGTATCTTGGTCACCCTCAAGCCTCCAGGCGAACCAGCACAGCCTATTCAGAGGACTAATCTTGTGGAGCACAAAATTGTAAACAATCTTCTGCCTAGTCATCCCATTGTTCACCATTTTTCCAATTATTTTTACAATGTCCTTCACCTCATTGGTGAGGACTAGCAAAACATTCTCCCTCCTCGCCTCAGCCTTGGTCCAACTTGGGGCCACTTTTTAGGTAAAATGGAGACGGCTTACCCAGGAATTTTTGAGTAAAACCACTCGTTCTAGAAATTATGCCAAGTACCTTTGGTTAGGAGAGGATGATATTGCGAAGCCATTTTATCTTGAGTTAGCATATAATGCCATTCTGGGTAGACCTTCACTAACCAAGTTTATGGCAGCAACTCATCATGCATACAAGATTTTAAAGATTCTTGCTTATGGGAACAACTTCACCTTGGCTATTCTTGCGAATAGGATTACAATTTATAAGTGTTCCTCCTAGTCCGTTCAATTATTTGTCTGTCACATAGTAATTAAAACTTGGTGCTATTCGAGTTTGACGCCTATCTCACTGAATTCCATGGTAAGATTCTTGTGTGCTGGTGCTAGTATATGATGGAAACAGCCATAGCTTTTGGATAGTGTGTGTTATTCGCATTGTTTGGAACATGGGGAACATGTAAGGTTCAAATTCCAAGGTTGTCTTTTCATAACACACTCCGCTTTTTGGAACATGCTGATTATCTTCAAAGAATTTGCAGTCCTGCAATTCACTAGGGGGGAAATTGATATTGGAGTTTTTCCTTTGTTTGGCTAGACTTCAACGCATTGCAATCCTGCATATTTTCTGTACTATCTCAAACAATACTTTTGCACTCTCCTACTGTCCTACAACCTATAAATCCTGTTGTATTCATGACATTGTCATCTCACTTGTGCAGTTTGCATGCTGTTCTATAATCAGCTATTGGTGAATCTAATGTAGGTTTCGGATATTTCCTTCATGGGGCCTTTCACAGAAGCTCTCTCATGTAATTGGGCCAAATAGAGCACGGGAAGTGTCACTAACTTGCATGCCGGTCACTGTTGAAATGGCGAAGAAGTGAGGACTTGTTAACAATACTATGCATGATAGTTAGGTGTTGAGTAAGGCGATAGAGGTTGTCGAGGCCATTGCGAGGAACAACCGCAACTTGGCGGTGTTGTACAAATTGGTTATAAATGGCAGGCTTTAGCTGGACATGGAACATGCTAGAGTCCTTGAAAAGGTGCAAACTTATAAATTGCATGGTACATAATGCTTATATATAGCTTAATGTTGTTACAATCAACTTTTATTGTTTAAATTCTACATGGTGCTCAAAGCATTTGATCTCGCAATGGTAGCTTGTGTATGGCCCGTGATGCATTCAGTTTGTTCTATACTGAAATTTAGCTTTAGAAGTAATGAACTGACATCACCTTCCCTATTTCTCTAATTTGAAAGCTTAGAATCTATTAGGATATATTGAAATTTGGACAAATATCACTATCTTTGTTAGTCTACTAAGGCTACTATTATAAACTATTATCACATTTGTAAAAAAATTGATTTCAACATTACATTTTTACCACCTGATATGAATCTATGAGGGCTTGTTCATGTTGGCCCTTCTTTAGACAACACAACAAAGTAAAACACTCCACTTGAATCCATATTGTTGATTTCATATGATTACTATACGTATCTCAGTTGATTCAATGTAAAACAAACTACATAAAGGGGAAATATTCAGTGCTAATGGTGAATTCAGTGCTAATTCCGTACTAATGGCATGTAGAAGTTTTGAAAAATTCTCAAAAAATTACCACATGTAGGGGAGGTGAACCTCTACAACCCTGCAAAATTTGAAAATGAAACTCAATCGCATTTGAAAGATATGAAAAAGACAAACAGCAAAAAGAATAATGCCAAAACAGTAATAAGTACTATTTATGCTGAGTTTGTCTTTTTCATATCTTTCAAATGCGATTGAGTTTCATCTTCAAATTTTTCAGGGTTGTAGAGGTTCACGTCCCCTACATGTGGTAATATTTTGAGAATTTTTCAAAACTTCTACATGCCATTAGCACGGAATTAACACTGAATTCACATTAGCACTGAATATGTCCCCCTACATAAATATGCAATATATCTATATTCCACTAATCCTATTAAACCATAGATTACAGTTGAAAAGCTAACAATCATCTATATCTTCTTCATCCTTTGTTGTGAGGCTTTGTAAACCTCATCCTTTCAGAAATGCAAATCTTTTTTATTCATACTTGAATTTACATTACGCATTTGCTTTATGTCTTAAATTCAGCATTTAAATTCCTGCAATTTACTTTCTCGCAATTTGGATTTACCTCCCCTCTTTCTAAATGTTGCTGATCTAGGATGTCTTGAGTGTGCTCATATGGTTTTACATCTCTCTTGCACCCTAGAATAAACTAGAGATCAAGTTTTCTATCAAGTTGCAACTCTGTCCAGAACTTGTTCTTCGTATAATAGTCAATTTTTTATTTTTAGAAAACTCTAGAAAAATCATTTTTAGTAATTCTTATTGTACAAGGTGCATGACTCCCATATCCATTTGTGGAAAAATTGGGGAGTCCACTGGTTACACCGTTTAGGCGCCATGAGGTAAATACCGAGCCCCGAACTCTCTATTCGAAGTTCCTGACAGTCTTTGGTATTTGATATTTCTATAAGGATTTTTGAAGTGGTTTCTGGTAGATTGCTTCACAACTCATTTTCTCACAAGGAGAAAAATTCTCAAAATTTTTAGAGCAATAGAAGTCCACCAACCACCTGCTCCAAGTGAGGATAATTTCTAAAAAATATGCTTTTGCTTTTATGAAAGTAACTTTTGTGATTTGGCTTAATCTCCTTTCTAAAAGTAAGGGTTGAATTGATTCCTTTTTATTTAGATACTTGACAACCAGGATTGTGATACAAAAAAATTCCCCACATATTCCGTTGTTCTCATCCATGCAAGCTAGGGGTACACATAGTTGTCCAGTTGTTCATGATTTTTTTGCGTGATCTTTTCAAGGTCTTAGTTAGAGTATTTTATAGAAAAATTTTATTTTGCAACCATTCACCCCCTCTATTCACCATCTTGATCCTTTAATTTCTTACATCGGTCTTTAGATGGTATCTTCGTGGTCGGTTTCACGGACTTGTTCGATCTATACAACCTCAAAGCGCTCGACACGTCACTCATAAGATGCTGAACAATGTAAGTGTGTGCAATCACCTTCTACATTTCTAACGTACCGATAAATATCATATATATCATCCTTGATTTTGTATATGTAGATACATGATCTTGGAAGCAATAGCAAGGGAACAATCGGTGGGTTTCGCCGACCCACACATGGTGTCCAAGCAAACCATGGATGAAAATAAAGAAGTCATCCACGAGTATGTGGAAAAAGTAATGCTGGCTCATTCGAACAAAAAATTCATACTTTTACCCTATAGCCCAGGGTAAGTGCTTCGTTCAGATGCTATACTTATTGATTTCTACTATATATCGCACCTCGAAGTTAGGTTCAGTGACCATGACGGCATACCTGTGTAGGTATCATTGGGTTCTACTCGTAATTATACCGAGACAGAACCGGGTAATTTACCTTGATTCCAAAAAGGGTGGAACCTATGACTTGAAGCCTATCAAAGATTTACTCGAATCGACGTTCTGTTCCTACAAAGTTAGGGGAGGGCCATACAAGAAGGGCCCAGCGACTCTAAAGCATACTTTTAACTTTTTGATATTCGATAGTACGCAATAATCCTTCACACTCCATAATAATACCTTTAGAACTAATTAACCTATTATGTTTTGGCAGTGTCACTAGTAACCAAAGGACACTGACCTATGTGGATTCTATGTTTGCCACAACATGGCACTACTTATTGGTTCACAACAGACCAATGTAGAAGAGGTCTGTCAATCTTACAACAATTAATTGTCTCCACTTATCAATTTATACACACGCAAGACTTTACTCTTCTCATCGACAGGCTTGGTAATGCAATGAATTAGTGTTGGAACAGAGTGACCTGCTAAATATTCGAGGATAGCTCTGTGCCTTCTTCATGCATGAGGTCTTAAATCCAAAGCGCAGATGCCTCTCAGGGCTCAACTGATAAATTGTGAATTTGTTACTTACCATGCATTCAGATTAATTTGTAAACCTTGTGCTGTGAATTTATCATTTGTACTTCTGAATCCAATTGGTTAGTATATATGTGAGTTGATTTCTGAAATAGATGCGTTGTACATATGTTGTAATGTGCGATCTAAGTTGATTTATGAAATGGATGCACTGTATGTTGTATAACATGTAATTGGAGTACATATTTTAAATGTATGTCATAATAATATGCTGGTGATGTTGTCTACTGTCTTTGGTTTCAGAGGGCATGGCTAGCATTTCCTAAGGCTAACCAATAAATTAAAATTTAGTAAAAATAGAAAATCAACATCACAGACGGTTCTAAGAAAGAACCGTCTGTGAAGAGGCACACATCACAGACGGTTCCACTATTGCACCGTCTGTGATGAGGCCATCATTATACAGACTGTTTTAAATTGGAATCGTCTGTGATATGTACCTCTTCGCAGATGGTTCTTCATTAGAACTGTTTGGAATAAGCCCATCATCACAGAGGGTTCCTAAGTGGAACCGTCTGAGATGATTCCACATCACAAACAGTTCCAATTTGGAACCGTCTATGATGAGTTTTTTCGCAGACGGTTGTAAAACCGTTTACAATGACTCTTTGTCATCACTGACACTTGAATACAGATGGTTCACAAAACAGTCTGTGATGTGGTTTACGAAACGTCTATGATGATCTGTTGTACAGTAGCGTTTGCTCTTCTGCCTTTCTTCCTGTCCAAGATCATAATTTCTTTGATGTTAACTGAATGCAAAAGAGAAGTTGCATTAATAAACTAGTCCACATAAAACATGCAATTTGTAACGATATCTTTCATATCTGACTCCTTCAACAACTTATGCATATTTTTTATATGAAAAGATTGAAGATATGAACTGCAGAATAAAAGTACATAGATCCCAAAACAATAACAGTGGCCATGAAATAACCTACTCATCCCAGACATTAAAAAATTCAGACCTATTAGTCTTATTAACTGCAGTTTAAAAATTTTCTCAGAAGCTATTACTAGTAGGTTGCACTGTGTTGTTGATAGATTAATTTCTCAGCGACAAACTGCATTTATTAAGGGTTGTTATATCTTGGAAAGTGTTGTCTGTGCTCATGAGATCATTCAGTGTTGCAAAACGTGGCAATAGTGGAATTGTCTTGAAGCTTGATTATGAGAAGGCATATGATAAAGTTAGCTAGGAGTTCCTTCTGGAATGCTTCATCTTATGGGTTTTAGTAATAAGTGTATTTCTTGGATTAAAAGTTTCCTATACAAAGGCTCAGTATGTGTGAGATTGAGTGATGTGGAAAGTAAATTCTTCAACCCAGGCAAAGGTTTGAGACAGGATCTTCAACCCAGGCAAAGGTTTGAGATAGGAAGATCCTCTCTGTCCTATCCTTTTTAACTTATTAGCTGATGTTTTTACTCGTATGATTGATAAAGCCACAGCTGAAAAAGGTTTTATTAGAGGGCTCTTTATGATTTTTGTGCTGGGGGTGTTATTAGTCTGCAACATGCAGATGACACTCTTTTATTCTGGATAACCATGGTAATTATGCTAAAAACTTGAAGTTGTTGCTTTCTTGCTTTGAACAAATCTCTATTATGCGGATTAATTTTCTGAGAGTGATTTTATTCCTATTAACATGATAGGGCATTGTACAATTTTCAGACTTGGCTTTATGAACCTATGCCGGAAAATGTACCGTGGGTATTGTGAGCTTGACATCAAAAGCAGACAGACAGACAGACAGTGCTAGTAGTTTTTAGAAAAAGCGAAACATATTTGAAAACATCCAGAAATTTTAGCATTGACAGCAATGCATGCCTGCTTTCATTAGCAGACGTCCTACCCAAAGAAGCTTTTTTATAAAGGCTAAAGCCGAGCACTAAAACATGTGTGCTTTATTATGGGTAAATGTATTATCAGAGTGTGAATTTAATACTAGTATCTGAAAGTTTCATGAAACAGAAAGTTCTGTATTATCTGAGTGTATTATCAGAAAGTTTCATGAAACAGAAAATTCATGGGTACATGTATTATCAGAGTGTGAATTTAATACTGCACATGAGGATAACATAGCAGGTCACAGCAAGTGACATAGTAGAACTGATACTAGTGTTATACTTTCTGTTTCATGGGTACATGTATCAGTTCTGCAAACTATGAATCCAACAGGGAAGAAGATCAAAAGATGCAACACACCAGCAGAAGATCAGTCTAGTTCTCAAGTAGCCTAGTTGCTGTTAATAAAACTAGTATATGCAGAAATAAAGGAGCAGCTAATATGTCCAGAAGCAGATCAGATCAGATTAATCTATCCTAGACAAAAACTAATTCAGAGCGGATTGAATAGATTGAAAGCACATCAGATCGGGTTGCACTGGCATCACATCTCAATACTAATTAATGCCAAAACACAAAATCAAACAGAGAAGAGGAGTGGTATCTTCCGAACCGGGTAGGAAGGAGATCTCAAACCCTAGCTATGCCTTGTGTGTTCTCCCTCACAACTCACCTCCACCTCTAGTCACCGTCTTCCACTGATATCTACGAGAAAAACAAGATGAGGTGAGGAACCCCAGTAGGAGGAGCAAAGGGTAGTGAGAGAAGGAGATAGAGAAGAGGACTTCATCGGTGAGTTCCTGCCGCCGGAGTGGGAGGAGGAAAGGCGTGGTGGAGGCAGCAGTTGGGTGGGAGATGTGGTCGAGAGAGAGAGAGAGGTGATCAAGGTAACTATGTCTAGATGAAGATGGTGAATTTTTTCTTCACCTCACAACATGTTTATTACCCTCCGATCCCCGTGCATTGGGCTAGTAATTTTCCGTTCATGCGCTATCCAAAATACTGCCTCAACTTAGCCTAGGGAAGTTTTGCATGGGCCAAATTCTCCGTGGGAAACGAGGTAGATTCCGGCCAAATCTCTGGCCGCCAAAGGAGCACTTAGGGTAGTCCCAACCCATGGTTTCCATAAGCAGTGTCTAGAGAAGAGAGAAAGCAATAAACCAATGCATAGTTTCCTAACCCATGGTTTCTATGAGTAATGTCTAGAGGAGAGAGAGAGAGCAATAAACTAATGCATACACCACAAACACAGTTTGGTAAGCGCGCAGAAACGTCCAACCCCGATTTTGTTTGTTTCTTGTGTCTTGGTACCCGCGCCAATCCAGTTTCTTGCATGAGACACGGTTTCTTTATTTTTCCTTCTCTCTCTTCCTTAATTCCTATGCCACATCAGATTTTTGCTTAGTTGGCAGCGTAATTAATTCTATGGACACCAGCTAAGGTGGAGGGTTGGGACTGCCCTTATATGGTTAATATTGTCCCTCTCTAAAAAAAATAGTATCTATACTAATATATAAATTAGCAGTTGATGGCAGCGGTCCGTCGTTCTTCCTAGCCTCTCTCCCGGTCATATCTCCAATAATGGCAGGTCATTATAGCTAATTATTCTTTCCTGATTTACAGCCAGCCATATCTCTCTAAATATGGCTGATTATTATAACAAAATCCCTGATTATTGCTGGCAATTAATAGCCGGCCAATCATTTCTTTTGTATTCATTCAAGATCTCCCATGTCGTGCTGCCACGGCGAATGAACTCGACGAACTGATTAATAAGTGACGGACCGACGTACATGGCCGTGAGGTGCAGGAGGCCGAGCACCGTGGTCGAGTAATCGCGGCGGAAGATGACCAGAGCGCGACGCCCACGGGTGTCGTGACCCCAACGCGGGCCAGTTGGAGATGAACAAAGCGTACGACGCTTCGGTGCGGTTGCCCGGTGACACCGATGGGACCTCGTCGGCGGTGAGAGAGTCATTGGCATACCTCTTGGAGATAAACGGGTTGATTCAGCTGAACGTCGCGAGAGAGAGGAACGACGCGGCGGCGCATGGCGTGGAGGGCGCCTCGGCGCTGGTGTTTTCTAGTTCACCTTCATGGGCTCCGACATCATGGCTGGTGAAGTTAGTGATGGCTAAGTACGCCAGAGACATGGAGACGAGTAGGCCGGCAAAGGCGAGAGGGTCATCTGGGAAGAGTAGCGAACCGTCGGCGCAGCGGACCACCGCCGAAGCGGAGAAGAGCACGGCACCGAGGGGGGTGGCGATCCAGAAGACACGAAGGTGCAAAGACTGGGTGGCGGCGGTGGTCTTTTTCTTCGAGGCGACTGACCATACGGCCATGGCATGCGTGACGAAGTGGGCGGCGAGGAAGGCGGACTCCACAGCGTGCGCTACGGGCATGGCGAAAGGAAGAGGAACGCG
Source organism: Guadua angustifolia (assembly GCA_036346375.1). Taxonomy (NCBI): domain Eukaryota; kingdom Viridiplantae; phylum Streptophyta; class Magnoliopsida; order Poales; family Poaceae; genus Guadua; species Guadua angustifolia. Next base: position 54,536,455 of record CM070504.1, on the reverse strand, counting down.
ATCTGGTAATATAAATTGCAAAAAGAGATAAAAATGATTGATTGATTTTTGAGATTGGTAATATATATTGCTACGTATAATATATTTGGTTTTAATTCGTACCTAAGAAAAAACCATAAAAACTTTTGTAATTGGGAGAAATAGATATTTGATCTTGTAGCACAATTTTCTTTTATTACTTGATCTTTATGTTTCGTTACCAATTTTATTTTTCGTAGCAACGCACGGGCATTGATCTTGTTTATCATTATTTACTTCTTTAGTAAACTGCCTTGGGTAAAATTAAAAAAAACCTACACCGCTTCCGTAAAGCATTGATCAGCCGTGACGTCATTAAGAGCACAACGAACGGCCACCACATGAAAACGCAAAGTTTAGGGCTTGTTTGGCAGGGATTCAGCTTCTCCAGATTCATGAAGCTGGTGCTATGAGTATATTAAGAGTGTTTAGATGGATCATCTTGTTTACATTTTAGACTAAAAATATAAACTTAACTCATTTTATTTTAGCCTATAAGTTTCAGATTTTAGGAGAAGCTGGAATCTGGAGCTCTACCAAACAGGCCCTTAATGTTCACTGCCATCACCACCTTCCGTACACAGACACGACATCACAAGAGATGCAAACAATTCGCGCAAAACCCATCCAGCGTACCCAAAGCCTCCCTTTAAAGGGGACATATCCAGTGCAATCAGCACTTTGGTGCAATCACCGTGCAATCCAACAAAGAAAAAATTTAAAAAATTCTGAAAAAAATCGTGGATGTACATCTCATCTTACTCCATCTACTATAAAATTTCATGATCAAATCCGTCCTATGTTAAGAGTAATAAAAAAGACAAATTTCTAACAAACTTGAATAGTTCAAATGCACCCTAAATTTGTCTTTTTTGTAACTTCAAGCATAGAACGAATTTGATCATGAAATTTTATATATAGATGGGGTAAGATGAGATGTACATCCACGATTTTTTTCAGAATTTTTTAAAACTTTTCTTAGTTGGATTGTATGGTGATTACACCAAAGTGCTGATTGCACTGGATATGTCCCCTATATATCATCTCATCACCCACACATTTACGATTAAGCAAGCTAAGCTACACACAGCACTCGCCACCCCGCAGGAGGTTAATCATCGCCATGGGCGGCCTCTCCATGGACCAGGCCTTCGAGCAGGCCCCCGAGCACCGCCCCAAGGCGGTCGTGCCCGAGGCGGCCGGCATCCCGATCATCGACCTCTCGTCTCTCGCCGCCGGCGACGAGGCCAGTGTGGACGCGCTCGCGGCCGAGGTGGGCAGGGCGAGCCGGGACTGGGGCTTCTTCGTGGTGGTGCGCCACGGCGTGCCGACGGAGACGGTGGCGCGGGCGGTGGAGGCGCAGAGGGCGTTCTTCGCCCTGCCAGCGGACCGGAAGGCGGCCGTGCAGAGGAGCGAGGCGGCGTCGCTGGGGTACCACGGGTCGGAGCACACCAAGAACGTCAGGGACTGGAAGGAGGTGTTCGACCTCATCCCGCTCGAGCCGTCGCCGCCGGCTGCCGGCGAGCCCGTGTTCGAGAACAATTGGCCCGAGGACCTGCCGGGGTTCAGGTCGTCATCTGCAAACGTTGCGATACGCATTAATTTTCGTGCACGTCTTCTAATTGTTGAATTTCTTGAGTGATAAACAATGAATTAAAATGAAACACTGTTTGGATGTATCATGATAAGCTTACATACGGTCTTAAACAAAAAAGCATTCAACTTAGATGATAAGAGTAAAAAAACTTAGACATTGAAATTTACAGCTAGTTAAGTGTTTTGAAATTGACAAAAATAATTTCTTAGACAATTTATGATAAAAAAAGCGCCTACATATGATGCGAGGATATATCAACCAAACAACCTTTCATATCTTTTGTGAACCACAAAATCAGTAACTATATATTGTAAGGGTTGATATCATTAAAAAAATAAAATTGTGCCGATTTTACTAAAGTAGTATTACAAGTAAATTAGTGCCAGCCGTTCTCAGATGTTAATCTCAACGCAAAGTTTTGCAGAGGCGCGCTGGAGGAGTACGGCAAAGCGATGGAAGAGCTGGCCTTTAAGCTGCTGGAGCTGATCGCCCGGAGCCTGCACCTGAGGCCCGACCGGCTGCACGGCTTCTTCAAGGACCAGGCCACGTTCATCCGGCTGAACCACTACCCTCCCTGCCCGAGCCCCGACCTCGCCCTCGGCGTCGGCCGCCACAAGGACGCCGGCGTGCTGACCATTCTGTACCAGGACGACGTCGGCGGTCTCGACGTCCGGAGGCGATCCGACGGCGAGTGGGTGCGCGTCAGGCCCGTGCCCGACTCGTTCATCATCAACGTCGGCGACACCATCCAGGTACATACATATAGCAGATTAATTATTAGAAACTGTTTCTTAAGAATTGTAAGCGATTTGCCTTATCACTTGAAATTGACTTTGCAATTGCACATGCATGTGTGTGTGGTGGTAGGTTTGGAGCAATGACAGGTACGAGAGCGCGGAGCACCGTGTGTCGGTGAACTCGGAGAAGGAGAGGTTCTCCATGCCCTACTTCTTCAACCCGGCCAGCTACACCGTCGTCGAGCCGCTGGAGGAGTTGGTGAGCGGCGAGAGCCCGCCCAGGTACAACGCCTACAACTGGGGCGACTTCTTTAGCACCAGGAAGAACGGCAATTTCAGGAAGCTCAACGTCGACAACGTCCAGATCGCGCATTTCAGGAAGGACGACCTCGCCGTCTAGAACGAGTCCTCTCTGATCGAGGCGAGCGCGAGCGGCCATCATCCTGCAATCTTCAGAGACCATGTCGCCGCCGTTTGTGATATAAATAAAGAGGGTGTCATATATGTTAAGAAAGCTGTGTTAGCTGTGTTATCACGTAATCATAGTTTGTTACTCTTTGAGCGATTCTTCATGATCGCATACTTGCTGTAGCTTACTTTCCCTGGTCTTTCGCTTGCTCACGGTTGTATCGCTGATCCTTTCCTGTAGCCGATACGGCACGCCTATATATATTGCAGAGAGTAGTAAATACAGAGTGTGGAATTCCCTCACTCTTGCATATTCGTTCTGTTTCTTTACATGGTATCAGAGCAACAAAACGAATCTGCAAGATGTCTAGTACTAGCACTGAATCCTCCCGAACCGCTTCTGCCATGAATTCCACCACAGCAGGTCTTCTTCCCACACCTTCCTTCGGCCACCTCATCAACGTGAAGCTGAATAGCGATAACTACCTGCTACTGCTATGGAAGGTGCAGTTTCTTCCTTACCTGCGCAGCCAGCTCCTCACGGGATACATCGATGGCACCATTGTCGCGCCGGAACCTGTCATCACCGAGACGACGACAACTGGGACAACGGAGGTCCCGAATCCGGCGTATCGCATCTAGATGCAACAAGACTAGATGGTTCTGAGTACAATCCTCTCCTCCTTGTCCCCCGATCTACTTTCTCAAGTTATGTCCTATACCACAGCTTATGTTGTCTGGATAGCCCTTGAACGCATGTTTTTCTCTCAATCAAGAGCCAAAATCATACAGTTCCGAATGCAATTAGCCACCATCCAAAAGAAAGATCTCACTGCTTCTGCATATTTTCATAAAGTTAAGGCTCTTGCCGACAGTCTTTCAGCTGCAAGACAACCTCTGCGGACTGAAGAGATCATTTCCTACCTCCTAGCCGGCTTAGACGCTGACTACGATCCTTTTGTCACGTCTATAACCACTCAAACCAAACCCATGGACTTGAATGATCTTTATGCTCATCTTCTTAGCTATGAAATGAGACAAGATCATCATAACACCTCTGTCCAGATCTCGGCAGCTTTGTCAGCAAACATGGCGCACAAAGGTAACAGAGGAGCCGGAGGAAATCGCAGTCGCGGTCGCGGACGCGGCATACAAAGCTTTCAAGGAGGCAACTTTACTGGACGAGGAGGTGGACAAGCCTCCACACCCAATACAGGAAGCAATAGACCTGTCTGTCAGGTTTGTGGAAAGATGGGACATGTTGCATTGCGATGTTATCACCGTTTTGATCATTCATTTCAGCCTGAAGATCACAAAACAGCTGCTACTGTGAACAACTCTTCCTATGACATCGACCCACATTGGTACGTTGACACAGGCGCAACTGACCACATCACCAATCAACTCGACAAGCTGAGCACCAAGGAAAAATATGCAGGGAAAGATCAGATCCATACTGCCAGCGGCTCAGGTATGGCAATTAAGCAAATTGGTCATTCTGTTCTTGCAACTGGTAATCAATCCTTATTCCTGAACAATGTTCTACACGTTCCTTCCACTGCTCATAATCTTCTGTCAGTCCAGCGATTTTTTTCTTAGAATTCCATCCTAACTTCTTCCTTGTCAAAGATCAGGACACGAAGAGAATTCTGCTTAAGGGCTGCAGCAAGGGTGGACTCTATGTCGTCTCTCCAGATAGGCATTCTTCACCTAAGCATGTCTTTCACAGTCCCAAGCTGTCCACCGAAGTCTGGCACCAGCGCCTTGGCCATCCATCGTCTGCAACTGTGCATCATGTTCTACAAAACAATCATTTACCTTGTATTTCCTCTCCAAATAACACTATGTGTAATGCTTGTCAAATGGGTAAAAGCCATCAACTTCCTTTTCCCATTTCTACAAGCACGTTCACAGCTCCTCTACAGCTTGTTTCTTCAAATGTCTGGGGTCCTGCCCGAACATCAGTTAACGGAAATAAATTCTATGTGAGCTTTGTGGATCAATTCAGTAGATTCACCTGGCTGTTCCCTCTCAAGAGTAAGGCAGATGTGCTGACAACTTTTGTTCAATTCCAACAACATGTCGAATGCGTTTTAAATCATAAAATTATCACTGTCCAAAGCGATTGGGGAGGAGAGTACCAAAAGCTAAATTCTTACCTTACTAGCCAGGGCATAGGACATCAAGTATCATGTCCGCACACTCATCAACAAAATGGCGTTGTCGAGCGTAAGCATCGCCATGTTGTCGAGACCGGTCTTGCTCTCTTAGCCCATGCTTCAGTTCCCCTACGCTTTTGGGATGAGGCTTTCACTACAGCTTGCTTCCTCACTAATCGACTCCCAAGCCGTGTGATCAACAACCAGACACCCCTTGAGCGCCTTTTCTCGTCCAAACCTGATTATACATTCTTACGGACATTTGGTTGTGCCTGCTGGCCACATCTTAGAGCTTACAATTCTCATAAGCTGGATTTTCGCTCTAAACCGTGCGTCTTTTTGGGCTATAGCTCCCATCATAAGGGATACAAATGCCTTCATATCTAATCTGATCCATTAAATCAAATAGACTGAACGGCCAATATTCAATATTGTGTACCGTAAAAGAGCTCATTATTTATGCTCTTGCCGATTGGACACAGAAAAGAAGAGAAAAGATCAATGAGAGGCTGAAGATACTGCAGAACATTGTTCCAAATGGGACCAAAGTAAGCATCTGAACAAAGCATCATTCATAGTAAGTAGTAACTATAAATAAAAAAAAAGTAAGGTTGACAACTCAAACATCAACATTTGCGTTTCCTTGCAGGTAGATATGAGCACTTTGCTTGAAGAGGCAGTGCATTATGTGAAGTTCTTGCAGCTTCAAATCAAGGTGAGACTTTTCGCAGTTCAGTTCAGAACTTCAGATCATTCCGAATGCTGTGCTAACGTTACTTAACAGTTATTGGTTTTTAATTATTCGCAGCTCCACAGCTCTGATGAAATGTGGATGTATGCACCGATTGCATACAATGGGATGGACATTGAATTGATTTGAACCTCTCTCAGCATTGATAGAAACTACTAATAGTCTCTGTTTGCTATAAAAGCAGCCGCTACACACAACATTGATTTGGCTTGATTAGCTCAAAGGTTTTACTACTAACATGCAATCGGTTTTCTGATCAATAAGCTATTCAGTATAATCTTTCAGACTTAAATAAAGGTTGGATACATTGTTCTTCAAAAGCTTTTTTGTAACTAGTCATCTGTTACTGAAGGAATGGCATGTATGGCCGAAAGGATACACGAAAAGTATAGATACTGAATACTGGGTTAGGCTCTAAAACTTGTGAAGAAAAGAAAGGGCAAGCAACTTGGTTCTTTTTCTTCCTGAGAAGCAACTTTAAATAAGATGGTCTCATTTTCTTCTTTTTTCTTTCCACTTCTTTTTTCAAATTTGCTCCCGGAGCAAATTTCTGTCTTCACTGAAGTACAGGGTATGAGGTTTAGTGAAATATAACGTGGTTAGCTGGAACTTGGCAATTGGCATGTAATGCAATGCAGGATCATGAAATGTAGTTAAAGTATCAGGTTCTCTGTTGGCAACCATCCTCCTTTTCTAATGATATCTATGATCCCATCATCTTGTGCCATTACGTTACTTTTGAAAACCTCAATTCTCGTTATTATCATGATAAAGTGTGGCATGCCTTGCACATATTCTTTTCATCATTGGATGTTAGTGCAATACTTATATATTACCTCCATTATTGATCTTATGTTGGTGTCATCCATCACATCATTGATCCAGCAATATTTAGTCCACTTGTTGGTCCATGTTTCTTTATTCCATTTTGAAAGGCATTCTCCAGTCCAGGTCATGTCCATGATCTTGTGTTCTAGTTGTTGTCTTGTAGATTAGCTTCAATATATAAGAAGAGAATATACTCAAATGTGAAAAAGCTATCAACACAGCATGTGCATGTTGGAGCTTCCCAACGGCAACTAGAACATGCCTTCCTGCCAGCATTGCTGAACCTTCTTTCAGCACATTTGTTTGTCAGTCCTTGATGCGTGGATAAAATTGAATGTCAATTGAAACAAAGCGAGTTGCCGCTATTGTGAAAATATTATTAAGACTTTTTTTTTGGGGGGGAGGGATTAAAGCTAGCTTGTGGATGTAGGTTTGCAAGGAAACAGCTCTGTTCCCTTGAAACAAAGCTCGTCTGTGGTCAGTTGTTTGCAAGGAATCAGCTGTCAGCTTGAGGCTGTCGGAGACTTTATTTTTACGATTACAAGGTCACACACCACCATGCGAGCACACGCACGGTTGCATCCTCTTAGCACGCGTCTCCGCTAACAAGTAGACTGCCTGATTCTAGCAAGACCCCCGTGTGAACATTACAAGGAATTGGGGATTGGGAGTGTTAGGGCTCTGTATCACTTGTTAGGGTTAGCATAGGAAAATAACTGAAGACAAAGATTTAACGTGAAAAAACTCTTGCGAAAAAAACCACGGAAAACAATACACTATAATGTTACAAGGATTATAAGTACAGAGGATGACTTTAGCTTATAATGGTATAGTCGAGTGAACACCAGTCAGTGAATTACCTTCTCAGTCTCTTCATCCTGTGGAGGCCGACTAAATAAAGGATCAAAATATTTTTTTGTAAGAAGTTTTAGCATATTCTCCCTTTTTTTTACTTAGTGACTATAAACCATATATTACAGACTTTTATCGCATAATAGATTTCATTCCTAACTTGTATTTGTATAATAAAATTCCTTACCTTATTTTATTTTCTTTTCGAATTAGCAACTTTATGGAATTTAATTCTGAATAAAACCAAAATTTTACTTCCCACTTAGTATGAAATTTTAAAACAATTGCTAATTTCTTTTTATTTTTATGCTAAATTTACATATTTTGTGGATTGTATTTCTTATAGATTTTCTTTTCATGTTTTAGTTTGGAATTCATGCATAAATCTAGCTGCTAATTTTTATTTGAAACATGTGTTACTTTTTATTGCACCTCAAATGGACTCTTTCTTTTAATCTAAATTTCATTTTTATTTACTTAAGAATATGTGTTATTTTTATGCAAATGACATGGACTCTTTCTTTTAATATAAATTTTATTTTTACTTAATTCAAATAATTATTATTTTATTTTACTTGTCATTGACTCTTTCTTTTAGTTGATTTTTAAAATTTTGAATTTCAGTTTTAGGTTAGGATTGGTGTATAAGTTCCAATTTTTATTCTGAATTTCAGCTTTGTAGGAGTTTTAATTCAGAGTTAGCATGAAAATCATATGTATATTGTACTTTTATTTTTCATTAAAAATTTTTGTTATTTATGTTGTCATTATTTATTTAATTTTGAATTTTATTTTTAGGTTAGAATTAGATACAAATCCAGTTGCAAATTTCATCTAAATTTTATTGCAGATTTCCTAATGAAAATGAAATTTTTAATTCCTTTTATTTTCTTTATAAATTTATAATAATTTTTATTTTTATCTTTTATTGAATTCTAAATACAGTTTTATGTTAGAATTCATATGCAAATCCAACTACTAATGTTAAACTAATTTTTAGTTCAAATTTCAACTATGTATGGGTTTTAATTTGAAGTTCATACAAAAATCAAATGACTATTTTTATTTATTATTCCAATTTTGTGTCATTTTTTATTTTGATTGGCATAGACTCTTTCTTTTAATTTAAGTTGATATAGTTCAACTTAGCTAGGGTCGTTTTTTTATGAGAATTTCTAGCATATTCCTTTTTTTGTCTGAAAGATCCAATGGCAGTTGTAATTAGGGTCCACCAAATTATGAGCTAAATGTTTTGCTTTTTTGTGAAAATTTCTAGTCTATTTCTCTTTTTATCTTAGTAACTCACGTGAGCTTTTAATATATAATAGACAACCAAGATCAAACTTATCCCGCTTACAGTTTATGAATAACCAATATCAAAAAAATTTTGCTCTTCTATTTTTAATTTGCTATAATATTCAATCAAGATGACACAAATAAATTACATATAAATTACTAAAATTAATACTTATACAGACGATAAGATAGCAATTGATGTGATTGAAGGATCGAGATGGCGAACAGAGGGGGGTGAATGGTCGCAATTAAATTTTCCCCCAAAATACTCCAACTAAAACCGTGAAAAGATCGCGCAAAGGAAATCGTGAAAAACCCGCAAAAACCGGAACGACTAGACAACTATGTGCAACCCTAGCTTACATGGATGTGATCCATAAAATATGTGAGGGATTTTCAATCACAATCCTGGTTGTCAAGTGTCCAAAAAGGAGAGGAATCAATTCAAATACTTCTTTTCTAAAAGAGATCAAGCCAAGACACAAAAGTCTCTTTTAGAAAAGCAAAAGCAGATATTTCCAGAATCTGTCTTAAATTTGAACAGGAGGTTGGTGGGTTTATGCTGCTCACAAAATTATGAGAAATTTTCTCCCTATGAGAAGATGAGTCGTGAATCTCTCCACCAAATTTCAGATCAAAAAGCCATGTATAAAAATCATCATAAATCTATGAACACAGACAGTCAGGAACATCGACCAGAAAATTTGGGGCTCGGTTTTCACCTCATGGCACCCAAACTATGAAACCAGTGAACTCCAAAGTTTTTCTACAGATGGATATAGGAGTCCCGAACAATCTCCAATAATAATCACGCAAAAAGGATTTTTCTAGATTTTTCCAAAAATCAAAGACTAACTGCTGCGCGAAGAACAAGTTCTGGACAGAACTGGAACTTGAAAGAAAAGATGATCTCTACTCAATCAAAGAGTGCAAAAGAGATGTAAAACCATATGAACACACTCAAAACATCCAAGATCAGCATTTAGAAGGAGGGGAGGCAAATCCAAATTGCATGAATGTAGATTGCGGAAAGTAAATGCGTAATGTAAATGCTGAATTTAAATTGCGTAAAGTAAAGACATAATGTAAATGCAGAATTTAAATTCACAATGATGCAAAGAAATTTCTTTGTATTTCTGGTGGGAAGGTTTACAAAGCCTCACTTCATGTGGGCAAAGCTCAAAGGAGCAACTCAAACCTCCAAGGGGAGGAGGCCACCCCTCCACCCCTATTTATACAACTCTTGGGTCACCTACCACCCTTGGATGAGTCCCTCAACCCTAGGACACTCATCTAAGGGCTAGGATTAACCCACTCACACAGCCATGCAAGGGCTAACCCAAAACCCACACACATACCGGGTTTTCTTGCACGGTTTTCAAAGCATACTACCTAGACCCGCTAACCTATCAACTAGATCGCAATCCGACGGCCCTCATTGATCCACGCGGCATCTAGCTAGCATCATCTCCTTTCCTTATCTTCTTGGCTTGCCCGGACTCCGTCTCCGGTCATCTTCCGGCGATCTCCCGACCGTCTGGACCTCCGACGCTCCTCGCCTAGTCCCGGTCATCCTCCGCCTCACCATGACCTAGCACCGTCGCCCTGCAACCATCAAAGACAAGGAAAAACCTTTCACATAGCAATGCCCACAAAGATATTTTCAATGATTATCCCAAAATCATTAATCGAACATAATTTCTCTCAACGGTCCGATGCTACCGCCCTCATGCGGGTAGCACTAGGAAAAGCAACCAACACTCAAATTGCTTCACATCCATTTCAAATCAAACCAAGCTCAACACTTGTCAATTACTCATCACACCCAAGGATAGACCTCCACATGGTCTTTCAATCTCCCCCTTGATGAGTATATTGACAAACACATGAAAAGGCATAAGTTTTAAGTTTGAATAAAGAGAAGAAAGCAATTTGAATGCAAAGCCAAACTCGGTCCAGAGAGAAGGAAATAATATCATGACCATGTTGGCTAGAAAGATTTTTAGAGCAATATAAAAGAAAGAGCAAGTTTTCCACAAAAGCTCTAAAATATCCAATAAAACTCACAAGGAACACTCGAATATGCTTATGATCATAAAAGTTTGCAATTGTCACAAAGATCATAAGAACCAATGTGGATTAGAATTTTTCCTTTGAAGATGCCTTTTCTACATTTTCTCCCCCTTTTGGCAATATAGGCATCAAGAAGTCAATTTTTTATTTTATCCCCCTTTGAATATGTATGCATGAGATGCAACCTAAAGAGCTTTGAAGATTATCCAACTAAACTAATCATAAGGACAAGATATGACACCAAGCTAATCAATTTAGAAAATGACTAAACTAGGATGTCTCCAAGAACAAATTCATTTTCCTCACAAGCTTTGTGTACAAGATTTTATTTTAGCAAGATTTGAACAAGTGCAAAACTTAGCAAAAGTTTCAAAACTAGAAGCAAACACCACTCATAGCATCAAATGGAAAACCTAGAGTTCAACCTACTCAACACTTTGGGGAATCTGGAAGTGCATACAAGGTCCTTCGAGCTCATTTTCCATATAATGCACATTTTGCCTTAGTATTTGAAAAGACATAGCGGGGTGCAAATGTTTGACATAATTTGCATTCTTTACCCACATATGTTTTTTGTTTATTTGCATTTTTCAAGAGTAATTGACTCATGCCATCTTCGACCATCTCAAGAAGAACTCTTAAGAGGATGGTCTTGGTCATACACGATGCATTCCAAGTTCATCCCAAGTGCAATGGGAGGCAGTCTCGTGAATGCAAAGTGTTGAAATCAATTTTTCACAAAGAGTCAATTTTTGTTTTCATTTTAGCACATATGAGCAATTTGAAGGACTCAAGTATGGATCAAGCTAGTTTCACCCAAGTTGCTATAGGGACTCTAGAGAACTCCAAAATTTCACAAATCATGGTAAATACCTCTAGAGACGAAACTTAGCAAGAAAAAGCAACATGTTTCATCAAGTTTTTCAGTTAAAACTTTCAATTTTTAAATTTTAACAAGCTTAGCATGATGGATGAACTTGGACAACTCGAAGCTAGTGATTTTCTTCAAAAGATGTAGCAAGGTGCATTACATGAAGATTGAGTCAATTGCATAATAGACAAAGCTCATAAAACAAAAGAAAATGCAGTCTATATGCAATGCATCCACAGGTTCCCAAACTCCCCCTCAACATGTGAATCAATTTTAAGCACAAATTTGGTTCAAATTGAGTTATTAGCATAATTAGGCAAATGAGAAACTCAAGAACTCAATCGAAGCCAAAGATACAGTAATGAGGAGAGAAAGATTGAGAAACTGCAAACTGGGTGACTATAGAGTATAGAAAAGATAGCAGAGAACACTAGGCTCAAACTCGCTCTCATCTTCCCCAATGACTGACAAAGGAAAGCTAGCTCTCAAACTCCCGCCCAGGAGCAAACACAGACCCTGTCTACCCAGGGGGCCCAACACCTGCTAGACCTACAAGACTGTGAGTGAGCTCAACCGAGAAGAAGATAATAGCATCCTAAAGCATAAGATGAGAGGTCCATGCCGAGGCATGCCAGAAGTCTAGGTGAAGTGAACTCAGAACTCTAAAAAATAAAACCCATAGCACCCAGAGCAAAACAGAAGAAAGGAAAAACTGAAAATAAAATATAATACATAATATACAGATCAGCTCCCCCTCACAGAAGGCCGTAAGGGCACACAACTCCAAGCTCACTCCTCAAGTCAACAAACCTAGAGCTATCCAAAGGCTTGGTAAAGATATCGGCCAACTGGTGGTCACTCTCCACAAACTGAAGCACTGTGTCTCCTTTCTCCACATGGTCTCTAAGCAAATGATATCTAATATCAATGTGCTTGGTAAAAGTCTTTACTTTGGGTTCTTGGCAATGCAAATAGCGAAGTGTTATCACGTAAAAGTGGAACACTCTCTATCTCTAACCCAAAGTCCCGCAAGGTCGATCTCATCAGAGCACAGCTCAAAGAATCGGGTGCTGACAACATACTCGGCCTCGGTGATTGGGTATGCGACTCGGACCGCTTCTTAGATGACCAAGAAACAAGAGAAGTGCCAATGAATTGGTAAGTGCGAAGTGCTCTTCCTATCTATCCTCTGACCAAAGAAAGTCAAGATCGAAAAAGGCTCTAAGGGATAGACAAGAGGAAGAAGAGTACCAGATATCATAATCAATGGTAGCTCGAAGGTACCTGAAGATGCGCTTCACCACCTGGCGATGAGAGACGCGAGAGAAGCTCGAAGCGGCGCACATACACACAGAAAGTGTATGTCCGGCCGCGAGGCAGTAAGATACAAGTGAGAGTCAATCATGCTTCGAAACTCCTTTTGATCCTGAAGAAGCATCCCCAAAAGTGATCAACTCATCACCGGGGGCTCGGACTAGGGAAGAGAACCAACGAGAATCTCCGGTCATATGGCGAGAACAACCGGAGTCAACAAACCAAACATCTCCCTTCCCCATCCGACGAACCTGATCAAGTCAGAAGAGAAGACTCAGTACTGGGATAAAGTGAAGACTTGGGAACCCAATACTGAATTACACGACGCCTCAAAGTACCAACCACAAAAGAAGAAGATCGACTCTAGTGTCTCTCGACGCTCAACTCTAACAAGATCGAAGAAGCGGCTCTAGTGGAAGATCTATGAGCATCCATTGGTTTGGTCTGCTTGGTGGTGCAAAGGCGGACCATCCCAACAAGGTCGCCTAAATCTCCTACGAAAACACCTCACGCCACGATATCTACCTCGATGGGAAAACGAGGAATATCAAGAGGACGGCGGAAAAGATCGACCACGAGCAACTCGGGACTAAAACTCGATTGAACAAACATGAAAACCGAGTCACGGACGCGCCCAAAACAAAGCGACTCTCTAACTTTGTCTAGTAGCGATTAGGCGCCTTAGAGCACTCAGAGTCAGGGATGACCTGAATACCCTAAGAGCATCAACACGCCACGCCGAAAGTGATCTTGGCATGCTCAAGCGAAAATCTACTAGGTGACCATCCTTCTTCTGAAGGTGCATGTGTACTTTGCCTTGTTAGAGGCGAAGCAACAAGAGAAGCATCCTTACAGTCAAGTCCCGTGGACCACACCAAGAGACCTAAACACGTGGTGCTCAACCTGGGAGCAACCACTATCTCTCCACTCTTGGAACTACGCACAATGGTAGGAGGATGAGTCCTAGCGTGCTCCAAGTATTCAAATCCTATACCTTGATTGAATCTGCTAATCTTGGACTGGTCTAGAATGAGATTGAGCTTCTTCTTGCCTCCAACAAATTTCTCAAGAGTGCTCATAAGATACTGACACTCTCGGAAAAGTGAAGTGCAAGAAGAACAGGGGTGAGAGGAAGAAGAAGAACCAGAAAGAGAAGAAGAGATACCAGCACGTCTATTTTTCTCCCTTAGCATGGCTGCCTCAAGCTTGAGGGACTCACAAGAAACGCACGATGCTTCTCTAATCCTATGGACTTGTTCTTCTAATTTCTTCCTAAACTCTGCGTGGACCTTATCCACGTCATCATTAACCCCAACACACAGCAAGCAACCAGTTTGTGATTTAACTAGTAAATCCTTAGCAAGTTGATCACACTTGACATTCAAAGCATCATTGTCAAGTTTTAGTTGCTTACAGCCCTCACATGAGCTGACTGGGTCCTTAGAAGCATGCAATTCAAGTTCATCATTTCTAGCAGAAATCTTCCTAAGGTGACAACCCATGGCATCAATTTCAGCAAGTAGCTTAGGGCAATTATTACAGGAAGCATTTGTGTGGGCATGAGAAAAACTAGCATCAGCAGGAATATCAATAACAACAGGACTAGCATTCTTTGACTTCAGATTCTCAAGATCAACAAGCACACTATCATGCAAAGTCCTTAGGTTCTCCAGCTCCACAAGCAAAGCATCACAGAGTGTACAGCTGTCAGAGTCTCGGGAGGAACATGATTTAAGTGAAGCTAACTCCCGAGACAAACGGTCTACCTCCTTCTCTAACTCAGAACACCTCGACCTAGCCTTAGCATGAAACTTGCCTAATTTACAGAAGGCATCATTTAACTCGTCGTAGGTGGGTACCTCATCCGTGTCGCTGTACAGCTCGGAGTCGCTCACTTCAATGGCGCCTGCCATGAAGCACATGCCGGAGAAGTCGTCGCCGCCTTTCTTCTCTTGCGGATCATCCTCGCCTTCGTCGCTCCATGTCTCCGTGTCGGAGAGGTTGATGTCATCGAGGGCGGCGAGGACGCGGTGGAACAGCTTCTTGTTCTTGGAGAAGTTGCGGTACTTCTTCTCGTGCGCCGGTTCACGAGCTGGAGGCTTCTTGTTGCGGTTCTTGTCAGTGTAGTCGTTCTTGCCCAAACCACTGACGTCGTTCTTGCCCTTTTCCAGCTTGGGGCAGTTCACTCGAATGTGGTTGGGGCCACCACACTCGAAGCAGGTGATCATGCCACCTCTCTTCCTTTCTCTCATTCTTTTGTAAATATTGAAAAATTTTCGAGCGACAAGAGCAAGCTCATTTTCTGGAAATTGTTCCAGAATTTCATCGCTTACGTCGCAAAGAGCGAGAGAGAAAACCGAAGCAAAGTCAAGAGAAAATCCGAAGAGGACCCAATGGGATCGGTGACCAAAGCCATCGACCGAGATTTCGTCTTCGAGAGACGACATCAATCTCATGAGTCTTGAGGCGGAATAAAGCCCGTCAAGAGTCGAGTCGACGGATCGATGGTGTCCTTGATGGTGGTCACCTTCATCTCCCAAACCCGAAGGTCGAAAGCGGTCAAGAAATGCCGAGCATTGTCCGAAGTCGAGTATATACAACCGAATGCTCGGAGGTCGCCAAGATCTTGGTAAACCGACCAAAGCACTCATCGAGACTCTCACCGGCGTGTTGTTCAAATTTGTTGTACTCGCTTGAATCGGTCTGCCTCACGGTCTTGATTTGAGTAGTGCCCTCATGGTAAGCATCGAGGTTACCCAAATCTCGTGGGCGGAGCGAAGGTGAAAATCGATCATACTCATCGCGGTGAGTCCTGTATGAGAATGTTCCTCGCCTTAGCATTTGCCTCAACGTCGACCATATTGCCGCCGTGACGTTCTCATCGGCGAGAACCTCATATGGGAGCTTCACCTTCGCCATATCAGAAGCCCTAGGCGATGATGTATGACTCCATCCGGATTTCCAAAAGGAAAATCAACACCGAAAAAATTGGAGGCTTGGTGGAATACTTGTGCTGTCGCCATGGCTCTCGAGACAGGTCAAGATCTATGGAAGAGCAAAACCGGCTCTGATACCAATTGAAGGATCGAGATGGTGAACAGAGGGGGGGGGTGAATGGTCGCAATTAAATTTTCCCCCAAAATTCTCCAACTAAAACCGTGAAAAGATCGCGCAAAGGAAATCGTGAAAAACCCGCAAAAACCGGAACGATTAGACAACTATGTGCAACCCTAACTTACATGGATGTGATCCATAAAATATGTGAGGGATTTTCAATCACAATCCTGGTTGTCAAGTGTCCAAAAAGGAGAGGAATCAATTCAAATACTTCTTTTCTAAAAGAGATCAAGCCAAGACACAAAAGTCTCTTTTAGAAAAGCAAAAGCAGATATTTCCAGAATCTATCTTTAATTTGAACAAGAGGTTTGTGGGTTTCTGCTGCTCACAAAATTATGAGAAATTTTCTCCCTATGAGAAGATGAGTCTTGAATCTCTCCACCAAATTTCAGATCAAAAAGCCATGTATAAAAATCATCATAAATCTATGAACACAGACAGTTAGGAACTTTGACCAGAAAATTTGGGGCTCGGTTTTCACCTCATGGCACCCAAACTATGAAACCAGTGAACTCAAAAGTTTTTATTCAGATGGATATAGGAGTCCCGAACAATCTCCAATAAGAATCACGCAAAAAGGATTTTTTTAGATTTTTCCAAAAATCAAAGACTAACTGCTGCGCGAAGAACAAGTTCTGGACAGAACTGGAACTTGAAAGAAAAGATGATCTCTACTCAATCAAAGAGTGCAAAAGAGATGTAAAACCATATATATGAACACACTCAAAACATCCAAGATCAGCATTTAGAAGGAGGGGAGGCAAATCCAAATTACATGAATGTAGATTGCGGAAAGTAAATGCGTAATGTAAATGCTGAATTTAAATTGCGTAAAGTAAAGACATAATGTAAATGCAGAATTTAAATTCACAATGATGCAAAGAAATTTCTTTGTATTTCTGGTGGGAAGGTTTACAAAGCCTCACTTCATGTGGGCAAAGCTCAAAGGAGCAACTCAAACCTCCAAGGGGAGGAGGCCACCCCTCCACCCCTATTTATACAACTCTTGGGTCACCTACCACCCTTGGATGAGTCCCTCAACCCTAGGACACTCATCTAAGGGCTAGGATTAACCCACTCACACAGCCATGCAAGGGCTAACCCAAAACCCACACACATGCCGGGTTTTCTTGCACGGTTTTCAAAGCATACTACCTAGACCCGCTAACCTATCAACTAGACCGCAATCCGACGGCCCTCATTGATCCACGCGGCATCTAGCTAGCATCATCTCCTTTCCTTATCTTCTTGGCTTGCCCGGACTCCGTCTCCGGTCATCTTCCGGCGATCTCCCGACCGTCTGGACCTCCGACGCTCCTCGCCTAGTCCCGGTCATCCTCCGCCTCACCATGACCTAGCACCGTCGCTCTGCAACCATCAAAGACAAGGAAAAACCTTTCACATAGCAATGCCCACAAAGATATTTTCAATGATTATCCCAAAATCATTAATCGAACATAATTTCTCTCAACGGTCCGATGCTACCGCCCTCATGCGGGTAGCACTAGGAAAAGCAACCAACACTCAAATTGCTTCACATCCATTTCAAATCAAACCAAGCTCAACACTTGTCAATTACTCATCACACCCAAGGATAGACCTCCACATGGTCTTTCAGTCAAGCTGTAGGGTACGACCTTGACAGAGGATGGAATTGATGCGTTAATGACTGCAAGAAATTTGATAGAGATCGCCGAGATGCATCTTATCCTACTATGGATAGGGGATTATTTGTTGGAAAAATAATCCCTCAGCATCTCTTCTTACTAAGTTTAGCATTTCCTTCCGTGTACAAATCATTACCTTATTTAACCTTACCTAATTTAGCCTTTCTATGTATAGATGCTTTCCATGTATTATTGTTTGTACTGCATATAAATCCAATACAACAGCACTGCCTGGTTGGTGTGCTTGACCTCCAAACCTCTCTCTATATATACGCAAATTCACATGGTATCAGAGCAGTTCTGATTCTCCTGTTCTTAGTCCATAACCCACCATGAACACCACCAGCGCTTTCAACTCCGGTTCTTCTTCTCCCGCTATTACTTTAGCCTCATCTCCCGCTGTTAGTACCATCGCTCTGTCAGCCACTACGTCTAATCCCATGGCTTCTGTCATCAACATAGCAAGTGTCAAGACCCATGTGCCGATCACACTCGATATCTCCAGCAGTAATTACTCTCAATGGAGCAACCTCTTCATGGTGTTCGTCGGTAAGTATGGCTTGCTAGGTTTCATAGATGGCACCACCGACCCCAACATCGACGACGTTCACCATCGGCAGGATTTTACCGTTCGCTTCTGGCTCTACGGCTCCGTCTGTGAAGAGATCTTCGAGATCATTGTCGAGCCACATCAGACGGCGCGCCAAACTTGGACGGCGATCGAGGAACTTTTCTGCGACAACAAGGAGAGTCGCGTCGTCTTCCTCGAGGAGGAATTTCGGAGAACCATCCAAGGCGACATGCCCATTGGTGATTACTGTCGCAAACTCAACAAAATCACTGATGCCTTGCGTGATGTCGGGCAGCCCGTCTCCGACAAGGCGCTTGTCCTCAACACCATCCGTGGGCTAAACAAGCAATTTTCTTCCACTGCTCAACTGATCCCTTTACTTGATCCATTCCCAAGCTTCTTACGTACCAGGTCTATCCTTGACATGGCGGAGAAAGAGCTGGCCAACGAAGCTGCCGTGGAGAGCAGCACGGTGTTGCTTTCTTCTACCACCAAGGGCCCGAATGATTCCCAATTCAGTGGTGACGGTCACCACGATCAGGGTGGGAAACCACAGGGAGGAGGAAAGAAGTGGCACAGACCTTTCAACAAATCACGTGGCAGCAGTGGAAATGGAAACACCAACGCTGGCGGGAACGTTGGCTTCAGCAATCACAGCAGCAGCAACGGACCTATCATGTGTAATGGTACCTTTGGTGGTGGACCATGGGTCTGCTTCAGTCCATGCGGCCCACCATCTTTCTGGTCGCCTAACTAGGGTGGCAACTGGCGCAACGACGGCACTGGAATTCTTGGACCACGGCAAGCAGCGCACCAGGCTTACTTGGCAAGCGGATTTCCTACGCTACCTGCACCTCCACCTACGCAGATAGCTCCGCCGACCTTGGATACCACTGGTCTCATCGCCGCAGTGAATGCCATGTCTGTTCAAGGTAACCAAGCTGGTGATTGGGTAATGGATTCCAGAGCCACATCACACATGTCTTCCGACGCTGGTATACTTAATTCTCCTAATCCTTTCCGCTCTCCTCCCTTTGTCACTGTCGGTAACGAATCACCCGTGCCTATTTCTTATACTGGTCATTCTTTTCTTTCTACACCTAACCGTCAATTTGCTCTACATAATGTTCTAATTGTCCCTAACATTTTTAAAAACCTTCTTTTTGTCCATCAATTTACTCGCGATAATTCCTGTTCCGTTGAATTTGACCCTTTTGGTTTCTCTGTTCTCGGCGTTTTTCACCTGACAGGACTCTGCCTACAGACGGGGTTTCTCCCAACAAGGAGACTATGGTTCGGTAGAGGGCATCCTCATGGCTAGAAACCCTAATGACTCTCGCGCAACGGATCTTGGGGTCAACAGACCAAAGAAGACATAGCGATTTACCTAGGTTCAGGCCCCCTGAAGCGGGTAATAGCCCTACGTCCTGCAAGATCTTTGTTGAAGAGTTTGAAGCTAGTTACAATGCACTCTCGTTACTTGTTCTTTCTTTTCTCTAAGTGCTTTTCTTCTCACTGCTTGATGCCTCTCCCCCCTTCCCATGCACTAGAGTCCCCTTATAGAGGCGGGGCCAACTCGGGTAGGTAAAGGGGGTGCTATCATGCTGAGCTATGATACATTAATTACGCCCATCAGAGCGGTCTTGTTCCTCAAGCCTCATTTAATGCCGACGCATGGCTTACAGGGTCGGCGTGAGGCGTCAGAGGAATGGTCTGTAGCAGAATTCTTCGCAATCAATGAGCCTGACACAGCAGGCCAGGCTCTGACACAGCGTGTCAGGGGAGGGAGACTTGGGGGTGAAGCCTCTTCGCCATTCCTTTGGTCTTCTGCACGCCCAGCGAGCAGGGCGTGACCGCCCACTTGCTTGCCGGAGGGACACATAGGCCGCTCGCCCGGTGAGCAGGGCGTGGCCGCCCACCTGCTCGCCGAGGGGCCACATGGGTCGCTCGCCCGGCGAGCAGGGCGTGGCCGCCCACCTTTCATGGGGGCCACATGGGTCGCTTCTTTGGCGGCGGCGGCCGCCCACGCCATTGGGGCCATTTGGGCGAGCCGCTATCTTGGGCTCTTTGCTTTCGGCGGAGTGGGTACCC
Organism: Guadua angustifolia; assembly: GCA_036346375.1. NCBI lineage: Eukaryota > Viridiplantae > Streptophyta > Magnoliopsida > Poales > Poaceae > Guadua > Guadua angustifolia. The sequence continues at coordinate 54,516,105 of CM070504.1, read as the reverse complement.
TGGTGCAAAGTACACCGACAATAGCCCCCGGGCCCGTCCTGGAACGCGCGTTAGTTTCCTTCAGGCCTCATTTAATGTTGGTGCGTTCCTAGATGGGCCCACCACTTCTGATCATGCAACCACCTCGGTCTTTCCCCACTTCCGCCGATTTTTCTTGGGACCCGAAACGTCGCACAACTTTGTCTCTTCACGATCTGTCTGTGTGAGAGGCCTATATATATGCGCATCCACACCAAGCGGTTTACGCTTCCTGCTCTTTTTGCGCACTTTTGTTTTCTTGCCCTTTCATCTCCTTTGTCTTGAAGCTTTTGCTCTTGCTCCCATGGCGCAGTCCCTCCCAACTTCTTCAGTCAACCCCAATAGAGTGGGGTGGCTCTCTCATATGGCGCCCGAGGGTTCCCTCAGCCTTCGCCCTGGAACGCCCACACCGCAGTGCGCCCTAGGAGAAATCATCGCCTTCGCCTGGGGGATGATGGCGGGCCTGGTGCCGCCATTCTCTGAGTTTTTCTTAACCGTCCTCCACTTCTATGAAATCCACCATCTTCATCTCACCCTCAACTCCATTCTCATCCTTTCCACCTTCGCACACCTCTATGAAATGTTCATAGGGGTGAGGCCCAATCTCCCTCTCTTCCGCTATTTCTACATCTGTCGCAGTTCCACCGATGGTGAAGTGGCGGGGAGTTGCTATTTTCGCCTTCGGGACAGATTGGCCTCCCGCTACATCCCCTTCCAGCCGAAGTCCAACTGGAAGACGTGGCACAACGACTGGCTGTACGTCGGCGATGACAGTGGAGTCGACATCCTGGAGATACCTTGCGGGGCAGCGGAGGCCCGCGAGAGATGGAGCTCGCCCGTCGAAGAGACAGCGGAGCTCCTGGCAATGGCGGCTCGCGTCAATAGACTACGAGACGCTGGATTGATCGGGGCGCTGGTAGTCCAGGATTTCGTAGCTCGGAGGATCAGCCCCCTTCACCGATGTACTCGCCCTGCATGGCAGTATACAAGTGATAATGACATGACCCGCACGTACCCAGGCCGTAAGTCCTTTACTTTTTCTGCGCATCTTCTGAACATATGCTTCTTTTGGTGAGACCCATTGACCAACAGCTTCGTCTTCTTTTGTCTGGGCCAGGCGCGGGAAACTTAGACGGGCAGACCGTCGCCAAGTGGCTCTCTGGGCTGCTACCGCCAATGCTGAGCAGCTGGATTTTCCCACCGCAGCCCGGCCACTTGCCGACTTGGAGTCCGCGGAGCACATGTAGATTATCAGGAGATTCCCGCCGATGGACTCCACTGGACCCGCGGTGGTGCCAGCCCGCGCTCCCTTGGTGATCAGGGGGCCGGCGCCCGTCGACGATCGGAGCGTGGGCAAACGACCGCTCGCTCCGGACACCTCGGGTGCGGACCCTAAGAAGGCCCACACCGGGGATCAGCCTCCTGCCGCCACCAGCTCCAAGGTGGCGACATCTTCACTCGGGGCGGCAACGCTTGCCGCCCCTATTTCGACGCCGATTCTGCCGACACCATCTTCCACAGTGCCAATTCCACCACCGCCAACGCCAACTTCTTCGACCTCAGTGCCGCCTCCTCCGGCACCGGTCCCAACTTAACCGGTGCCAACTTCTTCAGCCATGGGAGTTCCTGCTACCGCCCAACAAAGCGGGCTTGAAATTCCCAAGGACGCCTTCAGCATCAGGGTGCCTCCAAGGGCGGCTCCACAAGGTGCCACGGAGGCACAGACGTCCGCCGCGCCAATTGAAGCGGCAGCGGCTTTGGCCCAGTGCCGCCAGACACCGCCGAGGAGGCCGAGGTGGGCATTGCCAGCGCCGGGACCTCCAGCCACCTTGCTCCAAGCACCGCCGCCACTTCTGCCTCCCGCCTCGTCGAGCTGTTCACCAACCTCGGCAAGATACATTCGTCGCTGGGCGCCGTCATCGCCGCAGCCACCCGGCACGGGACACTGGCATCCCGGTAGATAGCAGCGCTAGGCGGCGAGCTGGTGCAGGTGCGGGAGAGGGCGGAGACGCAGTTGACGCAGGAGAGGGCCAACAGGGCTGCCCTACTCCTCCGGGCGCAGAAGGCGGAGGCAGCGCAGAGGCAGGCGGAAACGAACGCGCACCGCAGGCGAACCAACCTCGCCACCATGCTCCGAACAGCTTTCCAGCGCATGAGGAGGTGCCTGGAACCTTTGGGGGTGGATCTGCGCAAACCCCTAGAGAGCACCGCCCTGCAGTATGCCCACGGGATCAACCAGGTAGCAGAGGCCCTCCGAGGACTGCCCACCGCCCTGGCCACCCGCTCTGCTCGAGAAGGACGGGAGGTCGTGGTTACGACCGCGACTTTTGTGCTGGCCTGCTGCGCCAGCCGCGATGCCTCCTTTGATCCATGGCCGCCGTGGCCAGCATTGAGGGAGACGCATCGCAGGTGGAAGCGCGCATGCGCGGGGCCGCTGAGCACGTGGCTGGGTTGCTGAGCGTGGAGAACCCGGTCATGGACGTCGCGACACTGCAGGCGGAGGTAGATGAAGACGCTGGCGAAATCCAAGTTGATGACGACTGAAGAGTTGGGCTGCTGCTTCATCTCTTTTGTTTTTCTTCTTCCTTGTTCTTATTTTTCTGTATGCTAAAACAGTCTTAGTTGTAATGAAATGGGCGCCTTTTCACTTCACCTGTGTGTTTGTTTGTCACGCTAGATCGGGTTCGCCTCATTTAGCCACCAGGCGACCAGCCTTTAACTTCTCTAAGATGCAAAAATAAGCATTTAAATTAGGGCAACGCTTCAGCGGCTCCTTGGCGATCACCCGCAGTCACTACAAATCCAGACAAAGATTACACAGGACGCACAGGGCGTAGATAAATTTGATTTTAAGTTCAGCAGGACACGCGGGATGTTAGACAAGCTTTAGTCTTAAGTTTTTATGCAAGATTGTCACTGGCTCGAACCCCTTCGGAACTTAGACCATGGCAATCTCTTGGAATCAGACCGCGGCGTAGCGCGGCGAGGCAGCAGGATCCCAGGAGTGATTTTAGGCTAATGGTGTTCACGGTGACAGCCAGCAGTGCTTCGCGGAGCCAACCCGAGGTGTACGAGCCGCATTTGAGCACCGTGCTATACTCGAACCCCTGGTCGCCCATCCCCGCGCGATGCTAACACCGGGCGTTTCTTTTTATCAGCAAGGGGCCGTCGGGCTACCGACACCGGTGACAGTCTTGCATAATTTGACCCACCAGGGCGCTCATACAAAAGAGAGACCAACAATGTAATGCGAAGCAACTTATCTTGATCTCGGATCGCTGGGCGACTAGCTAGGATGGCTTGGGGTCCAGCTCAGGAAGCCGGGTGACCATCTCGGATGGCGTGGGCGACCAGCTCAGGAAGTCGGGCGACCATCTCGGAGGGCTTGGGCGACCAGCTCAGGCAACCGGGCGACCAGCCCCTAGGCCGCCGCACAGCGACGTTAAACATTTTGAAGTGGGCCAGTGCTTCAGCGCTTTGCCTGCGACTGCACTTAGCCACTAAAAACACAAGTAGACATTATGTAGGGCACGTGGGAAATAGTCCTACAGAACATAAGTCCTTGCGTGGGATTGTCATGGTTCCTTTCTTTGGACTTAAGCCCTTGCGATTCTTCATAACCAGCCCGCGGCATAGCGTGTTAGGGCAGCAGGTTCCCAAGAGTGGTTCTAGACCTACGGTGCCCGCGGTGACGACCAGCGGTGCTTCGCGAAGCCAACCCGAGGCGTACCAGCCGCGTTTGGGCACCGTGCCATACTCGACCCCCTGGTCGCCTGTCCCTTCCCGACGCAAGCGCCGGGTGTTACCGCATATCAACAAGAAGCAGCTAGACTATCGGAACCAATGACACCCACGCGAAAGGTTACCCATCAGGGCAATAAAGGGATAAAAACAATAAAGCGAGAGCCTTCGAGGCAAACAACTTTACTGACCACCAGTAGTCGCCGATTAACTAGGGGAAAGCCCACCCTACAGCTGATTGGAACGAACTATCGGGTACTTACAGTTTTTACAGATAAAACTTTCGCAACAACTCCACGTTGTATGAATTCGCTAGCTCTTGGCCGTCCTCAGCGGCTAGCCGGACCGCCCCGGGTCGAGATACTGGGACCACCTTAAAGGGGCCCTCCCATCGGAGAGACAGCTTATGGAGCCCAGCATGCGTCTGGATTCTGCGCAAGACCAGGTCACCAACTGCCAGTGTTCTCTCGTGAACCCGTGTGGTGTGGTACCGCCGGAGACTTTGCTGGTACCAAGCGACGCGCAAGGCCGCCCGGTCACGCACCTCCTCCAGGAGGTTGACTTCTTCCCGACGATGATCTTCCTGGCGTTCCTCGTTGAACGTCGAGATGCATGGAGAACCGAGTGACAGCTCGGAGGGGAGGACAGCCTCTGCCCCGTAGACCAAGAAGAAGGGCGTCTCGCGAGTCGCTCGACTGGGTGTGGTTCGAAGCGACCACAGCACAGCCGGGAGTTCTTCCGTCCACCTCGTCCCCTGCCTATGGAGCCGGTCGAATGCTCTGGTCTTCAAAGCCCTCAACACCAGCGCGTTGGCACGCTCTACTTGGCCATTGCTCCTAGGATGAGCGACCGAAGCAAAGCATATATACTTTGGTTCCCATTTCATCGCAGAACTCCAGGAAGGCCGTGCTGGTGAATTGGGTGCCGTTGTCGATGATGATACGGTTGGCGACTCCAAAGCGGGTGAAGATCCCATAGATGAACTTGATAGCAGCGGAAGTCGTGATGGCACTTACTGCTTCGGCTTCAACCCACTTGGTGAATTTGTCGATGGCGGCGAGCAGTGGGTGAAGTTTCTCGGTAACCAGCGAACGGGCCTGAATATCCGGCCCCGGCATCGCGAATGGCCAGGAGAGCGGGAAGGTTTGCAGAGCTTGGGCTGGTCGGTGGATTTGCCTAGCGAAGAATTGGCATGCTTCGCATTTCCTCACCAGCTCGCAAGCATCCTGGAGGGCAGTAGGCCAATAAAATCCTTGGCACAACGCTTTGCCAACAATCGTCCGGCCGGACATATGGCTCCCGCATATGCCTCCATGGATATCAGAGAGCAGGGCGCTCCCCTCTTCCCGAGTGATGCACTTCAGTAGAATTCCACTTCTGCTCTGGCGATATAGGTGCCCACCTACCAGAGTATAGCACTTGGCCTTACGTGCAATCTTCTCGCTGAGGCATCATCGTCGGGGATCACTCGGTCTCGCAGGAAGGCTAGGATAGGATCCATCCACTAACCTTCTTGGCCAAGTGTGGCGATCACACGGTGATCGCCCGGGTACTCTGCTTGGCCAAGCTTTTCCCTGGGTGCCGCACCAGCGACATCGCCGCCTTCCCTCCCGGACCTGGGGACTGAGGCAGGTGCGTTGCCTTCCCTCCCTAAACTGGAGGCCGCGACAGCAGCACCGCCTTCCCCACCTGAGTCGGAGGCCGCGACGGCAACATCGTTGTCCCCGCCTGAGCCGGGGGTAGCGACAGACGGTCACGATAGTCTTTCTTCAAAGACCCCGACCGGAACAGAGGTTCTTGAGGACGCGAGCTATGAAAGCCCGTTCGCCATGTGATTGTCGCGTCGAGGGATATGGATATATCCCAGTCCTTCGAAGTGGCGCTCCATCTTTCTAACCTCCGCCAAGTAGGCGGCCATGGTAGGGTCGGAGCACTGAAATTCCTTCCACGCTTGATTGATAACTAACAAGGAGTCGCCTATGACTTGAAGACGCCGGACGCCCAGCGCCGAGGTGGCGCACAGCCTTGCCAGTAGGCCCTCATATTCGGTGATGTTGTTGGTGGCCTTGAAGTTGAGGGCAACCACGTACTGGAGGATGTCACCGGTCGGGGATACCAGGACAACCCCAGCCCCCGCACCTTCCAACCTGAAGGAACTGTCGAAGAATAAAGTCCAGAGGAAGGCGCAGACATTTCTTCAGCTTCAGGAGCGGCGGGAGTCCATTCGGCAACAAACTCCGCCAACTTCTGGCTCTTGATGGTGGTGCGGGGTACAAACCTAAGGCAGAATTCCTCCAGCTCCACCGACCACTTGGCAATGCGGCCCTCCGCCTCCCGGTTGTGGAGAATCTCTCGCAGAGGGTAGGCAGTGACCACCATGATTTCTCGCCCCTGGAAGTAGTGACGCAGCTTCCTAGACGCCATTAGAACGGCGTACAGCATCTTCTGTGCCTGCGGGTACCTGGTCTCTGCTTCATGTAGTACCTTTTTGATGTAGTAGACCGGCTCCTAGACGTCCTCCCATTCCGCCACCAGCACTGCACTCACCACCGTCGGGGTAGCAGTGATGTATAGGAGCAATGGTTCGCCAAGCCCAGGGGCGACTAGCACTGGTGGAGAGGAGAGGTACCGCTTTAAGTCTTCGAATGCTTCCTGAGCCTCTTCAGTCCACTCGAAGTGGTTGATCTTTTTCAATAGCTTGAATAGAGGCAGACTTCTTTCTCCCAACCGGGCAATAAATCGCCCGAGGGATACCAGGCGACCGGCCAGGCACTGGACTTGCTTGAGCCGAGCTGGCAGCTTCATGTGCTCGATGGCTTCAATGCCCCGACTGGATACGAGAAATCCCAGCAGCTTCCCAGAGGGTACGCCGAACACACACTTTTCGGGGTTAAGCTTTAAACAATTCTTCTGGAGGTTAGCGAAGATTTCCTCCAGGTCTTCAATCAGTTCTTCACTCTTTTTAGCTTTCACAACCAAGTCGTTGACATATACTTCAAGATTGCATCCTATTTGCGGACGGAAAGTGATATGCATGGTGCGCTGATAAGTAGAACCAGAATTTTTTAACCCAAAAGCCATTCTGATATAACAATAAACACCCGTGGGGGTTACAAAGGCAGTTTTTTCTTCATCTTCGCTGTCATGCTAATCTGGTGGTACCCAGAGTACGCATCCAGAAAGCACAGTAGCTCGCACCCTGCGGTCGAGTCAACAATGAGATCGACTCGCGGTAGGGGATAAGGATCCTTTGGGAAGGCTTTGTTAAGGTCGGTGAAGTCGATGCACATCCGCCACCTCCCGTTGGATTTCTTAACGAGCACAAGGTTGGTAGGCCACTCAGGGTGAGAGACTTCCCGAATGATTCCTGCGCGTAGCAGCTTCTCTACCTCCTCCCGAATGGCGTCTTGCCGCTCTGGTGCCTGACGACGGACCTTTTGGCAGACCAGGCGCACCTCGGGGAGCGTAGCCAAACGGTGCTCAATCACCTTCCTGGGGACTCCAGTCATGTCGGATGGTTGCCAGGCGAACACGTCGGAGTTGGACCGGAGGAAGGTGACGAGCGCGTCTTCCTATTTGGCGCTGAGGCTAGCGCCGATGGAGATGGTCTTTCCAGGCTCGCCCTCACTCAAGGAGACCACCTTCACCTCGCCGGCCAAGCCAGGCGAGGCGCGAGGTGCGAGTTTGCATCGAGGGCTCCCGTGAAGGCAAGATTAGGCGGCTTTTACGCAGTGATCTTGGCCAGTCCGAGGCGTGCTTATGGCAGTGCAAGGCCTCTAGCCTATCAACCCGGATGATTATGGGGCCACCAGGGCGTGGTATCTTCACCACCATGTATCCATAGTGGGCTGCTGCCATGAACTTGGCCAACACTGGTCGGCCGAGTATGGCATTGTACGGGAGGTCGTAGTCAGCGACTTCGAAGTCGACCAGCTCCGTACGATAGTTGCTTTCCTCCCCAAAGGTGACGGGGAGGCACACCTGGCCCAGGGGGATCGAGCGAGCCCCCGGGGCTATGCCGTAGAACGGCAAGGCTGGGCGCAGCTCCTGGCTCAATATCTGGAGCGCCTGAAACGCCTTGGAGGATAGGAGGTTGATGGAGCTCCCTTCGTCCACGAGCACGCGCCCGAGCTTCACGTTCTGGATGGTGGGTGAAACCACGATCGGAAGGTGCCCTATGCCAACGGTGCTCTCAGGGTGGTCAGCCCGACTGAAGGTGATCGGGTCCTCCGACCACTTCAGCATCCGACCCGAACCCGAACTTGGCACCGTAGCGCAGACTTCCCTCCTCAGCCGCTTGTAGGACGCATTAGAGGGGTAGGTGGAAGAGCCACCATGAATGTACGCCACAGCGTGGGTTGCCTGCTGGAAGGCCAGTGGGACGGGGTCTTCGTCTTGATTGTCATCGTGAGGGCGGTGCTCCTTGAGCCGCTGCTCGACCATCTTGCTCACGACATGGCAGCTATCCAGGTCGTGAGTGTTGGTCCTATGGATCGGGCAAAAAATCTTGCCCTCCTGCTTGCGGCAGTCGTTCTTCTGACCACAGCGGTCATCTCGCCGGCCTCGACGGTCATCCCACCGACCGCGGCGGTCATCCCGCCGGTCACGGCGGTCGCGCCCTTGCGACCGGGCGTCCTCACACTCGCGCTCAGCGGTCAGGACCCGCCTGGTCTCAACCGCCTCGCGCCTCCGCGCTTTCTTGCTCGCAGGACCGGGACCCTTCGAGGTCCTAGCTTCATCTCTGCCACGACCACCCGTGGGGCCGGATATCGGCCCCCTTGCCTCCGCCGCCCGTGCACACTTGTGTGCTAGGGAGAAGAGCTCGGAGATGGTGGCGATGTTGCGGGTTGCCATCTTTTCTCGCATCTTGAGGTCTCGAACGCCCCTTCGAAAGGCGATAACAACCGACTGCTCCGAAATCCGGGGAATCATGTTGCGACAATAGCAGAATCGCCGAATGAAGTCACGCAATGACTCCCCTTTTTCCTGCTCGAGGGTCCGGAGATCGTCCTCCACGCCCGGCTGTGCAAAAGAACCTTGAAGTTGGTGACAAAGAGGTTGCACAACTCCTCCCACGAGCGCACTAATCCTCGCGGAAGGTTCAACAGCCAGAACTGGGTGGACCCCGTCAAGGCCGTTGGGAAGTAGTTGGCCATGGCCTTCTCAGACTCGCCAGCGGCACGCACCACCGTAGTGTAAATCTGTAGGAACTCCTCCGGGTTGGTGGTACCGTCGTACTTCTCGATGGAGGTCGAGCGAAACCTCTCAGGCCACGTCATACAACGCAACCGTCGGGAAAACGCCTGGCATCCGACGTCGTAGGGGGAATCCTGCCGTCCACCTGAACCCTGGCCTAGAGACCGTGCTGGGGAGTGCGGATCGTGACTCCCCGAAGAATCAGAGGAGTGAACCTCCTCCTTGCTCTGAGGGCGAGAGTCGAGGGAGGAACTCTCACCCCCAGGGGCCACACATTTGTCGCGAGCGCGACGACGCTGCAGGTGATCACGCAAATCACTGCCGCGCTGCTATCGACGCTCCTCCAGACGGGCCCTCAGGTCCTCACGACTCCTCACAGAGTTGGGGCCCTCCTCTTGCATGCCCTTTCCTTTACTCTGGCCCTCCTGGCTAGAGCGCATCCCACTTGGGCGGCTGGAAGCTTGGGTGCGATCAACATGCACCCTCGACCAAGGGGTACCGACGGTCCCCGACCGGTCGGGCATCCCTACGCGAAGCTGGGCCGCATCTATGAGGCTAGCAATATCCCCAAGCCATGGCATGGTCAAGTTGTCTCCTGTCAGTTCCACCGGAGGGTGGTCCAGGAGGAGACAGACCGCATGTAGGTTCTGGGCCGGAGTGGCTGCCTCCAGGACTAGCCAACGCCAAACCGGAAGGTCGGCCACAGCCAAGGTGGCGCCACCACCCTCCCGCAGGGGCGGAGTCCCCTGATGTTGTGAGTGCAGACCCGCCATCACCAGAAGCGCGGTTCCTGCAAACAGAAGACTGGAAACTGTCGGAGAGATGGCCGGGTGAACCAACCACTAGTCCCCTACCTGGCGCGCCCTTGTCGGCGTTTTTCACCTGACAGGACCCTGCCTACAGACGGGGTTTCACCCAACAAGGAGACTATGGTTCGGTAGAGGGCATCTTCATGGCTGGAAACCCTAATGACTCTCGCGCAACGAATCTCAGGGTCAACAGACCAAAGAAGACACAGCGATTTACCCAAGTTCAGGCCCTTTGAAAGCAGGTAATACCCCTACATCCTACAAGATCTTTGTTGAAGTGTTTGAAGCTAATTACAATGCACTCTCGTTACTTGTTCTTTCTTTTCTCTAAGTGCTTCTCTTCTCACTGCTTGATGCCTCTCCCCCCTTCCCATGCACCAGAGTCCCCTTATATAGGCAGGGCCAACTCAGGTAGGTAAAGGGGGTGCTATCATGCTGAGCTATGATACATTAATTACGCCCATCAGAGCGGTCTTGTTCCTCAAGCCTCATTTAATGCTGACGCATGGCTTTGCCCGATCCGCCCGGGATGTGACATCCTTGTGACAGGGTTGGCGTGAGGTGTCAGAGGAATGGTCTGTAGCAGAATTCTTCTCAATCAATGGGCCTGACATAGCAGGCTAGGCTCTGACACAGCGTGTCAGGGAAGGGAGACTTCGGGGTGAAGCCTCTTCACCATTCCTTTGGTCTTCTGCGCGCCTGACGAGCAGGGCGTGATCGCCCACCTGCTCACCGGGGGGGGGGATACGTGGGCCACTCGCCCGGCGAAAGTGGCGTGGCCGCCCACCGCCGCCGGGGCCACGGGTCTGCCAGCACGGCGAAAGGCGTGGCTGCCCACCTTTCATTGGGGGGACACATAGGCGCTCGCCGCCTCACGAAAGGTGGCGTGACCGCCACCGCCACCGGGTGGCCATTTGGGCCAGGCCGCTATCTTGGGCCTGCTGCTTCTACGGCGGAGTGGGTACCCTGGCGCAAAGTACGTCGACATCTGTCAAGGACCTTCGAACCATGACCAAGACTCTTCGCTACAATAGTGGAGGAGGTCTTTACACCGTCTGCACCACTGTTCGCACGGCTCCCTCCACCTTCATAGCTACCACCGATTTGTGGCATCGTCGTCTTGGCCATCCCGCTCTTGGAAATTTATCTTTTATACCTCAGCTTCCAAAATGTAATAAATCTAGTCCAACTATTTGTCATGCTTGTCAATTAGGTAAGCATGTTCGGTTACCTTTTAGTCGTTCGTCATCTTCTACTCGCAAACCCTTTGAACTTCTACACTGTGATTTATGGACGTCCCCGGTTCTTAGCCATTCAGGTGTTCAGTACTACCTCGCTATTCTTGATGATCACACCCATTATCTCTGGACTTTTCCTCTCCGTTACAAAAGCGATGTTTTTGATACCTTTCGCCACTTCTTCTCCTATGCCTGTACCCAATTCAACAAAAATATTCTTGCCATTCAAGCTGATAATGGTGGAGAATTCGTTAATACTTGTACATATGAACTTTTCGCATCCCACGGCACCCTTCTTCGTCTTTCTTGCCCACATACCTCACCTCAAAATGGAAAAGCCAAACATGTCCTTCGCACTATCAATAACATTATTAGAACTCTTCTCTTTCAAGCTAGCATGCCACCCTCATTTTGGGCAGAAGCCCTCGCCACTGCCACATATCTCCTTAATCTCTGACCCACAACTGCCCTCAACTCTTCAATTCCCTACCGCCTTCTCTACAAACGCCCTCCTCTCTATGCTCATCTCCGGGTTTTTGGCTGTCTCTGTTACCCTAACACATCTGCCATGACCCCTAATAAACTCGCCCCTCGATCCGTTGCATGTATCTTCCTTGGCTACCCTAGCTCCCACAAAGGCTACCGGTGCTATAATCCAATCACCCGCAAGGTTATTATTTCTCAGCATGTTGTTTTTGATGAAAATCATTTTTTCGTTTGCACATATGTCGCAACTCCCTCCTGCTACCACTCTTGATTTTTTGCAGGACGTCTCTGGTGCATGCTCCTGTTGCTCGTCCAAATGAGCGACCTCCAGACATCTCGCTAGTCGGCTTTCCCTCTGGAACGGTCCCATCGGGCTTTCCACCTGGGCTAACCTCGTCTATCCCGGACCTCGATGCAACTCCTGAGCCAGTCGCCTCTCCTACGTGCTCAACAGATTCTCTGAGCGGGTCGTCTTCATCCGTACCCTCGCCCGAGCTGGGCCCTGCGCCAACAACCTCAGCTCACTTACGGTCCGCTCGGCCTACTCCAGGGCCTCATCCGATGACAACACGGGCCAAGGATGGCATTGTTAAGCCTATTGTGAAGATGAATCTGTGTGCTACCCACCAGGACATCTCTCCCGTCCCAAAGAATGATCGATCAGCTCTCCAAGATCCTCACTGGCTCCGAGCTATGACCGAGGAATACGAGCCCTTATTACAAAATAACACTTGGTGTTTAGTACCACGACCAGTCAGTGCCAACGTGGTCACTGGTAAATGGGTCTACAAACACAAAATTCATGCTGATGGCCGTCTTTCCAGGTACAAAGCACGATGGGTCATTCGTGGCTATGCTCAGCAACAAGGCATTGACTTTGATGAGACTTTCAGTCCAGTTGTCAAACCCGCCACCATCCGGATGGTTCTCAGCCTCGCCGTCTCTCGCTCTTGGCCAGTTCATCAGCTTGATGTGAAGAATGCTTTTCTCCATGGCTCCCTCAACGAGATCATGTACTGTGAGCAGCCCTCTGGATTTGTGGATCCCTCTCAGCCTTCTCATGTCTATCGTCTACAGCGCTCTCTATATGGCCTAAAGCAAGCACCTTGTGCCTGGTACCAGCGTTTCACTGAGTTTGTCAACTCCATCGGTTTCATCGCCTCCCGATCGGACACCTCTCTTTTTGTTCTTTCCTGTGGCCCTGCTACTGCTTATCTATTACTTTATGTGGATGATATTATTCTCACGGCATCTTCCATGACACTTCTGCGGGATATCACTTCTTCTCTCAGTCGTGAGTTCTCCATGACTGATCTTGGTGATTTGCACTATTTTCTTGGGATCTCAGTCACCCACACACCTCAGGGGATGTTTCTCTCTCAATAGAAGTACGCTCGTGAGCTCCTTCACCGTGCCGGCATGTCCAACTGCAAGCCCTGTATGACTCCTGTGGATACGCGTGCTAAGCTATCTGCTGATGCTGGTGCTCCTATTCGTGACTCATCAGAATTTCGCAATCTGGCTGGAGCTTTACAGTATCTCACTCTTACACGACCCGACATTACTTACGCCGTTCAGCAGATCTGTCTTTATATGCATGCTCCAAAAGAACCTCATTTCTAGTTTCTGAAGCGTGTTCTTGGATATATTCTAGGAACTCTGTCATATGGTCTCTCTCTGCGTGCCTCTCCTTCGACTTCTCTGATAGCATACTCTGACGCTGACTGGGCTGGCTGTCCTGATAGTCGTCGCTCTACATCTGGTTATTGTGTGTTCCTTGGTGACAACCTGATTTCTTGGTCTTCTAAGCGCTAGGCCACTGTCTCCCGCTCCAGCGCCGAGGCTGAATACCGAGCTGTTGCACACGCTGTTGCAGAATGTTGTTGGCTACATCAGCTTCTTCAAGAACTCCGCACCCCTCTTACAACTGCTACTGTTGTCTACTGCGACAATGTTAGCGCCGTATACATGTCTTCTAATCCGGTACAACACAAGCGAACCAAGCATATCGAGATCGACCTTCACTTTGTTCGAGAAAAGGTTTCCATTGGCCATATTCGTGTTCTGCACGTTCCCTCTTCGCATCAGTTCGCCAATATCATGACCGAGGGTCTTTCCTCCCAACTATTTGCCGATTTTCAGTCCAGTCTTCATGTTCGTGCACCGACCATTTGACTGCGGGGTGTTGGAAGAGTAATCCCTCAGCATCTCTTCTTACTAAGTTTAGCGTTTCCTTCCATGTACAGATCATTACCTTATTTAACCTTACCTAATTTAGCCTTTCTACGTATAGATGCTTTCCATGTATTATTGTTTGTACTGCATATAAATCCAATACAACAGCACTGCCTGGTTGGTGTGCTTGACCTCCAAACCTCTCTCTGTATACGCAAATTCACATTATTGACATTTGCTTTTTACCGTGCCAAAGAGGATAACTGTTTTCCTGGGTTTGAATTAGAGCACATTTATAGATAAAGCAAGTAAAAAGAAAAGAGTCGTTAACAGACAAAAAAAAAAAAGAAGTCCACGCACTGAATCTTGAATGACATCCGAGTCAAACTCCAATACAACATTACTGTCGAAATCAAAATTCTGACAACACTGCTGGATGTTGCATCGGCAATATACCAAGTGAAAACCCTTTTTACCGTCAAAATCCTATAAACTCATGAGTATATGTTTTAAAAAATTCTCAAAAAATTACCATACATATGAGAGGTGAGCAGAGGCGGATCTAGAAAAATAGATCATTGGGGTCATTACAGTAACTTATAGCTTATATATGCTTATATACTAATAGAATACAATTAGATTTATATGTGATTTTGGCAAAATCATTGGGGTCATTTGACCCCACTAATTACATAGTGGATCCGCCCTTGGAGGTGAGCTTCTATAATCTTGCAAAATTTGAAGACCATACTCAATTGCATTCAAAAGATATGAAAATACAAACAGCGAAATAAATATTACTAAGCAGTAAAAAAAATCACTATTTAGTCTGAATTTCTCTTTTTTATATCTTTCAAATGCTATTGTGTTTAGTCTTTAAATTTTGCAAGATCGTAGAAACTCATCTCCTCTATATATGGTAATTTTTTAAGATTTTTTAAATTTTGTATACTTAGGTTTCACTGTATTCTCACGGTAAGAAGGGTTTTCACTAGATTTGTTGCTATGTTGCATATGTTAAACTCTTTTCTTTTTTTTTGAACTAGTCCGTTGCAATGGATATCCTTAACTTTGAAAAATCATGCCGAAGGGTCCAGCCTATTTCCGTGTCCACGGTACAACCAGTCATGAATTGGTGCTACACATGACTAGAAATCTAACAAAGAATTAACAATATGCTGATTTTAAATGCATGTATTATTTAGAATATGCTGAGTTTAAATGAATTATCTAGCTAAGTGAATTCATTTTTTCTCCTATCGTGAAATAAGAGGGATATAAATTCTCAAAAAACCAGTACAAAATCTTTTTCATTCCTTCTTCATGACAAGTTGCATACTTGGATTCTGCTTCCTTCCTTGCTACGTCATATATACTTAGCTGATAGTATGTAATATATTTTGTTGCCCTCGAAGTATTCATCATCTTCATCAATCTCTTCCTCTTCGGAGTCTTCAATAACTTGTCTGAGTAAGTACTCCATGGAGTCTTCAACAGATTCCACGACCACTTGGTCCATAGTGACTCCCAACAGATTCCTCGGTCGTATATGGCACACATCACCTCTTCTGTGTAGTTCCATTTTCTCGAACCCCATCAACTGCAACAATCAAACATGTATGAGCACTCCCTTTCATGATTATTTTTATTCAATGATTTCACAGTTATGTAAATGCATAATAATTTGAAACTTTTTCTATATTTCAAGTTTGCAAGACCCTATGAGTGGAAAAGACCGAAGTTCATGAGTTTGATTCATCCGATTGGCATCCAAGAGTCATCCTATGCATTTTACCTTTGTAGTTGGTTTAGTAATAATTTAAATTTTAATCACTAAGTTTAGTTATCAGATTCGTGAGATAAATGTTACAACTCAAGTTTCTATGTCTCTATTGAGTCCAATGTTCTTAGAAACAATACTATAATGCTTCATCGTTCTCCCATTTTGCCCAATACAATATATTCAATATTTTATTCTAGATTGAGTGATTTTGAAATGAAATTGGTTGTACAATTGTTGCGGTTCGTAAGGATGGTATTATCATAAAAAATTAATAGCAATAATTTCATCGGTATAAAATTGATAAATTATAATAAAGTTTTCATTACAAGTGAGTTGCTTTAGTTTTTTTGTGGCACATATTTTGTCACTGGCATCGTAATTCCTAATAGTGGCAAAGATTCTTCTCACAGGTACTTTTGCTTCACACTAATGCATCTCTTATTTTGTAGGGGAAATATTATCATAAAAAAAGGTATGCACTAACACAAATAGTTTGAGATTTGTGAGAAATGTTGACTCATCTTCTTTGTTTGGACACAAATAGATGTGCATTTATGATGATAGTGTCATCACTAATACAAAATATAAGTGTTATAATATAATTAACACAGATGTAAATAAAATAAGGAGAAATAACATCAACATAAGGAGCACAGCTAGTGATGAAACTACTACCAACATAAACCCATGTGTGACTTCATAATTCGTCACTTTTACAAAATGTAATTTTGCCTATTTAATGGTAACAAATGTTCATAAAATATGGAAAATTCCTCCATCACTATAAGAATTATAAGTGACAAAACCATCGTCACTATTTTAAATCCATTTGTGGTGAGTTATATCATCTCTAATGCTATCCATTAGTGGTACTTTTTACTATCAGTATTGAATATGGTTATTTATGGAGAACAAAAATTTATCACTACATCAATTGTGACTTGAGTATCAGTGACAACCGGAGATGAACAGGACAATCACCACTAGCACTCATTGGTGATGAAAAATGGGCCTTTTGTGGCGAAAATTGTCACTACAAACACTGATTTGCCTTGTAGTAATTTTTCTATATTTTTATATGCATTGAATTGTTTCACGTAAAATTTATGCGTTTCAAACAGGACTCAATCTAAACAGGGATAAGAGGTACATTAGGCATCACCAAGGACCTCATGGGAGCCAGGGGAGGCACCGGTTTCACCGTAGGCGGCAGCACTCGCCGGAGTCGAAGGAGTGGCAATGCACTAATCTTCAAGCTCACCAACGGCGAGAAACTCGGTTGACTTATGTAAATCTTTAGTAATTAGACTGAATTTAAAAAAGAGGTAGGATGTAAAATACTGGAAGGACTTCTTCGAGTAGCGTTAAAGCTTAGGAAGAAAGGTACTGAATCTGAACGTGCTTGCATCAATCCCTAAAACAGACGGCAAGTTGGAATCTAAGCGCCTGGGCCGTGCCAATCCGGCATGGCCCGGGTGAGTCTGGTCGTTGGTCTGGGTCGTAATGTGCTGCTCCGCCCTGATCCGGCAAAGGCGCAGCCCGATTCGCCACCGCTACACCGACCATTTCATTTCCATGGCTTCCTCTTGGTTGCCGGTTCTCTCCACAGTTTACGCATGAGCTGCAGTCCAAAACATCACCAACATCTGTCGTTCATCGTTTGTTCCATAAAACAATACATACCGGATTCCTTTTAAACCCCGCGAATCACGAATCGGATTCATCGAATCTAAACTAGTCTAGAATACAGTGTTCATGTTCACAGTAAAAATTGAAAGAAAAACGGTGAACCGTAAAATCGAATCTTTACCGTGACTTTAACGAATCGTATTTCTAATAACTATGGATAAAACCTTACATTTGCTCAGTTGGTAGGGATGCTGGCGCGCGTTCGAGGTTTCGGCCCAACGTGCATGCCCATAAGGGTTGGATGCAGCGTGTGTGTGGTATGTGTAAATGCATGTGTTGGTGTTTATGCATTTGTAGCTCAGCCATTGTTCTTTTTTCTATAGTGAATGTTAGAGTTTTTGGTCAAATTTTTTTTTAAAAAAAACCATACATTTGCTTCATTCGTTGGCCGGCTACCTTTCATTGGTCTTGTCTGAACATTTGCTCTGTTCGTACGCTCATCCCTGTTCAGAGCATTTTTATTGGATGAACTGTTCGTGAGCAGGGCTTTCAGGGAACACATAGAAGACTGATACTACCTTGTAGCTTCTCAATGATAATGATGATGAGACATGAACTCAATGTGAGATGGAATCATTGACTACAAGGCTTGGCATTGCGGAAACCGGAAATGTTGGGTTATGTGTTTGTTCAGGCCAACTTATGTGGTATCCTTGTTGCTTTGTGTGCATTAGAGATTCCTGAAGATATTTTCTAAAACTGAAATTCATACATTTGCTTCATTCGTTGGCCGGCTACCATTCATTGGTCTTGTCTGAACATTTGCTCTGTTCGTATGCTCATCCCTGTTCAGAGCATTTTTATTGGATGAACTGTTGGTGACCAGGGCTTTCAGGGAACAAATAGAAGACTGCTACTACCTTGTAGCTGCTCAATGACAATGATGATGAGACATGAACTCAATGTGAGATGGAACCATTGACTACAAGGCTTGGCATTGCGGAAACCGGAAATGTTTGGTTATGTGTTTGTTTAGGCCAACTTATGTGGTATCCTTGTTGCTTTGTGTGCATCAGAGATTCCTGAAGATATTTTCTAAAACTGAAATTCATGGAGTCGATTCTTCGGATAAACTGAAGTTTTCAGTTCATGTAACCCATGCATTTTAAACCGGTTTAGGTATCGCGTGTGCTGATCCTGTCACCAGTTCTCACATGCTATATTCGGAGGACACACATGTATGCGTACGTACAAATACATCACATTGGAAACTGTGGCAAAAGCTGATACGCTCTCCCCAAAATAGTGTTCTTGGTGCTGTCCAATTCCGGTACCCACTCACGCTCAGCTGAGCAAATGAGGTAGTGGTCCCTTCACTTGCGCTGATATTTCTGCTCCCAAACATAGCAAACTAATTACCCTGTATATTAACTATGTTATCAGCAAGTGTTTACTACATTATCATGAAGTAGCACTGACACAATACCACATTAGTTTGGCTTTGAGACCAGAGGCACACAGGTCGTTCTCTGGTTCGCTTTCCCTGTCCCTTGTTGCTCGCTATGTGTTGCTGCAATGTGGGACTATTGTATTGCGTTGTGTATTTGTGTTATGATCTCATCTTCACTGTCTACGCCTGTGAAGGGGAGAAGAGAACAGCCAATGAGCTTGGAGGAAGAAAAGGCAAGTGAATCTCAATGACTCAATGCACATTTGCATGTGTATGTGCACGTGCCTCCTCACCGCCTTTGCCTATTTTCTATAGTAGTATCAAAAAGTAACACAGCATCGATAAATAGTATTAGATACTATCGCTCCAATCATTTGTATCTTAGCACAAATATATAGAGAACACCAAATAAATATATGATGCAAGATAGAATGTAGTTGTAGGGGTGAAAATAGGTCGGATACAGGCGAATATTGTATTCTAATCCATATTTTTTTGGATTCGGAACTGAATACAGGTTAATCGGATACCCATACGGATCCGGGTTATTGGGATACGGATAAAAGACGGATATGTAACGGATTCGAGTCGAAAATGGATAAAGATATATGGATAATGCATGCATATATAAAGTAATATATATTGAACAAAATCATACAAATACATGACTATAGTAACAAGTTATATATCAATCAAACTCAACAGACGTCATAGAAAGAATATGCTACTTGAAAATCAATAGAACCAACTAATTGTTGATATAAATGGGCTGCTATGGAAAAAATATGATAAAAATAGGCTGGGCCTTGCTGATATCCGAATAGGAAAAATTTAAATATTCGATCCGAAAATCCGATTTGAATATCCAAATAGAAAAATCTGGATATCTAAATAGGAAAAATCCGAATATTCGGATCACGTTCCGTATTTACCGGATATTAGATGCTCCGGATTTAATCCCGAATCCGGATTCAAATGTCCGGATCTAGTCCCGGATCTAATCAGATAGTTAAATCCGATCCCGACCAGATCCAGTTCCGGATCAGGAGGAAGATATCCGATCCGTTTTCACCCCAATGTAGTTGGATACAGCCCTTCACTCCCTAGTACATGTTTTTATTATATCTCCCTTCTTAGTTTGGGTGGCCAAGCTATTTCTACAAGAAATAGGTTCACTCTCTTCTCTAATATTTCTACCATATAAGTATTAATTATAGGTGGTATGTTGAAGAAATTAACCGTTTTAGGAGCATTAGGGTATGTACAAAGATTGAGTCCGACTCAATCTCCTAGGCAGTCCACGTCAGCAAGAGTCAATTCGTATACAAAGGGCTGTCTCTAAAGCTGTCTCTTTATTAAATGCCTGATAATTAATTTTCTGCATGCGCCTCTTTTACGGTAGGAAATGATAGGACCGGCTGGCTCTCCAATAGACGGCTCTAATGTCGTTGTTTTTTGATCCCCGCGCCAAGAGTCGTTGTTTCACGAAACAACGCTGTTTCTCTCTCCTTCCCATCTCTCCCCTCCACGTCAGCTTTTCTGCCTATATGGCAATTTTTAGGACCAGCAATTAATGCCCATTGTACATACCCTTAGGCTATTCACAGTGCATTGTATTTTGTCACAATATCCAAAGCTGCCATGTCATACGATATTATAGAAGATACAACTATCCTAATGCATGGTTTCATAGATTGTTTCTTAGTCCCCACAAGATAATTAAATGCTAGATGTGTATGAGAGTATGAATTGTGGGCCACTTAGATGATTCAAGTTTCCATGTCTATGATTTTGTGCCCAAGTGGTATCTTCCTCAAGATACAACTTTCTTCTCTCCCCTCTTAACTCTCTTGCCACATCATCAAAAATACTTATATGGCATGCATTAAATGGGTATGTTACCATGCACTGGGAATAGCCTTAAGGCAGTCCCAACCCTCCACCTCAGCTAGTGTCCATAGAATTAATTACGCTGCCAACTAAGCAAAAATCTGATGTGGCATAGGAATTAAGGAAGGGAGAGAAGGAAAAACGAAGAAACCGTGTCTCATGCAAGAAACTAGGTCGGCGCGAGCACCATGACGCAAGAAACTAGCAAAATATGCATTGGACATTTTCGCGCGCTGACCAAGACGTGTTTATAGTGCATGCATTGGTTTATTGCTCTCTCTCTCCTCTAGACACTACTCATGGAAACCATGGGTTGAAAAACTATGCATTGGTTTCTTACTTTCTCTCTCCTCTAGATACTCTTCATGGAAACCATGGGTTGGAACTGTCCTTAGAAGTGCCATGTAGTCTCTTAAGCCTACGCCAGTCAAACGTTGGGAACCCAAAACCCATCATTGTGTCCAGCTGTAGTAGATTAAATGTGAAAAAGAAAAGTAAGGGAAGAATTAGGCTTTTTGATTGAGCACTGTTGGGGTCGGCATATGCATGCCTCATGCATGTAAAATGTAAAGCGAGAACTGAGCACAACTCAGTTGGCTGAGACTCCAGCGGCTCGACGCGTGTGCTCATGATGGTCGGGTGCAAACGCTTATGTATGTAGGTATGTGTTCACCAATTAAAAAAAAATGTAAAGCCAGGTATGTGTTCACCAATTAAAAAAAATGTAAAGCCTGCCTCTAGCTGGCTGCTTGTGCTTGCAATCTTCAGTCTCCCAACGTGCAGGTCCGTAGCAGCTTTTCACCGAGCCATGAGGTCAAGGCTCTACCTAAGAGAACATCTTTTTCGTCATATTCTAAAAACCAATGGGCACAATATGGTTTAGACGCAGAGAGAGCGAGAGAGAATTTGTGGGCGACCCTGATTACAATTAAACCACATTCATTAGGTGTTATTTGGAATCTATTTAAACTTTACAAGATAAAGAAAGAGTTCTGAACCACGAAAACACATTTCATTAAGATATCGGAATGACTTCAGCTCGGACGTTAGAGATTTTCGGACGCGTTGCAACATTTTTTTTCAATGTGTGCAATATTTTTTTATAACGCGTACAAAATTTTCCTTCAACAAACAGTAGAAATACGGCACAGTAAACAGATGTTGCAGGCATTGCAAAAAAATATTACACGCGTCGGAAAAAAATGTTACAAGAGACGTCTGATAGAATACACGGTAATCGAACGTCCGAACGCTAGTTTCTCTCTTAAAATATACTAGTACATGATCTACCTCAAGTACATGTCAGAATATAGGAAAGGAACAGACAAATCATGTCGTCAAGGTAGACCCAGAAAGTAGAAATGGAATTTGTACACACCAACAGGACTATTTTTTTACTGCCTCGTCTATATACAAATGCTAGCTATTCATATATATACCTGGATTTCACTATCAACTGAACACTAGTTTGATCGAATCCAAATATCATATTCCTTGTCATCTCCCAACCCTACTTACTACTCGTAAATATTTCTCCTGCCTGTCAAGAAGATGGTTTGTTCAGATCTCAGAATCAAAGCTGAGCTCCAAACAGATCATTTACTAGGATAAACGTTGCAGTCAGACGATGACATTGAGGCCAGGCAAAAGCAACTGCCAACAGCAAACGTTGCAGTCTGGTTCACGTTTGGAACTATTTGGGTGTTTGGCGCCCATGACTTGAGAGATGAGTGGTGGTGGCGGCCAGGACTTGCTCCCAGCGCCACCTCTGCTTTTACTTCGTTCTCACAAGCAAAAGAGCCCGTGCCATTGGAGGCAGCTCACGGCTTTCATTCAGTTTGAGGGGGCACTGACATTGACATGACCAAGCATAGGCTTCATTTATTCAGCATTTTGTTTACTTGTTTGCTCATATATTGGGGTTGGTTTGTAAAAGATTATGGAGTGGAAGGGTCAAAACTCAAAAGCATCATGACTGGATCACTGGAGACAAGATATAGACTATAGATGATGGTACCGTTGCTAGTTGGATACTAGGTCATGCCATGGAGAAGGTTTCTAACATCGGTACCTCCCAAAACAGCCCAGCTTTCGTGGCTCACACTTTACCGGACATCAAGTGTCACCTCACCACAAATTAAAAGGATACTCCGGTCTAAATTGGGCCACGCATATTTTTGTCATTTTTTTTTTAATTTTTAAGGATCGTAGTAGTTCTTGTAAATCTCGTGTAAAATCTATGTAGATTTAGAAAAATCATATGTATCTTATTAGATCTCACACTCTTTATTTATAGCAAGAATTATAAGGTATCTCTAACTTTCTGATTTATCTCTAATTTAACCGACTCTATCCCAACAATCCCACATTCCGTACAAGCTCTGGATTTAATTCCAGTAAGAACTATAATATATCTTTAACTTTCTGATTTATCTCTATTTTAACCGACTCTATCCCAACAATCCCACATTCCGTACAAGCTCTGGATTTAATTCCAGCGTGAGTCATATTATTAGGTTCGGAGATTTTTTAGGAGAAAACTGACGCCAATTATCTTGTTTGTGCGTTAGAAACGTTGTCTTGCGTAATGATGTTGCCAAAGAAAATATGGTGCATGCTGAGGAAATGGAAGAAATGATGTTGGAGAACTTGTCACTTGTGCATGCGATCGCCGGTTATTTTTCTAGCAATGCCTGTTCGATTACCCCCAGGACTGGTAATCGAAAAGTGTTGATCGATAACATCGTTTTAGTTTCTCAAGTCTTGCTTCAGAACCGGGTTACTCGTACATACTATTCTTTAGCATAGCTACTTTTGTGCATTAGGCTGCCTACTAACTTGAATAATGCCTATTGAGGGCTTAGTCAGCGTTACTTTTGGGATTATCTTCTTCCGAAATATAGTACAAAATGCACATGTAGCATTCAGCTATCCGGATGATGAAGAAATTGTGGAGATTAAATTGTATGGATAAGAAGACATCCGATTGTTGTGAGAACTCGAAATACGAACCACCACCAATAGATAAAGTAGCCGAATTACCCGCACAGTTGCACACATAGATATTAGATACGGTTGCCTGTGGTATGATTAATTTACATCATTATAATCTAGCCCTATCAAAATAAATAGCATAGATTATTATCTTTTTCTCTCAATTAACATCATAATTTCTAGAATTTTTTTATTATCGTCGAATTTGCTTGCCTTCAAAACAAAGAATGTGCCTTAAATTCACTACTCTCAAGTGAGAAACAACCGTGCAAGTTATGGACTTACTAGCCATGTGCACGTGCGATACAATGAAAACTCAATTTGCGATAAAAAATTATTTGCAAAGAGCACTAACCTTTTCTGAATAATAATGTTCACTTTAAAGGTGCAATGGCTAAATATTTAAATCGATTCATCGAAACATACAAATTCCAAGCATCTGTTTACAAATTCGAGCTTAAAATTACCTTTAATTTCAAAAATTTAAATAATAATATCATAATACTTGAGATTGTAAATTTCTAACGCAATAATTTGAGATCGATCGATCCACTGAAAGAGGTATCACCTGCTGCCCCATAGGCGCAAAGGTATTGAAGAGATAGTCGTCATCTGTATGTAGCTGCCACCATCAGGAAGGTTGACTATTACCTCCGCTCAACGGATAAGCTCAATACATCTGCAAGAGATGCAAAAAGCAGTGAGGTTATATAGATTCAGCAATTGAGAAGATATCTGTGGAATCCAGATTAAGAAATCGTTGAATAAGGAAGGCAACAAAAAGGAAAAAGGCGAGAAGAGGCACAACTCTATGAATCGGAGCTCTGCTTCTTTCAGAAGGAAATCAATCAATCCAATCCGAAAAACACCGGGAGCAATCACCGCCGATTCGAATTCTAGATCAATGGGAGAAAAGAAAGTAATAAATGAGTTATGCATATTCATTTACCTGCCACGATGGGATGATCCAATATAATCTATCGGGATGGGCACTGCCTGCTTCCCACTCAGCCATGTGAGTGCGCACACGTGTCGGAGTGAGGGTGGAGAACGGACGTACCACTACCAACTCTTAATTAGAATTAGTAGAGATAGAGATAACAAACTTATCTAATCGCGTCATACATAGCTGTGCGTATGCTTCTGGCCGGCCGGAATCAAGACCATACGTGATTAGATAAAAAGAAAAGATGATCTTATCTACATATACAAGTAAATATTTAATGGAAAGTATGCATATGGCAACTCAAATGTACATGGTAACTCACAAGCTGTATACATGTAGTATATAGAAAAAGAATCGGCCGTGCAGTATTTAAAAATAGAATCGGCTGATTAAGATAAAAGTCTGATACGCTGCAGATCACGCATGCATGCATATTCAACCGAATTAAAACTTTCTCCGTTTGCCAATGTATAGAAGATCAGGACAATGACAATTTCGTGGGTATGCGCAGAGGGGGGAGAACAGACCACCACCACCAACTCGTAATTAGAAGCAGTAGAGATATGGTGCCACGTCATACGATTACTTCCACGTAGGGGTGCAAACGGATTGGATACGGACGGATTTCACTCATTCCGTATCCTATTCCAAATTTTTTCTCGGATATAGAATCGGATACAGACAGTACCGGATTCGAATACGAATACGGATTACTTCGGTCGCGAATACGGAGCGAATACAGATCGTTCCGGATACGGGTAGTCTCGGTTACGAATAGTTAGTCGGATAATGCGTGAAAGCAGAAACCATATATGTCATGCATATTAGGATCGATCAACCATACACAAAACTTTACTAGAACCTTCAAGACATATAAGTGTTTCAAATTCAATAATAGGTGTCTTCCCTAATAAGAATAATATGCAGCCAAGTATAATTTCAATCAACATATGAACTTTATGATGTATAATGTTTATATTTATCGGATCTGTTATCGGATATCTATTTCACTACTTTACACTGATATTTTTCAGATATCTCGGATATGCGGGTACGGATCGGATATTTCTTTTCCCATATATTAACCCATATTTTTTCGGATAGACGGATTCGAATCTGGATCGAATCCGGATATCATTTTTTCGGATTCGAATCGGGTTTTAAACGAAATTGGGCTCGGATCGGTCGGAAATTATCCGTTCCATTTACACCCCTACTTCCACATCATCCGATCTAACATCCTATGCACCAGAAGGATTGTTCATTTAAGCCGACGTGCAGCTAATAGCATCAGCTGACAGAATTTTGCAGCCGTCCGATCGTGACTCGAGATCTATTTGCCCATGATCGGACAGTAACGAGGGCTACCTGTGTTGTATAGAAGATTGTTTCAGCACTGAGGAGGCAAGTTACCAGTATGTTTTCGATGTAAGAAACAATGAGACGGATGGTCTTTTCCTCTCTTGGCACTGGCCACACTGGCTAGGTAATCAACCCGAATTCATGGCTGAGTTCCAATCAAAATTAACTTGATTTGATGCATGCTTCTCTCTCTCTCTCTCTCTAGAGAACATGGTGGGTATTAATCCTTGATTTGTGACCCATATCTAACTCTTGCAGCCTATCAATGTGCTTTCTTATACGTGGATCAAAGAACACGATTGAAACAGGGGAGTTGTCGAGGGAGCTTGTGTGAACCTCTGTCCGGCACGGGTTTTTTTTTTCTTGCGGTCTTTAATGCATTCGTCGTTGGTCACAGTGCATCGCATGGCCGCTCCCAAAGTCTCAGCTTAGCAAAATTTCTTCCCTGCAGATTAAAGATGGAAGTATTGAAGTATAAGTAAATTATACATCTTTTCTTATCAGTTTAAGTTTTTGGATAAATTGACTAGTGCATACAACTCAATATGGGATTTTAGGTGAATTAGCTGGTGCATGCAACTCAATATAGCATCAGAGCCAAAAGGTCTTAATTTCAAGATCCAATTGGTGCAATTAAAAAAATAATTGCAGCCCACTTCTTTTCTACGTCCTAAACCTGAGTGAGCTTATACGTGAGGAGGAGTGTTGAAGTATAAGTGAATTGCACACTTTTCCTTATCAGGTTAAGTTTTTAGATAAATTGGCTGGTGCATATAACTCAATAGGAAGAAAGTCTACTCATTACAGCCTGCACGAGTGTAAAGGTTCTTCAGTAGAGGTGGAAAAAAAACTCGAAACTCGTGAGTTAAACAAGTACTCGCAAACTCGGCTTGACTCAGCTCGAACTCGTTTCTTAATAAGTCGAGTCGAGCCATGATTTGAACTCGTTTATATAACGAGTTAAACGAGCCAACTCGTGAGTTTAACGAATCCTCCAAGTCGGCAAGTATAGTAATATATGTGTCAAACGAGGATGATAACACATAGCATGCCATATAGTCTCAACAATAATCCTTCTCTCATATGGCAATGTCGAGTTTAACAAGTCAATTCACGAGTTTAACGAGTCAAGCCGAGTTAAGATTTGAGCTCGTTAAGATGACCTTAATGAGTTTGATCGAGCCGAATTGGCTCATTATTCACCCCTATTCTTCAGTTCTGTTGGGGACTAAAGTTATTGCCTCTGCAAACTTGATGGATCTTGATGTAAGATCTGAACTCTTCTTTTCTTTTCTCAGACTGGTTTAATTAATTTTTTGAGGAAAGGCTGGTTTAATTAATTGAGTTGCACGATCCAGAGACCCAAATCTTTGTGATACCGTAACTGCTGCTATGTGTAATAATGCTGGCTACTTGCTTATGCAGAATTGTGTGTTCCAAACACAGCCTTATATTTGGCGAGGAGTAACAGAGTTACCATCATGAAGTCTATGCAAGCGACACAAGTTTTCTTGTGTGTACCATGGTTTGATATTTTGGGCTTGGTTGAACTTGTACCTAGTTATAATCAATGTTTAATCAACAATGAGGTAACTGGACGGCAGCATCGTCAAATAATTGCATTCGAAAGGTCTTAAACCCTAACATTTACCAGATAGGCGTTAGTTAATTGGTCTACCTGTTGGCATCTCATCTTCCTTTTTTCTTTCCCATTTCCTTCTTTCCACAAAACAAGTCGATTTTCCATGCGCGATTTCCTGCTTGTCCGTTTGTGTTTAATCAGCTTGGTAAACTATATCCAAAGTTGCAAACCCTAAGTAGATAACTACAAGAAAGATCATAAGTGTGGTCCCTTGGGTCCCGTTGATCTTGACTGAATTATTTTTTATGTGCTCCAGCCCAAAGTCTCCCTATTCAAATGCCACTGTGCATTGTGCAAACCCCTGTGCATGGTGGTATGGCCACTGGCCACCATTGCAGGTCATTAGTTTCTTTGGAAGTAACCGGGTATGCATTAGGATAGGCACTGTTCTGCATTTTGTCTCCCTAAAATGTGCCACCCCATGTTCTGCACCCTTTTTGTTACAATACCAGTATATGCATATATATACTTAGAGGTGGGCACTAGGGCTGAGCTTTTTTGGGCTGGCTTGAAATACGGCGGCACACCCTGGTCCAAAATCCGACCCCGCATGAAGTGAGCCGTGCGGGGCCGGCACGATACCATAACATAGGGCCGTATTGAGCCTAAGAACCAGGCATCATGGACGGTGTGGCTTAACACGACACTATAGCATGGGCATGTACTAGGCTCGATGACCTGGGGCATGAAGAAGAAGTCCGGTATGAAGATGACTGACTCATAGAGTATAAGTGCCATGGATGTCACTCCCGCCACTGACACATGAAAGAGACGGGCAAGAGGGGGGAGAGAAGACGGTGCAAGAAGCTGCTCTCTCGCCCGTCTCTCTCAATCTTTCTCAGCTTTCTCTCTTACTCGTCTCTCTCAGTCTCCCTCTCTCACCCGTCTCTCTCAATCTCTCTTGCGTGTCTTGCTCACTCTCTTTCACCCATTACTCTCTCTCTCTCGCCACTATTCTGCACATCCTCCTTGTTCTATGTAACTGTTCAAAAATAAATAAATTTTAGTTCTTTTTTAATAATACTTGTGTCCACTACCTTAACTCTATGCGTCTCCGACACCTTTCCTCTCGTTGTAATAGTGCAAATAGGCTGGGTCTAGACCGGCACAGCATGAAACAAATACGAAATGCAAATGAGCCGTGCTTAGGCTCGTCGAAAGCGAGTTGGGCCGTCACTGCTCGACATGATTCAGGCACGAAGCATGATGAAACTGTACCGAACCGGTCCGGTACGGCACGACGCCCACCTCAACATGTACTCTGCCTTAAAATCTAGTTTTCTAGGTGGATTTTTGTATTACCTGGGCTACAGTGCTGATTGACTCTGCTGCAGCACCCTATAGCACGTGCATACGACTCACGGCAATAGGACGATAAGTTGTCGACGATTCCAGGACGCTGGGGGGGGGGGGGGGGGGTATTAGCCTTTTGATTCACGATCCGACGGGTGCGGCGTCGGAGCCATCGTGTTTACTGTATCGACATAAATTTGCACTCCAAAACAGCTCATTAAGATAGTAGAGTTTTTACCATCTTGTGAAGAATCAGGAGGTACCACTAAATTAACTTTAAACTCTTTATTTCTTGATATCTCTACATTTTAAATTTTTGGTATCTCTTGGTAAATATATAAGTTCTGTTTGTTTTTATTTTGGATTCTTTAAAAGTTAATTTTGGATTGTGTTTATAGAGAAGCCAATTCTCCAAAAGCTAAAATCCAAAAGCACATACGAAGTGAATTGTGGATTCTAGTGTATATGGGTGAGCTGAATGATGAAAATCGATTTTTAGAATCAGGTTATTTATTTTTTATTCTGCTTTTAGAATCAGAATCCATAATCAAAAACAAAAACAAACAAAGTAACAAACCACCTCCCGAGGATGTTAAAAAAGTCCTTTAAGTTGGAACAGTGGAATTTACATAGAATACGGCCCAATTCCTCCTCCTCCTCCTCCTTCTGGTTTTGTTTTCGAGGAACCAACGGTGGGAGAGGTCCTCACCTGAAATTAATTGATTTCTCAAAAAGTAGTTTTACAGAGTCCAATTACAATCGTCACAGGACAAAAGACTCTGGGATAGAGTTACACTGTGATAGAGTTTTAGTGTTTAACCACAACTGAGATTCTTCCTTGTGTCTACCATCCTTGGCGCGAACGATCCAGAGGTGGTGTTCCTACAGGACAGCTAGGATCTGATCAATGGTAGGGTGAATGTGCTCGAAGACCATCTTGTAGATGATCCAAGGCTGAAGCAAGAGTACAGCAGTGTACCTGGGTTGCGAATGCAGTCCTTCCAACGGCCTACCTAGCACTTGGCAGAGCTCAACAAGATCCGCTGCACTGGCGGCGGCAATGGGGTCAACCCCCAAGGTGAGAAACAGAGAACGAAGACGACTGCATCCACCGAAGAGGTGAAAGATTGACTCGGGCACTCCTGGGCAGAATGAGCAATCAGCTGGGTTGACGCAGACGCGCAGATGCAGAAATGCTGCGGTCCGAGTACTGCCATGACGCATGATCCTGACGAAAAATCTTCACTTTTGATCTTACCGAGAAAGCCCAACGGCTGATCAAGCTGGGTTAGCTGCTAGAGCTCACTTGCAGCCTTTGAAGTGAGTCCAGGCTGGAGAGGAAGAACCATTTGCCCTGACCGCATGGTTTCATTGACTGAAGTGTCAGTTCGGGCGCGCTGGGAGTGAAAGAGCTGGGAAAACGCCTCGGTTCCTTCTTGGGGGATACATGAGAAAATTCCTGCTCGCGTTAAAAAAAAGGCCTAAAATCGTGCACCCTGGTCATCTTCTCCGAGTCCCAACGTGGTGATTAGCGACTAGTAGCAGTATTAGTCTACTACTGTTATTAGCATATACAATAGTATCGACAACAGCTATTTATAACACTTCTCTATATCATTTATATCTCTACTAATATAAATTTACAGTTGGTGGTAGCGGTCTGTTCTTCCTAGCCCCCTTCCGCCATATCTCCAATAATGACCGGTCATTATAGCTAATTATTCTTTCCTGATTCTGATTGACCATATCTCTCTAAATATGGTTGATTATTATAGCAAAATCACGATTATTCTTTGGTAATTAATAGCCGCCAATCATTCCTTTTGTGGCGTGTCCGTTCTTTCTAACCCCCATATCTCTACTAATATAAATTTGCGTTGGTGGCGTGATGCATTCTTCCTAGCCTCCCTCCGCCATATCTCCAATAATGGCGGTCATTATAGATAATTATTCTTTCTGTTTCTGACCCACTATATCTCTCTAAATATGGGTGATTATTATAGCAAAATCGATTATTCTTTGGTAATTAATAGCCACCAATCATTCCTTTTGTGGCGCGGTCCGTTCTTTCTAGCCCCCGCCATATCTCCAATAATGGCCATCATTATAACTAATTATTCTTTCTCGATTCTGACCACCATATCTCTTTAAATATAGTGATTATTATAGCAAAATCACGATTATTCTTTGGTAATTAATAGCCGGTCAATCATTCCTTTTGTACTTTATATATCTTTGTCAGTTTTCACAAAATCAATCAAGGGAATTCATTCAAGATCTCCCATGTCGTACCACTGCGACAAATGAACTCAACGAACTGATCAATAAGTGACAGACCGACGTACATGGCCACGAGACGCAGGAGGCCGAGCGCCATGATCGAGTAATCGCGGCGAAGAGGGACCAGAGCGCGACGCCCACCGGGTGCCGTGACCCCAGCGTCGGCCAGTTGGACGTTAACAAAGCGTATGATGCTTCGTCGCGGTTGCCCGACGATACCGGTGGGACATCATCGATGGTGAGAAAGTCATTGGCATACCCCTTGGAGATAAACGGGTTGATCCAGCTGAACGTCGCGAAAGAGAGGAATGACGCGGCGGCGCATGGCGTGACGCTGGTGTTTTCTTGTTCACCTTTATTATGGGCTCCGGTATCATGGCTGGTGAAGCCAGTGATGGCTAGGTACGTTAGAGGCATGGAGACGAGTAGTCCGGCAAAGACGAGAGGGTCATCTGGAAAGAGCAGTAAACTGTCGACGCAGCGAACCACCACCGAAGCGGAGAAGAGTGCCGCGCCGAGGGCGGTGGCGATCCAGAAGACGCGGAGGTGCAATAACTGGGTGGCGGCGGTGGCCCCTTTCTCTGAGGCGACTAACCACGCGGCCATAGTATGCACGACGAAGTGGACGGCGAGGAAGGCGGACTCCACAACGTGCGCTACGGGTATGGCGAGAGGAAGAGGAACGCGAGCTGGTAATATAAATTGTAAAAAAGGATAAAAATGATCGATTGATTTTTAAGATTGGTAATATATATTGCTACGTATAATATATTTGATTTTAATTCATACCGGAGAAGAAACCATAAAAACATTTGTAAGCGGGAGAAATAGATATTTGATCTTATAGCACAATTTTCTTTTATTGCTTGACATTTATGTTTCGTTACTAATTTTATTTTTCATAACAACACACGGACATTGATCTAATTAGTTATAAATAACTACACTTTTACTTCTTGCATGAAAAAATATTAGTTATAAATGGCAACACACGCACGCAATAGTGTTTTATAATGTCTACCAATATTTTATAGACCGTATGTTGTATGGTAGATGACTTCTGTCTCCCTTGTTCTTTCTCATCCAGTCGTGAAAACTCTTATGTGGCAAGGATCACAGATGACTGCAAACGGACGGACGGATGTACGTGCATGTGCAGAGAGCCCGGCCCACCACCACTAGTCCACTATTAATTGCTCTCGATCGGACGGTCGGACGAAGCGACACGGCGAGCTGGCTCGCATGAAAAGGGCAAAGTCGCCGTGATCTTCTGAAAAGTTCTCGAGCCTGAACTGCGGCTGCACGGTAAACGGATGTGCTGTACGCCTGTACGTCGATCGTGGCAGTGTAGCTGAAGCATCCAAAGAAAAATCTACTACCCGTGGAGCTGAACCGCCGCTCGCTAGCCTGATCCAACGGTGCTAGCTAAACATGTCCAGCACAGTTCACACACGTTCATGCAACCCTCTGATTATCTAGTCTTGTGGGCCTCTTTTTATTGCAAAACTGACCCGCAAATAAATTTATAAAAGTAACACCTTGCACAGATGAATTTGCAAAAATAATCCTGATCTCTAACCACTAAATACGTGGCAAGCGACATCTATCCCCTTTTGCGTCTGAGGAGCACAAGAGGAGAACGGCACCGCGTCCGTGCTGGTGAGCATTAGTGGACGTGCTCTCGCACTCGACATCCCGCCCACGCATGCTCACCCACCTGCCCGCGCTCGCTCACCTATGCTGTCATGACACTTGCCATCTCTCGTGCTCTCAGGGTGTGGCAGGAGATATACGTCACCTACCATGCCTTCTAAGGTGGAGATGTGGCTATTTTTACAAATTCATTCGCAGCCCAGTTTTGAAAAAAAAAAGCCACAAGACACTAAATAAGCACAGTATTCACGCTCGTGCGTGAGCGCATCAGGCCGTATCTAAAAAAAGACTAGAAATTTGATAACATGCGGAAACACCTATCTTTTTTCTCGAGACAAAAACAAGTTTTTGGAGAGGACCATGGCAACAACCCTAGAATTTTTACCATCCTTAGTAGGTACTATGAGAAACTAACAAATTATCTTTAAAAAAACTTTTGTAACTCTTGTTACCTTCACTCAAACTTTTGGTACTCTTTTTTTTTAATAACTCAATGTATATTTCGGTAATCCTTTCATTCAATTTTATAGGGTTATTGGCCTTGTTCATAAATATACAACGTATTTCATATTCCAATGCAAATTAATGTGATGTTGCCTTTATGCGCCTAACAAATATTCAGATTTACCTAATATTCTATGTACGCATCAATTGAATATAGTACTTAGATATAGTAATTGAGGGTAATCTAGTTATTTTAAATATCTCTTTATCTATATGCCGAAAGAAAATATGTCATATAAACTTTGACGGAGGAAGTACCTTCCAAGGATGGTAAAAAATTCTCATATCCTGTGTTCATGTGCTCTATCAACAAGCTACACAAGCGGCACTGGCCTCACTCCGTCGTGCGTGAATCTTCGCAATTAATTAACTGGCTTTTGCACGATAGCAAATACGCACAAAGTTGTTAGAGGCCTATTTGGAGGCGGAAATATTATAGGAAGCAGAAGAAATTATTGAAAAACAATCCTTAATCTGGGACGACCTGGGTGCTCGACTGTGTCAGGCTTTGGCGCTAATGTTTCACGCATTCTTTTGGTCAGAAATCACATGGCTTGCAGTAATGGAATAGATTCGTAGGATGGTTAATTTTTACTATGTACGAGCAGTGTGCATACAAACAAAAGGTAATCGAGTTACTCCATATGTGATAGCACGGCCTAGGTGATTAATTCGTAGATTTGTATGATTATAAAATGTATATGTATGGACCGGTAAACTAGATCTTCAGTCACATGTTCTTCAGCATGAGTAAAGGCTAATTGGTTCTTTGTGTGATCGTATGTCTCTGTCACCAGATCCCCAATAGTCATACGAGTAGTAACTTTGACCCACCAGTTGCAAGTGAAGACTATTAGGTCATTTATATTTCACAGATCAACATAATCTCTGTGCGACTGTAACTATACTCAAAAGGTCACTAATACTATTTGGTGCTTAGGAGGAGTACCAGGAGGTACCAGCACACTAAAGAAATACGAACCATCGATTAACGAGAAGTAATTAAGGCATGAAAAAAAATTGTGGTACTTGGTTAACTTGGTCAATAGCCGTACTAAAAGAATGGTCTATAGCCATTTGAAGTAGGGATCCCAGAGAAACACCTCTCTATCAAAAGGCTACTGCACTCATGACTGGTAGCACCGTGTGGCTGGCACTAACACGAACCCAGGTCGGTAGTGCCACCTAGCTAGCACTACCACACTACAAGGCCGGTAATGTCGCCCAACACTGACAACACCTTAACTTGCTTCAAATTTAAAATAAAATTCAAAAACAAACTTTAGCTTGAGCACCACATGCTTAAACACTGTCAATAACCTATCACAAATATGGATATACCTCTACATGGTCTTTTAATCTCCCCTTGATGAGTATACATAAAATGCACAAATCTGAGTATTAGACCACCAACATCTTGATTTCTTAGGGGTTTTTGATAAACATCACCCGGATGTTTTCTTTGCTAAAATCACCCAAATTTGGGAGTCTCTTGCAACATTTTTTTCCGACGCTTGCAACATTTTTTTCCGACGCGTGCAAAGGAAAATGTTGCACACGTTGGAAAAAAATATTACATCCGTAGAGAAAAAAATATTGCAACGCGTCGGAAAAAAATATTGCAAGCATTGAACAAAAATGTTGCAAGAGGCTCTCAAGTTGCAAGAGGCTCCCAAATTTCAGACGCGTTGAAACATTTTTTTTCCTACGTGTGCAACATTTTTTTTTCAATGCGTGCAACATCCGAAAATTTGGCTGATTTTTTTAGAGAAAACATCCGAGTGATTCCTAGACACACCCTTTCTTAGGATCTCCCTAAATAGAAAGTTGGTCGGGACTACGACCTTATGGCCTTGAAAATAGTGGCGCAGCTTTCTGGAGGCTATGAACAGCGAGTACAAGAGCTTCTGGACCTCGGGGTATCACTCCTTTGGTCCATGCAAGACCTCACTGACATAGTAAATTGGCCGCTGCATCCCATCTCTTTTAACTGTTAACATCGCGCTTACGGCATGCGGGATTGCTGCTAGATATAACAGCAGGGTTTCCCTCGACCTTGGTGTGGCTAAGACAGGTGGACTGGACAGGTACTGCTTCAGCTCTTCAAAAGAGCGTTTTGCTTCTTCTGTCCATGTGAAACCATCATGCTTGCGGAGCGCCTTAAAAAAAGGTAGCCCACGCTTGCCTAACCGGGAAATGAAACGACTTAGAGCCGCCATGCGTTCGGACAAAGCTCGGACCTCCTTTACGCAACTAGGTGGTCGCATTCTTTCAATGGCTTCGATCTTTTCCGGGTTTGCCCTGATGCCCTGTGAGCCGATCATGTAGCCAAGAATCTTGCCCGCCCTCATACCGAAGATACACTTTTCTGGATTAAACTTTATTCGATGCCTGTTGAGGTTACAGAAAGTTTCCTCAAGGTCGGATACATGACTTGAGGCGAACTTACTTTTGACCACTATGTCGTCCACATAGACCTCCAGATTTCGACCTATTTGATCTGGGAAGGTCTTCTGCATTAGGCGCTAGAAGGTCGCTCTAGCGTTCCTAAGATTGAAGGATATGGTCGTATAGCAGAACGTGCCGAATGGGGTAATGAAGGAAGTCTTCTCTTCATCTTCAAGTGATATGCTGATCTAATGGTAACCCGAGTAGGCGTCCAAAAAGCTCATCACTTGGGACTTCGTTGTTGTATCGACCAGCTGGTCTATACGTGGTAGCGGGAAGTTATCCTTGGGACACACGGCGTTCAAGCCCGTGTGATCGACACACATGCGCCACTTGCCCCCCTTCTTCTTGACAATGACCGGGTTCGCCAGCCATTCCGAATGCTCGACTTCTCGGACAAAACCGGCCTTGAGGATCTTGTTGAGTTCATTCAGGATGATTGCTTATTTCTCTAGGGGAAAGCGCCTGAGCTTCTGCCGCACAGGTTTCTTATCAGGCCGAACAGCTAGCCTGTGCTCGATTACTTCCCTTGGGACTCCAGGTATGTCGGACAGCTCCCAAGCGAACACGTTCGCATTCTTCCGGAGGAAAATAATGAGCTTGAGTTCCTATTTGGGATCCAAGGAGGATCTCAAATGCACGACCTTGGTTGGTTCCACGCTGCTTAACGGAACCACCTTGGTTTCTCCTCCTGGCAGGAGGGCAACTTTTGGCCAGGAATTCTTCGGCTCTTGGTCGGGACCGCGTTGAGGCAACTGCCCGACTATGTCAAGTGACTTTTTATCACAATTCAGGGACGCCTTCTAGTTCTCCTTTACGACAATTACTCCGTTTGGACTGGGAACCTTCAAGCATTGGTACACATGATGTGTGGCGGCCATGAACTTGGCAAGAGCCGGTCTGCCGAGGATGGCATTATAGGCTAACTCAAAATCGACCACTTCAAAAGTGATAATCTCTGTCCGAAAATTGCTCGGAGTTTCGAACGTTACGGACAAAACAATCTGGCCAGGAGGCTTGGCCGAGATGCCTAGAACGATCCCGAAGAAGGGGACCGCTATGCTCTTGATCTTGGATCGAGAAACTTGCTTCTCGTCTAGGACCTTGGCGGATATGAGGTCCAAAGAACTCTCGCCATCAACAAGGACTCGCCCCACCATGGTATTGCTGATGGTCGGATTTACGACCAATGGGAGTTTCTAAGGCTTGGTCATTGCAAGGGGACAATCATCCTTGGAGAAAGTGATGGGCAGCTCGGACCACTTGAGCTGTTACACGGGGGATTTGCTTTGGACAACATGTGCACCTCCCGTGCTTCCTCCTTCAAATCCCAGTGGGATTTATAGGCCGAGGAGCCCCTGAATATCACCGCAATATGATTGTAGGGCTCCTGGTACTCCATGTCCTCGTCGTCGTCGTCAACGGGTTGTTTGCCCTTGTTGCTTTCACCCTTCTCTAGGAGCGTGGGCATAGGACCTTTGCCATTATAAAACCTTTCCAAGCGGAATGCCCAGGTTCTATAATTACAAAGATCATGCTCGTAGGCTTGATGAAGCAGGCAAAAACGATCATTTAGCTGTGGAGTACCTTGGCTATCGTAACCTTGGTCATTGCGATTTTGGTCATTACGCCGCTAGGGTGGTCGGCCCCTGCCTCTCCCGCGCTGCTGCGACTGTGGAGCTCGTGGCGGATGATTCTCGATAGCCGCCACCATGCTCGGCGCAAACGGCCTCTTCTTCTTCTTCTTCTTCTTTATTTTCTTCTCCACAGAGTCTAGATTCTTCTTGCTCGTGGAGCCTTCTAAGCCTGGCTTGAGGCGGCAACTTGCCCTCGTCCAGTATCTTCTTCCACTGGACTGCCTCATCAGCATTTGCATACCGGTCGGCCATGCGGAACAGCTCGCTAGCCGTTAGATCTAGATGGATCTCCAGATCTTGCGTGAAGCGTATGTCCCAAACACCAAACTTGAATGCACGGACAACAGCTTCATCTGAGATATTTGGGATGGAGTTTCGAACCTTGATAAACCTTTGAACGAAGTATCTCAAGGACTCCCCTTCGGTTTGGATCAAACGCTCGAGGTCGCACTCCTTACCTGGGCGGATGTAGCAGCTTTGAAAGTTTGCCTGAAGTGCCTCACTGAGTTGCCTCCAAGAGCGGATCGAACCCTCTTTTTGGTTGAAGAGCCATGTCCGAGCGGCTCCATCTAAAACTGTGGGCAGGAAGTTGGCCATAACTCCCTCATCCCCTCCAGCTGCCAGAATTGCAGTGGAGTAAATCGAGAAGAACTCATCCAGATTTTGAGTTCCTTTGAACCTCTCAATGTGGTCGGGCTTGAATTTGCTCGGCCACAAGACGACACAAAGGGACGCAGAGAAAACTCTGCACCCGAAGGCCGGGCTGTCATGATGATCCCTCCGAGCATAGTGATCACGGTGGTCACTACCGCAATTACTTCCTATGTGAGGACCAAGGCGAGAGAATACTTCTCCATATCGGTGCGGTGGAGACCGCTCTGAGGTCGAGTATTCGGTATGCCCATGACTGGATCGAGCATACCTTTGACTCCGCGAGGTCGTCCGGGAACCACTCTGAGCATCCTCGCGGTACCGATCATGCTTCCTGCGGCCTTCCCGAGCAGGACTTCGGGAGTCATTGTGTCGGGAGCGAACAGGAGAATGACGCTGATTGTCCCAGGAAATGCTCCGGGCTTACTTGCCGTGAGATGATCCTGAAAGCTTCATGTCGGCGTGAGCTTCTCCAGGTTTTCGGCTACGACCGTGCCCATTGCCTCCAGGTCCACCTGACCGGGGAAATTCTGAAGGTCGCTCACGGCCGTCGCCATAGCCTGCAACTGCTCAACGCTCTGCGGAACGGGAGAGGGTGACCTTGGCCGTCGGTCACGCACATGCTCCAGCAAGAGGTGCCTGCGGGAGCTCCCGCGAGCTGAGGATTTAGCCCTGGTGCCTGGCTTTTCACGAGCTTGGCGACGAATGCTTGCCAGGGTTATGTTCAAAGATGTCTCCAGATGGCTCTTGGCTACCTCGTATCGACGATGACGTGCAGCCTCCGAGGATTCAACCTCAGGATCTTCTTCTCCTCCCGCCATGTTGATATCGCAGGAGTACAGGGACCGCGAAGGCGACATCATGGTGTCTCCTCTTGACACGGTCTCATGATCGGGTTCAAAATGATCAGGAATATCTAGACCATCGTAGAGACCATTACACTCCTCATCATCCGTGAGGGAATTGCGCTGCGAGCGGAGAAAATGCTCTCGTGCTACAGCAGCCGGGGAAGGACTCCCGGGCTCAGTGTAACCTTCTGGGTTAGCCACACCAGCTACGTCTTCATCGGCGTAGTACATGTCATCATCTTCAACATCATTGAAGGTGCAAAAGTCTTGAGCATCTTGAGAATTCGGCATCTTCAGGGATTCACGAAAGGATTCACAAGTCGTCCCCACGGACGGCGCCAACTGTCGACATTTGGAAAATGGGTTCCTCGCCAAGCTTACTTGTTGATTAAGGGATCAACTAGGGCTCCTTTTCCGCAAAGAGTTTACGTCCGAAGGATGCTATAGGAATTCGATTCTCGAAAGGACAATGAACAAGGAATTTTTATACTGGTTTGGGCCTCTCACGATTGAGATTATAACCCTACGTCCAGTGCTCTTGATATTGCTTGAACTCTCACAGAAAAGATCGTGCGCAATATGCACGTATGTCTCTGTGTGTTTTTTGTCTCTTCCCCTTCTTACTCTGATCTACCGAATGAGTATTTATAGGCGACTGTAGCAACTACAGCCGAATAACATGCCATTACTATGCTTGAACGTGACTGTAACTGCACCCCTGATTTTTGCCATACTGCGTCGTGGACATTATGGACTTAGATCATGGCATCATGGTCTTTTAAACGCAGTGTAATTATCGCCACATCGTCTTTATGGATCGAGCACGACCTGTTGGATATGCTCGGGATTTTGCCTCAACCCTGACCGACCGCTGTGCACATCTAGGCAGGCATGCTCGGGGAATTAAGGCACATGCTCGGGGACAAGCCTAAGTATGGTCGAGGCGGACCCACTAGCTGACACATCTGAAGATCTTCCTTGGGAACACCATCCAAGGGCATACATGGTCGGCTGAAAACCAGCTGCTGGGGTATAATGGCCTTTATGGAAATTATCCAATCCCCGACAGAACTCTTAAAAGAATGATCTTGGCCATACACAATATATTCTAAGTTCATCCTAAGTGTAATGGAAAGCAGTCTCGTGAATGTAAAGTATTGAGTTCAATCGTAGTACACACAAGTCAGTTTTTATCATTTTAACACTTTAGATTCATGAGCAACTAAAGGATCATAGAATGCAACAACCTACTCTCACCTAAGTTGCTCTAGGGACTCTAGAAGAACTTTAGAATTTCTCAAAGCATAATATATGCACCTAGTGAGAAAATATAACTAGTAAAAGCTACAAGTTTCATCAAGCTTCCATTAAAGTTTAACTTTTTATTTTTTTAGTAAGCATAGCATGATGAAGAAAAATAAACTTTGAACATGACTAAGCTAGCAATGATTAGTAGAAAAGTTGCAAGGTGCACAGTATGAATAACAGTTTATTTGTATAATAGACAAAACTTATTAAAACAAAAAATGAAGTTTATATCCAATGCATGAAACAGTTTCTTAAGCTCTCCTTCAGCAAGTGAATCAAATTGCATCTTAAAATTCTGGTTCAAGTTGAGTTATTAATAGAATTAAGTTTAGAAAACTTCCAAATGGACTCAACAGAAATAAAAAACACAGAATGAGAAGAAGTCAAGAAACAGTAAGTTTGGTGGCTATAGAGCATAGAAAAGATGATAGAGAACATTATGATTCACTCCCATTTTCTCTATATGATTTACATAGGGAAGCTAACTCTAGAACCTAAACTAGAGAGTATACATAGACTTTGTCTACCTAGGAGTCCCAATATCTGCTAGACTTATAAGACTGTGACGGAACTAAACCAAGAGAAAAGAAAGAATAGCTAATTATGCATTATAGTAACCTATAGCATAAGATGAGATGTCTATACAAAGCATACCAAAAGTCTAAGTGAGGCGAATTTAAAACTCTAAGATTAAACCCCAAAATACCCAACAGATGCAAAAGAAAGAAAATATTAAAAGTAAATATATAATACATAATATATAAAGCCTAGCTCTCCTTCAAGAAATGCGTAAGGGCACACAACTCCAAACTCTCCCCTCAAAGCTATAAACCTAGAGCTATTCAAAGACTTAGTAAAGATATCAGCAAGATAGCACGAAAGACACTACAAGACTTAGAAATCCTACAAACTAACCCTCTAGAAGAATCGAGAATTCTATAGGCATTTCGCTTAAAGCTTACCTCGAAATCGTCATCGATAAGCTGAGAAGCTGAAAGCAAATTATACTGCAACTTA
The DNA here is from genome assembly GCA_036346375.1 of Guadua angustifolia. Lineage (NCBI taxonomy): Eukaryota > Viridiplantae > Streptophyta > Magnoliopsida > Poales > Poaceae > Guadua > Guadua angustifolia. The sequence continues at coordinate 54,475,107 of CM070504.1, read as the reverse complement.
CTAACCACGACAACATCTTTAAGAAAGAATTTTTCATTAATACACATAGAACCTTTGGTGTTGACACGGCCTGAAGAAGCATCCCAAAGATGATTAGCTCATTACCTGGGCACGGGCTAAGGAGGAGAACCAACAGGTGTCTCCGGCCATATGATGAGAACAACCGAAGTCTACAAGCCAAACATCTCTCTTCCCAGTCCGACAAACCTAGATCATAGAAAGCGAAGGTCGATGACTTAGTACTGGGACAAACAAGTGTAGATATGAGAACCCAATATTGAATCACACGACAAGCAAAACTGCCAATCACAGGAATAAAAGAGTGGACTCTAGTGTCTCTCTATAGCTCAACTCTCATAAATCCAAAAGTAATGTCAATAGAAGATCTAGGAGCTGGAGCTGAGTTGGCTAGCCATCGTGCAAAGGTTAGACTATACCAGTAACACTGCCCAAATCTACTACTAGGAAACACCTCACGCCGCTGATATTTACCTCGATAGAAAGAATGAGGAATATCAAAAGGACAACAGAAAGACTAACCATGAGCAGCTTAAGGACAAAAACTAGAAGGAATAGCCTGAAAACTAAGTCTTGGATGCAATTAGAGGGGGCGTGAATGACCACAAAACAATTTTTCCCCCCAAAGAATCCAACCAAAAAATCACTTGATCAAATACAGGCCGAAAAAGAAAATCTTCTAAAAAATCAGCAAAGGGGCGGCACTACCACGCTACGGGATCGCCGGTACCAGGATGAACAGTAACCCTTGTACTACCAGGTTATTATATAGCGGTAGTGCTGAAGAACAGTAAAATAGGGGTGAACAGTAAAATCGCACGAGTCAATATCAAAAAAACATGTAACTTTTAATTGGCCAATTCAAATCTTATGCACCTTCCTATGGATGTCACAAACCTATTCTAACCTTTAATAGTAAGGATTGACATCAAAATTCCTACCTTTTTTCAGTTGAAGGAAGAGTGCACAAAAACGAGTTTAAGACCAAAAACTTAGCCTTAAGCTTACTCGTGGGATTTTGATGATCAAGATGATCTTAGAGAGCCTTCCACATGTCATAACAAGTAAGAACACCTAAGAAAGATCTCTCAAAAAAGCAGGATCAAGATCTACCTCAAGAACTTCCTTCTCAACTCAAAAATTGATTTCTTGGAGAAATTCAGAAGATCAAGAAGAAGCTTACCTAAATGATTGTGAAGATGATCTACAGAGGATATATCTATAAATCATACATCCTTGGCAGTACGAGATCAAGCAAGAAAGAAACTTTAAGAAAAGATCAAGAGCAAAGTAAGAAGAAGATCAAACTTGAGGCAAAAACTTGAGTAAAGTGATGATTTGTATTCAGATCATGAGGAAGATTTATAAAGCCTCTCATCTAAGGACAAAACTCCCAAGGAGCACCCACACAAGAAAACTAATATCTTGTGAAAACTCTAGTACTTCTAACCTAGGCTTAGTGGTGTGGGATATGTATGTCCCGGGGCCCACCAAGCAGTCCTCCAAGGCTCAGCCAGGCGAACTTGGATCATGTCGACTGGATAAAACTGAAGGTTACTTGGGCCAAGCAAAGCGTGAAGAATCAGGATAGGCCTTAGTTAAAGAAACCGAGTCGTATTGGGTAGGGGATGATTGTAATCCAAACCGATACGGGCTCAGGATAGAAACCCCTACTTCGTATCCGAGTAGGGCTCAATATTGTAACCGCCCTTCTCTATTATATAAAGGGAGGGGACGGGACATCTCAAAGGGAGAACAGAACAAGATAGAACATCTCATCAGCAATCAGCTAGCCACATATAATTCCAGAGCACAGGACTAGGGTATTATCTCCACCGTGAGAGCCCGAACCTGTATACATCGGGTGTTCTTGTGCTACCATCGAGTTTGGGTCCAGCGCGTAGCCCCCTTTTCATTATTGTCGGTAACAAACCTCGACAGTTGGCGCGCCAGGTAGGGGCTGCGCTAGGATCAATCACAGCAAGCTCGATGGCAATCTTCAGGAGCACGACCATCTTCGCGCCGGCTCAGGTATTTCGCTTTGGAAGCCTGGATTTCATCGCCGACAACTTTGGCCGTCTCTCCGTTTCGGATTCGGATCAGTTCCGATCTGGAACCAATTCTGAGGTTCTCTTAGTCGGCCAATCACTCGGATCAGAACCAGGCATGGCCATCTGTCCTAAGGCAGTAAGCCAAGGACCTGATCCTCGTCTCGAGTCAGGACGGGCTAATGACGAGTCCCGAGTGGTCGAATACACAAGCAAACCACTCGGATTCACAGGTCACCCCACTCCGCCTTCCTGCACCTCCGATTCAGAAGGAGAGGTAGGAAATTCTCCAAGCCTTCACAGCATTTTCGTGATTGAAACGGACCCTCCGCAAAAGGATGCGGCAAAAACTGCGGAGGAAAACCATCATCATCAAGAAAACCCTGCGAGACTCCTCCAGCACAGAGGCCGAAGCGTGAATGAAGAAATCTTGCAGACAAAGGTGGGGAACGGTCAGTTTTCCATACCCCACAACAGAACATCGTCGCCTCCAAGACGCTCCTCGACACCTTGGCACCACTACTCGGACCGAATAGCCCGGCCGCTCCGATCGTAGCCCAAGTTCAGGCTATGGTTGCGGCGGCGGCAATTCAGCAGCACCAAGAGGCACCAAGAGAAAAGGCGCCATCCCGTACTCGCCCCATCGCTTTCGCAGGCGAAAGCGATATCTGCCCTTGATCGGCACAAAGCGGAGCTTCAACGAGGAGAGGACGCTCGACACAGCATTCGCCGGGACCTTCGTGCAGATTTGAACGCCAGAAAAAGTGATCGCGAAGATGAAGAGCGCCGCAGGCGCAGAGATAACTATGAACGTTTTGGCATTGGCCACGACGAACAAGAAGACCGTCGAAACCTTCGCTACCACGACGGAGAAGAAGGAGAAGGTCACCGAGCCAGGTCGCCTCACCGGCGTTCTCCACAAAAGCGAGGCAATGGCCCTATTGAGGGCATCCGGGCTTTCACTCCTCGCCTCCGCCGAGTGGTTTGGCCCGAAGGATTCAACCCGAAAAGCATCACCAAATTTGACGGAGAAAGAGATCCGGAAGCTTGGCTCCAAGTCTACTCCCTTGCGATCATGGCCGCTGGGGGAAATCATAATGTGATGGCTAATTATCTCCCGGTCATGCTCACCTCTTCGGCTCAAGCATGGCTCACAGGGCTCCCGGCGAATTCCATAGACTCCTGGGAGGAACTCTGCGAGCATTTTATCACCAATTTTCAGGGCACTTACGAGCGGCCTGGAACACAGTGGGACCTGTACCAGCTTCGCCAGAAGAAGAACGAGACGCTCCGAGAATTCATCCGGCGCTTCATGCAGAAGAAGAATACGATCAGGGACATTTCGGAGGCAGCAGTCATCGCAGCATTCCAGAAGGGCGTCAACGACCCCGACCTGATCAAAAAGATGTCTCGGAAGCCGCCATCCACCGTAAGGGAGATGTTTGAACTGGCAGATCGGTATGCAACGGCCTCAGATGCTTTAGCCGAACGACAAGATGATCACCCGCGTCAGAAGGATAAAAAGGATTACGCCGAGTCAACAAGACAACGTGACAGAAAGCGGAAACCCGAAGAAATAGTGGCAGCGACGAAAGCAAGACCGACGGATACGCCACGGACCGACAATTATGACACGGTGATGGAGGCAATATGTCCCTTTCACCCAAATAGTAAACATGCGGCGAAGGATTGTTTCACTCGAGGAGGTTTGCGGAGAGTCGAGTATGACCACCAAAGGCGAAGCAAAAGAAGAAGAGAAGAAGAAACAAGATCCCCGAAGATGACGATGGAGAATATCAAAAGACGAAAGGAACTCAATTACATCTACGGGGGGTCGATGGCCTATGAGTCAAAGCGAAAGCAGAAGCTCACGGAAAGAGACGTCAACGCCATCGTACCAGCCGTACCTCAGTACCTCAAATGGTCCGAGATCCCCATAACCTTTAGTCGCTCCGACCATCCAGACCACATCCCGTACCCCGGAAGATTTCCGCTAGTATTGGACCCAGTGGTTCGCAACGTCAAGCTCAAGAAGGTGCTGGTCGATGGAGGAAGTGGACTCAATGTGCTCTTCTCCAAGACTTTCGACGAAATGAAGATTCCTCGCTCCGAGTTGAAGCGGGGCTCGTCACCCTTCCATGGAGTAATTCCCGGAACTTCCTCTGTTCCACTCGGCCAAATCACCTTGCCGGTCACGTTTGGAACCAAGGATAATTTTCGGACGGAATACCTTAACCGAGGTTCTTGACTTCGAACAAACATATCACGCCATTCTGGGCAGGCCCGGCCTGGCCAGATTCATGGCCGTGCCACATTATACCTACCTCATCCTGAAAATGCCAGGACCGAGGGGTATAATCTCTGTTCATGGCGATGTCAAGCGGTCGTTCGTCTGCGACAAAGAAAGCTGCGAGATGGCTGAAGCTCAGGAGATAGAAGATGACAGAAAGAAGATCCGGCAGGCGACCGCGCATCAAGAAGATGAAGGAGAAGTACCAACCAAGAAGCAGGCTAAAACAAGTTTGAAGCCTGATGAAGGGACCAAGAAGGTAATCCTCGACCCGTCTAGCTCCAGCCAGACAGCTTTGATTGGGACAGGCCTCACCGCCAAATAGGAAGACGCGCTCGTCACCTTCCTCCAGGCCAACCGGGACATCTTCGCGTGGAAACCATCCGACATGCCCGGCGTTCCCAGAGAGGTGATCGAGCACTCTTTAAACGCTGACGAAAAAGCCAAACCCATCAAGCAGCGGCTCCGAAGGTTTGCTCAGGACAGGAAAGAGGCCATCAAGGAGGAAATCACGAAGCTGTTAGCAGCAGGCTTCATAAAAGAAGTGTACCATCCTGACTGGCTGGCGAACCCAGTACTTGTTCGCAAAAAGAATAAAAGCTGGCGCATGTGCGTTGATTATACCGATCTCAACAAGGCTTGCCCGAAAGATCCTTTCGGGTTGCCTCGTATTGACCAGGTGGTAGATTCCACGGCGGGCTGTGAACTCCTCAGCTTTCTGGATGCCTACTCAGGATATCATCAGATCAGGCTAAAAGAAGAAGATTGCATCAAGACCTCATTCATCACTCCGTTCGGAGCCTTTTGCTACGTCACAATGCCATTCGGTTTGAAGAACGCTGGCGCGACTTACCAACGTAGCATAATCTGGCGGTGTTTTCATTCTCGATCGGGCGCAATGTGGAAGCATACGTTGATAGCGTCGTCGTCAAATCTCGGCAAAGGAAGACTTAATATCCGACCTAGCGAAACATTTGAAAGCCTAAGGGCCTACAAAATGAAGCTCAACCACGAAAAATGTGTCTTGAGTCCGTCAGGAAATTACTCGGATTCATTGTTTCTAGCGAGGCATCGAGGCAAACCCAGAGAAAATCAATACCATCTCGAAGATGAAGCCTCCACCAATCGAAAAGGCGTTCAAAAGCTCTTTGGATGCATGGTGGCACTCGGCAGATTCATCTCCATTGGGATCGCGGGGATGCCTTTTTCAAACTTCTCAAGAAGCAAGGTAATTTTCAATGGACCTTTGAAGCCAAAGAGCCTTGAAGAATTGAAGACATTCTGTCATCTCCACCGTCTTTGGTTCCTCCAATATCGAAGAACCCTTTTGCTCTACATCGCCGCAACAACTCATGTGGTCGGTAGCGGCAATTGTAGTAAGCGGAAGGAAGAAGAACACCTCCAGAAAGTACAGAGACACTGTCTACTTCGTCGTCGAGTATTGGGAGAGTCAAGGTACGCTATCCACAAGTCTGTAAACTACTATCGCCGTCTTGCTTGCCTCCCATAAACTCAAGCACTACTTCCAAGAGCATTCAATCACGGTAGTTACCACTTTTCGCTCGGGACATACTTCACAACCGAGAGGCCACAGGAGGATCGCAAAATGGGCAATCGAGCTTGGAGCCTTGAAGTATCCTTGAGCCACGGACGGCGATAAAATCTCAAGTACTCGCCGATTTCACGCCCGAATGGATAGAGCGCAATCACCAACAAAGCGTTGAAGAGCTGGAATATTGGACAATGTACTTGACGGATCTCTCATGCTTTCGGGCGAGGAGCGGCATGGTCCTCATCTCTCCAACGGTGGCGCCTAAAATACGTCTTGCGATTCACTTCCCGACATCTAACAACGCCGCCGAGTCTGAAGCACTCATCCACGGACTTCGTGATCGCGATATCTCCGGTATTCGGTGGCTAACAATTCGAGGCAACTCCATCTTTGGTGATCAATCAAGTCCAAAAAGATTGATCATGCGTCGAGGACATCATGATGACATCTTGCCGGGAGGTACGGAAGCTTGAAGACAAGTTTGTGGTGGAGCTCATCCACGTGCTCGCCGTGACAACGAAGAAGCGCATTTAATTGGCAAAATTGGGCTCCACTCGGGCCATCGCACCACCGGTTTTTGTTGAGAAATCTACAAACCCTCGATAAGCCAAAAGCGAGGAGCGAGAACAAGTCAAGAAGAAATCCAACGAAGAGGAGGTCCTAGTCATCAGCACAGACTGGACGGCCCCTTTTCTCAATTACCTATTGAAAGACGAACTTCCAGAAGACCGAACAGAAGCAGAGCGCATCTCGCGGCGCAGCAAGAGTTACGTGGTGGTAGGAGAAGAGTTATTTCGAAAAAGTGCCTCTGGAGTTCTAAGGCGATGCATATCAGCAGAAGAAGGAAAGCAATTACTCAGGGAAATCCACTCGGGAATTTGTGGACACCACGCAGCGTCAAGCACATTGGTGGGCAAGGCATATCGACAAGGTTTCTTCTGGCCGACTGCCGTGACCGACGCAGAAGATATCGTTCGAACTTGTGAAGGCTGCCAGTTTTTCGCTCGCCAAATACACGTACCTGCTCAGAAACTGCAAACAATTCCGATCACTTGGCCATTTGCAGTCTGGGGGCTCGACATGGTCGGCCCATTGAAGAAGGCTCAAGGAGGCTTCACCCACCTCTTTGTCGCCGTGGATAAATTCACTAAATGGATAGAAGCAAAACCAGTGGCTACAATCACAGCGGCCAAGGCCAAGGAATTCTTCCAGGAAATTGTGGTAAGATTCGGCGTACCAAACAGGATTATCACGGACAATGGAACCCAATTCCGAGGAGAAGACTTTCAAGACTGGTGCGATAAGCTCGGCATCAAAATTTGCTTCGCCTCCGTGGCTCATCCGAAAAGCAGCGGTCGGTGGAAAGGGCAAAGCGGCATGGTCTTTGCAAGGCCTAAAGGCACGAATCTTTGACCGTCTCAAGCCATCGCCACCCGATGGATGAAAGAAGCTGCCGTTAGTACTGCAAAGTGAGAACCACCCCAGCCAGATCCACCGGCAGCCACCCTTCTTTCGGTCTCGGCTCGAGGCGGTCCTACTTACAATTGACCTTGGATCCCCGGTCCGGAGCTTCAAGGAGGACGAGTCGGAAGAAACCAGGATGGAAGATATTGATGATTGGAAGAGGCAAGAGAGATCGCCGTGGTCGATCGGCGAGATACCTTCAGCCTGCGCCGATATCACGATCAAACGTCCAAACCGAGCATTCTCCAAAGGCGATTTGGTTACGATAAAGAGTCGAAACACGAGCACAAGTTATCTCCAATTTGGGAAGGCCCTACATCGTTGACGAGGTGACACGACCGAGGCCTCTGTGCTTAAGCGAGAAGACGGCGCCATCATTAGCAACTCATGGAATATAGAGCAGCTACGTCGCTTTTATTCTTGAAAAAGTTCAATAGGATGTCCAAAATTGACTTGCTACTCAATTGTTCCTCAATTAAGCAGTAAGTCGGGGGCTACACCTAATAGTGTTGCGCATGCGCAACTCTAATCAAGAGGATGTTTGTTCAAAGCAGTATCATGTATCAGAATTCTTTATTCAATTGACTTGCTACTCAATTATTTTTCAATTAAGCAGTAAGTCGGGGGCTACACCTAATAGTGTTGCACATGTGCAACCCCGCATGCAAACTAGTTCCTATTTTTCAGCGATCACGACTAAAATCCGAGTGCTCTAAACCGCCGAATCGATGCTCCCGGATCGAAAAAAGTCTAGTCGCCTAAAAGCACGCTTGAGGAAAAACTTCGCGTTGCTCGGGGCTCGCTAATCGACAAGGAGATCAAGCACAAAGGAAAAATCACTCGGCAAGGTCGACCAAGATCTAAATAAGGAAAAGCGTATAAGAGCTGCGGTTAAAATAATATTACAAGAAGACCATCATTGTTCACGACTTGACATCTTTCACCAAATATACACACAAAGCAAAAGTACTCGCAAAAGTTCAAAATGAGGCCGCACTTCTCGCTTCTCGCTTCTCTTCGCGCAAGACCGCCCGACGGCTTCAATGAGGGCATCCTTGGCCTTAACAAGCCTAGGGATGACCTCGATCAAAGCATCAACAGCGGTGGTATCCCGGGCGACGGCCTCCCGCTCCGCCGCTTCCGCCATGGCAAGATCAAATTCCGCCCAGAACTCGGCATTATCGTCTTTGGGCTCCGCAGGGGCATCGTCCCCAAAATTGAAAATGAGGTTCACAATCCATGGCGCGACCGTGAACTGGCGACTCGGGAGAGAGAGGCAAGGGAGAGAGATCCTCGGAGGAAGAAGAAGAGTCCATGAAGAAGAAGAGAAGAACCTGCGAAAGAAGAGTGATCCAGCGTCAGGTACAATTTGGCAGGCACAAGAAGATGAAAAAAATCAAGGAGACGAGCGGGCGAGCACCTCAAAGAAACCCCTGCTGAAGGAAGACGGATGGGGACGGATGAAGAGGGTAGTCTTGTTGCAAAATGCGAAAACCAAGGTCGAACTCGCTCTTATGCGAGGCAACGCTGTCCTCGAGAGAGACTCAACGCCGCTCAAAGCAGCGCATGTCCTTTGGGGCGGGAAGGCGGTCCACCTTACGGGCGTCTTTGTTACACATATCTCGAGGAGGCTCAGGAAACAGAAACGGCCGGACGGCCCAGGAGGAGCAAAAGGTTTAACGAGCCCAAGCTCAACGGACGTGCTAAAACAAGGATTAAATATTTCGCAAAGAAAATTCAAGTCCGGAGACAATTCTTTTCAGCATCGGAACAAAAAGCCCAAATCCAAACACAGGAGCAAGTTTGGTACAAACAGAGGATTACACAGGACCCAGATCTAAGTTTTTCACCAAAACAGCAGCGGTATTCTTGACTTCGTCCATGAGGGCAAGCGCCTGATCATCATCAGCAGTCTTGGGCAAAACCCTCTTGGGCGACTTTTAGCTCCACTCGTGGATACAGAGACTTGGTGATCGCCAACACCTGGCTGGCACTCGTAATTGCAACGTCCTCCAAGTGCGCGGCAATCTTTGTGGAGGCTCCCTCTAACCTTTGAATTGTGATGCTAACGTCATGAGGGACATTACTGGTGCCGGCTTCATCGGGACTTAAGACCCGCAACACCTTCTCCGCGCTCGCTTGGAGGCGATCGGTCTGCGTTTCGGCACATTGGATTTTCTCATTAAGTACCCGGTACTGGGCCTGCGAGTTGACTCGATGCACTGCATTATACCAGTCGGCTGAGTTCGGGACTAACAAAATGATGACGACAAAGACATAAGGCAAAAATCAAAAAGCGCACCGTCCAGTTCCCTTGTCAGTCTGGCTACCTCTTTCTTGGCCTCTTCTTCGGCCCTCTTCAGCTCTTCATTTTGGGAAAGAGAAGCCTCGAGTCTTTCCCGAAAATCTGAAGAAACAATGAGCGGGGCTTAAGAAGACAAAGAATAGAATCAGGACTCAAGGCACTCGGACCAGGAAAATACCATTAGAAGAATTGGTCAGATGCAGTTTCTCGGCCTCCAGAGATTGGACATGACATCGAAGCCCTTCCAGTTCTTCGCGATTTTCTATGCGGGCACGCGCGAGGGCTTCCTCCAGCTCGTTGCGGAGCTGCTCAACCTCAGCAGCGTAATCTTTTCGCATTTTCATCCTCGGGAACAACCTTTGAAGAAGATAGTTCCGGTCCTTGGCGAAAGACGACAAACGCTGGAAATGGCGGAACAACATCAAGCTTCGCGAAGAAAAGAAGATCTTTAAAGAAAAGTACGGCGCAAACAATTCACCTTGCCGAGGCGCGTGCACTCACGAGCAGCATCGAAGAACGACGCCCAGTGCTGTCTTTCGATCTCACCATCCAAAAGGACTAAGTCACCTTCGTCATCAGTAAATGCGGCCCGCACCGGAGATCTTGGGCGGGGAGGTGAAGGAATTTCGATGCATGGTGGTGACTGGCAAGGAGGGGTGGAAAGAGCTTCCGGCAGCAAAAAAGCAGCGGTGTCAATAGAAGGCGTCGTATGGATAGTCGGCTCGAGAGGAAAAGGCGGCAGGGTATCACTCGGCTCCAGGAGGCACTCAGTCTCAGGGGCTGCCGGAGGCATAACATCAGTCGGCGTCTCAGCCCCTGCCACGTCAGCCGGGCTTCCACCAGCAACCATAGAAGGCCTCAAGACCGGTTCCTCATGAAGAACTTCTTCAACAGGATCCCTGCAAGAAATAGCGATCAGGACACGATCCAGAGGGGAGCAAGGAAGGGGAGACAAGGGAATCCAACCTGTTGGACCTTGTTATCCTGCACTTCAAACCCCTCCGGGTGGGAGGACTATCACCAGGAACATCAGTCGGCATCTGGCGGCGTGCTCTCGGTGGCAGTACGGGCCTGAGGCTCGGAAATTTCATGTATCGAAGATTGGCTTGAAGAGGAAGAAGTCGGGGGAGGAGGCTGCATAGCTGCGGTGTCTCTAATCTTTGGGCCACCAGTCGGGCGTACATTGCTCGCCGACTGCTTCCTCTTAGCTTCACGGACAATTGGTTTTTTCCCTTTCCCGACGGGATCATCACCAGGACCACCTATTTTGCTCCGCTTTGCGGCTGGTGCTGCAGAGGACGCACGGTCAGGAAAGGTCCGCTTGTCACTCTTATGGACAGGGAATTCGGGGAGCGGCGCGTCAGAGAAGAAGGCTTCTCGATCCTTCAAGTCCGAAGAACGAAGAACACATATTCAGATCAAAATCCTGGTGAAGAGCAAAAAAGATTCAGCATAGAGATACCATGGAAACCTCTTACCGAAGGAGCAGGATGTAGTTTTGTAAAAGGCCTCGGGTTTCGAGGAACGACAATCTTCTCATTTGGGGCGAAGAAATCGGCGACGCTTGAAGAAGAACGCCCGCGGAAGAAATATCATCGAAACCTCCGCGTCGGGTCATTCGGCCTTCATACTCATGCCGGGATGAACTTCGGTCCTTGAAATTTGGATTCGTGGTCTGAAGTTAGCAACAACGGCCATGCCGATAAGCCCGTTCCCTTCAAGTCGGCAATCAGCCCGGAGATCAGCCACCTGGTTCATTTCGTTGTCTTTGGGAAGCGATATCCAGTCGGGAGAAGGCTTGGGTGGAGTCCCAGTGAAGGCAGGCAATGGAGGGTCAGGATTGGCGCAATAAAACCACTCTTGGTGCCAACCCTTATTAGAAGTTTTAAAGGGAATGTGAAGATAAGATTTTTTCATACCCTCCCTCAGCTGAAACCCGGCACCGCCAACCGTTTTGGGAGAATTCTTGCTGGGGAAGGGCTTGAGGAGGAAAAGATGGCGAAAAAGATCAAAATGAGGCGAACGCCAAGATAGGTTTCACAGAGATTAACAAAAGCAACAATTTGAAGAATGGAGTTAGGGTTAAGATGAGTTAACTCGATTCCATAAAACTCGAACGCCCTGAAGAAAGGGGATCTTGGGAAGGCCAAGCCCAGCTAAAAAATGATTCAAAGGCGACCACCTCTTGAAAGACGAGGAGTAGAGGCGAATTCACTGCTTGCGGGCGGCGGCAAGCATCACCAAAGGTGGAAAAACACCAATGCCGACCAAATCCTCCAGTCGCTCCTCCGTCATCACCGAAGTAGCCCAATCTTTGGTCGAGGCGGATGGGGAGCGGTTGCGGGAGAAGAAGGCGACATTCTTGAATAAAGAATCCTCGCGATCGCGCGAAAACTAGGGTAACGAGAAAAGTTAGCCCTAGCAGCGGAGGTCGCGAAGGAGAAGAAAGTTGGAGAACAAAGGGGCAAGTAGCAACGGTATAAAGCCACTCTATTTGCTCCGTATTGATAAGGAAGCGGCGCCGATTCTCGCCCCGAGCGGGAAATCGCATCACCCTTCCCAAAACCCTGAAACCGCCCTAGGGAGTATTTCGGGATGGGCTGGCAAGTACGCATGACGTACGTAACTGCCGATGGCCCAAAAGAATCAAGTTAACAAGTGGTATGCCCCAAGATGGGCCCTAAAGCCAGAAATCCGTAATGCACGGAATAGATGGGTACCACCCAGAAACAACATCCTCTTATGGTATGCCTCATGTCAGGCCAAAAGCTGATAGCGTTTACAGAACGAAATCAGGTGCCGTAAAGATGATTTTCGAAACATACAAGAAATCAGTCGGCCTGGTAATCCGGGACAAAGACAGCTCAAAACAAAGAGAATTCGGCGAGTTCTTCGTGACCTCTTTTGCCCAACGACAAGCACTCGGCTAAAAGTACTCGGGAAGGCTTAACGGCTGGAAGGCATTCGATCATGAAGCACTGGACTCTTGTGGGATATGTATGTCCGGGGCCCACCGATCCTCAAGGCTCGGCCAGGCGAACTTGGATCATGTCATTGGATAAAACGAAGGTTACTTGGGCCAAGCAAAGCGTGAAGAATCGGGATAGGCCTTAGTTAAAGAAACCGAGTCGTATTGGGTAGGGATGATTGTAATCCAAACCGATCACGGGCTCGGGATAGAAACCCCTACTTCGTATCCAAGTAGGGCTCAATATTGTAACCGCCCTTCTCTATTATATAAAGGGAGGGGACGGGACATCTCAAAGGGAGAACAGAACAAGATAGAACATCTCATCAGCAATCAGCTAGCCACATATAATTCCAGAGCACAGGACTAGGGTATTATCTCCACCGTGAGAGCCCGAACCTGTATACATCGGGTGTTCTTGTGCTACCATCGAGTTTGGGTCCAGCGCGTAGCCCCCTTTTCATTATTGTCGGTAACAAACCTCGACAAGTGGCTTAGAGCATCTCCTTCTACTATATTTCCTTATATAGTGAAGGCAACCCTAACCCTAACACTTAGACACACTTATGGATACCATCCATATTTACATGAGCTAACCCAAAACCCAACACTCTTAACGGGTTTTTCACTTAAACAAGCACGCTTTTCAAAACGTCCATTAGATTGACGCTAAATCCCCTCTGTGATCTCAAATTTGTGTCCAACTCTACTTTGGCGTGACCTAAACCATTTAGGCCACTGTTGCGGTTTTCCAAATAGTCTCGACCGCCAGGTATTGGAGAAACTACCAATTTTTCTCAATGACCAGTCTTACTTCTCCTCGAAGCATCGCCCATACTTTGTCGCTTTCCATGTGTCCTCAATGACTTGCTGCCAAACCTCTCACGCGCTCAAACTCCCTGAACTGTCGTCGCTTGCAAACAAGCCTAAGTCACTTGGCGAGCCACGTGTCCTTAACTGCTTCACCATGGCGACACCAGCTTCCTTGACCGTTCTGGACCTTGACTACTCCCTGAGCCTAGTCTCGGTCCATGCCATTGCCCGCCATGTCCATCACCAGTGCTTCATGCTTAGCTTACTTGTCTTCTCGGCTTGCAACCACTTCTTGGTCTCAATCATCTTCCGACGTTCATTGACCATTCTAGACCTCAACTCTCCTAGCCTAGTCCTGGTCTCCTCTACCTCACCATGACTTAGCTCCAAAGTGCTACAACAAATATAGATAAGAAACACATCACATAGCACTATCCGCAAAATATGTAATTAACAATTACATCATCAAAGCTCAATGCACAAAACGCTAGAAAGTTGGTACTACCATCAACTAGGGGCTAGTAGTGCCACAAGTCCAGTACTACCACTCCCTAGTAGCCGGTAGTGCCGATTACCCTAAAACCCAATAGTGACCTTCTCTAAAAAAATAACTACTACCCTTTGGTCTGGTAGTGCCGCTCCCCCGGCACTACCACTCCTAGCATGTCTGTAGTGCCGTTGTGCTAAAACCTAGGGGAACAACTCTCTGTCAAAAGGCTACCGCACTCACGGCCGGTAGCACCGTGTGGTCGACACTACCGCCACTACAAGGCTGGTAGTGCCGCCTAAAATTGACAGCACCTCAATTTCTTCAAATTTAAAATAGAATTAAAAAACTCACTTGAGCACCACATGCTCAAACACTATCAATAACTCATCACAAACATAAATAAACCTCCACATAGTCTTTCAATTTAAATAACCTTAAGCATGGTGTGCATTTTTTTTCTTATGATACACCATGTATGCTAATGTATATCAAAGTTAGGCAGAATTTGATATGTACCGATCCCAAAGATGGCACTTTGAAAAATGCCACTCCAAAACTTGGTTCTTTATTTCTTTGCCACTCTTGGACATTTTTACCCTCCCTCCTTCCCTTTTCCTCCTGGCCGGCCACGCCTCTACTTCTCTGGTGAGTTCTAACCACACTGTCTTCTCTGCCACAAGTCATGACAACCAAGGCACTGTGGCTGACCGCTCCTCCGCCATGTGCTTACTACTCCCTCCCTTCTTCCTTCCGACCTTGTGACAAGGCGAGCTTGGGATTGACAGTGGCGAGCCGGATACGTGATGGTGGCCTCGAATCTAGTGCACGGTGGAGCTGAAAGGCGTTGGGTGGTTAGCGGTGGTGCCTTGGTGGTGTGGCTCACAGTAGCAGTTAGGAGGAGGTAGCGCAGATTGAGCTTGCCAGAGAAGTGGAGGTATGATTGGCTTAGAGCAAGAACGGACGAGGGAGGGCAAAAAAATGTCTAAAAGTGGCAAAAATCCAAATAAAGTTTTTGCGTAGCAAACTTTCAATTTCATGTTTTGGAGTGGTATTTTTTAAAGCGTTATCTTTTGGAGTGACATATATCCAATTTTGTCTCAAAACTATATATAGAACTGAAAGTTTTCAACTTGATGCGGATTTGGGTAAGAGTTTTATCTAAATTTTGTCATCTGTTGATTTAAAATGTAGAACTTCTAGTTTTGTATTAAGTAGGCAGGACTCTTCGAAATTTAGTAGCGACACCTGTTGATCTAAGTTAGGTGAAACTTCCGACGTACAGTTCGGCGGTTTGAGCAATTTATTTAGACAAATAGTCTTGAGTTTTCCTTTCGTTTGATCAAAATGTGTTCACGTATGCTGATGTCAATTTAGAATAAACATTATTCAACTCATTGACACCATTGCCTCAAAGTAGACCTGAGCAAAATCCGGGTAACTCAGTTGGTCAAGCCCAGTTTTTACTTTGCGACACATTTTGTGATGGCCATTGGAAATTTTGGTCAGGCTCGTCTAAATCAAGCATGGCAAAGTTTGGCTCTCAACCAGGTATGCCTAGACCACTCAGGCCAACTATTCCAACTCCATGGAAAGAAAGCAATTTCATAGTGACAGTATGAATTTGATCGAAGCGTAAGGGATACAGTTTGACGAAGTGTGAGAGGCTTTATCAAGGTCTTGGAAAAAAGAAAAATCTAAGACAAGAGTGTAGTAAAGTAAGCCTGCGAGAGCCGCTTAAATAGAGGGGAGCTTAGCCGCTTAAGCCCAGCCACACCTCGCTGGTCTTCTCCCACCTCACTTCCACAGCCAGCTCCGGCGGCCTTACTCCGGCCGGGCCGTAGCACTCAGGGTACTTTAGCCAACTCACCAGTACTACTCGGTCAAGTGTATATAACGGGGAGGGGGGGTGGGGGGTGTCGAGGATGGAAGCAGAGGACTACTCGCTCGCCGGGTGCTCCTTCTCCCTCATGTGCCAAGAGGACAGCACCGACCTCGATGACGGCTTCACCAACAGCGATGAGGGAGAGGTGCTCTTGCTGTACAATGCCGGCGAGGACGACGTCGACGATGACCACGAGGATGAGTACATGGACCACCTGGTGTCCAAGGAGAGCAGCTTCTGCTGCTCGTCGTCGTGCTTCTCCGACGCAGCCGCCGATTCGCCGCCGTCGATGGCCTCCGAGGACTGGTTCCAGCACGCGCGTGGCGACACCGTCAAGTGGATCCTTGAGGTGACCGACCGAACAGACGCATTTATCCATCTATATCCATTTGCTTTTGGTTTCTTGATGCAACATAGCCACTAATTGAGCTTGCTTTTGATCTCTTACCGGCTCGCCGCCATTGCAGACTCGGGGGTACTTCGGGTTCTGCCACCGCACGGCGTACCTGGCGATCGCCTACTTCGACCGCTTCTGTCTCCGGCGATGCATCGACGTACGTAACAATCGGCATCCTTAAATCTCGTCTCCGATATCTAGATAGATAGCTTCCTCCTCTGTTTCTTGAACGGCGCGGCCATTGATTGACGTGCGAGCGTGCGTGCAGAGGTCGATGATGCCGTGGGCGACGCGGCTCCTGGCCGTGGCGTGCGTGTCGCTGGCGGCGAAGATGGAGGAGTACCGCGCGCCGGCGCTGTCGGAGTTCCGCGCCGATGACGACTTCGAGTTCAGCTGCGTCTCCATCCGCCGCATGGAGCTGCTCGTGCTCTCCACGCTCGGGTGGCGCATGGGCGCAGTGACACCCTTCGACTACCTTCCCTGCCTCTCCTCCAGGCTCCGCCGGGGCAGCGGCTGCGGCGGCGCCCTAGTCGCCGTCAAGGCCGCCACACTCATCTTCTCCACCGCCGAAGGTTAGTTAATCAGTTTCTTGACAACTACGTCGATCCATTGATGCTTTCGATGCCTTCTTGGATGTCTGATTCGATCCGTGCTCTGTTCTCGCAGCGGTCAGCGTGGTCGACTACCGGCCGTCCACCGTGGCCGCTGCCGCCGTCTTGGCGGCAACCGACGGCACGCTGACGAAAGAGACATTGGAATCTAAGATGAGCAATCTCTCTCCGTCTTGCCTCCTCGAGAAGGTCACGTCACTGTCCAGCACTTGCTCATCCGATACAGTTTCAGACGCGTCACGATGGATCAAACATTCTTTGTCTAACACGATCTTACTCGTTTGGTGATTGATGCTGTGTGACTGTGATCAGGAGGATGTATACGCCTGCTACAGCTCGATGCTGGGCGAGTCATCGTCGACGGCGACGAACAAGACGGCCAAGAGGTCGTCGTGCTCCGACTTGATCGACGCCGCTAGTACATACCTCTCCGTCGACGCCACCTCCTTCGCAGCCGCCAGCAATACCATTAAGAGGATGAGGCTGGAGCTGCCGAGCATCCACCGATGAGAAGCACGCCCGGACACGCATGTTTTTTGTTAGTTGTCTTGGGCAGCTCGTTTTCTTCACCATTTTTAACCTTTATTTATTTCCTGGTTTGGTTCCTGTGTGAGACTGAGGACAAAACACCAAAAAAAAACCCCCAAAAAAGAAGAAAAGTGATCAAGCAAGTGGTGAGATTGAGCCTGAGCTTTCCTAAGGAGAGGAGAGCTCAACTCGATCTCAAGTGTGCGTGTGCGTCTGTGTGTGTGTGCCCATAAAGCAACATCGATCCGCAGCAAAGTTGGCAACTTCCTGCAAAGTTGCACGTTGCATTCCACGTTTCCACCTCCCGGGAGGTTGTAGAATACTGCTGCTACTCGCAAGCTGATAAATCTCTCTCCAGAGGTGGTGCTGTTGCTGCTGCAACTTGCAAGTACGATGGTCCATTGGCCTTAATTCTGATTTGATCAAAAGCTTCCCCTTTCCTGCTGAAGACGAAAGTATGTGATTGAGTGGGTGAGTGGTGGCTCCTGCACTGCGCTGCACTTGCATCATCGCATGTGATCCTGTTCTTGCTGCTAGCCGCTACTACTACTCCTCTGCTTTGTAACTTGTAAGCTGTAATGTAACTTGTAAGCTGTAACCTTACGTAGTGACATGTTCTTGTGAGGGATGCACGGGATGATCAGACTTCTCCAGATTGCAACTATTCTGTGCGTGTAATGTGATGCGGCAGTCTTTCTCTCTCTCTCTCTCTCTCTCTCTGGGGCCTTGGAATCAAATCGATCGTGCTGCAGGGACTGCAGGGAGTGCGCATGCCGCCATTGCCGTCCGTCCAGCTGAGGAGGACCAGCTCCTTCCTGTGGATGGCAGGAAGAATCCAAGGCGACTTTTCCCTCTGATCCTCCACGTTTCTCCCCTCTAGCCTCTGCCTCTTCTCCTTGATCCTACTGCTGCCACTGTTGTTTTCACACACGCGGCCCGATGCGTGGTCAGTCAGTGCTGCTGCTTCTACCGAGTCGCAACCTTTAATGGAACAGGGGAATGCCAACGCTTTCACCTGTACTGACTTTCGGCACCCATGGGGACCCGGGGGGGACTGTTAGGTTATACCCGATTGAGATGTGCATTTGTTGCGTGTGATCTGACGGCCAAGAACCGGTTCAACTAGTGGGTGCCTCAAGAGAGGGAAACTTGAAGCCGAAGTCAGAGTGAGACGTGCCGGTTGATAAGATGGTTGACAACTGTACGCTGATTCATTTCTTGATACGATGGTTAAAATTCGGGGTTCTGATAGTTCGGCTGATTGAGTCGACTATCTTAGCCCTGAATTGATAGTTGAAGTATTAGACAAGTCAAAAGAGATAAAGAGAGATTTTGCTATTTTGTGTGTTGCCTGACTTTTTTTGGGGTTAAATCTAAGCTGATTCTCCTGGCAGTAGGATTAGCTTTGAGGTTTATGTCTCTTGACTCTAATTTTTATTCCGATAGCTTAAAAATATGACCTATACTAACGAAGAAAATCAGTTAGCGTATAGTACATAGATAATTCGAGGATTGGCTAGGCAATGATCCGATCAACCTAGTGGACTGTCCTAACACTTGTTTCGACAAAAGCAACCTCTTCTCACTCAAATATACAAAAAATAGCTCCATATCCCAGCACAGCAGATTCAAAAGACCCTACGACGACGACAGGTTCAAAATGCAACATGTGTCATCTATTGTAGTCCTAGACCACATTATGTGTGTGCATACGGGAAACATACAACAAACGCATACCGTAGCTGGTGGTCTGTTGTGCTCTCCTATCGCAGTAGTTGACCTGCTACGTAGCATACAGTGGTAGGGGGGCGCGTTAGGCCACCTGTTGTGGTATGTGAGTGCAGTACATGGTCTAATAATACATGTTTCTCGTACGCCACACACGTATGGCACTGCATTAGATGAGGCATGTCGTCTAATGTTCTTTATGTGGTCATCTAAATTGGAAGGGTACGAATTCTAAGAGGGGACTTCCTTTGCAAATCTGAGCAAGATGGGGCTATATATGCTAAAACAAGGGGCAAACCGTGCGTTTGCTTTGCATATACACGGTGCACAAGAAATGAGACCTGTAAAGAGATTTTTTTATTATTTACTTTATTAAATTTATTTTTTATGATGGCCCCTCATCCAACTTGTTTAAGTCCAATCTTTCTCCCACATGGTGGTGGCAAAACAACACTAACACATCAGTTATAATAGTGTGATCAAATCATGCCACTCCACCACCCGTGTTGAGCCAGTGTTTCCACCACCCCGGTGTGCTAGTGTTGCTTACCCACGCTCACGGCCAATAACATAGCCAAAAATGTCATTTTTAATGTCAGCTAGATTTATCCTATGGCGTGGTAACGTTGACTTACCACATATTTTCCCATGCCAAGGAAAAACCAAAACCAAATCACCTCTTAGTGTTGCTTAGTGCTCAGGTGCATCCTACTGGGTAGTCCTAAACTTCAGTAGTTCTATGGCCACTACATGATGGAATTTAGGCTATAGTAAGACAAGTTAAGGTTCCCACAGCAATGAGGGCTTTCAAATCCATGGTTGTGGCGTGACAAAAAAAATGTTATATTTGGCGTGTCAGATCTCAAACTTATACTAAAATAAAATAAATTATATTTATATTTTTAGTCTAAAATGTAAACAAGATGATCTACCTAAAACTCTTAATGACAAAGGGTAGAAATTGCCCACCAACACCACAGATGGTGATTTTGAAAAAATACCCCTTAGGAATAAGCTAGACAAAGGGTATTAATAAAAATAAATTAAAAAAGAAGTTAAATAATAAAAATTGTCGTCTGCGAAGACAGGGAGCGGAAAGGTGGCATCTGTAGAACATCGATTGTTAGGTGCACTTGTGTCCTCTTGGTAATCATATTCTTGCATGCTGTCATGTAAAAGAATATACACTTTAGTTTTGTGCTTGCATTATAACCGGACAGACAATGTGTCATGCACCTTAAAATAGGTAGTCAAAGTACAAAAATAGCGAAGCACTGTGGTTTTTCTGGAGTATATGGAAGTTGGTAAGTACACACACTTAGTTGTAAATAATTACAGGCATTGACATTTGGGGGCAGATTATGTTAGGTCAATAATTGGCAATAGATTAGCAACGGAGGTTGTGACTTTTGACCAGTCTTTGCTGGGTTTTATTTTCCCTGTCTTCTAGCCCAGTGGAGCAGAGCACAGACGAAGATTGGATGGACAGTGCAAACAAATAGAGAAAGTGAAGTGTAGGATAACGAAAGACTTGTCAGAGCATGCCCATTGGTTGTGGCAAGGCTCCACAAGTCTTGTGCATTGATTTGTGGGCACCATATACTTTGAATTGTATGCGATATATCATCCCCCATTTTGGTTCATTTCATCCTCACACCATAGCCCCCACCCAGAATGAGATGTATATGTTCCTAGGAGATACGAGGTACATAAATCCACCCCATGGAATTAGATTTGATTCAGTCGATCGTTTGAGCTCTAATATTTCTTGAGAGTAGTTATAGAATTTCAAGATAAGAAAAATCCATTTACTTGAACTTAGGCTTCAACCTTGGACAAGAGATGAACAATCAAGAACGTAAGTTGAGATTTTTCAAAAAAGAAATTCAAGAATCAAGAGGGATATGGGAGCATGCTAACTCCAATCGATCACATTCTCAAAACGTCAGTACTTTCCCTTGCAAGAAAACATGCTGTCATAATTTGTAAGAGATGTGTTTACCATTCTTAATTAGGAGGTACCAAGCCATCTATTGAGTTGGTATCAAGAGTATAAGAGTAATTTAGTGGAAAGGTTCTGGTAACTCTTAATAATGGTAAAAACTCTCTATTTGTAAACGCCCATGACTAAGAGATGCAAGTTCTCAGATTTTTCATAATTATGTGTTCCTCCTCCCTCCTTCGGTTCCTGTTTTCTACTCACCATAGTTCAAGCTGAGACAGAATCAACATTTGTGCCTATTGTTTATAGCCAATGTTGCCAGGATCGGGATCCTAGGAAGAAGTAAGATTACTCTTGTGTTGACATGATCAGAACCGTCAGATCATGGTAGCATTTCACCTCAAATAATTTAGTTATAAGGATTATAAGATCTAGACAATTATCTTATTAGTTCTACCTAATTTAAATCGACCGTACTGATCTCAAGATTTACAGTGTTGTTTAAATTGTAACATGGGTGGTGCTTATTCTTCAAAAAGTTCGCTAACTTCCCTTTTAAAAAAAAGTTAGCTAACTTCCCTTTTAAAAAAAAGTTAGCTAACTCTTTCCATCTAATTAATTCAGTTTACTAGTTTGCTTACAAACAGAAAAGATAAATGAGCTTAGATTATCTTTTCATTCATCTCTAAGATCAGATTAAGGGCCTGTTTGTTTCAGCTTTGGATTCTCTAAAAGCTGATTCTGGATTGTGGTTGTAGAGAAGCTGATTCTCCAAAAGCTGGAATCCAAAAGCACATATAAAGTGGATTGTGGATTCTAGTGTATATGGGTGGATTGGATTGTGAGAATCAAATTCTAGAATCAGGCTGTTTGTTTCTGATTCTACTTTTGGGGTCAGAATCCAGAATCAAAAGCTGAAACAAACAGGGCCTAAAGCCCTAAGGCTGGCCCTCTCCTCTGGCTTTACCAACCCAGTTGTGTGCAGTCACGCAGGTGTTTACCTACTTACCTTACCTGGCCCTGCCTGCCTTTTACAGCTGGTAAAAAAGGGTCCTTTTCGTTCTCCCCTGCACTGCACGGCTGCAATGGAAAATGCTCAATCGAGTGAGCCACTTTCACTTTCTACGGTGCCCTGACACGAATGACCAATATCTCTCTCTCACACACACAAACCTATGGCAGGTTTACTAACTTGTTTCCACTTCGATGTTGCCTGATCCAAAGTAAAAGATCGAGCGATTAGAGAGGGTGAATGATCTCAAATAAAAAAAATATAACACAAAACAATTCAAACAAATCCTCAAAGAAAGCCAATAAAATAAGCAATCTGTTCTATATGGGCAGTACTACCGTAGGAAGATCGGTGACATTGCCCATACAGAAGGAAAAATGATTTGTATTTCTGGAAAGGGGTTTACAAAAGCCTCACACACAAGTGGGCAAAACTCAAAGGACTACAAAACCTTAAAAACCTTCAAGAGGGAGAAGCCTACCACTATTTATACTACTCTTGGACCACTTACCACCCTTAGATGAGTCCCTCAACCTTATGGCACTCCATCAATGGTTAGGATTGACTCGCTCACATAGTCATGCAAAAGCTAACCCAAAACCTACCAAACAAACCAGGTTTTCTTGCACGATTTTTAAAGCATGCTAACTAGACCCGCTATCCTATCAACTAGACCGCGATTCAACGGCCCTCCTTGATCCACGTAGCATCTAGCTAGCATCTTTTCTTTTTTTGTCTTCTAAGCTTGCACCGACTCTATCTCTGATCATCTCCTCGATCGTTTGGACCTCCGACGCTCCTTGCCTAGTCCCGGTCATCCTCCGCCTCACCATAATCAAACCACGGCGTTCTGCAACCATCAAAGATAAGAAAAATACCCATCACATAGCAATGTCCAAAAAGGTATGCAATTAAACTTTCAAAATCATAATTTTTGGAACATTCACGCTCATCAGAGCCGGTGCTACTGCCCCCTGGCTGGTAGCACCGTCCTTCAATCCTAAACCAAAACATCCCTCTTTGAAATTTTCACACCGGGCACTTAGGCCGATGCTACCGTTTGACCGATAGCACTGGGTTGCCATGGCCGGTTGCACCGGCTTGCCTGATCCCCTAAAAACACCCTCTCGGGATTTTTCACATCGCTCTGGGGTTTGGTGCTACTGGCTGAGCGGTAGCACCACGGTACCATGACCGGTAGCACTGGGAAAAACAGACAGAGCTCAAATTACTTTCAATTAAAAATCCAATTCAAATCAAATTCAACCCAAAGCATACCATTCTTAAATTTAGTCAAATACTAATCACCAACATGGGTAGACTTCCACATGGTCTTTCAATCTCTCTCTTGATGAGTATATTGACAAACAACATAAAAGGCATACAATTTGAGTTTGAAAAAGAAGAGAATGAAACAATTTAGGATGAAAAGCCAAACTTTAGTCCAAAGAAAAGAAAAATAAAGACATGACCAAGTTGACAAGAAGAATTTTAGAGCAAAAACCAAGAAAGAACAAGTTTTTCCCAAAAGCTCTAAAAGACCAATAAAAGCTCATAAGAACTCAAATATGCTTATGATTCGAGATAGTTATCACGTTTTCAACAAAATCATAAGATCCAAAATGCAACTCCATTTTTTATCTTTTAATAATGCCTTTTCTACAATTCCTCCCCCTTTTGGCAATCAAGAAAGTATTTTCTCCCCCTTTATATATGTATGCGTGGAATGCATCCTAAAAGAGTTTTGAAAATTATCTAAGTGACTATAATGACAAGATATGACACCAAACTAGTCAATTTCATATTAAACTAAACTTAAAACATGTCCAAGTGCAATTAACCAATTTAGCTAGCAAGCTTAGTTTTGAATATGACATTTTGAGCAAGATTTAATAAGTGCAACACTCAACATTAGTTTCGAAAACTAGATATAAGGCCACTCAAAGGATCAAATGGAAAACCTAGAGTTCAACCTACTCAACAGTTTGGGGAATCTAGAAGTGCATACAAGGTCCTTCGAGTTCATTTTTTCATTTAATGTAAATTTTTCTTTAATATCTTAAAAGACATAGCGGGGTGCAAATGTTTGACATTATTTCCATTCTTTACCCATATATTTTTTGTATTTTTCAAATGTAATTGACTCAAACCATTGTCGACCATGTCAAGAAAAACTCTTAAGAGAATGGTCTTGGTCATACACGATGCATTCCAAGTTCATCCTAAGCTCGATGAGAAGCAATCTTGTGAATGTAAAGTGTTGAGATCAATTTGCTCACAAAGAGTCAATCTTTCTTATTTTCATTTAACACATGAGTGTGTGAAGAACTCAAGTATGGATCAAACTAGTTTCACCCAAGTTGCTATAGGGACTCTAGAGAACTCTAAAATTTCACAAATAATGGTAAATACCCCTAGAGAAGAAACTCAACAAGTAAAATAAATATGTTTCATTTAGTTTTTTTAAAGCTCATTTTCAATTTTTAGCAAGTTTAGTAAGATAAATGAACTTGGACATATCTAGGTTAGTGATTTTCTTCATATGATGTAGCATAGCATATAGCATGACAAATTGACCATTTGCATAATAGACAAAACTCATAAAGTAGAAAACAAAGTCTAATATGCGAGTCAATTTTAAGCACAAATCTGGTTTAAGTTGAGTTATTAGCAAAATTAAGCTCAAAAAAGATTTGAATGAATTCAAATAAAACCAGAAATGCAGAATGAGAGAAGAAGTTAAGAAACTGTGAACTGGGTAACTATAGAGTATAAAAAAATAGTAGAGAATACTACGACTCAAACTCGCTCTCATCTTCCTCAATGACTGACATAGGGAAGCTAACTTTAAATCTCAAGCTAAGGAGTGCACACAGACCCTATCTACCTAGGGGGCCCAACACCTACTAGACTTATAAGACTGTGAGAGAACTCGACTTAGAGAGAAGAGAGAACAGCTAATTATGCATGATAGCAACCTAAAGCATAAGGTGAGAGATCCATATGAATCATGTTATAAGTCTAAGTGAAGTGAACTCAAAATAGGAAAATAAGCCCATAAATACCCAGAAGAAGCAAAAGAAAAGAAATGCTGAAAGAAAGTATATAATACATAATATACAGATCAGCTCCTCATCACAATAAGCTGTAAGGGCTCACGACTCCAAGCTCACTCATCAAGGCAACAAATCTGGAGCTATCCAAAGGTTTGATGAAGATATCGTCTATTTGGTAGTCACTCTCTATAAACTAAAGCGCGATATCCCCCTTCTCCATATGGTCTCTAAGGAAGTGATATCTAACATCAATATGCTTGGTTCGGGAATGCTACATTGGGTTCTTAGCAATGCAAATAGTAGAAATATTATCACAGAAAAGTGAAACACTCTTTATCCCTAACCCATAGTCACGTAGAGTCGATCGCATGCAAAGCACCTGACTACATCAACTCACTATAGCAACATACTTGACCTTTGCGGTGGACTGTGCAACTCCAGACTGTTTTCTAGATGACCAAGAAACAAGAGAAGTGCCAATTAATTGGCAAGTGCCAGAAGTGCTCTTTCTATCTATCCTACAGTCAGTAAAGTCTACATCAGAAAAGGCTCGAAGGGACAGACAAGAAGAGGAAGAGTACCAAATACTATAATCAGTGGTAGCACAAAGGTACCTGAAGATATGATTCACTGTTTGGTGATGAGAGGCACGAGGAGAACCCTGAAATCAAGTGCACAGACACACAGCGAAATGTATGTCTGGCCTCGAATGGGTGGACTGAACCCTTCAGCGGTGAAACCTTAGCGGGTCAAGTCGGGTTAAATTATTACATTGGAAAAGCCTTGTCATGATCGCTCTACTGACACACCAAAAGAAGTGTGTTAATTGCATGGCACCAAGGGTTGATCATGTCGTGTGCGTAAAGTGTACAAACTCTGCAGAGTAAATAAACTATTCGAATAGCCGTGCTCACGGTCAAGAGCGGGCAAAGAATGCTTTCATACTGGTAGACTTGTTTTTTTTTTAATTTTGAAAACTATGGATTTGGGAAATTCGGGAGTGGTTTGAACTCTCGGATGGAATTTGGGTGGTTGGAACCTGTTTTAAAACTTGACGGATGGAGTCAATGAATGGTTTATCTCAATCTTTTAAATTGTGCGGATAGAGTCTGTGTACTAAGTGATGGTGGTAGAACCATCGCTACAAATATTAATAAGTTTACATGTTACAAATAATTGACAAAAATTGCTTTACAAAATTATACATGTATTGTTCAATAAAATTTGCTTTGTGCAAAATGAACCATATTAAGCTTCTCTTTGGAAAGCCCTGCATGATCATATTTCCCAGACTTGCGGAGTACGTTTGTACTCACGTGCTACAATTCAACTTCTTCAGAACAATTTGAGGACGCCGCTGAGGAGGGTGAGTTCTTCGCTTGTGGCTTCGAGGAGGGCGAGCCTGAAGAGTAGGTGTGCGTTCCCGGTCGTTTGCCTGTGGCGAATGAGTTGGGCTTTTTATTTGTTGTCTTCCGCTGTGTGGTGTTGCAGGCCTTCTGACCTGCGGTTGTAATAAGTGATCATGTGATTAGTACTTCAGTTTATTATCGTTTAATATAATGTTCTGGTTATGTATATCACTGCTTCACTGTGTGTACTAGCAACTGATCAGGGACTGGTACGGTTATACACAGGAGATTCCGGATGGTAAATCTGGGGTCTCACAGTCATCCTTCACCTCACCATGATCAACCACAGCGTCCTGCAACCATCAAAGACAAGAAAAATAACCATCACATAGTAATGTCCAAAAAGATATGCAATTAAACTTCCAAAATCATAATTTTTGGAATATTCATGCTCATCAAGGCTGGTGCTACCACCCCCTGGCCGGTAGCACCCTAAACCAAAACATCCCTCTCTGTAATTTTCTCACCGGGCACTTGGGCTAGTGTTACCGCTCGGCCGGTAGCATCGAGCTGCCATAGCCAGTAGCATCGGTTTGCTTAATCCCCTAAAAACACCCTCTCGGAATTTTCCACACCGCTCTGGGGTCTGGTGCTACTATGGGTGGGCATTCGGTTTTTTCGGTTTAATCGGTTCGGTTTTTTCGGTTTTTGAAAACTGGGAACCGAATTTTTCGGACAAAAATAAAAAACTGAACCAAATTAACCGAATTATTTTGGTTCAGTTAATTCGGTTTTTCAGTTAACCGAAATATGAATAACACTAGGTAGATTAGATTTAGTCCTTCTCATATTGCAACACAGAGTAGGGATAAATTCACACAATATTCATATGTCATTACAATATAAGCATAATAGAACATATGAATATACTAAACATATGCAAAAATGTATTATAACATGAGAATTATTTAGTGGCTTTAGGAAGAATATTATAAAAGTGGTATTGTATATGGGCTATTCGGTTATTCAGTTATTTCGGTTTTTGAAAGCGAAAAACCAAATCGAACACCGAAAACTGAATTTTACCAAAACAAAAACTGAACCGAAAACCAAAAACCAAAATAATCGATTAATTCGGTTCGGTTCAATTCAATAATTTGGTTTCGGTTTAAAAATGCCCACCCCTAGGTGCTACCGCTCGGCCGGTAGTACTGGGAAAAACAGACTAAGCTCAAATTGCTTTAAATTGAAAATTCAATTCAAATCAAACTCTACCCAAAGCATACCAATCTCAAATTTAGTCAAATTCTCATCACCAACATGAGTAGACCTCCACATGGTCTTTCATAAAGCTCCTAATTAATTACATATTTCCTATTTCACAGTGCCTGAAAATTTGCAAAATCATTGTCAATTCTCACATTCAGATCGGCATGGAGATTCATGCTCTGATGAGATGGTGTTTCTCCTCTCCTATTCCCAACGATAGTGGTGATGGGGGCTAGTAGATTAGGTTAAGAGTTCACCAATTCAAAGATTAGATTCATCGTGCCCCCTGGGTTAGAGGGAGGCTGGGGGCAGCGGATGTACAACAGTGGGCGACGGTCGCAGCTGGCGCCTAGGATAGAGGAGGGAGGTGGGCGACGAGAAACAGAGAGGTTAGGAGGTGGCATTAACTGCTGGAGATGAGGAAGAGGGTGCGGCCGTGACATCTCACTGAAGAGGAGGAAGAAGGTGGCGGCAACAGCGAGGAGATGAGGAGGAAGAGGAGGTTGGTGGCGGGGGAGGAGCTTGCTAGTGAGGTAGTGGGAAGTAGAGTGTAGAGAATGGTCACGATGGCTACTGTTGAGGGGTGAGGGGAATTATGGTTAGAGACGAAAGTTAGAATATTTAACAAAGTAGGAGAAAGATCTAAATGGTTGGATTAAAATTCAATGGTTTTTTTATTGGTGATTTTTCAAGTGCCTGTGAAATAGACACCCCAAAAAAAATTAATTACTACTCCTTGCTGCAATCCAAATGGGAAAAAAATATGAATGCAATAATTTCTCCTAACTCTGATTAAAAAATAGACATCGTTTATTAAGTTGATTTTGATCTGCAAATATTCTTTTGTAGGCAACATGTTTCGCTAAATGTCCTTGTAGATTGCTTGTGGGTAACGGTGTTAAGTAATTAAAGTAGCGCAATCAGACCAGAGGAGTAAAATGCAATAAGGTTTAACTATATATATTCTTAAATGAAAGAGTATGCAATACGTTCTACATAACACAACCTTAACATAATCGACTAAAGATCGATAGCATATATTATCGAACTAATCAAAGTACATAAGGTACATCCAAGTGTGGGATATGTTATTGTGTTCGTCATCAGGATTGATCATGGGAGATGCATATGGTTGTTGGATGGAACCATAATCCAGCCAGAAAAAAAAATGCAGCTGCTCGGTCACCAATGCAGTCAAAAACAATCTTGGAGACAAAGTTTGGTGAAATTTGCTGGTTCAAAGGAGCACGATGCCACCTCGAAGTGAGTGGCCACCACACTGGCCTGCTGCTGCCTGCAGGTCTGCCTGACCCTAATAAAGCACAGTTAAGAGAGACTGAGCCACAGGATTAAACAATGGAGCCTTCTCTCACAAATGCTGAAATGCCATCGAAAGCCTATATAATTTTGCTGCCATTGTCCCCTTACGAATGCATACTCTCACGTTTTGTTTCTACCTCCTGCCAAGATTAGGGGCGTATATATATGGCTACATACATGAATGTTAAATTTTGACGACACACATGTAAATAATCACGTCAGCACCATTGGTTTCATCACCTTTACTGCTCAATGATTCTATCAAAATCAGTACTGAGTAAACTTTAAAAAAGAGCACTTTTACGGTACACTACAATCAATATGAGCCATCCGTTCTTTCGAATCCAATGGATGAAATTAGTTTACATCTAGTTATACTATCACTTGTAGTATTAGTAGTAGAAATCGGAGAGGGGTAAAAGGGTAAAACACAGCATGCAAACTACGAAAATCCAAGAGCACCACAATAACAGATCAGAACCACACTAAGAATCCTCTCATCTCAGGCAGGAAAACCTTCGTCTAGTTTCATTTAATTCCTCATCTTGAGAGCGCGTAGTTGCAGGTGCTCCCCATGAAGGAGGAGACGACGCCGTCGAACGCGTCCGTAAACATTCATGCGGAATGTGACGTGCATGTCGATGACTGCGGCGACGAGGATCGGGGACATGCGCAAGTTGAGGCCCGCGCAGGTGAGCGCGACGGCGAGCACTACGCGGTCGTTGACCTCACGGCGGAGGCAGACAAGTGGCTCGCCGTTGCCACGGCAGAAGTAGAGCGCAAGCCAGGCGAGCATGGAGAGCGGGCGGTAGAGAGGGCAAAAGTCCATAATACCCTCACAAATCAATGGTCAGATCTAATTTCTACTACCGTCATATACTACCATGATAATGCACAGTAAAAATTCTCTAAAAAAACGACTAGCATTTTGATGCGAACACATGAATACATTTCTCAGCAGTAAAATAAGTAAACAAATGCGGTGGCTCTTCAAGAAATGGGCGAGGAGTGGCATTTCTTAGCTGTAAAATAAGTAAACAAATGCGGTTGCTCTTCAAGAAATGGGCGAGGAGTGGCAGTTGGAATTTTATACTGCTGCGGTCTCACTGAACTGAAAGCCTGAACTTTGATGGGTTACTTGCATCAACAGCAGGGCCAGGGTCATGGTGTGGGCCTTACAAGGAGCACCCTCTGCCTGCACTAGCTGCCAAAGGATTTGCAGTAGTAGCCTGAAGATTTCAAGCCTGCAAGTAACTCACCTGCTGCACAAAGACGAACTGCTCACTTAACTAGTCATAGACATGTCATTTTTTTACATATCTGATTCCCTTGCTAAAAGAATTATAAATTGCTCCAGTATCTTAGAAATTTCGACGAGATTTCGCCAAATATCAGGATTTTTGACCTTTTTAAACTTTTATGGCAGGATTTGACTGGATTTGGTCCAATAACTCTTAAGAAAGTCATCTTCTATGAAAATTTGTTAAAAAACCAAAATTTTAAAATATTTTAAAATTTCGGTAGAAACACTATTAGATTTTTATAAAATTATACAAGCTTGATAATGACCTTAAAAATTTATGGTACTATCTTAGTAGTGTAGGATCATACAAAAAAATTCAAAATAATTGAACTTCATTTGTTATCTTTACAAAATTAAAAATAGAATGAATATAATTGAGACAGTAACCTTGTCAAAATTTTATAAATTTGCTCGAGTATGATCATGATCCAAAATTTTTATGAGAGGTTAAGAATTGCCTCAATGCCATTCTACAAAATTTTCAAAAAAATTTAACTTTTTTGTTTACTCAATTAAATCTATGTAAGCATTGAACTTCATTTGTTATATTTCAAAAATCAAAAAGAGAAAGAACATAAATGGTATAGTGCTTTGTAAGAATTTTATAAATTTATTGGAGTGTGATTATGATTCAAAATTTTTATGAGATCTTAAGCATTTCCTTAGAACCCTTTTGTAAAATTTTCAAAAATTCTAAACCTTTTATAAAAAGGAAATCTAACATCTTATAACATATATACTTTAAAACTACATAAGATTAGAAAATGAATACAATTTCACAAATAAACACTAATATCAGTAGGACTGGCTTAAACAAATTTATGTATTGATCATGAGGCTTTTATCAAGATGTAGCACTGTCAGAAATTTTAAAATTCTTGAAGCTTAATCATCATCTAACAATTTTATATAAACATTAATGATATATCAGGACCATCGAAAAAACTTTTCAAAATTTTCTAACATGGTTTGGACCAATTTTTATTTTGTTCAAGTTTGACGGTAAGGCTTTTAACAGATAGTAGCACTGCCCGAATTTTTAAAAATTAATGAAGTTTGATCATCACCTGAAAAAATTATGAGAATATTAGAACTACGTCAGAAGTATGCAAATTTTTTAAAAGATTTATAACCTCGTTTGTTCTATTTTTCATTCAATTCAAATTTGCTGGTCAATATTTTATCAAGACAGAAGCAATCTTTGAATTTTTAAAAATTCTTCATATTTGATAATAATCTGAAAGTTTTATAAGAACATCACTGATGT
Source organism: Guadua angustifolia (assembly GCA_036346375.1). Lineage (NCBI taxonomy): Eukaryota > Viridiplantae > Streptophyta > Magnoliopsida > Poales > Poaceae > Guadua > Guadua angustifolia. The sequence goes on along the minus strand of CM070504.1, from coordinate 54,443,495 downwards.
GTCAAGAATCTCAAAAAAATTTCAAAATTTTTCAACATCATTTGTGCTATTTTTCGCTCGGTGCAAATTCACGAAATCTCGCAAATCTCACCAAGATTTCGGGAATTTTGGCCAAAATTTTGTTTTTCCCGGTAGAAACAAAACCGGATTTGAATATTTGTTTATGAATTTTATCTGAGATCTCGGCGATATTTCAGATTTCAATCACCGGCGAGATTTCATCCGAAACGAAATTTGAATCCTTACTTCGCACCATAGCTGCCAACTCATAAAATTTTTTTGATAAGGGATCATGCCAATACATCTTTGCAGTACTAATATCATCAGCTAGTCCAAGCTTGCAGTACACAGCTACAATCCCTGTCACTTAACGGAAGTTAACTAATTACTCTACTACCCAGACAATGGCACCCAAGATGATCAGCAAGAATTAGGGCAAGCACCAGAAATGTGTGCCAATACCACCCCTGCAGCCATTCGTACTCGCTGGTTGCAGGTTGCTGGTAATGAAAATGGTATAACTGCTTTCCAAATTGACATCAAGGTTGTAATTACTAGTAACTACAGATGATCAAGCATTTGTCTTGTAGTTTTGCTACCTCTAATAGAGCAAGCACTTCTTCAAGCTCGGAATGGTAGAAAGCATATTTTAAGTAATGCGTTTTTTATTTCAATTTTTGTTGAATCAATTTTCTTATTTCTTTCAACAGCATGGATATAATCCTTGAACGATATGAGAGATATTTGTTATCTGAAGGAGATGCCATTGGAAAGTACCCTGAGCTGGAGGTAGGAAAGGGAAAGGTAAAATCCGATCTGAAGCTATGAACATCGCTTTATATTCTTTAATGATCAATATGTATTCTTTTTTTGAAAGAACAGCAAGAGAGTTGCTGTATAATATATTAAGAAAGAAAATAGAGGGGCGATCCCGTTTTTATAGGGAAAAACCGGGTCCGAAAAAACCTCACAACAAAAGCACCACTCGCACCGACAGTCTACTCACTAAAAACCTCACCACCATGCTAGAATGAATAAACATCTAACGGCACACATATCCCGAAGGACACACATGGCCCTAGAAAAACTAGACCGAGGTCACCCTAGACCAAGCAAAATTATGATTTTGTACCGCTTCCTTAATTGAAGTAGCCACTTGTTCATAAGTTCTAGACAGTCCCTGAAAGACACGTTGGTTGCGTTCAAACCAAAGATTCCACCAGAAATAAATGAGTAGCCCGTCCAAATCACGCCGTTTGTCCTTGTCACCCTAGATCAATATGTATTCTAACATTGCAGTTGTGTATTGTAAAAGTAGTGGGTAATTACAAATCAATTAAGGCCTCTATTTACTGTAAAAGTTGTGCACAGAATCAGTAAACCGGGCAAGGGTCAAAGCCATAGTGAATACAAATCGCCGACATGCAAGAGCAATTCTGGTGATCGGCAAGGTTAATTACTTAAGGCGATTTATTTCAAATCATGCAGGAGGATTCGAGCTTTTACGCGTTACTCAAGTTGAAAGATCATCGGGAGTTCGTGGGGAGTCGATCGTAAAGCTTTTGATGATATAAAACAATACTTAGCATCGCCACCGGTCTTAGGCTGCGCCTCGAAGGGATTCCATTCAGATTATGCGTGTCAATGAAATCGAGACCATTAGAGCGATATTAGCGCAAGAAGTCGATGGCAAAGAACGAGTGATATTTTACTTAAGCCGATGACTTTTGGACGTGAAACTAGGTACCCTTTGTTGAAAAATTATACTGTCATTATATTTCGCGTCGATAAACTTAGACACTATGTATTAGCATCAACTTGCATAGTAGTTTGCAAAGCCGATATCATTAAATACATCTTTATCACGCACCAATCTCGAGAGGGCGACTTGGGAAGTAGGCTTATGCTCTAACCGGAGTTCGATCTGCGGTTTGAATCGACCAAAAGTGTCAAAGGACAAGCGATGGCGATTTCATCACTGAGACATGATACCAGCGGCAGAATGGTTGGAGTAGTCCCATGGCGATTATATTCGATGGGTCGGTTTGCGGGAAGGAAGTGGAATAGGCATCGTCGGTGATATCACCAAAAGGGTATAACATGAATTTGCATATCGCTTAATAGCCGATGCTCCAATAACCAAGCGAGTCTGAAGCATTGCTCAAGGACTTAGGCTGTTAGAGAACATCTGAGTAAGCAATGTGGAAGAATTGGCGATTCATTGCTAATCGTTCAACAAGTGAAAGGGGAGTTCCGGTGCAACGACGAGGTATTATGCAAATATCTGGAACACTGCTATAGTACCAAAGATACATTATTGCATTTTCTATCACCATATACCCGGGAGTTGAGCGATAGAGCTAATCGTTAGCCCAAGCGACATCAGACTCTGAGAGAAGATAGCCAATGTAAAATATTAGACTCAATTGACAAAAGCAGTCTTTGTGTGTCAACATCACCGATTGGAGAACGAGATAAAGGCTTACTTGGCAAACCCCTCTAGAACCACTAAGCGCAAAGTTCGCCAAAAAGTATTGAAATATGTCTTGCTGGGAGATGAGCTGTATTATCGGACACTGGAAGGATTGCTTCTACGGTGTTTAGGCGATGAAGAAGCAAAAGTAGTTATGGGTGAGGTCCATGAAGGAATTTGCGGTGTGCATCAATCGGCCTACAAGATGAAGTGGATACTAAGGCGGACAGGATACTTTTGGCCGACGATGTTAGAAGATTGCTTCAAGTATTACAAAGGGTGCCAAAGTTGTCAAAAGTTTGGAAATGTGCAACTTGCGCCAGCATCGGCCTTACACCCGATTATTAAACCATGGCCGTTCAGAGGATGGGGATAGAGCGTGTCGGCCAAATATTCGGCGTCAAGCAAAGGCCATAAGTTTATCCTTGCGACCACAGACTATTTTCAAAGTGGGTAGAAGCCGTTCCGCTTAAGAAAGTCACCAGTGTGGAAGCTATCGGCTTTGTTAATGAACACATCATCCATCGATTCGGTATTCCTCAGACTATCACAACCGATCAAGGAACTGTGTTCATATCTAACAATTTTAAAAGCTTTGCAGAGAGCCTGGGCATCAGATTGCTTAATTCATCACCATATTACGCTCAGGCTAATGGACAAGCTGAGTCGTCTAACAAAACTTTGATCAAGCTGATTAAAAGGAAAATTGACGAAAAGCCTCGAACTTGGCATACTACACTGTCAGAGTCTCTATGGGCCTATCGGCTAGCATTTCACGGATCGACTAAATTGTCACCATATCAGTTGGTATATGGTCAGGAAGCCGTGTTGCCCGTAGAGATAAACATTGAGTCTATGAGGGTAGCAAGACAAAACAATTTATCGGCTAATGAATACAAGGAATTGATGCTGTACAATTTGGATGACTTGGCGGAATTAAGGCTCGTTACTTTAAATCGGCTTGAAAAGAATAAGGAAAAAGTTGCAAGGGCCTATAACAAGAAAGTTGTGCCAAAGTCCTTCAGCGAAGCCGATTTGGTTTGGAAAACAATATTGCCGATCGGTTCTAAAGATAATCGATTCGGCAAATGGTCACCTACCTGGGAGGGACCGTATAAAGTAAATCGGCTCGTTGGCGGAAATGCGTATATACTCGAAACACTTGAAGGATTGATTTTACCAAAAGCTATTAACGGAAGGTACCTAAAACTATACTACCCTAGCGTTTGGATTGGTACGTAATGAAAAGAATTAGGAAAACAAATCGGTTAAAAACAGCCAATTAAGCAAAATAAGTACAATCGGTTAAACAGCCGATTAAAAGTATTACAAATGTGCACAAGCAACGTTGTTCCGAGACATGACATTACACCACAGAGTAAACAGCATTGTTTCAATACATCATCAATGAGATCACGGGCCCGACCTAGGAGTCTAGCCCCCAAACCAGCAATGCTGCAGCTTTTGCCCAATGTCTCTGTGATGCCATATTACGGAGGCACTACTTGGCCAAAACCCAATTAGCGGCGTAGATAGAAGGGTGATAAAACTCATATGACGGCTGAAAAGTTCTATTCCGAGAATTTAAGCCGACATGGAGAATACAAGGGGAGATAAATATCTGGTAAAGCTTCAAAGTAGATTCTGACATCAGCAAGCTGTCGGCTTCTAGGTGAAGGAAGGAAGGCCATTGGAAATCAGCCACATTGCTATATGAGAAAAAATCTTCGGCCAAAATCGTACTATCTAGATTGAGAAAAAGGACAAGTATTTTTTGGGCCGGGGAGTTATCTTGGTATCCTCACTAGAGCACATGACAAGGCGTTCCCCATATGATCTACCGTATTGTGATTGTGGGGTGAATGCTCCGGATAATCTTCACGAGGAAAGCCGAATCTTCTAGAGGCTCGAGATGAGGATCGGCTAAAGATGTTGTACGTACCGAGTGGATAAACCACAATGGACCGCCAACATTGTTGGCGACAAATTTGGCAAAACCGAAAAAAAGTCAACCGATTACATGCATCATCGATGATAGCAGCTCCTAGAAGCATTTTGCCAAGGGCTAGCCGACGTCCTTCCACCAATTGCTCCGCCACAAACTGATACACTTGTGTCGGGCCAAGAGAAGCTCCACAAAAAACAAACCGATCGAGCCACAGGTTCAAGAAGGCAGCATGCTCTTCGTCCGATACTAAGCCATTAACCTTGTTATTGTGCAGAATGTACTTTGACCATCCTTCACCTAAGTCGATATTTGGTCTCCGTCCGGCCTAAGGCAACACAGCTCGGCTACATCTAGGAGGGTTGGGCCGATTGGGCCTGAGCGGAAAAGAAAGGCATTGAAGGAGTCCGACCAGAAGTAGCATGCCGTGGCCACTAAGGGCTCATTGGCTTCTAGATTAGCTAGGCTTAATAGAAGACACTCGGCTATACCTGCTCTTTCCCATTCAGTTCTCTTTTGAGCAGCTACTCGTATGTACCAAGACCTCCAACCTTTGAGTCTTTTGCCAAGCTCTGAAACTCTTTCCCCACTCTTCTACGTTGTAACCTTTTGCCGATAAGGGAAGTCTAGGGATGTCTTCGTCAATTACTGTATCGGTAGTCAAATTTCCTACCGGCCCTAGGTAGTACTGATCTTCGCTTTCAGGGATTGGAATAAGTACCTGAGAAGGGTCCATTCAATTGACTTGAGGATTATGTCGAGCTTGGCGGATGAGCGATTGAAGAGAAAGCCGATTGCAGAGATGGTGCGAGAGAAGCGTGAAAATGACGTGTGGGGTCCCATATATATATACGGTGAAAAGCAAAAATGGCGGAAGTGAATTTGAGGCGCACGCATGTCATTAAAACCGCGACCGAGATTTTACTGGGTATAGCGATTATTGACACGGTTCCCTAACCAACAACGAGGAAGCCGATGGATGGAAAAGCGATGGATGAAGAAGCGATATATTTTTGAAGATTATCTTCCAAAATGGGGGCATATGTTTGCACCAGTTTTTGGAAAATCGACAAGAATAGGCGGAAAAGTGTGAGTTTGGATATGATCGCGATGCCTTAAAGGATTTGGATAATGTACGGATAATATTTGGAAAGCAGATCCAAATAGGTACAAAGCCGATTCGGATTAAATAATCATTTTGGTTTCAACTGGATTATTTACTGACAGTGATACAAGTGGTTCTTGTATACCTACATATTGTCCAGAATCCTGATAATGTGGTTTGAACCAATGCATTAGTCATATAAGCTTGTAAATATGTGGGAAAAAAACTTTTATCTTCTTGATGCTAGATAGTGGAGTAGATAGTTAGATACTAATTGCCTGATGGGGCAAATGTTTAAACATTTTGATTCTTGAACTTGTAGGACAGGTTTTCATCTTCTGATGAGAGTACTCACAGGTTCGGGATTTTACTAATTTTTTTTTTCAGGAAAGTTTGCTGATGGAGCAAAACAGCATTCTGGAGAAGGTAAAAGCTCCCTACTCATGCGACATAAAGTTTACCTAATTTTCAGTCTCCTACTAATGCATATGATTTTTGTGGTTAGAATCAAATCAATCAATGCAACTGAAAAGAATCCTTGTGTTAATTCGTTGATGCGAAAATGAGAAGGCTGAAATGGAGGCATCCATGCACAAGAACGGTACAGCTTCCTCCACTAAAGCCGCTGCTCCCATCTGCATTGCTGCAGCTGCCTCCCCTTCCCAACCTGAACTTCTGGTAAGCATCCATCCATCCATTCACGTCTCCAATGCTTGACATGTTGTTTCTTCATTTCCTTCACTGCAACTGAGAGTCTGGAACCCAGCCATCAAACCGCAGTGGCAGCGAGTCAGCGACAGCGCCACTTGATCGGACGAGCATCGATGACGGTTTGCCGTGGTGGATGCTCCAGCTGTCATTGGAAGTTTAGAAGACAAATGATGAATGCATGTATCGTCAGATATTCAGATCATATGGTCTCACTCATGGTTGTTGAATAATGTTCCCAGCTCAAGATCCTAGAACTTCAGTTAGCTAGGGGGGAATGAATGATCTCTCTTTCTTGATTGCTAGCTTCTCAGCTTCCTTTTGTTGCCTTGAACCTCTATTAGTCCACGACAAGCTCCAATTGATGCTACTAGCTTGATGTTTTTTCTGTGATATATGCTACTGGATAACTGGATTTGGATCTAATTAGGATGTTGTCGTAATGGAGTCCTTCATCTTCATCTTTAAATATAGCTAATGTAAAAAAGCCATCATTCATATCCTATTATCTTGTGCTGACCATGTATGCATGACTGTGAGAGAGGAGGCAACCTCATCTCTTTATTGGTAGAGTTAGCACGTCCTATTTTGGCTCCAATCTAAATAGTAGCCAATAACTTTACCCAAGTTTGGCAAATTTATTTGGCTCCAAACCAAACAACAGGTAACGACAATACCAAAGTGTGGCAACTTATTTTGGCTCCAACCAAACACTCCAGTTTTACCACAAATTTTTATAATGCCCAATATTTGGTAACACCAAAATTTGGTAAGTTTTCTCATTATTTCCAATATTTATTACTATGGAATAGAGTAACATATATCATCCAAGAACAATAAGTAAGCTAACTAAAGAAGACGATTTAGTTATTTCTACACGTTCCTTAATACAAGTGGATTAATTAGTGCTCAGTGTATCTACAGACAATGGTATAGGATCGAGGATGCCGACTAGAGGGGGTGAATAGGTGGCTTTAAAAATTTCTTTTATAATTAATTAAAATCTCGCCTAAGAACCTTTATGTCAAAACCTAAATGATAATATATGCGGAAGCGATAAACTAAGATTTTGACAATTAAAGCCTAAGTCAGCTAGACTCACTAAGTGCACTAACTGTATATGTCTCTAACAACAATTTGCAATTCTAAATATAAGCAATCAATCAATATATTCTATTAACATAAATTGTTTGAATGTAAATAAAAAATTACAAACACAAAGAGGCATGATAAGTTTACCATGGTGTTCGAAGACTTGCCGGTCTCCCCTAATCCACATTGAAGCAAACCGAAACCACTTTGGACCGGCTCCACGAATTGAGTACCCGCCTTGATTCCACTAGTGGTAGCTCTTTTCCCCTCCGGATAGACGAGCTTTGACCTTGACAATTTTGCCAGGTCCTCTCACAATCTCCTTGAGAAGGTCACCACGCATGACACCTCCACACGCCGTCTAGGTGTCGGTAAACACCAAGAATAACAAGTCAAGCCCTCTAGCTTGAACTTCATATAGTTCAACACATGCACTACGGTGATCACCAAGTGTAACACATGCACAAGGCTCCCCTCAAGTGCAACACATGTACAAGAAGACTCTCAATTCTCTCCTGACTGCAACACATGCAATTAGAGCTCACTTTTAGCTCGAGAACCAAATTTGGGAATGCAACACATATACAAGATCACACAAATGCTCAAGAAGGCCAACAACCACCAAATGCCAGCCCCCAAGGCTCCTTTTATAGTCTCCACAAGAAAAACTAGCCGTTGAGGGTAAAATGGGCAAAAAGTTATAGCAGACCCGGTCATACCGTCCTAGGGCCGGTATGGTCGGCTTCTGGTCCAACGACTTGTAAAAACTAGCCGTTACTCAGAAAATCCGGTCATACTAGAGGAGGTCCGGTCATACCGGGCTCGTTTTCAATTTTTCAGGCCCTCTAGAAAAATACACGAAATGATCCCGATCATACCGGAGGCCTGTGAAGCTTATCAAGAGAGCTACAATCTTCACCCATTTTTAAGATTTAAGCAACAATAGATATTTTAAATATCAGAAAGACAAAGACTCTAATGTAGTCATTAAAGTCTAAAATTTGATTTCTCAAAATCCCTCACATAAACTTGATCAAGGGCATGACTATAAGCTAGAAAGAGTCAATAAGGTCAAATATTAAGCCATATGATGATCAACTCATGATCAAAATAATTTCACAAAATACATTTGTAAATTCTAATCATATGTGAAGGATCGAGATGGCGAACAGAGGGGTGGTGAATGGTCGCAAAACAAAATTTTTCCCATAAAAATACTCCAACTAAGACCTCAAAAAGATCACGCAAATCAAATTCAGCAACTCTCTAAAACCCGAACAACTAGACAACTATGTGTACCCCTAACTTGCATGGATGAGAACCATGGAATATGTGGGGAATTTTTTATCACAATTCTGGTTGTCAAGTGTCCAAATAAAAAGGAACTAAATCAAATCTTACTTTTAGAAAGGAGACTAAGCCAAATCACAAAAGTCACTTTTTGAAAAGCAAAAGAAGATTTTTCAGAAATTGTCCTCACTTGGAGCTGGTGGTTGGTGGGTTTCTAGTGCTCTAGAAATTTTGGGAATTTTTCTCTCTATGAGCAAATGAGTCTTAAAGCACTTCATCAAAGACCACCTCAAAACTCCTTGTAGAAAAATCAAACATCATAGACTGTCAGGAATTTCGACCAGAAAGTTTGGAGCTCAGTATTCACCTCATGGCGCCCAAATGGTGCGACAAGTGGACTCCCCAGTTTTTTCACAGATGAATATGAGAGTTACGCACTTTGTCCAATAAGAATCACTCAAAATGATTTTTCTAGGTTTTTCTAAAAATCAAACATTGACTACTGCGTGAAGAACAAGTTCTGGACAAGTTACAACTTGATAGAAAAGTTGATCTCAAGTCTAGCCTAAAGTGCAAAAGAAATGTAAAACCATATGAACACATTTAAGACATCCAAGATCAGCAGTATTTAGAAGGTGGAGAGGCAAATCCAAATTGCGAGAAAGTAAATTGTAGGAATTTAAATGCTGAATTTAAGACATAAAGTAAGTGTGTAATGTAAATTCAAGCATGAATGAAAAAGATTTGCATTTCTAGAAGGTGGAGGTTTACAAAGCCTCACAACAAAGTGGGCAAATCTCAAAGGAGCACAAAAACCTCTACAACCTTCATGAGGAGGAGGCTACCCCTCCCCCTCTATTTATACTACTCTTGGGCCACCTACCACCCTTGGATGAGTCCCTCAACCCTAGAACACTCATCCAAGGGTTAGGATTAACCCACTCACATAGTCATGAAAGGGCTAACCCAAAAACCCACACACATAATAGGTTTTCTTGCACGGTTTTCAAAGCATACTACCTAGACCCGCTAACCTATCAACTAGACCGCGATCCGACGACCTTCCTTGATCCATGCGGCATCTAGCTAGCATCATCTCCTTTCCTTATCTTCTTGGCTTGCCCGGACTCATCTCCGATCATCTTCCGGTGATCTTCGATCGTTTGGACCTCCGACGCACCTCCTCTAATCCCGGTCATCCTCCGCTTACCATGACCTAGCACCGTCGTCATGCAACCATCAAAGACAAGAAAAACCCATCACATAGCAATGTCCAAAAGATATGCAATAATCATCACAAAATCTGGTGGCATTGGATTGCCGAGACCCGAAAAACACACCCTCTCACACCGCACTAGGATCCGGTGCTACCGTCCGGCCGGTAGCATCGGAAAAGGCAATCAAATCTCAAATTGCTTCAAATTGAAAATCCAATTCACATCAAACTCAATTCCAAAGCAAACCAAGCTCAAATCCAATCAATTACTCATCACAAACATGGATAGACCTCCACATGGTCTTTCAATCTCCCTCTTGATGAGTATATTGACAAACACATGAAAAGGTATAAGTTTTGAGTTTGAGGAGAGATAGAAGAAAATAATTTGAATGCAAAGCCGAACTTGATTCAGAATAGAAACAGAGAACATGACCAAGTTGGCGAAAATAATTTTAGAGCTTTCCTCAAGAAAAAACCAATTTTCCACGAAAGCCCTAAAATCTAATAACACAACAAATATGCTTATGATCCACAGAAGATAGCAAAGATTTACAAAGATCATAAGAATTAAGATAAATCAAGATGCAAAATGATGCCTTTTCTACGATTTCTCCCCCTTTTGGCAATATAGGCATCAAGATGGCATTTTCTCCCATTGTTTTATTTATATGTATGGAATACAATGTACGGGAGCTTTGAAAATTATCCAAGTGATCATAGAGACAAATTATGACACCAAACTAGTTAATGACAAAATAGACTAACTCAAGACATGTCTAAGTGCAAATAAGAAATTTTGCTAGTAAGATTAGTTTCAAATATGTCATTTTTAGCAAGATTGAATATGATCAATACTTAGCATTAGTTTCAAGTTTCAACCCTAGAAGCAAAGCCATTCAACGGATCAAACAGAAAACATAGAGTTCAACCTACTCAATACTTTGAGGAATCTAGAAGTGCATACAAGGTCCTTCGAGCTTATATTCAGTTTGATGCAAATTTTTCTTTGGAGCTTTGAAAGGCATAGCAGGGTGCAAATGTTTGACATTATTTGCATTCTTTACCCAAATATATTTTTTTTCATTTTTAAAGCAATTGATTCAAGCCATATTCGATCATCTCAAGAGGGACTCTTAAGAGAATAATCTTGGTCATACACAACACATTCCAAGTTCATCTCAAGTGCAATGAGAAGCCTTCTTGTGAATATGAGGTGTTGAGTCTAATGCGCACAAAAAGAGTCAATTTTGCTTCACTTTCATTTTAGCATTTTGATTGTTAAGCTAGTGAAGGACTCAAGTATGGATCAAACAAGATTCACTCAAGTTGCTATAGGGACTCTAAAGAATTCCAGAATTTCACAAATCGTGGCAAATACACCTAGAGAAGAAAGTTAGCAAGTAAACGCAAAATGTTTTGTCAAGTTTTTCTTTTAAAGCTTTTTTTTATTTTTGCAAGCTTAGCAAGATAAATGAATTTGGACATATCTAAGTTAGTAATTTTCTTCAAGTAATGTTGCATGGTGTATAACATGAAAAATAGATCATTTGCATAATAGACAAAACTCATAAAACAGAAAATCAAGTCTATATGCAATGCATGAGACAGATTCTTAAACTCCCCCGCAACATATGACTCAATTTTAAGCATAACTCTAGTTCAAATTGAGTTATTAGTAAGATTAAACTCAAGAATGATATCAATTGAAGGATCCAAAAATAACTCAATCAAAAATCAGAAACACAGAATGGAGAGAAGAAGTTAAGAAACTACGAACTGGGTGGCTATAGAGCATACAAAAGATAGTAGAGAATACTACAGCTCAGACTCGTTCTCTTCCCCAATGACTGACATAGGAAAGCTGTCTCTAGATCCCAAACTAAGGAGTGCACACAGACCCTGTTTACCCAGGGGGCCTAACACCTGCTAGACTTATAAGACTGTGAGGGAACTCAAACTAGAAAGAAGAGAGAACAACTAATTAAGCCTGATTGTAACCTAAAACACAAGATGAGAGATTCATGCAAAGCATGCCAGAAATCTAAGTGAAGTGAACTCAAAACTCTAGAGAATGAAACCCATAAGCACCCAAAGAAAAACAAAAGAAAGGAAAAACTAGAAGAAGATATATAATACATACTATACAAACCAGCTTCCCCTCACAATAGGCCGTAAGGGCACACAACTCCAAGCTCACTCCTCAAGGCAACAAACCTAGAGCTATCCAAAGACTTGGTAAAGATATCAACCAACTGGTGGTCACTCTCCACAAACTGAAGCACTATATCTCCTTTCTCCACATGGTCTCTAAGAAAATGACATCTAACATCAATGTGCATCGTTCTAGAGTGCTGCATTGGGTTCTTAGCAATGTAGATAGCAGAAATGTTTTCATAGAAAAGTGAAACACTCTGTATCTCTAACCCAAAGTCCCGTAAGGTCGATCTCATCCAGAGCATTTGGCAACAGCAACTGGCTGCAGCAACATACTCGGCCTCAGCGGTAGACTGTGCAACTCTGGACTGCTTTCTATATGACCAAAAAACAAGAGAAGTGTCAATGAATTGGCAAGTGTCAGAAGTGCTCTTCCTATATATCCTACAGCCAGCAAAGTCAGCATCAGAAAAGGCTTTAAGGGATAGACAAGATGAAAAAGAGTACCAGATACCATAATCAATGGTAACTCAAAGGTACCTGAAGATGCGCTTCACCGTCGGGCGATGAGAGGCGCGAGGAGAAGCCTAAAAGCAAGCGCACATACACACAACAAAGTGTATGTCCGATCGCGAGGCAGTGAGATACAAGAGGGAGCCAACATGCTCTGGAACTCCTTCTGATCAGTAGGCTCACCATCCTCATCGGGCTCGAGGACAACAGTGGTGACCATAGGAGTCATAACAGGCTTCCCATCAGACATATCAAACAGCCTCAGGAGGTCCCGAGTGTACTTACCTTGGTGCAGGAAAGTATCCTCCTGAGTCTGCTTGATTTGAAAGCCGAGAAAGTAGCTCAATTCGCCCATTTTACTCATCTCAAACTCGGTGCTCATCATTTCAGAAAACTGAGACACAAGAGAATGAGAAGAGCCACCAAAGATAATATTATCCTCATAAATTTGAACAAAAAGGAAATGAGAATCCTGATGTCTGATGAACAGAGTTTTGTCTACTATACCCATTTTGAAACCATGACTGAGAAGATAGGATATAAGCCTCTCATACCATGCTCTAGGGGCCTACTTAAGTCCATATATGGCTTTGGAAAGTTTGTAGACATGGTTTGGGTATTTGGGATTCTCAAATCCTAGAGGTTGCTTGACATAAAACTCTTTCTTAATAAAACCATTGAGGAATACGCTCTTGACATCCATTTGATAGAGCTTGAAGCCCTAGGATGCAGAAAATGCAAGCATGATCCAAATCGCCTCTAGTCTAGCTACAGGGGCAAAGGTCTCCTCAAAGTCAAGACTCTCAATCTAAGTGAAGCCTTGTGCAACTAGCCTAACCTTGTTGCGAATGACAACCCCATCCTCACTCTGCTTGTTTTTGAACACCCACTTGGTCCCAACAACATTATGACCAATTGGGGGATCTACAAGCTGCCAGACTTTGTTCTTCTCAAAGTTTCTAATTCCTCATGCATAGCATTAAACCATGATTTATCAGATAATGCATGAGTAATATTCTTTGGCTCAAAAAGGCAACAAAGGCAGAGTGAAGATATAAAGAAGATAATCCTGATTTTGAGCATGTCATACGCTCAAATAGATCACCATTCGCCAATGATCAGATCAGATAGATGAGAACGCTGAATGTGGCGAGGAGGACCAGAAGCAGAAGTGGTCTCTACCTCTTGAGCAGAACAGGTAGGAACAGAGCCACTCGCTGAAGGAGAGTCTAAAGGCAAGAGCTAGTCTTCCTAAGGTGCAAAAATAGAAACAGGAGGCACCTCAAGTGTAGAGGAGATTGGATCAGGTGGAACACCATCATCTCTATCATCCTCATCCTCTACAAAGATGGTCATGGAGGGATAAGAAGAGCCTGAAATATTAGGTCTAGCTCCTGGGTTAGCCTCATCAAAGGTCACATCACAGGTCTATGATCCTATTCGTATCACAACTTCAGACCCTAAAGTTATGAGAAGAAGTCGAGTAACACAGAAAAATACCATCAGAAGAACGAGACTCAAACTTATCTAGGTTACCAGACTTCAAGATAAAACACTTGCAACCAAATACGCGAAAATGAGATACACTGAGCTTTCACCTATACCTTAACTTGTAAGAAGTACAATGCAAATGTGCTCTCAAAAAAACGCTATTTGAAACATGGCAAGTAATAGCTATAGCCTTAGCCCAAAACTTTCTAGGAGTATTGTACTCGTCTAGCATTGTCCTGGCCATCTCAACCAGGGTCTTGTTCTTCCTTTCCACTACGCCATTTTGCTGAGGGGCGTATGGAGAGGAGAACTGATACTCTAACCCAGACTTCACACAGAAACTCTCAAAGTAGGAGTTCTTGAACTCTGTACCATTATCACTGTGTATACACTACTAGAATTCCGAGCTTTTGCAACGGCGAGAAATTGTTGCAATAGGGTCTATTTCGTTGCAATATGTACCAATAGCCACAATCTTACAACCGTTGGCAGGCGTGGCTATTAGTTGCGTGGTCCAAAGTTTGGGCCACGATTTACGTTTTGTTGCAATTGTAATGTTAATTGCAACGGGAATATGCGTTGCATTAGTCCGTAGTTGCAATGACGGTTTGACGTGGCAATAGTCTCAATTGTCGTGGCAATAGTAGTCTCTATTGCCATGCTCTCATGCGTTGCATTAGATAGTAGTCGCAATGACCTTAATACCGTGGTAATATTTTTTATTACCGTGGCAATAGAGGTCTCTATTGCCACGTGTTTAGGCATTGCATTAGACAGTAGTTGCAACAAAAACCAATCCATGGCAATAAGTGAGGTCACAACGAAATAATTTTCATGGCAATATGATGTATTGCAATAAAATAACTTCGTTGCAATAAAATAACTTCGTTGTAATAAATTATAACGATTTATATCTGTAGCAATTCATTTTTTCGCAACGAGACGTCAATGCATATTGCAATAATATTTGCTTATATACCATTGTTGCAAAAGAAATGTACTCAAATTAGAAATTGCACGAACAGAAATATCAATTATAACCATCAAATCATATATAAGAGCATTTGTAACAATCTTTTCAGTATGTACAAACATGAAACAAAATAGACAAATAATAGAATAATTTCATAGTAATCTCTGAACGAAAACTTTAAATTTCTCAACTAAGATTGTGATGACAGAACTAATCTATTAACTAGTGACTTGAGAATAGATTGTTCCACATTGTAGACTTGCTTGACTTGACCATGCCATGAGACCAGACGCTCCGCTCAAATTGTATCCTCCTGTTGAATAAAAGCACGGTTTATTCTTTTGAGCATAAACAAATCCAAGATGAAATTTTATAGGCTACCATATTGTAAATACTACCAGATCAGGTGAAAGGACTCGACAAAACCCATGAGCTCAAGTTAAACTAAACAACTACTCAGTTGATCTTACCAAAGCATGCAAGTAATGAATAAACGAAGGAAACAACGGTTGCATCACTTAAGCATGAAATTGACATGACAACAAGAACCCACCCTGTTTGTAGCTCAGCTAGATATATCACAACTAGCAAACAGGTAAAATTCGTTCCATTAGAAAAAGGAGATAGCACCAACCTCCCAAAGTAACCTTCGATTATCGTTTGAAAAGGTTATCTCCATGATCAGATGCCTCAAATAGATAAATTTGAGAGGGGCCTGCATAAATCCATGTATCTGAAAGATGACAATTGAAGTCAGAAAAAAAATTGTGAAACAGAAAGAAAAATATCACTTGGCTATAGATTTTGGAAGACATCGGAAAAAAAACAAACCTAGGTTATCACAGTGACTCTCACATGTAGAGTCTCAACATGAGATAATCCATTTGGAAGCCCAATGAAAACATACTCAAGGTTTTCATCGACAAGTATTTGTGAAGTGCCATAAGCACTTTAGAACCACCTCTGTACTCAAAAGTGGTGAGATTAGGGGCATGCAACTCAATCTCGTTAATAGCACAATCTTGCACATACAAAAATTTCAACCGGTGCAATGGTTCAGTAGCATGTAAATTATGTATCTGGGAGCACAATCGGATGCTTAAACTTTCCAGGGCAGGGCATTTCAATAAAAAGTACTGCAAATCTTGCAACATAAGGACATGCTCCAGAGAAAGTGTTGTAAGGTTTGCAAAGCCACAAATTTCAGGACTTGGACCCAAAGTAACACTATCATGTCGAAGAACCTACACGCGTGACCCTGCCTACTGCCCCTGGGAAAAGTACATATGTTTTAGGTTTAAGACTTTAGAAATATAGTGGATTAATCTGCATTGAACAAACCTGACACCGCATCAATTGTTCCAACAATGTACGTGAATCCATCTCAATTATGTAAAAATGCCTACCGGTTTTAAATAAAACATGTCAACACATAAGGTGTATGTGTAGAATTTGAAAACAATGTATGGTGAATCTCAATGCATTGAACAAACCACAAAAAATGTCATCTGTTGCATCCATATTTACCAAAAAAAATGTACTCAGGGTAGGTTGCAAACTCTGAACATCGCAGCTCATTGAATTCTTCATTTGGACATGCATGGAGAAAATTGGAAGACAGGCTTGGTGTTATTTGAATGTAGTAGGGTAGCCCTCCCATGTATCATATACGTACTATTAAATAGATTAACAGTGAGGATAAAAGCTAAGGATTGTCTTATTATTGTTTGGGAAAACAACAAATGCGATATTGTTTGATGGAAAACCAATAGTAGTACATGTAAGTAACATATCACATGGAAATAGTGGGAACTTAAATCATGGTTTGAGGAAAGCACTAAGCTTGACAAAATTAATTGAGCTGGCTATTACTGTTATTTAAGATGAGAGATACCACTCCGAAATTGAGATGATATAACAATTGCGAATTAGGCATGGGAATGGTGGGAACTGAAATTATGTCTGATGCAAAAACTAAGGTTTACAAAGCTAACTGATTCACAAAGCTAAATGAATTGGCTATCATTGTTATTTGAGATATGAAATTCTACTCTGAAATTCAGATGACATGACAATAGCTAATTAGTGAGATTATTCTTATTCAATTACTAGTAAAGAGGTAGAGGCAGACACACATAATACATGGAAAACTTGGGCTAGGAACCTAGCAAAGAGTACCAAATCAGGATCCACGTAAGGGCAAGGTAAGAAAAGCACAAATTAAATCCTTACCAACCTGCAACCATGTCTTCTTTCAAAATGTGATGTGTTGTAGTCACAAGTGCTCTAGTTGCCTCCACATTTTCGGATGACTTCACATAAGCGACAACCAGAAACTAAAACAAGCAAACAATAACAACAGTGTCAAAAATGGATTTACACGTACGTAGCATCTTAATATGAGAACACAACCGAACAATACCACCTTAGGAAGAAGGAACTCATCTTGGAGCTCAAATAAATGCAGCCTATTCTATATGCAAGGACAAACCAAAGAGCCCTAGGAATTGTCGCTTATCCGCTAAGTCAGCAAAATTTTTCTAAATTTTCATCAAGATATCTGTTTCAAGTACCCATTTTCCAACCTATCTGTTATTTTTCTACCTAAGCTAATCATCCAAGAGTCCATGTCGGACTTAGGAGCACCTGAATGATCTCGTCATACTCATCTGTTCAATGCTTTAGATTTCTCACGGTGACTTTTTCAGAAGGTAATCTAAGATTATGAAATATTTTTAGAAGATGGGTAGTTTCCTTATGTAGTTTCTACTCATTCAATCTCTTCCTTTCTAGGCCATGACAAATAGCAAATGAAGCAGAATACATCTCCAAAGACCCTATGTCATATAGGACATAAAAAGTAAAAGAGCATAAGAATAAAAAACTGGTATGGTTGTCCATCTCAAACCTGAAAAGACTCAGCATATCGCCATCAATCTAAGCAGCAACCTGCAGCCATCCCAAGTGCACAGATAAAACAGTAATTTAGGAAGCACCAAGAACACAGCTCAATTAGCAATTAAGCATGAAATACTTGCAAAAACCTAACACAAAGAGCCACAAAAACAAAACAGACAAAGATACACCTCCTATGTCATGTAGGCTAGCGAGGACAAGGAGAAGAGAGGTGAAGTGAGGGAAAACCAAGGAGCAAACATGAGCGATGAGAGTAGCTAAATGGGAGCTTGTCGAAGCGATGCGGCCACCAGTGTGGGTGAGTGCCTGCACGGGTCATCATCAATTAATCCCGCTCTCACGCATCAGTTCTCTTTATTAACTATACAATGAAAAAAAAACTTGGTAGAAGCAAAACTTAGTAGTAACATAAATAAAAGGAAGTAAAAATATGCTATTCTGAACACAATTTTTGCGGGGCTCCAACTTTTCAAGGGTGTAAAACTGAAAGCGATTTTCACTTTTTCCGGATGTCCAGATTCATGAGACATGGACGGTGCCCATCTCTGCTGCCTTCCCACATCAACCCTCCTAGAGAAAATTATGGAGATATCCTAGCATAATATCTGACTATCCCATATTTCACAAAGGCTATCCATGCTTTCTGCAGGATATCTTAAACACAGCAGACTACTTTATGGAATTAAGATACCCAGACTCATATGAAACTATGGAAGTACATGGGAACAATCCTCTAAAAAAAAGGGCTGAGAGGCATATCTAGAAGCCATCAGACAGATCTCATTATATACATCAGAAAGATACCATTATATATGTATTAGCTATTTAGCTAACACAAAAACACATTCAGAAGCAGATAGACAGGAAATGCAAGGATAGCACAAGGATGCATTAGCAATTTAGCATTAGCGTGACATTACAAGCCCAGACAATTGTAGGCCCATATCAAGATCAAGACAAGGGGGATACTTCATGGTGCACATCTCACAGAAAATGCTGATGTACAGAAAGAAGTGTTACCTGTAAAGCAGTCTTGTCATCATTGCCAAGTAGAACACCTGATCGGGATTTCTATTCGAAAAATATCACAATTTCGCATATGAGGATGAATCATCATATAGTAGGGTGCTATCATGCAACTGTTCATCAAAAGTATTTTCTCTTGCCAGTGATAATTAATATAAGTGTACGAGGTAAACATAGTCCATCGCAACTGCCAATAATCTGAGTTACTACAAATGAATCATTCAAAAGTATCGAACAACCATATCTTGTATCGTTTGATCACAGTATATCCATTGGGAGGTTATCATACAGTCAGGTTGTTAAAATCCTTATCTTAAATAAGAACTTAGAACGTTTTATCAATTTTTTTTTCTAGACTACAGAATTCCAAATTCCCGGACGCAGTGATCCTCTTCTTTCTCAAAATGTAATTTTAATGTGTTATGGAACTTCAATTTTTATTTATTGATCTAATTTGGGTCAGTTAGTAAAATACAAGTCTTGAGGTGCTTATATTTGCTATATTATCCATAAACAAGAAGGTAATCAGACCCGACCTGTTGACGAGCGCCTTGACAAAGACTTCGTTGGACAGCACATAACAGCTTCATGATAAACATTTGTCAAAGTACTACATTCATTTGTCTTATACACGACATATGTTCATCCAGATTCTAGTACAATGAGAAATCTGAACCATACCAAAAACCTTGGTTGTTAACTTCATTGGCCTCATTTGTTCTCGAAATATGCAAAAGGAACATTCTACAAATAAGGAAGAATTATTGGTAGTACTCTATATTATCCTTGAGGAACTTACTGAGCAAGGCGCGGCGGCCTTCCTGACGCGGCAGCAGCGGCCTCACTGAGCAAGGCGCGGCGGAGGCGGCCTCCCTAACCAAGACACGGCAGAGGCGTCCTCCCTGACCAAGGAGCGCGGCGCAGGCTGGTCAAGTGGGGCGGCCGAGGAGGCGGCGGTGGGGCCCCGAGGTCGTGGCGGCAATGGGCTCATGGCGGCGGTCTTGGGGGGCCTAAGGA
Organism: Guadua angustifolia; assembly: GCA_036346375.1. Taxonomy (NCBI): domain Eukaryota; kingdom Viridiplantae; phylum Streptophyta; class Magnoliopsida; order Poales; family Poaceae; genus Guadua; species Guadua angustifolia. The sequence continues at coordinate 54,423,573 of CM070504.1, read as the reverse complement.
GGGAGCCGGTGGGACGGATTGCACCTTGAGGAGGGACGCGCCTTGAGGAGGGAGCCGGTGGGTCGATCGACGCGCCCTGAGGAAGTGAGGATTGAGGAGGTTGTGGCACCGATGAAATGAAATCAGTGCTTGGTGATTTGGTATTTTGGTCACTTGATGTTTCCCTCCAGTTTCCTAAACCCTAAGCAATGTTGGGTTGGACCGCAGCAGTGGGCTCTGGCGACATTGCTCGTGGCTCTGGTCTGGCCCGTGGGCTGCTGAAGAACATGGGCTGCATGGGCTAGGCTGAATCTACAGGATTCGTCCGATACATGTCGTGACCCATATGTAGACTTATTGCCACGTAAAAAGAAACCGTGGCTATAAAATTAAAAATCGCCACGAAATAAAATATTATAGCAACAAAATTTACCCGTGGCAATAAAATCTTATTTAATGCAACGATTTTATTTTTTTGTTGCAATATGACCAACCTTTTGCCACGACAGTTAACAATATTGCAACGCATAGTAATTCGTGGTAATATATTGGATGTATCGCCACAATTTTCCAAATCGAGGCAATAACACCACTCTAATGCAACAGAATTTATGGTGTTGTAAAAAGTTTCGTGGCAAAAGCTCGGATTTCTAGTAGTGATAACTCTTAAGGCACCGGAGAGCTCAATAGATAACCTACTAATGAAACCCTCGAAGTGACAAAAGGACTCATGCTTCGAGGCCATGAAAAATACCTAATAATTCCTCGAAAAGTCATCAACAATGATAATAACATATCACTTCCCTTCCGCTGACTGCACTCTAGCTAGACCAATAGTATCCATGTGTAAAAGCTGTCCTGGTGCATCAGTCATCACTACGGTGACTAGGGGATGAGAAGCAGTAGCCATCTTGCTATGTCAGTAGGGAGGGTAAACAAAGTCTTTGACCATCTTGAGTTTAGGCAAACCACGAATAAAATCGTGGCTGCTAACTCTGGTCAAATGATCAAAACCAATGTGACCAAGTCTCCTATATCAGAAGAAGAGATCACGGGACTTAAAAGCAATCAAACAACGAAGAGAGTCTCTAGAAGAAGCAGAAAAATCAGTACGCAAGACTCTCCTAAATCTAAAAATCCCTCAAAATAACTCTCCTGATGAATCAACAATTCTACAAGTACTGCTCTTAAAGCTTACCTCGAAAGAGTCATAGATAAGCTGAGTAGCAAAACGAAAATTATAATGTAGCTTACTTACCAAGGCAATATCCTTAAGAATAAAATTCTCATTAATGCAAATAGTACCTTTGGCAATGACTCTACTTGAAGAAGCATCCCCAAAAGTGATCAACTCATCACCGGAAGCTCGGACTAGGGAAGAGAACCAACAGGAGTCTCCGGTCATATAGCGAAAACAACCAGAGTCAACAATCCAAACATCTTCCTTTCCCATCCGACGGACCTGATCAAGCCAAAAGAGAGAGAGAACTCAGTACTGGGATAAAGTGAAGACCTGAGAACCCAATACTGAACCACACAACACCTCAAAGTACCAGCCACAGAGGAAGAAGACTGGACTCTAGTGTCTCTCTGATGCTCAACTCTCATAAGATCAGAAGTAGCAGCCCTAGTAGAAGGTATGGGAGCTGAGACTGGGTTGACCCGCCGTGGTGCAAAGGCTGGACCATCCCAATGAAGCTGTCTGACTCTCCTACCAGAAAATACCTCACGCCGCTGATATCTACCTCAATGGAAAAAATGAGGAATATCAAGAGGACAGTGGTAAGACTGACCATGAGTAGCTCTAGGACTAAAACTCGAAAGAACAGCATGAAAACCAAGTCCTAAACGCTGCCCAAAAACAGGCCACTCTCTAACTTGTCTAATAGTAGTGTGTGCCTTAGAAGCACCCAAAGTCTGGGGATGACCCTGAATACCCCTAAGAGCAGTAACATGCTCGTGCCTCATGATCTTAGCGTGCCTAAAGCAGAAATATACTAAGTGTCCATCCTTTTGACAGAAGGTGCATGTATACTTCGCCTTACTAAAGGTTGAAGTAGCAGGAGGAGCAACCTTCTGATCAGTGATCCCATGGACAACTCCAGCAGACTTAAACACAGTAGTACTCACTCTGGAAGCAACTACAATCTCACCACTTTTGGAGGCACGCACAATGGTAGGAGGATGAGTCCAAGCATGCTCCAAGCAGTCAACTCCTAGACCCTGATTAAATCGACTTATCTTGGATTGATCTAGAATAAGATTATGGGTGCGTTTGGCAGAGCTCCTAGCTTCAGCTTCCCCATAAGAAGCTAAGGAGCTCTTGTAATATTGCAAAACTTCGCTCCAAATTTTGGGCCTTCTGCCGGGTGAGCTGGAGCCCGTATGGCAGGTAATCTCAGGGGTGGTTGGCCCATTTGGGAGGGTTAGGGTTAAAGGTTTTAGGTGTGGGACGTTTTTTTTGGAATTTCCCCTCTCCACCTACTTTTTCACCTAATCTCTCTCTCTTTTCTTTTGTGTGGCTGTCAATCCTCTAGGGCTCCCATTCCAGCCCCTACCAACTCCCTCCTCTTTTTCTCTGGTCACCTGCCCCCTGGTGCCGAGCGCCTCCCCTCCAACCTTCCAATGGTGGCCGTCTGCCCTAGCCCAGTGGGCCGCCCAGCCCCTCTGGCCGCCTCCGGCTTCTGCGGCGTTCCCTAGCCTCCCCTGCTGGCGCCTCCTCCCTAGCCTCCCTGCCGACTCCTGCCGCCCCCTTCCTACCCAAGGCTGGCCCCTCCATCCTCCTCCTCCTCCTTGATGGCAAGAGAAGTGAGGAGTCTAGGGTTGAGATTTGGGTCCTTTTTCCTGGTTGGGGTTAGCCTAGGGTTCTTAGATTTGGGTTTTGGTGGGAGCAATGCTCTAGATTTGGAGGGAAAAACCTAGTCGGTTTTGGGCTGTGCAAAGATTGAGTTGCGGTTGCAATTTGGACAAGTTCGGGACCCCTCTTGACCAATTGGCTGTAGAGAAAAATGAAGCTTGTGTTCTTAAGTTTATTTAGAGCTCAAGAAGTCACGATTTGGCCCAACCGTTTGGACGTTATGGCTTTTTCTGTGAGGGCTGTCCAGAGGGAACCGAGTGGTCGGTAACCTCTGTTCATTATCGATCTGGGAATTAGTAATGCATCTTTTGAATAAATGGCTATAATAGAGTTGTAGATTATCCTCTTGTGATTAATTAGAAACTGAGTTCACTCAATTTAGTTAAGCAAATCAAAAGTTATGATTGTTTTTGTAACTGTTGTCCAGAGTTGCTTTAGTTGAAAAGTAGAGCTAATTCCGGGAGTGATCGTCGATGTTTTAAGTAATGTTGTGATTGATTGATTGGTTGGTAATTTGTGTTTATATTTGATATCTGTTTTCAGGAGGAGTGGCCTCTTCTTCTTCGCGCACCACTCCACTCTCCGCTGCTAAAGGCAAGTACATCGGGTTATGCTGGCAAATGTTGTGAGTGTCGTGATGAGTGTTTTGAGGTGTAGGTTAGATGAATGAGTACGGTGTCTAGAGATATGTATATGAGAAGTTTAGTGCAATGGTTAGGATCAAAAGGGTGTAATTGCTATCTTAATGCCTGTGATGAAAGTTTTAGGTAGCAATTAGTCCCAAAGTGGTCCTTCTCGAAGGTGATCGAAAGTTCCGACCGTAAAGTCGGAAGTTCCGAACAATTGATGTCGGAAGTTCCAATTTGACTTGAGTAAATCCGGAGGTCCCAGATTTGTCGTGGGTCTTTTGTGATTGGTGCAGGTAGAAACAGTGTTCCAAACTTATGATGATGAGGATGGATGAATGTTAACAATTGGAAAGTAAGTTATTTAATTGCAATTATTGCATTGCACTATGAATTGTACAAATGAGTATGTTTATATTGATGCAAATGATAAAGTGATGAATGTGAGTAAATGATAATGCGCATGTTTATATTCATGCTTGTGTTTGTGCTTATAAACATGTTTATGACAAATGTGGAGTTGAAATAGGATGAAACTTGTAGTTCATTCATATCACTTGCATTTGCGCATTCATAATGGAAGAGGCGACCCATGTTGATGCGGGTCTCTGTACTCACACGTAGTGAGTACGAAAGTCCTACCTCGTAATCCCACCCACAGGGATGGATGGGAGCGAGTCAGTAAGAGTAGGCCCCTCCACAGAATGGATGGGAATGAGAGGGTGCACGCCGATGGACGTGCACTCATTATACTGTTATAATTGATGAAAAGGTGCATGAGCATGAAAACATACATCATTGCATTGCATTGCTGATGTTGATTGATGAGTATTGTGAAGAAGGGTTAAGATGTTGAGTCGTGGACTCGATCAAAGATGAGTAATGTTTGTGATATTACCATTTTATCCGCTTGCTGAATTTTTAAATAAGTATTGTTGTTATGCTACTGCTTTAAGAAATGAGATTTGATTATGACTTTATTTCCTTGTCATGCTTTGCTGAGTCTTCGACTCACACTTGTTGTTTGTGTGGTTTTAGGTACTCGAAGTGCTTCGAGCCAGGATGGGAAGTAGCATCACCTGCACTCACCTTCATATTACGATAAAGGAACAATGTGGTTTATAGTTCGTAATGCTATCTAGTGTGAGATCACTGTAATAAATATGTGGTGGTTATTATGATCTCCGTGATGTTAAGACTAATAGTTGCTAGAAGTTAACTGCTAGAATGTCTTGATTAGACTCCTAGATGCTTATGCTTGATATGGTTATTGTTATCTCTTTGCTTGCTAAGTGGATGTCCTCTAATTTTTTAGGGTATGTGCTGCCGAAATTTTTGGTGGATTTCGGAGTACTATTAGAGTTTGATCTCCCTTGTCTAATTTTATTATAGGTTTTGGTAACACTTTGGGCACGTGTGGTGCTAGGGTGTTACAGCTCTACCAAACAAGAAAAAATCAACCAGCTTCATATAGGAATCCGAGGAAGTGATTCATATTTTTTGACTTGCAGCCTAGGAGCCAAAAAAACTTGCTCCCTAAGATTCACAACCTCTCAGTTATAAACTTCCCCACCAAGTTCATAGTAAGCTTCTTCTTGCTTCCTACAAACTTCTCGAGAGTGCCCATGAGATACTCACACTCTTGAAAAAGAGAGGCATATGAAGAGCAGGGAAGAGGAGAGGAAGAAGATCCAGGAAGAGAAGGAACACCAGCACATGCATTTTTCTCCCTCAGCATGGCTGCCTAAATCTTGAGGGCCTCACAAGAAACAAAAGAAGCATTTATAATCCTATGGGCTTGGTCTTCTAGCTTCTTCCTAAGTTCAACTTGGATTCTATCCAAGTCCTCTCAATCACAAAACATTGCAAGCAACTTTTTGGTGACTTATTTAGTAAGTCCTTAGCAAATTAAGCACACTTGACATTTAAAGATGCATTGTCAAGTTTTAGTTACTTACAGCCCTTACATGAGCTGGCTGGGTCCTTAGAAGCATGCATTTTAAGTTCATCATTTCTAGCAGAAAGCTTCCTAAGGTGAGTGCTCGTGGCATCAATTTCAGCAAGTAATTTAGGGCAATTATCACATGAAGGAGTAGAGTGAACAAGAAGAAAACTAGCATCTAAAGACATGGCATTAGAAGATTCATTGCTAGCATCCTTCAACCTAAGACTATTTAGTTCAGTCAACACACTATCATGCATAGTTCTTAGGTTCTCTAACTCCACAAGCAATGCATCAGACAAAGAACAGTCATCAGTGACTCGGGAGGGAGAAGATCTAAGAGAAGCTAACTCCTGAGTCAAGATACATACTTCCTTCTCAAGCTCCATACACCTAGCTCTAGCTCTACCATGAAATTTTTCTAGTTTGCAGAAAGCTTCATTGAGCTAGTCATAGAAGAGTATCTTGTTCGAGTCACTGTAGAGCTCGGAGTCACTGATGCCGTTGTCGTCCACCATGAAGCACATACCGGAGAACTCATCGCCGCTTTTCTTCTCTTGCGGATCATCCTCGACTTCGTCGCCCCACGTCTCCGTATCGGAGAGGATGATGTCGTCGAGGGTGGTGAGGACGCGGTGGAAGAGCTTTTTGTTCTTCAAGAAGTCGCGGTACTTCTTCTCACGTGCCGGCTTGCGAGCTGGAGGCTTCTTGTTGCGGTTCTTGTCAGTGTAGTCGATTTTGCTCGAACCGTCGGAGTCATTCTTACCCTTCTCCAGTTTGGGACAGTTCGCTCAAATGTGGTTGGGGCCACCACATTCAAAGTAGGTGATCATACCACCTCTCTTCCTCTCTCTCTCACCCTCTTGTATGCATGAGAGAATTTGCGAGCTAAAAGAGCAAGCTCATTTTCTGAAAAAATTTTCAGTTGGTCATCGCTTAGTTAGCAAAGGGCGAAGAGAGAAAATTCAGTAGAAAGATCAACAGAAGATCCAGTGGGATTAGTGACCAAGGCCATCAATTGAGATTTCATCTTGCGAGAGACAACATCGATCTCATAAGTCTTGAGTCGGGAATAGAGCCCGTCAAGAGTCAAGGTCGACAAGCGAAAGTTCAAGCTTCATTAATTTGGTTTTGGTGTTAATGACAAATCTAATATTGAGACTAACTCTTTTGATAATCATATATTGATTAGTCTCAATTGTTAATTAATGATAAATCTTTTTATGAGGCTAACTCTTTTATTGAGCTTAACTCTTATTAGTCTCTTTCAGATGAAAAAGATGAAAATATCAAATGTATGCATTCGAGCTCATGTTATATATCTTGTTGCATTCCATGGATACAATACACATGATTATATTAACAAATCCAAATATAATACTAACTCTTTTATTGAGTATATCTTTGTTTAGTCCCATCTCATTGAAAAATGGAAAACCCAAGGTATGCACTCGTATTCATTTTATGATATCTTAATGCATATTTTGGATTCAAGATTAAAGGATGAACTCTACCATTATTCAAATCTCAAGATGTGCATAATGTTTTCAATTCCATATTTACATAGATGCACATATCTAGGAGGAGTTCGTCATTTAATTTGAAGGTTTCATTGTATTGATCTATTCTTTATTGACACATATAAGAATCAAGACATTGAAACTAAATCCTTGAGTATATATTCGAATTACCTAGTTGTAGTATACTCATGGTAATATAGGATAAGCTTCAATGTAATCAAAATTGAATATGTGCATATTGTCTCCAAATCAATTATATCTATGCACATATACATGTGGGGTTTATTCTATAGTTAATGGCTTAGAGTAATGGTCATTTCCATATAGTCCACACATTATGGATCATTACTTTTCATCAACATGAGTATATGAAAACTTGTGTGGTTAATATATATACTCATATCAATTTAAATAAAAATTTAAATTGAGGTTGGTTGTCTTTTAATCATCAAAGGACATTTCATCATGTGTTGATGGTATCTTTTGGATTGATTAAGGATAATCGATAGTTCTTGAGTATAACGAAGCATTAATTGCATCGGTGTACTCAAGACACATTTATATCATTTAATTTGATTTAGGTTGTGCTCAATCAATATTAGAGGCTTCCATTATGTGTTAATGGAGTGAATATATGATTGAGACAACCATGTGTCTTGGACTAACTATTTTTATGAGTTGTGAATGAGATAGGTTAAGTCCAAATGGTTGAGATGAGAAAATGGGACAATGATGTATCAAGTAAAGATGGGCGTCAAGAGGAGATCCCGAAGAAAAGAAAAGAAATTCATCAAGAGATGATGGACAAAGAAGAGAAGAAGGGTGACGATCCCGGAGAGATGCAAAAAGATCAAAGATCTTAAAAACCCCAAAGGGGATCGCGTGCGGCGGCGAAGGTATAACTAGATAGGCTAAGGACTTTCTAGTCTTTGAGTCTAGTTTTTATCGCCGTACTATTAAGAGGGGGTCGAGTTTTCTAGTTTGAGCTTCATCATATGTTGGTGAGCTCAACCCACGTTTCACTCAAGCTCAACCCGTTTGGTTTTTGCATGGTGCTAACCATTTGGCATGTGTTGCAAATGGGAGAAGCCTATGCTTTGTTTTTCGCATAACGCCTTGATGTGCATGTGTTGCAAGTGGGATAAGCATATGCGTTGGCTTTTGCATGATGTCGCGGCCGGAATTTGAATTCCGAACACTCTGTGTGATACACCAGTCCAGGATCACGCTGGTGCTCACAGATACAACAGAGATGAATACCATCACACATACACAGCGGAAATAATAACAATAATGTATTTATCTCAAATTAAACTGTTAAGACCTTAAGGTCAGCCTTACAATATTAAGCCACGCAGGGCTGAGTTCAGAGTAAACAAATAACAGCAGGGGAAAATAAATCTTCGTGAAGCCCCAGTTTGCCACATGCAACTGACTGGGCCTTTCCCCTAGTTAGCCGGATCGTCATTCTTCTCTTCCTCAAACGCTTGCGGTTCTTCATCTTCTGATGTTGTGATTATTGGGGGGGTTGAGTACATTGGTACTCAACAAGCTATGCACAGAATACAACCTAATATACTACATGCCAGGCTTATTCCAATGGAATGGCTTAAAGGTTAATTTGCAATAAACCGCATTTAACAAGTAACATAAGTAGATTCGGAAGCAGTAAAAATGAGTAGAATTATCAATAACTTTTTCAGAAGTAAAGTAAAAGCATTTCCACATCCTAATCCATACTTCCATCAACTTCATCTTTTAACCCAACCACATTTTTAACAAAGTCTAACCCTTGATTGTAATCCCTGAGCAATGTCCAATACCGTGGACACGGCTATTCGAATAGTTTGTACACTCTGCAGAGGTTATACACTTTACCCACAAGATACAGTCAAACACCACAAAGGCGAGTAACCGTAACAAAGCCTTTCCAAAGATCCATCTAAACCCAAGATCTTTCGCTAAGGATTCAACACTTCAAGGATACACCTCCACAACAGGGCTCCCCTCTTGGGCCCGTGAGTTTTACCACCCGTACACCCGGGACTCACTCCACCACGACAGTACCGAAGAATAGATTTCACAATTTACTTAGCTAGGTCCGTCCCATTCCGGAACTTGTGGTTGTATGGTTAGCTCAGTTCAAATTCTTGCAAGGTTAAGTCCTTAATTGACCGAGGCAAGACTTTCCAAAAACACATCATGTCAACATGTCAATAAAAACCAAATCCAAATGCGACCACCCAAATGCCACATCTAGCCCACCACTGAACATCTTGCCACTTGCCCCAGTCTAAACCATTTTTCCACTCGGTTGGTTATCATGCACCATGTGCCATTGTCTTTTCAATAACACATGCCACATTCTTTCAAAACATGTTCTATAATTCAATAGTCAATATTCGACTTTATTTCCAACACTGTGTCATTGGTTCGGGTAGCATGGCTAAGCAAACTAACACGTACTAATTACCCCAATCTGGCGACTAGTATAGACCAGTATGTAAAATCCAACCTAGGGTGATAATGATTTAGTGACACACAAATACTACGGACAAGGTGACAATATCAAGTGGTAAATATCTAATTCCAATTTACTTGAACACTTTATATTTAAATTAGCATGCATAATTTAAATCAACATAACTTTTAAAAACATAGGAGCAAAATGATCAAAGCATAACTTGCCTTCGAACAGTGGCTGATCCTGGTCCGGAACTTGGTCTTGCACTGGAAATTCCCCCTCAAAGGTCTCAAACAAATCAACGTCTACTCGAAATAAATTTACACATAATAAATATAATTTTACAGAGAGAAAATCAACTCTAAAAATTCCATAAAATTCACCAAAAAATAGATCTTGATTTTATAAATTTTTAGAAATTAGAATCACTCAAATCGGAGTAAAAATTCAAAAGTTATAATCTTTTGAAGTTTATAAATCAATTAAAAGAATAAACCGAATTTCCTTATTTATTTTTATACGGGAAATTAGGAAATATGACGTCAGCACCGAATTGAATTTCCACCGAATTATTTTTCTAAAGGAAAATCGAATTATTGTGCAAGCATAACATCAGCCAGTTCATGGACTCGGTCTACTGCTCGGATTATTCTACCTTGAACTCGGTCTACGAAACAGTACACTCACTGAGACGTGGACCCCACTACTGACGTCATGGATGACGTCACTGATGACGTCAGTAGCCACGGTACCACGTTTGACATGTGGGTCCCACTGATGACGTCAGCTGCTGACATCAGCATGACACGTGGCACAATCTCGTTGCGACACGCGGCGAAAAATTATCAACCGAAAGCTTGATCTAATCTCATTCGTCCGATTTAAAATAAACGACCACGATCAACACGACGTTTCGGCTCTGGTTTACCCCGGAGTCGACACGTGGCATCATCACGACCATTGGATCTAAATCGAACGGCTAGCATTAAACCAAGCGACGTCAACCGAGGCAGCGACGCTGACCCCTCGGTTTCCGCGCGACACGCGTCAACTCGGGACTGGCCCGGCGCACGGCGAAATCTCTACCGTTCATTCAAATTTGGACGGCCCAGATTAGATCTAGCTTACGCATAGTAATCCTCTACGTGGCTACCGCGGTGCGCGAGCGTGGACACATCTGCATCGTCCAGCTAAGATCTGATGGTCTATATTGATTCAATCCTACACTCTAAACACAAATCTAACGGCCACGATTAACGATGCTCGCGGCAAGATATGAACCACAAGATCAAAATCTAACGGCCATGGGTTGAAGATGAGACTCACTGTAGTGCGACGACGTGGCGAGATCTAGGTCGTTCGGTGGCGATCGGACGGCGGTCAAAGCTCGACTCGGTGGCGATGTCGCGGCGGCGCGGTTTTGGTCGGAGGGGAAGAAGAAGATGCAACGACGGCGTTCGGGTGATCCTCCGGTGACACGAGATGCCTCCTCGGACGTGGCTCGATGCAAGGAACTCGACGGTGACCACAAGTGCGGCGAAGAGTAACCGGCGGCGGCACAAATGCGGCGGAGAGGCTTCGGACCTACGGCGAGCAAATGCGAGTGCTACGATGTGTCTCGGGAGGCGTGAAATGGTGCAAAATGAGCGGAAGGGAATGCTCTACGCAGTGTGCCAGGTAATAAGGACAGGGAGAAGACATGCCGGCGTTAATGGTGAGCGTTTCCACGGCGTAGCTATGGCGGCGGATTCAGAACGGTTGGCGGCAACCGCTAGCCCATCTCACCAAGACACGTCGGGCATCAACTACCACACTCACGCACGCATGCGGCCTTCCCAGAGCCGTTCGATCCAAATCGGACGGTTGCGCACGGTGATGATTAGGGTTTCGCATCCACGGGCCAAGTGGCTCACACAGTAGAGGGCCGAGCCCAACACTATTCATTGATTTTCTTCGGATTTTCAAATAAAAATAATTTCAAAAATTCATTTAAATCATTTGAGGCTTTTAAAATATCAAAAAAATTCTAGAAAAATTTCAAAAAATATTTTAGAACATTTTGGACTCAAATAAAATATTTTCATTTATATTTTGCAAAAACTTATTCATTATTTAATTAATTTCCAAAGAAGGTTAAATTTCCAGAAATTCCAATTAAATCCAAATAAATTCCAAAAATTCTCAAAAATTCAAAATAAATTATGAAATTCAAAATATCCAAATTTTGGGATGTTACACATGAAGTTTGTATTTTTCATGTGTTGTGAATATTGAATTCATGCTTGGTTCTTGCATGAGCTATGTACTTGCATGTGTTGCAAAGAAAATAGCTCATGCTTGCTTTAATTCAATTTCTTATTTGAAGTAATTGCTTGGAGCTAAGTTTTGCATGTGTTGCAAAAGGAGAGGGCTCAAGCAATTTGTGTTTATGGGGTATGCATGGAGTTAAGATTTGCATGTGTTGCAAATAGTGAGCTCATGCATTTGAGTTTGTTTTGGTTTTGCTTGGAGCTAGGTTTTGCATGTGTTGCAAAACGAGGATGCTCAAGCAAGTTGGATTTGGAGTTTACGTGCGGTTCTTTGAAGCATGTGAATAGTATTTACAAATTATTTTGATCATGAGTTGATCATCACATGGTTCAAGTTTTAATCTTGTTGACCCTTACTAGCTTGTAGTCATGCTTTTGATCAAGTCTATGTGTGGGATTTCGAGAAAATCAAAATTAGACTTGAATGACTACATTAGAGTCTTTGGAATTTTTTATGACTTTGAAAAATATCTATGGTTGCTTAAATCTTGAAAATAGGTGGAGATTGTAGCCCTAGTGATAAGCTTCGCATAGAGTCAAAGATCATATAAATCGGAGTTCGGAGTAAAAAGTTATGATCGTTTACGTCGAAAATGTGGCACTATCGCCTCAAGAGAGGTAGTCTTTGCTAAGTCGGCACTCATACTGAAGAGCGGTAGCGCCGCTCGAGCGGCACTACCACTGTTTTGCCTGCAGTAGTTATTTTCCAGAATAGGGTGTTTTTGGTTATTTTGAGTCCCAAGACTACTGGTCAGAAATTTGGTAGTGCCTTCGAGCAGCACTACCGCGAGTTTGCCTCGATAGTCTTTGGGAATATAGCCGTTAGCCAACCTGTTGAGGTTGAGGTGGCACTACTAGGCCCTTAGAGGGCGGTAGTGCCGATTTGCCGAAGTTTTGGTTTTGCCCCAAATGCTAGTTTTCTTGTGTGGGCTATATAAAGAGGCCTTGGGGGGCATTTGCTGGTTGTTGAAGCTCTCATTTGTGTATTTGCTCTTGTGTGAGTATTTAGGAGGTGATTTGCATGTGTTGCATTCCCTCAAGTTGATTTTTGAGCTAAGAGTGAGACTAATTGCATATGTTGCAATTAGGTGTGGGTTGAGAGTCTTTTGTGCATGTGTTGCACTTGAGGGAGACCTAGGTGCATGTGTTGCTTTAGGTGATCACCGGAAGCGCATGTGTTGCGCTAGGTGAAGCTCAAGCGGAGACTCGGCTTATTACTCTTGGAGGTTGCTGACTCCTTGACGGCATATAGCGTCGTGCGTGGGAGCTCTCGAAGGAATTGTGAGAAGCTCCGGCTAGTTTGTGAAGGTTCAGATTGAGCCTACACGAAAGCGTGAAAAATTCCCACTAGTAGAATCGAGGCGGGTGCTAAATTCATGGAGCCGATCCAATTCATTTGTGCTATCCTCAACGTGGATTAGGGGAGATCGGCAAGTCTCTGAATACCACGGTAAAAAGTATTGTGTCTTTTGTGCTTGCATTGTTGTCGGGACCCGGATATGCAAATCCGAAACCCTCTGTGTATACAGCACTAGTCCAGGATCACGCTAGTGCACACAGTGGAAACATAGATGACATATCATTCCATACATCGAAATAACTAAGAAGAAGCAAAGTATTATTGAATAAAGCAAACGACCTTATAGTCAAGGTTCATACATCAATGCCTCTTGGCTTAAGAAACAATTAAAGCTTGCGGCGTGAAATAAAATAACTTGGGCCATTCGACATGCCACAGGCAATCGTCTGGGGAAACGCCTTCCTAGTCGACGTAGTCTTCATAGTACTCCTCCTCTTGATACTCATTACCTGGTCCTTCCTCAGCAACTGAACAACATGGGCATAAAGCCGTGAGTACAAAACGTACTCAACAAGCCGTAGGGAAATGATGCAATATATTCATGCACGGCTTGACAAAGGATAGTTATATGGTTCATTTGCAGAAAGCAATAACTTGAATTTAAATACAATAAATAGATTGAAGGCAGATTGATAAAAACAATAATAAGTAACTGGTAAATCAATGGTATACAACATGAACAGAATGACGAGGCATCACCCTACGTCATTCGAAACAAGTATCAACCACACAGTTCAACGGTATAGCTTGAGACAACAAAACAACAGTGAACTCCCCGTTCACATCCCAACAATTCCACATTTCAAGAAAATACTCTATACCCCGTGTGAAATCCCCGGGCTTGTCCATGACCATGACACGGCTATTCGAATAGTTTACACTCTGCAGAGGTTGTACAGCTTTACCCACAAGACATGATCATCCCTTAATGCCAAGCGCTAAGAACACACTTCCTTTGGTGTGTCGGCAGAGAGATCACTACAAAGCCTTTACAATGCATGTCTAAACCCAAGATCGCCTCTAAGGTTTAGCCCTCGGGGCCCCTCTTGAGCCATGTGGGTCTACCCGTCCCACACCAACAACTGGCAATACTCAAGTCCGGACATTGCAAATTAATCAGCTAGGTCCGTCCCATCTGGGACTCGTGGTTGCAGTTAGGCCAGATTCAATGGCGCACAAGATTAAGTCCTTAAATTGACTCGAGCAAGACAACCACATCCCAATGTGCTAAAAAGCACCCCCTTTACTGCACGATCAATTGCCCGAGGGAAACATTTTGTTCAACCCAAAACCATTGGCATCCCCTGCCATGGTACAACAAGTTTTACAACAGTGGTCAACAGCCACAATTCAATATCTCATTAAGTCAAGATTAACATTAGCTCACAGGTGATATGAATCCCATCGGACAACTAAGCATGGCTAAGCATAGCTACGATAACCCAATGTTGGTAATATGATTATGTCCAACTAGTAATGTCCCAACCTATGGTTAACAATGGATACATGGCATTCCAATAATCAAAGGGGCATACTCCAACAGGTAAATAGCTACTTCCATAAACTAGCATTGTTACATAAATAGCATGCGATTGTATAAAACAAAGTACTTTTGCAAACATGGGTTCAATATGATCAAAGGTCTACGACTTGCCTTGCTGTTCAAGTGCTGATTCTTGGTCTTCGAAGTCTCTGTTCACTCCCTCAGGATTCGCGTCTACCGGAAAATAAAGCAACGAAACCAAATAAATACAAAACAGAGAAGCAAACAAGCTCAAAATTGAAAATAAATGGCTCTGGAATGTAGATCTCGATTTTACAAAAATTTAGGAATTTGAATCGGCTCAATCGGAGTTCGGACGAAGGAGAACGGGCCTTTGGAAGATTTAATTCAGAGAAAATCAGAAAATTTCGGTAAGGGTGACACGTGTCAGCTTCTGATTGGCTGGAATTTTCGGTTTTTTGGAAAATCAGAAAAAGAAAATAAAATACCGACTGACATGCGGGACCCACGAGTCAGAGACTCGGTCTACGGTGAACCCAGTGCACCGAGAGGGCAATCGGGTGACGCGGCGAACCACAACGACGTGGCATGCCACGCGGCTTAGGATCGAGGTGGCGCGCTTGGCACACACGTGGCGGCCACACCTGGCGACGCGGCATGGAAGCGGGTCCGCCTTGGCGACTCGGGCGTCGGATCCGAATCGGACGGTGGAGAGGTGAGGGCGCGGGGCTAGCGACGCGGCACAACCTGGAGTGATGGATGGCGATCGGACGGCCAGGAACTCGCGGAGGAACTCGACGGCGAGTGGTGGCGGCGTTCTTACCGGACACGAAGAAGACGACGAGGGTTTCGGCGAACTCGGGCCGGAGAGGATGGAAGAAGTAGTGGATCCGGAAGTGCTCGACGCGACGAACTCGATGGTGCAACCGATCACGGCGGAGGACAACCGAGTGGCTCGAGACGGCGGAGAAAGTGCACGGACGGCAAAAACTTGGCGAGGGCGTTCTCCGACGTGGCGGCGTCGGCCTACGACGAGGAAAGCGGCGTGGCGGCGTGGAGCGAAACCTCGGGATGAGGTTCGCCGTGCCTTAAATAGGCCTAGGATGCGGGCGAGCACGAACGCCAAAGGCGGCGCTAGGTTTAGGGTTTCGGCGCGGCGTAGGCGGGCGCGCGCGTGATCAAGCGGACGTGGCGCGGATCGGACGGCAATGGGCGGCGCGGCATGTCACGTGGCGAATGGAAACAAGTGGGCCGGGGCGGAGGAATAGTGATGGGCCACGGAGGATTCGGCCCGAGAGAGTTTGGAGGAAATAAAATATTTTCCGAATTAATTTAAATTCCAGGAATTCAAGTAAATGCAAATAAATTCAAATAAATAGCAAATAAATTCAGAAAAATCTCCGAAAATACAGAAAAATTCCTTGAAGCACAAGGAACCCAATAAAACTGAAACCTTTAATTTGATGCATAGATTAATCAAATTAAATCTTTTCATTATTTGAAAATTCATATTAAGCTTCAATTAATTCAAGAAAATGCAAATGGTTCACTTTTGAATTTAAACATTCCAAAACTCAAATTTTGGGATGTTACAATTGTATTCGTTATTTATATTCAAGCAATTTACATTCATAGAATTAAATTGATTGATTACTTGTCCTTAGGATTGCAATTCATTGTTAGAGATATAATTAGTTAGTGCACATAATGAGCCTAGAGATTTTAGGCATTGATTGTCAAAACCTTAGTTTATCGCTTCCACATTTATTGTCATTTAGGTTTTGGCATAAGAGTGATTGGGGTGAATTGCTTTTTAGAAATTTGTAGAAAAGTACATTTTTAAAAGCCGCCTATTCACCCCCTCTAGTCGGCATCCTTGATCTTACAACAAGTCGGTAGTGTTCTTGATGGTGGTCACTTTCAGTTCCCAAACTCAAAGGTCGAGTGCGGTCAAGAAATATCAAGCATTATCCGAGTCAGGGTATGTGTAACTGACTGCTCGGAGGTCGCTCAAAATCTTCGTAAACCAACCAAAGCACTCGTCAAGACTCTCACCAGTGTGTTGTTCAAATTTGTTATATTCACACTTTTGCTGATCCCTACCTCACGGTCTTGATTTGGGTAGTGTCCTCATGGTAAGTATCGAGGGTCACCCAAATCTCTTGAGCAGATCACAGGTAAGCAATCCTATCATACTCACTACGGTTGAGTCCCTGTATGAGAATGTTCTTTTCCTTAGCTTTGCCTCAACATCAGCCATATTACCGGCTGTGACGTTCTCATCGGTAGGAACCTCACACGGGAGCTTTACCTTCTGCCATATCAGGAAGCCCTGGGCAGTGATGTATGACTCCATCCGAGACTTTCAAAAAGAAATATCGACTCCAGAAAAGATGGGAGGCTTAGTGGAATATTTGTTTATCGCCATAGCTCTTGAGACCGGTCAAGATCTATGGAAGAGCTAAACCGACTCTGATACCAATTGAAGGATCGAGATGGCGAACAGAGGGGGGTGAATGGTTGCAAAATAAAAATTTTCCCCACAAAAATACTCCAACTAAGACCTCAAAAAGATCATGCAAATCAAATTCAACAACTCTCTAAAACCCGAACAATTAGACAACTATGTGTACCCCTAACTTGCATGGATGAGAATCATAGAATATATGGAGAATTTTTTATCACAATCCTAGTTGTCAAGTGTCCAAATAAAAAGGAATTTTATCAAAATCCTAGTTTTCAAGTGTCCAAATAAAAATAAATCAAATCAAACCTTGCTTTTAGAAATGAGACTAAGCCAAATCACAAAAGTCACTTTCTGAAAAGCAAAAGCAAATTTTCTAGAAATTGTCCTCACTTGGAGCTGGTGGTTGGTGGGTTTCTAGTAGGGCTGGAAAAAAAGCTCGTTGAGCTGGCTCGGTGGCTCGTTTCAAAATTGCTCCGATTACATTCATTTTTCTTTTAAAATAAAAATTAGTTGATTTGGAACAAGGGTCAACTTCAGCTCAGCTCGTTAGGCTCGGTTCGAAGTTGGGTCTCAAACAATACAGGAGACTATAATAAATAAGAATAAATCAGTGTCGAAGAAAGCTCGAAAAAAGCTCAACTGGCTCGTTTTCCACCCCTAGTTTCTAGTGCTCTAGAAATTTTAAGAATTTTTCTCCCTATGAGAAAATGAGTCTTAGTCTTGAAGCACTTAACCAAAGACCATCTCAAAAATCCTTGTAGAAAAATCAGGAAAAATCAAACATTATAGATTGTCAAGAACTTCAAGCAAAAAGTTTGGGGTTCGGTATTCACCTCATGGCCGCCAAATGGTGGGACCAGTGGACTCCCCAATGTTTTCACATATGAACATGATAGTTCCGCACCTTTTCAAATAAAAATCACTCAAAAATGATTTTTTTAGATTTTTCTAAAAATCAAACACTAACTGCTGCACGAAGAACAAGTTCTGGACAAAGTTGCAACTTGATAGAAAAGTTGATCTCTAGTCTATCCTAGAGAGCAAAAGAAATGTAAAACCATATGAACACACTCAAGACATCCATGATCAGAAGATTTAGGAGGGGAGGCAAATCCAAATTGCGAGAAAGTAAGTTGAGAGAAAGTAAATTGCAGGAATTTAAATGCTAAATTTAAAACATAAAGTAAGTGCGTAATGTAAATTCAAGCATGAATGAAAAAGATTTACATTTCTGAAAGGAGGAGGTTTACAAAATCTCACAACAAAGTGGACAAAGCTCAAAGGAGCACAAAAACCTCTACAACCTTCATGAGGGGAGGCTACTCCTCCCCCTCTATTTATACTACTCTTGGCCACCTACCACCCTTGGATGAGTCTTTCAACCCTAGAGCACTCATCCAAGGGCTAAGATTAATCCACTCACACAACCATGCAAGGGTTAACCCAATACCCACACACATAATGGGTTTTTTTGCACGGTTTTCAAAGCATACTACCTAGACCTGCTAACTTATCAACTAGACCGTGATCCGACGGCCTTCCTTGATCCATGTGGCATCTAGCTATCATCATCTCCTTTCCTTGTCTTCTTGGCTTGCCCAGACTCCATCTTCCGGCGATCTTCGACCATTTGGACCTCCGACGCACCTCGTTTAGTCCCAGTCATCCTCCGCCTCACCATGACATAGCACCGTCGTCCTGTAACCATCAAAGACAAGAAAAACTCATCACATAGCAATGTCCAAAAGATATACAATAATCATCACAAAATCCAGTGGCATCAAATTGCCTGAGACCTGAAAAACACACCCTCTCACACCGCAATAGGATCCAGTGCTACCGCTCGGCCGGTAGCATCAAAAAAGGCAATCAAATCTCAAATTGCTTCAAATTGAAAATCTAATTCACATCAAATTCAATTCCAAAGCAAACCAAGCTCAAATCCAGTCAATTACTCATCACAAATATGGATAGACCTCCACATGGCCTTTCAACATGCTCCAACATCAAATTAAGCACAACTCATTTGTAACACACATTTGCAAATAAACCGAGAACTTATGATATCAATCCTTTAGCCATGTAAGGATCATCACATGATCCCGTCGCTTTGCAAAACACATTTGCAAACGCCAACACATGCTCTAGAATCGAAACCCATCACCTCTAACTTATTTGCAAAACATATTTGAAAATAACAAATCAATATTTTGCAAACACAAAATATAAACTTTACTTAGCCTTTGTGATGATCAACACATGATCAAGTCATAAGTTAAAACACCGATGCATGAGCTCTTCACCTTTTGCAACACATGCAAAATTTAGCTCTATGCAAAAACCAAATAAGCCAAATTACATGAGCTATCTCGTTTTTGCAACACATGCAAATCCATAGCTCCATGTAAAAAATAAATCGATTAAGATTCAATAAGAAGCAAGCATGAGCTCCCTTATTTGCAACACATGCAAATACTTAGCTTATGCAAAATCCAAACAAGAGAGTGAGCTAGAGTGAACCAGATTGAGTTTATCAACACATGATGAAGCTCAAGCTAAAAGATTCAACCCCTCTTAATAGTACAACAACCTATCTAGCAACCCGATCTCCCATCCAAACACCGAGACCGGTAAAAACTAAGAACACATCCTTAACCCTAGCTAGTTATACCTTTGCTTCTAGCGATCCAGAGTTTTTATGATTTCCAATCTTCTTCTCTCCAGGATTGAGTATCTTTCTTCTTATTCATCAACACATGATGAACCTTCATAGCCCTTCTCTTCACTTCGAGTTCACCTTTTGAAGCTCATCAACACATGATAACTTATCGTTCCCGATTCTTTATCTTCTTGGACTCATCCTACTTCACAACTCATTGAAGATCGTTAGTCCAACAAACATGATTGCCTCAATCATCACTTGCACTCTATTAACACATAATGGATGCTTCTAAGATCGATTGAGCACAACTTAAATCAATTTGAATGATTTAAAGGTGTCTTGAGTATTTTGATGCAACTAATGCTTTATTATACTTAAGAACTTTTCGTTCGTCCTTAATCAAAAAAGAGACACCATCAACACATTATGAAATGTTCTTTGATTGATTGAAAGACATCCGAGCTCAATTTAAACTTCATTTAAATTGACATGAGTATATATATAACTACACAAGTTTCGTATACTCAATATGATAGTAAGTAATGATCCAAATATTATATGGAGTGGTGGAAAAGGATCAATACATGTGAGGCCATCAACAATAGAATAAACTCCATTAAGTATGTGCATATAAATAATTAAACTTGGAATCAATGTGCACATAATCAATCTTATAAAGTACTTAAGTTTATCCCATATTAACATGAGTATACTATAACTACACAAGTTATATATACTCAAAAGATTGTTTCAAAGTCTTGATCCTTTATATTATTTGGCAAGTGGACATTTCAATGCAAGTGAAACATCAAGTTAGATTATGAACTCCTCCTAGATGTATGCATTTATGTATATATGGACTTGGAAATATAATGCATATATTTGAACTGAAACAATGGAAGAGTTCATTCTTTAACTTAAATCCTAAGTATGCAATAAGATAATAGAGATGAATATGAGTGCATATCTTAGGTTTTTCCATTTTTCATCCAAATTTGAGACAAATAAAAATGAAGCTCAATAAACATGTTAGTCTCATAATGATTTTATTTGTCATTAAACAATGATTAAATATTAATATTAAACTAATCACCAAAACTAATATAGCTTGAACTTACAAACAAGATACACTTGTGTCTCACCAGTTCAGCCAATCTAGGCTGGGTACCCACATGTAGAGCCGACACACGTAGGGCCGCAGCCGATAACGAAAGCCACCACAACTTCGTCTAGAGATGGTTAAATGAGTCGTGCCAACTAGGCTGGCCCCGCAGCCCGATATTGTAGGCATAGCTCAAATATAAACGGGCCGTGCTGGTACGGCCTAATGGTTAATATTAAACTAATCACCAAAACTAATAGAGCTTGAACTTACAAACAAGATACACTTGTGTCTCACCAGTTCAGCCAATCTAGGTTGGGTACCCACATGTAGAGCCGACACACGTAGGGCCGCAGCCGATAACTAAAGCCACCACAACTTCGTCTAGAGATGGTTAAATGAGTCGTGCCAACTGGGCTGGCCCCGCAGCCTGATATTGTAGGCATAGCTCAAATATAAACGAGCCGTGCTGGTACGGCCCAATAGGTTGGGTTATCGTCGAGGCCTACCAAATTTTATGAACAAAGCATGTTTAGTTTTTTCTAATTTATATATATTTTAAAAATATTTTTGTACATTTCTTTGAGGTTTTCTAATTATTTTAGATTTTTTATTATTTTTTTGCATTTTTTGATTTTTCAATTTTTCAATTTTTTTAAAAAAATTTAGCGCTAAACGGGCCATTCTCAGCCCATTGACCTGTTCAGACCATGCCAGCACAGCATAGTCTAGGAGCCAGTCGGGTAGTGGCTCCGGTACGACGCAGCTCATTTACTAACCGTGTCTAAACCAGTGATACAAATTTCACTAAAATTTTGGATTTCGGGCCACCACGAAATCCAAACTACCGGCCTGATAAATTTTTTTGAAATTGCTACAGTAACTACCAAAATCTCATTTTTGGTGAAATTTCACCAAAATTTCATATTTTTGGTCAGTTTTCAAACTTTTATGGCCAGATTTGATTGGATTTAATCCAATAACCCTTAAGAAAGTCATTTTACATAAAAATTTGTTGAAAAACTGAATTGTTGAGACATTTTAAAATCTGGGTAGAAACACAAGCTTGATAATAATAATCGATGACTTTAATGAGTGCAGACCGTATTAGAGTGTAGTGCAATCAGAGTTCACTTTGTGAAGTAAAGTATTTACTAGTTATGAGCTCCTTAGTTTGTAAATCTGCTTAATCCTCATTGTTTGACTCGTGTTAGTTATCAGGTTTTGAGATGGTGAGGATCCGGTAAGTCTGAACGGATTTAGGTCAACCAGTATGTATCTAACCTTCCGTCCAATGTTTCTGGTTGAGTTATTCGTTGAGTCAAACGTGTAGTTGTCGTGATTAGCTTTAGTTCAGTTTCCGAGTGAGTTAGGCTAGCTTTGAGTGGTTTTAGTCTGATCGTTCAACCTGCTACTTAAGAGTTTATCTTGTTATTGATAGCCAAGAGGTTCAGCCTAATAGAAGTTGACTTGTTGAGGAGAATTCGGATGTAAGCTTCGGAGATCGTTTCTTGATTAATTAACTGAGGTGCCATGCTATCTGGGTAGAGGATTTGAGCCGGAGCTCAGGAGAACCAAGTTGTTGTCAAGACTGGATAAGAGTTGTAACAGTAAGATTGATGAAGCCCTATCCGGCCAACATGACAATGGTGAACACGAGCTCACGTAAGTGTAAAGTGAATTCAATCCTAGAGTTCTAAGACCGTACTGTCCTAACCGACAGAGCTTTGTATCACTATGATAATTGATATTAATGCTTGATTCTGATTACTTACATTTTTACTTTGTGATTTTGGATAGGATAAATCTAGTTTGCTAATTTGTTCAGAGATTAATATCCTTGCGATATTCTGACAAACTTAAGTTCGAAGATTACATCCATAATTATTAGCATCTGCTAGATTTAATTATATTTTGTCCGATTCTCTGAATTCGAGTAAGCATTTTTGTAGCAAACGAGTCTGACAGCAATGTCAGTGTGGACCAACTGATTTATCACTGTATTATTTTCACATTTCTAATGTGATAATATTTATTCTTATACATCCATTCATTGATTGATAATACTACCTTTTATTTGCCATGTTTCAATATCTTGAATATTTATACTTATCATTATACTATACTTCAATTTGTGAATTATGATATACTAGTGTAATTATACCATTACTTCAATATTGCTTTTTACGCTATTATAGGACAATTATTCCAATTATCTCAATAAATTTATCTAGTTATACTTCACTAGGCATATCAGATTCATATGGCTCAGGATATTACAAATTGTAATTTATACCTTGCAAATTAGATTCAAAAAAATTATGAACCATTAGTAACATTTAGGTGTACATAGGTACATCTAGATGTAATTAATATAGAAGATATAATAATAATCAACTTTTCATAGACTCATAGATATCATTATAGGTGAATCCTTAATTGAAAATTTAGAGATTGATATTAGATAAATATCTTTAGTGCAAGTGCTAATTGTAAACTAATTGTATGGCCTGAAAAATTGTTTCTAAATATACTTAATGTATGGACATTAGTTCTACTTATTTTATTAGAATGTTATTGATGATATGTCCAAAGATTCTTGCAATGAAGTTCGTCTGTCAACACTAAATGGTCTGATATATCTGCTTGACAATCCACAAAGTCACGACATCCTGAAAGTTCTACTCCCAAGATTAAGTGACATGGTCTCTGATCCTGCTTTATCAGTCAGAGCTGCTGCTGTAAATCTACTTTTAACAATTCGTGATTTTCGATCTTTCCAATTCAATAAGGTATGGTACACAGTCATTGCATGCATATCTTGATTTACACTATAACCTAAGTAACCTTTGCATCTATAGCTTTTCAGTTTGAGCACACATGCTAGTTTATATTTTGATACCTTCGGGTAGGACCATTTATATGCCCTTTTCTGTTGCAGGTTATTGGTTTGGGTACTTTATTATCTTCGCTTGCAAATGATCATCCCCGTGTTGCTCAAAAAATTACAAAGCTTCTCATTCCTTCTTATTTTCCATCGAAATTGACTTTGAAAGAAGCATGTGCTCGCTGCATTGCACTCATAAAGAGGTCACCGACAGCAGGGGCAAGGTTTTGTGAATTTGCTCTATCCGAAGGATCATCCCCAAGGACTCTTGTTGAGTTGATCAAAGTCTCTATTACTCTGGCATTGTCGCCAACAGGACTGAACTCAGAGCAGACTGATGGTCTTGTAATTGCTTCGGCCAATCTAATAAAAAGCTTATCTGATGAGTGCTCTAGTTTGACTGCTTTGAGAGAATTCTTTGCAAATGCCAAGTTGAAGTTGCTCTTTAGAACCACAGTATCTGAGGGTGCCCGGGCTGCTCTTCTAAATATGGCTCCAGTGGTATCACCTGATGGTCTATCTGTGTTGCACGATGAATGCATGGATGTAATTGTCAATGCTGCTGCGATTTCCATGCAAGATGAATGTCAAGCAGTGCTTGCTGCACATAAGTTGGTACTTTTGACTGGTTGGGCTGATGAAATGTTTGAAGCACTAACAAGTATTCTTCAATCTAAAGCCTCTGGTTTTGCTGAGCTCTATGGACTTTCACCTCCGCTGTGTCCAGTTTCGTCTTCAAAGAGGAAGAAAGGGAAGTCACTTAAGAAAACACCAGCAAGGTCTGACCATGTTGTTGGAAAGGGGCCATCAAAATCAGTCATCTTCAAAAATGAAGAGCTTGCTGCTATAGCGGGGGCAGCATGGCAGATAAATGTCCTACTAAAATCGGAGGAAATGAGAAATGCCTTTCTACAATCTTCTTATTCAGAAATTGCATTTTCGTCTCTGAAGGTCATTTCTCAAGTGTACATTGAGCAATGCCTGCATTTTGATTCTTTAGACCTTGCACCTGTGTTGGCTTATCTGAGTTTGGCTACGTATAGTGCTCTTCAGGATGTTGATCAAACTGACATGAGCTGCTCTGAGGTGAGTTCACTACCGCAGTTTCACAATTCCTCTTATCTTTGACAGTTGCCATTGAAATTTTGATAAACAGTAGTCACCTTGTCAATACTTTAATGGGAAACTGGAACCAAGATTTCTTTATCGCACTTCTGTTATTTTAGGTAGCTCTCTGTGGGTTATGTGAATATTATTCAGTACTTTTTGTATTCAGTATTATGCCATTGTCATAGTCATTTTATTTTGAAGAAATGCTCATAGTAAATTTCATCTTGTGTCAGTCAGCAACTGTCAATCACTCGCTGGATCATCTGCTGAATTGTTTTGACAAACTCTTAAATGGATCTGTCACTGGTTCCACTAAGTCATCATCAAAGTTGAACAAGAATAAGAAATCTGCACGGCAAAAACAGCAGCAGCATGGAGCCCCTGAAGGTATAGCTGCATCAAAATTGTACAGTTTTTGAAGCGGAAACCTCTTTGAACTGAATCTCGTATTCGTGTTTACCTGATCTTCTGAAAGCATCCAAAAGAATGTAATTAACAAGAAAATTTCCCATTTGTAGTCATAATAGTCTGTTTATATTGTTATCATTCCTGCAGAATTTTACATAATTCCTTGTAAATAAGTGAGTGATGCATCTTGTGCAGAAAATGCAGTGAAGGGCACAATTAATGTCATCATGCTTGGCACTTCAATTCTTAAGTTTGTTGTCGACACAACAACCATCAAGCTGGTCATTGATGATAAAGCAAGATGTCTCAAATTTGTATCGTCCTTCACAAAATATGCAGTGTCAGCCATCAAAAGGCTCCAGGAGCAGAGCTCGTCTTTCAAAGGGGATGATCTGAAAGACATACTGTTGCTTCTACGAAGTTCCTTAACATATGCAGCCAAGCTACTTCATTTGGTGCTGGCACGCTCAGCTGAGTCGGCGAGTCCCCCAGAGGAGGCCTTCCTCCTTGCCAATAATCTTCTTGATCTTGTACCTTCTGTTGAATCCTTTGCAGGCTCGAGATATGCTCTCAGTTTAGTTTCTGTTGTGAAGCAGTGGCTACCAGTTCTCATATTGGGTCTTGGATGCCGCTGGTTGATTGGACCACAGAATGACATGGCTAACAACATGTGCAACTTGGGTGACTCTGACTTGCCACTCTGGGTCGCCGTCCTGGCCAAGAACGAGCTGCTTGATACTGAAGAACTTAGGCAGGATGTTCAAAGCGAGCAGGGCAGCGAACGTGAGGACTCACCGTCATCTAGAAAGCTAGCAGAAATGATGGTGATCCTGCTGAAGAAAGGTAGCCCGCGAATCCTGGATTCTGTAGGTGGCGTCTTGCTGTCCTCCCTCCGGATGGCGCTGCAGAGAGCGGAGTACGGCGTCGTCTTAGGCTTGACGCGCTTCGTTTGTGCCAGGTTGCTCCGGGGCAACTCTTCAGGCTGCGGGAAGCTGCAGCTCACTCATGACTCCCTGCGCCGGAATTTCTTCGAGATCGACAAGCATGTTAGGGAGGATCTTGTTGATGACGAGGGCTCGAGGCAGCAACTGGAGAGTGCAAAAGCATTGATAAGATCAGTTCTCTCTGACGTTTGATGATGTCTATACTGTTATAAGTGAGGTGAGTTGACTGATGCTGGGGGAAGTTACTTGGCAAGTAATGCACTACCAAGTCTGCGTTTCTTGATTCGAGAAGCAGCGACCTTTTTTCACCTCACTAGAGTTTGAGAACGCAGGATGGAATGTGTTGTAGGCAAAGTATTTTGTAGCAGTACCCTGTGCAAATTTGTTGCCATTGTGTAAACATCCACGTGACAGAAACCATTCGTACAAACTTGCATGCTATCCTGAAGGAAAATTGCGCATACTAGTTATGTGCTCGTGCGTTGTAACGGAAACATAATTTACGATAAAAAATTTGTTTGTAAAGAGCATTAATTTTTTTTTTTGAAATTGGTCAGGAGTTCTGGCATTCAGTATAGAAGAAGAATCACTAGATGAGCTACGCGCGTATGCACTTCATACGCACCCACACATGCACACGCGCGCCACGCACTCGCCTCACGTGCGCCCGTGCCGAGCGACGCTCGAACGCGGGTGGGTTGGCCGCTCGGCGAGTATGCTAGTCAAATGAGCTACTGCGCTCATCTGCTAAAGAACATTAATCTTATCTGAATAATAATGTTCACTCTGAATGTGCAATGGTTAAATGTTTAAATCAATTCATTGAAATATACAAATTCTAAGTATCTGTTTATAAATTCGGGTTTAAAATTATCTTTAATTTCACAAATTTAAATAATAACATCACAACACTTGGAATTGTAAGTTTGTAACGCTATAATTTGAGATCAATTGATCGAGAGAGGCATCACCTGCTGTCCTATAAACGTAAAGGCGCTGAAGAGATAGGCGTAATCCGTATGTGGCTACCACCATCAATGGCGTCGTGGTTTGTACATCTTGCTCTGGCCATATCATATCCCCATCCCATCAATCAGCTCCATTGCCTCCTCGCCTCGTCCCGCGAGCTCCTCTCTCAACCTATTGACATCATCCACGCGGTGAGCTCCAGCAGCGTTACCAGCCTATCTCGTCGCCCACCACTGGCGACTTGCCCCTACGCCACATCAACGAGATCAGTAAGGTTGCATATTATTTCGCTCAACGGATAAGCTCAACACATTCGCAGGAGAGGCAAGAAGCAGTGGGATTATATAGATTCAGCAACCAAGGAGATATCTATAGAATACAGATTAAGAAATCATCGAATAAGGAAGGCAACAAAAGAGAAAGAGACGAGAAGAGACCCAACTTTATGAATCGGAGCTCTGCTTCCTTCGAAAGGATCAATCAATCCAATCCGAAAAACACTGGGAGCAATCGCCGCCGATTCGAATGTCAGATCAATGGGAGAAAGGAAAGCAATAAATGAGTCATACATATTTATTTACCTCTCACGACGGGATGATCCAATTCAAAATACCGGGGTGACCACTGCCCACTTCCCACTCGGCCACGCGGGTGCACACACGTGTTGGAGTGAGAGTGGAGAACAGACGTACCACCACCAACTCCTAATTAGAATTAGTAGAGATAGAGATAATAAACTTATCTAGTCGCGTCATGTATGGCCGTGCGCATGCTGCTGACTGGTCGGAATCAAGTCCATACGTAATTAGATAAAAAGAAAAGATGATCTTATCTACACATGCAAGTAAATATTTAAGGAAAATGATGTATATAGCAACTCAAAGGTATATGGTAACTCAGAAGTTGTCAGATATGAAAAAAGAATCGGTCGTGCAGTATTTAAAAATAGAATCGGCTGATTAAAATAAGAGTTTGATATGTCGCAGATTACGTATGCATGCATATCCAACTAAATTAAAACTTTCTCCATTCGCCAATGTATAGAAGATTGAGATAATGACAGTTTCGTGAATATGTCTAGAAAAGGAGAGAAGAACAAACCATCACTACTAACAGGTACTTAGAAGTAGCGGAGATTCCAAATCAAATGAGCAACCGTGGGACCGTCAGTAAAGAGTAGCCGTGTGCGGTGGAACGCTCGGAAGTTTACGAGCATTTGAGCCACTTACGAGCATTTGAGCCACTGACGCGCACGCGACGTGTTTTGAACGAAATGACTTCTGTTAAGAATTAGTCATCATGAATATTAATGATTACCGTAGATTAATTACAATACATTGATCGGACAAATAGAACAATCATAAAGATGAATACAGGATATATGGAGATTAACTATTTTATCTCTATCGATTATCAATTATCTTGAACAATGAATGAGGTGCTATATTTATACCTATAACTAGGGGTAAAACGGATTAGATATAGACAAATAATAGCTCTACTATAGTTGTTTTCATATTTTTTTCTCAGATGCGGATATGGATACGGATAGTCCGGATACAAATACGAATATAGATAATATCGAATACAGATATGGATCGAATATGAATCAAATCGGATACGGTTTTAAATATTTATCGAAATATGATAACCCCTTAGATTGTACATAAAAAATCAACGAACACACATAACTAATTGATTTGATGAAAACATTATTGAAAATTGAACAAATATAAACATTTTTATTCACTTAGATAATAGTTAGGTACCATCTGACAAACAAAATTATATAAGACTTAGTTTATCACACGCATATGATTAGTTCATCATACATGTAGATTAAAATACAAAATGAAGGTAATCCTTGCTGAGAAATACAAATAGAAGCAAACATATAACACACTAAAAGTTTGAAAATACTTAGATATCATGCCTCTAGGAAAAGTATATAACACTTACATGTGATAACTCAAGATTTATATTCTTTGTTGAATTATGTTTAAAATAATAAATTATGTATTTATGAGTTTTTATGTATTTTTAGCTACTTATTTAAAATTTTTCCTATTAAGAATAGTAGTTTTTGAATTTTTGAGAAAAATTAAAATTTGATAAAATCTTGAAAACAATTTTTAAATGTTAGATTGTTTCTGGAACTTTCTCAAAAAAAATTCATAATTTTTAGAGTTGGTTTGCTAATTTTAATAATTGAAATTTGCTTTATGAATTAATTAAATTATAAAACAATTCTGAAATTAAGAAACTTTTTTGGGCCAAAAGATTAGTCTTGGCCCAGCTCACATGTATATCCGGATATCCGACCCATCAATATCCGGATTATTCGAATCTGTATTCGTATCCAATGGATAATGAGCTACCGAATCCGTATTTGTATCCGTTCTGATACTATCCGATAAATATCCGATTAGACAGAATCCGTATCCGTAAATATTCGGATCTGTCAGAAAATATCTAATCCATTTTCTTCCCTACCTATAACCTCTTAGGATAGTTTTAGAATTCGCCCACCAAAAATAAGAATCCAGATATGTCTTAGGGCTTGTTTGTTTTTTCTTTGGATTTTCTAAAAGTTGATTCTGGATTGCAATTATAGAGAAGCTGATTCTCTAAAAGCTAAAATCCAAAAGCACATATGAAGTGAATTGTGGATTTTAGTGTATATGGATAGACTGGATTGTGAGAATCGATTCCTAGAATCGGACTGTTTATTTTCTTATTCTACTTTTGGAGCCAGAATCCAAAATCAAAAGCAAAAACGAACAGGCCCTTAACAACCAAGAACAAGAGTTCAGTTATATCCCAACACTTTCACTTGGATGAATGTAGTGTAATATATATGCCTAATCAAAAATTCTTTCCAAAAACCTAGTGGAAAAAAGGGATAGAGAAAATAGTACATTGACCTTCATGTGAGTGAACTTCAGGAAAACTCGTTAAGGGAAAAGGAGTATAACTTATAATCTTCTAGATTATGGTAGTATCTTCATAGACCTTCATGTGAGTGAACTTCAGGAAAACTCGTTAAGGGAAAAGGAGTATAACTTATAATCTTCTAGATTATGGTAGTATCTTCATAATCATACTAATTAAGGGTTATGGTTTAGAAATTTATTCACTTGAACTATACATATCTCTAAATTGTCTTATTCCAATACCATGAGCACATCTTTGGAAACTAGATGATGGCAAATACTTAGTGAATAAAGCAGCCAAATTTTCAAAAAACTTAGTTTGTATGATCTTAACCTCACTATTCTTTTGGAGTTCACAAGGATAGAAAAGTTTAGGGATAATATGCTTTGTGATATTAGTCTTTACATAACCCGTTTGTATTTATACAACACAAGCAGCATTATCTTCATAGATAATTATGGAGGTATCAACGGTGTTAATACCACATAACATCTAGATATGGCTAATTACACATTTTAGCCAAACATATTCACGTGAGACTTCATATAATGGTATAATCTTTGAGTGGTTGGTAAAGGTAGCTACTAAGATCTTCTTAAAAGACCATCAAGAAATAGCTGTACCAATATATAGAAATACAAATCTAGTATGAGATTTGACACCGTAGAGATCAAACATATAGCCAATATCCATATATCTCACCATGGTTAAATATTGGTCCTTCTGGTAAAATAAGCCAATATCTTATGTACCTTGTAGGTATCTGAGTAAAATCTAGACACCAGCCCAATGCCATTTGGTTGAAGCTGCACCATGTCTTGCTAGCAAATTTACCGTGAATACAATATTAGGTCTAGTGCAATTCGCAAGATACATAAGTTCTTATATAGCATTATAGTTTGGAACTTCAGGTCCAAAGGCTTCCTCATTTCCCATCCTCAGTTTGAATGGGTTTTATCTACTTCAATGGATTTTACTACCTTGAGGTCTTCAAAGGATGAGATTTATTCATGTTAAAATTTTTCAATACTTTCTTGTTATTAGTAGACTTGTGTACAAAGATTACTTATGGGAAATGCTCTTGATATATGCCGAAGCAATGTTTGGTTTAACCAAATCTTTCATCTCAAACTTCGTCATAAGGTAAGAACTTGCTTCTTTATGTTCTCTGTGGCTCCGATGATAATCAAATCATCGACATAGACAGAGATAATACATAATCCAATATAGGGTTTCTTTATGAACACACATGGACAATCATTATTATTGGAGTAACCTTTCTTCAAGAGGAACTCATTAAGTCTGTTGTATCACATTCTCCTCGCCTATTTTAATTTATATAGTGATCTCTACAGTTTGACACTATATATGTGTCGTGCCCCGAATTCCCACGGATTCGGACACTCTGTGTATTCTGTACTAGTCCAGGATCACGCTAGTACACACAGGATAAACAGGTTGAAGTACCACAATCATACACAGCGGAAATAAATAATAAGTACTTCAAGCATTAATAGTAACGAGTTACATGGCCTTATGGCCACCTTACAATACTTCGCCGCGCAGGGCGATAATAATCATCAGTATCAAGTTCATTCAGCGGAAGCAAAATACGATAGCGGAACCACTACTAGCCACAAAGCTCTTGAGTGCGCTCAACCCCTTAGTCCTCCCGGCCTTGACGAACTCTTCATTCCAAGCTCGCACGGCTTCTTCTTCTTCGAGGTTTTTGTCGATGCAAGGGTGAGTATACAACATACTCAACAAGTCATGCACAATGTAGACTATTACTATATGCAAGGCTTATTCCAAGGAAAGGCTTAATTGGTTATTTTGCATAAGCAGCATTTCTTTTGATAGGTAATCTTATTAGATTAAAAGCAAGAAGATCAATAATATTTAATAATTAATTTCTCAATTCTTTTCCAAGAGTTTGGCACACACCCTAATTTCATTCACATGACTTTTTGGCACACAACCACCCATTCCACATTTTCATTTTGAAAATCTAACCCTTGATTGTAATCACCGAGCAATGTCCAATACCATGACACGGCTATTCGAATAGTTTCACACACACACTGCAGAGGTCAGTACACTTTACCCACAGGATACTGATGTTCACCACACAAAGCGATTGATTGTAACAAAGTCTTTCAGAGACTAACACTTAGCGATGATCCTCTCCGAAGATTGCCTTCCTAACACTTCCCTCACACAGAGCCAAAGTTTAGAACAGGCACATACCGTTAGATGGGTACCAAGCCGCAGCACAGGTACGCTCCCCCGTACGGTTACATTTTTGGTGTAACTGTCACCCCGAGGTATCAAAGGAAAGATATTAGAAACCTACTTAACTAGGTCCGTCCCATTCCGGACAAGTGGTTGTACACGGAACTCAGCTCAAAGGCTCGCAAGGTTAAGTCCTTAATCGTCCCGGCAAGACAACCATTTTATACATCTCGCACACAGCCTTCACAATCTTTTCATACATCCCATTGCCACACAGGCCCACCTGGCACGAAGCCTTCTTGCCACTTGCCCCGGTTCAAATCATTTTCCCACCCCACTTTAACTTAAGCAACACATGCCATTTTCCACATCAGTTCATGAATAGCACCACACAGGTCACTATCCCAGTTCCAATTCATGACATCATCGCATTTTCCAAAATGCGTTCCATAATTGTTTAGTCAATATTCATTTGATATTTGAAAGTCATTCCACGATACAAGCAAAGCTAAGACTAATCACGGTCTAGCCTCCCGTGTTGGCATCATATTAGCATCCAACATATTTAAGCATCTTAGGGTGGACAAGGTTTCAGGGCATATAAACATTTATAATCAAGGTGGCATAACAAGTTTGGCTTTTAACTACCATTTCCCAATTTAATCAATAGTGGTTGTACTTAACATAGCATGCAATATGGAAATCAAAATATACTTTTAAAACTAGGCGAAATGATCAAAGCATGACTTGCCTTCAAGAGGAGTTGGTTTCGAGTCGAGGTTCTGCGACGGGTCTTCAAATTCTCCCTCGGCGAAACCCGGCGACTCGGAGTCTACTCGGTACAAGCAAACACACAATAAATATATAATACAGACAGCAAACAATTCACTAAAATTAAATAAAAATCACCAATAAATAGTTCACATTTTTACAAATTTTTGAGCACTGGAATCACTCAAATCCGAGTTAAAATGCGAAAGTTATAGCGTTTCTAAGTTTGCTGAAATTCAAATAAATAATAACCGAATTATTCTATTTAATTTCCTACTGAAAATCCGGATTAATTCCGCCGGCGACACGTGTCAGCACAGGAATGAGCCACGTCACCTTCGGTCACTGACAGGTGGGCCCGGATGACGTCATCTTGGCGTCGACGCCAAGTACCGGTCATTACAGACCGACATGTGGGCCCCAGTGAACGATGACAGGCCACTCAAATGATCGACACGCCAAGCGGCGAAGCGTCACGCCGCGCAGCGTTAATCCCGGCCGTTGGATTTAAATCCAACGGTCGGTCGTTACCGAGCGATGCACTGCTACAAGGCCTACGTGGCGCAACAGGAGCAGTCGGATGAGAAATCTACGGCTACGGTTACCGCTACGGTTCACTATTCACTGCACCGACGCGGACACACGTGCACCGTCGGATGGAGATCCAACGGCCACCGGTACCCAAGCGATTCACTATTGCTAAGCCTACGTGGCCTCATCAGAGCCGAGCATCCAAGCATCGACGGCCATTTTCAACGCAACGGCTACGGCGACGTGGACACACAGATGCGGTCGGATGAAGATCCAACGGCGCAACCATACCGAGCAGCCTACTATTCATATGCCGACGTGGCTCTACCCGATCCTTACGATCGAGATCTTACGGACCAGATCTAATCCTACCGATTCGATTTGTATTTAAAAGGGAAAGACGTGGCTTTACCGTGGGCGTCCGATGGAGATCCGACGGCTGCTGAAGCTCGCGAGGCGTCGAGGAAAGACGGTGGCGTCGGGTGCCGGACTTGGAGAAGACGACCGGTTCGGCGGCGCTACGAGGCTGCTCCGGCGTGAAGAAGTAATCACACGGGTGCGTCACGGCTTGGTGAACTTGGGGAGGGTCTTGACGGCGGTGGAGAGTGGCGGATGGCGGCGAGACACGAAGGAAACCGAAGCGGAGGAGAGGGTGAACTACGGCGAGCTTTCGCGTGGGCTATACTGCACGAGAGCTAACGGGCGAACAGACCGGATGTGCGGGGCGAGGAGACCAATTTAATGGACCACAGCACGGTCGCCAATACGCCTTGGAGCGCGTGCAAATCCCCGGCAAATCGCGACGGCCAACGGGAGACGGCGGTGCGGCAGTCGCGCACAGTCCCGAGATCGTGCGGTCGCGTCACACCGCCCGATCGCGATCCAACGGCGCGGATTGATCCTCAGCGTCGGCGAAACGGTATTTAACCACAGCCGTTCGATCAAGATCCGACGGCGCGGAGCGATGCGGCGATTAGGGTTTTCTCCCGCGCGAGCACAGTGTTGGGCCGGCCCAACACTGTAGCTAGCCATTTTCCCAGATTTTAGCAATAAAAATAATTCCAGTAATTCAAAATAATTATTTGGGGCACTAAAAATACCCGAAAAATTCTAGAAAAATTCTAGAAAATATTTCAGAGCATTTTGAGCCTAAATAAAATATTAGTTTTAATTTTTGATAATTATAGTTTCTGGTATTAATTAATCAAGAGAAGAATGGTTTAAATAAATGTTTATTAATTTCAATAAATCCCCAAAATTAGATAAATTCCATTAAATGCAATTATATGCAATTAAAGGTTGATCAATTTATAAAAATTCAAATAACTCCAAAATTTAAAAAAATGGACCAAAATTCGGGATGTTACAATATGTTACGATTACTTTTATTAGGATTTGGAATTTTAACTCCTTCATGCACTCTCATATAAATATCTGTATTTAGTGACCCATATATGTATATGGTCACTACATCCATCAACTGTATTGATAAGTTCAAGCTAACTACCAGTAATATTAAATATTGGAATATTACTGCACTCATCACAGGAGAGTATATTTCATCGTAATCGATGACGAGTTTTTGCATGAACTCTTATGCTACAAGTCTCGCTTTGTATCTTAAATCTAATCTTTTTCATTTATGTTTCAGATGAAAACCCATTTTAATTCTATAGGGAATATTTAAGAAAGTGTTCAATCAATAGGACTGAATACTTTTCTTTTGTTAATTGAGCACAATTTTGAATCAATTACTTCTTTCTATTTGGTCTAATCTAAGCACTTTTGGCACTCTACCAAAGACTTTGGTTCTGGATCCAGATCAAGAGTTTTAGCTATTTTTGAGACAAAATATATGTCAACAATTGTAATATTTCTTTTATACAACTCTTTAGAATCCTCGTAATTAGTGGAAATTTTTCATTAATTTCTTCCAGCTTTTCATAATTTCCCACGACGATTGAGTTTGGGTGTTCCGACTTTCCAGCGTCAGATGTGTGCATGAAAATATTCGCTGGAGTTACCATCTTCATGATGGCTCACTTCAGGCATTTTTCTCATCATTAGATTAAGCTTCTTTCATTGTCTTGAGGATTGTTCTCACTTATTTGATTCTTTGTTTTCACGGATGTCTCTATGGAATTGAGTATTTGAAAGTGCATCTAGGCACTTATGTTATTTTGGTGATTAATGACAAACGCATATAATGACAATCTATATAATTGAGTAAATGCTTAACTTAGTGTTTAACAAATGACAAACCTCTAATTTGATTATATTGCTATGAGACTAACATGTTTATTGCCAAGTTGAGTATTAGTCTCATCTATTTAGAGGAAAATCAAGTGGAATGGTTAAGCAAAATTAAGGTATGCAATTTTGGTATCTCTTTTATATTTGTTATTGCATTCCTTTTGTGCAAATACATAGTGAACTCCAAATAGCATGTTGATTATATATATGCACATTGGTTCATGTCATATTTATTTGTGCATATATATTCATTTGAGTTCATTATGTGCTTTGTTTTTAGTATGCATGTATTAACTGGAGTTAAACTTCATATTGCTATAGATTGTCTTGGTGCATACATGTTTTAGTTGTGTATCTTCTCATGCACCTCTCCTAGTGAAGTTTAATCTAGAGTTAGTTGGATCACATATTTACTCTTATTCCAAATATTATCTGCACATGTACAATTCGTGTATATTCTATCATGTGCTTCATTTAAAGTAAAGACTGTGATCCTTGCCACGATTTAATTGATTCATCATATCGCAATTATCTCTCTAGTGCATATAGATCAATTACATATTCATCATGATGCACTTAGTAGAGAATATTTCTTATGTCAAGTGTTTCTATTTATATTGTGCTTCATTATATGAAACACTTGTGGTACTTAATTGCTCACAAATATCAATTTATTTATATCTATTGAGCTTTTGGGACTAATGCTTTTCATGAGTGGTTTGGAAAGAATTAGGTCCCGTGTATGCATGATGACCAAGGTATCTTGGAGGATGACCGTTAAGCCAAGATCAACAAGACGGTGGTGTCACCAAGAGTTGAGGACTAAGTCAAGATCGACTTGGTGTGGAGATCGTCGGAGAGGATGATCAAGTCAAGGTTGATAGGACGAGAGTCTCATGAGATGAATCGAGTCAAGTTGGACAAGGCGAAGATGTCATCAATTATATGGTGAAGATCTTCATGCACCGACATTAAGAAAGAAGACGTCAAGTGACTATTTCTAGACTTGTATTATCTTTGATTTAATTTGAGTCTAAGGATTGCCGTACTATTAAGAGGGATGCAACATCGAATGACTTTTAGATGTGTCAAGTGCTCAAATGATTCATCCTTGTGAAACTTAAAGAGAGAGTGGTGTTGGAGGTGCCGGAAAGTGAGAGTTATAGGTCTCCCTTGGATTCTTTGTGAAATCTGTATTTATCCTTTGAGATTTGGGTAGTGAGACCTTGTTAGTTGTGTAGCCCTCGTTCTTAGCTTTTGGTAGAGTCCAAAATCACTGAAATCGGAGTCCGGAATCAAAAGTTATGCTCATTTTCGTCGGGCTGCTCAGTCCAATCCGGAGTATCCAGGTTGGTTCTCTCGGTTTGGTCAATCCGGAGTATCCGGGTTAAGTCCGGAGTATCCGGGTTGTCCAGAGTATCCGGGGTTAAGTTCAGAGTATCCGGACTTTGCGTAGTTCAAACGGCTAGTTTTTTGGGGACCTCTATTTAAAGCCCCCTCCTTCCCATCTTCAAAGTGGCCATTATCCTGCAGCTTTGAGGGGTTCTCCTCTTGTTCTTGAGCCCCCTAAACACCCCTCTACCCTTAGATCTAAGTGATCCTTTTTGTGAGAAGGGTTGGGAAGGGTTTGAGGAGTGAGGTGTTAGGTTGAGTGAGATTTGAGTTGTTTGAGCGCTTGATTTCATCTCCAAGCTTGTTCTTCGTGAGCATTTGTTACTCTTGGAGGTTGAGGACTCCTAGACGGCTAGGAGGTCGCCTATGAGCCACCGGAGCTTTGTGTGGTTGGCCGTAGGAAGTTTGTGAAGGCCGGATTCCGCCTCCACAAGGGAAGAAATCAAAGAAGTGAAGACCGGCGAGTGCATTTGTGCAACACCGGGAGGAAGAGGGTTGAAAGAGACCCCGGCTCAAGCGTCAAAGGAGTTGAAACCGGCGAGTGCATTTGTACAACATCGGGAGTAAGAGGGTTGAAAGAGACCACGACTCAAGTGTGACCGAGCCGCCTCAACGGAGACGTAGGATCCCCTCAAGGATCCGAACTTCGGGTGAAAAAATCACCGTCTCCAAGTTTGCTTCTTACTCTTACTTTAGTATTTGATTTTGAATCTTGAAATTGCCCGATCTACTTTTCTAGTAAGTTTTCCGCTAGATCTCTACTTGTTCCAGGTACCTGGTAGTGTTTAGAATCTTTGTGTTCAAGTAGTTTGATTAAAAGTTGAAAAGATTAAAAATTTCATCCGAGGTGCCCAACCCGGAGTATCCGCACAATTACCCCGGATAGTCTGGATATACCGGAGTATCCGGAGTAAAAGCTCGGAGAGTCCGGGCTGACCCCCTCGACATTTCAGGGTGACCAATCCGGAGTATCTGGAGTAAAAGCCCGGATAGTCCGAAAATACCGGAGTGTCCGGACCAAAGCTCGGATATTCTGGGCTGATACCCTCGGGATTTTTTTATTCCGCTGCGATTTAGTTTTAAATTTTTAAATTTGCCTATTCACCCCCCTCTAGGCGACATCCCCTGTCCTTTCAGTATTGTGTACCCAAAGATCTCCCCCTTTTCTTGTCATGTGTGGGTAAGAGTGGATTCAATATCCTTCTAACATATTTTTCACTCTTTCTAGTACGTTTACTACAGGTATATAAGATTTTATCACCTCTTATGATTAGTGAAGGTATCTAGCAGATTATTAGCTATTTGTTACTGATTTATTATCCTTCGAACTTCAAGTTTGGATTCTTTAGTACGTGGGTCTAAGGACTAAATGCCCATGACATTCCAATCTTTTTCCTAGTATTATTTAGTGTGGTACTTTTCACCTCCTAATGGCGAGAAATTGACCTCATAAAAAAATACAATCAACATATTGAGTCATATATAGATCCCCTATCATAGGCTCTAGGTATTTAATAATTGATGAAGATTTATAACCTACATGAATCCCAACTTCCGGTGAGGACCCATAGTTGTACACTATGGTGGTGAGATTAGCATATAGACAACATAGCCAAATTTTCATAGATAGAAAATACTTGCTCTTTCCCACGCACTGTCTACAAAGGGAAAATTTTATAGTATGCAATTGGTCCTAGTTGAAAAAATATAGTAGTGTTTAGCACTATGTGGCCCCAACAATTAGTGGATAGCCTACAATTTTGTAATAGTGACATAGCAATAAGTTTTATTCTTTTAATTAATGACTTTGTAAGGCCATTTTTAGTGTGTACATGAGGTATTGAATGCTTTACATTAATACTTAGAGCCATACAATAATCATTAAATACCTTTGAGGTAAACTTGTTAGCATTGTCCATTCAGATGGACTCGATCCTTTCATCTAGAAAGGTGGATCTTAATTTAATAATTTTGACAATTAATTTAGCGAAAGCATGGTTCCTAGTAGATAAAGAGGTATATATGGGATCATCTAGTAGAAGCATCTATCAGTACCATACAATATTTGAAGGGGCTCGCCAGGGGTTGAATAGGTTTATAAATGTCACCTTGAATTAGCTTCAAAAAGCTCATGATTCTTTCCTAACTTTTAAATAAGAGGGTCTAATTATGAACTTTGCTTTTGCACAAGTAGGGCATAAAAAGTCTTTAGATTTAAGGAAGTAAGTAGTTTTTATGCTATGGCTAGTAAAATTATTGATGATTTTTCTCATCATATTTAACCTAGGATGACCTAGTCAACCATGCCAGATCTTAAATATTTCTAGGTTTTTAAGTATTGTCTTCATTGTAACATAAACTTCATGTTTTATATATGTATAGTATAATGTTGAGGAGAATGAAGGAAGTTTCTTAACCACTCATTTATTGCATCATTAAACTTAGTCATGAGTAGATATTCAGGTATTCTGCACATCCTCATTTTCTATCTCCATATGGAAATCATTCATATAGATAAAATTTAATAGAGTATGACTAGACTTAGGGTACAAGAGAGTATCATCTATTATTATACGAGTACCTATAGAAAGAATTTTGATGGCTATTCTAGCGCCAACAATGAGGGCATTGCTTTCGACGATGGTCATAATATTTTCAGTTTTCTTAGTCAAAGTCTAGAAATATTTATTTTATCTAAGAATGAATTTGTGATGCAACTGTCTACAAGACATAATTCCTTCTCCGACATTAGATTATACATTGTTCTATATTAGAAGTATGATTTAACAATAAAAAATTGTAATATCAAGAACATAATTGTAAAATATAGAACAAACATAGCACATTAAATGAACCAAATGTCCTATAAATAATAATGTATTTAACTTTAAATCATAATCGCTCAACATGAGTGTAGATCAATGTTCATTGGAGAACTAGGACTAAATTGATATGGTGACTTATAAAGAATATGTAACATCGACTTAGCAAAATAAAGAATTCCTTTTGGGACTCCTCAAGTTCAGTACCAAGAAGATCATCCTTGTACATTTGTGTGTTTCCATATCTGAGAAGGACCTTTTGGAACTTCTCTACAGTATCAAGAACCAAATCAACACAATTCTGAGTGTCTGTGTGTAGGATCAAGGATAACCGACTAGAAGGGAGTGAATAGGAGGTTATAAATTTTTTTGGCTCTAATTGCAATAAATTGATTGTCTAAGTAAGAATTACATTTTTGACAATTTAAAGCCTAAATTCTCTAAGATTCACTCAGTGCACCAGTAACTTAAGATTAAGCACAAATACAATCCTAGGCACAAGATCAACACACTAAAATAACTAGGAAAGTAAATTGCATACAAGAATTGAGAAATTAAACCACAAAGGAGAGAGACACAAGAATTTATCCCGTGGTCTCGAGAGACTTGTCGGTCTCCCCTAATCCACATTGAGGTAGCTTGATCAACTTCAAGCCGGCTCCATCTCACGAACCTCCTTCATCCACTTGGTAGTTCTTCCTCATTCCGGGTAGGCAAACTCCGGACTTCACAAGTTTGCTGGAGCTTCTCACAACCTTTGTTGAAAAGCTCACCGAGTACAATCATCTCCAAGCCATCTAGGAGGTGGCAACCTTTAAGAGTAACAAGTCTTAACACTTACTTGATATCAAATCAAGTGTCTAAAGGCTCAAAGTTAAATGCAACACTTGAATTGCTCCTAAAAGTTTCACCAAAATCTAGTCTTTCGATTTGTGTGAAACCTTGTGCCACTAATCTTGCTTTGTTTCTTACTACAATACCATTCTCATCTTATTTGTTTCGAAATACCCATTTTGTGCTGATGACGTTGTGATCCTTTGGTCTTTTGACTAGTGTCCATACATCATTCCAGGCATAATTGTTTAGCTCTTCATGCATTGTATTTACCCAATCTGGATCAACTAAAACTTCATGTAGTGGATCAACTAAAACTTCATCTACATGAATAGGTTCGAACGAAGACAAAAAAATAATAATGTTCACGAAAGAAGCAATATAAGAACGAGTTTGAACTTCCTTACTAACGTCACCCAATATTTGATCTATTGGATGATCCTTGGAGATTGCATGATAGATTCTTTAAGGAAGAGGTTGGAGTGGTTGATTGTTCTCCTTCTCATCCATATCAACTTGTTGAGCTTGGCTTGGTGTCACGGAAATAGTTTGTTTGACTTGAGTAGATAAGGGTTGATCTTCTTTATTTTCTACCGGCTTGATATCTCCAAAGCGTCATATTTTTCATTGCTTGTCTTAGACCTTCATCATCTACATCATCCAAATTTTCTTGCTCTTCTTGAGAGCCGTTAGTATCATAAAACTCAACATCACACATCTTCTCAACCAAACCTTGGTTTGGTTAAAGATATGATAAGCTTTACTATTTGATGAATAACCAAGCAAGAAGCCAATATCAAACCGACCTTGAAATTTTGAGAGCCGAACACTCTTTTTCAAAATATAATATTTGCAACCGAAAACATGAAAATACAAAATGTTCGGACTTCTTCCAATGAGGAGTTTATAGGAAGTCTGTTTCAAAAGACAATGCAAATATGATTTGTTGCATGGCATGAGGTATTTATGGTTTCTGCCCAAAAGCTATCGGGAGTACTATATTCATCAAGTATAGTTCTTGTCATTTCAATTAATGTATGATTTTTTTGTTCTACAACTCTATTTTGTTCCGGAGTGTAGGTGGTGGAAATCTCATGTTTTATTCCAAGTTCATCATAATTATCTTCAATTCTTGTATTCTTGAACTCACAACCATTGTCACTACGGATTTTATTTAGTTTAAAATTAAATTTATTTTGAGCTCTCTTTGCAAAACTTTTGAAAATTCCCGACGCTTTGGATTTGTCATCTAAGAAGAACACACAAGTATATTTTGAATAATCATTTACAATAACTAAACAATAAGAATTACCCCGGATGCTCTTATAGGTTGTTGGGCTAAACAAATCCATATGTAAGAGCTCTAATGGTCTAGAAGTGGACATGATACTCTTAGAAGAATGAGAGCTATAGCTACTTGCTTACCGGCTTGACAAACACTACAAAGTCTATTTTTCTCAAACTTCACATCTTTCAAACCCACCACTAGATCATTCTGAAAAGCTTTTTGAGTTGAATCATCCTAACATGAGCTAATCTTCTATACCATAACCAATCCAAAGAGGTTTTTGTAATTAAGTAAGTTTGAAGACATGACTCATTTGAGGTAAAATCAACTAAATATAAATTTCCAAATATAAAAACTTTAAACACCAAAGAATTACCATTTTCTTTTGAAATAACAATACCATTCCTAGAGAATGTACAACTAAGACCAAGATCACGTATTTGAGCAATAGATAGCAAATTAAAATTCAACGTTTCTACCAAAGAGACATTTGAGATAGAAAGATCATTTGAGATAGCGATTTTACCCAATCCCAATACATTTCCTTTGCTATTGTCACCAAATATGATTTTGTCATGTTGGCCACTCCCTACTTCAAATGTAGTGAACATTTGTTTGGTCGCCAGTCATGTGTTGCGTGCATCCACTATCCAACACCCAATGTCGTCTATCGGTTTTGTAGTTCAATTATGAAAGAAAATCAAACCTTTTTAGGTACCAAAATCTGTTTGGATCCTTGGAGATTAGTAACCAAGGCTTTGAGCACCCAAATGACATTCTTTCTCCAGCCAAGTACAAGAGTCT
Organism: Guadua angustifolia; assembly: GCA_036346375.1. Classification (NCBI taxonomy): domain Eukaryota; kingdom Viridiplantae; phylum Streptophyta; class Magnoliopsida; order Poales; family Poaceae; genus Guadua; species Guadua angustifolia. The sequence continues at coordinate 54,380,602 of CM070504.1, read as the reverse complement.
CAACAAATTTAGCAATAACCTTACCATTGCTATTTTTCTTAAGCTCATAGCACTAATCATAAGCATTATTTTTAGATGATTTACCCAAAGAACAAATATTTGCAATGTGTCCTATACCATGATATTTATAACAAAGTTTTCCATTTGATTTTATGAACTGAGCAGCTTTGTTACTCAATTTCTTACCCTTTTTGGGCACAAACCCAAGGTTTTCTTTGTTGTAAGAGCGTCGTTGGTTGTTCAAGATATTACCAAGGGTCTTCTTACCCTTGAATCACCGATCCAAGCTCTGACTTAGCTTGTTCATTTGCTTCTTTAGCTCATTATTTTCAATAAATAAATTTTATGTATAGATATAGAGCTAGAATGTGAGCTAGAAGACATATCCATAAGATCATCACATGAAGTAGATATGCTAGCTTTAGATATAGAGCAAGAATCGAATTCTAGACTAGTCATATCATCAATAATGTTACAACTAATACCTACATGATTTTGAGGCTTTAAATGCTCCTTGGTAAGGAGAGTCTCATGAGCCTCCTTTAGCTCATCATAAGAATCCTTTAGTGAAAAAATTCTTTTCTCAAGATCTTATGTTTTGACTTCTCTTTACTGAGGTATTCATTTAAATTCTCAAGCATATCTATGAGTTCATCATAGATAGGTTCATCATTGTCATTTGTTTTTACCTTGAACTCTCCTTTTGCTATGAGACATAAAGGAGTGATGAATGGTGAAGAGACCTCCTTGATGGCAACACCGGTGAGACCCTTCTCCCTTAAGGGTATATCTTCTTCGGATGAGTCAGAGTTTGAATACTCTTCTTTAGAATCCCACTCTCCAATATGTGTCTCGCCTTTCCCATCTTTATGAAGCTTCTTGAAGATTTTCTTCTTCCCTGGAAGACCTTCTTTTTAGGTGACTTGTTCTTATCGTCCTTCTTCTTGGGACATTAAGAGGTGATGTGCCCCTTTTCATCACACTCGTAGCACTGAATGTTTGCATATCGATTTGTGCTTGAGTTTTGTCCGTTCTTGAATTTTTGAGAGGTGCTTGAGCTTGAGTGCCTTTTCATGAATCTCTTCATTATTCGTATAAGGAGTGCCATCTCCTTCTTGGTGTCGTCCTCTTCGGATTCATCAAGCGGCTCATCGCTTGACTCGCTCTCGCCTTGACGGCGATGTTATTTTTCTTCGAAGAGCTTTGCTCCAAAAGCTCTTTCTTGTCCTTATTATAAAGCTCATTCGTGATGAGGTTTCTAAGAAGTCTAATGGGCATCATCCTTGGCAACTCTGGTGAGTTGAGAAACAAGGTTACCAAGGTCTCGTACTTGTCTAGAAGGGATCTAAGCATCTTACGAATAATATCCAAATCGGTTAGCAACGCCCCAAGGCCTTTGAGCTCATTTACTATGTTATTTAGCCCTGAATACATCTCATTGATAATTTCATAGGGTAACATAATAAAACTCTCATACTTGATTTGAAGCATATGGAATTTAGCTTCTTTGACCGTGAATGTTCCCTCATAGATTTCAAAGAGGGTAGTCCAAATCTCATGAGTAGTTTCGAGGTTGCTCATTCGATTGAACTCATCCGCGTTCCAGCACCAAATAGAGCATTCATGGCTTAAGCATTTAGATGAGAATTTCACTCTTCTTGTTCCATTATGAGTGCGGGATTTATTCTCATAGTGAAACCTTCATCCACAATCCTCCATATGCTCTGGCTCATGACCTTGAGATAAACGGTCATGCATATTTCTTAATACGCATAATTTGTGCTATCAAAAAATGATGCTTTGCCTGTGGACACCTTATCACTAGCCACCCTTTACTCTCTAGACAGTAAAGCCCTAAAGAGAGTCCAAACTCTAATACCACTTGTAGGATCAAGGATAGTTGACTAGAGGGGGGTGAATAGGAGGTTATAAAATTTTTCACTCTAATTGCAATAAATTGATTGTCTAAGCAAGAATTACAATTTTGACAATTAAAGTCTAAATTCTCTAAGATTCACTAAGTTCACCGGTAACTTAAGATTAAGCATAAATACAATCCTAGGCACAAGATCAACACTCTTAAATAGCTAGGAAAGTAAATTGCATACAAGAATTAAGAAATCGAACCATAAAGGAGAGAGACACAAGAATTTGTCCCAAGGTCTCGAAGACTTGCTAGTTTCCCCTAATCCACGTTGAGGACCTTGATCAACTTCAAGCTAGCTCCAATGTCACGAGCCTCCCTCATCCACTTGGTAGTTCTTTCTCGCTCCGAGTAGGTGAACTCCAGCCTTTATAAGTTTGCCAAGGCTTCTCACAATCTCCGTTGAGAAGCTCACCGAGGACAATGGCCTCTAAGCCGTCTAGGAGGTGGTAATCTCCAAGAGTAACAAATCTTGACACTTGTTTGAGATCAAATCAAGCGTCTAAAGGCTCAACATTAAATGCAACACTTGAATTGCTCCTAACTCTCTCAAAATGTGAAGTTAATACACAAGAATGAGTTGGAGGCTTACTAGAGCTCAAATATGATCAATAAGGTCCAAGAATTGCTCTAGAATGCAGGTGAGGGTATTTATAATCACTACCGACCAATTATGGCGTTGGCATAAAAGATTACCAAAATACCTTGGAAACTCGGTGCTATCGCCCTCAGACCAGTAGCACCGCTCCTCTAGTGCCCACGGTCATTACAGTGTATTTAATGTGCTGATAGTGACTGTTGCACTGTCTGGCCGGTGCTATCGCCCTAGGGCTAGTAGCATTGGACCCCTTTTTTTATTTTGCCTCGACTGCAAAATAGTACTTCTCTGAAATTTTTGGACTAGGGAAGGTGGTGCTACCACCCGGCCGATGGCACCGGGCTAGGGTCAGTAGCACAGCCACTCTAGCAGCTGATGCAACCCCTATGTAATTTTCAAGCCGCATGGGGTCGATGTTACCGCCAGTGGTAGCATCGGGCAGGGCGGTAGCATTGCCCTAATAGGCTACCAATGACCTTGCTAGGGAATTTCATTTCAATTTTTTGTTAATGAGTGCCAATGCAAGGGAAATTCAAATGTGCACCAATTGAGCCTTTTGAACCTTTTTGACTTTGAACAAATAGCCAAGACCCCTCTGGATAGTACGGCACCTATTTTAGTAATCCGACCTTTTCTCCAAAACTCCGAGATCGGCAAAAACTATGAAGAGGTCCTTAGATTTTATACCTTAGCCATTACTTTGACACGTTGATCTTCTTTTTATGCCATTTTCATGCTTCCACAATTGCCAAACATAGGACCAACCTATTTTCAATATTCTCAAAAGAAAATATTAGTCATTTAATCGTGATTATCATTCATTACCAAAACCTAATTGAATAGGGGCCTAGATGCTTTCACTGTGTCAACAATAGGTTGAACAGTGAAGTGTGTTTTAATATTGTTCCCTTAGGCCTTTTTGACTTTTCTAGTAGATTGCATATAAAGGTTTGCCAAATACTTTGGTGTACGACAGTTGCATGACTAATGGTCAATGCATCCACACCTAAAGCAGGGTTATGTAGCGTAAGCAACTTTGTTGGCTGAGTCTTGGTTCTGGAAGCTCCCCAGCCCTTTACCTTTACCTCTCTACTGGGATTTGCTTCTTCCCTTCTGTATTCCGCCATTCCTCCATTTTCTCCCTTTACATCTTTGGCCTTTTCCGCAGTCATGGCTACTACTAGCCTGTTGAGTACTGGCATGCACTTTGGGCATTGCTTGTGTCCCTTTGGGAAAAAATATGATTCTTCTTTAGGAGTTCATCATTTTCCTCTACTTTTAGCAAAGTGTAGATAAGTTCAGAGTACTTCTACTACTTGGTATGACGGTACTATTGCTGTAGTATCCTTATATTAGGATAGAAGATGCATAATATCTTATTTATCATCTCAGCTTTTGTAAATTTTTGGTTGCATAAATGTAGTTTGGAGACAAGCTTGCTCGTGGTAGAGTTGTATACTGCCATGGTTTTATAGCCTTGGAAGTGTAGTAGAGTCCATTTGTGTTGTGCTTGTAGTGGCAGGATGGTTCTTTGCTACTCGTAGCGTTTATTCAGTGAATTCTATAGTGCCAGTGGGTCCTACTCTATCAAATTCTCGACTTTTAGGTCCGTATGGAAATGGTGCATTAGGAAATACAGAGCCGCACACTTGGTGACTTTAGGAAGAGCAGTGGCGCTAGCTTCAGGCTAGGTAATAGTAGCTTCAATAAATCAAGCTATAAGGTTAATCTTGGCATCCATTGTTTAGGTTAGGTAACTGCTGCTATTCAGGGCAAGCTCGACAAATTCATTCTTTGCGATGTTTGACATATTCTATGTTATATTCATGCAAAATTGAATTTTATTGCTGGTAAAATCAATATATTACATATTCACTCTCGAATAAGTAAGGCTTGGATTATATCTATTATGTAGATAATTATCTATAATGTTTTAGAATTTTCCTAACATTTCACATTTTTTTGCTAGTTACAGGCAATTTTTAGAATTACCAAAATAATATAAAATAAATCAGCATATATGTGTGATATGTCTAAGGTTTAACAAAATTACGTAAGCCCCATATATCTATAAATTCAGTTTCTAGGATTTAATATAAAACTTTTTGAATTTATTGATTAGTTTTGGAATTGCCAAAAACTTTGGATCCAAAATGTAAAATTAGCATAGCGGCAATATAATTCTATAATTTAGCCAAACTTCAAGGGTTAAAACACAAAAAATTACTGCAATCGTGAGATTTCTGTAATTTGCCGGTTCCTAAGGACCTAATTTTGCAAAATGATGCAACCCAAAGAAATTTTGGCCTTCATGCAAAAAATACCAATGGGATGAGCAGCCCATTAGTGCGCTCATTTGGCCCAAGTGGTTGGTGGCTAGGCTTACATCCTAGTCACCACTCTATCCGGCTCCATGCCAGTTTTCTCGGTGCATGCGGTGGTGGAGGTGAAGCGATGGGATGCTCAAGCGTGCTGGGCTCACGAGTAGACGCAGTGGAGTAACGCGACGGTCGATCTTTGAGGAGGAGAGGTGAGTTTTGGCGGTAGAGGCAAGACATAGGTGACAGTGGCGACCTCCAAATGGCAAATTTCAAGTGGCCGGTAGTGCCTCGATGTGTAGCGATGTCTTTCGATGCATCGGTGCGGATGGGGTTCGACGACATCCTCACCAGTGACTAGCAGCGATTGAGCACACGATGCATGAATCTAGGAGACGGGCCAGGGGTAGTGGCACGACATCCGGTGGGGGCATGGTGTGCGTGCACGTGGTGCACGATGGCTGGCTGATTGGGGTGTGGCGCGCGCGACGTGGCGCACGATGAAGTGTCGGTGGGGACGCAACACGTGTGGCGGCAATTGGCGTTATCTAATCGGTTTGATGACCAGAAAACAAGAATCCTAATTGTGCCTATTTGATTAATCTTGATAATTAGGGTAATTAATTTGCATGATTTAAAACTGCTTAGATGAGATTAACTCACGTGCTTAGAAATTGCATACAACTTGCAATAGATTAATCGCTTGATACTGATCGAAGTTCGATGTAGAGTAGATTGATCCATACAGAAAATCCCGTTCAGTTTTGGAGAATTTCGTACTGATAACATGTTGAAAGATGATAATGATTGATGTAAATCAATCATAGTGCATTGATCGAATAAATAGAACAATTGCGAAGATAATCACATGATATAGGAAGATCAACTCTTTTATCTCTTTATTAATTATCAATTCTTTTTGTACAATGGAATGCTATATTTATACCCATAGCCCCTTAAGGTATGTTTCGAAATTCGTCCATTAAAACCAATAGTTCAGATATATCTAGACTAAGAGTCCAGCTATATCTCAACCGTTACAATAGCCAGGACCGTTCCAAAGATTTTGGGGGCCCAGGGCGAGCTAAATCAAGTGACTCTTTTATTGACTACCATAATTATTGCAGATAAAATATCGAATACTTTTGTATGTAATAAATTTGGTAAAGAACAAATCACAACCAAAAAATAGTTTAAACATAATCAAACTCATGTACTATTCAACTAAATTGAGCTCTAGCTTTCAAGATACACCTTCAAGCCCACCCGCGCCACATTGCCATCACTACTATAATGCTGCGACAAAAATCAATCTCATCAACTCTTACAAATTTAAATGAGCAAGTTAAAGTTCCTTCTAACACTCTTAGATGCAAAGTCATCAATAATAGTATCAATATCAATTTCATCCAATTTATCCTTCTCAATGCATAAAATTGCCAAACCATTTAACCTTTCTTGTGACATTGATGACCTCAAGTAATTTTTTTTTAATAATTTTAGCTTTGAAAAACTTCTTTCAGCGGAGGCTACAATCATAGATATGGTGAATAAGATTCGATAAGCAATTGAAACATTTGGATAGCAATCTAAATCCTTAACAAACTCAAAAATTTCCATGGCGGACTGTGAGTGAGCAGATAAAGTCATTTGTAGCACTTTTAGTTCAGAGAAAAAATCATCTAACTCAATATCATATGAACTATTATGGGAAAATGTTTTTGCAAATTTAGTGCAACAATTTCTTAGGTCAATATTATCCAATGACTTTAAATTTTTTGAGCTAAGTAAAAAACCAAATATACTCTTAAATGTAGTAAAATCCTCGAACCTGTTCTTCAATGAAGAAATTGCTACATCCACCATAACAAGAAAGTAATTTACCTCAAAAGATTTCTTAGCTGATAAAACCTCTTCATTATAATCACTTTTATCAAACGGCTTTTTCCGGGTAGCTCGGCGTTTTATCGGGAATGATACTTCTACATTCATGTTAGATGCAATTTGGGGGCCCTCCTAAATTGGGGGCCTGGCGGTCGCACCGGCTGCCCTCCTTTGGGCCGGCCCTGACAATAGTGTTACAGTATTACCTATGTACAGTCTTGTGTGATTGTGCTTACACCTCGTGAAATTTGACAATACAAAATAAGTTTATACAACCCATACTTAGAAACGATTGTACTGCATAATATACAAAACCAGCCGATAATCTGTATATTCTTCCGGTTGACTTGTTGCATGCGGAAAATCCAAACAACAAACGGAAAATGTTTCTAAAAAAAGAATTTCCGCTTAACCCGCGTGGATTCCGGCCCAGCCACGTGGATCTTGGTTCCCCAAACAAGGGCTAAGGTGGAAAAACAAACCCTCGAACTAACGAGGGGAGAAGCAAGGCGGCGAGTCGGCGACTGCCCCAGTGAAAAGAAAAGCGGCGGCCGTGGAGACTGCGCCGATGGCGACGGGAGGCGGCGCGAGCAACGGCGGCGAAGAGTTTTACCTCCGGTACTACGTGGGGCACAAGGGCAAGTTCGGGCACGAGTTCCTCGAGTTCGAGTTTCGCCCCGACGGCAAGCTCCGCTACGCCAACAACTCCAACTACAAGAACGACACAATGATCCGCAAGGAAGTCTTCGTCTCCCCCTCCGTCCTCCGCGAGGCCAGGAGGATCATCCACGAGTCCGAGGTACTTACAGTTTAGCCTTCCCCCCGCCCCGGGGCGGCCTCTTTTTGGATGATGAAATCTACCTAGGGTTAGGGTTTACTGACGTATGTAACAAAATCTGATGGACCCTTCTTGATTTTGCAGATTATGAAGGAGGACGACAACAACTGGCCGGAGCCCGACCGCGTGGGCAGGCAGGAGCTCGAGATTGTCATGGGGAACGAGCACATCTCCTTCACCACCTCCAAGATCGGCTCCCTCGTCGACGTCCAGACCAGCAAGGACCCGGAGGGCCTCCGCATCTTCTACTATCTCGTCCAGGTATGCCCACCAAATTCGATCCTAATTCTCAGAATTATTATTGCTTGCTTGGATTGCCGTGCTTTGGGTGCCATGACGCTCTAATTGATACATTGGTGTTGCGTGCCATGGCTAATGAACAGCTCGTATTAGATATTTGTTTGTTTGTGAAGGCGTGTGATTTCTTAAACTGAACGCACGCACGAAAAGGATGGCGGATAGCATCTTTTGCTTCATATCAGTGGTGTGGATTATATTCTTAGGTTGGTTCTCTTGTGAGAGGATCTACTGGCTTCATCTTATAAATAAGTTATAATGTTAATGACATTTACATGTAAGCATTAGGTTCAAACCTTGGATCTACATAGTTAAATATATGCTTGGTTGATGGGAAAGTATTCATATTTGACATTTTTAATTTTTATCTCATCTGTTTGATATTCTTCCAGTAATTATAGTATCACTTTTGTCAATAGATTCAATGTGAAACTTGTTGCATCTCTAGAGTCATAGTGGTAGCAACTTGAATGTTATTCTAAGAGTGTTGATGTTTGATACAAACTGGAAGCCCGTTTATGGCTTTACCATCTATTTGTGCTGGCACTAACCAGTGCTTGTAACAACAATTGCAATATACCAATATTTACTTAAAAAATTCAAATTTAAATGATTTTGTGAACAAGGCGATAAGTTTCTTAGTTTGTAGCCAACCTGGTACCTAAAGTAAGCAAAACAACACAACTCATATCACATCCACTTTTTAGTGTGCAGTGTTTTCAAGCTGCCAATTTACCAAACCAGAAACTCAAAGCACAAAAACACAACCTGAGAATTTGACATCTATCAGCATATTCTGTTTCTGAGTCTTTCACTCTGCTTTGGCTTGATCAGTGAACACAACTTGTATGGAAGGGTTGTAAGAAAAAAATTGAATTAAATGGAAACTACTAAAATAAATAGTGATCAAGAAAGAAAAACAAGAGCAAACTATTCCCCCAAACATTAGTTTGTTTCTGGGCAGCCATATATCCAGCAATCTGTGATAGCTTCAAAGAAGATTTGTGCTGTGGATGGTCGTATACTTCGTCTCTGATAACACTAAGAAATGCCAGGTCTTATGATTCAAGTAATATCTACCATCTTTCTGCTGTGTGAGACTGCAAACTATATTAGAGTAAAAAAAGATGCAGCACTAAAGCAGAATATCCTCCTCATCCACCCCCATGTTAAATTAAGAACACCGGTTACCATTGATAGAGAATATTTCCTTTGTTGTTTCTATGCTCATGGTTTTTAAATTTGCATGTAGAAGAACTAAACAACTCACTATGCTTAAAACATAAAAGCGCAGCTGTTTTACCAAGCATATAGGTGGCATGATTTCCTATTAATTGTATATAACTTGTATCTTTGTGAGTCTTGTAGGAACTATCGTTATCAATAGACCATTTATTTGTAGTGTCTTCGTTAATCAACATCAACACATTTGGAATCTTATCTCCAAATATCAGACATTTGCTTTCAGGCTTGTACTAACACCAACGGCCCTTTTGAAACATAACCTATTTATTAGTGCTCCTAACCTGACAGGCTACTCGAGATGCCAACACAGAATTATTCTTTTGCTGGAAATAACTGGAACTGATGGATGCATTGGGGTTCCTTAGAATATACGCAATATGCTCTTGAGTTCATAATAGGGCAAGTATTATTTATCTGTTGCATGTTCCATTACTTGTTTGAGGAAATAATTTTTTATTTGATAAACAACTACTGGGTGATTGTGAGTTGTATCTGAAGTTGAAAATAAGATATGTAGAAACTAAAAACCTTTGAGGTGATAGGGTATCTGAGTGGAAAAGATAACATCTTCATTTTGCCCAACTTTTGATGGCATTCTTATTGTCTGCAATGGTTATACACATTCATTCTTAATTTGATTTTTCTACTTAAAAAAGACCAAACTCATCTACCGCAATTACCATTTTTATCATTACTTAATCTTCTGTTAGGTTTGCTTAGTGGACAAATGTCATGGACGACCATATTAATAAATTCTAGATCACAGTTAAGGAACTATTAGTGGCATGCACAGAGTTAAGTGTAATGAGCTGGAGGTGCTAACCCCATCCTGTTTCTTGACTATTTGGTTTAAACTCGTCCGGAAGAAAACTAGTATTTTCATATTTTGGTTGTGCACAGCACAGTAGACCTGTAAATGAAAGCTATACCTAAACATTTTTTTTATGTTTGTATGTGCACTGTGCAGGATCTGAAGTGTTTCGTGTTTTCACTTATCAACCTCCATTTCAAGATCAAGCCTATTCAATCTTGAGCTCCTTTGTCTCCCCGAATTGTGTTATGGTACTCCAAGTGTTAAGAGAATTTTGTACCATTACGATCCTATGGGTTGCTCATGATGCAGTTGGGTGTGTGCGGAACACTGTGGGTAATTTTTTTTTAGTTTGCCTGGGAGTCTTGTTGGATTGTGCAAACTACTGAGATGTCTTCAGGTTTACAAAGGTAGTTCAGTCGGGTGGATAGAAGAGTGCACTTACTTCTTTTTACTGCGCGGATAGTCTTTGATTGCCACAACTTGTTTCGTTAGGCTTGCTAGCAGATATTTAAACTTGAAGTCTGTGTTTCTGTAGAATTTCTACGTAGATGTCAGTGTTCCCCTAGGCGGCTGCTTAGGTGCTTGGCGTCAGCTTGCCACCGCGATTTGCTCTTATAATTAGCAGGTTGGGTGGTGGAGCCGGCTCGCTGGTGCAAGCGCTGGGCGGTGTTGAGGCGGTCTAAGACGGTGTTGAGGCTGGTTGGATCCAGGCCGCCCCCAGCTGAATTGACGACGCCGCTGTTGTTTCTGCATCGACCCTGTCGATTCCATCACGCCGTCGACTTGATCAACGTTGCTGCTGTTTCCCTGCCATCGGATTTCTTGATGGCGACACCGGGAAGGAGATGACATGGTGGTGGGATGGGTTTAGGGTTTAGGGCTGAGAGAAAGGCAGCAGCGGCCGAGGGTTGGAGACGATGGCAGAGGAGGGTATGGCGACGAGGAAGGAAGAGCAGCTAGCGTGTCACATGCAGAGCACGTAGGCAGCGGTGGTGATGGGCTGCTGGGCTGGATTGGAGCAGCGGCCAGTAAATCCATTACACCAAATGTTCCTTCGCGATATGCTGCAAATCTTGGGTCACAAAGCATTATAGTGCCGCTATTCTCGCGCATAGGCTCCATGTACCACAACAAATCACTGGCGGGCAGATCAGCTTACCGCGATCTATAGATGGGAGAGATTTGAAAGGTTAGGTGTAGTCTATGGCGTTCTACATCCGTTTTCTTCACGAGGTTCTGCAGGAATCAGCCTGATGACAGCAGCAATGGGCATCCCTAGAAAGCCAAAGAGGACGCTGAAGAACCACTCGAGTAGGGTCAGAGGTGTGCTGTTGGCCAAGTCGCCCAGGAACTAACTGGACCAGCATGAACTGGAAGATGATGGTGCCAGTGAGGACACCCACGAAATTGGAGTTCTCCGATACGACATGCCCTTCAGAACGTTGGTCTCCTCGAGCATATCTCGTCGAACACCAACCTAGCATACGACAAATCAAAACCGAAACATACAGGGAAAAATTTAACAAAATTGTTTCGTTCCACTTGGACACGACGAAAACAGGCACCATAATATCAAAAGAAAGGAAGTCGTAGATAATTACTGATGTCACGTTATCTGCTCTCTCCAATGTTCAAAACAAAAAAATTCAACCCATACTAAGATCATCATCGCACTCTATCAGCCTCTCTTCTTTTCTCTCTATACTTTGGTGGTAAACCATGGAAAAGGACTTCCTCCCTTATGCCCCTTTTTATTTGGTCCCTAGTCCTCTACTAACGAGACAATGGTGAAAAAGGAAAGGATTCTGTAACAGCTGACATACCTGGCAGAAGACGAAAGTGTTGAATATGATTGTGTATTTAGGACAGTATAAGCCTCAGAGCCTTCAAGCCCAAACACATATTTCCCTTGAGTTTGTAGAAACCACATGACAGTGAATTGGTATAACGATTGCCCCAGAATATTCCTCCACATCACGTTTGTGATGAATTTCCCTGTTCTTCCTACTGGTGCTTTCTTCGTCAAGTTACTAGTAGGTGGTTCAGTGGTAAGTGCTAGTGCGCCTGGGTGTCCATGATCGTGTTGACCCAAAGAAGTTCAACAGCTCAGTGGTGCATCTCGTGGCATGAGAGTATGTAAATCATGAGATGGAGATACGATGAAACTAACAAAAGCATGAATAAGATATTAGGATATACCTGTAAAGCATGCATAAATAAGATATTAGGATGTACCTGTAAAGCATGCAGAAGAGAAGTTAACTACTAATGCAACAACATTGACCGTCAGCTGGAACTGCACAAACTTTTGGATGTTGATGTATACAGAGCGTCCCCGTTTGGCAACAGTTACAATCGTGGAGTTGTCATCCAGAATTATGACATCAGTGCTCTCTTTTGCCACCTGCATAAAGCAATTTATGAGACTGACGGTAGATGATTGTACCACCAACCTTTGCTTGACCAACACTAGAAATTCATATTATGGAGGATATAGAAGTTATTATCTTTCAAGATGGGAAAAATCCACCAGGAACCAGAGGATACAGAAGTTATTTTCCTTTCAAGATGGAAAAAGAACACCAGGAACCAGAAAATTGTTTCCATTTCATTTCCAAATTCCCCAGCAAATAATGGTATTTGGTAAACCATGGCCAGTAGATCAACATGTAGCAAGTTAAACCAAGTTAATAGTTATACTGTGCCTTATAGTTAACGACCTTGACAACAAAATTTGAAGATAAATTTCTACGCCATGAAAGGGCTTTCCTCTAGGAAAGTGTTATATTGAAATCGCATTATTATTAAACAGGCGTGTAAGTAAATATTGTTGACAGATCAGTGGAGTAAATAGATGGAAGTGGAAATAGCAAACTGAGAATATGCATTGGAGAAAAACTTAAAGAAATTTAATAATAATAAGAATATCTGGATTTGATGTCAAGATTCAGGTCCGATTAGCTTAAGTTAAATTGAATAGTTGTATGTAAAACTTGAATTGAAGATGTATACAATGGACCACAAATATTTCAAGACTATGTACACATTATTCCGTGGCGTTATTACCTCTGTCCCTGCAATGCCCATGGCAAGTCCAATATCTGCTTCGCTCAACGCAGGTGCATCATTAGTTACATTACCAGTCACAGCAACAACTTCATTGAACGTGGTGCCGCAAGTGCTTCACAAGTGTATGCTCATCAAGTGGTAAAGTTCGAGCTAGTATCTTCAGTGCACAGGACTGGCACATGAGAATTTCCTAGATAGATAAACATTTGCATTTTTGGAATCAGCTCAAGGAGACATCGTGACCAGCGAAGAGATGGTCATCGTCGCCAGATCCGGCCCTCCTGCGTGTTTCTTCCCTAGCGACAGTGCTGTAGGGGCCATCACCCAATCCTACTGCATTGCCACAACCTTGGCATCGCCGCATGCCACGTTGTCTCCTTTCTTTCCCGGCGAGGGTGCCGCCGAATCTCGTCATCTCCGGCCACGGGGCTGCCGAATCCAGCAATCCCATGCCGCTACCTCTCTATCACCGGCATGCAGCGCCGTCTCCCTTGTTCCCCAGCGACGGCGCTGCTTGATCTAGTCATCTCCGGCCTCAGCGCCGTTGGATCCTGCCATTCCCGGCTGCCTACTAAACCGCTGTAGAAACTCAGTAAAAGCCTAGAAAGTCAGTTAGAAATAAATAAAAACATAGAAAATATGAAAAAAAATTCCAGCATGGCCTTTACTACATTTTAAGACGATGTCAAGTTGTAAAATATACATTTTACAACAATAGCACAACTATGAAAAATTTGGGTATGACCTTTGCTATATTTTAGATAATATCAAGTTATAAAGTAGGCATTTAGCAATAATATTTCAAAAATAACATTTCATTTTAATATCATTTACAAATCAATCCAACAAATCCACAGCTCAATGTTTATGGCATATGACATTTGAAATCAATATTTCTCACTGAAAATGAATATTCGTACTTCATATAGTTTCCCGTCCTTCTATTACCACATATATACTATGTTGGACCTACATGAAAACTATGTTAGTAAAAAATTAAGTTGCAATGAAATTAAACAAACAAATAAAACATTACCTTTGGAGTTACGTGTAATATTGTTGAGTGTACACTTGGTTAGCCATGTTATACTCCTCAATGAATATCTTCACCAATTCTCCTGTAGCTAGCAACTCCGCCTTATATTCATGCTAGCTTTACCCGCGTGTCAAATTTGTTACTGTTGTCTTGATCAATTATTTACTTGATAGATCAAGCTTGATTTCTCTAACTTGTTTACCCATGATCGTCAACTAAGCATATCATTTCTTGTCTTAGACCGTTGATCATCTAACCACATCAAATTTTCTTCATCTTGCTTGATTAGTTCTATCAACATAATTTCAATTGCTTCTTAACAATTACCTGTTACGAAATATTATAAACGGAACATTTACAAATCATTATGACATATCCAAGAACATTGCAACTACTTAATTGAGACAACTTGAATTACTTGAATTTCAATAATCACAAATCATTAATAAAGTTCTGGTTTAAGAGATGATATGTAGTTGTATAGAATCAATGTTCTCAAGACTATTCACATATATATTTCTAATACTATTGGGTCATTTTAGTCAAATTATTGTTATTCAAATTAGTTTTATAGTCTTGATCTTGTATTTAATCAATGATACTTATTTTTATTAACTCAATTTCATTAGTTCTAATTTTACTAATTGTATTTGATCTTTAGAAAACAATTAATTATTTTATATCTTTAATATTTACTGAAACCTTGGTTATGTATATTAGTTACATAATAATATTTACAGTCTCTTATACTTGAATCTGAGCATACATCTATGAAGACACTAAGTTATAAACATTTGACTTAACTTGAAACTGACAGCTAAATTGAACGTACACTATATTCAATCCGTTACTAAACTCAAAGTCATTTTAAGACCTAACACCTAGATATTCTGAATAAGATATCTGAATTGAAAATAACTATAACTGACTACATAAAATCATCTAAAATTAGATTAATAAGTATTTAAAACTTTATTAAATCCAAACAATAATTTCATAAAAACTTTAAACCAAAGATTAATTTTTGAATGAGACAATACATTTAGAATGTACAACTAAACAAGATCATAGTAAAAATTAAAATTCAAGTTCAAGCATATCATTTAGTAAAGACATGAATTCAATTTAGAAGATCATGAATTCATTTACAAATACATTCGCATTTCATAGTATTTGGTCACCAATACTGCATTTTAGTCAATGTCATTTGCTATCACCATCAATGATACTTGTCATTACATCTGTTGCTAATCATAATTCCAATGATCATACCAAACGGACTTAATTGTATAGAAGATTCTAAAGATCATTTTACATCACCTTTGCAAAACATTTTGAATTCCCAGGCCATTGCATTATTTCCAAAAGTTAGCATGAAACTACATGTATTTTCTTAGCTACATAGCACAATCTAGCAATTATTTATAGACATTTACCAAAATATTTCTGCATGTGCACTATTAACATATTTCTGATTAAGGTTTAACCAATATTTTGATATGTGCAAGACTTTAAGTTTTAGCCGTTTGACACAGATTTATGATTGACTTTTAGTAGACTTTAGCTTTTGCACATGATATTTTTGTATCACTGTTCAATAGAATTCAAAGTCATTATTATACAATGATCTAGCTATTTAATTCATAAGTACTAATTAGCTATTACATAGCAATAATTTGACTAGATATACATATTGCATAATCTCCTAGAATGAGCTTATGCTACTTTAGAATACACATAAGATTCTATTTATAATCATTATGATAAAACGTTCATATTAGTACTTCACATATTATAGTTCAACATGTCTATATTCTTGTTATATTAATCTCCTTTTAGCTAAGAATCTTTTGACATGAAAAATATCCATGATCCAGTGAGATGTACTTTCTTAAGGATTCCGTTGATACTCAGCTACTTAGATTCATCAAGATGCATCATTATATTTGCTTTTCATCTCCTATGATCTTATTTGAATATATAGATGGATTTATGAACTCATGCACTATGACCATTCCTTAGCTTCTTCTTAGAGATGATGTTTATACTCAGTTATAGAGTCCCTTCGAATCCACTTCATCTTTCATGTTTCATATGATTGTATCTTAGATTTTCTTCAAGATCTATAATTAACATCACAATGGGTATTTGTATCTATACAATGTATTGTACCTATGTATTGTACAATAGTTGCGGAGACAGAGCCATATCTCTACTATTCTTAATTTGCGATTAGTGGCAATGGTCCGTTTTCTCCTCCCATGCTGCTGTCTCGAAGCGAATCCTCGCGATATTCCTTCCTCCCCGTAGTAAAAAAGAAGAAAGAAATATGCATGGGTAGGATTTCAAAGAGAATAAATATAGTTGAATCATTTTCCAAAAATTCCTTTACTAATCTACACTTACCAAATATTAGCATACCTAATTATCTAGAAACAATATCATTCATCGTTATTACAAAGATTTGATTTGATTTATGTATTTAAAGTTACATTTTACGGCAAGTGCTTCAATGTATGATTCTAGAACGAGAGAGAAGCCTTTATAAAGGGGAGAAACTAGCGCCAGATGTCCGATTTCATTCATTCCATGGACGCCTCTTGCAACATTTTTTTTCTACGTTTGCAATATTTTCTGTCAACGTGTGAAACATTTTTTTTAACGCTTGCAACATCCGTTTACTATAGCGAATTTTAATATTTGTCGAAGGAAAATGTTGCACGCATTGTAACAAAATATTGCACGTGAAGGAAAAAAATGTTGCAGTATGTTCGAAAAAAATGTTGCAGTGCTACGTACAACATTTGGTTTTAATTCATACCAGAGAAGAAACCATAAAAACTTTTGTAATAAGGAGAAATAGATGTTTGATCTTGTAGCACAATTTTCTTTTATTACTTGACCTTTATGTTTCGTTACCAATTTTATTTTTCGTAGCAACGCACAAGCATTGATCTAGTAGTACTAAAGTTTAGACTCAACAAATTAATCATATAGGTCTGTCACATACCAGATTTGTGGTTGTATAAATAACTCAGTTCAAATTCTTGCAAAGTTAAGTCCTTATTGACCAAGGCAAGACTAATAAAAAAAAATCATAACCATAAACCACAATTGTCATAAAAAGCAATGCGACCGCCCACGTGCCACATTGGCCCACCACAAATACATACCACTTGCCTCGGTCTAAATCATTTTACCACCCCGGTTGATTTACCATGCACCACGTGCCATCAACAATACCAACATTGTGTGACAACACTCAACAGATAACTTAATAAACATGCTCCATAATCGTTAAGTAAGATTAATCATTTGCACATAAAATGATAACTCGTTGCATAGCTAAACATACTACTTGCTTTCTAACTACCCACATTGGCAGTTATAGCTACCAATTAACATTAAACCATTCTAGAGTGACAAATGAGATATGACATACAACACAGCAAAGTGGATGTAATTCAAGTCGACGATTAGCTATTCCTAACATATGGAAAACAAGTGATAATTGAAATAACATGCAATACTTTGAAATAATATAATATTTAAAGCATAGGTTCAACATGATCAAAGCATGACTTGCCTTTAAAAAGCTCTGAATTTTGTTCTGGACCTTGATCAAGAATTGGTTCCTCGACGACAAACTCACCGGGCAACTTGACGTTTACGTGTAACGAAAGAAAAAGCAATAAATACCCCAAAAAAATAAGTAAAATCAACTCCAAAAATTAAATAAAACCCACCATTAAATAGAACATGATTTTACAAATTTTTAGAGACTAGAATTACCTCAATCAGAGCTCGAATGCAAAAGATATAGCTATTCAAAGTTTGAAATAAAATAAAAATCAGAAAAATTAGAAAATCTGAATTAACCGAATTATTTTTATATGGGAAAATTAGATTTATGACGCCATGCTAACATCAGCACCGAAATAATTTCTGGCTGAATTATTTTTCTACGAAAAATCGAATTATGACGTCATCGCCGACGTTATTAGACACGTGGCCCAATCAGGTGCTGACATGCGGCGCAACCACAGTGTGACACGCATCACTAGCGTATGGACTCGTTCCACGGCCGGTGCTAGTCCACGGTGGACCGACGGCACTATGCTATGCACCAGCTGACGTAAGCACACATGTGTCACCGATCGATTGATGACACGTGGCGTGGATTCAGCGAACGAGATTGAGACACGCAGCGGCGATGATCTCGACCATTCATTACAGATTAGATAGTGGAGATTGAAAGGGGTGACGTTAGCGGCGACCGATGGTGACGACGCCGAGCTTTGCGCGATGCACGGTAGCACGGGGCTGGCTCGGCGCGTGGTGCTATCTCAACCATCCGGTTTGAATCCGATGGCTCAGATTTGACGACACAACGGCAAGGCGGGGACATGCAACCGATCTGCACCGATTGGCGTTGATCCCATGGCGGCAGCAAACAAAGCGGCAGACGATGACGCGGCGAGATTCGAACTGCACGATCAAGATCTAACGGCCACGGCAGATGGAGCTGTTTACTGTGGACAAGGTGACGTGGCTGGATCTAGACCGTTGGTTGCAGATCTGACGATCCTCGAGCTTCGATGCATGGCGATGGTGAGCGGCGATGAGGGCTTACCAGAGATGGAGAAGAAGACAACAGCGACGGCGCCAAGGTTTTCTCCAACGACAAGAGGTGGTGTGTTCGACGTAGCTCGGCACGGCAAACTCGAGGGCACCAACGGCGATGGCAGAGGCGGCTGGACGGCAGCGAAACAAGACAAAAACGATGGCGGCTTCATCTAGAACAACGGCAAGCTCGCACGGCAAACGGCAGCGATGCGGCGCCACAGAGTTGGTCAACGGGTGCGGCACGAGGTGAGGAACACGAGGGTAGCGGCGACGCTTTAAATAGATGGCTCAGGAGGCGTGCAACGAGGCATAAATGAATTTCGAGGTTCGCGGGAGTTCAACGGCACAACGGATTCGGATGAGCTGACGTGGCTGCATCATAGGCGTCCACGCAAGCTTGATTAGACGACACAGAACATGTGGCGACGCAGCGCGACGACGGTCGTCCGATTGAGATCCAACGGCTAATAGATTAGGGTTTCGGTGGTTGGGCTGCGTGCAGGGGAATGGGTCAGATCGAAGGAATTCAACCCAACACTATTTATGGGATTTTAAATACATTTCCAAATAAAAACAATTCAAATAAATAAATTAAGCCAAAATAAATAGAAAGAAAATAAAAAAATCCTAAAAAATACTTTAAGATATTTAGAACCCAAATAAAATATTTTTAATAAAAGATCATTAACACTTTACACTAAATAAATAAAAGATAGCAAATGGCCTAATTCAATAAATCCAAAATGAATTAAATAAATTCTCAAAAAATCTAAATAAAAGGGAAAAGCACAATAAATCCAGAAAAAGCAAATTTTGGGATGTTAGAGCCTATATGTCTTCTTACATTTGGCACCGTTGTCTGTGGCAATCTGCAGAACATTCGTCAATCCCGCCTTGTCGACTTCTGAGGCAATTTCATATGTCAACAAACAAAATGAAAACCTATATTACATGGTGTGTACATCAAATAGATTTTAGAAGAGGAGTAATGAAAGCAAGTATCTTTTGCAAGTACGAAGCATCCTGAATTAAGACCATCGCATTGGCGACTTGTAGAAGAACATGGTGCCATTGTAGTATATCGTAAAGTTGATGCTGCTTATGTGTGTTCGTCCAGCCCAAGAATTATAAATAATTATTACACCATATGTAGGCTAATCTTGCTTGAACTTTATCTACTTCTCCCATATGTTCGTTTTGACAACGTCTAAATATTTTTTGTCTATATCTCGCCCACTCGGAGATAGGACACCCTTGACTACAAATAATACATAGGATGAAAATATGAGCTATTAATTAGCGTACAACTGGATGAAAATTTGAAAGCTCACTTACTCTATTTTTGAGTTTTCCTCATGGCACTAACAAATTAGGGATTATCTGCTTTCCTCTCTACAATACCAGCCTTGTGAAAAAACTTGCTCCAAGCTGAGCCAATCACCTGCTTCGTATTCCTCCTCTTCTATGTCTATTGCTCAGTATCAATCCTTGTTTGAACAGGTGTAGGATCAAGGATAATCGACTAGAGGAGGGTGAATAGGAGGCTTTTTAAAATTCTTTTAGCTCTAATTGCAATAAATACATTTCTAAATTTTTGACAATTAAAGCCTAAATGATTTAAGTTCCACTAAGTGCATCGACAAAAATACAAGGATACAATCACAAGATTAGTACACTAAAATGCTAGGAGTGTAAATTGCATACAAGAATCAAGAAATCAAACCATAAGGGAGAATGACACAAGAATTTATCCCGTGGTCTCGGAGACTTGCCGATCTCGCCTAATCCACGTTGAGGAAGCTTGATCAACCTCAAGCCGGCTCCAATCACACGAGCCTCCCTTGATCACTTGGTTGTTCTTTCCCACTCTAGGTACGTGAACTCCAGCCTTCACACCTTTTACCGGGGCTTCTTGCAAACTCCGTTGAGAAGCTCACTGAGCACAAACTCTTCCAGGCCGTCTAGGAGGCGGTAACCTCCAAAAGTAATAAACTTCGATGATCGCTTGAGGTTTATGAAGTGTCTAAATGGCTCAATTTAATGCTCACACTTGATTTTTCTCTCAACAACTCACCAAATGAGAAATGAATGCTCTAGAGTAGTAGAGAAACAAGTATGGGCTTAAGAATATGCAATAAGTGTCCAAGAGATGCTCTATGCTGCAGGTGGGGTGATAGGCCTCACCAAGAATTTTAGTCGACACTACCATCCATCTGGAGCCAGTAGTACCGCCCTTATGTCTAATGGTTGATTGTAGCATTTAATGTATTGACAGACTAGCCGTTACTACAATAGATAGGTACTGCCGCCTATGTAGGGCTGGTAGTGCCGGCCGAGCAGTAGTACCGCCCCTGATGAGGTGGTAGTGCTGATTGGGCAGAGCATAAAAGCACCCCCTTCTGGAATATCACTATCGGCTATAGGGCTAGTACTATATCAACATGGTCTGACATCTGCTAATAGAAAAAACAAGAAGTAAGAGCCAATGACTTCCATTCCACAGGAACAACAGCTCATCAAGAATTCAAGACACAACACACACATCAAGACATCTAAAGAAGCAAGTAGCCAAGAACTCTAGCAACGAGTGAATAGTGGCAATAGGAGGACAAGTTGCGAGCGAGATAGGTAGCTAGGCTGAGCAGGCAAGCAACCTCGTTCACCCACCTCATTTAACCAAAAATCGATCCAGTTGAATAGAAAATCGATCGGCTTTGAAGAAAATCGATGCCACCGTTGCATACCACTAAAAACCACCAGTATTAACTAAAAATCGATTGGATTGAACATAAAATCGATCGGCTTTGAAGAAAATCGACGTCGTCATCATGTACCATACGCCACCCGATTTCTGGAAAGGGGAAGCGATATTGAGGCTTACTAACCGATTTTCAAGCTTTGGTGGTGAGATGTTGGCCAACGGTGGGTGGATTTGGCTAGCGGCGGCGAGGTGTTTATCGGGATGCGAAGAGTACTTTTTGAAATGGGGAGAAGACTGTTAAAACATAGAAGAACTCTTGGTGGGTTGGACCAAGCTATTGGGCCCAAAGTGGCTGTGGGCTACAGCCTGTAGCATTTTTTCTTTGTTTCCTTTTCTATTATATATATTCGGTTTTGCTAAAAAATGTCTAAAAATTTCGTTTTTTAAAAAATTTTGTGGCAGATGTCAAAAAGCTATTAATACTAATTTTAGAGAACTTTTGGTAGATATTCGTTTCTTGAGCTGAACCGGTACGATTGAAAATTACAAAAATCAACCGACTTTTATCGATATTGTGAACTCTGATCCGATCATCCCCACCCTTCTTCACAGAGAAATGCGGTGTCATCTCCCTTGTGGCTGATGGAGAGAGAGATAGGAGTGAATGGAGAGTGATAGGAGAGGAAGGGACAACTGCAATAGTAGGGCATGGGGCCAGCACAACACACATACAATGTATTCCCTTTTTTGGATTAATCGTCTTGTACCACGCACAAATCTTGATGCAACACTGACGGTCCAGATCTGAGAGGGCATACTGAATTTTTTAAATAATATTATTTTAATTAGAAATTGCGACATTAATACTCGTCAGATTAAAAAATTGCGTAAATATTACCCTTGCCGCCAAACCGTTTGGCGATAATAGGTAGTCGCCAAACGGCTTGGCGATAATAGGGTAGTCGCCAAACGGTATGGCGGCGACCGCCTAATCCCGCGTGTTGAACCGCTAATAGCTTGGTCAGCGGTTGTCGCTGCATCGCTCGGCGATTACTATATAGTCGCTAAAACTTTGGCGCATTTACTAGTAGTCGCCGAACCGCTTTACAACTCAACTCGCTTGCCGATAATATCTGTATATATTTTATTTTATTTGGGTAAATTTAGTTTTGTTATATTAAACCGAAAGAACTAAAAAACTCTTGTCATGTAATAAACGGGAAGAATTATTTTAGTTCGTTAGTGATACGATCTCACTTGCGTATTTTCATAGCCCCCGATAGGCCGAACACGGTCTAAAAAATACGGAATAAATGAAGGCCAGCGACGCAGCGATCGGGCTACCACTTACGTATGGGCGAGATAGCCGACGTTGTCTGCGGCATTTTGTTGCGAAAATCGTAAAAGGCACTCACGGCCACTTAAACCACGGAAATCGTGGGCACTATGGGTTTTCGTTACTCATGGACAAAGCGGACACGGTCCAAAAAATACGGAAAAATCAAGGGTGGCCTCACGCAATGCGGGCTACCACTTACGTATGGGCGAGATAGCCGACGCTGCCCATCCATTTGTTGCGAAAATCGAAAAGACACTCGCTGTAGAATCACGAGCACGATAAAAATTAAATTGGACAACCACGACGTCGAAAAATTTTGAAATTTTTTATGGAGGATTCTGATAAATCAGTGATATTACCATAAAAATTTCAAATAATTTGAAGATCTGAACAATGTTTTTAAATTAAAACAATAGAATTTGATTGTTATGAACATTTAAAAATTTAATTTTTATTGTTATGAACATCATAGACAGTGAATTTTCAAAATTTTATGGTCAACAACAACTCATGTTATGAACACTTAAATTATTTGTTGAACATATATAAGGGCACATACAATCGAAAGTTCGGGATGAGAAAATAAGCAATAGATTAGATTATATTACAAGGGCATTATAACAAAGGATTTAAATTGCTTGATTTAACTAACTAAGGAAAGCATCATTGTCATGGTGGAACAAATGATCGTTCCGCCTTATCGTGGTACAAATTTAATGATGTAAGACATTTTTCGCATATTACCCGACCCGTTCTAATATTGCGACGTGTCATCGGACACCGCCAATCCCTACTATGAAAGAACTCCATGGGTTCCGTTAGCTTCTCCCGGTATGCCGCCCATTGGGTGGCCTATGCCGACGTCTCGGGTGTATAAGACTTAAATTTTGGTTGTTGTTTATGTGATTTACGCCTCCCATATGGGCATGTCATCCCGATTCCGGCTGCCCCTATGTTAATACCACCCGGTTCCGGGTGGTCCGCGAACGCGCCGAGGATTTGTTGCGTGGTGCGGACCTCGGCTACCGCTTCCCCTTATCCCTTCTTCTTCGAGAGGAGGAACCTCCAAGCACCTCATCAGGTTGGCGTTGGCGGAGACATGCGGAGACGCCTGCCTGCTTCGCTCGCACTCCACTATATGGTGCAGGAGGTGTGTGTTGGGCTTATGCTTGGACAACCTAAGCGTGCCTCTGATCAATGCAAGATGCCTACTTTGGTGGTTGCATAACACCGTAGGCGCACTCTGGTCCAGCTTTTCGGGCGGTAGTGGCACCACGGAGAGGGTTGTCTCCCCATTTATCCCATGCAAGTTGCTCGAGATGTGGGTGGTACGCCTCCTGTCCACCCGGCTTGAAGTACCAAAGATTGCTCTCGGCCAAGGGCACGGTAGAATCTCCTATCCGCTAGATCACCGTGGCGGTATCAACCATCGCCTCCGTGCCATGTACGCAAACATCGTGGCTTTGGGTGGCCCCGAGGAGGTTGCTCCTTTGACTTGAGCACATTCGCAAGTGTCCTTTTGAACTCGTGTGCGATGAACTGCTTAGAACTACTAATTTGTGAGTTTAACAAGAGTATGACACATGAAACTCACCGATTGGTTGGCCCTTGCACACCGCCCGTCGCTCCGTCGATCTAGAAAAGGACATATCTGGCGCCTCTCCCACCGGGTGAACTTCTCGGCGAAGCGGGGTAGGCGTCGTGGCGCTTGTAGAGAAATTAAGTCACGCATTTCCTTAGGTCCGTCGATCCATTGGAAGAAGCAACATCGGTCCTTGTCCGAGAAAAGAAAGAACGATGCATGAGATGGTAGTGTTACCTCAGACATGTGTGGACACCATTAGGTTTACCTTGTAGGTGCCACAACAATGAGTGAGCGCGGGCCGTCTCTCCATGGGTAGATTGCATCATCTTCGCCAGAGAGGTTGCGCATTTGGGTCGGGGCAACTCCAGAATCGGGCGCCGATGCTACTTTCATCCGGATATTTGGGGGATAACTTCGCTTGTCAAGAGGCGATGAGAAACGACATTGTGCCCTAATTTGTGTAGATTCACCGACGCTTATAGTGGTGGTGAGGGTTTGGCTGTGTTGGATGTCTACCCCTCGGCCCTCTTTATAGTGGTGGTGAGGGTTACTCCACACAATTACAAAGACTTGTCCATTTTGATGCGCGTGGCATCCTCTCGTGAAAGCTGCACGACTTGTCACCCATCATCAAAGCTGCACGACCTGTCACCCTTTGTAAAAGGCTGCACGACCTGTCACCCTCTGTCGAAAGCTGCACGACCTGTCACCCTTTGTAAAAGGCTGCACGACCTGTCACCCTCTGTGGAAGGCTGCACGACCTGTCACCCTCTGTCGAAGGCTGCACGACCTGTCACCCATCATCAAAGCTGCACGACCTGTCACGCTCTGTAAAAGGCTGTACGACCTATCACCCTCTGTCGAAGGCTGTACGACCTGTCACCCTCTGTCGAAGGCTGCACGACCTGTCACCCTCTGTGGAAGGCTGCACGACCTGTCACCCTCTGTCAAAGGCTGCACGAAACCACGTGTTGTCGTTTCAGTCCGAAAAGCGGGATGCAGCGTGTTGTCATTTAGTCGAGTAGTTTTACAAGCCACCGAAAAGGCTTAAGTATTTCTAAAACTGTAGAGTTTGTGAACGTTTAGGGCTCTTGCTTTAGTAGGATTCAGATATTCTTTTTAGGGCTTGATCTGCACATAAAACTGAACTAACTAAGCCTATTCAGCGGCCTTTAGAATTACTCGTGTAAATACATATGTTGGTGTGACTACCTTTTGAACCCAGTTTGGACACCCATATGACACGAAAATATTCTAATTAAAGCCTGCTTAACATGTAAAATACGGGTACATGAAGATATGATATGTGGAAACCACTTCGAAAGACATCCGTTACCAACTCTGCCCCCTCTACACGAAATGAACTACTTCGCAAGAATAGAGCACAATACAAGAATGATAGCCACATACACAAGCTTCTCTAACCATTTCATATGATCTAAAATGTGCTCCATCTTGAACATCAGCATGTTCAGCCTCTGCTCAAGCATAGGGTCCATCCTCTCCTCCATAGAAGGCTGGTGCATCCTTTGTGGTACAATGGTTGTACGACGCTCCCTCGTGGTGTCCATGGTGTCCGCCCACTGGAAATATTGGCACCCTGCAGTCTACGTGATGAGGTGAACAAGCTTTCGTGCGTCTTGAAGGAATGAGATATCTCGTAACAACTACACAACCGAATAGAAGAAGTAGTGTGCACAAGAAGGAATCAAACTAGCTTTCACTTACAGAGAAAAAGGGCACTTGTAGAACACTGCGCCCATTATTTTCCTCGGTGTTGAGTACAACACATTAGCTTGCACGTGGCGCTTAGGGCAATCTACCGCCTTTGCATTGGCAAGTGCACGAGCCCTCCGATTCTTTGAGGTCGCCGCTTGAGACATAGTCTTTTCGTGCAAGGAACGGATGAAGACAAGGATATGTGGTAGCGGAGATGGTATGAAAGCTCTTCCTTTGTTGAAGGATTGCGGGTTCCGGAAGAATGTTCAACGAGAAACTAAGGTGCTTTAGGCTCTCCTCAAGAGTCCTCTTATATCCACGCCCACCTCCAAACGAGGACGCCCCAGCCCCCGCCCGATCCACCTATGACGGCACGTCTCCCCTTTACACAGGATGTGGCGGCCCCGCAAAGACGTAACGAGGATATCCCTCCGGTCGATCGTAAAAAGTGGGCTGCAGCGTGTTGTCGAATCGGTCCGAGAAAGCTACAACGTTCGCGTTGTCATGTCGCATTGATATCGGAAAGGTAAAAAAGGCGTGAACAGCACTATTAACATTGTAAAATAGTACGAACAAAGTAACAAAGCGAGAACAACACTCTAAACAATGTAGAATAGTACAAAGTAAGAACAAAAATAGGACAACGACCTATCGCCGAAGTCCCTAGTCGGCCAAGACTCCCCACGACGACCCTCTTCGCCCACGTGGCCGAGGCCTGCATCGTCAAGAGGGCGCGGTGAAGCTCCGCGATGGCCTCGCGCTGCTCTGCGATGGCCCCGCCCGTCAGTAGTCGGAGGGTCAGAACGCCGCACCTGGCCGACGGTCTCGGGAGGCAATGTGTACCGTGAGAGGGTAGTCAAGTCCCCACAGGCACACCGGGTTGTGCAGGGCTGCGTGCCTCGCGTCGGCAGGGGCAATCTGGCGTGCACCGAGAATCTTGGTCGCGAAGAAGTCTGCCGCCGGCGGGGGCGAGGAGTGCGTGGATCGCGAGAATCCTCCACCCTCAACGAGCTCGCACGCTCGGATAATAGCTTTTAATTGCGATTCGGATACTAATACTGAAACGTAAGTAGCTCGACTTACGGCATGGGCACCATGGTGGAACCGCGTCCGCTCGCCAGGACGACCTCCACCACGTCGGGGCCGGAGGCAAAGGAGTGTGGAAGTCAGACGCCGCCTCCCACTGTAAGGAGGAGCTGGGCGTGTGGGGTGTGTAGGCACGGCGGCGGCCTCAAGACGCGTGCACGGTCGGTAGCGCCGACGCGCCGACAAGAACCCAGCCCACGATCTCGCCGGGCCGCCACCATGCGTCTCTGTGCCTCGCAATCTCCTCCAACGAGAGGGTGGTCCACTCGACAAGATGTCGCTGCCGTGCGTATGGAGCTCCCTAGCGTGGTCCACCGCCACATACGACAAAGTGATATGCATATGGACATAGCGTCGGGGAATACACAATGTAATTTACAAAATTAATACTTACCATGGAGTGCATGGCCGCCTCGCCTGTCTCCGGTACAAGTCACCACGCTAGGAGCGTGACGCTGTGGCGGAGCCTCCTCCACCAAGAGGAGACGGCACGCGTCCGGCACGCGTGCAGTCTGCAGTTCTGTGGTGGGACGAGTCGTCGAAGGTGTGGCCTCATCGACGACGTCAGCCTTGCCCGACCATCTGCGCCGACCACGGCTCCATCCTCAGAGCAAGGTGACCAGTTTTCTTGGAGGGCCATGGGTGTGGACCCTAAAAGAAATCCAAATTATTACACGCATAACGAACTATTTCACATATTTTAGGTCGGATAACTCACGGTGTATCGCCGCGGTACACGATCCCCAAGGAAGGAGGAACCGGGATACCGTCAGAGGTCGAACTGCTCGAGGACTCGGTGCGGCGCGTAGTCCTCCACGAGACGCCGAGGACGATCTTCCTCGTCGTCCACCAAGAACCCTGGTCCCTATAGCAAAGCGCCGAGAGCCCATTCTTACGGGCTCATCTCGACACGACGCCATTTGAAGGGTCCTGCATAACCCGTCCGCGTCTTGGTGGTCGAACGCCTGCGGAAGGAGTGGTACGCCGAACGCATACGCACTCCGCCCACCGTGGTCGCAAAAGGAAAAATATGTGTAAGCACATGCATCGCAAATAAAATTTGATAAATGCAATTCAAGAAAAAAATTACCCGTCGCCGAGTCCAAAGCGAGCCCACTCGTCGGGTCGGCCGATCTCGCCGCCCGTACATCTCGGGCGTGTACGGTCGGCGGGAAGACTAAGGGTCGACCCATCGGGAAGCGCCGAACAACCAAACTCGAGAAGTAGGGGCATCTACCGGGTTGGCGGTCTTGTCGACTTCACGCACGCTGTCGCAAAGGTCGCATGATGCGTGCAAGAAGAACCGCCGAACCCGGGACACCGGCCGGGACTCGCCGGGTCAAGCGGCGTCGCGATAGCTCCGTGGCGTAGGCTATCCACCGTGCGTCCACGCTGTCTCCGTGTGTGGTCGTGAACATGACCATCCCAAACAACCAAAGTAGGTAGGCCTCGAAGTGTCGGGCCACCTGGTATGGCGTGGGGTCCGCCGCCATGTGCTGCACCTATGACAATTAACATATAGTAATATGTTAATAATGTTACAAAAAATTAGAATAACATATACACGTGGAAGCACTCACCTCGAACTAGGCCAACCACCTCCTCAACGGCCCGTGCTTCTTCCTAGCGACGGGTATCGTCGGATCAGTGTGAGCCACTCCAATAACCTCTCCGCAGTCACCGCCACTCCGCAGAGCCAACGAGGGTCCGACGGTGCCCGGCGATGACGGCAACCTCAGAAGCATCGCGACGTCTCCGCAGGTGACCGTCACCTCCGAGCAGCGGTGGAAAGTGTGCGTCTCCGGGCGCCAACGGTCCACCAGACTAGACAGTAGGCTCCGGTCGAACGGAAAACGGTGTGACCGCTCTGGACCGTCGTCTCCCTCCGCAGGATCCTCAGCCTTAGCCACGTCCTCAGATGAGCCCTCGATCATGCGAGCGAGGGGAAGCAACCCAGCACGTGCCAACCTATCGACATGTAAATTCAATTGTTAGACGAAATACAATTGTGCGAGCAAAAAAACATGTAAATGTAGTGCAACTCACCGGGCGTAGAAGGCTAGGTGGAGCCGCCATGCCCTGCCGGGCACACGGACCCACAGCAGAGGCACCCTCTCAACGCCCTATGTGGCGTGGACGAACGCACGGTGCCGTCGGTCCAATGAAGAGTCAAGGAGTGACTCGGGGTGCTCCATCCCTGCAAGCAAACAGGAAAACAGTACGATTATTAATGTAAATGAAAAGACTGAAGAGTTCGACATACATAAACAAACGACAAACATATTACGCAATTCAATTCAAAAAGTTGACAAAAGGTACAATCATAGCTAAGCATTGTTAAGCATTCAATACAACCCGACGTTGATAAAATAGTCCAATGTAACCTCAAGTACCTAGCGTAGGATACAATGATACATATTACACAATTCAATACAAATTACATAATTCACTACATAACACTACGTGCATTGCGTTGCCTTGTGCCCGTACTCACCGTGACCGAGAACACCTCCTAACAGGCCACCCATTTCAGATTCATCCATGTCATTGCGAACGCGCCTAGATCGTGGATCGCCACCGCTTCGGTGCAAACCTCAAAGATATTTGCATCCGGTAGGCATATGCGCACATCTCTGTTAATGGCGGTGAAATCACCGTGTGCTCGAAAACCACGGAACTCATCGGACCATGTATTGACAAAGATGACCCTTCAGTAGAAAGGGACACGATATGCGGCGTGTTCATCCCAATTTGCCCGCAAGTCGCGATCACATGCGGCGAGGAATATGAAGAAGTCTTGGCTTATTGCGGTGCATTCACACCATCCAAAGGCCCCTTGGTCTAGGTTAACCTCCCTGTGTAATAACCGCCAGATCGGTTCCCAATCCCCTTTACACCGGAGAGTCACTTCAAAGCGGTACTCGATCATCTCCGGTTACGCACCATATGCGGTGAGCTTTATCGGTGCGTTCCTCCATGTAGGCCATCATCCGCGACAAGACGGGCGCTTGCAATGTCGTGGCGTGAAGTCTGACCTCCGCGATGCCTTTTTCCGAAGTAGCCAACGATGCCGGCAAAGATGCCTTCCAGATGGCCACAAGTGGTAGCGACGCAGCCTCGATGACCCAATTGTAAACCTCGGCTATGTTCGTTGTCATGACACCGAACTGCTCGAACCTATCGATTAGCACAATAACTCGATTGCTCAATCGTCATGCCTATGTTAATTTCAGATACTAACCCGCACCTCCGGTGTCATGGAGCAATGCCCACTTCTCCAACGGCTTCACCTCTATCCAAAGGCGAAAACACTTAATATTTCTTGACGATCGCCTCCTCGATTTGGAGGATCGAGCGCCCAAGGGTGATAGCCTTTGGGTGGGCAATCGTTGGCGTTCTTTGGTTGCTTCTTCACTCTTCAATCTGTGCGGTAGTGTGCTTATCCAACTCGCCAATATCGCGTTGAACTTACGTGCTCGTTTCGCTTGCATAACCTCTTAAATAGGTTCATCGACTTCTTACTCTTGAACCGCTCGAAAAAATTTGCTCCCAAATGCCTCATGCACCACATTGCTCGCATGTCCCGCCATGGAAAAGGCTCATCAAGGTCCTCCTGTAGAGTCTTAATTGCAAATGATACCTTTATGGCGGTCATGGATGATGCACACGCTAATGATCACGAACTACCCCGAACTTCAAATGTCCGAAAAACCACGACCCCACTATCCGGTTCTCACCCTCAACAAATGCAAAGGCCAATGGAAGTATGTGGTTGTTCCCATCAATTGCAATAGTGTTAGAATCGCCTTTGTATTTCCCAAATCAAGAATGTACCATCGACGACAAAGAATGGACGAAGAAGACTAATGACGCAATGCAAGGACCCAGTGAAAAGAAAGCACGACGAAATATCGAGACCCGTTACCATCCGCTTCACTTTCTTCAAAAGCGATTGTGCGTGCTGAGGTTGGTTTCCTTCAAGACATCAAGCACACGAGGTAGGTTACAATCTGAAGTCTCATATGTGCCAAACCTCTTCTCTAATGCCTTTTGCTTCGCGACGCCAGCCATCGAGTAACCGATCCGTACTTAAATGTTCTCAACATTGCTTTTCAATATAAGAACACTCAATGTCCCTTCTCGATAATCTCATTGAACACCACGCTAGCGACATAAACAGATTCAAGTTGCGGTGTTTCACCGTAACATTTTCTAGTCTCGCACGTGCCCATCTACTCGTGATGCAATCCAAAATGTCTCGCGACGGCCAGTATGCATGTACTCGAATTCACATCCTTCGATTCGCACTTCATCGTATCTATCCGGATCGACAAAACAACTCGAACTCTCTCACGCGATAGTGCCCACAATTTCACCGCCAACTTCAACTCGTAATTATTTGCGAAAACTTGATTCACCGAACGGCATTGCTAGCATACTCCCAACGCGAGTCATGCCCCCACGAAACTTCCATATCGGCTTTGTTTTTCCTGCTCCACTCGTCAAGGATGGGTACATCCGTTGCCTCCAAGATTACCATGCATTTCATCATCATCTCCTCCCCTTCCTCATCTTCGCCGATGTCATCATCACACTCCAACATTTCACTTCATCTTGCATCGCCATATGGTCCACTAACTCCAATTGATCAACAAGTTGCTCGATTTCTTCCCTTCATCCGCTCGACCTTCGCGCTTGTTGCATCCCTGTTATCATCCTCATTGCTACCTCAACCGGCATCACTACTTGAACTTGTTCAACAGAGTCGACGTCTTGCTTTACCACGCCGCTAATATTCACCTCTTCTAGGGCACGCGCACCAAAGATTACACATTCAAGGCTAGATCCCTTGCACCATCTTAACCATTTATGCCACAAACGTCCGATCTATTTTCTTCAACTCCCACAGAGGGTCACCCTTACTACGCGTGAATACGGCTTTGAATGGTAACAGAGTAAACACTTGGATCCAGGAAAATATTTGGTCAACCAAAGCTTTATATCACGGATGCTAACTCTATCAGCATAAGTGTTCGCCATGTGATCGCAAAACCGCTCAAATCAACACTATTTTGCCCAATTTTTATTTCACCATCGCCATAATATACCTTAAATTTCATTTGCATCCCATATTATCACATTTACATAAACAAAATTGATTTTTATATCACCACTAACGTTTAATATCACTAACTAAACAAAAATAATTTTAAATATCTAAATTAACGATTCCTTCTAAAATGACAAAATTATCATACCGGCATTTTCAATCTAACAATCTAAAATCGCTATATTACATCAAAATTTAGAATCTCAAATATTGCATCTAAAATTTCTAATATCGATATTGCATCAATATCTATCTAATATTGCATCAATATCTAAAATCTCGAATATCGACATTGCATTAATATCTAAAATTTCTAATATTGCATAAACATCGATATTGTATCAATATCTAATGTTTCTAATATCTAAAATTTCTAATATCTAACATTTCTAAAATTTTCTAATATCTAAAATTCCTAAATTTTCTAATATGAAAAAATCTCTAAATTATTTTACACTATACAAATTTCATAACAAAATTCCAAAAAATTTACCTTTTTATTTTTTCCTCCTTCTTCCTCCTCTCTCTCTCTCTCTCTCCTCTCTCTCTCCTCCTCCGAGCGCTCCTCTCCTCTCTCTCTCACAAGACGGCCTCTCTCCTCTCCCCTCTCTCCGCCTCTCTCTCCTCCTTCCTCTCCATCTCTTCCTCTCCCGCCTGCCGCAGCCTTCCTTCTCCTTTCGAGCCGAGCGAAGGAAGCGAAGCGAGACATTGCTATTGCTCTACTAACAGATTTGGTTATGGTCGCCACACCGCTTCGGCTGACTACTTAGTAGTCGTTAAACCGCTCGCGACGATTACTCCCGCCCGTGACAATCGGTTGTCACCGCTTTAAAATGCGGATTAGGCGGTTGTCGCCAACCGTGTGGCGACTACCCTATTATCGCCAAACCGTTTGGCGACTACCCTATTATCACCAAACCGTTTGGCGACCGGATATTATTTCTGCAATTTTTTAAATACGAGTATTAATGTCGCAATTTCGAATTAAAATAATATTATTTAAATTTTTTTTCCAAAATCCACTCTCATAAATTTTGTGATATTTTTACCGGAACTAAACTGGCGGGCCGTTAGAACGGAGTAAACTGGAGAACCGAGAGACGCCGCAGAGAAGGCCCAGCAACAAACGCGAAAGAAACGTGAGTAGCCACCCAACCAAACCCATCCTTCCTCCACTAAGCCCAGAACCCAAAAATGGCGCAGTGTCTCCGCGGCAGGGGCGGCGGCGCCGTCGGGGAGGCGCTCCGCACGGCGGTGCCGTGGCGGCGGTCGGCCTCAGCGTCGTACCACCACACGATCCAGGCGGTGCCGCGGGAGACGACGGGCCCCCGCGCAGCGGCGCGCGAGCGCCGCAGCGGCCGGGTCCCGGCTGTGCTACTCACCCTTGCCGGCGCCGGCCCCGGGGACGGGATCGCCCACCGAAAGCTCCTCACCGCCGACAGGAAGCAGCTCGGCGAGGTGCTGAAGCGGTCGCCGTACTTCCTCTCCACCCCCGTCCGCCTCCAGGTCCGCGCCGGTGAGCGATCCACCGCCGTCGTGCATTCTGGCACCGTCCTTCCCATCAAGGTATGCCAGCGTTTCTCGCATTTCCTTCAAAGATTGCATCCATTTGTTGAGCACGCATCGAAGCGTTCAGGGTGGGTGGGGGGTGTTTCCTGGTCATCTTATGTTCGATGAAATGCGCATTTGTGTTATGGTGCTCGCAAATTGCTGGTTCCTAGATAAAAGGATAGTTATAGCTATTTATAGTCCTTGTGCTACCTTCGGAGAAATTGCTCGGACATACCCATCCTCCTGGATACTGATCATGTTTCTCTCCTTTGTTGGTTGGGTAGTCCAAAGGACCAATCCTTTTCACGTGCTTGTTTCCTGCCCATCATGTAGTTCTATCTTGCTTGCTGCTAGGGAATCACTTATTGAAAGTAGTTTTAGGCTTTTAACAATTATATGTTTAGTGCCGTTGCAGAAATTTTGGATACCCCGTATGTTGTGTCGAGGAGGTCCGTACCACTTGGCATAGCAGGCGTTGTGGATTATCTTGTGCTCTTGTGTGTGCAGGTGCATAGAGATGAAACAACAGGGAATATATTGAACTTGGTGATGGTGCAGGCAGATGAGGGAACGATGTTGAAGGTGAATTTGCCTGTAGAGTTCAAGGGGGAGGATGTCTGCCCTGGGTTGAAGAAAGGTGTCGTCTTGTTCTTTTCTTTTCGTTTGGCAACATTCCTTTGGTATACTCAGTAGTGCTGATAGCTTAGAGGTTTGGAAAATGGGAGACATATCAACCTACAAATGTGCATTTCTAAGAATTGCCTTCTGGGCTAACTACATGCCCAAATACCATGTCTATGTGAAGCATATTAGTCATGGTAGTAAGCACTTGGTGCAGCTTATAAAAGGCACTCATTGTTGTGTGATTACATTAATCAACTCTGCGTTTCTCATGCTCCCTTGCTGAGGAGCAGCAGTGAAGAGTGAGGACTGGGGATATCTCCTCTCATATATTCATATGTCAAAGTAATATTGCATATGAGTTGCTTATCTTGTCGATAGACAATAATTATATATAAAAATGAAGTACAGGTTTTTGGCAAGGTTGCTTATCTTGTCGTCCATGGATGGGGTAGGCAAGTCTGGAGCATAGGGCGTTGCTGGGGTGTGCGACGCATGTTGGGCTGGGAAGTGGGTACTCAACAGGAAAATAGAGAAATTTTAAAAAAAATTTCAGTTGAGGCTTGGGCTTGTGCACGAGCCCATAAATTAGTGAGAGGAAGCGTGGGCTTCTTACCACGAAGTTGGCCTAAGCTTATCTAGGTGGCCGCCCGAAAAATAACTTGTTTTGTGATGATGCTTTAGCTTGTGGTGATTTTAAGCTATAGCAGATAGGTCCCTTCAAGCAAGTATAGTGCTCATGTATTTCATATGTGTGGCTTTACTTATACATCCATTAATCTTAAATTAAGGCATAAAGACATGAAACCAGTTAATAATGATCCCATGAGACATTGCTAAATCATGTGTTGAACCTACTTTGTATTTCTGCCATAACCAGTCAAAGTCAGTCTCATCATATTAAGCAGAATACAAATAGACTATTCACCTTTGTCTGAACAGGTGCACGTGTATACCACTGTTCCACTGTGAATTGCTTAAATGTAGACAAGTAAATAATATCTGGTAACCTTTACTCTTTCTTTTTTAAAAAGATGTTGGCCTTTTATACCAAATTACTCCCTATTTTTTTTCCCAAATGGATGTCATTTAGGACATCAACACAGTCTCCAATATACCATTGCTTTTTCTAAGTATGTTATTAATAGTTATGAAAATATAGTCGTATGAAAGTGCTGTTGATGACAAATCTATTAATATCATTTCTAGGTGAAAAGTCTAAATATTTCTGTGTATATTGGTGGTCAAAGTTTTAAAAGTTTACACGCTTTCTATTTGACATCTATTTGGAAACAAAGAGAGTATCAATTTGCTCTCTTAAGATCCAAAAACCATGCCTTATAATTTATGATAGTGAGTAATGACTATGAAAGTTTCTTAATTACTGTTATTTACTATTCTGTAGGCATTCTAATAGTTCTGTCATAATTTAGGAGAAATGAATGACGAATTATGGAAGTTCCATAACAATGTTTTACTTTTCTGTTGGCATTCTAATAGTTCTGTAAAGTATGTTCAATGCAATTTGGAAATCCATTTTTTTTGTTGCCAAGGGCACGTGTTTTCTCTATTATTTACTTCTGCATCAACTGTGTGTGGTCCTGACCTGTCACTTGTCATTGTTTGTATCGAACCCTCTCGTGTAAGGAATCAACCATGACTGTGGTACTTTAGTAATGATAAATTGCAATCAATAGGTCCCGAATATGCTTTTGATTAGGAAAGCCAGATCGATTTATGAGAGGGACAAGTTCCGACACTTAATTGCCACTGGCTTAAATGCTGATTTCGACAAGCCTATCCTCTTTCAGAAGCCACATAAGCTGGCTTCTCGAAAAAAAGCTTGGTAAGTGGGGGCTTACACTCAAATCATAGTTACCGGATTCGCTGTAAACACCAGCGAATCGTGAACTGGATTCATCGAACCCGAATCGGTTTAGTTTATAGGATTCGTGTTCGCAGTGGAAATTGGATGAAAAAGTGGTAAACCGTGAACCCAAATCCCGTATCGTAACTTGGATGAACCGTGTTTTTAGTAACTATGCACTCAATACATGTGTTTTAAGCCTTTTTGAGAAGATATTGCAATAACACCCTGTTTATGATATCATTAGCATATGCTTAAGCTCTCCCAGGCATGCCCTAAGTTGTTTAAGCATTTTTCAAATTAGTGCCAAACTGACGGTAGTTGAACAGGTCAGAAAGTGTACAGCTCATAATTGGTATGTGTATCAGATCGACACTCGGAACAAGGGAGGACATGTTGGTTGGTACATCTGTTCAAAATTTAACTTGTCGCTCTGTTATTGCATTTGCATGTTGTTATTTTGAGTTACTGGCAATGCTTTTACGTCTAGTTCTGGGGTCTAGAATTGCTTCTTATTAAGGATTTATATGACGTTTTGATGGCCCATTTCCTGACAAACATGATGTCTACTATCACCAATCACAAAAAGTGTCATTTTTTACTTTCGAAGTCTTCATGATGTAACTTTGACCATTAGTTTCTACAAATCATATATTTGTGAAAGCTATAGAATATAAGATTATGAAAGTATTTTTTATGAGAAATATACCTATATCAATTTGATATGGCCAATCTATATATTTACAAAGACATTCTTGATCAAAGTTGCATGGTTTGATTGCCTGCTACCCACAGTGACACTTTTTAATGACTGGTTGATGAGACTGCATAGGATGCACTTTGGATGGGAGTGACTATTCATCTACCTTAACCTCTTGATAAGTCATTTGGTACTCTCTTGAAGTCTAGCTGGCTCAAGACAAATGACATGCTAACACTATGCATCCATTATGCAACCATAGATATCTGCCATTCATTTTGTCAGCTTTTGTTCTTTCTTAGATATAATTGACTCATTGTATTGTAACAATGTTACTATATGAACCTGTGGAAAACAAATACAAGTAGTTATATTGGAGTATTATGGCATGCTCATTAATTGGAGCAATATTTACCTTTTTTTATGTGGATTATCTAGCTCTTGCTTTGGTGTTCTTTGATGTAATTTTCTAGTTTCTGAATTATTCTCTTGCTATCCTTGACCTGACCGTCTGAATTCAATTGAAAAAGCAGGCGGCTTTTTGCAGAAAATAAGGACCAGCTTGGTGTATCTCTGCCCAGCTGAGCACATCCCTCCAAAAATTGAGGTAGACCTGACAAATCTTGACATTGGAGATAGGGTATTAATGGATGACATCACCGTCCATCCATTGCTCAAGTTACTGAGTAAAAATGATACCATGCCTGTCTGCAAGATCTTGTCCTCAAAGCCAGTCGTGTAGGAACTCATGCAAACTTTCAAATTCGAAGACTATGTACCTGAGGTGGTACATCGGCCTAACAATTTCATCTCTTGCTCTGGGCTCGCTTTTGATATCTCTTTGCTAAGTTCCAATGTGCTAGTGGATTCAAACAAGTTGTCGTGTTCAAGATACGAATGAACAAGCGAAGAAGAATTGTAAGAGCAATCCTGGCTGTAATATCATAAAATAACTTTGCTTTTCTCAGTTCACCGACATGTAAGACGTTTGTGGATCCTTGGTTGTTGTGGCCCGGTGAATTGAGTGAACTTTAAACTGCAATTCTTGTGGTGACTCATGCTCTGCTTATTGTTAATCATTCCTATTGCAATTCTTGTCATTATCAGCAGCGTGTCGTATGCATTGAATGCTGACTGGATGCATGAATTGGAGTGGAAAGATCATCAGAACAGCAAGCTCATGCTCATGGTGTCATGGAATCATGGCTGCGGTGTGTCGTCCTTTACGGGCAACCTTTTCATATTTAACCGCTTCTGAAATTTAATGGGCTGCGTTCTGGAGCAGGCCGGCTCCAGTTGCACGGTCAGTCTCCAGGGACCGACCGTCTGAACTTTTGTGGCCTGGCATTTGGACCATTGCATGATATGATCGAGGTGAGGTCATCTGCAATCTTTTCTCTCTCGAGATGATAGCATCTGCAACATTTACTCGTGTTAATCTACCTAGCCTTTTAAGGCAATGTAAGAGCAAGTCCTAGATAAGCAGCACACTGCATTTACAGTATCACACTAGTAGGATGGTAGAACTCATCTTTTGCCGTGTGATCTCCTGATTAGATTGTTGCCTTCTAAAGTTGGTCTTTTCGGGCCCAGGCCACAATGCTAGACTTCTAAAAGCCAGGATGAACGAAAGAGCACTCGTCTTTTAGGACGAGTCCAATGATTGAAAGCACTGATAAATGCACAAGCCAGGATGAACGAAAGAGCACTCGTCTTTGCACAAGTCTCAAATTGCAACAAGACAAGGGGAGGAAAGCAAGACAATTCCTATTGCCTTGGTAAATGCACAAGGCCGATGGTAGCAATAACTCCAAACCGCGCCCAGGAACAACAATTACGGACTAAATTCAGGGCCAGGGGTCCCCATTGTTAGATAGAGCTACGCTACCCCATCAGCCTCTGCATTCAAGTCGTCGAATTTCTCAGCATGTACATTTCTCACTGGATTTTCCCAGCATGCACATATGGGCGCCCCTGGTGCTGGCCCACCTGTTGGCCACCGTTAAGAAAGAATTTCGTTCGTACGCGTAGCAGCGCTCTCGCTTTTTTAAAAAATAAAAAAAATAAAAAGACACGTCTGTAAATTCAGGGCTGGGGCACAATTATCTCCTTACATGCCCGGGCAGCATAAAATCGTTGCCATCTTGGAAGCGAGCCCCCACATGAAGATCATCAGGATGGCATTGGCGGCATGGCACTTTGTTTTTCTCCCGTGCAATGTTTTTCTCCTACTACTATACCAGTACTGCCACAGCTTGGCAACGGCATCAACTGATGGACGCTGCGCTGCTATGCTACGCTAGCTTTTCCCTTCAGAGTTCTGAGAAATTCTGATACTATCTAGTACACAAGCACAACACTGTAATGGGTCAAACGAGGCCACCTATCACGGCTGAAGGCTTTACATGGGGGACAGCTGCTTTTAATTTAGCCCTCTTGAATTGCACGTACACCAAAAACCTTGGTCTGCACCAGATTATTTAGAGCTGCACACATGCGAGGCGATTTAAGAAATGTGCATGAGTAGACATAGTTGATTAGCCCATGGTTTTATACACATGGGATTAAACAATGAGACCAGCCATGAAATATCAGAAGAAACTGTGGTCAGGTTGGGGAGATCGATGGGAAGTCAGCCCTACTTGTTAGCAAACGCAATGATTTCAGTACAATATAATCCATGTAAGGCATCGCAATAATGCTTCATTTCAGCGCTTGTTTGGTTGGAAGAGGATTAGACGTAATCCCTTTGGATTGGTAGGAAAATTGAACCGAAATCCTCGTATATCTAAAATGATCGGCCCTAATCAATGCTTATCCAACCAAGCCCTCACCTGTATCTAAACACCTATGGAAACTCAATATTTAGGGTCTGTTTTATGCTTTTGATTATGGATTTTGGTCCCAAAAGTAGAATAAAAAACAAACTGCCCGATTCTAAGAATCGATTCTCACAATCCAACCCACCTATATATACTAGAATCCACAATCCACTTCATATGTGTTTTTGGATTTCAGCTTTTAAAGAATCAGCTTCTCTACAATCATAATCTAGAATTAATTTTTAAAGAATCTAAAGTGCAAACAAACAAACCCTTAGATGATATGGAGACAGGACAAAGAGAGAAAGTTATATCTTGCATGAGATACAATCTATATATACAATCTTTTTTGAGCAAATCAAGGAGCCAGATATGGGCAGAAAAACCCATCCTGGAAGCAACCTTTTTAATTAGCATCACAGCAAATAAACTCGCAACAATTAAAATCTTGGGATCTTTTCAAAAACCCACCTGCAAGTGTGAGAGTTCGTTAAAAACCCACTTGCATCTTGAAGTTTGTCAAAAACCCACCAATAAGTTATATGTGGCTGCAAATCCCCACCCAAGGGCAATTTATTTGTTGAAGTTACTACATGGCACTTGCGTGGCAATCTTAGTAGACTGGTTTTGTGCACGAGCCGAGCACAAAAGCATAAAGAGCAGTGCAAGAACGGAAGAATAGAGGGACATAGAAGGACAATTGGTGGCAATCCTAGTAAACCAGTCTAGATGGACTTAGACGTGATCCCCGGTTAGCAGTTCTTGACTTTAGGAGCTTTAGCAAGTAAATTAGCCATTTAAGGAATGGATTTGCAACCACATAGAACTTGTGGGTAGGTTTTTGACGAACTTTGATGAACGTGGGTTTTTGACAAACTCCCCTACTTGCAGAGGGGTGTGTGCCAAAATCCCAAAAATCTTATTGGCCCCTTTACGTACAACCTAACATATAATGTTGAAGTGATTTTTTCATGTATTCATTTAAAGCTAAAGATATAGATCATTCTCTCTTTGCATAGATACAAGGTAAGATGCACTGCACTGTAGATGCTAAAGGCAGTGGTAATTACTCCATCTATTTCATTTTCACAATAAGGCCCTATTTCACTTTTCACATAAAAAGAAATAATAAAATTAAGGTAAGAGAAGAAAAGGTACAGTAGACTCCTTATTGATAAAAAAATTGCTCCGTGTTATCTCTCTCTACCTAAAAGGGTAGTAGGTGGACAATTCTCACTAAATTCCCCACTTGGAACATGAGAAATTTTTTCAATTTCTGTTTCTTATTACGTTCCCACATTCTAAACAGGACCTGCATCCAGGTCGATACCCTGTGGTGGTCGAGCCCACCATCGTGAATGTCAAGGTCTCTCAAACCTTAGTCGATGGAGAGAGCTCGCTGAACCTCATCTTCGCAAAGACACTGGATAACATGGGAATTCCCCGGACTGAGATGAAAGCCAGAGCCGAGCCATTTCATAGCATAACTCCGCGCTCATCATCGACCCCACTGGCCAGATCGAGCTGCCAGTCACATTCGGCATGCCGGACAACTTCCGTACTGAGAAGGTCCTCTTTGACATAGCGGATTTCAAGACCGCGTACAATG
Organism: Guadua angustifolia; assembly: GCA_036346375.1. NCBI lineage: Eukaryota > Viridiplantae > Streptophyta > Magnoliopsida > Poales > Poaceae > Guadua > Guadua angustifolia. The sequence goes on along the minus strand of CM070504.1, from coordinate 54,339,243 downwards.
TGATCCTGGGATGCTCAATGCTAGCCAAGTTCAATGCAGTGGTGCATTATGCATACCAAACAGTCAAGTTACCGACGCCAAAGGGAGTCCTCATGATCAAGGGGGACCAGCGCACGACGGTCAGGTGAGACAAGAAAAGCCTGGAGATGGCCGAGTATCGCGGTAGATCAGCAGCCAGTGCCGGCGATGAGAAAGCTAAGCGTCAGAAACCCGGAGGCAATGATTGGGCTTCCACGTCCAACAGTACTACCAACAACCAAGTCGACGACGGCAGGAAGGGCAAGAAGACCTATGGAGACATCAAGGCGGTACCCTTTGACCCGGCAGAACCATCCAAGATGGTCAAGGTAGGCATCGACCTCTACCCCAAATAGGAACTCGAGCTCGTCACTTTCCTTCGGGCAAACCGCGACGTGTTTGCATGGCAACCGTTTGACATGCCTAGGGTCCCCAAGGAGGTGATCGAGCATCGACTGGCTGTGGAACCAAGCGCCAAGCTCGTGGTGCAGAAGCAATGCAGATTCACAAAGGACCGAAAGTAAGCCATACAAGAGGAGGTCAGCAAACTCCTAAAGACTGGCTTCATCCAAGAGGTCTATCACCCAACGTGGCTAGCGAACCTAGTCCTTGTAAAGAAAGCTAACGGCAAGTGGAGGATGTGCGTCGACTACACCGACCTCAACAAGGCGTGTCCTAAGGACCCTTTCCCTCTTCCTCGCATTGACCAGATAGTGGACTCCACTGCAGGTTGTGAATTGCTATATTTTCTAGATGCCTATTCGGGGTATCACCAAATTAGCATGTTCGATGAGGATGAAGAGAAAACTGCCTTTACTACCCCATTCGGTGTATTCTGTTATGTAAAGATACCCTTTGGCTTGAAATGCGCTAGCGCAATGTATCAACGCTATATTCAAAACTGCTTGAAGTCCCAAATAGGACGCAATGTAGAAGCGTACGTTGATGATATCGTAGTAAAATCGAAAACCAGGGGCACTTTAATCGGCGACCTCGGTGAAACATTCGACAACCTCAGGAAGTATCGGATGATGCTTAACCCGAGAAGTGCATGTTCGGCGTCTTGTCCGATAAGCTTCTCGGTTTTCTGGTGTCTAGTCAAGGCATCGAGGCCAACCCGCATAAGATCGAGGCAGTGAGTCAAATGTGCCCTCCACGAATGCTAAGAGAGGTACAAAAGCTTACAGGATGCATTGTTACCCTTAGTCGATTCATCTCTCGGATGGGCGAGCGAGAGCTACCTTTTCTCAAGTTGCTCAAGAAGCATGACAACTTCGAGTCGACCAAGGAGGTCAAGAAGCCTTTCAAGATCTAAAAAGGTATTTATCGTCTCCATCAATTTTGGTTTCACCTAACAAAAAAGAGAAACTTTTTCTTTACATTGTAGCTATCCCCCAAATAGTAAGCACGGTCTTGGTGATCGAATGGGATTACCCTGAGAAGAAGACCAAGATCCAGAAGCTGGTGTAATACGTGAGTGAAGTCCTACATGGTGCCCAATTGTGATATATTCAGATATATAGGATGATATATGCCATCTTGATGACTTCCCGAAAGTTGCGGCACTACTTCCAGGCACACAAGATCATGGTGATGACCACGTATCCGCTCGAGGATGTACTGCGCAACAGAGAGGCAACAGGGCGAATTGCGCAATGGGCGATCGAGCTCAATGAGTTCAAAGTCGATTTTGCGCCAAGGACTATCATCAAATCAGGAGTTCTGACAGACTTCATCGCAGAATGGACCCACGTCGAGGAAAACGAAGCTAAGACGACTGGTGATCATTGGATGATGTTCTTCGATGGCTTGCTCACGCTTCATGGCTCGGGGCCTGGCATCATGCTTAAATTTTGGACAGGTGAAGAACTTAAATATGTCATTCAACTTGATTTTCAAGCTTTGAATAACGTTGCAAAATACGAGGGACTGGTCAACGAGCTTTGGATAGTCGCAACACTAGGAATCAAGCGATTACTCATGAAAGGGGACTCACAGCTAGTCGTAAACCAAGTGCAGAAAGAATACCAGTGCTCGGATGACAACATGGCAACGTACTTAAACGAGGTCCGCAAGCTGGAGCACAAGTTCGAAGGCCTCGAGGTAAGGTACATCCGACGTAGTGATAATGCTACTGCCGATGAATTTGCTAGCCTCGCTTCGTCCTGTTTGTCTGCACCCTTGGGAGTCTTCGTTGAGAAACTCCCCAAACTGCCTGTCTCCTTTCTGCGAGAAGCAGATGCTGCCCAACTTGACTAGCAGCCTGGTCGAGTCAGCGAGGTAGAACTTGCAGACATGGAAGTTGGACTACTCGAACGCGAGCCGCCTGGATGACACCATTCCGGGCCTATCTCGAAGGTTGAGAGATACCTGACGATGATACCTCAGTCGAGAAAATTGCACGTAAGTCCAAGTTATATGCATTAGTAGACGGCAAGCTCTATTGGAAAGGGAGTAACGGAATCTGGATGAAGTGCATCACTCAGGAAGAGGGCAATAAAATATTGCTCGATGTTCATGGAGGCATCTGTGGCAACCATGCGTCCTATCGCATTCTAGTTGAAAAAGTTTTTGGGCAAGGGTTCTACTGGCCAACTTCCCTCTAGGACGCTTGCGAGCTGGTGAAAAAGTGTGAAAGCTGCCAATTCTACGGTAAGCAAACCACTCGACTAGGCCAAGCCCTGGAAACTTTTCCTCTGTCTTGGCTCTTCTCCGTCTGGGGCTTGGACATCTTGGGACCATTTCGAGAGCGTAAGGAGGTTATAAGCTTCTGTTCGTGGCAATCGGCACGTTCACCAAGTGGATTAAGGCCGAACCCATTAGGAACATCACCTCAGAAGCAGCCAAGAGGTTCATGAGGAGCATTGTTATTCGATTTGGCATCCCGAATCGAGTAATTACCGATAACGGTAGCCAGTTCAAAAGCAGTGCTTTTATAGTCTTCTGCGAAGAACTGGGAATCAAACTTTGCTTCGCCTCTGTAGCTCATCCTTAGAGTAACGGTCAGGTCGAGTGCGCTAACAGTATGATCTTGCAAGGAATTAAGACCCGTGTATTCGATAGGCTAAAAGCTTACTTGACTCGATAGGCAAAAAAACTACCCTCGGTGCTATGGGCCATTCAAACATAGACTAGTCGAGCCACCGGTGAGACTCCGTTTTTCTTGGTCTACGGAGCAGAAGCAATGCTCTCGACTAAATTAATGTTCAAATCACCCCGAATGGAGAACTACTTTGAAAAGGAACAAGAGTAAGAACGAGCAAGTGACATAAATCTACTCGAAGAGTACAGAGATCGAGCATCCATTCGAGCAACTAAGTATCAACAGGCCTTGTGAAGATATCACAGCGTGAAAATCCAAGGAAGAGAACTCGATATTGGGGATTAAGTACTACGAAAGGTACAAAAGCAAGATAATCGTAACAAATTATCGCCCAAGTGGGAAGGTCCCTACGTTGTAGTCGAGGCTACTCAGCCAGGATCGGTGCAGCTATCTACAGCTAGACGGCGTGATACTTGAGAATTCGTGGAACATCGATCAGCTAAGGAAATTCCATACGTAAAAAAGGAGAAAAATGTCATATAGACAAAGACCAAACAGAATAGAAGACACCAAGTAAGTAAAGGTCGTTTTATTTACAGTACTAATAAAAAGTCTATTATATTTTACAGATAAGATGCCTTAAGGCACCCTACAGCTACTTGCCGTCAAAGGTGTCTCGCCTCCTCTTTTCCTCCCTCATAGGCAAGCAGCTGATGGTCCCCAGAATAGGCCGACGACCTTGCCGGAGTGGGCTGGAAGAGGAGGCGAGTGGGCACCGACCGGTTGGTGGGAAGAGACCCACCCCTTGTACCACCGAATGCCCTCGGTCAACATCGTGATGGGTTGGAGGGCAAGCAAGAGCCGGACCGATGAAGCTGTTTTGAGCTTCACCTCTGCCGCTGGCGCCAGCAGCCTTGCCTTTTTCTTCTTTGGTGTTGGAGGAGGCGGCAACCTTCGCAGAGGAAGTAGAGGTCGCATGGTCTTGTCGGGAAGCGACGCACAGTGTACTTGTCACCTCCTCCTCTTCTTCGGGCCACACCTCCCTCTCGACGGCCGTCCAGTCGATCTTCTCCTCCTCGGGCCAAACCTCCTTATCGACTGCGTCCCAGTCGATCTCATCATCCTCATCCTCGGAAAGGATGATGATGATGGGCGACGAGGGCCCTGTGGCTAGAGGCTCAAGAGAGATCCCAGGAGAAACCTCCCGAGCAGGAGGCCCCTTGAGAATCTCCAAAGAGGGAGAAGGAGGTGGGGAGGAGGCCATGAAGGTGTTTTGAAAAAGATGAAGGTGTTACAAGGCCAAAGCAAGAAGAAGGCGATGCCAAATAACGCGAACTCTCGCCTATTTATAGGCTAGGGAGTGAGTCAGGCCAAGAGTCACGATTCAATAGGAGACCGCATCGGTTCTGGTTTACAAGGCGTTGCTCTGCATCCCTGCATAAATGCGGAAGTTGAAGAGACACCGAATGATGATGAGCCACGCAAAGACCAAAGGACGTGATGGCTGCAGTAGTCCTTAGTAATAAAAGCTCAGTAAAAATAGCGCTAAGCCTTATCAGTGCGCCTGGGGCTCGTGCACTCGGACGTACGGCCAAAGGACACTGGATGCGACACTTATGCCCAATTGTCTCCTCGATGGCGTAATCGAGCAGAAAGTCAGGGGCCACGTCATGTTCCCGCTAAGCATGAAACTCCACCAAGTACGTTCGGGGGCTTGACCACCGAGGCGTATGGTCGAGGGTTATTTTTTGAAGACATTTATGTCTACTCGTCGCAACCAACTATCGAGTCAGAGGTCGAAGATTGGCATTGCTCAAGCTCTCACCTCTGCTTAGCCCCGTCCTCGATTTGAGACACTTGTTGAGTAAGGGACCAGGAGTAATAATAGATGCACGAGACTAATGCTCCGCTAACACCTCGATCCAGCTATCGAGTAGAGGCTGAGAGCAGAACCACAGCACGATGTTGGCTATACTCTACTCCCCACCCGATAGTCTCATCGAGTAGGGAGTCAGGGGCGACAGGTAACTCGATACACGGTACACAGGTAATTTGATACCTTGTCTAAATTTTTACTCGTTGTCAGTTTTCCTCCGGTCGATATGGCTATCGAGCGGAGCACACTGTAGGTGAGAATTATTATTATTAGTTTAAATAAATGCAAATCCCTTTGTTCATATTTACTCGACTTCGTGCTTAACCAGTCAGCGAACGAAGCCAAAGCGTGGCCATGCCTGAACCCGACGATGAGCAATTCTATCCTGCGTGCATACGAGCACCAGATTGTAAGATATCTAATGCTTAGCGGTGGCGGGAGATGAGGCCTCTAGTCAGTTCTACATGCGCTACCGATAAAGCTCGAGTTTGCTACGTAGTCTAATCCATAAGGTCGATAAGGTCGATAAAGGCTGGCAAAGAATCGTATAATTCTTAGTGTTGTCTACACGGCACAAAGGTTATGCACAACCTCTCTAGGCGCAAGCTCGGGGGCTTAGGAATTTAACAATAATTTATCTTAAGTCTTGTGTGCAGGAACATCAGGAGCGCTGATCTATAATTGTTACACAAAACTGCGTCTACACCCCGCTCGACCTACTCGATACTTAGTGATTCCTAACTTGCTCGAAGTATTCGACCACGGGCAGGCGAGGTATTGCTTAACCAAACCAAGTTTGGCAATAATCGACCAAGCATTCAGATGGATCCTCCATTGAGCGAAGTTCAGGGGCTACTATCAAATATTCAAATATGGGATATGGGCATGCGCCATAAAGTCAAAAATCTCACCATATACATCTTTGTCAGTACCAGGATATTTTGTATATCTCTAGCCCGAACCAGCGGGATAAGGTATACACGGAAAGGGTATCCCCATATAGGGAAAACTCCAATCATACTCCTGATACAAGGAGACCTACTCGAACACACTTTGTGGTTATAGGAATTCAGGTGTGATACGGAGACCATAACGGCATAAGGACTCCACATCGACTACGACTCGATACTCCAGCCCGCTATATGAAGACCAGGGAGGGCGTCGTCTAGGGTAAGCAAGAACAAGCCAGAAGGAGCCAATTGCAACCCACAGAAAATTCGCATAGAGTGCAAGCTTCTAGCCGTCATCATCTACAAGTCGTAGCCTAGCCATCCTCTTGATTTGTAGTTCTTCCTTGTATTTAGGGATAGCCCCATTGATCTGTAATCCTTTTATTGATCTCAGCCATCACCGACATAGGAGTAGGGTATTACTCAATTATGAGGCCGAACCTGTCTACATCATGTGTTCTTGATTGTGTGCTTGATCCTACATATCTCGAAGGTACCCAAGCATAAGTGTGTTGTCGATCACTAACATTCGACATGTGTAAGTTTGTTAAGAGTTGTTAGTTTGTTGAGAGTTGTTAGTTTGTTGAGAGTTGTTAGTTTATTAAGAGAAGTGATTTACCTGTTCTAATGATTTTGCCACCCTGGCCTACCGCTCTACTCGGCCATAGGCTGCAGTCAATCGTGTCATGGACTCCGACTCCGTCGCACTTCCATTGGGCTACCAGAGGCATTGTAGAAATGGTGAGGAGTAGGTCACTCCAATAGTCCAGATAAGGGCTCGGTGAGGAGAGTAGATCCAAATGTCTCAAGAGTAAATATTAAAAACAATAGCAATTCACAGCGAAAATGTACCAAAAACTCAAATACTACACCATATATGCTCAGACAAGCTTTTATATTCTCCGGATATCACGGGCCCGATTCTATGGGATAAGGCATACGCGGAGGGGATAATTCCATACTAGGAAGGACTCAATCACTTTCCTGTTACAAGGAAACCAACTCGAGTATGCCTAGCATCTAGGGAAGTTTGGGTATGCTGTGAAGATCGATATGATGGACTCCTCATCAGCTATGATCTGGTATCCTAAGCCGACTACAACTCAACTTGAGATAGGGCTACCCCAACTATATAAGGCTAGAGGTAGGTATCCTCAGGGGGAGAGAAACAGACAAGGACAAACAAAGAGAGAGACTTTGAAGGAGAAAACTTTTAGATCTTTTATAAGACACAAAGCAACAAGAAGCTAATGAACCATGCTTCGTCAACCTCCAACCATAGTTTATCCATTGCCTAGATCCAATCTACATTGCAACTAGGGATAGACAACTCGCTCCGTACTCGATACACCAATTTCATACATCATCCGCACAGGACGTAGGGTATTACTCCATCTCAAGGCCTGAACCTGCATACATCATGTGTTGCTGCCTTCGTGCTTTACTTTGCAAAACCGAAGGTACCCGTAATCATAAGTTTATTATCGAGATCTAACCTTGGACAGTTGGTGTGCCAGGTAGGGGCCTTCAACTATTTTTGCAGATCAAGCATGTCTTCGATGCGCGCTAACATTGGAGTCTCCAACGTCAACTCCTATAACAATTTTCACTCAATCACCGTCATCGACCAAGCACCCGTGGCTAGATTGGAGATCGCCTTTGAAACCATGCTCTATCGATGGAACTAGGCGAAGACATAATGCACATTGGCTTCACCGAGTCCCACTCTTGGGATCCACGCCGAGAGGTGTGTTTTATAGACTTCGACCCTATGGAGCCCAACATTCTCAAGTAAGTCAAGACAGAGAGTGATAGTGAAAGTGATAGTCACAACAGCCAAAGCAGCAGTCGAATAGATCGATGTGTATTCGTGGCTAGAGCCAGCAACGGTGCTACTGCTGGCAATTCCTAAGAAAGGAATCCAAGGGTAGACAACGAAGAAGGTTAGGGACACCAGATTCCCCGTACATGCCTCAAGATCCTGTAGTAGTGACGGCTACAGCCCATCGCAAGCATTGTTGCTCCCAATACTATAGATCATCAGCGAGATTTAGTAGCCGTGGCCACATCTGGGATCGTGGCCAACCTATCGAAGCAACTTATCTCGATGATCCAATGACGCCCACTCGCGGCCACGGGATCTTAAGGGATAGCAAAATCCTCAATAACTCGACCACAACTATGAGCCCGACTGCGCCCTGGGAGCAGCGTACCTCTAGAGCCACAACAACGACATCTTCAGCACCCCTAAGGGAAATGTCTAGTGCGCTCACATGCTACTGAAATCCCTTTTGCCACTAGATCTGGGCAACCCGATGATTGCAGTGTTCAATTAGATGTAATTGCTACTCGATGCAACGTGATTTCAAATCGCTCGAGCGGTCAACACGAAGTTTGGATGCTCCAGCCAGCAAGGCACTAGAAGCCAGCTGCCGGGACCATCCCACAATCATCATCAAGAAGCAAGATCGGTGGTAGCTAGCTCTAGCCATTGCGCTTCTAGGATAGCTTGTTCCAACCCATATCAATGTTGGTGATATGCCTTTGAGGCAATCATAGAGATGATTGTATCACATCTTATGTTTATGAAACAATATAATTGTTTATCTTTTGAATAAATATCAATTGGATTAATCAACAAATAAGTGACTTGTTCATGAAACTTTTTCCATATATTGATATTATTCAAGTTATCCCTAGTTGGTAATCATATAAGGACACATATGAGTAGACTAGCATATATATTGGTTGATGGCCACGTTTCATAGGTCATAGATATGGAGATATCAAACCAATAATATGGACACATGTTAGAGAACATGATGTTGGTTATTGACCCACTATGAGACACTACGAGAATGTTGTATTCTTTCATGTCATCAGTTGGTTCATATACAATGTGTATGCTATATCCTTCGACTTGAGATTCTCGCATGTAATCAAGATGCATAATGGCTTGCTTTGGGGTCATCAAACACTACTCCGTAATTGGATAGTTATAAAGATGGCTTTCAGGTTTGTTATGAAACATGCTGTGAGGCGTGGTCGATCAAGATAGGATTTGCCCCTCCATACAACGGGAGAGATATCTCTAGGCCTCTCGAGTGATCGGATTCCAGAAAATGCATGGACATGCTACTCGAGTAAAGAGTTACTCGAGTCATCGAGTAAAGAGTTACTCGATGTATTCAGGGAACCCGAGTCATGTCATCGAGAAAGAGTGGTCGAGCTATCCAAACAAGGATGACAACAACTCGCCTTGGGTTTGACCAATATCGTGAGGCAAAAGAAAATGCATATAGCACATTGTTGAGGTTCGTCTGATCTTTACATGTACTCGGGAGTCGGTAAGTCCTGCTAGGGGTCGCTATCAACTATTGGTCGAATGCTCGATGATCGAGTAAGTGGGTGCACCCGATGATTGAGTAGGAGTATTCAATGATCGATAGGGGTGCTCTAACCAGTCCGAGTGCATGTGAACCTATAAGGTCATACACTTAAGGGGTTGGAATATAGTGGTATGGATTAGATCCGTCACTAATGGGCTAAGTGGGCTTTGAGCTTCAGATGGTGCTAGCACATCGGCGCACGGCGTTCTTTTCCCCGAACGTGTGGATACCGGTAGAGGCATTGCTGCTACTGCGACATTGATCGAGACAATCGACCACCGAACGAGGAAGATCAATCACTGCAATTGGACACGAACTTCGTTGATTCGGGCTACATCAACTTCCTTCCGCTACACTACGTGTCTAGTGGTAACGATCCATGATCATATACTTGCGTGGCTTCCTGGTTTACGAGGTAGAAAAATTTTAATTGTGCGCTAGCTATAGGTGTCGGAGCTCGAGACCATATAGACGACTTCAAGCCTGACAATGACAAGCCCGAGTTGTCCAAGCAAGGGGTGAAGAAAACAAAAACCGTGGAGAGAAATGCAAAAGTGACTCCGCCGTAGTTGCGATCGAAAGGGGAAGACGCACAATAGTGATGACAACAAGGGTCGAAGCCATGGAGGAAACAAATACTATTCGGTCCACCACACAGACAAACATGACTTAGACGAATGCCAAGTGATTAGCAAGAATGTCTAGCGAAGCTCAAAGCTTCCCTCACCGAGCACTGGATCGAGCAGGCCAAAGAGAACCCCCACGACGATGAGCTCAAATACCACGGGGCAGATCACAAGCTGGCACACATCTTTGGTGGATCTTCCACGTATGTGCCAAAAAGACAGTACAAGGCAGTCGAAAGGAAGGTCAACCTGGCCATACCGGCTCCCCCCAGGTTTTTCAAGTAGTCGAAAGTGCCGGTCACCTTCGACCAATTAGATCACCCAACTATGGTTTCTCATCCAGATCGATACCCCGTGGTGGTCGAGCCCACCATCATCAATGTTAAGGTCGCCTGAACCTTGGTTGATAAAGGTAGTTCATTGAACCTCATCTTTGCAAAAACACTAGAGAACATAGGGATTCCCCGAACAGAGATCAAAGCTAGAGCCGAGCCATTCCATGGTATAACTCCACGTTCATCATCGATGCCCCTTGGCCAATCGAGCTGCCCGTCATGTTTGGCACACCAGACAATTTCTGCACTGAAAAGGTCCTCTTCAACGTAGTAGACTTTGAGACTACCTACAATGTGATCTTAGGCCACCCAATGCTAACCAAGTTCATGGCAGTGGTGCACTATGCATACCAAACCATCAAGATGCCAGTGCCAAAAGGAGTCCTTACAATCAAGGGGGACCAGCACGCAACAGTCATGTGTGATAAGAAGAGCCTAAAAATGGTCGAGCATATCTGCAGATTGGTAGCCAGTGCTGACGGCGAGAGAGCCAAGTGCCAAAAATTCAGGAGCATTGACAAGGCTCCTGTATCCAATAGCATCACCAATGACCCAGTCGACAATGGCAAAAAAGATAAGAAGTCCAATGGGGCATCAAGATAGTGCCCTTAGATCCATCGAAACCTTCCAAAATAGTCAAAGTGGGTGTCGACCATGACCTCAAATAGGAACTCAAGCTCATCACCTTTCTTCGGGCAAACCACGACGTGTTTGTGTGGCAACCGTCTGACATGCCGCGGTCCCCAAGGGGGTGATCGAGCATCGACTAGCTATGGAACCGAGCGCCAAGCTTGTGGTGCTGAAACAGTGCATAATTTTGTAAAAGACAGGAAGTAGGCCATAGAAGAGGAAGTCGGTAAACTCCTGAAGGCTGGTTTCATTCGAGAAGTTCATCACCCAAAGTGGTTGGTGAACCTTGTTCTTATCAAGAAACCCAACGGCAAGTGGAGGATGTGCGTTGACCACACTAACCTCAACAAGGCATGGCCCAAATCTCCTTTTCCTCTTCCCTGCATTAACCAAATAGTGGACTCTACGGCGGGCTGTGAACTGCTAAGTTTTCTAGATGCCTACTTAGGGTATCACCAAAATTAGCATGCCTGTAGAGGATGAGGAGAAAACTGCATTCACTACTCCCTTTGGTGTATTTTGTTATTAAGATGCCTTTTGGTTTGAAGTGTGTTAGTACTACGTTTGAACGCTATATTCAAAATTGCTTGAAATCCCAAATTGGGCGTAATATGGAAGCATACATCGATGATATCGTAGTCAAGTTGACAACTGGGAATGCCTTAATCAGCGACCTCGAGGAGACATTCGACAACCTCAAGTAGTATCGAATGATGCTTAACCCTGAGAAGTGCACGTTCGGCGTTCCATCCGACAAGCTTCTCGATTTCCTAGTGTCCAGTCAAGACATCGAGTTCAACACACATAAAATTGAGGCCATCGACCAGATGCATTCTCCACAAACACTAAGGAAGTGCAAAAACTAGCGGGTTGCATCACAACCCTTAGCCGATTCATCTCTCGGATGGGCGAATGAGGGCTACCTTTCTTTAAATTACTAAAGAAGCAGGACACCTTCGAGTGGACCAAAGAGGCAGAAGAAGCTTTTCGGATTTAAAAAGGTACTTATTATCTCCATCAATTTTAACTTCACTTAAAAAAAAGGAGCTCTTTTTGTACATTCAGCTACACCTCAAGTAGTAAGCACAGTTCTGATGGTCAAGCAGGATTGCCCCGAGAAAAAGGCGAAGGTCCAGAAGCTGGTATACTACGTGAGCAAGGTCTTGCATGATGCCAAGCTACGATATCCTCAAGTGTAGAAGATATTGTACAAAGTCTTGATGACCTTTCGAAAGCTACAACACTACTTCCAAGTACATAAGATTATGGTTATGATGACGTATCCGCTCAAGGAGGTAATATGCAACTGAGAGGTGACAAAACGAATTGCACAGTAGGTAGTTGAACTCAACGAGTTTGAGGTCGATTTCGCGCCATGAACCAGACCAAGTCAAGAGCATTGGCGGACTTCATGCATTAAATTGGGTTGTCAAATCATGTTGACATTTTATGAAATTTTTTTCATGGGTCGGCAGGATAATATTTGCTATCTATTAAAAATATCAGGTTAAAACTCATTGTATAAAATTTCTTAAAATTCTAACAATTCATGTTTTCAATTTCTATCTATTCTGTGTTTCATTTAATTAAGGGTCTAAATGATATTAATATTTTATGAATTTTTAAGGTTTTAAAGGACAAATTTTATCTTTTGTAAAATTTTCAGATTTTTATCTTTGACATTTAAATAAAAATTCTGACATTGCTATTTTTATCTTTAATTTATTGCATTTAGATCATCTCAAAAATAATGATTAGGTTTCTAGAGTGATCTAGTATTTAAATATGATTTTTGCAGATTTTTTTGATTTTCTGTTTTTACCTTTTTTTACTTTTACCATTTAACCATTTCATGTTATTGAATTTCTCTTTTAAAGAAAAACTCAAGAAAAATGAATAATGCTAGAAAATTCAGAAAATAGAAATTAAAATTAAGATCACATTTGAAACTCATTTTCATAGTTTGTTTGCTTTGGAAGAAATAGTTTTAATATTGAAATCTTTCTTTTTTTTAAGATTAAAATGCAAGAAAATAAGGAAAAGATATTGTTTTAAATAAAAATCTTGATTTCAATTAAAATTTTTATTCAATTCCACTTTTAAATTGTCTTGTGCTGAAAAGGATAACGCAGAAAAATAAAAAGTCTTGTGCTTGCTTTTTCTTCTTCTTTTCCTTTATGTTCTTTTTTTTTAATGCTTGCTGCTCCCTGTGGCCCAGCTGCTGCTGCTTCTTGTATCAGTTCACCATTTGCCCCCTTCTGCGCACACCTTGCATGCTTCTCTCACTCTTCTGTCTGCCATAAATTTTCCTTTGTTTACATGACCATGATGAGTGCGCCCCCCCACCCCCACACTCTGATTCCGGCTTGCATTTATTTGACTCACTCTTGAGCGAAATGGCAACTCATGAAGAGCCTGACAAAAGCATATTTCCAGGAGTATGATATGTCAGCGAGTGAAATTGATAGGGTTCAAGAGCTGCATATGTCATATGCCTATGTCAAAAATCTGAAATGTGCAGCATGCAGGGGGTCAGCTGCGCATAGCTACAGCTAGAAACGGGCCTACACAGAGAGAGATGCATCTGCACATACAGTCCATGTCCAAAGATCACTGTGTTACAGTTCGGAGAAGTCATCTGTTCACTGAACCAATCAATAAAAGTGTAGTTTGTACACTTAATTTTTTGTTACGACTGGTTCGAAGATACTTAGTACTACAACCAATCAATAACTGCTCAGTCATCATAATTAAGCCAACAAACAGAGAACAATAGTAACAGAACAAACCAATTTGTAATGAATCATTAATCGAGCTCATCACATTCGTCTCAGTCTAAAAAAGAAAGAAAGAATGATTTACTTGTTATTCCAAATTTCTTTATGATAATAAATTTAGCTACTTGTTAACAGAAACCCACAAGTCTGGCTATGGCAGGCGTGTAAAAGCTGGATATCTGAATTAATTCAGATCACCGCCGGCACAAAAAATATATGAATGATATAAATATAATTTTAAATCTTGCATATTTTAAACATGGCAACTGCCATCAACATGCCCGGAAGTTCCTGTCAAATCCTGACTTAGAGGCGCATATATAGCTAGCTATGCTATGCGAGAGGCTGAAATATAGCATGATTATAAAGCTCATATGTAGTCTAGCTATTAGGGGTGCAAATGGAGCGGATAATTTCCGACCGATTCGAGACCGAATTTGTTTAAAATCCGATTCGAATCCGAAAAAATGATATCCGATTATATCCGGATTCGATCCGGATTCGAATCTGCCTATCCGAAAAAAAATATAGGGTAAGATATGGGAAGAGAAGTATCCGATCTGTATCCGATCTATACCCGCATATCCAAGATATCTGAAAAATATCAGTGTAAATGAGTGAAATAGATATCCGATAACAGATCCGATAAACATAAACATTCTACATCATATAAGTTCACATGTTGATTGGAATTATACTTAGCTGCATATTATTTTTATATAGGGAAGATAACTATTATTGAATTTGAAACACTTATATGTCTCCAAGGTTCTAGTAAAGTTTTATATATGGTTAATTGATCTTAATATGCGCGACATATATGGTTTCTGCTTTCACGCATTATCCGACTAACTATTCGTAACCGAGACTAACCGTATCCGGAACGATCTGTATTCGCTCCGTATTCGCGACCGAAGTAATCCGTATTCGTATTCGAATCCGGCACTGTTCGTATCCGATTCTATATCCGAGAAAAAAATTTGAAATAGGATATGGAATGAACGAAATCCGTCCGTATCCGATCCGTTTGCACCCCTACTAGCTATGATATGCTTCTTCTAATTCTTTTTTAGAGTAGCTATACTATGCTTCTTGTATTATGTTAAACGACAGTAACCTCTTCCTTCCTAAAACACAGATACAGTAAAATTTTTAAGAGGTATGGTAGTGTAACGACATTGTTGTGATCAGTGAGACTTAAGTACTGTGTAAATCCCAACTACGCTGGCATGTAGAAAGAAATAAAACTCACGAAAATAAAACAAGTATAGAGCCTTCCAACAATACTGTACTTGTACCCACGTACCTTGCAACTGCATTATTAGTGATCTAAATTAGTAATATTTTCATCTCAGATTTTTCTGTCATCTTGTAGCTAGAGTTTACTGGTACACCCCATATACAACAAGTTAGAGCCGTAGTTTGAGAATATGAGCCAGTATTATTGGAGTTAGCGAACAAGTGATTTTAAAAAGTAATCCACACACATTCAAACAACTTGGCGCCTGATGTTTATTTAGTACACTTTCACCCACAAAAACAAATAAATTCGAAGAAAAGAAAACAAACAGGTGTACGTACAAAATAAGATATTAACATTTCCTTCTCTACCTTCTAAGAATCCATAAATATTTATTTCGATTATTTTTGTGCACTAATTAATCTTTCAAAGAACAGAAATTAACGAGCTACAATGCAAACGCAGCACCGGAATTGATCAAGCGACCGAGTAGTGCGAAATTATGACGAAGAATACCTTGAGCAAGATCACTTTGTCCGCCTCCGGGAGCCATGGATGTGGATGCTTTCCGGGAGCCATGGATGCCATTAAGTTTGTTATCATATGATGAAGAAGACGAAAATACTGGTAACCAACAAAGGAACAGCAAAGAAACCGAGAAAATAACTAGAGAAAAAAAGATGAAATGAACACACAGAGACGGTGATGAAGGCGGGCGCGGGGCCGTCAGGCCGGCGGCGCGGCACCCCCGCTCCCCTCGTCGCTGCCGTCGGTGTGCTGCTGCTGCTGCGCGTGGGACACCTCGGCATGAGAGTACCCAGAGGACTGCGGAGGCGGGGACGGTTCCATGCGATACGTCAGCGCCACCGCCGTCTGCGTTGACGGCGGCGGTTGCTGCTGGAGGAGGAATGGCGCGCCCTCGTAGACCGCCGCCATTGCCGATCCCGGCGGCACTACCGCGACCGTCGCGGCGCCGGCGGCCCTGCCCCCTGGCACGGCGGCATGCTCGTAGGCCTGGCGCATCATCATGTCCTGCTCCCGCGCCACCTCGACCGCGGCGGCCATGTGCTGCGCCTCTATCATCTGCTGCTGGTGGTACGGGTGCTGGATCGCCATCTGCGCCTGGTGCGCGTGCGGCGGCTCCATGCCGACGCCGAGCTCCATGCCTGCGGCGGCGTACTGCGCGGCAGCGGCGGGGTGGTGGAGCGGTTGGGCGACGATGTGCGAGAAGGCGGCGGGGCCGATGTAGCTGGCGAGCTCCTTGCGCGTGGCGGCGATCTCGTCGCGCACCTGCTTGATCTTGAGCTGGAGGATGGAGATGTAGGCGACGCAGCCGTAGACGGGGTCGTGGAGCCGCGCGTCGGCCTCGTAGGCGAGCGAGTTGACGGCGTCCTCCCGCTGCGCCTGCGGCAGGTCGTTGAGCAGCTTGGAGACGTTGCTGGCGCCGAACACCTTGTGCACGTGGGCGAATTTCTCGGGATGGTCCGGCGGAAAGTAGGGCGCGAACACGCACCCCTGCGTGCACTTGCGCCGCAGCAGCTTGCACGCCGCACACGGCGAGCTCGACGACGACATGCTCCGACGACTTGTCTCTTCTTCTTCCCGGCCAAGAGTGCAACAATCTCTCAAACAAACCCTAACTATGTCTTCTCCTGTTTAATTTGTTAAAACAAAACAAAACAAAAACTGCGTATCTGTTAACACATAACCTAAAAAAGCAAATTTCAAGGAAAAGGCACGAGCCGATATATATATACATAGGATTATTAGGGTTATATTATATGCATTAATTCATATTATTCTTTCTTGGATACTGTATGGCTGGTGGCTTATTGCATATACGATGATGACATATAGCGCGCACACACACATAAAAGAAGACATATATGTATGTACCTGCTGTTTGTGAGAGGTCGGAGAGGATTCTGGGGATTGTATGGCGTCGGCCGGAGGCATCAGATCTGGATGGCGACGCGGCTGTGGGTGCAAGGATCTGACCGGCGCATGGCGACGACGACGGCGCTGCTCTCCGGTGTCTACGGCAGGATCAATCGGCAATGCTGCATCACAAGGAGGAGGTGTAATTAGGATTAGCGCGAGCATAATAGAACCAACTGAACCAAGAACACGGGCTAATCTGCCTGTTTCTCGGTACTTGTGCGGTTAGCGAGGTGGAGAAAGAAAATCAAAAGAAAATATTTCGGTTTTGGTTTTGGGGTTCTTGTTTTCAGAGAGGGAGGGTGGTTAGGAGGAAGAAGCAATAAGAAATTTAGACATGGGATGCACCTCGTCCGGCGTGTTGGATCTCGGCGATGGATTTGCGCCGGTTTGGGAGGAGCAGGAGAGGGAAGAGAGAGTGGGGGTTGTGGAGTACTCAGATCCCAACGGGAGAGAAGGTAGGGATGAGAGAGAAAACAGAGCAAGGAAGGAACTGTTCAGGAAGATCTCTCGCCTTCCCTTCCGGAAAGGAATTTTACTATTGCGGGATGCCCCGGAGGAGCTGGAAGGGAGGTCCGGTCCATATATTAGTCGACTAATGTTTTCTCCCATTAGCTGAATGTTCATATTTCGCTATAGATAAAAACAATAATATTACTTTGAGCACGTGGGGCAGATTGCGTCGGGATCGGAATGCTCAACACCGCTCAATCCACCGATAACTTCCATCTTCCGTTATCTCATTCAGTGGACGATTCACGATTTTTGAAATAGGTGTTCAAAGTTATAAAAATATGTTTTATATAAAATATAAAGATTCACAATAGTAAAAAAATACAAAGTATAAGTTGTTGTTAATAGAGACAACATTAAAATAATTTAAAAGATTTGTGAATCGGGGATTTCAAATCTATATACTTCATTTCTATTTTTGAATACTCTACATGCTACATTTAAGAAACTATGATTCACCGTTACAAATTAACACAATGTTGATAGAGCTGTGAATTGGAGATTTCAGATTTGGAAATTAAGAATTAAATTCACTTGTATGGTTGTCCAAGTTGAATGCTCAGCTATTGCCTTCTGTTTTATCACGCTTCCTGCCCTGCCGATAGCGGCCGGTGTCGTACGTTCTATCCCTGACTCAATGCTTGGATGGCGTAAAGCTGCTATGCAATACTTTGTGTGCTACTCCTTGTCCTATTGGACATCGTCGTCTTGACCCGCTAGCCGTCGCCAATGTCTTACTCTCCAACCCCGAGTCGTTTCTCGTTGCGCCCACAGGGGCTATGACTGCCTTGCCACGCACCGCTCTTTGTGCCATTACCTACCCTACTGCCTTCGTCTATTCGCCAGGCCGGTAGCTGCTTGACGCTCATCTGCCGCCTTGCTCCCTATTAGCTTGCACCTACCCCGTACTCCTTGTTCATTATTGTTGAGCTGCCGCCTGCACCATCGTCATAGAGAGAGAGAGCATGGGGATGTCAAGAATGAAAGGATAATTAATGTTGTGCTTGAGGATGGAGAAAGATGGACCTTAGTGAATGTAGGGAAGACCGAGAGAGAGAATAGACGGGATAGATTGAAATGGACTTGAAAAGTTAAAATACCTATTTTTAAGCTCATTTAATAGCATATACATCTAATATACTTACTATATAGTAAGTTTTTCACAAAAAAATTTAGGTGTACATGTGTACACTCATGGCCCTATACTAGATTTGCCCATGATCTCATTCCCAACCCGTCATTGGGAGTAGTTCTGTCGCACCTCCATGTGTTCGAAACTACTTCACTATTTTTTATGTTTTTTATTAAGATAATTTTGGAGAGGTAAAATTTGTTTGTTGGTATATTGTTTTTTTATTTTTATTAGAGATGAAAAGAGAAGGCAGAGTAGGATAGACAGATAAACCACCAACGTTAGATTCCTTTAAAATAGTAAAGAAAAATCAGTCGCTCTTTCTCGACGAAGAACCAACAGTGCAGATATTCCCTACTACTCTACATACCCAATTACCCACACCACCTCTGACCCTATCCTTTCACCTCCCTTCCCAGCTGCCACAACCTCCTGCCCTACTCAATCCCCACTGGCGCACAAGCCACAGGGTGCTCCTCGCCGTCGCAGGTGGCCCCCAATATTGTGTTGGAGCAAACACCGAATTTCTTCTTCAGTTGATCGCCAGACTTTGCTTCGTTCCTTTGCTGAACCTGCGGACAAAACTGAAGCCAACACAAGGCGTCAAACAAGCAGCGACTAGTTTGTCGGATAACAAACAGAGAAACGTGCGCAGAGCAAAACAAGAGGAGAAAACTGATTTCGTTTTTCCTGGCGATACTTCCACCAGCCTTTTCTGGGTATATTTATAGTCAAATTAGACTTGTTACACCATGTCCTACTCGGACTTGCATAGCTTAATTCTATTGCTATTCTAAGCGGACTCGATTACCAGCGACACAACTATCGAGTTACAAGCGAAAACTTCTCTGGTGACGACTGAAGCTTTTAGCGACTAAGAAAATAAACAACAAGATTATATCTAACAAATCACCCTCTAATCTTGTTGTATAGATCTCACATCCACTATTCCCGGTTTAGCGCAGCTTAAACCCGACTCTTCAAGTGGCTTTGTCGGCATGTCCGCTAATTGCTCTTGAGACTTTATGTAGTTCACTTCCACCTTCCCATACGCAATATTTTCCCGGATGAAGTGACACCTCATGTCGATGTGTTTGCTCGAGTATGAAAGACTGGATTTTTACTCAAAGCAATTCTTGACTTATTGTCAACAAGCAATTCCACCTTCTTAGGCTCCTTATTCTTCAAATTTGCAAGCGGTGGCTCAACCAAACTGCTGGCGGGTAGCTGCTGCTGGCTGATATGTACTCGACCTCACGGAGGACAGAGCAACAATTTTACATTTTTGTGACACCCAAGTCACGGATTTGACCGAAAAAGAATCTTGAGCCCATTGTACTTTTCCGGTCATCCACATCTCCTTGAGATCACTATCGCGATAACCTTTCAACTCAGACTTCATGGTTCCTCGTTTGATGTAATGACACCCAAAATTGAGTGTTCCTTTGATGTACCTCAAGATTTGTTTGTGACGCTCAAATCTTTGGCTCTTTAGGCGCGCCATAAACACGCTAACGATTCCAAGCGCCAATGCTATATACGGCCTTGTGTTGACCAAATATCACGAGGCTACCAACCAAGCTCCGATACTTGGTTTCTTCAACAAGAGACTTCATTTGTGTTTTTCTTAACCGATCATGCTCCATTGGAGTGGCACATGGGTTGCACTCCTCCATACTGTTGCCTTTAGTATGTTTGCAGCAAAACTTGGTGACATAAGGTGATCCTTTCTTTGGTTTGTCTTACCTCTATTCGAGGTAGTAGCTCAACAAACCTAGGTCACTCATGCTGAACAACTGCTTCATCTGCTCCTTAAACTCATTGATAATTCTCACATCCGATCCTGTGATTATCAGGTCATCGACGTACACACCCACCAGCAAAAGCAATACTCCTACATCTTCTATACACGCATGATCATATTGGCTTCTCTCAAAGCCTAGTGAGATCAAAGTAGTGTCAATTTGAAATTCAAGCCCTTGGCGCTTAGCGAAAACCATACAATGCTTTCTTTAACTTTAGCACAGTTCCTGTTGATGTCTCAACTTCAAAACCTGGTGGTTGTGTTACATACACCTCCTCAGCTATCTCTCCATTTAAAAAAGCTGATTTTACATCCATGTGATGTATCTCCCAACTTCCTTCTGCGGCCAGCCCAATGAGAAGCCTTACTGTCTCCATCCTTGCTAGCTACTGGAGCATATACTTCTTCAAAATCAATGCCCTGATGTTGGGAGTAGCCTTTAGCGACTAATCTAGCCTTATACTTTACTATCTCACCTTTTGCATTCTTCTTCACCTTGAACACCCATTTCAATCCTATGGGTTTGTGGTTCTCAGGTAAACGTGCTTTCTCCCATGTTTTGTTTTCGAGGATTGACCTCATCTCTTCTTCCATCGCAAGTTTCCAATGTTTTGTTTTCAGGGCTTCTTCAGTGCTCGAAGGTTCCTCTGCTCCCATCAAGCACAGTCCTGAGTACTCCAGATTAATTTCTTGAGTTGACTCATATAGATCTGGAGTGTCCTATACTTTCGTGGAGGTGTTTCTTCGAAGAAGTACTTGAAGGACTTGAGAAGAATCACGAGAGCTTCCTACGTGTTGTTTCTTTACGTTGACAAAGCATGATCCGGTGAATCCATCACCCCTCCACTCATGCGACCCTATTTGAATAAGGTGTGGAAGGTTACGCCTCGATTCATCATCTTGTTGCATTTGTTGCGGGTTTGCGGGACTCGAATTCAATTCTACGGAACACCTCTGTGAACATTGGTGTTGAAGCGCTTCGTTACGTGTGTTCTAGCCAACGCCATGCCTTATCTTCTAGAAACACCACATCACGGGAAGCATGTACTTTGTTATTAGCGAGGATCATATACACGGTAAGCTTTTGATCTGGCTCATACCAAAAAAGTTTGCTTCGGTCTTCAAGCTTCTTGAGATGAGGCCTTACATCCTTGGCGTGTACCAGACGGTAGAAAGTTGAAGATGTGATACTTTCGGTTTCCTCCGTACCAAGCTTCAAAAGGTGTCTTTCCTTCTACACTCTTGGTGGTAGCTCTATTTAGCAAATAAATTCTTTGTTGCCCGCCTCTCCCGAACTTTCTTTGGCACATTTACGGCCTTCAATGAACTTCTTGCGGTGGATACAATGGTCTGTTCCTCCTCTCGGCAACTCCATTTTCTTTGAGGTGAGTAAGGTGCCGTCGGATGGTGCACAATACCCTGCTCGGCTAGATAATCTTCAAATTCTGCAGAAACAAACTCTCCACCTCGATCTGTCCACAATGCTTTAAGCTTTTGTTGAGATTCCACCTCAGCTCTTGTCTTAACAAGCCTAAAAGTCTTAAAGGCCTGATCTTTAGAGCTTAGCAACACAGCCCACATGAAACGTGAGTAATCATCCACTACCAACAGAAAGTATTTCTTCCCTCCTGGGGTTGCCGGTGTGATAGGGCCACATAAATCTGCATGTAGTAACTCCAAAGGTCGCTCTACCCGGAAGCTTGCACTCTTGGGAAAAGGAAGTCGACTTTGTTTCCCGGCTAAACAAGCTTCACAAACCTGATCAATGTGATCAATACTTTGCAGCCCTTCGACCATCCCTGTCTTAGACATCTCTCGAAGGCTTCTGAAGTTCAAATGCCCATAGCGAGCATGCCACAACCATTCTCTATCACCTTTGATAGCCAAAAGACAAACTGGTTGTGTACAAGTCAGGTTCATGACATAGAGGCGATTCTGTAGCCTCTGCACTTTAGTCATTAACTGCCCTTCTTCGTCATAGATGCACATTGTGCCCTCCTGTATGACTGTTTTGTAGCCTTGCTCATCTAGCTGCCCTAGGCTGACAATGTATTTGAGTGATGGGATGTAGTAGACATTGACATGACACATGATGTTCTTCATTTTTCCCTTGAATAACGCCGTGCCTCTTCCACAGATATCCACGCTGGAGCCATCACCGAATTTGGTGTTCCTTGCACAGATGTGTCAGATCGGAAAAGATGCTTCGACAACCGGTCATGTGATTACTAGCTCTGTATCAAGATACCAGACATCTGCAGAATTTTTCTTCCCTTCTAGCATTGGTTTCATGCCTTCTTCTTTCAGCAACACATACTCAGAAGCTTGTGTCGCAATTTGATTCACCTTCTCGCATTGAGCCATGAAAAGAACAGAGTTCTGACCTGGATTATCTTCCTTTTTCTTCTCTATGTATAATGTTTTCTCCTTCTTGGTTTCACACACTCGAGGCAAAATGTCCATATATATCACAGTTATAGCATTTAATCTTGCTTTTGTCAAATCTGCAGTAAGTCTTCTCTTCGGTTTCAGTTCTTTGATAAGTCCTGGGTTCCCCATCTTCATAAGATCTCCCACGACCTCGTCCTCGGCCACGTCGAATCATGGCCTCGTCCTCGCCGACTTCCCTTCTATTGAAAGCGCACGAGGATTCCTCTGTGCCTTTGCCTTTTATTGCTTGAATTTGGCGCCTACATAAGTGACCACCATCTTCTTTTCATTGCCGTCTTCCTTTCAAGGTTTCTTCAAATGCTCGAAGCCTTCCAACGACTTCACGAGACAAACATATTTGTGATGTCTCCCCTTTGTTCGATTGTTCCGACAATAGGCATGAATTTGTCGAACGGAGTGAACGACTTCTCAACCACATTTGATTCAGTCATCTCGGCCCCTAGTGAACGTATTTCACTTACCAGAGTAGTAAGCCGCAGTGAAAACTTGTTAATACTCTCCTCTTCTTCCATATTCAGCGATTAAAGCGCCTTTTCAGCACCTGAATCCGAGCTTGCTTTACTCGATCCTCTCCCACACGCATTTCCTTCAGCGTGTTCCAAGCTTCTCTTGCGGTTGGCTTACGTGCTATCACCATTAGCACCTCATCGAGGATCGATTGAGCCAATGCGACGAGCGCCTTGATCTGCTTTCTAGATCAACCCCGGTGCTCCTTCAATTGCCGACCATCGCCAAGAGAAGGCGAGGAGGATCTTCATCTTCATCGCCCATACGCCATAATTCGCATCGGTCAACATTGGATACTGAATTGGCACGCTTGCCCTCGTCGGTGCCGCTCTTACTTGGATTTGCCCATCAGCCTGCGACATGGTTTAGATCCCAGTAGCTCTGATACCAATTGTTGGAGCAAACACCGAATTTCTTCTTCAGTTGATCGCTAGACTTTGCTTCGTTCCTCTGCTGAACCTGCGGACAAAACTGAAGCCAACACAAGGCTTCAAACAAGCAGCGACTAGTTTGTCGGATAACAAACAGAGAAACATGCGCAGAGCAAAACAAGAGGAGAAAACTGATTTCGTTTTTCCTGGCGATACTTCCACCAGCCTTTTCTGGGTATATTTATAGTCAAATTAGACTTGTTACACCATGTCCTACTCGGACTTGCATAGCTTAATTCTATTGCTATTCTAAACGGACTCTGATTACCAACCGACACAACTATCAAAGTTACAAACGAAAACTTCTACAGACTGACTCCTGAAGCTTTTAGCGACTAAGAAAATAAACAACAAGATTATATCTAACATATTGTTGGATGTTCATCAGAGACGGGCCAAAGCACTAGTCGTGAGTGCCATTTCGCAATTCCGTTAAAAGAAAGGTAATATGATATATCATCGATCGAATTTGCTGACCTACGAGCCTGCGTTGCAACACATAACACTTGTCTTAGACCAATAACACAACTAAGCAAGGACATCGATCACTTACAGCCTTCAACCTCCTCTCCTCTCATCTTCGCCTCACTGCTCCTCGCGCCGCCTCCCACGACGTAGCCGGTCGCCGCGCCTCTCTCTGTCGCCACTGCGCTGTGCCCCCTCGTCTCCGCCTCCCTCCTCCCGGCGCCATGGCTCACCTCGGCGAGCACTGACGGGGGAACTGATGGAGAAGAGTGAGGTCAAGCAATAGAAGGCCAACATGATCCGGTGTAGGCGCATGCAAAATCTATCACAAATAAAAAACCAAAATTCGTGCTTGAAACCTTTGATTTATGAAAATGAAAGACAAATCTTTGAGTTGAAAGCAAAAATACGAGTCAAAACTTCGGATTCTCCAAACTGAAAGCCAATTTCCAAGTTGAAAGCTGCAATTCTGAGTTGAAAGCAAGTTCTTCCGAGTTGAAAGCTTTGAAATTGACTTGAAAGGTTCCAAATCCGTGAGTTGAAATCTTAATTTTTGACGAAAGGATTCAAATTTATGATTTCAAAGCTCTTGGTTTTGAAGAGAATGGGCAGGCTACTCCAGCATAAATCAAAACTTTTTACCATGTAACCATGAAACTACTGCAAGTTATAAATCACGAAATTACCACTAGACGCGTAGACCCGCAACAGAAATAGAGTCAATATAGCACGTTGGTGTGGTTATAGTCGTAATAGCTTTACGCCTCCTTCAATAGCTCCTCGCGACCATTACAGGTTGTGGATCGTTCTTATCATTGTCATAGGTTGCGAATCGTCTTAACATTGAAGTTTCGCAAAAACACCTCCAAGATATCCACACGTACGAGGCAGAGGCGCTATGCACCGGAGTGCTAGCACCAGCTACGCGGTTTTAGGCGAATGAGGTATGGTGGCTAGGGTTTCGAGAATTTTAAATTCCTACAGTGTCCTTCAACCCTAAAGCCAGCACCTCTCCCTTTATATAGACGTCCTATAATGGATCTCTACATTAAAAGTTTATTAGGAAATCGAAGCCCATTAGAATTCGGATCACCATCCGAATTAAGTTTCAACTCTTTAAATGTGCAACCCTATAGATTCACGTATATTTGAATATGGCCCGAATACTTTTACTCGACCATTAATTAGTAGTGGTCCCTAGCAGGAAATGCCAACTCCCGAGTTGTAACAGCCCTGTAAATTCAAAAATAAAGAAAAGCGAAAGATTTATATTTAAAAATGAAAATGAATTAAAAGTGTAATTGAAATCAATATTTTAATTTTAAATAATATTCTTTCCTCATCTCTTCCATTATAATCTCAATGAAAAGAGGGAATTCAAAATTTAAATTGTTATTCCCAAAACAAATGAAATATCAAAATGAGTTTGAAATGTGAAATTGACTTGAATTTCCATTTTTCTGAATTCTCTTGCATGATGGAATTTCTTGAGCTTTTGCACTTGCAAGAAAAGTTAAATACAATGAAATGGTAAAATGGTAAAAGTAAGAAAGTAAAAGTAAAACATCAACAAAAATAATATTAAAATTTCAGAGATCTCAATATATCTCCAGAACCAAATCATGATGTTTGAGATAATCTGAATAATTAAAATAAAAAGAAAACATGTGATAATTATGAGATAAGAAAAGCTGATCTAGACCATGTCAGATTTTTGTAGCAGTCTCTAGATCTGTCCTCAAGTTGATATTTTTACCATACCGTCCTAAGATACATATCTATCTCTTGTAAAAATATCAGAAATAAAAACTTATATTTGTAGCTTTTAGAAATTAAAAAACAGAAAACAAATAAAACTAAAAATGGGAATGTCAGAATTATTAAAATTTAATTATCAAGTATAAAATTATGAAAATTTTAAAGAAGAATCATTAACACAAATACATATGAAAAACAAAGTTTCAAAAATAAAGGAAATCATTTGGACACTTTAGTAAATCAAAAACAGAATTGAAATTTCTGTGCATTGTTCATTACCAGAATTTTAATAAAATACCTACAATAAGTTTTTATCTCAAAATTTTACTAAGCTCTTATCTTCACCTGAAAAATATTTGCAAAAATTATTATAAAATCTTGAGTCGGTTTGGCAATCTTAATCAGTAGATCAAGCCAACCTCTACCTTTCCTTTTGTGCTGTTCAAATCCTGACCGTAGGATCTACCAAGTGTTGATCATCTAGCGCAGCCACAGTCCAGCTTTTCTTCTTTCTCTCCCTGCCGAGTGGCCCCAAGGCCCACTCGTCAGCTTCTTCTTCCTCACATCCTCTCCTCTCTGTCTCGTGCGCTGACCAAATCGGCAGAGCTCCACCGCCTCTCTAGCTTGTCTCTTCTGCGCCGCAACCCGCGCCCCAAGGCCGACACCTCTGCCACGCTGCTGCCTTGCCTGCTGTGCCCTTGCCGTGCTTTGAATTGCCAGTGAAAACTTCGGCCGCTCTCACCTCCCTGCCGAATCGCTACCACGGCTAACATCTGACCGCCCAAACCTTGCCACGGCACAATCTGGGCAGCAAGTTGCGGAGCCCACTTGGTGTCTCTCCTGTAAATCTCTGCCATGGCAACCATTTCCATTGGGAATCCCTGCCGCCGTAAAATATCGCCAGAACCGCCTCCTCCACTCGAAGCCACTGCCGAACTATCTCAACTCAGCTACAAAACCCTGCGCAACCAATTCCAGAACCCGTTCCAAGCCACTTTCATCCCTCTGAACCTCTCCTCATGTGTAAGCCAACTGCTTTCTTCCTCAAAGCCGGTGAAGACCCGAAAAGGAGGAAAAACCATGCGCGAAGCTCTACACCTTGAATCAACCCAAACCGATAGCCCTGAAGCGTCCTCATGAGCTCTAAGACCTTACCCCACTGTCAATTCAACCTCATCTTCTCCGGTGAGCCACCCCACCAAGCTCCTCCTTCCGCCATCGCCGTACACAGTGGTAGCTCATCCCCGCATGTAAGTTCTTCAATAAAAACTCAAAATCAAGCCCCTAGTAGCTCACTGATACTTTATCCGGTGAAAGTGAAGCAGGAGAGTTCCTATTTTAGCCGCTCCACCACTCGGCCATGGCTGTCGCCACCCCTCTCCAGTGGCGCGCCGTTTTTCCATGGCACTGACCACCAAAACAACCACCCTCGTATGCGCCAAGACGAGCTCTAGCCTGCCGTGCAACCGATTCCGCCGTTCCGGCCTTGCTTCGTCGCCGGTGAGCTTCGGAAGCTAGGCTCTGCTCTCCGTCGTTGCCATCTGGGACCCCTGCGTCAGTCTCCAAGCGCTGTGCAGTCACTGCAGCCTGTCCCTACTTGTCAGTGTCTTGCGCCTCTCTGTCATGCGGGACCCAGCAGTCAGCCGCAGCTCCTCAGCCGAGTCCTTGCCATCCTGGGCCCATTTGCCAGTAGCCCAATCCAGACTCAAGCCCAAAACGGAAAGCGTAGTTTTGGTGAGAAAGCGTACCTTCCTTATTTAGTAAATTATCCATTTTCCAGTATTTATCAACCCGAAAATATTCACTTACTTATAACTTTTGAACTAACAGTCAAAATGAAGTGAAATAAATTCCTAAATTCATATAAATTCATGTAGATTCAGAATATACAAAAATATTTTGAAGTTCAACTCTGTTTGGAATTTAAATTTAAAGAAAAGGATTCAAAATATGCTATACATAAAATTTCTACAAACAAACTCCAAATTAAATAAAGTAAATTTTGTTAGAATACTTATGAAGATAGGAACCTGAATATTCAAAAATATTTAATTCTCATGTTTGGTTTGATTTATTTGAAATAGAAATTTTGAATAAACTCTAATATGGTCTCTTAACAAAATTTATACAAACAAGTTCAAATTTGAATATAACTAATTTTTATGGAAACCTTAAATCCTCAGGAACCCAAATATATAAAAATATTTAGATTCTAACTTAATTTGAATCATTTTCTAAAACAGATTGCTTTCAATGTGTTAAGTATTCAAATATGAATATCTTTTTCAAATAGAATGTAAATCATGTAAAACTAGTTGTATAAGTTCCAAAAATTAGTAACGAACTTAGATATGCAAAAACATTTAGGGTTGAATCTGAATTGAATTAAATTTGGAAATATATTGTCTTCCAAATACATAGAAGTTAAAATAGCTATTAACTTGAGTTCATGAGATGAAATAATGGTAGAATCAATTCATAAATATTAGTAAAATCATAAAGTCCCTAATTATGCAAAAATACTTTATGATTGTACCAATTTGTAATAAGTTCATAGTAGACCTTAATGATCATTCATATGAATAACATCTCGGATGAATGCAAAATATGGTGAAATTAGCTTTAAAACACTCCTAGAACTATTCCCTGCTAATGCTGAAAAAATGAATAAAAGATCATACATAATGTAGTCGCAAACTAAAAAGGAAACCTGGCTCGACTTAGCATTATCCTTATGATCATTTAGACTAATTTAGCAGCGAATAGAATAACCTATCTAAATGCTAAAACTTCTAAAACTAATTTAGAAACACGCTACAAAGTTCATACTATCATAATCTGAAGAAAGAATCTTTGATTCGACATGCTTTGCATATTAATCTTATTAGCTTAATAATCCTAATCATTAACATTTCAATAATCCGTAAAATGAATGATCAGACTTAAGTTGCAAATAAGAAATCATTAGTTGTGATATTTGTATCACCAGAACCTTCTTAAATATCATGTAAATAAAGCTAGTAGCCTAAATCAATAGGTTAGCTTTTTATAACTAGAATATTAATTAAATATTGCTTTGAATCTGAATCCTAATTAAAAGTAAGAATTCACCTTAAGCCTGAAATGATCATCTATTTAATCTTAACCAATTTTTGCATCTTGAATTCAGTAAAATAAAATTTATAAATTCATAAAGAGCAATCCCTGTTTCTTGTGAAGTTTTATTTGTTCTTGCTATCTATTTTCTTTTTGCCCTTATTGAAGTTTATTATTTGCTATATTTCCGTTGATCGACGTGTAGAACCCGACGTTGTTGATTCCATCGTCGCCTCCGTCATCTTCGATTCCGTCTTCGTTGTAAGCAGAAATTAAGCATAGCAAGCACCCCTTTGATAATGTTGATCCTAGTTTTATAAATGTTTTATTAAATGTTTTCATTGCATATGCTATTTTCATGAAATGCTGCTACTTTGTGGGTACTAGTAGATATACCTCTGTCTTATGAAATTCCCTTAGTATTGACATGTGAACCTTGACAACCCTAGAATTAAGGTTAGACAATATCTAATGTCAATTTGGGTATATGCGATGGTTAATAATCATGCTTAGCCATGCTTTAGACTTAGGATAAATCATTTGAAAATTTTGATCAGATGAAACTTGGGAATATTGAGACATGATGATGGTTATTGGTATTTTGACTAAAAATAAAAATAAAACTATGTTTTGATGCGGGCAATTGTTCGCAATAGCTGGAGGTGCATGGACTTGCACGTAGTGTAGGGGGAGACTATTGCCCGTGTCGGATTAAGGACCGAACTATGGGTTGTTTTCAGGCCAAGATAACTGTACAACTACAAGTGCTGGTATGTGACAGTCTTAACCTATTAAGTTACTTAAAACTGACTTTGCACATTGGTAGGCTGGAGTATTACGAGCTTCTTGGTGTTGGTTGCTTTCGTAGGTGTACGCCATGCTATGGGATCACTATTTCACGTACAACGAATGTACAAGCACCTTACTATTTCACGTACAGTGACTGTACAAATGTTTTTCACCACTATAGCATATCGTCACTATGCTGGTGCAAAGCTAGGATTAAGTAATTTACGTAACGGTTATGTCATGACTCTCTGCGGCACACCAAAGGAAGTGTGCTAATAGCTTGCACAAAGAGTAAGTCATGTCTTGTGGGTAAAGTTGTACACCTCTGCAGAGTGTAAAACTAATCGATTAGCCGCGCCCGTGGTCATGGGCACTGGGTAAAGGCATCACATAGTTAAAAGTTTTGATATTTTCAAAATGGATTGGATTGAAAATATTTGTTGGAAAAGAATTGTTTCAGACTTGTGCCTTGTGTTGGCAATGGACGACCTGATGCTCACGTCGTGGAGGACTGTGAGTTGTTACTTATACTTTACTTGTTTATTACTTTCGTATCAGTCAATTGCTTTTATAAATTTCGTTTTGCAATTACTACTTGTTTTACAATTTAAATTCGCTTTCTGCAAATTAACCGTAGAAGCCTTTCTTTTGAAATGGCCTGCATATATTGTAGGTTTTGCAAAAGTCTTGCTGAGTACGAAAGTACTCACCCTTGCTTATTCGTTGTTTTTAGGTGAAGAATCAGAATAGCTCGATGAAATTTATTTGACACAGGATTCGGGAATGTTAACGAGTTTTTCTAGGGATTATGCCTTGTCAGTTGCCTGAGGGATTGGATGGGCACACTACAAGACCTTTGATTCTTTCCGCTGCAATACTCTGAATTGTAAAATCTTATTGTGTATATTACCCTTATTATTTGTAATAAAGAGTATGGATATGGTATCAATTGTTGTAAATGTGCGTGCTAGCTACTGATCATGGGATTAGCATTGTATGCACATGAAATTTCTATTTTTGTATTTATGTAAAAACGGGAGTCACTACACGAGTATATGTAAAAATCATATCGGATGAACCTTAACAATGCTTAGTTATATGCATTTCCCTTTGCCTCATGGTATCAGTCAAATTCAAGGCAAGCATATCCCTTCTTTTTAGTTAGCTCGATCACTCTTTCTCAATTACGTGACTCGAAATCCCTGACTATGGTTAACTCTTTAACTGCGAGTAGCATGACCATACATTTTTGGAATCCGATCACTCGAGAGACTTAAAGATATCTCTCTCATTGTATGAATGGGCAAATCCCATCTTGATCAACCATGCCTCACAGTATGCATCACAACAGACCCAAAAGCCACCTTTATAACTACCTAGTTATAGAGTAGCATTTGGCAACCTTAAGTCATTACACATCTTGAGTATATGTGTTAACCTCAAGTCTAAGGATATAGCATACACATTATATATAAAACTAATTGATAACAAGTAAAATTACAACATTTTCACAGTGTCTCAAGGTGGGTCAATCCAACTTCATGTGTGTCCACAATATTAGTTTGATATCTCCATCACTACAAGGATCCTGATCACTGTCGTCGGTCTTTACCGACGACATAGATACAATTCCCGACGACACAACATTGTGTTGTCGGTCAGCCGACGACATAAGTTCCTTGACACAGAGTCGACGACACAACGCATCTGTGTCGGTGGCTAAAATAAACCCCGCCAACCAATGCGCATCCTGGGCTGGCCCCGTCAACCAGGCCTGTATCGGCGGTCTAATATAGCCGCCGACACATACCCAGCCTAACGGCGCGCCCCCAGCGACGCCGGTCTGACGCGTGGGCCCCACTTGCCCAAGCTGTGTCATCGGTAACATTTGGGCCGCCTAGAATGTTGCCAACTCTGTATCGTCAGCTACGACTATAGCCGCCGACACAGACCCCTACTTGGATTGGCTCCAGAACTAGCTGTGTCGTTGGTAATATATGGGCCGCCTAGACTATTGCCCACTCTGTATCGTCGGCCACGACTATAGCCGCCGACACAGACCTCTACTGGGATTGGCTCCAGAACCAGCCTGGTTTTATTTGTGTCGTCGGCTATATCCCTAGCCGACGACAAAAGTTGTAAAAAAGGAAAAAAATACTGGGAATTTAAAAAAAAATCCAATTTTAACCTGCAATAAAACGCCATTCCCAGCAGTTTTATATTCCCAATTGCCCAGAACAATCACAACATCTAATTTCACACACATTTTCACATTCGCATTCACCGATACAATTCACAATTGATCACAAACGCACATATAGCCAACACAATATTAGTGCAATCACAAGACAAACATGACAGAATAGACTTATTCCCCCCACACTTCAAATTTAAGGTAGAAGTGAGACTCAAACTTAGTTGGGTGGGTTCACAACCTTATGTACCCACCACTGCACCTCAAGAGACTTCTCACAAACATACTATGGTAAAAATGTTAGTGTTAGTAATAAAATCATCGCTAATTGATCATGCTAACCTCCTTAACCCTTTTTTGTAGGCGGTAAAGACCTTGGTGGTGAGGCTCCTCAAAGTACCTCCAAATTCAATAGCTGGAGGTGTGGCATCAAGGGCATTTCCACCTTTGACATAGGTAATCGAGAGCACCTAAAGAGAATAAATATAGATCAATACAAGGATGTTATGGGCTTTACAACGAGCAATATTTTGGTTAATAGCATCGGTTTACGGAGATTGGCCACACACAAATAGATTGACATGTAAAATGGAAGCAATTTGCTTACATGTATTTCATATTATTGTACACTTTTGGTGGAGCATTTAACATCATGTAATCAGTATGCACTTTGCACATGTCCAGAAACCACCACCGATTTCATATATCGATAAGTCTGAGAATCCATTTCATATGGTTGGTCAATAATGAAAATAGATATGATAATGTGCCATGATATTAGAATACACACACAAGCGAAATTGGAGCTTCTAAGACCAAGTAAGTGAATTGGGGTGCGAAACTATGTGATAAGAAAATGTTAAGAACATACCTTCACGGAATTTGAAAGATTAGTATGCGTAGAATCGATCAGACTATTGCATAAACATACGTACCATGGTGCACAGAGAATAAAAACATGCATCAATGGATAAATGGAAAGAAAATTGGCACCTCATTCTCTTTATGAGCTAAAGTAGAAAAGTACCTTAAAAGCTCCTTTGGAGTAAACCAAGCGATATCATGCTTCTTATAAAGCTTATGAAGATCTGCGGTATGCAATCCTCCTGCATGATAACTCGGTTCCTAGTATTATTTGTATTGCTAATATACCCTTGTTCCTAAGCAAATGCATTTTCATTTGAGGAGAACAACATCTAATTTCACACACATTACCACATTCGCATACACCGATACAATTCACAATTGATCACAAACGCATATATAGCAAAATGCATCAATAATTCACAAATTCAGCTCACAAACCAAAAGAGTACATCACATTCACAATCAACAAATCTATGAACCAGCAAAAGCAATAACTAACTAAGTCTGTGAACCAGCAAAAGGATCAGCAAACACCCCGTCGACGAATTGATGCATGGCGATCTTGTGCCTTGGAATCACCTCCTTGCGGAGCATTCATCGCAGAGCAGCGAAGCGGTAGCGATTGAGGTGGACACCTACAAGATTAGAGAAACCACAATTTTCAAAACTTTTGTGCATTTGTGTACTTGTATGAATAGTTAGCGAAAACTGGAATAAAATGCATTACCCCCAGTGTCGTGCCCCGAATTTACGGATTTGGACACTCTGTGTATTACGTACTAGTCCAGGATCACGCTAGTACACACAGGATAACAGGTTGAAGTACCACAATCATACACAGCGGAAATAAATAATAAAGTACTTCAAGCATAATATAATCGAGTTACATGACCTTATGGTCACCTTACAATAATTCGCCACGCAGGGTGATAAATACCAAAGTAGCACAAGTTTATCAGCAGAAGCAAAAGTAAAGCAATGAACCCTTCATAACCACAGGCTACTGAGTGCGGCTCAACCCCTTAGTCTTCTTAGCCTTCGATGAACTCCTCCTCCCAAGCTGGCACAGCTTCTTCTTCTGAGGTTTTTGTCGATGCAAGGGTGAGTATACCACATACTCAACAAGTCATGCACAATGCAGGTCTATTACTACATGCATGGCTTATTCCAAAGGAAAGGCCTAATTGGCTATTTTGCATAAAGCGGTATTTCTTTTTAACAGGTAATCTTATTAGATTAAAAGCGGTAAAACCAATATTATTAATAATTATTTTCTCAATTCTTTTCCAAGAGTTTGGCACACAGCCCTAATTTCATTCATCATTCTTTTGGCACACAGCCACCCATTCCATATTTTTATTTTGAAAATCTAACCCTTATTTGTAATCAAGAGCATTGTCGATCATGACGCGCTATTTGAATAGATTCACACACACACTCTGCAGAGGTGTACACTTTACCCACAGGATCGATCGCTCACCACACAGTGATCGATTGCAACAAAGTCTTCGAGACTAACACTTAACCGATGAACCTCACGATGTGCCTTTCTAACACTTCCCTCACACAGAGCCAAAGCTTAGAACAGCACATACCGTTAGATGGGTACCAAGCGCAAAGCTGCAGTCGCTCCCCATCTTATTACATTTTTGTGTAGCTGTCACCCCGAGTATCAAAGGAAAGATATTAGAGACCTCTTGAACTAGGTCCGTCCCATTCGGACAAGTGGTTGTCTGAGAGACTTCAGTTCAAAGGCTCGCAAGGTAAAGTCCTTAACTATCCGGGCAAGACTTCCGATTTATACTACTCGGCACACAGACCTTCACAATCTTTCACATATCCGTGCCACACAGCCCACTGCCTTAAACCTTCTTGCCACTTGCCCCGGTCCAAAACATTTCCCACCGGTTTGCATTATTGCAACACATGCCAATGCCCATGTCATTGCACGAGTAGAACCACGCTTGTCGCTACCCTCAAATCCATTTCATGACATCATCGCATTATTTCAAAATCGTTCCATAATGTTTAGTCAACATTTGTTTGCAATTTAAAAGACATTCAATGCATATAAGCGGGCTAGCGACTAATCACGGTCTAGCCTCCGTGTTGGCTTGTAATAGCATCCAACTTCATTTAACTTCTTAGGTTAACAAGGATTTCAGGGCATACAATGAGTATTAACAAGGTGGCATAACAAGATAGGTATTTTAGCTACCATTCCCACATAAGCAACATCATTTTTACTTAACATAGCATGCAATAATTGAATCAAAATATATTTGAAAATCTAGGGGCGACATGGTCAAAGCATGACTTGCCTTCAAATAGCAGTTAGTTCTGGTCCGAGGTCTGCGGCGGGTCTTCGAATTCTCCTCGCGAATTCGACAACTTTCGAGTCTAATCGGAACAACGTGCACACAATAAATACACTAAAACAGACAGCAATATCATCACCAAAAATAAAATAAAAATCACCATTAAATAGCTTACATTTTTACAAATTTTTGGGCACTGGAATCACCCAAATGCGAGTTAAAATGCAAAAGTTATAGCACTTTCAAGTTTGTTGAAATTCAAATTAATATATAATCGAATTACTCTATTTATTTTCCTACTGAAAATTCGGATTAAATTCCCGCTCGGCGACACATGTCGGCACCAGAGACTTCCACGTCGGTACGGACACCGACATGCGGGCCGGATGGCGTCATCTTGGCGTCGGCCACGACCGGCAGTCCACCCAGCGACAAGTGGGCGGTGAAACGATGCTTGGACCAACGAAGGCGACCGCGGCGAGAAGCATCAAGCCACGCATCGCGATTTCCGGACCGTTGGATTGAATCTAGCGGCGGAGAGGCTTAACGAAGCGATACCTTTGTTAATAAGCCTCGTGGCCTCACCTCAGCGTTGGATGAAGATCAAGCGGTTGTGGTTACTTTCATGGCGACGAAGAAGAAGCGGTGGCGGCGGTGGCGGACTTGGAGAAGGCAGCCTTGGTCGGCAGCGTTCCGAACCTCTCGGTCGGAAGAAGTAACTTCGGTGGATCGCCTTGGCTTGGTGAACTTCGGTGAGGTCTCGGCGGCGGAGCGATGGGCGGTGGCGAGACACGAAGAAAAGGCGGAGGTGAGTAGTTACTCTGGCGAGCTCTAGCGAGGTCTACAGAGGGTGGTGAGAGCGAGAGATGGGGCGAAGTGGCGGAATGGAGTGCTGAGCACGGGGTGTACTTCACTTGCGGACATGCCTCGGTAGCGCAAAATCCTGATAAGATCTCGGCACCCAATGGCGGACGGCGGTGCCGATCGCCTACTCTCGAGGCGATCGATCGCGTCAAGCGATCCGATCTTGATCCGACGGCGTGGAAGCGAAGCGGCGTTATAGTTTTAGCGGCAGCCGCGGTGTTGGGCTCGGCCGGCTCTTGTAACTCTGAGATTTTCGATTTTCCAATAAAAATAAATCACGAAATTCAAAGTAATTATTTAGGGCACTAAAAATACCCAAAAATTCTAGAAAAATTCGAGAAAATATTTCAAGGTATTTAGAGCTTAAATAAAATATTTTCATTTATTTTGATAAATACTTTTTCTGATATTAATTAATCAAGAGAAGGATAATTCAATTTAATTTTATTTAAATCAATAAATCCCCAAAATCCACAAAAATTCAATTAACTCCAAAAATCAAAATCGGGCCAAATTTGAGGACGTTACACCGGCGTCGTCTGCGTGAAGAATGGCGGCGGAGGTGGCATCTGCTTGGTGGCCGGAGGTCCCCGCAACGATTGTGGATATGATATGTTAGCATCTGAAATGTGTAAGTACAAGCGTAGCTCGTATACAATCTTAATTACACGCAAATAGTTGAACATCCAGAGGTTCGACTCTGGAGGGCCTCATCTGCCTCTTATCCTCCTCTCGCTCATTTGTCTCCATTGCTCGTCGCCTACCTCTCTTTGTTGCAACTTTGCGATCATCTTCGCTGGGCTTCGGCTATACTTTGGCGGAAGAGGCGGCCTCTTGTCGGCGTGCCTCGACTTGGCCTGTGACAGTGGGCGCCATCCTGAAGTCCATGAAGCCGAGAACTGCCGTGACTCCTCCCTGGGCTGGTCGTAGATGACCGGAGGGTCGGCCGGCATGGTCAAGGGTCACTGATCAACACCGTGCTTCTCCTTCATGGCTGCCTTTGTATGTATCCTGCGAAACAAATAAGATATGAAGTGGATTAGCTCGGCCACAATTGCGATGAGTTGTAGAGTAGCGAAAAGAAAGTCACTTACAATCTTCTCTGAAATTGCGGAGGCATCGGTGGTTCGCGTCCGTCGAGGTCGGACCACAGGCGTGTGTGCTGCGTCCACAGTGAACTCATCGGGCTCAAGTCCGTCTCCGATTCCTGCAGTTCAATTTCAAATGTAAAATGAAAAAGCTGAATTGACAAGAATGCTAGAGTTGTACTTAGTATACTTACGATATCATGCATGGCGTGACCCATGCCTCGTCCACCTAGGTAGGTCACCTGAGATCTCGGGGTTGGCTTCTTGATTCCCCTGT
Source organism: Guadua angustifolia (assembly GCA_036346375.1). Lineage (NCBI taxonomy): Eukaryota > Viridiplantae > Streptophyta > Magnoliopsida > Poales > Poaceae > Guadua > Guadua angustifolia. The sequence goes on along the minus strand of CM070504.1, from coordinate 54,301,867 downwards.
TCCTCTTGGACCTCTCGATCCACTCCCGATGCCCACATCTTGCAGAGCTCCTCTAGGCTGTGGACACTTGTCCATCGGCCGGACAACAAAGGTGGTACTCTTCGCCTCGAGTGCTGCTGCAAGGCATGTGCCCTCGAGATCTTCATCCCGTGCTCTGTGAGTGCTTCATCACGCGTCCGTGAGATAACTGATGGTGTCACTGACGGTCTTTGCCGCCATTGTGTCGAGCACATGGCGACAAGCATGATAATCGATTACAGGATGCGTCGAGGGCCAAGCCGACCTCGTCGAAGCGAAACAAACACGTGAAGCTATAAACACAAAAACATCAATAGAAATGACAACTTACCCAAAACTCGGCTATGCAATGATCCATGACGATTGCCTCCACAGTCGTTGTAACATCCCAAAATTTGGCTATTTTGAATTTTATATTTTATTTTGAATTTTTGAGAATTTTTTGGAATTTATTTGGAATTAATTGAAATTTTGGAAATAAACTTTTCCTTGAAATTAATTTAATAATGAAAAGTTTTAAACAAAATATAAATGAAAATATTTTATTTGAGTTCAAAATGTCCTAAAATATTTCCTGGAATTTTTCTAGAATTTTTTGATATTTTTAATGTCTCAAATGATTTAATCTAATTTCGGAATTGTTTTTATTAGAAAATTTAGGAAAAAGTTATGAACAATCTTGGGCTGGCCCATTCTTGTCTTGATCGTTGACCGATTGAAGGAACCCTAATCGGCGCTAGAAGATCGTAGTTGATTTTGGATCGCGGCTCGAAGGGACCACGTTGAAGCGAATCTCGGTAGCCGTCGATCGTTGCCGCGTGGACGGCTGTGATTTCGCCACGTCGCCGTCTTGACTTACGACCTGTAGCGTCGGCTTTGAGCATTCTTTAAGTGGATTCCGCATGTAATGTAGCCATTGTACTCTCTCTCCGCCTTCATTAGCTAGTGCGCCGTGTAGAGCATCTCTTTCCGCACCAGTTGCTACCTCTCACGCCTCCCGAGACTCACCGTAGCACCCACACAAGCTCGCCGTAGTCCCGAGACCTTTTCGCCGCATTTGCGCCACCGCCGGTCACCCTCCGCCGTATTCGAGGTGACCTTCGGGTTGCTTGCGTCGCGCCGCGTCTGGGGAGCTAACCCTTGAGAAGCCCCGCAACCCCGTCGCCGCATCGTCTTCCTCCTCTCCGGCAAGAACCGCGCCGCCGCAAACTCACAGCTACCTCGAGCTTCGACAGTCGTCCGATCATCAATCGACGCTCCGGATTCATCTACGTCATCGCAGCAACAGTGAGTCCCATCTTCAACCATTGGCCGTTAGATGTTGATCGTATAGCTCATAACCGCCGCGTAGTTTAATTAATCTAGGTCGTTGGATCTGCGTTGAGAGTATAGGATTGAAATAATCTAGGCTGTTTGATTTTGGTTGTGTGGTGTAGATGTGCTTGCGTGTCGTGCCTGAAGTGACCACGTGGCCGATCTCGGTAGCATGTGTTAGATTCAATCCGGATAGTAGGATTTTGAATGTGTGGTTTAGATTGTGCCGCATGTCGGGCCGATCTGAGCGACGCTGCGTTTGTAACACCCAATTTTGCTTTTCTTGCATTTTATTGGTATTTTGAAATTTTGAGAATTTCTAGAATTTATTTGGATTTATTTGGAATTATTTGAATTTATTTTGAATTAAACCATTTATCAAATTAATTAAATAATGGAAAAGTTAAAATAAATTTTGCTGAAAATATTTTATTTGAGTCACAAATGTCCTAAAATATTTATGAGAATTTTTCGAATTTTCTGATATTTTTAATGCCCCAAATAAATTATCTTAATTTAGGAAATATTTTAATCGAAAAAGGATTAAAAATCCAAATGAACGATCTTGGGCGAAATCTTGTGTGGCCCTTCGGAAAAACCCTAACGTGGCTGCCGTTCGATCTTCATCAAGCGGCTCTCATCGCGCCACGTCACCCACCTCGATTTCCGTCGGATTCATTGCCGTCGCAAGTGTGGGCCTCGGTTTCCGCGATTTTCACGGACGTCGAGGCCCTATTTAAGCGCCGCCACCGTGTCGTGATCCTCACCTCACGCCGCACCCGTCCGTACTCATCACGCCGCCGAAACGCCGCCGCCGCGCCGCCGAGCTCGCCAAAGTTCCGGCTTGACCGCCGAGTTCTTCGCGTCGTTAAAATCGCCGCCGCCCGTGCCACCATTGGAATCGAGCGTCGCGCGCGTCGGAAGCATTACCGCCGTCCGCCGGGAGGTCACGGAAGCGCCGCACCGCGTCGTCGTCCTCATCTCCGGTCAAGCCGGTAGCGCCACCATCGCCGCCAAAGTCGAGCTTCCACGACCGTCCGTCGCGCATCAACGATCCAGTTGACCCACGTCGCCCAAAGCGATAAAGCCCATCTTCTAAACCCCCGTTAGATGCAAATCCGAGGGCGCCGTCGTGCCGCGTCGCCATACCTCGCACTGCGTGGCCGACAAAGCGGACCCACACGTCGATCTCACGCGCATGTACATTGTTCGCACCGTCGCCGACAAAGCGGACCCCCGTCCACCACACCTGTACGGGGTCCAAAGTCGCGGCGCCACGGGCCCACTCGTCGACCGCCGCGCCTTTGTCTTGGCGTGGCGTCACCGTGACGTCATCGCGGCGTCACGGTGGGACCCACTGTCGATGAGTTGGCCGAAAGTCGTCTTGGCGTCATCACGGAGGCCGGTCGGTGACATCAGCGAGACCCGTGTCACTCTCTGGTGGCGACCGTGTCACAGATGGCGCAATAATTGATTTTCGAAAAAGAAAATATTTATTTAATTCGGTATATTGATTTTAAATATATTTTGAAACTTCAAATGCTTATAACTTTTGCGTTTTAACTCCGATTTGAGTGATTCCAATTTCTAAAAATTTGTAAAATTGTGATCTTTCTGTTTATGAATTTTAATTGAATTTTTGAGCACTGTTTGCCCACTGTTTATTTATTTTAATGTTTGTGTTTACGTTGCGCGTAGACGTTGAAGTGCCCGAAGGTTTCGAGGGAGAGGTTCTGACCCAGGAGCAAGTTCAGGACCCGGAACCAGCACTTTTTGAAGGCAAGTTGTGTTTGATCATGTTGAACCTATTAGAGCAAATTATTTTGATTTAAACTATTGCATGCTAATTTGATAGAAATGATTTTGAATAAGTTTTGGGATTAGTTAAATGCCTAGTTCTTTGTATGCCACCTTGTCATATATAATTGTAGGCCATGAATCCTTTGTCACCCTAGGTTATGAATTAATAGTTGGACATTAATAATTTGCCAACATGGGTTGAGTAGACCAGAAGTAGTGTGTAGCTCGCCACGAGGACAATTCATGATTTTGGAACACCAAAGTAAATAATGACTTAATAAGATATGGAACACGTTTTGTGAATGAGACATGTGTTATTGAGTTGATGATGGCACGTGGTGCAATGGTAAAGAACAGGGGTGGGAAAATGATTTAGGCGGGGCAAATGGCAAGATTATTTACGGTGGGCCAAGAGTGGCAACCTGGGCGGTCGTATTTGGTTTTTATTGGACATGGACATTTGAGTTACACTTGGTTAGTCTTGCCTCGGTCAACTAAGGACTTAACCTTGCGAGCATTTGAATTGAGTCTCTCATCTGACCACAAGCTCCGTAATGGGGACGGGCTTAGGTGAGTAAACCGAGAAATCTATTCTTTGGTCTTGTCGTGGTGGTGTGAGGCAGGAGAAGCGGAATGAGAACTCACATGGCGCAAGAGGGGCCACAGGTGTAGTAACCAGATCCCTCCGGTGTTGAAACCTTAGCAGGCGATCTTGAGTTTAGATGGAACTTTGGAAAGGCTTCGTTACGGTTATTTGCCTTGGTGGTATTTGGTTGTATCTTGTGGGTAAAGTGTATAACCTCTGCGAGTGTACAACCTATTGAATAGCCGTGCTCACGGTAATGAGCATCGCTTCGGTGATTACGGTCAAGGGTTAGATTTTCATAAAAATGAATTGTTGATGGAAAATGCTTGGGTTGGTGATGATGAATTTGACTTAGGATGGGAAAATGAATTACAATTGAAATGCTTGTGAAAGCTACTATTCCTACTCTTGTTTTCTTGCTTTGCAATCTATTCTTGTTTATTTGAAATCTTTGTCTTGCTCATGAACCATAGCCTATCCTTTGTACTAAGCCATGCATGTAGAATATTAGAATTGCATTACATGCATGACTTCTTTGAGTGCTCAAAGTACTCACCCACAACAACACAACCGAGTTGAAGAAGAAGCAAACCACCTTTCGGGAGGAGGAGTATCGGAGGAGGCCGACAAACTAGGAAGCGAGCCCGGTCGATTGTTACTGTGGCAAATTGGTTGGCGCCACGAGTTTATTTTATTTTCATTTGCATTTGAATATTTTAATAAGTCTTAGCCCTACGAGGCGTATCTTTGTAACTTGACCATAAGGTCGATCAACTAGTTTGAGTATTTAATCAAAGTACTTATTATTTAGTTGGTTATGGTGTGATATGTACCAATGTTGAGGCTGTGTGCACTAAGCGTGATCTGGACTAGTCTTGAATACCTGAGAGGTCGGATTTGCAAATTCGGGTCCCGGCGATGTCGCCGGAAATCGAGAAGCCAGCGCAGCCGTCGCCTGTCGACGTCATCGGATGAATGCCAACTGTCCGATTGTGATCTGATGGTCACGATGAAGCCACGTGGTAGACTAAAAACCGAAGCGCCGTTTTAATCTTAGCCATTCAATTTAGATCGGATGGTCGAGATTCGATCAACCTTTCGGTTGATAAATTGTCGCCGCGTGTCGATCAGATCTGGCCGTTGATTTTTCAACCGACGGTTAAGATGTTGCCACGTATTTACCCCGAGATAAGTCCGAGCCGAAGCGCCGTAGTGATCTCAGCTATTCATTTTAAATCCGACGGACGAGATTAAATCAAATCTCGGTTGATAGTTCGTCGCCACATGTCGCAACGAGATTGTGCCATGTGTCGCGACCGGATCATGCTGATAGTTTGCCCTATGCAGAGTTTTCTTACAATAATAGTTATCAGGCCAGCCTGCAAATGTCTCCTTTTGAAGCCTTATATGGAAGAAAGTGCAGAACCCTCTTAATTGGAAAGAGGCGGAGAAAAGCGGTTATTTGGTCTGCCATCTTGCAAAGCGAAAAAGCAAATACAGATTAATTGAGACAAGTTGATCCCAAAGGCGGAAGAGTTATCTGAGATAATCGTCGCGAGATTTGAGTTTGAGCCCAATGATTATGTGTATCTCGAGTCACACCTCTTAAGCGATTAAGAGATTTCAAGTAAAAGGAAACTTGCCCTAGATATGTTGGACCGTTCAAAGTCTTGGAGCGAAGAGGAGAAGTTGCTTACAAGCTTGAGTTGCCTCGATCCTTATTTGGAATCCACGATGTGTTCCATGTGTCTCGATTGAAGAAGTACTGCGAGTGCGAAGAAGCGAGATGCCATTAGGAGCTATCGATTTGCAAGAGGATCTCACTTACAAAAAGCGACCGGTGAAGATATTGGATGTTGCGAGGCGCATCACGAGAAGCAAGATCATCCGTTTTGCAAAGTCGATTGGAGCAATCATTGAAGAGGAAGCCACCTGGGAGCGAGAAGAGGATCTGAAGTCCGAGTTTCCCCACCTATTCACTAGCCAGTCCGAATCTCGCGGTTGAGATTCCCTTTAAGGGGGGGAGATTTGTAACATCCCAAAAATTTGAGTTTTGGTATGTTTTAAATTAAAAATGAACCATTCGTATTTTTCTCGAATTAATCAAAGCTTAAATTGAATTTTCTAATAATTATAAGATTTAATTTGATTAATCAAAGCCTCAAGGAATTTTTATGTATTTTTGGAGATTTTTCTGAAGTTATTTGCTATTTATTTGAATTTATTTGCATTTACTTGAATTTTTGGGATTTAAACTAATTCGGAAAATGTTTTAATTTTTCAAAACTCTCCTCGGGCGAATCCTCGGCCCATCACTTTGTTCATGGCGGCCCGGCCGTCGTCACGCCCGCCAACCCTAACCCTAGCCGCGCCCCCAACCTTGAAACCCTAGCCGCCTCCTCGGTTTCCGAGTTTTCCCGTCTCCGAGGCTATTTAGCCGGCGCCACGCCTTGCCCGAGGTTCGCCTCTCGCGCACGCGCCGCCTACTACTCGCCGAATCCGAGACCTGCCGTCGAGGAAAAAACTAGTTGAAGTGCCGCCGCCGTCCAAAACTTTCGCCGTGGTTTTCTTCGTGTCGGTCATCCTCCGCCGTGATTGGTTGCACCATGTCGAACTCGTCGCGTCGAGCTCTTAGGATCCGCCACTTCTTAGCCCGTCCAATCCGTCGCCTTCGCCGCGTCCGGTGTCATCTTCTCCGCCTCCGGTGAGTGTCTGTTGCTCTCTCGCTGTCGTCCTCCGCCAAAAAGCTCTCGGCCGTCCAGATCTTGATGGATGCTTGAACGAGCCGCGCCGTCCTGGTCCCTCGACCATCCGATCCTGTGAGCGTTAGGATCTCATGGCGTGTCGTCTTGGCGTCGACATCCGGTAGTGCCGCATCACCTGACCTCGTGGCAAGCCACGTCGACCTTAGTGACCACGTCCACCGCCACCTCATCGGTCTGCCGCGTCACCGATTGCCCTCTCGGTGCCTTTGGGTTCATCGATCGAGAGTCTCGACTTGTGGGTCCCTTTGTCGACCAAAGCATTTTTTCTTTTTCGATTTTCAAAAAACCAAAATCCCAATTGTAACACCCCAATTTTTGCTTTTCTTGCATTTTATTGGTATTCTGAATTTTTGGGAATTTCTGGAATTTATTTGGATTTATTTGGATTTATTGGAATTATTTGAATTTATTTTGAATTAAACCATTTATCAAATTAATTATATAATGGAAAAGTTAAAATAAAGTTTTGCTGAAAATATTTTATTTGAGTCACAAATGTCCTAAAATATTTATGGGAATTTTTCGAATTTTCACGATATTTTAAGGCCCCAAATAAATTATTTGAATTTGGGAATTATTTTAAATCGAAAAAAATTAAAAATTCCGATGAATAGTGTTGGGCGAATCTTGTCGCGCCCGTCAGAAAACCCTAACGCGGTGGCGTTCGATCTCCATCAAGCGGCTCTCATCGCGCGCCACGTCACCAAGCCGAATCCTCACCGGATTCATATGCCGCCGCTTGTGTGGGCCTCGGTCTCCGCGCTTTTCACGGATGCTGAGGGGCTATTTAAGCGCCGCCACCGTCTGCGTGCTCCTCACCTCGCGCCGCACCCATCCGTCTGCGTCGCGCGCCGAGACGCCGCCGCCCGCAAGAGCTTCATGAAGTTCAAAGCCTTCCGCTGGTTCCTTGCGCTGTTTCGTCGCCGTCGGTCACTCTCCGCGTCGCCGTGCCATCCCGAACTCACCTTGTCAAGCCGCGTCGGAAGCATTACCGCACGTCGCCGGAGGAGCCCTGAAGCGCCGCGCCGCCGTCATCGTCTCGTCTCCGGTCGAACCACGCCGCCATAACACCGCCGCGTCTCGCGAGCTTCCACGATTGCTCGATTTCCATCCTAGGGCGAGGTGAGTCCACGTCGCCCTTGCACGATAAACTTCATCTTCAAACCTCATCCGTTAGATCTACATCCCACGGCTCGAATCGCACCGCACCATGCCTTTGTTCACCGTGTCAGCGACGCGTGGGACCCACATGTCGGCCCGCCTTTGTGTCTTTGTCACAGACGACGAGCGGCCCGGCAACCGCGGGCCCACTCGTCACGGCCAAGACGCCTTTGTCGCGTGTGACGTCACCGCTGACATCATGCTGACGTCACGGTGGGACCCACTTGTCAGCGAAATAGCCGGTCAGGGCTGACGTCAGCAAGGCCACGTGTCACTCTCTGGTGTCGACACGTGTCACAGATGACGCAATAATTGATTTTACGAAAAAGAAAATATTTATTTAATTCGGTATATTGATTTTAAATATATTTTGAAACTTCAACTGCTTATAACTTTTGCGTTTTAACTCCGATTTGAGTGATTCCAATTTCTATAAATTTGTAAAATTGTGATCTTTCTGTTTATGAATTTTAATTGAATTTTTGAGCACTGTTTGCCCACTGTTTATTTATTTTATTGTTTGTGTTTACGTTCTTGCGTGAAGCGTTGAAGTGCCGAAGGTTTCGAGGAGAGGTTTCGACCGAGAGCAAGCTCGGGGCGAATCGAGTACTTTTTGAAGGCAAGTTGTGTTTGATCATGTTGAACCTACTAGAGCAAATTACTTTGATTTAAACTATTGCATGCTAATTTGATAGAAATGATTTTGAATAAGTTTTTGGATTAGTTAAATGCCTAAGTTGCTGTATGCCACCTTGTCATATATAATTGTAGGCCATGAATCTTTTGTCACCCTAGGATATGGATTAATAGTTGGACTTTTATAATTTGCCAACATGGGTTGAGTAGGCCGAAGTAGTATGCTTAGCCACCTTGCGTGGACGTTCATGATTTTGGAATACCAAAGTGAATCTTGACTTAATGAGATATTGAACATGCTTTGTGAGCGAGACATGTGTTATTAAGTTGATAATGGCACGTGGTGCAATGGTAAAGAAGCTGGGGTGGGAAAATGATTTAGGTGAGGCATGTGGCAAGATTGTTTACAGTGGGCCAAGAGTGGCAAGCTAGGCGGTCGAATTTGGTTTTATTGGTTTTGGATGTTAAAGTCATTTTTGGTTAGTCTTGCCTCGGTCAACTAAGGACTTAACCTTGCGAGCATTTGAACTGAGTCCCTCATCTGACCACAAGCTCTGTAATGGGACGGGCTTAAGTGTAAATGGGGAAATCTATTCTTTGTACTTGTCGTGGTGGTGTGAGGCAGGAGAAGCGGATTGAGAACTCACATGGCGCAAGAGGGGGCCACAGGTGTGGTAACCAGTCCCTCGGTGTTGAAACCTTAGCGAGCGATCTTGAGTTTAGATGGAACTTTGGAAAGGCTTCGTTACGGTTATTTGCCTTGGTGGTATTTGGTGTATCTTGTGGGTAAAGTGTATAACCTCTGCAGAGTGTACAACCTATTGAATAGCCGTGCTCACGGTATTGAGCATCGCTTCGGTGATTCTGATCAAGGGTTAGATTTTTATGAAAATGAATTGTTGATGGAAAAATGCTTGGGTTGGTAATGATGAACTTGACTTAGGATGGAAAAATGATTTCTGATTGAAATGTTTGTGAAAGTTATTATTCCTACTCTTTGTTTCTTGCTTTGCAATCTATTCTTATTTATCTTGAATGTTGTACAGCTCATGAACCATAGCCTATCCTTTGTACTAAGCCATGCATGTAGAATATTAGATTTGCATTACATGCATGACTTCTTTGAGTGCTCAAAGTACTCACCCACAACAACACAACTTCAGTTGAAGAAGAAGCAACTCCCTTTCGGGAGGAGGAGTATCGAGGAGGAGCCGACAAACTAGGAAGCGAGCCGATCGGTTACTGTGGCAAATTGGTTGGCGCCACGAGTTTATTTTATTTCATTGCATTTGAATATTTTAATAAGTCTTAGCCTGCAGGCGTATCTTTGTAACTTGACCATAAGGTCAATCAAATAGGTTGAGTATTTAATTAAAGTACTTATTATTTCGTTGGATATATGCGTGATATGTACCGATGTTGAAACTGTGCACTAAGCGTGATCTGGACTAGTCTGAAACACGAGGGTCGGATTTGCAAATTCGGGTCCCGACAGAGGTGGTATCGAGCCATCTTGGTATGGGGCCAGCCCTTAGTTAGAATGGTCGTAGTGAGGATAAAACTATTTTCTAAAAGCTAAAATGTGCCAAGATGATAATGCAATCTCGACTTACCCTTCTCTTCTTTCATACCCTTGCTGAATTCAACACATATTAGCTTTGATTAAAATATCTGAGTTTCACGTGAGTGTCCTTTGGCGATGAGGATGATCCACTCTTTTGGTGGCGCCTTTGGAGGGTGCGCCGCGGAGCTTTGGCGTATGATGTATTGCTTGGAGGATATAATGAGCCGATCTACCGGGGACTCTTGTGGATCGGGCGGGGATGGACATTGCACAGGATGTCACTATCACGGTCTCGCTAGGATATAGGCGAGGCAAGTCGTCCCATCCGCATCACCGCCAGGAGGTTGTCATTTGACTGGGATTCGGAGACATCGCGTCTGGCGATGAGGCGATTGCTCGTACCTACCCGTGGAGTTGGATGGCACGGTGTTTCGTCACCACCCACGAGAGACACTCGCTGGCAAAGAGCCCATCGAGGAGGAGGATGCCACGATCACCCACGGCGGATATGTCATCGCTCAAGAGGATGTTATCGGCGAGGCAGTTCAGGCTGCAGAGGTCTCGTGATGAGTTCACACTGACTTAGGGCTCATCTGCAGACTTGTGAGTACTTGTCCCCTCTATCGGAGGATTGGGAGGCTGAGAACGGTATTTGTCACGGACGAGGCGGAGCGATCTTGGAGCTACGACCCAAACCCGAGGAGCCACAGCGAGAGCCGCAGCGAGCGAGCAGTGGAAGTGAAGTCGAGCAGTGGAAGTGAAGTCGAGCAAGTGGAAGTGAAGCCCGAACTGTGGAGGTCAGCGAGAACGAGAGGAGGTTGAGGCAGCAGAAGAAGCGGAGGCGCCCTAGCCGAGGATCGTTGGGATAGGTTTGTACCGCACCAAACACACCCGGTGTATCCACCAGAAGTTCGGTGGGGGTTGGCTCGAGTGGCGTTAGGATTAGCAGTTGAGACTCTGCGTTGAGTCGCGTCTTGGAATAAGAGTCACCCTTAGGCGTTTGACTCTGAGTGTTAGCTCGGTTTGCTTCTTTCATGCTTGTGAGTGATCGGTATGTGTTGCAAGGCCTTTAGGCATTGTGAGCAACCATACCCAGATATTAATAAAGTAATAAAGTTAGATTTGTGTTACACCTTCGTCCCCGCATAAGTACTCTATTACTTGTCTATTCTTATTTCCTCTCGTCTCTAAACTATGGCGCAATCGGCAGATGGTGAACACTCGAGAAACCAAGGAGGAAATGGGAATGGTTCACGCTCACCGAAACAACGATGGTGAAGGACAAGGACCTCAACCAGACCGCTTGATTGATATGCGAGAACCTTGGAGCTTTTATTGCTGCATGACCCGAGTTAATGCATGCCATGATCAGATGCAGATCGTGAGATTCTTGCCCAAGCCGCCGCCCAAGTTAACGAGTTAACCCGGTCAGAGGCCACACTCGAGGTCGTCGAATTCATGAGGACACGACCGCCTACATTTTGGAAATGCCAATCCATTGGAGCGCGATGATTGGTGAGGGCGATAGAGAAAGTTGCACATTACCCGGTGAGGGAAATGAGAGGTACTCTATGCCTCTCATCGACTTGAAGGAACCTTGGTGAATGGTGGGAAAACTCTCGCTGTTGCTCATGAGCACCCGCAGGACATCGGTGGGAGGAGTTCACGATCGCTTTCGGCGATATCATGTGCCGAAGGCATAATGGAGCTGAAAAGGAGGAGTTTAGGGCATCAAGCGGGGCAATCAATCGATGTCGAATATCTGAATAAGTTCACTCACCGCACGCTACGCTTTTGAGGATGTAGCAACGGATAAGGCGAGCGATCTCGATTCATGAAAGGACTGAATTGAGGGCTGCGGTGGGACTCATAACCCACACTTTTCACGATTTTGAGGAGCTAGTGAACAAAGCGCGATATTGGAGGATAAGCGCAAGGGCCGGAGGACAACCGAAGCGCAGGATGGCATGGCGAGGAGCACGCCAGGAGCGCGGCGTTTGAGGTTACCAAATCAGTTCTTGATTTCAGCCAAGGAATGTGATGACGACGCCGCCACAGTACCAAGACTGCGGACAAAATTTTGAGACACCAACACCGGTTGGGAATGCAGTGCGAGGAGCGGCGATCGGCGAGTTAAGCGTTGTTTTATCATCACGAGCGAGCATTTGCCAATTCTTGTCCTAAGAAGGAGGAGGAGGAGGACACGGTTCGCTTCAATCTTGGAACCACTCCAACGAAGGCACCAGCGTCGAGAGCAAGTCGTGGAGTTACACAATCTGGGCGCCACACGATCGTGGTAAGAGGCGAGTTAATCATGTCACCGCCGATGCGGTCACGAGAATACATCGGACGTCGTCTTGGGTAAGTTACTTGTCAACTCGATTACACCTGCAATAGCTTTTATTTGATTCGGAGCTTCGCATTCGTTTATATCTCGGATTTTTGCTGTGAACAATGGGTTGAAAATGGTGAATCTTAGGCATGTATTGCTAGTACAATCCGGGATCGAACTCCGATCGATGTAGGATGTTCGGGGTAAAGTTGCTTATAGATGGAGCAGAGTTCTAGCAAACTTAGTGGTGTTAGATACCTGGACCCTAGATGTTATTTTGGGAATGGTGGTTGTCTAAGCACAAGGTTGTGTTAGGCGTGGACGAAGAGTCATATCGATCGAGAGTCCTTGTGGGAGAAAAATAGAGTTTGAACAAGCTGCCGTTCGGGATGGACGAGTTGATGGTCAATAGTGTGAAGGCCGTCGGCATAGAAGATATACCGGTTGTCGAGAGAATACCCGGATGTATTTCGGAGGATTTACAGGATGCCACCAGATAGGGACATAGAGTTTATGTCGAGTTAGTACAGGGGCGGCCCGATAGCTAAGAGACCTTATCGGATGTCAGCCGATGAGCTAGTGGAAATGAAGAAGCGGATAGAGGTTAATGGATAAGGGATTTATTAGACCAAGTTCGCCGCCATGGGGAGCACCGGTTCTATTTGTCAAGAAGAAGGACGGAGTTCTGGGATGTGTGTGGATTAATGAAAGCTTTGAATGAAGTCACTATAAAGAATAAGTATCCGCTACCGGGATCGATGATCTGTTTGACCCGATTGAGAGGAGCGGAGTTTTCTCCAAGATTGACTTCGATCAGGTTATCACCGGTGAAGATTCGATCGGAGGATGTGCGAAGACGACATTTTCGTCAAGATATGGACATTACGAGTTCACGATTATGTCTTTCGGTTTGACAAATGCACTGCATATTTCATGAACATGATGAACAAGGTTTTCATGGAATACTGGATAAGTTCGTTGTTGTGTTCATAGATGACATTCTAGTTTACTCCAAGAACCGGGAAGAGCATGCGAACATCCGAGGCTAGTTACGGAGAAGTTAAGGAACGACAACTTTTAGCTAAGTTTAGCAAGTGTGATTTACGGAAGAACAAGGTAGAATTTCTTGGACATGTGGTGACCTTGAAGGAGTCATGATTGACCCAAGTAAGGTGGAAGCGGTGTTGCATTGGGAGCCACCCAAAGCGGTGACTCAAATCCGTAGTTTCCTTGGAATGGCGGTTATTACCGCCGATTTATTGAAGGATTTTCAGCGATTGCGAGGCCTCTACGCAATTGTTGAAAAAGGAGAAGAAGTTTACATGGACGCGGAGTGTGGCGGAGTTTCGGGAGTTGAAGAAGCGATTGACATCGGCACGGTGTTAGTTCTACCGGATTTAGGCGAGCTTTGATATATCTTGTGATGCATCGCGCCAAGGACTAGGATGCGTGTTAATGCGTAAGTAAAGGTCGTTGCGTATGCATCAAAGCGATTGAGGTCGCATGAAGAGAACTATCCGACGCATGATCGGAATTAGCGGTAGTGGTACACGCCTTAAAGTTATGGCGGCACTATCGATTGGAAGCAGATGTGAAGTGTACCTCGACCATAAGAGTCTTAAATATATATTTACACAATCGGATCTGAACATGAGGCGAGAAGGTGGTTGGAATTAATTAAGGATTATAATCTGGGAATTCATTATCACCGTGGAAAGCCAATGTAGTGGTGATGCTTTAAGTCGGAAGAGCCACCACGGTGAGCATGTTGCTAGAAGCAAATCGGTCGAGTTATGCAAGGAATTTGAAGTCAAGTGGAAGTTGTGCCTAAAGGATTTATAGCCGCTCTAGAAGTGAAGCCTACTCGGAAGATCAGATTCGTGAAGGACGTAAAGATGATGCCAAGATTCAGAGAATTAAGTCCAAAATGGAGGAAGGCAATGCGAAGGATTTCAAAATTTGGATGAGCAAGGCACATTGTGGATCAAGAAGCGCATTTCGTCATCGCACAAGAAAGAATCAAACGGTGATTACGAGGAAGCTCATGATTCCAAGTACTCTATTCATCCAGAAGCGCTAAGATGTATCAAGACACGAAGGCAAGATTTTGGTGGCCAAGCATGAGGCGTGAAGTTGCGAGCATGTTGCGTTGCGACATATGCCAAAGAGTCAAAGCAATGCATCGAGAGGCGGCGGGGTTACTACTGCCCATCGAAGATACCCGAGTGGAAATGGGAAGAAATCGGAATGGATTTCATTACGGTTTACCAAGGACCCGACAGGATATGATTAGTATGGGTTATAGTGGACCGTTTGACAAAGGTTGCCCATTTCATCCGGTGAAGACTACCTATTCGGGGACCGTTTAGCGTAATTGTATATGTCAAGGATTGTATGTTTGCATGGAGTTCCAAAGAAAATTGTATCAGACGAGGTACCCGTTTACCTCAAGATTTTGGGATAAATTGCATGAGGCCCTAGGGACCCGTCGAACTTGACCGCATATCACCCATGCAGATGGGCAAGCGGAGAGAGTTAATCAGATACTTGAGGACATGTTGAGGGCATGTGCATTGGCTTACACAACCTCGTGGGATAAGTGTACGCCATCGCCGAAGTTCAGCTACAATAATAGTTATCGAGCCGGTTTGCGGATGTCGCCATTTGAAGCGCTATATGGAAGACCCAGTCGACGCCGTTGAATTGGAATGAGACAGGAGGCGTCATATGTTCGGGCGGACGTTCTACGAGAAGTCAAGAGCAGATAGCCATGATCGAGAAAGGTTGAAAATAGCACAATCAAGCAGAAGAGTTATGCCGATAATCGCGCGAGGATTTAAGCTTTGAACACGAAGATTTTGTGTATCTCGAGGTTACACCACTCAGAGGAGTTAAGAGGTTCCACACTAAAGGGAAGTTAGCACCAAGATATGTTGGTCCGTTCAAGATCCTAAGTTGTAGAGGTGAAGTAGCGTGTCGCTTGGAGTTACCGCATGATCTTTAGCAGAGTGCATGATGTGTTCCATGTGTCACGATTAAAGAAATGTCTCGAAAGTGCGGAAGAGCAGTCTGATTAGAATCGATCGAGCTGCAGAAGGATTTGACTTATAAAGAGTGCGGTAAAGATCTTGGACACGATGGATCGAGAAGCGAGAAATAAATCGACCCGCTTGCAGAGTCGAAGGAGTAACCATTCCGAGAGCGAAGCAACTTTGGGAGCGTGAAGAAGACGAAGAAGGAATTTCTAACCTATTCCTTAGTCATTACGAATCACGGGTCGAGATTCCGTTAAGGGGAGGTTTGTAACACCCCAATTTTTGCTTTTCTTGCATTTTATTGGTATTCTGAATTTTTGGGAATTTCTGGAATTTATTTGGATTTATTGGAATTATTTGAATTTATTTTGAATTAAACCATTTATCAAATTAATTATATAATGGAAAAGTTAAAATAAAGTTTTGCTGAAAATATTTTATTTGAGTCACAAATGTCCTAAAATATTTATGGGAATTTTTCGAATTTTCACGATATTTTTAAGGCCCCAAATAAATTATTTGAATTTCGGGAATTATTTTAAATCGAAAAAAAATTAAAAATTCGATGAATAGTGTTGGGCGAGAAATCTTGCGGCCCGTCGGAAAACCCTAACGCGGTGGCCGTTCGATCTCCATCAAGCGGCTCTCATCGCGCCACGTCACCTAAGCCGAATCCTCACCGGATTCCGTCGCCTTGCCGTGTGGGCCTCGGTCTCGCGCTTTTCACGGACGCCGAGGGCTATTTAAGCGCCGCCACCGTGCGTGCTCCTCACCTCGCGCCGCACCCATCCGTCTGCGCCGCTTGAAACGCCGCCGCCTCGCCGCAAGAGCTTCGCCGAAGTTCCGAAGCCTTCCGCCGAGAGTTCCTGCGCCGTTTGTCGCCGCCGGTCACTCTCCGCCGTCGCCGTGCCATCCCGAACTCACCTTGTCAAGCGCGTCGGAAGCATTACCGCCGCGTCGCCGGAGGAACCACTGAAGCCGCGCGCGACGTCATCGTCTCCGTCTCCGGTCGAACCACGCCCGCAATAACACATGGCGTCTCGCGAGCTTCCACGATCGCTCGATTTCCATCCTAGGGCGAGGTGAGTCCACGTCGCCCTTGCACGATAAACTTCATCTTCAAACCTCATCCGTTAGATCTAGATCCTCGGCTCGAATCGCACCGCACCATGCCTTTATTCACCGAGTCACCGGCGCGTGGGACCCACATGTCGGCCGCGACTGTGTCTTGTCAGACGGACGAGACGCCGGCAATGACGGGCCCACTCGTCCTTGCCGCGCCTTTGCGTGTGGCGTCACCGTGACATCATCTTGGCGTCGCGGTGGGACCCACTTGTCGCCGAAATAGCGGTCGGGGCTGGCGTCGGCAAAGGCCACGTGTCACCCTCGGTGGCGACCGTGTCACAGATGACGCAATAATTGATTTTCGAAAAAAAAATATTTATTTAATTCGGTATATTGATTTTAAATATATTTTGAAACTTCAAATGCTTATAACTTTTGCGTTTTAACTCCGATTTGAGTGATTCCAATTTCTATAAATTTGTAAAATTGTGATCTTTCTGTTTATGAATTTTAATTGAATTTTTGAGCACTGTTTGCCCACTGTTTATTTATTTTATTGTTTGTGTTTACGTTGCGTGAGGCGTTGAAGTGCCGAAGGTTTCGAGGAGAGGTTCGACCGAGAGCAAGCTCGAGGCGTAATCGAGTACTTTTTGAAGGCAAGTTGTGTTTGATCATGTTGAACCTACTAGAGCAAATTACTTTGATTTAAACTATTGCATGCTAATTTGATAGAAATGATTTTGAATAAGTTTTTGGATTAGTTAAATGCCTAAGTTCTTTGTATGCCACCTTGTCATATATAATTGTAGGCCATGAATCTTTTGTCACCCTAGGATATGGATTAATAGTTGGACTTTTATAATTTGCCAACATGGGTTGAGTAGACCGAAGTAGTATGCTTAGCCTTACGTGGACGTTCATGATTTTGGAATACCAAAGTGAATCTTGACTTAATGAGATATTGAACATGCTTTGTGAGCGAGACATGTGTTATTAAGTTGATAATGGCACGTGGTGCAATGGTAAAAAGCTGGGGTGGGAAAATGATTTAGGTGAGGCATGTGGCAAGATTGTTTACAGTGGGCCAAGAGTGGCAAGCTGGCGGTCGAATTTGGTTTTATTGGTTTTGGATGTTAAAGTCATTTTGGTTAGTCTTGCCTCGGTCAACTAAGGACTTAACCTTGCGAGCATTTGAAGCGGAGTCCTCATACTGACCACAAGCTCGTAATGGGGCGGGCTTAGCTGAGTAATGGCGGGAAATCTATTCTTTGGTCTTGTCGTGGTGGTGTGAGGCAGGAGAAGCGGATTGAGAACTCACATGGCGCAAGAGGGGGCCACAGGTGTGGTAACCAGTCCCTCGGTGTTGAAACCTTAGCGAAGCGTCTTGAGTTTAGATGGAACTTTGGAAAGGCTTCGTTCACGATTATTTGCCTTGGTGGTATTTGATTGTATCTTGTGGGTAAAGTGTATAACCTCTGCAGAGTGTACAACCTATTGAATAGCCGTGCTCACGGTATTGAGCATCGCTCGGTGATTCTGATCAAGGGTTAGATTTTTATGAAAATGAATTGTTGATGGAAAAATGCTTGGGTTGGTAATGATGAACTTGACTTAGGATGGAAAAATGATTTCTGATTGAAATGTTTGTGAAAGTTATTATTCCTACTCTTGTTTCTTGCTTTGCAATCTATTCTTTGTTTATCTTGAATGTTGTACCGCTCATGAACCATAGCCTATCCTTTGTACTAAGCCATGCATGTAGAATATTAGATTTGCATTACATGCATGACTTCTTGAGTGCTCAAAGTACTCACCCACAACAACACAACGAGTTGAAGAAGAAGCAACTCTGCTTTCGGGAGGAGGAGTATCGGGAGGAGCCGACAAACTAGGAAGCGAGCCCGATCGGTTACTGTGGCAAATTGGTTGGCGCCACGAGTTTATTTTATTTCATTGCATTTGAATATTTTAATAAGTCTTAAGCCTGCTGAGTCGTATCTTTGTAACTTGACCATAAGGTCAATCAAATAGGTTAGTATTTAATTAAAGTACTTATTATTTCGTTGGATATATACGTGATATGTACCGATGTTGAAGCTGTGTGCACTAAGCGTGATCTGGACTAGTCTTTGAAACACGAGGGTCGGATTTGCAAATTCGGGTCCCGACACCAGCCAATCACAAGCTGCCACGTGTCACCCCATGTGAATTTTTCTGATTTTCTCTAAATTGAATCTTCCGGAGGCCCGTTCTCCTTAAATACGAACTCCGATTCGAGTGATTCGAATTTCTAATTTTTGTAAAATCAAGATCTACATTCCAGAGCCATTTATTTTCAATTTTGAGCTTGTTTTCTCCTCTGTTTTGTATTTATTTGGTTTCGTTGCTTTATTTTTTCGGTGACGCGAATCCAGAAGGAAGCGACGGAGACTTGAAGACCAAGAATCAGCACTTGAACAACAAGGCAAGTCGAGACCTTTGATCATATTGAACCCATGTTTGCAAAAGTACTTTGTTTTATACAATTGCATGCTATTTGTGTAACAATGCTAGTTTATGGGAGTAGCTATTTACTGTTTGAGTATGCCCTTTGATTATTGGAATGCCATGTATCCCTTGTTAACCATAGGTTGGGACATTATTAGTTGGACATAATCATAGTACCAGCATTGGGTTATCGTAGCTATGCTTAGCCATGCTTAGTTGTCCGATGGGATTCATATCACCTATGAGCTAATGTTAATCTTGACTTAATGAGATATTGAATTGTGGTACATTGACCCTTTGTTGTAAAACTTGTTGTACCATGGCGGGGATGCCATTGGTTTTGGGTTAAACAAAATGTTTCCCTCGGGCAATTGATCGTGCGATAAAGGGGGTCTTTGTTTAGCATATTGGGATGTGGTGTCTTGCTCGAGACAATTTAAGGACTTAATCTTGTGCGCCATTGGTGGGCTAACCGTGCAACCACAAGTCCGGTATGGGATGGACCTAGTGATTAATTTGCAATGTCCGGACTTGAGTATTGCCGATTGTTGGGTGGGGTCCGTGATGGATGGGTAGACTCACATGGCTCAAGAGGGGGCCCGAGGGGCGAAACCTTAGAGGCGATCTTGGGTTTAGACATGCATTGTAAAGGCTTTGTAGTGATCTCTCTGCCGACACACCAAAGGAAGTGTGTTCTTAGCGCTTAGCACTAAGGGATGATCATGTCTTGTGGGTAAATTTGTACAACCTCTGCGAGTGTAAACTATTGAATAAGCCGTGTCATGGTCATGGACAAGCCCGGATTTCACACGGGGTATAGAGTATTTTCTTAAAATGTGGAATGGTTGGGATGTGAACGGGGAGTTCACTGTTGTTTTGTTGTCTCAAGCTATATTGTTGAATTGTGTGGTTGATACTTGTTTCGAATGATGTAGGGTGATGCCTCATCATTCTGTTCATGTTGTCTACCATTGATTTTTCAGATTATTTATTATTGTTTTATTCAAACTGCCTTCAATCTATTTAGTGTATTTAAATTCAAGTTATTGCCTTATGCAAATGAACCTTATGACTATCCTTTGTCAAGCCGTGCATGAATATATTGCATCATTTCCTACGGCTTGTTGAGTCGTTTTGTACTCACGGCTTTATGCCCTGTTGTTCGATTCTTTGAGGAAGGACGGGTAATGAGTATCGAGGAGTACTATGAAGACTACGCCGACTAGGAAGGCATTTTCCCAGACGATTACTGTGGCATGTCGAATAGCCCAAGTTATTTTATTTCATTGCCAATGGTTTATTTGTTTCTTAAGCCAAGAGGCATTGGTGTATGAACCTTGACTATAAGGTCGTTTGCTTTATTCAATAATAATTTGCTTCTTCTTAGTTATTTCGATGTATGGAATGATATGTCATCTATGTTTCCTTTGTGTGCACTAAGCGTGATCTGGACTAGTCTTTGTATACACAAAGGGTTTGGATTTGCATATCAGGGTCCCTTGACGATGGGGTCCACGTGTCGATGAAGTCTTTGTTCATCTTGACGTCATGCTTGCGCAATAATTCAAATTTCTTTAGAAAAATAATTCGGTGAAAATCAAATCCGGTGCTGATGTCATAATTCCGAATTTTCCATATAGAAATAAATCAAGAAATTCGGTTTATTCTTTTTAATTTATTTTCAAACTTCAAATGATTATAACTTTCACATTTTAACTCCGATTTGAGTGATTTTGATTTCTAAAAATTTGTAAAATCAAGATCTATTTATTAGTGAATTTTGTGAAATTTTTAGAGTTGAGTTTGTTCTCTATAAATTATATTTATTGTGTGTACATTGATTGCGAGTAGACGTTGATCTGCCGGAGGGTTTCAAGGGAGGATTTTCAGAACAAAACCAAGCTCCGGACCAGGATCAACTGCTATTTGAAGGCAAGTTATGCTTTGATCATTTTGCTCCTATGTTTTTAAATGTTAAGTTGATTTAAATTATGCATGCTAATTTAATTAAAAAGCGTTCAAGTAATTTGGGATTAGATATTTACCACTTGATATTGTCACCTTGTCCATAGTATTTGTATGTCACTAAATCATTGTCACCATAGCTTAGATTTTACATACTGGTCTATACTAGTCGCTAGATTGGGGTAATTAGAACGCGTTAGTTTGCTTAGCCATGCTACCCGAACTAATGACACAATATTGGGAATAAAGTCGAATATTGACTATTGAATTATAGAACATGTTTTGAAAGAATGTGACTTGTGTTATTGAAAAGATGATGGCACGTGGTGCATAGTAACCAACTTTGGTGGGAAAATGGTTTAGGCGGGGCAAGTGGCAAGATGTTGGTGGTGGGCGGATGTGGCATTTGGGCGATCGCATTTGGATTTGGTTTTATTGACATGTTGGCGTGATGAGTTTTTGGGAAGTCTTGCCTCGGTCAATTAAGGACTTAACCTTGCGAGCCTTTGACTGAGTCATTCATACAACCGCAAGTTACGGAATGGGACGGACCTAGGTGAGTAAATTGTGAAATCTATTCTTGATCTTATCCGTGGTGGAGTGAGTCCTGTGTACGGGTAGTAAAACTCACAGCGCAAGAGGGGCCTGTTGTGGAGGTGTATCCCTTGATGTTGAATCCTTAGCGGCGTCTTTGGGTTTAGAGCGGATCCTTGGAAAGGCTTTGTTCTGATTTACTCGCCTTTGTGATGTTTGTTGTATCTTGTGGGTAAAGTGTATAACCTTTGCGAGTGTACAAACTATTGAATAGCCGTGTCCACGGTATTGGACATTGCTCGGGATTCTGGTCAAGGGTTAGACTTTATTAAAAATATGTGGTTGGGTTTAAAGATGAAGTTGATGGAAATATAGATTAGGATGTGGAAATGCTTTTACTTAACACGGAAAAGTTATTGTTATTTCTACTTGTTTTCTTGCTTCGAATCTACTTATGTTACTTATTAAATCTTTGTTTATTGCAAATCAACCTTTAAGCCATTCCATTGGAATAAGCCTGGCATGTAGTATATTAGATTGCATTCTGTGCATGACTTGTTGAGTACGGTATGTACTCACCCCCCTTGCAAACATCACAAACCTCAGTTGAAGAAGAAGCTACACCTGCGATGGAGGAGGAGTTCTAGGAGGAGCCGACAAACTAGGGAGTGAGCCTAGTCAGTTACCTGTGGCAAATTGGGGCTCCATGAAGATTTATTTCCGCTGCTGTTATTTGTTTACTCTGAACTTAGTCCTGCGTGGCTTAATATTGTAAGGCTGACCTTAAGGTCTTAACAGTTTAATTTGAGATAAATACATTATTGTTATTATTTCCACTATGTATGTGTGATGATATTCATCTCTGTTGTATCTGTGAGCACCAACGTGATCTCGGTGGTGTATCTGCTCGAGTGTTGAATTCAAATTCAGGCGCGACGATCGTCCTCCACGAGCGAGTAGTCGCTCCACCTAGTCACCGGGCGTCGAGCATCACCTCGCCCACTCGCCTGGGTAGAGCTGCCAGATCACCCCTAGCAAGTGGCCCGGCTCTGCTTACCCTCTATCTGTCATTTGGATCTATGGGGGCTTTGGCAATTTATTCCGCCCGACTTTTCTTGGTTCCTGCGGAGCTCGAGACACCCCCTGACTCGGTACCAGTTGACTCCCATGGATCCCAATCCTCGTCCCCCTCCTCATCCCCCTCCTCAAGCGCCTGAGCCTACCAACCCCAACGAAGCTTCTCATCCCCCTCATGGGAGTCGGTGGTCGTGTGGTGCTCCTCCACCTCCTGGGAGTCGGTGGTAGCCACCACCTCCTCCCCCTCCTCGGAAGCGTCATACTGGGGTGAGCTGCCCTCACCTGCACTCCTCATGCCCCCCTTCCCAAAGTCCTTCAATTTTTTGGCCAACTTCTTCGCACCTCCAGCCATCCTGCACAAATTAAATTAAATGACATAAAGTACATTCATATTAATTGAAACGAATAAAATATAAACGTATATAAAATTAAATGACATAAAGTATATAAAATTAAACCTATAAAATTAAATAGCTTAAAAATCTTCGGCTTCCTCTTCCTCTTCCTCTGCCTCTTCCCTTTCCTCCTCTTCTTCTCCTTCTACATGAGATGGGTATACCGATCCCAAAATATTATCTAGCCCATCACCAATATCGACGTGCAGCTCTCCTGGTAACTCTTGTTCTTGGAATACCTCCACGTCTGGGTGAGAATCGTAGTCGTCTTCCGTGAGATCGGGCAATCTACCAGGTGGAAGACATTTATGTACAATCCACCAACTTTTGTAATTCGGGTGGGCGTATGGCAGATAGAACACCAGCTCAACTTGTTCGGGCAGAATGAACACGTCAGGCTTTTGATACAGCTTCTTATGATTGATCTCCACTAGTCCTAGTTTTGGAGTACGCCGCACCCCACTAGTTGGATGGAACCATCTGCAACGAAAAAACACGGCGAGAGATCTTTGTTGCCTTCATACGAAATTTCTACAATATCCTCGATGATTCCATAGTACTCTATGTGCGGACCACCGAGTCATCGGTGACATAACTCACGATGCCGCCCATTGTTCACCGTAGTTGCATTGGGGCGGTGACTCGGCCGCCGGATCGAAATCGATATTCATGGCAATCATAGCATCCATGGACCATAATTCTCTGGTGCATCCACGTGACATTTGTCGAGGAGATCGTTGTGCACGCTGCGATGTCTTTGACCTTTGCACAAGCATTCGAGGCAAAATTCATTAAGGAATAAATGCCACACATTTGTAAATTAAGTGAACTTGTATAAGAGGAAGAAGGTTACGTGGTAATGAAACCAAGTTAGAAAGTTTGGACGGCCTTGTCCACGACCTCGCCGTTTCAGATTGTTAATTTGTTCGCCCGAAGGTTCACCTGATCCTTCCCACTCTTCTTGAATAAATTGACTACAAGATTTAATATTTATTTCAGACATTTATTTCATAAGCACGTATTTATGACTTATTTGGACATTTATTGACTTACTCAATGTACACCTCCATTTCATCCATGTTTCGCGTACCGTACAACTGAATCAATTTTTCATTGCATCCAAGTCACGTGTGGTGCTTTTGCCGACATTGCATCCGGCTTGGTCATGGAACACCTCCAAGTTGGAAGTACTTCTGCGGCGTGCCTTCTTATACCTTGGTTGTGGCACATGGACCTTGTTTTTATCGCATAAAGTATTTGTCCAGAAGTAAGCGATCTCTGAATCAGCCAAGCTTTGGCAATCTCGCCTTCGACTCGTGCTTTGTTCTTCACCTTCGCTCTAAGACTTTTCATCATCGCTCCTGACATACATCCACCTAAATGCTTGGCCCCAACTTTTGCTTTATATGGCGGATGAACTTGTCTTTCAAAAAAATATGGCAGATGAACTAGTAGATGTTGCATGCAATTGAAAAACCCAGGGACATAAATCTTCTCGAGCTTTGTCACAAGCACGACAATGTCCTTCTCCAATTCCTCCATCCTCGATGTGGATATCTCTTTTGCCTGAGCTCTCGATAGAAGAAGCTAAGCTCGCCAATGTGATCCATATATCATCGTCAACATATCCACGCCACACGGCTGGAAACAGACGCTCTATGAAGACTTTGTAGTCGTGGGCATTCATCCCATTTAACTTGCATTGCTCTATACTAACGGCATGTCGAAGGTTCACCGCATAACCATCTTGGAATTTAACCTTTTCCTTAATCCAATCAAGAATTTGCTTTATTTGCCCACTTGTAAGGCAGAATTTTGCCCTAGGTTTCCTCCCATTCTCATCGAGGTTCATGTCGGCGATCACATATCGAGCCTTGATCGAGGCGTGCTTTCTTGTTATCTTTAGTCTTACGTGGGATGTCGGTTTGTGTTCACGACTAACTTCGCACATATTTTTCTCTTGGTGCATCACGTCGATGTTGTGAGGTAACCGGTCTTTTGCATAAGGAAGGTTGTAGATGCTACACTTATGAGTCAATGGTGCTCCTCACCATAGTCTTTCACATACCCGATATCTGCTAGATCATCATGCCAGTCGATGATATCCTGCACTTCGAAACGTTCGGGTGGCCCCTTCTTCACAGTCTTGCCTTTACAAAATGCCTTTTTTTGATTCCTAAATGGGTGCTTCGGCTCGAGGAAACAACGGTGACAGTCGAACCAACAGGACTTACCCCCATTTTTTAGTGTGAAAGCATCGATTACGTAGGCATATAGGGCATGACAACTTTCCATCGTGCTCCACCGAGAACATGCCATCGCCGGAAAATCGTGTATTGACCACGGTATGCGGCATGCATCCTAAAGTTCTTCCCTTGTAGCTATCATGTGTCAAGACTCCTTTAGTCCATAGGTCGGTCGGCTCTTCTACGGAGGTTGCATGAATAGATCTAAGTTTTTCCGGAGACTTAGGCCGGTATTATAACGAGAAAGAAACATGTACTCTTCTTTCAAGCGAGTTGAGGCGGCGGGTTATGCGGGATTGCGAACACGGCGGCCGCAATCTGGTGTGCCATCATATTGAATGGCGTGAACCCGTCGATCGAGAGGCCTATCGCACATTCCTAAGGCCGCGCAAATTGTGGTGTTGTTGGTCAAAGTGCCTCCAAGCTTCGCATCGAGACGGATGAATCATCACGCCCTCCTTTCTCGCTTGCCCTCTTTGTGCCACCTCATGTGTCTCGTCGTGGCCTTGGATATGTCTGAGCCAGCTGCAGACGTTGAATGATCGGAAAAAAGCGGAATGTTTTCCGGGTCACCGTTATACATCTCATTCCACGTTACTGTACATTTAACTTCCTCGCATCGACTCTCATTACAATGCTTACGGTGAGTCACCCCGAATCGGTCTTCCAATAAAGCATGCGAACTTTGGGCAATAGTCTATCCTCTCGCCGCGGCATGCCTAACACGCGAAGAAGCTTCTTCGACTCGTAAAGATTCGAGTCATATTGTGTCCACTCGGAAGAAGGCTATCGGCGGTTTGCAAAAGGTCGTTGAAGCAATTGGTCGTGAGGTTGTACTTGGTCTTCACCGCCATTAGGCGCAACACTACCGATAAGTCAGTCACATCGGTATGCTCATGTAGCGGCAACTTGGCAGAATCAAGGAGCTTCTCGAATTGTTCGGCAAGTGGCTCAGACTCTTCCTCGGGGGAGAGATCGTAGCGCGAGCCACATCATCCGTGAGCTCGTCTAATCTATCAACCGACTTCATCATAGCCCTCTTCAAAATCCATAGAGCCACACACCGGTGCCGGACACTTCCTCTCGCCATGAGTTACCCATACAAAGTAATTTGGTTTGAAGCCATGCCTACATAGGTGATGGCTAATATCCTTCTTAGTCCTCTTCTCGGTGTTAGAGCACATGAGCGCAAGGACACCACCACGACCATTGCATTAGGGTCGGGAATCTTTGAAAGCATCATCCACGAATGCTCTAGCCTTCTCGATCCACTCGTCCGTGTGTCTCCCAGACTTCATCCAACCATCGTACATCCACCGCCGATCTTCCATCCAAAGATCTCTTACTATATAACGTCAATGCATGCATCCAAATTTCAGATTTAGGCAGTTTAAGCCTTGCTAAATAGGAGGCTTACCCACCTTGATGTGGGCTTAAATCGAGTGGTGCGTGGCACGCGAGGGTGCTCGGTCGAATTCTAGCGGCATAACCCGTTGTTCTCCAAGTGCAATGACGGGTACGGCGTTCCACTTATGTTATGCACTTGGAGAACGACAAGGAAATACCGCCGGAATCCCAACCCATACACCCTCGTGTCACGACCACTGTACTCAAGCGCACATCCGTGGGCTATCCAAAACGTGGATAGCTCGAGAGCGCAACACTTTTCATAATGGAACCCAACGAATCACCGTCGAGGCTCCTTACGAAAATATGCGGCGCCCGACGGGTTTAACTACGGCTCGGTTGGCGTTACAAACGCAATTCTAATAAAATTATTATATGTTGTGATTTGCAAGCAATATACACTATATATATACACTGAATCATTTACTTTTTCCCACACAAATGCCTTAGTTCCTATTTGGATTCTAGAAATCGAAAACACTAGAATTACATATCATGTCCATTTGAATCTCTGAGGAATTAAAATGCACAACAACCATACCACTCACTAATTATATATGATTTGTTAGCCACACTAGAATAATGCCCAGATTCTGCATATACATGCTTGGACTACATTTAATTTCATCACAATTTTAATATGGATTGCTCAGCTACATCTCGCATATACATTTCATTTCATCACAACATTATACATATCAAATTCCTCAATTGGTTTCCAAGCCTAGGATCGGCAACTATATCTTCCAAATTAAGCACAACATGAGGAAAATAAGATGACAATGGTTTTGACATCTTCATCATATATTTCTATTACATAAAATTGAATCCAATCAATTAATCACGAAATGTATAAGTTGTTCAAATCAATATATTGGAATATAGCAATTAAAGATAACCAAACCTACCATTCATAATTCAGTGATTCACAATTCACAATCCAGTTATTCATAATTCACAATCTAGTGATTCAATGCATAGCCAAAACTACCATTCACAATTCAAAAAATGAAATTGATGATGACTTGATGTTACCTGGGGAGTTGATGAAAACTTGCCAGTTTTTCTTTTCCAAAATTCCAAATTTGAGATATTAGAAATTTGATATTTGATCATGTCTAAGAAGTGAAAATACATCTATTCCACCAAATGGGAATCAAGAATTAAACAGTGTCATTTAGCCCCAAATTTTTTTTTTTGAGAAAAATACTGTCGGGAATGATTTGGTGGTTTTAGGAAAAAGGAAAATGGTATGGTTTTCATTCTAGAACCACTGGTTGGCGTAATTCCATCAAATATGTTATGAAAGAATTTGTTATCAACTTATCATGCTATCTCATCTCGCCATATAAATAGTGCGAATTGGTGAACCTCGCTTCATGCCCGAGTTGATATAGATTTATTTGATCAGCCACAACCTTTTTGTTAATCATTTTTCTACGGCAAGAAAAGAAAGTGTACTATTCCTTTTCTTCTCCATCACAATGTGGGAAGAACTTAGGCACAACCTTTTGTGTATCATTGTTGTAACACTAGAAAAGAAATTTTCAATTCGGTTGTGCCTTGATTTTTGTATTTTACTTCTTGATCTATTTCCTACACATCGGTATTATCGGCTAGAGTGCTATGGTGTTGAATTTGCTGCTTTGGTTAATGACAATTTCTGAGCATTGGACAATCTTAAGGCTCGGTAGTATCACAAATTTAACACACATTCTAGACCGACTTGCGAGAAATTAGTATCGAACAAATTTGTTCCTAGGCTCACCGCTAATCTGAATTGCTTTTTGAGGCCACCCTTGTGAAGATGGTCAATGAGGCCCTTGCAAACATTCCAGGATGGGAAGAAGATAGTTGATTGATGATTTTGCTGAGTTGGAGCTTAATTCATTTGAGTGTTTCTCTTTGGAAAATATCAAAGAATCTCGATGGGCAATAAAAGAATAGCATTCAATTCATGTTCTCTTGGATGGACGACCGTGGGTAATTTCTACAAATTAACCTAGACATAGCTTTTGGCTACAATACATCCTAATCATCGATCAAATGAGTTGGTTCATTTTTGTCTTGTAAAAGTAGCGATGTGAACTTTGGGTATTCTCTGGTTCATTTAATTGTATTGTAAAGCGAAAGGTAAGTTTTTTGAGTATTCTCCAATGCATACAACTACACATATATAGACACATTAAGCAGTTCAGGATACATATGTCACATTAATTCCAACAAAACATGCTCACACATTGCTCAAAAGAAAAAGAAGAAAGAGATGAAATTAGAACATACATTCTGCGGTGAAGGAGGCCTTCTTTGCTCTGCTGTCGTGACCGGCAGGCGTGAGGAGGGTGGTCAAGCGGCCTTGGAGGAGGTGGGGTACGGAGGCCTGGGAGGCGGTCAAGGCGGAGTCGGGAGGCGAGACGCGGAGGAAAGGCGGCCGTGGCGTGGCGTGGAGGAGGGTGGGTGGCCTTGGCAGAGAGCGAGGCAGGGGGGCGCAGGAGGCGGTAGAGGCCAGGAGGCGGGCGATAGTGTGCTAAGTCCCGGAGGACTTAAGCGCCGAACGGGCCATGAAGTTAAATGAAAGGCTTTTGTCGTCGGCCTCCTAGGAACCGCCGACACTGACCCTAGACCCAAAGTTTCGTGTCAGCAGGTGGTCCCACCGCAGAGACACATGCCCTGTGTCGTCGGCCCATGGCGCCGACGACACTAAGTCATTTGTGTCTAGGTCAATTGGCCCAAACTTTCGTAGCAGTAGTTGGTCCCAACGTCAGAGACACACGAGCTGTGTCGTCGGTCGACTTGGAGCTGACGACACTGAGTCATTTGTGTCTAGGTCAAATGGCCCAAATTTTCGTAGCAGTAGTTGGTCCCACCGTCAGAGACACACAAGCTGTGTCGTCGGCCGACTTGGAGCCGACGACACTGAGTCATTTGTGTCTAGGTCAAACGTCCCAAACTTTCGTAGCAGTAGTTGGTCCCACCTCAGAGACACACGAGCTTTGTCGTCGGCCGACTTGGAGCCGACGACACTGACTCATTTGTGTCTAGGTCAAACGGCCCAAACTTTCGTAGCAGCAGGTGGTCCCACCGGCAGAGACACGTGATCTATGTCGTCGGCCTACCCTTAGCCGACGATACTGAGACATTTGTGTCAAGCTTTATCGACGGTTTGGTGACAAGCGTCGACATTGTATCGTTTTTGTCGTCGGTATAAGTCTGACCGCCCGACAGAGGCTCCAACGTATCGACAATAATCCACTGCGCTTCCACGGTATCAATCGAACCGACTGCATGCACCTCCACAACATGGCGAATACCATCCTAGCTCATCCATACACTTTCCCTCACTTTACTCGAAAAGGTCGACCTCCAACCGCTGCTTCTAGGTAAAACACATGAAACACACGCAAGCGCCGATTATTTTATCGCCTTAGGCGAATTGAATAAGACATTTGAATTGTCATTTTAGGGTTTTACAACATGCGATGAGGTCATTCCTCGTTTTCGATCACCCGGTGTTACATCGTCACTAGAAAGTGCATTAATTGAAACTTTAGCTAGGAGAGTATATTAATTTAACAAACACATCGCCGTCACATACCAATTAATTAAAATAAATATACCACATTTCATACAAATGTATGTTGAGTACGTAACAACCATTCTAAAAGCTATATTTGATTTTTCTAAATTTTAAAAACAACAAAAATATTTTCTAATCCCATTTGGAATTAATAATGTCGTCAGCATGTTATTTGCCGCCGATAAAAGGTGGTGCTGTCATGTGGGACCGCTTTGAAGTTCACTGCCATGTGGGACCGCCCTTTTGTTGGCAGCATACTATTTCCCGCCGACACAAGTGGTTCTGCCCACTGCCATGTGGGACCGCATTGAAGTCCTTCCACCTGGGCGTTAGGTTGCCGTTAGTGGGAGGGACTGTATCGTCGGTATACTGTTGGCTACCGACATAGATACTTTTCGTGGGAAACGAAATTCAAAATCCTGCCCGCACCAACTAGTCATCGTGCCAGGGAGTATGTATGTCGTCGGGCTGATATATTGCCGCCGATACAGGGCATATGTTTGTCATCGGTTATGAAACCGCCGACATAGATATTTTGGCTGACGACACTGATGTCGTTTCCTGTAGTGCATATCCATGACCCATAAAACATGGTCATCAACCAATTATATGCTAGTTTATTCATATGTGTCGTCATATGTTTATCGATTAGGGAGCACTTTAGAATAATCGTCACAAAGTCATATATAGAGTTTCACAAACAAGTCACATGCTTGCTAATAAATAGTAATGACATTATTCAAGGACAAGGTAATAAATCATGAATATAACGAAATATAATCATCTCTATGATTGCCTCTAGGGTATATCTCCAACAGATTTGGGCTTGAATGTTCTCTATTTTTGTTGTTGGTTAGGAGGGCAGCAATGCGGGCAGCGAGGGGCTAGAGCTAGCGAGGAGCTAGGACTCGACATGCATGCACATGGGAGATGATTGAGAGGATAGAGAGATGGGGCGCCATGTGAAGCGCTTGCCCTGACCGTTGTTGGAACTCCACATGCTGTTGGAATGAGGTCTGTGAACACACAGATTAGACTTTCCAAAGATTTATAGTGTGCCACAACAACTTAGGTCTGTTAAATAATAAATTGATTGTTATAGATCAATTCCAATGCCAACAAAAATACCTGAAGAACAATATAAACATAGGATACAAGGGATATCAACTCTTTTCTCTCTTTATTAATTGTAGATTGATTCTCTTGTACAATGGGTGCTATATTTTAGCAAAAAACCCCTCAGGGATAGTTTTAGAATTCGTCCATCAAAACAAAGAGTCTGGTTATATCTCAACACTCTCTCTTGGGAATACCACGTCATGCATATGCCTCATCAAAAACATCTTCCAAAAACCTAGTGGGAAAAATGGAAAGAGAAAAGAGTATATTGCATCCGCCTGTAGTGTTATACTTGTTGCCTCATTAAAAATCTTCATGTGAGAAAACTTCATGAAAAATAGGGGATAAAGAGTGCAATTATAATCTTCTAGATTAGGGTAGTATCTTCAGGATCATACTAAGGGTCATGGCCAGGGTTTCAAATCTCAATTTTGGTTTGGATCTCGGAGGTGGTCGGAATCCGAAATTTCGCCAAGATCTCAGAATTTTAGACAAATTCTGAATGAAACACAAAAAAATTTCAAATCCATTTTTTGCACCAAATTTTTTGAGATTTTGGCCGGAATTGCCAAAATTTTGGCGAGATTTGTCGAAATTTCGGTGGATTTGCATCGAGCAAAAAAGGGTCCAAACGACATAAAAAATATTTGAAAATTTTTTAGATGGTCCTGACTCATCATTAAAAATTTCAGATGACTATCAAGCTTGTGGAATTTTTAAAAATTTGAACATTGTTAATGTCCTAATAAAACGTAGACCAGAAAATTTGAACTGAATCAAAAATAGAATAAACAATGTTAGAAAATTTTTAAATTTTTTGTGCATGGTTCTAACATATCACTAATGTTCTCACAAAATTTTCAAATGTTGTTGAAGCTCCATGAATTTTTAAAAATTAGACAATGGTAATGTCCGAATGAGAAGTGCTTGAAACCAAGTTAGAAAATTTTGAATTTTTTTGGATGGTCCTGATGCATCATTAATCTTGCCATAAAATTTTTAGATAATTATCAATCTATAAAATAGAAATTTTGACAGTATTTCGACTGATATTCGAATTTTGAAGGTTACATTTGGAAACAATCAATATATTGGCATCACAAATAATAGGCATGAAATAAAATTGATAAATACAAAAATCACAAATATTACCGTAAAGGAGCATGTGAGGAGGGAAGACCATGTGGAGGTCTATCCTTGTGTGTGATAAGTAATTGTTGAGATTTAAGCTTGATTTGATTTGAAATTGAGTGAATTGGATTTTCGATTTGAAGCAATTTGAGTGTTGGTTCCCAGTGCTACCGGCCTTGGGGCAGTAGCACCAGACCTTTGACCAAAATTTTGATTGATTAATGATTTTGGAATAATCATTGAATATCCTTGTGGGCATTTCTATGTGAAAGGTATTTCCTTATCTTTGATGGTTGCAGGGGCGATGTTGCTAGATCATGGTGAGGCGGAGGATGACTGGGACTAGATGAGGAGCGTTGAAGGTCCAGACAATCGGGTGATCCCCGGAAGATGATCAGAGACATAGTTTGGGCAAGCCAAGAAGATAAGGAAAGGAGGAGATGCTAGCTAGACGCCGCGTGGATCAAGGAAGGCTGTCGGATTGCGGTCTAGTAGATAGTTTAGCGGGTCTAGGTAGTATGCTTTGAAAACCGTGCAAGAAAACCCATATGTATGTGGGTTTTGGGTTAGCCCTTGCATAACTGTGTGAGTGGGTTAATCACAACCCTTAGATGACGTTCTAGGGTTGTGGGATTCATCCAAGGGTGGTAGGTGGCCCAAGAGTAGTATAAATAGGGGTGGAGGGGTAGTCTCCTCCCCTTGAAGGTTGTAGAGGTTTTTGTGCTCATTTGAGCTTTGATCACCTTGTTGTGAGGCTTTGTAAAAATCCTCCTTCCAGAAATGCAAATCTTTTCATTCATACTTAAATTTACATTATGCATTTAATTTATGTCTTAAATTCAGTATTTAAATTTCTACAATTTACTTTCTTGCAATTTAGATTTTCCTCCCCTCCTTCTAAATACTGCTGATCTTGGATGTCTTGAGTGTGTTCATATTGTTTTACATCTCTTTTGTACTCTAGGATAGAGTAGAGATCAAGTTTTCTATCAAGTTGCATTTCTGTCTAGAACTTGTTCTTCGTGCACCAGTCGGTTTTTATTTTTAGAAAAATATAGAAAACTCATTTTTGAGTTATTATTATTGGAGAAGGTGAGGGACTCTTGTGTCCATCTGTGGAAAAATTTGGTCGTCTGCTGGTCACACCGTTTGGATGCCATGAAGTGAAAACCGAGCCCTAAACTTTCTGTTCGAAATTCCTAATAGTGTGTGATATTTGATTTTTTATTATTTTTTCTACATGGATTTTTGAGGTTTTTTTGGTGGACTGCTTCAGGACACATTTTCTCAAAGGATAAAAACTTTCTAAAATTTTTAGAGCACCAGAAGTCTACCAACCAACCTGCTCCAATTGAGGACAGTTTCTGAAAATTCTGCTTTTGCTTTTCTGAAAGTGACTTTTGTGATTTGGCTCAATCTCCTTTCTAAAAGCAAGAATTGAATTGATTTCTTTTATTTTAGATACTTAACAACCAGGATTGTGACTCAAAAATCTCCACATATTCCATGGTTCTCGTCCATGCAAGTTAGGAGTACACATAGTTGTCAAGTTGTTCGGGTCTTTCACGATTCCGTTTGCGCGATCTTTTCGAGGTCTTAGATGTAGTATTTTGTGAGAAAAATTTTGTTTGCAACCATTCACCCCCTCTGTTTGCCATCTTGATCCTTCAATTGGTATCAGAGTCGGTTTTACTCTTTCATAGATCTTGACCGGTTTTGAGAGTCGTAGCGACGAACAAATATTCCACCAAGCCTCCCATTTTTTCTGGAGTCGATTTTCCTTTTTGGAAGTCTCGGATGGAGTCATACATCGCTGCCCAGGGCTTCCTGATATGGCAGAAGGTGAAACTCCCGTATGAGGTTCCTGCCGATGAGAATGTCACGACCGACAATATGGCTGACGTTGAGGCAATACTAAGGCAAGAAACATTCTCATACGGGGACTCAGCCATAGTGAGTATGATAGGATTGCTCACCTACAATCTGCTCACAAGATTTGGTTGACCCTCGATGCTTACCATGAGGGCACTACCCAAATCAAGACCGTGAGGTAGGATTAGCACAAGCGTGAATATAACAAATTTGAACGACACACTAGTGAGAACCTTGATGAGTGTTTTGGTCATTTCACAAAGATTTTGAGCGATTTCCGAGCTGTCGGTTGCACATACCCTGACTCGAACAATGCTCGATATTTTTTGACTGCACTTGATCTTCGTGTTTGGGAGATGAAAGTGACCACCATTAAGGACACTACCGACTTGTCGACCTTGACTCTTGACAAGATCTATTCGACTCAAGACTCATGAGATCGACGTCATTTCTCGCAAGACGAAATCACAGTCGATGGCCTTAGTCACTGATCCCATTGGATCTTCTTTTGATTCTTCTATTAGATTTTCTCTCTTCGCCCTTTGCGAGCTAAGCGATGACCAACTGGAAAAATTTCTAGAAAATGAGCTTGCTCTTCTAGCTCGCAAGTTCTCGCATGCATACAAGAGGGTAAGAGAGAGGAAGAGAGGTGGCATGATTACCTGCTTCAAATGTGGTGGCCCCAACCACATTCGAGCGAATTGTCCCAAGTTGGAGGAGGGCAATAATGACTCCGATGGTTCCTGGCAAGAATGACTACACCGACAAGAACCGCAATAAGAAGCCTACAGTTCGCGAGCCGGTGCACGAGAAGAAGTACCGCAACTTCTCGAAGAATAATAAGCTCTTCCACCGCGTCCTCGCTTCCCTCGATGACATCAGCCTCTCTGACACAGAGACATGGAGCGACGAAGGCGAGGATGATCCGCAAAAGAAGAAAGGCGACGAGGAATTTTTCGGCATGTGCTTCATAGCAGACACCAACAACATTAGCGACTCTGAGCTCTACAGCGACTCGGACGAGGTACCCACCTATGACCAACTCAATGAAACTTTCTGTAAGTTAGGAAAATTTCATGCTAGAGCTAGAGTAAGGTGTATGGAGCTTGAGAAGGAAGTAGGTATCTTGACTCGGGAGTTAGCTTCTCTTAGATCTTCTCCCTCGAGTCACTGATAATTGTGTGTTGTGTAATGCTTTGCTTGTGGAGCTAGAGAACCTAAGGACTTTGCATGATAGTGTGCAAATTGAACTTGAAAGTCTTAAGTCGAAGAATGCTAGCACTTGTTCTATTGATGTTTCTTCTTTGGATGCTAGTTTTCTTCATGCTCACTCTATTCCTTCTTGCTCAAATTGCCCTAAGTTACTTGCTGAAATTGATGCCATCAGTGCTCACCTTAGGAAGCTTTCTTCTAGAAACGATGAACTTGAAATGCATGCTTCTAAGGACCCTGTCAACTCATGTGAGGGCTGTAAGCAACTAAAACTTGACAATGAAGCTTTAATTGTCAAATATGCTAAACTTGATAAGGACTTAATAGATAAGTCACACAAGAGTTGCTTGCATTGTTTTGTGATTGAGGGGGACTTGGATAAAATCCAAGTCGAATTTTGGAAGAAGTTAGAAGACCAAGCTCATAGGATTAGAGAAGCTCCTTGCATTTCTTGTGAAGCCCTCAAGATTGAGGCAGCCATGCTGAGGGAGAAAAATGCATGTGCTGGTGTTTCTTCTTCTCTTTTTGGTTCTTCTTCTTCCTCTCACCCCTGTTCTTCATGTGCTTCTCTCTTCCGGTAGTGTGAGTATCTCATGAGCACTCTCGAGAACTTTGTTCGGAGGCAAGAAAAAGCTAAACCTCATTCTAGACCAATAAAAAATCAGTAGATTTAATCAGGGTCTAGGATTTGACTACTTGGAGCACGCTGGGGTTGTTCATGAGAATTATGAGCAGAAGGTGCTTCTCCTGTCACTTTTGCCTTTAGCAAGGCACGTATTCATGCACCTTCTGTAAGAAAGATGGTCACATAGTAGATTTCTGTTTTAGGCGCGCCAAGATCACGAGGTGTAAGCGTGTTGCTGCTCTTAGGGGTATTCAGGGTCATCCCCATACTCTGAGTGCTCCTAAGGCACACACTGCTTCTAGACAGGTTAGAGAGTCGCTTGTTTTTGGGCAGCGTCCAGGACTCGGTTTTCATGCTGTTCAGTCGAGTTTTAGTCCTGGAGTTGCTCGTGGTCATTCTTTCCGCCGTCCTCTTGATATTCCTCATTTTTTCCATCGAGGTAGATATCAGCGGCGTGAGGTGTTTTTTGGTAGGAGATTTAGGCAGCCTCATTGGGATGGTCCGACCTTTGCACCACGGCAGGCCAAACAAGTGACAGCTCCCAGATCTTCTACTAGAGTTGCTTCTTCTGATCTTGTGAGAGTCGAGCGTCAGAGAGACACTAGAGTTCAGCCTTTTTCTTCTCTAGCTGGTACTTTGAGGCATCGTGTGATTCACTATTGGGTTCCCAAGTCTTTACTTTATCCTAGTACTGAGTCTTCTCTCTCTTTTGATTTGATCAGGTTCGCCTGATGGGGAAGGGAGATGTTTGGATTGTTGATTCTGGTTGTTCTCGCCATATGACTAGAGACTCTCGTTGGTTCTCTTCCCTAGTCCGAGCCCTCGGTGATGAGTTGATCACTTTTGGGGATGCTTCTTCTGGTGGAGTCATTGCTAAAGGTACCGTCTGTATTAATGAAAATTTCATTCTTAAGGACATTGCCTTAGTGAGTAAGCTGCAATATAATTTGTTTTCTGTTTCTCAGTTTATTGATAACTCTTTTGAGGTTAGCTTTAAGAGTAATACTTGTAGAATCCTTTATTCATCAAGAGAGTTAGTTTGCGGGATTTCTAGATTTGGGAGAGTCTTTCATGCTGATTTTTCTTTTTTCTTCTAGAGACTCTTTAGTGTTTGATTGCTTCTAAGTTTCGTGATCTCTTCTTTTGGCATATGAGACTTGGTCACATTGGCTTTGATCATTTAACCAGAGTTAGCAGCCACGATCTTATTCGTGGTTTGCCTAAACTCAAAATGGTCAAAGACTTAGTTTGTTCTCCTTGCCGACATGGCAAGATGGTTATTACTTCTCATCCTCTAGTCATCGTAGTGATGACTGATACACCAGGACAGCTTTTACATATGTACACTGTTGGTCTAGCTAGAGTGTAGTTAGCAGAAGGGAAGTGGTATATCCTTATCATTGTTGATGATTTTTCGAGGTATTCTCGGGTATTTTTCATGGCCTCGAAAGATGAGACTTTTTCTCACTTCAGGGGATTTGTTAGTAGGTTGTCTATTGAGCTCCAAGGTGCATTACGAGCTATACGTAGTGATAATGGCACGGAGTTCAAGAATTTCTACTTTGAGAGTTTCTATGTGGAGTCTGGTTTAGAGCATCAGTTCTCTTCTCCCTATGCCCCTCAGCAAAATGGCGTAGTGGAAAACAAGAATAGGACCCTAGTTGAGATGGCCAGGACGATGCTAAATGAGTACATTACTCCTAGAAAGTTTTGGGCTGAGGCTATATCTACTACTTGTCATGTTTCCAATCGCGTTTTCTTGAGAGCACATTTGCATCACACTTCTTATGAGTTGAGGTATGGGCGAAAGCCTAGTGTTTCTCATTTTCACGTTTTTGGTTGCAAGTGCTTTATATTGAAGTCTAGTAACCTGGATAAGTTTGAGTCTCGTTTTTTTTATGGTATTTTTCTGGGTTACTCGACTTCTTCTCGTAGCTATGGGGTTTAGAGTTGTGATGCGAATAGGATCATAGAGACCTGTGACATGACTTTTGATGAGGCTAGCCAGGAGCTAGACCTAATATTTCAGACTCTTCTTATCCCTCCGAGACCATCTTTGTAGAGGATGAGGATGACGGAGATGATGGTGTTCCACCTGATCCAATCCCCTCTACACCTGAGGTGCCTCCTGTTTCTATTTCTGCACCTTAGGGAGACTAGCCCTTGCCTTCGGACTCTCCTTCAGCAAGTGGCTTTGTTCCTACCTCTTCTGCTCAAGAGGTAAATGCCACTTTTTCTTCTGATCCTCCCAGCCACATTCAGCGTTCTCATCCACCTGAGCAGATCATTGGTGATCTGTTTGAGCGTGTGACGTGCTCAAAATCAAGCCTATCTTCTTTCTGCCTTCACTCTACTTTTGTTGCCTCTTTCGAGCCAAAGGATGTTACTCATGCATTATCCGATGAATCATGGATTAATGCAATGCATGAGGAACTAGAAAACTTTGAGAGGAACAAAGTCTGGCAGCTTGTAAAGCCCCCATATGGTCATAATGTCATTGGGACTAAGTAGGTGTTAAAAAACAAGCAGAGTGAGGATGGGGTTGTCATTCGCAACAAGGCTAGGCTAGTTGCACACGGCTTCACTCAGGTTGAGAGTCTTGACTTTGAGGATACCTTTGCCCTTATAGCTGGACTAGAGTTGATTAGAATCCTGCTTGCATTCTCTGCATGACGGGGCTTTAAACTCTATCAAATGGATGTCAAGAGTGCATTCCTCAATGGCTTCATTGAGAAAGAGGTGTATGTCAAGCAACTTTCAGGATTTGAGAACTTCAAGTACCCAAACCATGTCTTGTAACATCCCAAATTTTGTTTTTTTGGATTTATTGTGCTTT
The DNA here is from genome assembly GCA_036346375.1 of Guadua angustifolia. Taxonomy (NCBI): domain Eukaryota; kingdom Viridiplantae; phylum Streptophyta; class Magnoliopsida; order Poales; family Poaceae; genus Guadua; species Guadua angustifolia. The sequence goes on along the minus strand of CM070504.1, from coordinate 54,263,108 downwards.
TCTTATTTTTATCTGATTTTTGGAGATTTTATTTATTTCTTTTAGCATTTATTTAATTGAGCCTTTGCTATTCCTTAATTGTTCTGGGCAATTAGTTGGTGATCCTTTGCTAGAAGTATTTTATTTGGGTTCTATTTGCCTCAGAGTATTTTATGGAATTTTTCGGGATTTTTCCTGATTTTATTGCTATTTCTTTTGGCTTTATTGAATTTCTGAATTTGTTTTAATTCAAAAAGGTATTAAAAATCCCTCAATAGTGTTTGGGCTGAATCTTCCGGTCCGACCCAATTCCGCGCAGCCTAGCCCGTCGCCAAACCCTAATCCGCCCCGCGTCTGCCATTCGATCGCAATCGGACGAACACCATCCATCCGCGCCGCCTTGCGCCGTCTGATTCCGCCCGCGTGAACGCATGAGATGCGGCCACGTCGCCTTTCTGAATCCGCCGCGCCGCCGAACTCCCGCGAACTTCGGACTCCATTCCGCCTGTCGCACGCCTTTCGAGCCCACTATTTAATTGCGCCGCCGCACGTGGCGTGATCTCCACCTCGCGCTGCACCTGTAGCCTTAGCTCTTGCCATTCGTACCGCTGCCATTCGCCCGCACGAGCTCGTCGGAGTCCCGAAGCCTTCCGCCGCTCCTTGCGCCACCGTCGGTCACCTTCCACCGCCGCCGAGGTCACCGTCGAGTCGCCCGTGTCGAGACGCATCAGCTGTGCCATCTCTTGTCGCCGGAGAAGCCTCGCAGCGCCGTCGTCGTGGTCGTCTTCCTCCGCTCTGGTGAGCCCACACCGCCGTGCCATCATCGCTGAGACATGCTTCATCCGCCATCCGATCGTCGCTCAACGCTCCGGATCTCGCCACGTCGCCCTCGCAACAGTAAACCTCATCTTCACCCCTTGTCCGTTGGATTAGATCGAACGGTCTAGATTTCATCGCATAGATCGGTATTAATGCAATTAATTGTAGCCACTAGATCTTAATCCTAGGGTTCTAGTGCTGCCACGTCACGTAGTTGCTGTAGCCGTCAGATGCGTGCCTATCTGTCTCGATCGTGCTGCATGGCGCCTCGCCGCTTCGCCTGCTGTCCCGTCCGATCTAGATCCGAGGTAGCCGTGCCACCGCGTGTCGTGCCTATAGTTGATCCGAGCCGCTTCGTGATGATAAATCCCGGCCATTCATTTTGAATCGAACGGACGAGATTGATTTGAGTTTCGGTTAATAGTGTAGTTCCGCGTGTCGTGCCGTGATTGGTCGGCCGTCTGCATGGCCTTGACGCTTGCGTCGGCGGTGCAAAGACGATGTCGTCGGTCCATCGTGTGCCCAAACCGTGCCGTGGACTGGGTCCATGCGCCGAGACACGTGGCAGCCTCTGGTTGCGACGCGTGTCAGCGTGTGATTGGGCCACGTGTCATGCTACATCAGCGACGTCATAATTAATTTTTCGAATAAAAATAATTTGGCCAAAAATTTATTTCGGTGCTGACGTCATCAGAGGCCATGCTGACGTCATAAATGGGAATTTCCTGCATAAAAATAATTTAGATAAATAGGAATTTCTGATTTTTAGGGTTTTCTAGTTAATTAAAAATTTGAAGGTCCATATCTTTTGCGTCCGAACTCCGATTCAGGTGATTCCAATTCCTAAAAAGTTGTAAAATTGTTCTTTATTTATTGGTGAATTTTATTTAATTTGTGGAGTAGATTTTGCTTCCTATTTTGGTTATTTATTACTTTTCCTTAAGTAGCGTGAGCGTTGAGTTCTTGAGAGAGTTTGTGATTGAGGAGCTAGCACTTGATCAAGTTGCAGAGCAGGATCCAGACTCATTTGAAGGCAAGTTGTGCTTTGATCATGTTGAACCCATGTGCGGTAGTCGGCGATGTTTCCGAAAGTAACGGGAAGGCAAGTCGTACGCGTAGATGTTGAACCCATTTGAAGGCAAGTCGTAGCGCGTAGATGTTGAAGTCCACCAACTTTGTGCAGTAGTTGTCCATGTTTCTGAAAGTAACGGGAAGGCGGACCTGGCCTAGGGGCATTGAGCCAACCCCTAGGGTGACTCCGTAGAAAGGGAGCGCCGGGCGGAGCTCTCGCTCTGGGATCTAAAGAGCCCGGAACGCCCTGGGGGATAGGAGGTTGATGGAGCTCCCCCCGTCGATCAGCACGTGCCCAAGCTGCACGTTCCGAACCATGGGCGAGACCTAGGCCGGCGGTGCTCGCAGGGTGCGCTACTAGAAATCTGGGTTTTTGCCACGAAACTTTTTACAACACCATAAATTTTGTTGCATTAGAGTGGTGTTATTGCCTCAATTTGGAAAATTATGGCAATACATTCAATATATTACCACGATTTAATGTGTGTTGTGATATTGTGAACTGTCGTGGCAAAAGGTTGGTCGTATTGCAACAAAAAATAAAATCGTTGCGTTAATTAAATAAGATTTTATTGCCACAGATAAATGTTGTTGCTATAATACTATTTTTCGTGGCAAATTTTAATTTTATAGCAATGATTTATTTTCTGTTGCAATAACCACTGCGTGGGCCTTCCCGGTCAGGGGAAAAAACAGTGGAGATAGACACCGGTGTGATCTAGCCCATTGCATCTCCAACGAACGCGCTGAAGCCCGACCTATGTAGCTCTCTCTGAGCCGCGTCTTCTCTCCCTGCTCTTCCACGCACAATTATGAGTCATCCCTTCTCCCTCTGTCTTCACCGCACCGCACCCCTGCCCAGTTGAATCGGCGAGCCGCCGCACCCCAACGCTCTCCAACCGGCCATCCCCTGCTCCAATCGCCGCTGCCCTCCCGCCGCCACCTGGTCCTCTCACCACGGCCCTCCCGCCGCCACTCAGGCCTCCCATCGTCACCCTCCCCTCTCCGCCTGGGCCTCCCGCCGCCGCTCAGGCCTCCCGTCGTCGCCCTCCCCCCGTCGCTCGGGCCTTCCATCATCGCCGCCCTGCAGGGCTCCGTCGCCGCCGCTTTCGAGGTTGTTTGGCACTTGGTAGAATCTTCGGTGTGATTGAAAATATTGAGCAAAAAGTTATCATTTCAGTTGGTTCTTAGAGACATTCTCTAGCCATAGAAGATAATAGCTTTTTACTCGGTGATCATATAGAGATAGTTCAGTGATCGGGATAATTTCTTTGTTATGATAAATCGGAAGAAGAATCACAAATAAAATTGAGCTAGAACCAAAAGAAAAGAAAAGTTAAGTACATGCTGTGAATAACAGAGATAGCATAATATGGAAGAAAAGATCGAAGATCATCCAGAAGATTTGGGCAGACTTCGTTAACATGACAGACTTCCTAGAAAATGCGAGCAACACCACCGGTAGCCTTCTATGGGGTAGAAAATTAAGAAGGTGGTGTGGTAACATCAGGGCTCGAGCTAGGCAAAGGACAGCCTTCTATAGTTAACCCTTGCTTAGCATCCAATTTAAGAATATTTTTCTGGTTTAGCCCTGCTCTGTAGAGAATGTTCCACAAGTTCCTCATTGATTCCCTCTCATTGCTACGCAGGAAGGAGTTGGACAGTTTGTGAGTAATTTCTTGCTCTTTGATTGATAAGCCTTGAAAGCATGTCACATGATGATAGGAGTTGGTTGCGCATGGATAAGGCATCAGATGAGTGGCAATAAGGATTCAAGGAATTTATGGAAATTACATTTGGAGGCACCTCTAAAGGAGAAACTGCTCCCTGTCCTTGTTCAAGATGCCGTAACATGTCCTATAGAACGCAGTCCGAGGTCCAAAGCCATTTGATTACTAGAGGGCTTGATGAAAGTTTCATCCAAGGGGAAGACCATGGCGATGATTCAGATGAGGACAACATTGAAGGATTTGGCGCAATAGGCGATGGTGCTTCTATCAATGATCTGGTTTCCACACTGATCAGGGGTGCTATAAATGGAGACATCATAGGTAGTAATGAAGAGCCAAATGAACGTGTTAAAAAATTCTTTGAATTGTGAAAACAGGCTGAGAAGGAATTGTACCCAGGTTGCAAGGAGGCTACTAAGATATCTTTCATTGTTAGGCTCTTTCAGATCAAGTGCATGTTTGGTCTGAGTAACAGTGCTTTAGTGGCCATACTTCACCTGTTCTCGCTTGTGCTCCCTGAAGGCCATTGCATTCCAGACACTTTGGACAAGGTGCAAAAGGTTGTTCGTGATCTTGGCCTCGACTACCAAAAGATACACACATGTGTCAATGATTGTGTGCTATTTCAAAAGGAATACGAGGACATGGATACGTGTCCAAAATGTGGTGAGTCTATGTCGGGACCCGAATTCGCAATCCGAAAACCCTCTGTGTTTTCAGCACTAGTCCCAGGATCAGTAGCTAGTGCCTACAGTTAACAAAGATGAATATCACAATCATACATAACGGAATAATAAATAAAGAATTCATCTTTTAATATAACATGTTGAACAACCTTAAGGTCAACTTACAATTGTGAAGCCTAGATGGCTTCAACTCAGAGTAAAAGCGAAGCAATGAATGAAGAACGTCGGTGAATCCCATCAAAATACCACGGGCATTTGACAAGGTTCAACTCCTAGATATTAAGCCTTCTTGCAAAACTTCTCCTTCTTCGAAGACAAAGATTTCTCTTCAAGCTGGTGATGTTTTGTTAAAGCAAGGGTGAGTACACAACCGTACTCAATAAGTCATGCACAGAATGCAGTTCTATTACTACATGCATGGCTTATTCCAAAGGAATGGCTGAAGGGTTCTTTTGCAATAAAGCAGCATTCACAAATAATCATAATAGATAGAAAAGCAATAAAACAATAATACTCATAATAAATTTCGTAATCATTCTCAAGTAAAGCATTTCTCATCCTTAACCAATTTTCATATCACATTGTCCACATTCCCAACCTCATTTTTATCAAAATCTAACCCTTGACTGTAATCCCCGAACAATGTTCAATACCGTGAACACGGCTATTCGAATAGTTTTTACACTCTGCAGAGGTTATACACTTTACCCACAAGATATAATCAACTCACCACGTCAGCCGTGAATCGCCATACAATAGTATGCGAATGAGCGATCATAACAAAGCCTTTCCAAAGATCCGTCTAAACCCAATACTGCCCGCTAAGGTTTCAACACTGGTGGGACAGGTTACCATATCCAGGGCCCCCCTCTTGCGCCTGTGAGTTTTACTACCCGTTCACTCGGGACTCACTCCACCACGACAGTACCGAGGAATAGATTTCACAATTTACTCAGCCAGGTCCATCCCATACCGGAACTTGTGGTTGTATGAATGACTCGGGTCAAAGGCTCGCAAGGTTAAGTCCTTAGTTGACTGAGGCAAGACTAACCAAAAGTTCATCACATCAACATGTCATAAAACCAAATGCGACCGCCCAATTGCCACTTTTGGCCCACCAGAAACAATCTAAAACCAAATGCGACCGCCCAATTGCCATTCTTGGCCCAGTCCTTTACCATGCACCACGTGCCATCATCAACTCAATAACACATGTCTCATTCTCAAAAACATGTTCCATATCTCATTAAGTCAATATTAACTTTAATTTTCCAAAATCATGACAAATCTACGTGGCAGGGCTAAGCACACTACATACGGTCTAATTAACCCATGTTGGCAAATTATTAATGTCCAACTATTAATCCACAATCTAGGGTGACAAATGAATCATGGCATACAAAAAATAGAGACAAGGTGGCAATAACAAGTATGTTGATTATCTAATCCCAAATTAATTGAAATCAGTTTATTTCAAACTAGCATGCAATAATTTCAAACGAAGTAATTTTAAAACATGGGATCAATATGGTCAAAGCACAATTTGCCTTGCCCTTGCAATTTTTATTATTCTTTACTCTTTATCTTCGATCGTTGATCCTCGATCTTCAATCTCCGCTTGCTTGATCCTTAGCTCCTTCGAGCGACTTCCGGCAATGCGTCTAACGATAAATAAGCACAAATACAACAAAACTCAAAAAACAAATCAAGTAAACTCCAAATTAAGAACGAATAGCATTGGGCACAACGGCTTAGATGAAATTAGGAACTTGAATGGATAGGTCGATGATTAGACAAAATAGAACGGCTTTCGGAAAATACACCGAAGAGAAAGATTAATAACTAGGAAAGAAGTAATAGTATTCCGAAGAATATTTCTTCCGAAGTTATTATCTTGATTGGATAGCCGATGACATATGGACTCTCGATCTATAGACCGAGTCCACGATGCTACGTTAGTTCACCATGAACTAAGCAGATGCTCGAGGTTGACTTTCGTTGATCGAATGGCACAATCAACCAAAAGGAAGATAGACTGATAGGCTAGGTCTAGCATAAGAATATGGCATATGACTAATGGTCTATCGACCAAGACCACGAATGAATTCTAGGTTAATGGCAGATTAGATTTTCAAGGATAAGACAAGGACGGATGGGATCGACATCCACTACGGTTCGATCCAGAGGTTAGTCTTACATCGAGGACGGGACTCGACGACGACGAGGCGGTGATGACAGGAATACGAGGCTAAACTCAACGAGATGGGCTAGATCACAATAAGGCAATAGAAAAAGATAAAGACATCACATTAGGGCTTCCACTTGTATGCACCCATGCGATGACAGCGATACAATGAGAGCAAATCGTTAACGGTGGAGCATTAACGGTGGAACGTTAATGGTGGAACGTTAACGGCGAACGTTAATGGCGGAACGTTAACGATGGAACGTTAACGATGGAATGTTAACGATGAAGGTGAAGCAATAATGGAACGCTCATGGAATAACAAGGTGGTGACCGTCGGTGTAACGACATAACAGCGATAGAATGTTACCAAGGATGGTTAACTGAGACGCGAATCGATAACAAAGGACTAGGTTGAAAAGACGACGGTTATAAACCGGAACAAGGCTCTGACGGCAAACGGGGACCAAATGCACTCCAAAGATGGACTAAACAGTGAATGATGGCCCACTGGATAGGACAACATGGCCGAAGCGAACTAAATTGAGTGGCGGCAAATGGCTACATGTGGCGGGCAAAAAGACGGCGGACGATTTAATAAAAAAGAATTTCGGTAGATGCAACAGCAAAGGGGAAATGTCCATCACGTAGAACGCGGTGACACGAACTCAACGATATTGCCGGATTTGGCAGCAACCCAACGGATTAATCACAAACTGCCGATGACGGCTCCCGGAGCTAATAGGTCAAACGGTCATAACTATTAAAATAATAGATGAAACCTAACTAAATTTTACAGAGAGCTATCTGGGAATATTTGGCACAATATGACATGAACGGATTTGAGTTTTACCTTTTGGATCAACGGGGAACGCGCGATGAAGTTTTCTTCCGTCTGCAACGTAGTCTGATCGGAGAAAAGAATTTTCTGCACAGAATCACGAGGTCTAAACCATGGGTTAGGGTGAGCACCATGTAGGGGACATCACCAGGAGTCTACCATAAAAATTTCACGGCCAAACTCGCAAAAACGAGGGAGAACGGGTAGAAACATGATTTGATATTGGAACGGCCATAACTTTTGATTCCTTGAACCAAATTGCACGAAATTTCAAAGGAAGATAGAGGGTACCATAGAGCACAAGGTGACATAGGTGGATCACCAAAAATCACGACGAGCCGACTAGGAACGCGACGCCAAAACAGGCCGACGTGGGGGCGGTGCTCAAAGGCGATCTTGTGGTGGCTGCTCTGTTTGGAATCTTCCAAAACTGTTTCACAGGGGTGTTGAAAACATCATGGGGGTTCTCCACAAAAAATTTGAGGATGAACGGAGTTTGGGAGCGCCCGGTAGAGCTCGCCGAAATTCTCACCGGAGTTGGGGAAGAAGGCTTACCGAGGGAGATCCGTTGTGATTCTGATGCTGATCTTTGAGTATGATGTCGGGAATAAGGAGAGGCGTCTAGGGTTCAATTTTCAGCTACAAAGGAGTAATGGATCAACGGGAAAAGCTCCCCGGATTTGGAAAAGAAATTGGTGGCCGGAGGTGCTCTGTTAGGTATTTTCAAAATCTGATTTTACCGGAGGTAGAGGAGAGCAAGAGGAAGCTCTGGTAAAAATTTCAGATCGAAATAAGTTCGGGAGTGACCAGGAGAGCTCGTCGAAATTTTCACCGGTGTTTAAAATAATGGCTCATACAGGAAGATCCAAAAGTTGGATGGTTAAAATTCCAATTGGGTTGTAAAGAGAACGTACGTAAGAATTTGTGGTTCAATTTATAGGGCGATCGGACCAACGGATCGTCAGAAAGCACTTGCCGAAGTTATGACTGGAAACTGACTGGAAATTGCCGGAGTTACTGTAGCATTACTGTTTATTTAATCCGAAAATCAAACAACCATACAAGAAAAATCGAAATAAATGTCAAACAACCGTTAAAAATTCCGGGAAAAATCTGTAACATGACCCACAGACTTAGTAAGACAAATAAAATATTATTACATAAAATAATAATTTTATTCATGTACAGTAAATACTTTTATATTGTTTTTAATATCTATTTAATTTGGAAAATATTAAAACAACCCCAAAAATTCTAAGAAAATTCAGGGAGTTTAATTAGGACATTTTAAGATCAACTAAAATATTTTGGTACCACCAAATATTTTATTTTTATATCAACATATATTTTTATTTTGTTAAAGCTTTCGAAAAGGCTTTAGAAAATATATAATTTGACAATTGTAGGAAATTTCGCAGAAATTTCCTTAGGTTTATTTATATTAAATAAGATGGTTTTAGCAAAACCAAATCTTTTACTTTGTCTCCAAAGTATATTTTTTAATTAATGAAACTTTTGGAAAGGTTTTGAAATCAGGATTTTAACAAATAATGGGAAAATTCACCGAAGTTCCTTGTGATGTATATATTTTTAAATTAATTCCAACTTAAATAGGGTTTTCATTTTTTTAAGGAAATAGTTTTAAGTTTTTTCTAAAATAGGCAAAAGTCTTTTTCTTTTGAACTCTAGAGAAATCCAGGAAATAAAGAGGAGACAAATAACTTGAGACAACCAATAAAATAATAATTTAAAATATTTTTTTATCCTATTTTTGAAATGAAATTTTGGGATGTTACAGTCTAGATGGAAAACGGTTGCTTCCGTTGAAAAGGATGAGGCGAGTGGTAATGGTTTAGCCAAGAAGCACGGTATTTCCCTGTTATTCCTCGTCTGCAAAGGTTATATATGAGAGAGTCCACATCTTCACATATGCGATGGCATAAGGAAGGATTGGCCCGTGATGGAAAAATGCGGCACCCTGCTGACTCCGTGGCATGGAAGCATATAGATAACAAGTATCCGGAATTTGCACTGGATCCTCGCAATGTTAGGCTGGGTCTTGCTTCTGATAGCTTCAATCCATTTGGGATGTTGAATGTTACATACACCACATGGCCCATGATCCTAATCCCTTACAACTTGCCTCCTTGGTTGTGTTTGAAACAACCGTTTTGGATTATGTCAATGTTGATACCTGGGCCAAAGTCACCAGGAAACAACATTGATGCATATTTGCAGCTGCTGATCGATGAGCTAAAAGAGCTTTGGGTTGATGGTGTTGAGACATGGGATGCAAAGGTGAAGAGGAATTTAACTGCGTGCGCAATCTGTTATGGACAATTAATGACTTTCCAAACATATGGGATGCTATCTGGTTGGATCACAAAAGGCAAGTTTGCATGTCCCTACTGCCACAAGGATACTGAGTATTTGTGGTTGAAATTTGGGTCTAAGCATTGCTACTTGGGCCATCGCTGGTTTTTACCTTCGAACCACAGGTGGCGCCGGAACAAGATTAGCTTCAATAACAAGGTTGAGACTAGGGATACTCCGGTGCCACTGACTGGTGTTCAGGTGCTACAACAGTTTGAAAGTTTTGAGCAAGTGGCATTGAGAAGAAGTCAAATAAGAGGAAGTAGTGTGAAGAAGAAAATAGATGGCATAATTGGAGGAAGAAAAGTATATTTTTTGAACTACCCTACTGGAAATATCTGCTTGTCAGACATAATCTGGATGTGATGCACATTGAGAAAAACATCTGTGACAGCATATTGGGTACTTTGCTTGACATAGAAGGTAAATCTAAGGATAGAGAGAAGGCTCGGCTAGACATGCAACATCTGGGGATAAGGAAGGATCAACATCCTTTAATCAAGAATGATAAGTACACTTTGCCAGCAGCGCTGTACTTTTTGGGCAAGGATGAGAAGACATATTTATGCAAATTCATGGAAGGAGTGAAGATGCCAGATGGCTACGCCTCCAATATCAAGAGATGCGTGGACGTGAAGGTGTGTAAGGTGTCAGGACTCAAGACTCATGACTGCCATGTTATATTATAGAAACTTTTGCCCATAGCAATACGCAACATATTACCAGAAGATGTTGTTATCCCATTGATTCAGCTTAGTAGGTTCTTCAATGCCATATGTTCAAAGGAGCTGAGTGGGGAAGATTTAGAAAATATGAGCAATTCAATTAGAGATGATCTTGAGAAAATTCAACCCTTTGTCGGCTTGAGATGATCTTCCCACCAGCTTTTTTTGATATCATGATGCATTTGCGGTTCATCTTCTTTGAAGAGGCTAAACTTGGGGGCCTATATGCTATAGATGGATGTATCAATTGAGAGATATCTCGCATGCTTAAAGGCTATGTTCGCAACAAAGCACGCCCTGAAGGTTCAATTGCCGAGAGATATATATCGGAGGAGTGCATGACATTTTGCTCTCGCTTCTTGGAGGACGTGGATACCAAGCTTAATCGTCCAGAGCGGCATGAAAGCATAGCAGTGAATGAACCTCCATCTGGGCTAAGCATATTTGGAAAGATTGACTACACTAAGAAAGGATTTACTATCAAGTCACTTTCTAGGTATGAGATGCAGCGCATTAGGCACTACAAATTAACAAACTGTGATGAAGCCAATGCATGGGTCAAGTAAGCAACTAAGATGTAAATATACTTTACTTTCTGTATGCATTATTATTTTACTAAAGCCCTATTTTTTTCCTTCTCTAAGTGAGCATATGGATGAACTCAAAAGGAGTAATCCACGGAATGTTGAAAAGCGGCACAAAGATCAATTTGTAGGGTGGTTTGAGTGCAAGGTGAGTGACTACATAGTTTTATAATGAAAATTTGTATCTGTTGTCAAATAATACCATTAATGTAGAATTTTCTACATTTGCACAGGTCAATGAACTCTATGAAGAAGGAAAAATAAGTGGTATTCTGTTCGACCTTGCTCAAGGACCTGACCATCGGGCACGTGTTTACAACCGCTGCTTCATCAATGGTTTTCTATTTCGGATAGATTTTATAGAGAACAACCTGAGTACACAAAACAGTGGTGTTGTTGTCAAAGGCGATGAGAGCACAGGCAATATTGATTGGTATGGTGTGGTGAAAAAATCATTTCCGTAGAATTTCCAAATGAAAAGGAGGTCATGTCTGTTTGATTGTGGTCGTGCGATGTGCCTACCGCCAATAAAAATAAAGGTAGAGGGTTCAAAAAGGATCAATATGGAATTATTGATATTGACACAACTCGATTTCGATATTTAGATGATCCTTATATTCTTGGGACTCAGGCTGAGCAGGTGTTTTATGTGAAAGGCACGAAGAATCCAAATTGGTCCACTATTGTACGAATGAAACCTAGAAATCTATTCGCCATGCCCGGTCCACCAGATCGAGACAATGAGGGTGAAATTGATGTTGACTCATTGGACGTGGGGGTGGTAGACATGCATGTAGCACACACACATGAAGATATGACAACTTGGAGTAGGTCTGACATGGAAGGGGTAAGCGGTGATGCTTTTGTGATTGAAAAGGCACATGCAGAATGTTGAGATGAGGAGCCATGTGATTTAGAATTAGAGGATGACGAAGATGATGAGACCTACATTGATGATGGCCATGTTGCTCCTGTCGATTCTGTAGGACAAGAATTGGATGATGAATTCTTTGTTTAGACACGCCGTCCTAATGTTTTTTAGGTATGATATTTGGGCTTCTGTTTTTGCTTCAGTTTACAACTTATGGCTAGGCAAAATGCATATCCAAATTGATTACAAACTTTGGGCATTTTCTGCATACTTCCAACTTCATGGTCTATTTAAAATTACATTACCTGCTTGATCTGATACTTTTTGCCTTTACATACTTCTTTCCTTGTAGTGGAGCTTATGCCTTTTACCATGACATCTGCCATCAAGAAAATATGAGCAGCTTTTCCTTTCCAATTTTTTGGCCATGTCCCATGTTAGCTATTCGATCAGTAGGATATGCTGATCACAAGTTTTTCCGTTGTAGTCAATATTGATACCATTCTTGTCCTGGTTTGTGGATGAAATTGTGTTTCGGTTGATAGCTTTTGAAATTTTAAATCTTTACAAGCCTTGTAGCATTAAGCCACTTGATTCTTTGTTTTTCTGCAGGGACAAGTCATATGACCACCACTACTAAGACAAGGAAGTCTCCAGCATCGAAGGCTCCGAAGAAAAAGCTGACTCCAAGGAAGGCAAACAAATGGATGAGCTGCACTTGGCTGCTTTTGTGATCTTTTATTTCCTGACCTTTCAATTGTATCAACCTGTATGGTGTTGAATTGTATGAGCCTGTATGCACTTGGCTGCTTTTGGAACCTTTTATTTCCTAAACCTGTATAACCTGTATGCTATTGGGGTTCAATTGTGTATCAACCTTAAACCTGTATGGCATTTGTACTCATGGATGCTCTTGTTCTTCATCATGGATGCTCCTGTTCAGTATCATATAATGTGTTGTTTCAAATGTTACATATACATTGTCCTTCATCATATAATGTGGGTACATGGTGCCAAAATTTTTATGCAACAATACAATATTTGTGCAGCATATGTGCAATACTATACTGAATTTCCAAGTTCAAACAGAGACCACAAAATCAGTCATACGCTCACCAATTGACAACATCAATGATCTGCTCTACTTGCAAAGACATGCACATATTCTTTAAAAGGAGGCGACCATATATTTCAGATATAGATAGCTGCCCAAAAGATGCACATATTCAGTTATTACATAGCTTGGTGCCCAAAAGATGTAGCAACATTCACCCATTACAGTTTTGAGAGAGATCAACTCACACACTTAGACAATATATATGGTTCCTAACATAGGCACTTCACCATACATTTCACATATAGATATCTGGCCAAAATATGTGTTTTGAGACAGATCTTCTCTCACATATAGACACTACATAGCTAAATGTCCTACATTTCACTACCTGTTGTCACGAACTTCAGTGCTGACCATCCCAATTTTAATTCTACTTCTTCTTGCGAACAAGGTCGTCGAACTTTGCATTCAACTTCTTGTTCTCGCGCTCAAGGGTGTTGATCGTTCGAATCAACTTCTTGTTCTTGCGCTCTAGTGTGTCAACCCTCCCAAGCAATTTCCACAAATGGTCAACTGCCGCATGCAGTTCCTCTGTCTGCTCTTTGAGGTAGTGGAGCTGCAACAAAACAACAAAATGTAACTTGGGGCACTGTATTATTATTTAATGTAATGCAAGTAGGGAGAGGTAACTTGGAACAAATGCAAAAATATCTTAGTAAATCGAAGTTGCAGGACTATAGAAGTATGAAGAGTGGTACTTATGTTATTCAAGTAATTTAAATAATGGTACAAATCTCAAATTTCTGTAGCAACAACCACTACAATTAGCAAGAAATGAATCTATAAATCCAATAATAAAAAATCAAGTCGCTAGCATTGTAGCAAAGAGTATGACTTACATGTGTTCACAATTTGCAGGTAACAGGCAAGTATTGTAAGTAGGACAAATTGATATAGACACAATGATAGTTTATTATTGAATCCTAGATTTGCCAAATAATGATTTTTTGCAAAAAATGCTAGACAAACAAGGACGCCAGGAGGCATTTTCTACGGAGAACCTCATTGTCTCTTAGTGCAGAACATATTCAGAGCTCAATGTCATAAGCAGTCCTAAGATTAACAAAACCTAGGTTCAATCTCAGTCCTTAAGATCAAGGAATAGATGCAAGAATGGCTCAATGTCATAAGCAGTCCTAAGATTAACAAAACCTAGGTTCAATCTTAGTCATTAAGTGCACCAACCCAAAATTTGCTTAATTTGAATTTTTGGAGTTATTTATTTTTTGTGAATTTTTGGAATTTATTTGGATTTAATTTGAATTAATCCTTCTCTTTAAATAATTAAATAATATAAAAGTATTTACCAAAAATTTAAATAAAAATATTTTATTTGAGTTCTAAATACCATGAAATATTTTCTAGAATTTTTTGCGTATTTTTAGTGCTCTAAATAATTAAATTGATTTTCTGGAATTATTTTAATTAAGAAAACCCTGGGTAATTCAGTGCTATAGTGTTGGGCTAAGCCCAACACTGTGCGCGTCGGTTATCGCTTCGTCTCCCTACTGTGCGATCGTCATCGGGTGGCTGTGATGGAGCCACGTCGCGGTTGCGTGGGGGACGTTCGATCGCGGCAGCTTGGACGCATCGGATAGCACCACGTCACCGCGGGAGGGTAACAGCTGGGCGCCGTCGCCATTACGTCGGGAAGGGGACAGTTGCATTTGTGGTCAATGTTGCTCGCGTACCAAAGCGCCATCTCCACCGTGTTATAGCCCGGTGGATAGAGAACTCCGTTCCATGCCATTCCCCTCCATACTCGTGCGCCGAGAAGCTCTGTAGCCCGCTCATTTGCTCGCCGGAGTTCATGTTCGTGCCGCCTCGGTTTTGGCCACTTTGTGCCTCCGTCTAGCCATCTCGTGCCGTGTGAGACCTGGATCCAGCACCGTCGGGTCAAGCCACAGCCTCTGCGACATCTCTCACCACTTGGAGACCATCGGAACGATGCCGCCAAGTCTTCGTCTTCAACACCGGTGATCGAGCGCCGCTGCAACTCCATCCGTCTTCGCGATGCACTGCAGCCGTGCTCGATCCCCATCGCACGGTCCAGGTTAGCCACGTTCTCGTTTTAAGCTCGTAACTAAAGTAGTGCGTAGTCGTCGGATCTAGATCCAACGTCCTAGCTTTTGCCACATATTGGTGCCGTTTTGTTGTAGCTAGATGCCACCTAGCCCTTGGATTGTAGCTTCGCTGGCAAAGATTTTGCCGTGTAGACGCTTGAGTATCTCTCCACGTATGCCCTAGCCGCGTTGGACCGTAGTCATCGTCGGATCAAGGATGACCGGCCGAGATGCAGGCACGCGTCACTCACCGGGACATTCCACGTTAGTTTTAGTTAGCCGGTAGATTGGAGTCAATCCACGCCATTGAAATTCAAATCAACAGCCGGATAGCGTTATTCTATGGTCCAGTGGAAAGGCGCCACGTGTCGCCAGAGTTTGGAACCGTTGAAGTCGTGCGCCGTGCTGGGGAAGGGACCCATCGGTTAGTGATGCTATTCCGTGAACCACATCCTTCGTGGACCTCCACTGTTCCGTGGGCTCGGTCCATAGACCGTGGACCCACATGTCAGTACAGGTTCTGTTCGGTGGACCGAGTCCACGGCGAACCCGACCCGAACCATGAACTCGGTCCATAGACCCAGGCCGACGTGGCAGTCCTGCTGCTGCCATGTGACGGCCGAAGAATTTATTGGATTTTCCAGTAGGAAAATAAATCCATTAATTCGGGTTTTTCTTTTATTTGAATTTCCAAACTTGTAATCACTATAACTTTTGCGTCTTAACTCCGATTTGGGTGATTCCAATTCCTAAAATTTGTAAAAATTGTGAACTAGTTATTGGTGAATTTTATTTTATTTTTAGAGATAATATTACTATCTATTTAGTGTATTTATTGTATGTGTGCTTATTACGATTAGACGCCGAGTTGCCGGAAGCTGTCGGGGAAGAGTTCGGAAACCCATCTCAAGCTTCCGATCAGGATCAACCACTTTTTGAAGGAAAGTCATGCTTTGGCCATGTTGCTCCTAGATTTAAAATATATTTTGCTTTAAATTATGCATGCTAAGTTAATTAAAATGACTTTGATTAATTTGGGTAAGGTAGTTAATTAACTTGTACTGTTAATGCCACCTTGCTAATAATACTTGTATGCCCTGAAATCCTTGTCACCCTAAGTTATTATTTGAGTTGGATGCTAGTATGATGCCAACACGGGAGGCTAGACCGTGATTAGATGCTTAGTTGCTTGTATGCGCCGAATGATTTTTAAAACTGCAAAGAATATTGACTAATGAATAATGGAATGCATTTTGGAATATTGTGATGATGTCATGTGGTGGATTTGGAATGTAGTAACCTATGTGGTTCTACATGTACAATAAAGAGAGCATTGGCATGTGTTGCATAATAGTAAACTAGGGTGAAAAAATGTTTTGGATCGGGGCAAGTGGCAAGATGGCTTCGTGCCAGGTGGGCCTGTGTGGCAATGGGATGGACTGAGTAATGTGAGGGCTACGTGCCGGGATCTGTGAGAAGGATGTCTTGCCCTGGACAGCTAAGGACTTCACCTTGCAAGTCTTTGAACTGAATCATTCGTACAACCGCAAGTATGGAATGGGATAGACCTTGTCTAGTAGGATTCTGATATCTTACCTTTGACACCTCAGGGAGACAGTTACTTCGGGGTAACTATGTGGGGGAGTGTACCTGTGCTTTGGCTTGGTACCCATCCAACGGTGTTCGCCTGTCTTATACTTCGGCTCTGTGTGAGGGAAGTGATAGGGAAGGCAATACTGGAGAGGTTCATAGGTTTAGATGGAAGTTTCTGAAAAACTTTGTTACGATCAATCACCTGTGTGGTGAGCAACTGTATCTTGTGGGTAAAGTGTACAACCTCTGCAGAGTGTGTGTTAAATCTATTCGAATAGCCGCGTTCGCGGGATTGGACATTACTCGGGAATTACAGTTAAGGGTTAGATTTTCGAAATAAAATGTGGGATTAGTGGCTGTGTGCCAAAGGCAGATAACTTGAACTTAGGGCTGTGTGCCAAACCTTTGAAAAAGAATTGAGAACTTATTATTATTGTAATATTGTTTTACTTGCTTTTGAATCTAATTAAGATTATCTGTTTGAAAATGCTGCTTCATGCAAAAATTAACCACTTAAGCCTTTCCTTTGAAATAAGCCATGCATGTAGTAATAGAACTTCATTTGTGCATGACTTGTTGAGTATGTTGTATACTCACCCTTGCCTCAACAAAACCTCAGAAGAAGAAGCTACGCCATCTTGGGAGGAAGAATTCAATGAAGGTCCAGAAAATTAGGGTTGAGCCTCGTCAGTTGCCTGTGGCAATGCGAGGGGTTCATCGACTTACTTTTGCTTCCGCTATTGAACTTATTGTACTTTTGTTAATTGTAAGCCCTGTGTGGCGAAACTTTGTAAGGAGACCATAAGGTCGCGCAACAGTTTATTATTATTGTTGATAAGTACTTTGTTATTATTATTGCGCCGTGTATGATTGTGATATTCATCCCTGTATGATTGTGTGTACTAGCGTGATCCTGGACTAGTACGAAATACACAGAGGGTCCGGATTTGCTGATTCAGGTCCCGACATTAAGATCAAGGAATAGATGAAAGAATGGCTGTTGACCTCCTCCGACGAAGTCTCCTCTGAGGAAGTCTCCATGAGGACGATGGGATCGGTGCTTGTTCCGCGGCCGGCGTTGCTCCTTCCGCCGCCGGCACTGCTCCTGGCGATGGGGAAAAGCAGGAAGGGGGCGAAGGGAACGAGAAGGGCCAGGGCCGGGGAATCGTCAACGCCTTTCATCCTACAGGTGGGTGGGGCTCCACAATATTCAATTCCCTATTAATAGGTTCAACAAATGTCTTATTACATATTTTGTAAGTATTACACGCAGTATTGATGGGAAGATTTGGGAAATTGTTCTTCATAAGATGTGTGACATGTTGGTTTACTAGAACAATGCCGTGCGTTGCTACGAAAAATAAAATTGGTAACGAAACATAAAGGTCAAGTAATAAAAGAAAATTATGCTACAAGATCAAACATCTATTTCTCCCGATTACAAAAGTTTTTATAGTTTCCTCTCCGGTATGAATTAAAACCAAATATATTGTACGTAACAATATATACCAATCTCAAAAATCAATCAATCATTTTTATCCCTTTTTGCAATTTATATTATCGGCTCGTGTTCCTCTTCCTCTCGCCATGCCCACAGCGCGCTCCTCCACGCCATCGAGCTCGTCTTCCTCGTCGCCTCGCTCGTCCTCATCATCCACCGCGCGCCTTCGCAGGGGCGACATGGGGGCTTCCCCCGAGTACGAGGCGCTACTGCCATCCTCCATGTGGTCAGGGCGTCCGTCGTCCTCCTTGTGCTCAGGGCGTCCACCGTCCTCCTCGTGCTCGCGTTCTTCCTCCTACCAAGCACGCCATGGCGTGCTGTGGAGTCCGCCTTCCTCGCCGCGTCATTCCGATCTCTCACGACGTTCAGCTGGATCTACCCGTTTATCTCCAAGGAGTATACCGTGGTGCTCGGCCTCCTGCGCCTCGTGGTTATATACGTTGGTCCGTCACTTATTGATCAGTTGATCGAGTTCATTCACCGCGGTGACACGACATGGGATATCTTGAATGAATTCCCATGATTGATTTTGTGAAAACTGTACAGTATATATAGAGTACAAGAGGAATGATTGGCCAACTATTAATTACCGGCAATAATCGTGATTTTGCTATAATAATCGACCATATGTAGAGATTTTTTTGGTCATAAATCGGGAAAGAATAATTAACTATAATGACCGCCATTATTGGAGATATGGTGGGGGAGGGGCTAGGAAGAACGGATCGCTGCCACCAACTGCAAATTTATATTAGTAGAGATTTAGGGTGCGTAGTGATGTTTGGATCATTCTCGCTATTTTTCACAAAAAGGGTCTTTTTCATTTAGCGCAATCATAAATTTTTTCTTCGAAAAATCAACACACGCTACGTATTACGTGTAGGCCCTTCACGCTATTTTTTTACGAAGAAGGCCTTATGGTTTAGGAAAATCGTGAATCTTTCGTGAAAGGACCTTTCGATTTAGCGCAGTCGCAGATGCGCTTGTGTTCTTTCAACCGTTTCTTGCGTTTCCTTGATGATTTAAAAAAAACGACGGAAAAAAGAAATTGTTTCCGTGAAAAAAAAACGCATGGCTGCCTCGGCTCCGCTAGTGCAATTGCGGATGCGCTTGTGTCCTTTCAACCATTTCTCATGTTTCCTTGACGATTTAAAAAAACCCGACGAAAAAAACGAAATTGTTTCCGCGAAAAAAACGCACGGCCGACTTGGCTTGGCTTGTTTTTTTCTTTTCACGTGTAGGTCCCTCAAAAAATACGTAATTACTTGTAGGTTTACATTCGTATCTTTTCAGCCGTTTCGCGCGTTTTCTCAACGAATTAAAAAAAACTACGTCGAAAAATACAAATTTATTTCTTCGGACAAAAACAATGCACGTATTACATCGCGGATTTTTTGCGAAACGGACCTTTTGGTTCAAAAAAATCATGAATCTTTCATTAAAAAACCCTAAATAAATACAAAAAAAATACGTAGGCCGACCGCCTCGGCTGGTTTTGTTTTTTCCCTGTATAGGTCCCTCCAAAAATTAGTAATTACGTGTAAGCCCTTCACACTATTTTTTTATGAAGAGGGCCTTCTGGTTTAGGAAAAATCGTGAATCTTTCTTGAAAGGACCCTAAATAAATACAAAAAAAACGTAGCATCGTTTTGATCATTCCGACTATTTTTAGTGCAATCGCGGATGCGTTTGTATTGTTTGAACCTTTTCGTGCGTTTCCTTGATGATTTTAAAAAAAAACACCGTTAGAAAAAAATTATTTTTGTGAAAAATACAACGCACGTGGCATATTACGCCTCGAAAACTACCCTAGTACATAATATTATATAAATGTAAGGTAATTATAGATTTAATCTAATAATAACCGCTCCGCACAAAACCCTTGCCGCCAATGCAAAAGTTGGATCAGGAACCTGCACCAAAGTTGGATCAGGAGGTAAAAGCAATTAGTGCTGCTTTCATTGCCCACCCTTGACCCTCGACAAAACGGATCTACGTGCATGGACGTTCACCCAGACGCACCCTGGACGCAATGGAGACCGCGACGTCCAGCGATCGACCTCCACACCACCGCTAACCTGCGAGGCCTCGATCTTCACTGCCACCGAGCGCACGACCACTACCTTGTCCCAGGTCAGTCCCTTGTGATCTCGTCTCTCATCAGTACTAGTGCCAATGCCCTAGAATCAGTTTGTAGATTGAATAATTAACTAGGTGTTATCCCACCAATTAAGTTACACAATCCCACCAATTAGTAGTAGAGATTTTTCAATCCAACTTTACAATGTATAATATTGTCCAGGATTGTTTCCTTGTTTCTTTCTCTATTTCATGACCATCGCCTTCTGGCCAGGTGAATAACACCAGCTCACTAGAGACATGAATTTAGACTGTTTTGATTAAGGATCATCACTGGGATAAACCCACAATCACTATGGCACATTGCCCTGCTGTTATAGATTATTCATTTCCTCTTGATGCCTTGTGTTCCCTCCGTTTGAATTTTGCAATCGAACACTTCAATTAACACTTGTACAATGTTTCCTCTGTTTCTAAATTTTGAGGAAACTTGTAGATTTAACACTCCAAATGATTCTGACGATTTGGTAGTAATATGCATGCAAGACACGATCTGGTGTTACTTTTAGTTTCAACTCTGAAACCTTATGAGAATTAGAACTTTCTTTGTCTTTTCATATGTAGTATATCTATGACTTATCAAAACAACACTTCTATTTTATTGACTTTGACTGAAAACATGTGCCATGAAAATGTATCCTTTCAGGTCCATATCAAGATAGTTCAAAGGAATATATGCCAAGCTGCTTGTGACCTGCTTTTCTTGTCCATATCAAGATGTTTGGTTTCTGAACATATGATTAATAGTTCTATAAATCTTGTGACCTGCTTTTCTTGTCTGGATTGCATTCTTCGCTTCATATTGTTTTTCTTGCATTCCAGCTTTTGCCTGTATCATACTGTTATGAGTATTTTTTTGTGGAAAGACTGTTATCAGGTTTGGGGGGTGTTTGTTAGCTCAAACCTGATGCATATGTGTGATGTTCCACTCTGTTTTTGCGTGAGTTAGTTTCAGACCTGTGGCATGCAACGTTGTGAGACCCCAGATCGACGATCCGTAATCTCCTGTGTATTACTGTACTAGTCTCAGATCAAAGCTAGTACACACAGTCGAAAGCGATGGTAAATCAATGACCATATCGATTATATATTGAAGTAATAAATAACATCGAATAAGAACAATAACCTTATGGTCGAGGTTTACCAAAACCGCCTTAACAGGCTGAACAACTTGAATAACTGCAGTGGAAGACGAAAACTCCAAGTGATGACCCAACCATATGCCCACAGGCAATCGAGTGGGGAGCACGCCCTAGTCCAGGTGATCTCCTTCGACAGCTTCAACCTTCTGAGAGATGATTTAAGTGTAGCATGTGAGTACATAAAGTACTCTGCAAGTCTTGGTAAAAATGCATGATGAAGGCTATATCAAAGAAGGCTTATTATGGTTCTTTTGCATAAAGCCACATTTTCAATAAACTTTACTTGTAATAAATTTTTGTAAAGCAGATTTATCAATTATTTGTATCTATTGAAATAATTATATCTCTAGTGAAGGTTATATCCACCAATCACTAGTATACAGGCTCTATCTGCCACATTTCAAAAGGATCAGGGTTCAATCCACCCATTGGCTCTTTTCGCTAAAGATTACAAAACAGGTTCAACTACCTGACTGGCTCTAGCCGCCAAAGGCACGTCCGAGAGTTCTAACCACTTCCGAATCCCAAAGTTCATTTTTGAAAACAAAACCAAAAGACTACCAATATGCAAAGCTGTAGGATCGAAATATACAAAACTAGCAATCAGAGGGGGGTGAATGATTGCGCGGAAGCTAAAATCAAAATTTTCTTGATTCACAAAACCCCCTAAATTAATTATGAAATATTGCTCTCGGTTTCCACAAAAAACAGATTAATAGACGTTCACTAAAACCGTAATTACCGAAGATCTAACCATAGGATTGATGTGAAATTTTAACTGTATAAACTAGATTCAAATACGAAACTAAAGCAATAATAATCACCTCAATCGGATATACGGATCTAGAGTTATAACCTTTGCAAGTTGACTGTATCAAATAATGACGAGAATAGATCAAACCCTAATTATGAGATTAAACAAAATCTACAAGGAATTAACCAATCAAACTTTTAAGATCAATTACTAGATGCCCTAGCAATATTTTGGATGGATCAAATCAAAATTATCATGGTGAAAACATGAATCAATCTGAAATCAAAACAGGCATGCAAAACGAAGAACGGAAAAATAAACGAAAATACTGTAGATTCGGCTACTGTATCAATCCGAAGAACACTGTAGCTATTGAGATTACTGTAGCGCCGAATACTGTAGCTCGCGGGTACTGTAGCGCCGAAATCACGGACTCCCCTTTTCGCCGCCGGGATGAGCAGTCGCCAGAGCTTTTCTTTTGCATGCACCGCCTCCTTTATTTGCGTGAATCACCAGATCGATGCAAGCTTCTAGTCGCCTTAATCCCTTGCCTTCATGCATGCGTGCAATCACAATCAAGCGCTAACGTCGCATGCAGCCGCACCTCAGAAAAACAAGGAGAGCCAGCCACCGGAGCCAGCAAAAAGCATCGCATGAAAAACGGCTACGTCCCAGCCGCCAGAAAAGCAATCAATTTTATTGATTAGGTTTTTCAGGGTTTTTATACAACTCAAAACCCTAACACATGTATACATATCCACTTGGCCCAATAACACATGGCCCAATATATACATACAACCCAAAATTCACACATGCACGCGTCGGCCGCTGCCGCACTCACGTGACTAACTAGCCTTCGTGTGCACCGTTCTCTAGCCCGAACGCCCCGCATGACATCCTCGACCACCGGGACCTCGATTCCTCCACGAACCTAGTCCGAACCTCGGTTCCTCCATGAACCTAGTTCGGTCCGTCATCGACCACGTTAAGCCCTCGAGCAACACTCGCACACCGAATAAACAAACAACGCATCCGAGCACAAGTCCACGACTTGACTCAAAGTCAATCCATGCAACCACTCACATGAGTACATCGCATCAAACAAAATCCATCATGCTATCACCAGCATAATAATCATCTCAACATAGCACATGCACAGACACCACACATGCTATAACCAAAGTCACTTTACAATGCCAATTTCACCATTCAACCAATTTTTCATCACATGATCTCACAAAAGCATTCTTTGCCCACCCTTGACCGTAGGCACGGCTATTCGAATAGTTTTAACCCTCTGCAGAGGTTGTACACTTTACCCACAAGATATGATCGACTCTTGGTGCCATGCAATTAACACACTTCCTTTGGTGTGTCGGCAGAGAGATCATGACAAGGCCTTTACAATGTATACATCTAACCCGACTCACCCGTTGAGGTTTCACCGCTATTAGGGTCCCATCTGCCCAGTATAGAAGGCCCCTCTTGCGTCGTGTGGGAAAATACGACTTGCCTCCATCTGGCACCCATATTCCACCATCTAGTGAGTCTAAGTTAGGTTTCTACAAATTATTCAGCCAGGTCAGAGCCCATTTGACATGTGGTTGTATTGTTGTGCTAAGAATGGACAATCATAAGAGTCGGTCCTTAATTTGACTAGGGCGGCTTCCACAAACCAAGACCAGTGCTCTGTCTGCACCCGCCCGACAAACCATTCCGCCCCAATCTAAACCATTTTCCTTTTTATTTTTGTTTTACAAACAAACGGCAATACCTTTTGCCTATATTTTCCAACACAAGTTTGCAAGGGTTTATAAAGAATCCCCACCCATAGGTGTATACTGACCGTTTGCAAGCATAAGCATTTCTACCGAACTACTCTATTCCACCAATAGTTATTTAATAAACTTCAGTTCTCAGTGTTGATAAAAAATATTATAATCAATTATGTAATCTCCTAAAATCATGAAGTCACCAAGATCTCACATTATTATCATGGCACTTGCATAATCCAACCCAATATGATATTCCAACAAGTGAAGTCTATATCAAGAGTAACCATGACTCCCAAATCATATTAAGCTACAATTATCACTGAATATGAAATATCTTCCTAGAACTATAAATTACATTATTGATTTATCCATCATTCTTATATTGATCAATCTTATCATCCACTTAATCCACGAAAAATACTTCACAATATCATTCACTAAATCCATCAAGTATGATTCACAACATCATCTACATTAATTCACTGAGAATACTTCACATAATCATCTACTAAACCACCAAGAATGCTTGTTAAATTCACTGAGTATGATTCCCAACATTATCTATTTAATCCATAAGTATGATTCTCACTATTATCTATTAAGTGCACCGAGAATGCTTCATAATATTATTTACTAAACCACCCAAATATTACTCTCAAAATCATCTACCTTAATCCATTGACAATGGTAGTTCCTATGATCATAACCAATTAATCTTAACCAATCACGCATATTCCATATTAATCAACCAATTCACATATGATTGTCACCATCCATATTTCAACCAGTATTTATTTTCTTAATCAGCTCGTCAATAATAACTTCCCACAAATATTAACAATCCAACTTCACAATATTTCAATCATCAACATTCTTAGATCACTATAACAATTATTAATCCCCATCAACACTATTATTCATGTAATCTCCAATAAAAACTGGGTTCTAGCTCCAATTTCCATTCTAATCAAAGATTATTTAATCAAAAATAATTACTATGGT
Source organism: Guadua angustifolia (assembly GCA_036346375.1). Taxonomy (NCBI): domain Eukaryota; kingdom Viridiplantae; phylum Streptophyta; class Magnoliopsida; order Poales; family Poaceae; genus Guadua; species Guadua angustifolia. Next base: position 54,238,158 of record CM070504.1, on the reverse strand, counting down.
GGATTACTTGTTCTAAGGCGACAAAGGTTCATGAATACAATATCAAGGAGGTATAAACAACAGGTATAGCTAACAGTCTAACGTTAACATCATCCTTTTATGCAAATAGCAATGCATGTTTAAAGAAACTGTTACAAAAGCATTTACAAAACTGGGTACAAAATACGTCAAGGAAGACTTGCCTTCGTCGACGAGGTGCGATGTGCTGTTCTGAAGGTCTTCTCCTTCGTCGGCGACTACGACCGGTTCTTCGACTACGCGCAAAACGAGGCACGAAAAGAATAAAATAAATTAAATAGAAACTAAAAATTATAATAAAAATACTGGCAGATAGAGGATGAATTTAGATGAATTTAGCAATTGGAATCACTCGAATTGGAGTTCGGATGACGGAGAAACAAATATTTGAATGATCTCGATTTAATTAAATGCGAAAAATACGAAATGGCACTGTAGCATCGCTGCAGTAGCTTCGTCTACTTCACGCATAGAACAAAAGTCCCATCCATGGTGCCGGAGTTAGGGGGCACAGTGGCAGCCGGCGAGGGGTGGAATGGAAAGAGGGTGACGACGCGGTGCCGGGGCAAGTGACGGCGCGACAAACGGTGGCCGGAGGCGACGGCGGCGGTGCATGGAACAGCGACCGTCGGGGCTACGCATAGCGTTGGCGACTCGGAGCATGGCGGCTCGGCGCGAGAGGTGCAAGGGGGCAGCTGGCGGTGCGGCCGATGGTGGGGTCGGCTAGGGCGAAACGAGTGGAGAGGTGGCGGCAAGACGAGCTCGGCCATGACCATGGGCGTCTGTGGCCAAGGCATAGTAGAGTGGGGCTCGGCAATCGGCGAGGCGGATAGCACCGGGAGGCGAGGCGGAGGTGATCGTTCACCCGGCGGCGGGAGGCGGGACAAGGCACGGCGGTGATGATTCCGGCGACGCCAAAAATGGACCGACGGCACGACGGCCAAAACCACTCTGAAACGCGAAATTTCTCGAAACTAAGGTGAGCACGGGATAGCTAGCATCAAGGGGAGTCTATGGGTGCAAGGAATTGAATTGGTTCGTACCCAAACAAAAGAAATCGACGACGAACGGAGCGACGGCCGACGATGAACAAACTCAAAATCCGGGGTCAAACTGCAACGAAAATCAAATCCGATTGAATGATTGTGATCACGAAGACAAATGGCACAAAGTGACGTGGTTAGTTTACCAGAAACGCACCGGAGCAAAAGTTGGCTCGCCGGTGTCTTTGGAGTGAGCCGGGCGTCGGTTTTCTTGAGCTTTGGAAATGGAAACGGCATGTAATCAAAGGGGAAAGGTGAGCACGGGGTAGAGGACGTCGAGACACAATTTTTGAGTACCCGCACGTCCGGTGAAGTGAAGAGACACCCGAGATAATGGCCGAGCAATAAATTGTCATTAACGATTAATTGCGGCCGATTCGTTCGGATTAAAGATGGGTAACAGTATGGAACTTGTTCTCCATTACGACGCCGTCGTGATGCTTCAGCTCCCATGCGATTTAGTGCATTATAATGAAAGATATGAGAGTTTGAAATTTGTCTTGCAAAAGGTGCTGGATATGAACAATGTTGTCTGTTTGGAGAAGATGAACAGTGCGAATTTTAAAACGCGCGAGATAAAATAGATAACAAAAGGTAAAAATGCCGGACAAGATCCTAAAAATCCTAAAGAATAAAATGGAACCCAATAAAATTGGTTTCGCTATTTTTGGATGAATTTTGGAATTTAGATTATTTCGGAACTAAATAAAATGGATTTGAATAAAGCACGAGAGATAAAATACCAGAGAGATTCTATAAATCTTGGAAAAATTCCCAAAATTTTTTTGGAGTATTTGGAACCTAAGGTTTCAGGATTTTTGGAGCATTTTGGAATGAAGGTGAAATTTTAAGTAAGGACCGAAATTCTGAATTTCAACTTTTGCGAACGGTGGCGGAATGAATTCCGAATTTGAAGGGATGTGGATGCCAGGTTAAATAGAACACCAAGGAAGATCTAAATTTTAAATTAATTATCTTAAATTAACTTTTAGCAGAAACCCGAAATTGGGGATGTTACAAACGTTCATGTCAAGGTTTCAGTTTTTTTGTTGTTTACTTGGTCTTGGTCATGCGCGAACAATGTGGCGATTAGTAGCGCGAGACTCGGGCAAATTGGTTGCATAGAGTGAGTATGCATATGCTGAATAAAAGGATCTAAAACCCCAGGAAAACGCTGCGCTTCCTGCAGCACAAACATTCTATGTTTCGCATACTCTGTTGATTACTAGTTCTCAGTCATCCTTTGCCGGACTGAAAATAGTGCACGAGTGTTTTCTCTTTCTTCAGATTAAGTGCCAACAAGTTATTAGTGGGTTCCTCCATTTTCATAAATACTTAAGTACCATTTTAATTCTCATTGTATATTGCTATCAGTTATATTGTATCAAATGCCTATACTTCATATGTTTAGTTAAAGTCTCATTACCTGTATAGAATATAAACAAATGAGTGCTTTTTTCCTACATATTTTCAGAACCATGTTTGATTGGTATTTAGCAACATTGCAACAACAAAGTATTTTCTTGTTGAATGCATTATATGCTTCAAATACTATTCATTGTTGCATTATTACTGCATGTTGTCTTACCTCTTTGCAGTAACCTTGTTTCAGATACTCAGGAAGGTCTTGTGAACTGGAACATGACTATTGAGAATGGCATTCGTGCTGCAGCGCCCCCATTTTTTATCCACCCCCTAGTAGGTAAATTCACCCTCCAAAATGAATCCACCGTCTGAAATTGTTTTGTTTTATCATTTCTCGGTCTGACATAATTAGACTAGCATCTACACATTCATATTTCAATTTAAAATATATTTTGGTAGGCTCACCGGTCAGAGTTGGACTTTACTATTTCAGTGCGAGGGGGCACCTGCAGGAGAAGAATTCCATGAAATGGATATGGATAGAGCTAATATCTCCTTTTCAACTTGATGTGTTTGAAATCAATGTTTGGGTACTCAGGGAGAGATTACTTGTTCTATAAGAAGCGATGTGGCAGGGATGTCGCAACTCTTGAGCCGATTGATTTTGAACATGAAGCACTTACAATGGTAACAAACAACGAGGCGAGAGGAAGGTTCGATTATTAATGGCTAAGGATTCACGAGGAGATGCAGAGTTAGCATTACACCCATAAAGCGCTCTAGGGAGGCACCGATCCGGGATGAATTTGTTACATATGACAATATTGATGCATACAAGCTATGGATTGAGAACACATAGCGAAAGAACCAGATCTGGGTAAGCTATGTTGTTGCACTTTTCGCACTTCTAGGCATATAATGCATTGACCATACAAAGCTAACATCTTGATGAATTGCAGAATTTAAGGATGAATATAGAGAGGATACAATCGTAACATATAAGGAATGGTTGAGGCAGCAAGGCGACCTTCTAGATATTAAGCTTGGTTTTCTAACATTGAATACATGATATATTGTATTGTTCATAATTACTTACCGATGTTTGCATTGTATGCGACCACGTATGTCAGAGCATCATAGCGATCTTCCTAGCATACGATGGGGAAATCGATGACAACAACCCATCAACAACAAAGCCGCCATCTCATGCTCGTCATTTAAAGTAGAAAACTGATGGTAAAGTGTAAATAAATGGTACTTGTTTATATTATTATGCTCAAATCTGCCTCGGTGAATATATTTGTTTATATTTTTGATGCTATGTTAGCAGCTTCCAATCAAGGGTGCAAAAAAACTGGTCGTGGTACACTCAAAGGCCTAGCAGCAGCCAATAAGAGAATAAAAATGGGCTCTCAAAAAATGGAAATACAATTTTCTGCGAGGCTAGGAGGTCCCATAGGAACAAACGCCCGCTCCTTTGTCGACGAAGTGGTAATGTTTACAAGAAAAAGGGCACCACTCATTGGAGTGAAATAGTGGAAGGACATAAAGCAAATAGTAAAAAATTCTATAGCTACAGATGTCATGTTTCGTATAATGTTATTTGTTTCGGTTACATGTATATATTTCTAGTTACTAAAAACTTTGATTTCTTTCTGTCTTTTCATTCAACACAGAATAAAATGGGACCTTCAAAACACCCCCAATGCAAAGAAAAAGATATGGGATATTGCCAAAGAGCGTTACGAGGATGGCGGTCAACATTGAGTGCTACATACAAGGCATATAGTACATATCTTTGAGAGAATGAAACAAAAGCACGAAGATGTAGACATTGTTAAGTGGCACTACTTGAACTTATATTTTGGGTGCGAACAATTCAAGGTTAAGCGAAATTATGCATAGCTTTTATTTTGAATACAACATACAATGCTTTCTTTCTCTATTCTGATTACTCGAGTTATATTCGGGCATCTTGTACTTTCTTTCTTATATTTTACCTTTGCTACATAAAGTGCGTCTCTAATCTTTTTTGTACTGTCACCTACTGCAGAAGGTTAGCAACCAAAACTCTGGAAAACGCCAAAAACAAAAGACCAAGCATTTGATGAGTTCCAAACCTTTTTCTCAAATTAGCTATGAGTAGGTAAATATATGTTTGAATGCTCTTCTCTTCATAAATGATGTAGGATTAATATGTCATGTCCTTGCAATTTTAGAGACACCTAGAAACAGGTGAAGAGCCAAATGATGTGCACCTCTGGATGAGCACTCACATGAAGAATGGGCAATGGTCAGACGCTGCATCTAAAAAAGTTTATGTGAGTACTTCTTTGATATTGGACTCATAATGTGTTTGTAATTTTTTGCAATCTTTCATAACTTAAATATTCAATTAACTTGTGTTCTGTCACTTTGGACAGGGCATGTGAGAAGATTTGTGAGCTAGAATTATAGCGAGACAATGGCATCCTTTCACACGAAGAGGAAAACAATATTTTCCAATCAAGCTACAAGGAACTCACATCAAGCAAAACATCCGAACTTCACGGACAGGGATACTTGGCTAAGCGCCGAACACGTACTAAAAGGATGCAGCTCAAATCGAACAACAAGCACGTGTTACAGCAAGCCCAACTACAAAATGTTGAGCTCCAAGGTGAGGTTCAAAAATTAAAAGAGCAACTTGCAAATGAGGTTTTGAAAGGGATAGGATAGCATCGAAGAAAGTAGGCGAGCATTGATTCAAGAGGAGCGTTCTAAATTCAGCCTTTCTTTAATCTAGGAATGCAAGGCTTGCACTCATCCCCTAGGCGTCATTTGAGGAAGAGATGCTTTCATTGATTGCGTAACAGTTAGAGAAGCATCAATACATCCGGTAAAAAAATTGGAAATAATTTAGTTCAATGATGGTTTTGCACATTGTATGCAAGCTTAATTTATTTTTTCATTTTTCTAATGCAGACTAACGCAACAAGCATCATCCCAAGTGATGATGCAACTACGATAGTTGTGGGCAAGAATAATCACAACACTCGAAGTTCTAATATCAAGCGTAATCTATTCAATAATGATTACAATGGGACACTGTGTTATATAACTACCCAAAGTTAAGTGAAGGTTGAGGCAAGTTGAAAAAATCATGGACGGTGATCCGTGGCGTGTTGGCGTCGAGGTGTTACAATTACAATGGGACACCGTGTTATATAACTACCCAGCAGCTGAGGCAAGTTGAAAAAAATCATGGACGGTGAAGGGCTGAACAAGGTATGAATTGCAAAGTTTATTTTTTAGCAATGCACTGTACATTATGATAATATAAAGATCAACTGAGTAGTTGTTTAGTTTAACTTGAGATCATGGGCTTTGTTGAATCCTTTCACCTGATCTGCTAGTATTTACAATATGGCAGCCTATAAAATTTCATCTTGGATTTGTTTGTGCTCAAAAGAATAAACCATGCTTTTATTCAACAGGAGGATACAATTTGAGCGGAGCATCTGGTCTCATGGCATGGTCAAGCAAGCATGTGGAACAACCTATTCTCAAGTCACTAGTCAATAGATTAGTTCTGTTATCGCAATTTTAGTTGAGAAATTTATAGTTTTCGTTCAGAGGTTACTATGAAATTATTCTGTTATTGGTCTCTTTTGCTTGATGTTTGAAGATTGTTACAAATGCTCTTATATATGATTTGATGGCTATAATTGATATTTCTGTTCATACAATTTCTAATTTGAGTACATTTCTTTTGCAACAATGGTATACAAGCAAATATTATTGCAATATGCATTGATTCCTCGTTGTGAAAAAATGAATCGCTACAGATATGGATCGTTGTTATAATTTATTGCAATACATCATATTGCCACAAAAAATAATTTCGTTGCAACCTAACTTATTGCCATGGATTGGTTTTTGTTGCAACTACAGTCTAATGCAATGCCTAAACGCGTGGCAATAGAGACCTTTATTGCCACGGCAATAAAAAATATTGCCACGGTATTAAAGTCATTGTGACTACTATCTAATGCAACGCATGAGAGCATGGCAATAGAGACTACTATTGCCACGGCAATTGAGACTATTGCCACGTCAAACCGTCAATGCAACTACGGACTAATGCAACGTATATTCCCGTTGCAATTAGCATTACAATTGTAACAAAATGTAAATCATGGCCCAAACTTTGGACTACGCAACTAATAGCCACGCCTACCAACGATTGTGACATTGTGGCTATTCGTACATATTGCAACAAAATGGGCCCTATTGCAACGATTTCTCACCGTTGCAAAAGCCCGAAATTCTAATAGTGGTGGTCAGCGCGGCTGAAGGTGATCGGCTCCTCCGACCACCTCAGCGGGCTAGCACCCCTGCGCTTGGCACGGCGACGCAGACTTCCCTTGGAGCTTGTACTTTGTGTTGGAGGCGTGGGTGGCCGAACCGCCGTGGATGTAGGCCACCCTATGCTCCGCCTGCTGGAAGGGCAGCTAGGCGGAGTCGTCGCCCTTGTCGTCGTCGTGAGGAGGGCGGCGTTCCCTAAGCCGTTGCTCCACCTTCTTGGGTACGACCTGGCAATTATCCAAATCGTGTGCATTAGTGTTGCGGATAGGGCAGAAGACCTTACCCCTATTTTCCTGTTGGCGGTAGTCCTGTCGATCGCGGCGGCCGTTCTGCCGATTGCGGCAATCGTCCTGCCGATCGTGGCAATCATCTCGCCACGGCTTGACGACCTTGTGCCTACGCTCGGTGGCCAAGACCTGGCCGGAATCGGCCGTTGTATGCTTCTTCTTGTTTGTGAAACTAGGACCTTTCGAGGTCCTAGCCTCGCCTCCGCCGTGAGCGCCGTCCGCTCTGGCAGTCTGCTCCCGCGCCTCCGCCGCCTGAGTGCACTTGTGCGCCAAGGCGAATAGCTCGGACGTGGTGGCGATGTCACGGGTGGCCATCTTTTCCCGCATCTTGCGGTCTCGCACGCCTCTCCGGAAGGCGATGATAACGGACTGGCCAGAGATCTTGGGGATTGTGTTGTGGCAGTGGCTGAATCGCTGGATAAACGCACACAACGACTCCCCTCTCTTTTGTTCGAGGGCATGGAGGTCATCCTCCACGCCTGGTTGGGCGTAGGAGCCCTGGAATTTAGTGACAAACTGGCCACACAACTCCGCCCATGAGTGCACCGACCCCTTTGGGAGGTTCATCAGCCAAGAACGGGCGGAGCCCGCCAAGGCTGTCGGGAGATAGTTCGCCATAACCTTCTCGGAGCCACTAGCAACCTACACCACTGTGGTATAGATCTGCAAGAACTCCTCCGGGTTGGTGATGCCATCGTACTTCTCGATGGTTCTTAGGGCAAAACCTTTACGCCCGCAACGCGGCGCTGACCAGATGGAGAACGCCGCACCCCACGTAAGGAGAACCACGCAGCCCCCCGGAACCTCGGCCCAAGGGCTGTGCTGGGGAGTGCGGGACTTGGCTCCCGCAAGACTCGGAGGAGAAGGTCTCCTCCTCTGTAGGGAAGTCGGGGTTACGGGAGGAGTCGTTCTCCTCAGGAGCCATCCACTTGCCGCGGTCTTGCTTCTGCGCTTGCGGATGGTGCAACTTGCCATGCAAGTCACTACCGTGCGCTCGGCGTCGCTCCTCCAAATGAGCCCTAAGACCTTCACGGGCACTCCCCTCATGCCCGGGGGACACGCAGGATGGCCCTGGAGCCGTCGCACGACCCTCGACAAGAGCGGGGCCTGCGCCTTGAATGCCCTTTCCCTTGCTTCACCCACCATGACGTGAGCATTGCTCACTTGGGTGGCTCGAAGCTTGCATGCGCTCTGCGTGCGACTTCGACCGCTGGATACCAGAGGTATTCGACCGTTCTGATGCCTCCGCGTGGAGCTGGGCCGCGTTCATGAGGCGGGTGATGTCCTGTAGCCATGGCGCTGCCAGGGTGTCGCCCCCCAGCTCTACCGGCGGGTACTCCAGGAGGAGGCGGGCCGTGTGCAAGTTCTAGGCCGGCGTGGCCTCCTCCATCGCTAGTCACCGTCGGACCGGCTGCGCTCCTACCGTGGTGGGGGGCGCCGCCGCCTTCTATGGAAGGCGTCAGATGGTCCCCCGCCTGATGGGAGCGTGAAGCCTCCATCTTTGCTTCCGACGCTCGACGATTCGCCAAAGAAAGCAACGGGTGAAATAGCTACTACCACCCCTACCTGGCACGCCCTGTTGGCGTGTTTGTGCCAAATAGTATTGGTTCGAGTGTATAACCGAGTTTCGGTAGGGGGTCTTTGCAGCTGCGTCACTCTCGGCTCTCTTCTCTACTCTCTTCGCGTGATGAGCAGAATAGGAAGCTCAAGAACACACAGGGGACATACAGGGATTTACCCAGGTTCGGGCCCCCAATGCAGGTAACAGCCCTACATCCTGCTCAAGCTTGTGTTGCTCTAGTATTCTACTTGCTCTTAGTTCGTCCGAACTTTCGATCATTCAAGCTAGGCATTTCCTCTCTGTTGTGAACTGATCGACCGATCGACCTCGCCTCGCCTCATGCACACTAGCTCCCTTATATACTCTCGGGACTAGCTAGGGCGAGCAGAGGGAGTGCTTTTATATTAATTACATTGGTGTATCTAGTCTCACATTACTCATCCCTCGGAGACTCTTTGTCTCACGCTGCTTAGCCTTTGTCTTGGACCGCCCAAGGGAGGGATTCGGACATCGCGTGTGACGCACTGGTACACGTGTCCCCGGTCTTGCCCTGGGCGGTGTAGATAGAACGGGAGTTGGTGAAGCAAGCTCAGTCGGAGAGACAGGTCATCATGGCGTCAGGGAGCCACGCCTATTTAATAGCCCCTAGGCACATTGTAACGGCTCCCCACGCATTTAATGGCTCCCATGCGCATTCAATAGCTCACATGCGCATTTAATGGCTATGATACGTTGTGATCCTGGCGAATGCTTCGAGCGGAAGCCTCCCAATCCTGTCTGCGTGGGTGGCTGACGATGGGCTCGCCTGCTCATCGAGCGGCCACGTGGCCTGGTCGCCCGACTGCTCATCGGGCAGCCACGTGTCCTGGTCCTCTGCAGTCGTGATCTGTCGCCCGAGGTGGGACACGTCACCCGGCCGGGACACGGTCATGCGCCCGCCACGGCGGCCACGTGTCCTGGTCGCCCGCCAAGCCTCTCTTTAGCAGGTTGAGTCATTCGCACAAGACCTTCTTCTTTTTGTATCTTGCGCATGCGGTCCCACCTAACAGCGGTGGAGAGAGTATCCCGATGTAGAATACACCGACATAACCGAATCAGAATAGAACTCATTTTCTTATTTGATTCGGTTCCTCTCTTATTACAAACTTAACTCTAACAAGGGCCACGACGGCGTCGTGTTCTCTCCGCCGCTCTCCTGTGGCGTGAACAGTGTTGTTCCTACCCCTCGGTGCGTGTCCACGTCACCTGTTCATGATCAAGTTTGTCTTTTTTATTACTCTTAGCACAGGACGAATTTGATCATGAAATTTTATATGTAGATGGGGTAAGCTGAGATGTACATCCATGATTTTTTTCAGAATTTTTTGAAACTTTTTTTAGTTGAGTTGCACCGTGGTTTCACCAACCTGTCTGATTGCACAGGATATTTTTCCTAGTTAATAACTTATTATCCTTTAAGATTTGGTTGTTGGGTTTGTTAGTAGCGGTAGAATATAAGCCAGCCGTGTGGTCATTGTTTGGCAAGCAAAGAAATAAAGAATTTGTTGTGAAATATAGTTGTTCACCCGCAATCAATCACGCAATTCGTCATCACAATCACAAGAGTAAGAACAATGAACACACAATATAGGGGTGGAACTCTCTCGCTTTATTAGATGGAATTGAATACAATGGGGAACACTCAATATATATATGGAGGGAGAGAGAGGAGTTCAGATTCACCCACACAAATAAGAGATAGAGTTCTAACCGAATGCTGTTAGATTTCCTTATCTCATAACACTCCCCCTTTGGCAAATTCCACGTAATGCACATGTCTCGTTAAAAACTCCACTCAAAACCCCAGTGGGAAAAAGGAGATAGAGAAAAGAGTACATTGCACTCGCACTTTATGTTGCACTAGTTGCCTCATTAAATCCTTCATGTGAGAAAACATTAGAAAAACTCACAAAGGAAAAGAGTACAACTTATAATCTTTAGGATTTGTATTAGGATCTTCAGGATCATGATAAGGGTTATGGTTCGAGGGTTTTCTCCCCTGAACTTTGCATCTCTCTAAGTATTCTCATTCCAATGCCTTTAACACATCTTTGAAATGTGGAGTTAGGCAAGGACTTAGTGAATAAATCTGCAAGATTTTCACATGACTTAGTTTGCAAGATTTTTTTTATCTCACTGCTCTTCTGGAGCTCATGAGGATAGAATAACTTAGGAGCAATATGCTTCATGATATTGCTCTTTACATAGCCCAATTGCATTTGTGCAACACAAGTAGTATTATCTTCATAGATAATTATGGTGGTATCGACAGTGTTTAGGCCACATGACTTCTGAATATGATTAATCACACATCGTAACCAAACACATTCATGTAAGGCTTCATATAGAGCTATAATCTCTGAGTGGTTGGTAGAAATTGCTACCAGGGTCTGCTTACAAGACTGCCAAGAAACGGTTGTACCACCACAGAGAAACACAAAACCAGTATATGATTTGGCACGGTGGGGATCAAACAGATAGCCAGCATCCGTATATCTCACTATGGTTAAGTCTTGATCCTTTTGGAAAAATAATCCAAGATCTTGAGTACCTTGGAAATATTTGAGTAAAGTTTTGACACCAGCCCAATGTCTTCTGGTTAGGGCTGAAATGTGTCTTGCTAGCAAATTTACTATGAATGTAATATCAGGCCTTGTGCAATTCACAAGATACATGAATGCTCTAATGGCACTTAAATATGGGACTTCAGGCCCTAAGACTTCTTCATTTTCTATCCTCGGTCTGAAAGGGTTTTTATCCACTTTAAGGGATCTTACGACCATAGGGGTTTTCAAAGAATGCGATTTATTCATATTAAATCTCTCCAATACCTTTCGAGTATAGGAAGACTAGTGAACAAGAATTCCTTCTATGAAATGCTCTAGCTGCAGGCCTAAGCAAAATTTGGTCTTATCCAAATCTTTCATCTCAAACTCCGTCATGAGGTAAGCACCTACTTCCTTTATCTCCTCTATGGTTCCGATGATATTCAGATCATCGACATATACTGAGATGATATAGAATCCATTCTGGGATTTTTTTATAAACACATAGGGGCAATCATCATTATTGGAGTATCCCTTCTTCAGGAGGAATTCACTAAGCCGGTTATACCACATTCTCCCCAACTGTTTTAACCCGTATAGCGATCTCTACAATTTGATGCTATATATGTTGCGATTATTAGGATCCGAAACTTTAACTCCTTCAAGGACTCTCATATAAATATCCGAATCCAGTGACCCATATAAGTATGTGGTCACCACATCCATCAGCTGTATTTTTCAGATTTAAGCTAGCTGCCATTGATATTAAATATCTGAACATTATTCCACTCATTACAGGATAATAGATTTCATCGTAATCGATGCCGAGTCTCTGTGTGAACCTTTGTGCTACAAGCCTCGCTTTATATCTCACCACCTCATTGTTTTCATTTCTCTTCTGGATGAAAACCCATTTTGACCCTACAAGGAACCCATTTTGCCGCCTCAATTGCTTCTTTCCATTTGACCTAATCTAAACGCTTCTAGCACTCTGCCATGGACTTTGGTTCTGGATTCAGTTCAAAAGTTTTAGCAATTTTAGAGGCGAAATAAATATCGACAATTGTAGTCTTTCTTTTATATAATTCTCCTGAATCCACATAATTTGTGGATATTTCTTCATTCATTTTTTCAGCTCCTCGTGATTTCCCACAACAATGGAGTCAGGGTGTTTCAACTTCCCAGCGTCATATTGTATGCGCAAATGTTAGCTAGCATTCCCATCTTCAAGATGTCTAACTTTAGAGATTTTCTCAACAACAGGTTGAGCTTCTTCAACTGTCTCAGGTAGTGATCTCACTTGTTCAATTCTCTATTTCTGCGGACGTCTTTGCGGAACTGAGTCCGTGCACCTAGAAGTCCCCCTCTTTTTGTCATAAGGGACAAGAGTGGGTTTAATAACCTTTTGAGGTATTTCCACCCTTTCAGGTGCATTTACTGTAGGTATATGAGATTTTATCACTCCCTTATGATCAGTGAAGGCATCTGGCAGATTATCGGCTATTTGTTGCAAACTTATTATTCTTCGTACTTCAAGTTCGGCTTCTTTAGTGCGTGGGTCTAAGGACTGAATGCCAGCGATATTCCAATCTATTTCTCGATATTCTTCAATGTGGTATTTATCTCCCCCTAATGCTGGAAAATTATCCTCATCAAAAATACAATCAGCGTACTGAGCCGTGTACAGATCCCTTGTCATAGACTCTAGGTATTTAATAATTGACGGAGATTCATAGCCTACATAGATCCCCAACTTCTGGTGAGGTCCTATAGTGGTACGCTGTAGTGGAGAGATTGGCTCAGCCAAATTTTCGCATATAAAAAATTCTTGGTTCTTTCCCACGCACTAGCTGCAAGGGGGAAATTTCATGGTGTGTAGTTGATCTGAATTGAATTAATGATGTAGCGTGAAGCACTACATGGCCCCAACAATTGATGGTTAACCTACAATTCTGCAAAAGTACCTAGCAATAAGCTTTACCCTATTAATTAATGACTCTGCAAGGCCATTTTGAGTCGACATGAGGTACAGAATGCTCTACATTAATGCCCAGAGCCATACAATAATCATTAAATGCTTTTGAGGTGAACTCGCCAGCATTGTCCATGCGAATGGACTTAATCCTTTTTTCTGGAAAAGAGGCTATCAATTTAATGATTTCGGCAATTAATTTAGCAAAAGCATGGTTCCTAGTAGATAAAAGACATACATAGGACCATCGAGTAGAACCATCTATTAGTACCATAAAATATTTGAATAGGCCTGACAGGGGCTAAATTGGTCCACAAAATCACCCTGAATTCTCTCTAGAAAATTCAGTGATTCTTCCTTAATTTTAAGATGAGATGGTCGAACTGTCAGTTTTCCTTTAGCACAAGCAGGGCATATAAAAGCTTCAAGTTTAGGAAAGGCTGTAGTCTTTATGTTATGGCCAGCAAAATTATTTATTATTCTTCTCATCATATTCAACCCAGGATGACCCAAACGATCATGCCAAATCTTAAATATTTTTTGGGTTTTAACAATAGTTTTCATCGCAACATAAACTTCAGGTTTTATATATGTGTAATATAATCCGGAGAAGAAGGAAGAAAGTTTTTCGACCACACGTTTATTACACTCGTTAAACTTAGTCATGAGTACGTATTTTGTACCCTCCTCATTTTCAGTCTCCATGTGGAAACCATTTAAACAGATGTCTTTAAAACTTAAGAGAGTGCGACTGAACTCAGGGTATAATAGGGCATTTTCTATAATTAAATGAGTGCCCATAGGGAGAACTATAATGGCTTTTCCGGTGCCAACAATGAGAGCATCACTTCCGGCGATGGTCATAATGATTCCAATTTTCTTAATCAATGTTTGGAAATATTTAGTTTCTCTAAGAAATGTATTTGTGGTGCACCTGTCTATAAGGCATATTTCCTCCTCCGCCATGGATTATATGGGTGTCCCATATTAAAGATATAAAATCAATCAAACATTTGCTGCAACAGGAACAAATAATATAGAACAAGCATAGAATGATTAAATAAATTTTCTGGAAAAATTACACTTTATTAAATTTGACTGATAATCGCTCAACAGGAGCATAGACCATTGTTCTTTTAAGAACACAAAGACTAAACTGATAAATGAGACTCTTAAGGAGACTCTAAAGGATAATGCGACATCAACTCTAAAAGAAAGACTGGGAGACTACTGCATGTATCCATACAAATCATTTATATCATCCTCCTAGGATTTATCTTTATTCGTCTGAAATTCTTTTAGCTCATCCCCAATAAGATCATCCTCCTTCATGGGAGTATCACCATAGCCAAGAAGTGCCTTCTTGAATTCTTCTATGGGGTCGGATACTTGATCATCATTTAATTCCATTTCACTGTCAACAATAGGTTGAGTAATGAAATGTGCCTCTGCCTTATTTTGTTGATTCTTCTGGAATCTCCCAGTGGATTTCACATACAGTTCTACCAAATGCTTTGAGGTGTGGCATGTACGTGACCAATGACCAGTACATCCAAACTTATAGCATAGTTGTTTAGGATCAGCAACACTATTTGTTGGTCATTTCTTTTGGAAGTGGCCTGATCCATTTTTTTTGTTTTCCACTATGTTTTATCTCTTCCTTTATGATTTTTGTCATTCTTCAATTTATCCCCTTTCTGTCTTTGGCCCTTTCGTGGCCTCGGCTATTGCTAGCCTTCTGAGTGTTTGCATGTGCTTCAGGCAATGCATGACTCCCACTAGGTACGACTTGATGATTCTTTATTAGAAGTTAATCATTCTTTTCTTCTTCTAGTAAAATGCATATCAGCTCAGAGTACTTCTGGTACTTTGCATGGTGATACTGTTGCTGCAGTATCCTCATGTTGGGGTGGAATGTGCACATAGTCTTATCAATCTTTTTAGCTTTCGTAATCTTCTGGTCACAGAATGCTAGTTTGGCAACAATTTTGTGAATGGCAGAGTTGTACACTGCCACTGGCTTAAAATCTTGAAAGAGTAGGAGGGTCCATTCACGTTGTTCTTCTAGCAATAGAACAGATCTTTGCTGGTTATATCATTCCTTTAGGGAATTCCATAGAGCCAGCAGATCCTACTCCATCAAATATTCGGCCTTTAGGTTCGCATAGAGATAGTGTCTCAAGAAGTGCAAAGCTGCGTATTTAGCAGCTTCAGGGAGAGCAGGAGTACTAGCTTCAGGCTGGAAAATTGCAGCTCCAAGAGAACAGGTTGTCAAGTTGATCTTGGCATCCATGGCCCAAGTGAGATAGTTGCTGCTATTTAGGGCAAGCTCAGCAAATTCTTTCTTTGCGATATTAGACATATCTTAAATGCAAACAAAAGCAGATTTTACTTTAGATAAAGTATTATTTTGCATGCTTATTATTGAATCAGTAAGGTCTGGTCTATATCTATTCAGTAGATAATTATCACAGATTTTTTAAGGATTTTCCTAGTATTTTTCATAATTTTCTGCTAATTATTGAGCAATTTTAGAATTATCAATTAACAGAAAATAATTTCCAACAAGAAAAAAATATGGTATAATGCTAAGAAAATTAATCTAGAGACATTAAACTCATACTATACAATCTAAAATTTTCTAGAATGTTTTCTACGACTTTCATGTTTTTCTGTTAATTAGCAGGTAATTTTCAGAATTACTGAATAATAGGAAGTAATATGTCCAGCATATATAAACATGAAAAACATGCTTAGAAAATTAATCTAGCAACATGGCATAGATCAATGGATCATACATGTTTTTCATAATTTTCTAGCATTTTCTGTTACATACTAAGCAATTTTCAAAATTACTTAAATAACAGAAAATAGATTTCAGCACATATAAAACATGACATAAAGCTAGAAAAATAAACTCAGAGCATGGGACTACCAAAATATGCTAAAACTCAAATTTTAAAAATTTTCAGAAGTCTATATACCTAGAAAATCTAGTTTCTAAGTGTTACATATCAATTTTCATAATTAATAGCTATTATAATTTTTCTTTTGATTTTTTGTTCTTCGGCCGAACGAGCCCACCAGCCTGCTGATCTCACTGACCCACTTGGAAAACCAGGCCGAATCTCACTGACCCACTTGGAAAATCGGCAACCTGGCCCGCATGTCCCGTCTAGCCAAATACGTCGTCCGAACCAAAGAAGGCCGGCGGATAGGGTTTCCAAACCCTAGCCGCCATTTGTGCATGCCCCCCAAAAAATCAGTGTGATCTGTTCAGCTTCTGGCGAAGTACTGGCGATGCCGCCATCGCACTCATGTGCACACCTGCGAGGGCGAAGATTGTAGACTCATGGAAACGATCGCCGTTACGGCAAACATGAGCATGCGCGGCTCCGCCATGGGTGCTTCACTGGGCATGCTGCCGGGACCGTCGTCAGCAAGGGCGCTACAGGCCTTCATCGCCGCCGAGACGGGTGCTGCCACCGCGTGGGCTTCGGGCACCGCCACCGGATCAACTCCGCCACGAGAGCTTCAGGCGTCGCCACGGGTCAGCTCTGCCATGAGAGCTTCGCTCGGGCTCCATCGCACGAGTTTCGAGCACCGCCACCGGTAAGCGCGTGGACTTGGGAAGCCTCCACCGATGGGCACAAGCACTTCGGGCACCACATCGAGCGCTAGCGTCAGCGTTGACGCCCTTTTGCGCTGCATGTATGTGGCCGCCGGCGCTTGAGGTTGAGGGCACGCAGACGCAAGGAGCCACTGTGGCGCGCAACTGCTGGCAAGCGCTGATTTTGCGAGTGTCGCCTTGTCTTCCGGCGAAGGTGCCGCTACCGTCGGCACCGCGCGCGGTCAGGAGTGCGAAGCTGCCGACTTCGATGTCAAAATGCAGGCACGGGGCTCTGACACTGCCATTGCCTCCACCTGCTGGGCGAGTACGGGGCCATCGTCAGCTTTCACTCGGCCTTCAGGCATGCTATGCGCGGGAGAGCCGTCGCAGGCATTGCCACCTTTAGGCGCAACCACTTCGGGGGCCACCGGCTTAACGCATCAAAGGAGCATCACCATTTTGGGCACAGGCGCAAGCACTACGCTTCGGGCACGCGAGCATGGCCGTCGCAATCACCTGCTGGACGCACGGCTTGGCACTGCCTCTAGCAGGAACGCAGACACCGCTAATGCTTTTGTTTCATTATTGATGATGAACAGTAATATATGCATTTACTGCTAGTGATTATCATATGTAATTAATCTGCAAAGAGATATGATGATCTGCAAGATCGAAATTTGCATGGATGCACTTACGTAGGGTATACGGTGGATGATCACGTGATACAGGATGAAAATCGATGCAATGTCGATTGTCGTAGGTAGACGATCACGATTGGCCTCGGTAGAGTTTCGTGCTGATAACATGTTGTGAAATGTAGTTGTTCACCCACGATCAATCACGCAATTCATCGTCGCAATCCAAGAGTAAGAACAATAAACACATATTGTAGGGGTGGAACTCTCTCGCTTTATTAGATGGAATTGAATACAATGAGGAACACCTAATATATATAGGGAGGGAGAGAGAGGAGTTCAGATTCGCCCACACAAATAAGAGATAGAGTTCTAACCGAATGCGGTTAGATTTTCTTATCTCATAATAGAATTCACTCTCATATCTAATCTGCTTACATCCTCGGCCACACCAACATTTCCTATCCATCCTCTTGGTGGCGTTCACCCTTCATGAAAGCAAAACCATAATAGAAAGCAATAAAGTGTAGAGCAAGTTAGTGTAAGTCATAATATATAAGCTCAGCAATAAAACTAAGGTATGATACGAATTCGTATTGGTTTCATTTTTCACTTCAATTCGGAGTTCTACTTTTATATAGAGTGGTTCGGAGTCATGGTATTAATTCTTACATTGTACCATTCCCCTGTCAAGTTGAACTCCAAAGAATGATTAGTATGAAGCAATTACGCACTGACAATAATGAGGGTGTGAAGTCGTTTGAGGAGTGGAATATGGAGATCACGCCTAAGCAGAAGCTTCAAAAGGTCTGGGTTCAGGTATATGGCGTCCCATATGAAATCAGATCGTTCTTGTCTCTTTGGACGGTTGGTTCTATACTTGGAGTTACTCAAAGAGTTGATATGAGATCAATGAGAAAGACAGGGGTCGTAAGAATGTTGGTTGCTATCCTTGATGTGAATTGCATACCAGATGATGCTGACATTGTAACAATGGGGATCCTGAAGATTTCGAAGATGCTGATGATCTGGACGACCAGGACAACCAACCAAAGGATAAGGACCAAGATATGGAAGATGCGGACAATGGTGGTAAAGATGGTCTCTCGAACAGAGGTAATATTCAGTTCGAAAAAGGCTCATCTTCAACTGCTCCATCAGGTTCTGGGACGCAATTCGGCCAAAGAAACATGGTTTCATCTGTTGAAAATCTTGATGAATTAATTACCAGAGTTGTTTTAGACAGTGAAGAATCTTTGGATGGCTTAGGTCTAAAGTGCATTGCAAGTCAGGTTGAACTTCCGGTCAATAATATTGAAGTTGATCGTGTGCTGATTGAGAAGGATGAGCAATTGGATAGAGTTACTCCACAGCCTAATAATCAAATTGGGGCTGGTAATGTGGGAAGACTTGCACAAAAGCCAATTACTGCTTCCATGCCGGAATAGTTGATGGTGGGGGTTGGTCTACAAGAAATTGAAGAAGGTGAATTCTGTGATCTGACAAAGAGTATGCCTATGACAAATACTCAAGTTTCAGCTCATTTCAGTATTGAACCTGTGGGGTCTATAAATACTGGGTCGGCTGTACCTCAATTTTCAAATGAAAAGGCAATGCTGCCTGATGTTCCGCAATTTGTGGATGATCAGTCTGAAGATGTTCAGTTTGTGGATGATGTTGAATATGGAGGTAACAATGGTTCTGATGCTCCAACAGGTGCTGAGAGGCAGATTGGTGGAAGAATTATTTGTCCATTTGTAGACAATCTGGATAATCTGGATGATCATAGTAAAAGGGCTCTTTTAGATGGTGAAAAGACATCGGAAGACTTAGTTCTCAATGGTGTGGACAGCCAGGATGAGCTTCTTGTCAAAAACATTGAAGCTGACAGTGAGATGCTGCAGGGGGATGGGTATACTGATCAAAATGGGGATTGTCAAGTGGGAAAGTTTTCACATCAGACAGCCAGTTCTTTGATGCCGGAACATTTGATGGAAGGGTTTTCGGGTGGTAATGTTGCCCTGCATGATGCATTACGGCGTGTGGATGATAAGACCAAGGAGATTCAGAGTAAGGCTGATTTTGTTCAAACTGAGACTATAAGTAAGAAGCTTCAAGATTTGCCTCGACGCATGCTACAAGCCCTATGTAAGAAGAATAGTATCCGTGCTAATATTTCTAATATGGCCATGGTGGATGCTCTCCAGTTGCTGGACCGAATTAATGGTTGGGGAGAGATTGAGCTGCTGCTGTCGACTGGGATAGAGGTGCCGCAGGGGAGATCAAGTATGAGGATTGCTGCTACGGGGATACAGATATGCTTGTGAAAGCGATGCATCTGGTGGATAAAAAGAATTCTTTGGTGCCAGGTACATGTCCATCTTTCACGTCCATTTCTGATTCCAATATTTCTCTTAAAATCGCAAAACTAGGTGTTTCTATGGGTAGAGATAGTAGTACAATTTCTTCTGCTATTACTTCTATTAAAAACCTAGAAATAGATAGGCTTCGTGTTGCAACTAAGCTCAAAAGTTCTAGTAGCAAATCCTCCTCACTTAACGTTTATTTAGATGAGGAGGCAGAGGATATTTTAGATACTCAAATCGATCATATTTGCCATGAATTTGAGTTGAATGGGTTTGAGGAGGGTTTTGATCATATTTGTAGTGAAATTGTTGCTACACCTCGTAGAAAAAAAATCCAAACCAAGAAATATCAAAAGGGAGGGATTGATCATTAAAAAACCAAAAACACCATCTAAACTGAGTCTCAAATGAAAGGCGTTTTCTGGAATAGCAGAAGTCTTGGAGACTTGGCTAAATATGGGTATTTGTAGGATATGGTAAAAGGAGCAAATTAATTTTATTGCTCTCATGGAGACAGTCGGGATCACTTCCCAGATAGGACTCTGAAGAAATTATGTGGGGGTAGAGAATTTATTTGGCACTGTATGGCACCTCATGGCCGTTCAGGGGGGATGCTCTGGGGTTGACTTAACGGTGTATGCCATTGGAACTATCGATGAATGTGACTTCTATATAAAGTTCACTCTTCGCAATAAAAATGATGGTTTCAAATGAGGGCTAATAGCAGTTTATGGCCCAGCGCAACAGGAATATAAGGAAACTTTTTTAACCGAGATGGCTCACATTTGTAGCAAAGAACTGTTACCATATATTATTGGTGGGGATTTTAATATCATGCATGGTCCTGAGGATAAAAACAAGGATAATTTTGACAAAAAAATGGCCTGATCTTTTTAACATGGTTATTCAATCACTTGAACTCAGAGAGATAACTTTGTCTGGTCGACAATATACTTGAGCGAGTAGTAGGGATAATCCAACTTTTGAGAAATTAGATAGAGTCTTGGTCTGTACAGAGTGGGAAAAAAAGTTCCCTCTTACTACGGTGCAGGCTAGAGATAGGTGTAACTCAGATCATACACCATTGTTGTTGGATACTAGGGTTGCATCTCATAATAGAAAGACACCATTGTTCAAATTTGAACGTGGTTGGTTGATTAAAGATGGTTTCTACGATTTGGTTGCTGATAAATGGCAATCTGAGACTAGAAGGGCTACTACTATGGAAAAATGGCAGAATAAGATAAGGTCTATTAGGCAATTTTTACGAGGATGGACCAATGTAACATCCCAAAATTTGGGTTTTCAAAAAATTTATATTAAATTTTCTTTCCAAAAATTTTACATCAATCTTATTTGATTAAAGAAGTTTAATTTAGAATTTTCTAAATCTAAAACAATTTAATGTGCCTTCTGTGTGTATCAAGTAATTTAAAATTTAGTTTTTACAGTATTCTTTGTATCTCAGGGAATTTCCCAAATTTGAGATTCTCTAAAAATTAATTAAAATTATTAATTCAAATATTTGGATGTTAATTGGATTTTTAATTTGAATTATTAATTGTTTGGGCAATTCTATATCCAAATTCCAATTCAAACATTTCCTTTGAAATTCTATTTAAATTCAAAATCTGGATTTTCCTCGGTGTTCTAATTAACCTGGCATCCATATCCTTCCGAAATTGGAGTTCAATCTTTTTCCGTCGGCAAAGTTAGAATTTACAATTTCAGTCCTTAATCGAAATTTCACCCGAGTTTTAAAATACTCTAAAAATATTAAAATTCATAAAATTAGGTTCCAAATATTCTAAAATGATTTTAGAAATTTTTCCAAGATTTATAGAATCCCTTTGGTATTTTATCTCTCGCTTTCATTAAATCCATTTTTATTTGTCCCAATCCAAAAGTCATCCAAAATTAGCGAAACCAATTTTATTGGGTTCCATTCTATTAATTATGAATTATAGGATTTTTTCTGGTATTTTTAGATCTTGTTATCTATTTTATCTCACGCGCTTTGAAAATGGCACTGTTCATCTTCCCCAAAACAACCAGCACTGTACAGAGCTTCAATCCCATGTCTAGCTTCAACTTCAAATCCTCATATCTCTCAAAATACTACACCAAATCACGTGGGAGTTGAAGCATCGCGACGGCGTCGTAATGGAGATCAAATGCCATGCTGTTACCCGTCCTCAATCCGAGCGAAACGGCCGCAATTAAGCGTTAATGATAATTTATTGCTCGGCCATTATCTCGGGCGTCTCTTCACCTCCCCGAACGTGCGAGTACCCATAAGTTGTGTCTTGATGTCTTCTATCCCGTGATCACCTTGCCTAGATGATTCAGCGTCGTTTCCCTTTCCAAAACTCGAGAAAACCCGACGCCCGGCGTTCTCCAAAGACACCGGTGAGCGATCTTTTGCTCCGGTGAGTTTCCAGGTAAACCAACCGCGTCACTTTGTGCCTTTTCCTTCCGTGATCACAACCATTCAATCAGATTTGATTTTCGTTGCAGTTTGACCTCGAATTTCGAGTTTATTCGTCGTCGGTTGTCGCTCTGTTCGTCGTCGATTCCTCCCAAACCGGTAATCCCTAATCAAATTCCTTCTAGATATAGCCTAGTATGATCTTGCTCTACGCCGTGCTCCCGCTAGTTTTAGGAAATTCCGCGTTTTATTGTGTTTTTGGCCACCATGCCATTTGGACGGTTTTTAGTCGTGTCGGCCGTCGTCCTCGCCGCCGCTAGGTCATCCCCGCGGTCGGCCGACATGCCCACGGGCTCCCCCTCACCTTGCCGCCCTCACCCCACCCCTTGTTCGCCCTCCTCCCAAGCCGATCTTGCTACGGCACCATCGCCAGACGCGCCTTGCCAAGATCTTGCCGCGTCGCGGCCCTCATTGTTCCTCTGCACCGGCGCTTCCTGCACTCCCCTGCCTGCAGCGCAGCCCTTGTCTTGCGCTCTCCTCTGCTGCCGCTCGGTCGCACAAGACTGCCGTCTGTGCCATGCGCATGAACGTCGGCCTGTTTTGGCGTCGCGTTCCTTATCGACTCGTCATGATTTTTAGTGATCCACCTACGTCACCTCGTGCTCTATGGTACCCTCTGTCTCCCTTTCAAATTTCGTGCAATTTGGTCCATGGAATCAAAAGTTACGGCCGCCCAAAGATCAAATTTTGCCGAAGGCTGTTCTCCCTCGTTTTTGGGAATTTGGCTGTGAAATTTTTATGGTAGACTCCTCTTGATGTCCTCTACATGGTTCTCACTCTAACTCAAAGTTTTGATCTCGTGATTTTGTGCATAAAATTCTTTTCTCCGATCAGACTATGTTCCAACGGCAGAAAAATTCGTCGCTCGTTCCCCATTGATCCAAAAGGTAAAACTCAGATCCGTTCATGTCATATTGTGCCAAATATTCCCAGATAGCTCTCTGTAAAATTTGGTTTGGTTTCATCTATTATTTTAATAGTTATGACCGTTTGATCTATTAGCTCCGGGAGCCGTTCATCGGCAGTTTATGATCAATCCGATGGGTCGCCGCCAAATCCGCCTATATTGTTAAGTTCGTCTCGTCGCGTTCTACGCGATGGATATTTTCCCTTTGCTGTCCCATCTACCAAAATTCTTTTTATTAAATCGCCGCCGCTTTTTTGCCGCCGCTGCCGCCTTATGCCGCCAACCATTTTGGTTTGACGTGGCCAGGCCATTGTGTCCAGTAGACCATTATCCCCTATTTTGCCCATCGGAGAAGTTCAATTGATTCCCGGTTGCCGTCAAAGCTATGTTTTAGAATCTACCCGTCGTCTTTTCAACCTAGCCCTTTGTTATCCATTCGCGTCTCGGTTAGCCATCCTTGGTAGCATTCTAGTGCTGCTAAGTCGTTCCACCGACGGTCACCACCTTGTTATTTCATGAGCGTCCCGTCATCGCTTCGCCTTTGCCGTCAATGTTTCGCCGTTAACGTTCCATCGTTAACGTTTCGCCATTAACGTTTCGCCATTAGTGTTCCATCGTTAACATTCCGCTATTAACGTTTCGTCGTTAACGACCCGCCGTTAACGCTTTGCTCTCGTTACATGTGTACATGCAAGTAAAGGCCCTAGTGCGATGTCATCATCTTTTCTATCGCCTTGATGTGATCTAGCCCTATCACCTTGAGTTTAGCCCCGTCTTCTTATCATCGCCGTCTTGTCATCATTGGGCCTTTTCATCGATGTATGACTGAACCCCATATCGAATCGCAGTGGATGTTGATCCCACTTGTCCTTGTCTTATCTTTGAAAATCTAATCTGCCATTAATTGGGAAATCATTCATGGACTTGGTTGATACACTATTGCACATATGTCAATATCTGTCCAATCGAGTTAATTAATCTCGACGGATATTCCCTGGAATATACTCCGTTCTTTCCTAATTATCAATCGTAACCTTCTCGATAAATCTTCTGAAAGCCTGTTCTCTTTCATCCGATCTTTGATCAAATCTATTCAAGTTCCTAAATTCAATCCCTTTCGTTCAGTACCAGTCTAATCTTAATTTGGAGTTTATTTGAATTGCCTTTTGAGATTTGTTGTATTTGTGCTTCTTTGTCGTTAGACGTGTCGTCTAGAAGTTACCCGAAGCAGCTGAAGGACGAGGAAGTCGAAGTATTCGATTGAAGAGCCAAAGGTTGAGGAAGTCGAAGATCAATTTAAAAGACTAAAGAGCAGTTTATAGCAGTGCTAGGCAAGTTGTGCTTTGATCATATTGCTCCCAGTTTTACAAATTTACTTTGATTCAAATTATTGCATGCTAGTTCAAGATTAAAATGATTTAAATTAATTTGGGATTAGTTATTCAATCCAATTGCTAATATCACCTTGCCATGATTATTTGTATGCCATAATTCATTTGTCACCCTAAGATGGTTGAATATTAGTTGGTTGTTATTACTTGCCAACGTGGGTTGGTTAGACCGTGTATAATTTCTTAGCCATGCCACGCAACTCATGTCTTTTTAAAATAAAAGGATAATACTGATTAATGGATTATGAAATGTGTTTGTGAAATGGTGTGACATGTTGCCACACGATGATGTTGATATGTGGAACCGGTGTGGTTACGCATGGATGTTGAGTTGTTGTTGGCATTGTGTTGCACAATAATCAACTAGGGTGGTAAAATGTTTTAGGCGAGGCAAGTGGCAAGAGTGGCATTGGATATGTCGCTTTGGTATTTGGCGGTGTTGGTGAATTATGTGATGGTATTGTTGGTGAATAATTCAGGGTAGTCTTGCCTTGGTCACCCTAAGGACTTCACCTTGCAAGCCTTTGACATGAGTCTCGTACAACCACATGTGCGAATGGGAAGACCTAGTTTAGTAGGATTACGATATCTCACCTTTGATACCTCGGGGTGGCGATTACGGAAATAGCTTGTATGGGGAGCATACTGTCTTTGCGGTTTGGTACCCTATCCAACGGTGTTAAATCGGTCCTATACTTGACTCGGTGTGAGGAAGTGATAGTGAAGGCAACCGGAGAGGTTCCTAGGTTGAGCTAGAAGTTTCGAAAGACTTTGTTATGATCGCTCATTCGCATACTCTTGTATGGCGATTCACGGTTGACGTGGTGAGTTGATTATATCTTGTGGGTAAAGTGTACAACCTCTGCAGAGTGTAAAAACTATTCGAATAGCCGTGTTCGCAGTATTGGACATTGCTCGAGGATTACAGTCAAGGGTTAGATTTTGATAAAAATGAGGTTGGTAATGTGGACAATGTGATATGGAAATTGGTTAAGGAAAAGAAATGCTTTACTTAAAGATGATTACGAAATTTACTATGGGTATTACTTGTTTTACTGTTTTTCAATCTATTTATGATATTCATTTGGAAATGCTGTTTTATGCAAAATAGCCAATTCAGCCATTCAATTGGAATAAGCTGTGCATATAGTTATTTAGACTTGCATTCTGTGCACGGCTTGTTGAGTACGGTTGTGTACTCACCCTTGCTATAACAAAACATCACCAGTTGAGGAGAAGTCTTTGTCTTCAAAGAAGGGAGAAGTTCTGTAAGAAGGTGAATATTTAGGAGTTGAACCTTGTCAAATGCTTGTGGTATTTTGATGGGATTTACCGACATTCTTCGTTCCGCTGCTGTTCGTTTTACTCTGAGTTGAAGCCATCTAGGCTTCACAATTGTAAGTTGACTTTAAGGTTGTTCACATGTTATATTAATAGATGAATAATTTATTTATTATTCCGTTGTGTATGATTGTGATATTCATCTTTGTTAGCTGTGGGCACTAGCTACTGATCCTGGGACTAGTGCTGAAAACACAGAGGGTTTTCGGATTGCGAATTCAGGTCCCGACAGCCAAGCACACAGTTGGTCATAACAAAAAAGAGAAGAAAAAGATTATTTCGATAATCGATGATCTCGATAAAAAGGCAGAACATAGTGTTCTCTCAGAACAAGAATTAAACTTGAAAAACTACCTACACGAGCGATTGGTGAATTTGTTTAGGGAAGATGAAATTAAATAGTATGAGAGAGCTAAAACCAAAGATCTTTTGGAAGGAGATGATAACACTCAATATTTCCATCTGATTGCTAATGGTAGACACAAAAAACAACATATTTTCAAATTAGAGCATGAAGATGGTGTAATAGTGGGTGATGCTGAATTAAAAGTGCATATTACAAAATATTATAAGGGTTTGTTTGGACCGCCAGAAGAAAATGGGTTTAGTATGGTGGAGACTCATAATCATGATTTGCCTCAGGTTACAAAGGAGGAAAATGACATCCTTATTGCACCTTTTACTGAAAAGGAGGTTAGAGAGGCGGTTTTCCAAATGGAATATAATAAGTCACCTGGTCCTGATGGATTCTCAACAGAATTTTATCAGGTATTCTGGAATATTATAAAAGGGGATCTGATGGCGTTGTTCAATGCTTTTTATCATGGGAATTTACCTTTGTTTAGTCTCAACTTTGGAATAATTACACTTCTTCCAAAAGTAAAAGAGGCAAACAAAATACAACAATATCGACCCATCTGTTTACTTACTGTAAGTTTTAAAATTTTTACAAAAGTGGCTACTAATAGAATTATGGGCGTGGCCAACAAAGTAGTAAGTTCATCTCAAACAGCTTTCATGCCAGGTCGTAATATTATGGAAGGAGCAGTGATTCTGCATGAAACTATTCATGAATTAAAGTCTAAGAAGCTCAATGGAGTAATTTTAAAACTTGACTTTGAAAAGGCCTATGATAAGGTTAAGTGGCCTTTTCTTCAGCAAACACTTCGCATGAAGGGTTTCACTCATGAGTGGTGCTCATGGGTCGATCATTTTGTTACTGGCAGTAGTGTGGGCATTAAAGTTAATGATGATATTGGTCATTACTTTCAAACAAAAAAAGGGCTCCGGCAGGGTGATCCTACGTCCCCTATCCTATTCAACATTGTGGCTGATATGCTAGCTATTTTGATCAAGCGAGCGAAAGAGGATGGTCAGATCAGAGGAGTTATTCCCATGGGCGAATCTAATATTGGGGCTGGTTGGGCGCCAAATTTACCTCCGGCGGTTGAATCCTCTCCTCTCGATATCTAACGCTAGAAAGAAACAGAGACATGACGCCATAATAGCAAATCGGCAGGTTTAGGAACTGGGAATAAGATATAAGAAGAAAACAATATTGTCAGGTAAGTGGGCCATCAAAATGAGTCATGGGCTCCCTTACTCTCGTGGGCTTTCACTTGGTACAATATTCAGCCTCCTTTCTTGAGCGCAACACCGGAGTCGAGAGATGAGCAGTGTCATCTATAGCGGAGACCGACACACTGAGCGATCATGGGTGGCGAGCCTTGACGAAGCAGTGTGACCACGTGGCAAGTGGCGATTTGCGAGAATTGCTGCAAAGACGCCAAGATCACGAGCGGTCACCGGAGACTCGAGTAGAAGGCACATCGCCAGAGAGAAATCATCGATCGAGGCTGTGTCGGCCGTGACGAGCGCATCATAAGAGAGGAATCGAGGCGATTGGCAAGGAAAAGCGACCGAGGAGCCTCTCAGCCTCAGATTGATTGTCAGGATGAGGACGCTAGAGCTAGAGATTCGCCAGCGCCACTCATTACTCGGTATAAAAAAATTGCCCCAAATCCCAATGCAATGCCTTATGCCGAATGCCCTCTTTCTGATAACCGATGTCTAATTTTTGTATTCACAAATTGAAATTGCATCACTTAGTTTTATATATTTGTCTACGGTTCGAATGGTTAATGATCCGTCCTCATGTATTTTAATATTTATGTTATTCTATCCATTAGCAAGATAACAACCTTGTTATATTTTGATTATTCACTTTATTTCCTTTCATTTTATGTATGAATTTGAAATTTGGTTAACAATAGATCGGTAGATATATCATTAGTATACTTGTCTTAAGTTAGGACTTCTACATAGGAGCCCCTCCTCTATTTTCATCCTGGATTCGCCACTGGTTATTCCTCATCTTATTGAGGATGGCTTATCGATTCTGCAATATGCAGATGATACTATCATTTTTATGGATCATGAAATTGAACAAGCTAAAAACATGAAGCTATTGCTTTGTGTGTTCGAACAATTATCAGGTTTAAAAATTAATTTTCATAAAAGCGAGATATTTTGTTTTGGTGATGCTAGACAACTGGAAAAAGAATACACTGACTTGTTTGGCTGTGGGGTTGGCTCATATCCGTTTAGATACTTAGGTATTCCTATACACTGTCATAAACTCCGTAATGCGGACTGGGGAGTAATAGTGGATAGATTTCAAAGAAAACTAAGTATGTGGAAGGCCAAACATCTCTCTTCTGGGGGTCGACTTGTGCTACTAAATTCTGTGCTAAGTAGTCTTCCTATGTTCATGATGTCCATCTTTGAAATTCCCAAAGGTGTTCTTCAAAGGTTGGATTTCTATCGATCTCGGTTTTTTTGGCAAGGTAATAATGAAAGGAGAAAATATCGTTTTGCTAAATGGGATATATTGTGTCGTCCCAAAGATCAAGGGGGCTTGGGTATTATAGACCTTCAGATTCAGAATAAATGTTTCTTGAGCAAATTGCTATTTAAACTGTTGAATGAAGATGGGATCTAGCAGACCTTATTAAGAAATAAATATTTAAGTTCCAACTGTTTGTCCCAAGTGAATATTAAATCTGGGGACTCACATTTTTGGAAAGAACTCTTAAAGGTTAAGGATGATTTTCTGGCATGTGGATCCTTTCGGATAAGAGATGGTTCACAAACCAGGTTTTGGGAGGATATTTGGGTGGATTCTACACCCCTTAAGGTTCAATTTCCAAGTTTGTATAACATTGTTCATTACCCACATAATACTGTGGCAAAAGTAATGACTCAGATGCCACCAAATATTACTTTTCGAAGATATTTATTAAGTGATAAACTGATAGCATGGTATAATCTAGTAGCTAAATTAGCTGATTGTCAGCTTACTGATGGAAAAGACGTTTTTCACTAGGGTCTTCATAGACATGGGCAATTCTCTGTTCGATCTATGTATGTTTATTTGATGAACAAGGGTACTCCTTTCACTAGCAAATTCATTTGGAAGTTGAAACTTGGTTTAAAAATTAAAATTTTCCTCTGGTATTTACGACGAGGAGTAATTTTAACAAAGGACAATCTTGCTAAAAGAAATTAGAAGGGGAATCAACAATGTTGTTTCTGTAATTGTAATGAAACAATTCGACATTTATTTTTTGATTGCCAACACTCAAAAGTTATTTGGAGAATTGTACATATTGCTACAGGCTTATCACCACCAAGGTCTATGTCTCATATGCTTGGTAGTTGGTTAACAGGCATTGAGAAGTGTCAAAAAAGAATAATTCTTGTAGGGGGTGCTGCCCTATTATGGGCTATTTGGTGCACACGAAATGATCTAATATTTGAGAAAAAATAATATTCTTCTTTCATGCAGGTCATCTTCAAGGAACATATTGGATGTGGTTTTGGGCATTATTATAGTATGAGGACAAAAGGGAGACCATTCGACTGGCAAGTAAGACATTAGAGGTTGTGGCGTTAGACATTTTTGCCAAGAGTGGATGGAGAAGCAATCATAGAATTTGCTTTTAATTTTTTGGCTCTCTTTGTTTCTTTTTCATGACTGATATATGACTGTGAACTTGTACAACTCGGTTGTGTGCAATTGCAGAGACCGGATTTTAATCCTTTATCAAAAAATTTTATATAAATGTCCCTATAGTTCATAGAATAGAGCAAGGCAAGCAAGATGAGGGAAGATGTAACAATGCAATTTTTGGTTTTTATTTATTTAATATTGTCATTTTTCAATTTTATGAATTTTGAGAATTTTGAGAATTTATTTAATATTTTTCAATAAGGTTTAACTTGGAAATTATTTAAATATTTGAAAATTTTAAATAAAATTATGTAAAAAATATTTTATTTGAGTTCCAAATATCACAAAATATTTTTTAGATATTTAGAATTTTGGTATTTTTTGCTATTTTATTAGGCTTTGTTTATTTTCAGGAATTATTTTAAATCAAAAGTGTTGAAAATGTCTTAAACAGTGTTCGAGCCAAAACACTAATGGGCCCAGCCCAATTTCTAGTGCCGAATTCATTGATATTGACTCTCGTGATCTCGGCCAGGCGAATCCAAGGGTGGGCTCCATCGGGCCGAGCCCACCCTTCGCCGCTTCCGAGCCCTTCATCCACTTGCCCGCTCTGGAGTTTGGACTCTCCGGCGGCTCTACCACTAGTAACCCACACTGACCACTGCAGCACAGAGATAGTCTTGCTGATAGCTAATGGCGCCTAGAGGGTATCAGACATCCTAGAGGTCACTACATCAATCGTGGTCTCTCTTCTAGTATCCTACAGGCTACAAATGGTAAATGGGTAAATGAGATCACTGAGTAAATTGGTAATATAGTAAATTAGTAATATAATATATGCTATCAAATATCAATATATAAATATCCATACTATTATACACTCATATTGTTATACATTGATAAAAATTACAAATATACCATACAAATGTACAACATGCTCTAGGCTCTGTTGTTGGTAATATAGTTGTATCATGCTTACGCATTTATAGTTGTATTTATTCGTAGATTTGCAATAATGGAGAAATGAACTTTGTGCAATTATTTCACAAGTAATTCAAGTAGTACTCCCCCAACCGATGAGAGCGCAACTCAACTAAAGATGCTTCGACTAGAATTGAATACGAATAAAATTATTGCCGATCTGACGCTTCGCATGCCAATAGAAGATTATGCTAATGAAATTAGAGATTAAGTAAGAATTTTTTTCTTTTTTCTATGCTTTTCTTTTCTTTATGTATGAATTTTAATTTTACAATACTATAATTGCTCTGCTGGTCTCAATTTAGTTTATTCCAATGAGGCTTTGAGCCCATCCTCTATTTCAATTCTGGCTTCACCACTGGTCTCAGCGTTTGTGCCCGACACGGAGTCCTAGATCTTTTAATAAGTCTTCGCCCTGCGAGGCGTATCTTTGTAACTTGACCATAAGGTCGATCAACTAGTTTGAGTATTTAATCAAAGTACTTATTATTTAGTTGGTTATGGTGTGATATGTACCAATGTTGAGGCTGTGTGCACTAAGCGTGATCTGGACTAGTGCTGAATACACAGAGGGTCGGATTTGCAAATTCGGGTCCCGACAGAGGTAATATCGAGCCATCTTGGTATAGGGTGGCCCTTAGTTAGAATGGTCGTAGTGAGGATAAAACTATTTTCTAAAAGCTAAAATGTGCCAAGATGATAATGCAATCTCGACTTACCCTTCTCTTCTTTCATACCCTTGCTGAATTCAACACATATTCGCTTTGATTAAAATATCGAGTTTCACGTGAGTGTCCTTTGGCGGATGAGGATGATCCACTCTTTTGGTGGCGCCTTTGGAGAATGCACGCCGGAGCTTTGGCGTATGATCAGTTGCTTGGAGGATATAATGGCCGATCTACCGAGGACTCTGTGGATCGGGCGGGATCGATATTGCACAGGATGTCACTATCACGGTTTCACGCTCGGGATAGGGCAAGGCGAGCCGTCGTATCCGTATCACAGCCGAGGAGGTTGTCATTTGTATTTGGGATTCGGGAGACATCGCGTCTGGCGATGAGAAGCGGTGCTCGTACCTACCCGAGAGTTGGATGGCACGATGTTTCGTCACCACCACGTAGAGACACTCGCTGGCAACCGAGAGCCCATCGAGGAGGAGGATGCCACGATCACCCACGGCGGATATGTTATCGCTCAAGAGGATGCTATCGGCGAGGCGGTTCAGAGGCTGCAGAGGTCTCGTGGCGAGTTCACAGCTTAGGGCTCATCTGTTGCGAACTTGTGAGTACTTGGCCCACTCTATCCAGAGGATTGGGGAGGCTGGAAAAGCTATCACGGACGAGGCGGAGCAGTCTTTGGAGCTACGACCAGACCGGAGGAGCCACAAAGAGAGCCGCAGCGAGCAGGCGAGCGAGCGGTGGAAGTGAAGTCGAGCAAGTGGAAGTGAAGCCCGAGCCTGTGGAGGTTAGCGAGGCAGTGGAGGTTGAGCTGTGCGGAGGCGCATCCAATGGAGGATCGTGAGGATAGGTTTGTACACTTTTGACACCCGGTGTATCCACGGGAAGTTCGGTGGGGGATGGCTAGAGGAGTGGCGTTAGGATTAGTGGTTGAGACTCTGCGTCGAGTTGCATCTGGAATAAGAGTCACCCTTAGGCGTTTGACTCAGGAATGTTAGTTCGATTTGCTTCTTTCATGCTTGTGAGTGATTGGTATGTATTGCAAGGCCCTTAGGCATTGTGAGCAACCATACCCAAATATTAATAAAGTAATAAAGTTGGATTTTGTGTTACACCTTTGACCCTGCATAAGTACTCTATTACTCGTCTATTCTTATTTCCCTCTCGTCTCTAAACCATGGAGCAATCGGCAGATGGTGAACACTCGAGAAACCAAGGAGGAAATGGGGCGATTCTCGCTCACCGAAACATCGATGGGGAAGGACAAGGACCCCAACCAGCACCGCTTGATTGATATCTGAGAACTTTGGAGCCTTTATTGCTGCCTGAGACCAGTTAATGCATGCCATGATGCGAGATCAAGCATCAGTCCTTCGCCCAGCTGCCGCCGCCGCCTAAGCTAACGAGTCAACCCGGTCACGAGAGACCACACTCGAGGCATCGGAATTCATGAGGACACGACCGCCTACATTTTAAAATGCCAATCCATTGGAAGCGGATGATTGGTGAGGGCGATAGAGAGAAAGTTGCACATTACCCGGTGTGAAGGAAATGAGAGGTACTCTATGCCTCTCATCGGCTTGAAGGAACCGCTTGGTGAATGGTGGGAAAACTCTTTCTTGCTGCTCATGAGCACCCGCAGACATCGGTGGGAGGAGTTCACGATCGCTTTCGGCGATACCATGTGCCCGAAGGCATAATGGAGCTGAAAAGGAGGAGTTTAGAACCAAGCGGGGCAATCAATCGATGTCTCGAGTATCTGAATAAGTTCACACGGTGGCATACTCGCTTTTGAGGGCGTAGCAACGGATAAAACGAGCGGTCTCGATTCATGAAAGGACTGAATTGAGGGCTGCGGGTGGGACTCATAACCCACACTTTTCACGATTTTCAGAGCTAGTGAACAAAGCGCCGATATTGGAGGACAAGCGCAAGGAGGTGGAGGACAACCGAAGCTTGAGGATGGCACAACGAGGAACACGCTAGGGAGCGGCGGTTGAGGTTACACAAACCAGAGTTCTTGATTTCAGCCAAGGAATGTGATGGCAGCGCCACCGCTAGTACCAAGACTGCGGACAAAATTTCCGGACACCAACACCGGTTGGGAATGCAAGTTCTGAGGAGCCAGCGATCGGCAGGTTAAATGTTGTTTTATCATCACGAGCGAGCATTTGCAAATTATTGTCCTAGAAGGAGGAGGTGACACGGTTCGCTTCAACCTTGGGACTACTCCAGCGAAGACACTGCGCCGAGGAGCAAGTCGTGGAGTTACTGTCTGGAGCTGCCACAGATGTGGTAAGCGAGTCAATCATGTCACCGCCGATCAAATCTGAGAATACATCGGACGTCGTCTTGGGTAAGTTACTTGTCAACTCGATACACCTGCAATGATTTTATTTGATTACGGAGCTTCGCATTCGTTTATATCTCGGATTTTTCTTTGTGAATAGTGGATTGAAAATGGTGAACCTTAGGCATGTATTGCTAGTACAATCCCGGGATCGAACTCCGATCGATGTAGGATGTTAGGGGTAAAGTTGCTTATAGATGGAATGGAGTTCTAGCAAACTTAGTAGTGTTAGATACCCGGACCTTAGATGTTATTTTGGGAATGGATTGGTTGTCTAAGCACAAGGTTGTGTTAGGCGTAGACGAAGAGTCATATCGATCGAGAGTCCTTGTGGGAGAAAAGTAGAGTTTCAAGCCCTTGCCGTTAAGGATGGACAGTTGATGGTCAATAGTGTGAAGGCCGTCGGCATAGAAGGCGTACCGGTTGTCGAGAATACCGGATGTGTTTCGGAGGATTTACAGGATGCCACGAGACGAGGGACATAGAGTTTGTAATTGAGTTAGTACGGAAGCAGCCCGATAGCTAAGAGACCTTATCGGATGTCAGCAGATGAGCTAGTGGAAATGAAGAAGCGAGATAGAGAGTTAATGGATAAAGGGATTTATTAGACCAAGTTAAATGCGCCATAGAACCACGGGTTTTATTTGTCAAGAAGAAGGGCGGAGTTCTGGGATGTGTGTGGATTCGAAACCTTGAATGAAGTCACTATAAAGAATAAGTATCCGCTACCCCGGGATCGATGATCTGTTTGACCAGTTGAGAGGGGCGGAGTTTTCTCCAAGATTGACCTCGATCGAGGTTATCACCGGTGAAGATTCGATCGGAGGATGTCTTGAAAACGACATTTTCGTCAAGATATGGACATTCGAGTTCCGATTATGTCTTTCGGTTTGACAAATGCACTGCATATTTCATGAACATGATGAACAAGGTTTTCATGGAATACGGATAAGTTCGTTGTTGTGTTCATAGATGACATTCTAGTTTACTCCAAGACCGGGGAAGAGCATGCGAGCATCGAAGCTAGTTACGGAGAGGTTAAGAAGGCGACAACTTTTAGCTAAGTTTAGCAAGTGTGACCACGGAAGAACAAGGTGGAATTTCTTGGACATGTGGTGACCGCCGAAGGAGTCATGATTGACCCAAGTAAGGTGGAAGTAGTGTTGCATTGGGAGCCACCCAAAGCGGTGACTCAAATTCGTAGTTTCCTTGGAATGGCGGTTATTACGCCGATTTATTGAAGGATTTTCAGCGATTGCGAGACCTCTTACGCAATTGTTGAAAAAGGAAAAAAGTTCGCATGGGCCGGAATGTGGCGGAGTTTCAGGAGTTGAAAAAGCGTTTGACAACGGCGCCGGTGTTAGTACTACCAGATTTAAGCGAGTTTTGATATATCTTGTGATGCATCGCGCCAAGGACTAGGATGTGTGTTAATGCGAGCGAAAAGGTCGTTGCGTATGTGTCAAAGCGATTGAGGCGCATGAGGAGAACTACCCACATGACTTGGAGTTAGCGGTAGTAGTGCATGCTTAGAAGTTATGGAGGCACTATCGATTGGAAGCAGATGTGAGGTGTACTTGACCATAAGAGTCTTAAATATATATTTACACAATCGGACTGAACATGAGGCGAGAAGATGGTTGGAACTAATTAAGGATTACAATCTGAGGATTCATTATCACCTGGGAAAGCCAGCGTGGTGGCCGATGCTTTAAGCGAAAAAAGCCATTCGGTGAACATGTTGGTGGAAGCAAGTCGAGGTTGAGTTATGCAAGGAATTTCAAAAATTTGGTGGAAGTTGTGCCTAAAGGATTTATAGCGCTTTAGAAGTGAAGCCTACTGGAAGATCAGATCCGGGAAGAACGGAAGGGCGATGTCAAGATTGAGGAGGATTAAGTTGAAAATGGAGGAAGGCAAGGCAAAAGGATTTCAAAATTTGGATGAGCAAGGTACATTATGGATCAAGAAGCGCTTTTGCGTCTGCACAAGAAAGGCCCAAGCAGTGATTACGGAGGAAGCTCATGACTCCAAGTACTCGATTCATCAGGAAGCGCTAAGATGTACCAAGACACGAAGGAAAGATTTTGGTGGCCAAGCATGAAGCGTGAAGTTGCGAGCATGTTGCGTTGTCGACATATGCCAAAAGTCAAAGCAATGCATCGAAGGCGGCGGGGTTACTCTGACCGAAGATACGAGTGGAAATGGGAGGAAATCGGAATGGACTTTATTCTTGGTCTCTGAGGACCCAGACGGTATGACTCCATATGGGTTATAGTGGACGGTTGACCAAGGTCGCCCACTTCATACGGTGAAAACTACCTACTCGAGGGACCGCTTAGCAGATTTGTATATGTCAAGCGTGTATATGCATGGAGTTCGAAGAAAATTGTATCAGACGAGAGGTACCGGTTTACCTCAAGATTTTGGGATAAGTTGCATGAGGCCCTAGGAACCCTTTGAACTTGATCTGCATATCACCCGCAGACAGATGGGCAAGCGGAAAGAGTTAATCGAATCTTGGAGGACATGTTGAGGGCATGTGCATTGGCTTATACAACCGTGGGATAAGTGTTTGCCATATGCGAGTTTAGCTATAATAACATGACTACCGAGCAAGTTTGCGGATGTCGCCATTTGAAGCACTATATGTAAGACCCATCGACGCCGTTGAGCTGGAATGAGGCGGAGAAGCGTCATATGTTGGGCGGACATTCTTGAGAAAATTGAAGCGAGATAGCCATGATCGAGGAAAGGTTGAAAATTGCACAATTAAAGGCGAAGAGTTCTGTTGATAATCATGCGAGGATTTGAGCTTTGAGCAGAAGATTTTGTGTATCTCGAGTTACACCACTCGGAGGAGTTAAGAGGTTCCACACTAAAGGGAAGTTAGCACCAAGATATGTTGGTCCGTTCAAGATCCTAAGTCGTGAGGCGAAGTAAGCGTGTCAATTTGGAGTTACCGCATGATCTTTAGCGGGATGCATGATGTGTTCCACGGTCACAATTAAAGAAATGCCTCAGAGTGCGGAAGAGCAAATCTTGGTTAAGTCGATCGAAGTGCGGGAGGATTTGACCTATAAAGAGTGCGGTGAAGATCTTGGATCGATGGATCGAGAAGCGAAATAAATCGACCGCCTGCGAGTTGATGGAGTAACCATTACGAGAGCGAAGCAACTTTGGGGCGTGAAGAAGACCTGAAGAAGGAATTCCCCAACCTATTCCTTAGTCAGCCCTGAATCTCGGGGTCGAGATTCCGTTAAGGGGGGAGGTTTGTAACATCCCAATTTTTGCTTTTCTTGCATTTTAGTGGTATTTTGAATTTCTGGAATTTATTTGGATTTATTTGGAATTATTTGAATTTATTTTGAATTAAACCATTTAGCAAATTAATTAAATAATGGAAAAGTTAAGATAAAGTTTTGCTGAAAATATTTTATTTGAGTCACAAATGTCTTAAAATATTTATGAGAATTTTTCGAAATTTTTCGATATTTTTAATGCCCCCAAACAAATTATTTTATTTTAGGAAATATTTTTAATCGAAAAAAATTAAAAATCGGATGAATAGTGTTGGGCGAATCTTTGTGCGGCCCGTTTGAAAAACCCTAAGCGCCGTGGCGTTCGATCTTCATCAAGCGGCTCACGATCGCCACGCCACCCACCCCTATTCCCATGGGACTCATGCCGCCACGGACTCCTCGCATGAATTTCGCATAGCAACACGGACGCCAAGAGCCCCTATTTAATCGCCGCCACCCCTCCGTGTTCCTCGGTTTGCGCCGCGCGCACCAGCCGTCGCCACGCCGCGCTTTGAGAGCGCCGCCCACCGCCGCGACCTCGCTAGAAGTCCGGCCGTCCGCGCACTTCTTCGCGTCGGTTAAATCGCCGGTGATTCTCGCCGTCGCCGCGCCACCATCGGACTCATCTCGTCACGCCCGCCGGGAAGCGTTACGCCGCGTCGCCGGAGGACCACGGAAGCGCCAGCGCGCGCGTCGTCGTCTTCGTCTCCGGTCAAGCAGCGGTAGCCGCACCATCGCCGTCGCCCGAGCCGTCGGCCGTCCGATCTCAATCGGCGATTCAGATCCCGCCACGTCGCCCCAAAGCAGTAAAGCCCATCTTCTAATCTCCTTTGTTAGATGCAAATCCGAGGGCCACCGTCGTGCCGCAGCGCGATCGTTTATGCGTGGCCGACAAAGCGGACCCACATGTCGATCTCGCGCGCCGTTCACTTTGTGCGCATGAGTCGGCCGACAAAGCGAGCCGCATGTCGATCGCCACGAGCAGCTTGTCGCATGAGACAGCCGACAACCGCGGGCCCACCGTCGGCCTTACGCACCGTGCGTGTGGCGTCACCGTGACGTCATCTTGGCGTCACGGTGGGACCCACTTGTCGAGAGATAAGCGAGTCGTCTTGGCGTCATCACGGGGAGCGGTCGGGGCTGGCGTCAGCGAGACCCCGTGTCACTCTCTGGTGGCGACCGTGTCACAGATGGCGCAATAATTGATTTTCCGAAAAAGAAAATATTTATTTAATTCGGTATATTGATTTTAAATATATTTTGAAACTTCAAATGCTTATAACTTTTGCGTTTTAACTCCGATTTGAGTGATTCCAATTTCTATAAATTTGTAAAATTGTGATCTTTCTGTTTGTGAATTTTAATTGAATTTTTGAGCAATGTTTGCCTACTGTTTATTTATTTTATTGTTTGTGTTTACGTTCGGCGTAGGCGTTGAAGTGCGAAGGTTTCGAGGAGAGGTTCGACCGAGAGCAAGCTCGAGGGCGAGAATCGAGTACTTTTTGAAGGCAAGTTATGTTTGATCATGTTGAACCTACTAGAGCAAATTATTTTGATTTAAACTATTGCATGCTAATTTGATAGAAATGATTTTGAATAAGTTTTGGGATTAGTTAAATGCCTAAGTTCTTTGTATGCCACCTTGTCATATATAATTGTAGGCCATGAATCTTTTGTCACCCTAGGATATGGATTAATAGTTGGACTTTTATAATTTG
Organism: Guadua angustifolia; assembly: GCA_036346375.1. NCBI lineage: Eukaryota > Viridiplantae > Streptophyta > Magnoliopsida > Poales > Poaceae > Guadua > Guadua angustifolia. The sequence goes on along the minus strand of CM070504.1, from coordinate 54,199,205 downwards.
CCAACATGGGTTGAGTAGACAAAGTAGTATGCTTAGCCACCTTACGTGGGCGTTTCATGATTTTGGAATACCAAAGTGAATCTTGACTTAATGAGATATTGAACATGCTTTGTGAATGAGACATGTGTTATTGAGTTGATGATGGCACGTGGTGCAATGGTAAAGCTGGGGTGGGAAAATGATTTAGGCTGGGGCAAATGGCAAGATTGTTTACAGTGGGCCAAGAGTGGCAATCAGGCGGTCATATTTGGTTTTATTGGTTTTGGATAATTGAGATCACACTTGGTTAGTCTTGCCTCGGTCAACTAAGGACTTAACCTTGCGAGCATTTGGCGAGTCTCTCATCTGACCACAAGCTCCGTAATGGGGCGGACTTAGTGAGTAAAGCGAGAAATCTATTCTTTGGTCTTGTCGTGGTGGTGTGAGGCAGGAGAAGCGGAATGAGAACTCACATGGCGCAAGAGGGGCCACAGGTGTAGTAACCAGTCCCTCGGTGTTGAAACCTTAGCGAAGCGTCTTGGGTTTAGATGGAACTTTGGAAAAGCCGTTCTGGTTATTTGCCTTGGTGGTATTTGTTGTATCTTGTGGGTAAAGTGTATAACCTCTGCGAGTGTACAACCTATTGAATAGCCGTGCTCACAGTAATGAGCATCGCTCGGTGATTCTGATCAAGGGTTAGATTTTTATGAAAATGAATTTTTTATGGAAAAATGCTTGGGTTGGTAATGAGGAACTTGACATAGGATGGAAATATGATTGTGATTAAAATGTTTGTGAAAGCTACTATTCTTATTCTTGTTTTCTTTGCTTTGCAAATTATTCTTATTATTCTTAAATGTTGTCTTGCTCATGAACCATAGCCTATCCTTTGTACTAAGCCATGCATGTAGAATATTAGAATTGCATTACATGCATGACTTCTTTGAGTGCTCAAAGTACTCACCCACAACAACACAACCAGTTGAAGAAGAAGCAAACCACCTTTCGGGAGGAGGAGTATCGGGAGGAGCCGACAAACTAGGGAGCGAGCCCGGTCGGTTACTGTGGCAAATTGGTTGGCGCCACGAGTTTATTTTATTTCATTGCATTTGAATATTTTAATAAGTCTTAAGCCTGCGAAGTGTATCTTTAATAACTTGACCATAAGGTCGATCAACTAGTTTGAGTATTTAATCAAAGTACTTATTATTTCGTTGGTTATGGTGTGATATGTACCAATGTTGAGGCTGTGTGCACTAAGCGTGATCTGGACTAGTGCTGAATACACTGAGGGTCGGATTTGCAAATTCGGGTCCCGACGACAGTCGACCAAGTCGACTTGAACCTGACGGTCTCTCGACCTTACCCTCATGAAGAAGTAAGATGCAGTGCCTTTGCTCACGATCAGCACTACACCGCAAGCTCTTCGTGAGACATGCGTCTCGGTCGGTATGACCTAGGGAGCTCCTTGTTGGGGACCTAGCCCTGAGACGGATTCAGGTCTCGTCCAACACCAACAAGTTATCCCCACGGTGGGAGGGCCCCTCTGAGAATCGTTTCAGCAGATCGCATGCGGGGCTTCTGGGCTAGCGATGCCGATGGCGAGAGAGCTCTCTAGCTCATGGAACATAGATCGGCTCAGAAAATTTTATGTGTAACATCTATACCTTATATTTCAATAAAGCTGTTCTTCCATTTTCGCCCTGTATGTCTGCTACCACTTGTGTTGCTGCTGTTCTTTTTCTGAGACTCCTTTTTCTGCGAACACGACCTCCGTGCACAGCGCATTCTCTCCTAGTCTAAAGTGTCGCGAGTTTGACGTTCACCCCCAGTGGAAGAGCTAAACGTAAGCCGAACCTCTTCGCAATCTAGCTCTCCCTGTGCGGGCCCGAGCGAGAGCCTCGCCATTTTATTTGTTGGGCAATCGCATGGCGCGATGGTCGTTCGGATAATCCGAATGTGACCGTCTACTTAGCGGGTTAAACCGCGTCATTCTACTTTGTGGACTTGTCCTTAACTCTGCGGTCGTGGCGCTTGTCCATATCTCGTCTTGTGCGAGGCATCGTCGCTCGACCTCGGACCTTGAGAGGCTGGATTAGGCTATCCTATTGGCGCACGACCAAAAGAGTGCGGGCACGGCAAACAAGCAAAGCAGAAGGGACTCCAAGTATCCCCAACTATAGATTTAAAATAGAGACGAGGTTTCCTTCTTCACCAAAAGCAATCTGTTTCTGTTAGTGCATTTCTTGCTTTTTAACATTTTTATAGGTCGGCCATCTCGCGGGCAAGTTTTTCCTGCTCGAGCGTGGCTACTTTTGCCCTCGGTCGCTATCTCACCACAGGTGGAGGGCTTCTTGCGAAGCATCCGCGACTCTGCGCCTTCGTCTTCAAGTTGGGCGGGGCTCTCTTCGCGCCTTGGCGACACGCTCAAGCTTCTCCTCGAGTCCCGGTGCCTTGATCTCGAGCCCGGAAGATGCCTTCTCCACAGAAGCCTTCTCAGCGCCTCGACCTTGGCACGCTCGGCCTCGGCGCCTTGAGTGGTGCGCTCGAGCCTCTCCTCCGGCTCAGCAGTTTTGGCCTCGGCTCGGGGGCGCCTTGGCGAGATGGCGTTTGCTTTCGGCGGCGGCCTTCTCCAATGCCTCGACCTTGCACGTTAAATGCCAGCGCCTTGGCGAGAAATCGCTTTGCTTCGTGGCGGCCTTCTCCAATGCCTCTACCTTGCACGTTAAATCGGCAGCGCTTGGTAGAGGAGGAAGCTTTCTCATGGCGGCCTTCTCCAACACCTCGACCTTAGCCCGAGGCCTCGGCCAGCCGAGTCGAGGGCCAAGCTCATTCCTTGCGGCCTTCTCGGCGCCTCTACCTTGGCGCTTTCGGTCTCAAGCGCCTCGGCGCCTTAGTCGCCGAAACTGTTCCCCTCCACGGCCTTGAAGGCGTGCTCGTGCTCGGAGGCCTGGTTTGCTCGAGCTCGACGCGTGGGTCACCTCTGCGCCACCATCGTCAGCGAAGGTCGTCGAGATCTGGTTAGCCGCTCGAGCTCTGCTTGGTCGACCTCGATGGTTGTGCGAGTTTGGCGCTTTCGGCCTCCCACGTTTCCACCACATTGAGGCCCCCGAGCACGTCGGCATGCTGCGTGGAGACCTTGCAGCCCTCGGGAGGCAGCTGTCGATCGCCTTAGAAGAGCAGGGGAAAATGGCACGAGTAAGAAGTTGGCGAAAACTTCGACTGGCGTTGCGGGGCATGTGAGGGGATCCCTTACCTCGCGAAAGCGATTCTCGGCAAGACGGGTGAACTCTGCGTTGACTCCCGATTCGAGCGGTCGATCTCGTGCTCTTCTTCCGGCACCACGAGGTGGGGTCGACCTCGACCTCATGGCGCATCTGGCTAGGGCCGCCCGACCGCCGCGTCTTTGGTGGAGGCATGGAATCTGCCGCCCGACCCGGTGGTCCGACTCTCCGGTTGTAGGCGCAGCGGCAGCTCTGACCCGACCTCGTGGTGGGGCCCGTCCGACTTTCCGGCGAGGAGTTCTTTGCACCATTAACATCGAGCCCAACCTCAATGGTCGGGCTCCGCTCACCCTCTGGCCCTGGGGGCGGCCGCCGAGATCCACCATGTGATCCCCACAGTCTTGTCCGTTCCGTGGCTTAGGCGCCGCAACCTTGAACAGGACGCGCCCTCATGGCCGGGTCGTCAGCGCCCTGGATCTCGTAAGCAGGTGCATCCTCCTCGAAGAGGGACCGCGATTCATAAAAAGTCGTTGCAATCGCTTTGCCCGTTGAGGCGCACATAGCGCAGATGTGTGTGAGGCGATGGCTTCCTCATCGACCTCGAGTCGTCCGCTCCGGTCTCCTTCTTCCGGGGATGGGGGCCCCTCGTACACCAGCGTCTTGAGCCTCGCCCATCTTGAGTAGAACCACGCTTTCGGACCACGGGCGTAGGGAGTCGAGTTGGAACTTGGGAAGGCCCACTTGAGCCCGACCCGTGGCGGAAGTAGAGGCATCAGACCAGGGGTCCTTCCCGGGGCGGAAGAGGTGAAATCTGGGAAGAAGAAGCGAGGGTCGGAAGGATCCTAGGAATCCCTCGCATAGATGGGAGAAGATGGTGAGAAGGAGAAGCGAGTTTGGCACGGGTTGATGAGCTCGATGTCATGGTGGAGAGGACCCTCATGACGAACTCGCTCTCCGGGGTGCCTGAGGCGAAGAGGACATAGTGCTCGGTGCGAGCGATCTCGTCGTCCTTGGGTTGTGGCTCGGTCTCGTTGCTGGCGGCCGCCATCTGAATGGATCGGCGGTCCAGGCTTCGAGTTCCTTCATCCTTCGGTGACGGCAATGATGCTCCTCCCTAAGCAGCCATAGCAATCGCGTCGGTTTTGGTCGAAGGTGGGGAGAGATTCTCGCTTAGGCAAGGAGGCTTGGTGGATGAAGGGCGGGCGGGGTTCTTCTCAAAAAGACGCTGCGGTTTGAGTTTAAAGGATGTGCGCCGTTGAAATTTGGTCCTGGCGCTCGAAGGTGCGCCAACCACGATTGTGGCGCAATTAAGGCACGAGGCTGCGGTTTGAGACGCGCAGTGTCGCTATTGTTTGCATCCGTCACAAGGCCGGAGATCAAGAGGCGCCGGTGTCGTATCATCAAGGCTGGCGTTACGTTTCCTTTGACCTCGACCTCGAATTGCAGGAATCGGTCGGTGAAGAGACTCAGGGCGGCCCATGTTACAGCCACGACCTTAAGCCTCGGGGCTAGGTGGCGAGTGGGCGTCCTTGACCGCCGACGCCACGGATCAGCGAATCCCCATGCTCGAGGCCCGGCCACGACACAGGTGCAGGCGAGCGCTCAACCTAGGCCTGGCGGACGGCTGCGGCCCCTTCGACCTTGAGCTCGGGCGGGCCCTTGTTCAGTGTAGTTCACCCTTGGATTTCGGATCAAGCATTTGGCGGCGGTTGCCCAAAACGCGAAGTGCGTGGGGTAGGAGCAGTGCATGCGACAAGTTTGGAGCAGTTACTTCCGACCCTCAACGTGCATGAAGGCCACTTCAGGAATCTCTCCGTCCAGATTGCGTCTTGAGGGAGGTATAAAGGCCAAGGAGCACAATCCTTTGGGACACACGGAGACAACGCACAACACGCCATAGCTCGAGCTTAGACATAGCCATTGTTAACACTTGAGTGTAACACATCCTTGTACTCGAAATAGCCAAGAAAAGCGCGCAAAGGCGGCGGAATAGAGCTATTACCTCAACAGGCTCGAACCAATATAAATCTCGATCTCCGCTTCGTTGTCGTCTTGCTCGACCATAACCACGTCTGCACTTTTCCTCCGTCGGCGAAGCGCGCTTTCGAGTCCCGTATCCTGCTGACCCCTCATCCCATTTCTTGCGATCGGCGATCCGATCGTCAGCGAGACCCTAGGAACTTCTGACTTTTAGGGGTAAAACATTATAACAACTCACGTTGAAGAGTTGGCGGCTCTTGATCATCCTCGGTATGCTTAGGACCGCCCGGTGAGATCTGAGACCACCTTAAAGGGCCCTCCATCGGAAGGCGGTTTATGGAGCGGCATGCGTCTGGATTCTCGCAAAACCAGGTTGCCAAGCTGCGGTGTTCTCTCGGAGACCGGGCGGCATGGTATCGCCTATGGCTTCTTTGGTATCGGGTGGCGCATAAAATTTGCCGATCACGGACCTCCTCCAGAGGTTGGCGTAAATCACCGGATGGTCTTCTTGTCCTTCCTCATTTGTATGCGAGGCAGCGTGGCGAAGCGAGCAGCGGCTTCGGACGGGAGGACGACTTTAGCGTCGTGAACCGGGGAAGAAGGCGTTACGCGATCGCCCGGTGGGTGTGGTTGGGCGACCAGCTGGCAAAGAGCTCTTCCGTCCACCGCGCCCCTTGCTTATGGAGTCGATTGAATGCTCTGGTCTTCAAGCCTCTCAATACTAGCGCGTTGGCACGCTCAGCTTGGCCATTGCTCTTGGGATGGGCCACCGAAGCAAAGCACATCTTGGTGCCCATCTCCTCGCAGAACTCCAAGAAAGCCACGCTGGTGAATTGAATACCGTTGTCGGTGATGATACGATTGGCGACTCCAAAGCGGGTGAAGATCCCGTGGATGAATTTGATAGCGGCCGTGATGATGTACGTCTTGCCGACTTCGACCCACTTGGTGAATTTGTCGATGGCGACGAACAAGTGGGTGAAGCCCCCTGTGGCCCGCGAGAACGGGCCCAGGATGTCCAGCCCCCAGACCGCGAACGGCTAGGAGAGTGGGATGGTTTGGAAAGCTTGGGCTGGACGGTGAATTTGCCTGGCGAAGAATTGGCATGCTTCGCATGTCCGCACCAGCACGCAAGCATCCTAGAGACAAGCGTTCGGTCGGACATATGGCTCCCGCACATGCCTCCATGGATATCAGAGAGCAGGGCGCTCCCCTCTTCCTGAGTGATGCACTTTAGGAGAATTCCGTTCCTACTTCGGTGGTATAGGTCCCCGTCCACCAGAGATTAGCACTTGGCCTTTCATGCCATCTTTTCAGTAGAGGCATCATCGTCGGGGATCTCTCGGTCTCGCGGGAAGGCTAGGATGGGGTCCATCCATGACCCTCCGACCAGAGTGGCGATCACTGCGGTGATCGCCAGGGTCAGTTGGGCGAGTTTTTCCCGAGTGCCGTATCAACGGCACCGCGATCCTCCTCCCACGGAGGCGGGGGCACGCGGCAATGAGACCATCCTCCCGCGTGGGCGAAACGCGGCAACCATACCGTCCTCCCGCGTGGAAGCGGGGAACAGCAGCAGACGGTCGTAAGAGTCTTTCTTCCGAGACTCGGCCGGGAGCGAGGCTCTTGAGGATCACGGCCGGTGGCTTCGTCCGCCAGATGGTTGTCACGTCAAGGGATATGGATATATCCCAATCCTTCAAAATGGTGCTCCATTTTCCTGACCTCCGCCAAGTAGGCGGCCATGGTAGGATTAGAGCATTGAAATTCCTTCCGCGCCTGATTGATGACCAGCAGGGAGTTGCCTTTAACTTGGAGGCGCCTAACGCCCAGTGTCGTAAGCCGACACCTGCCGTGAGCCCTCGTATTGACAATGTTGTTGGTGGCCTTAAAGTCGAGGTGACCCGCGTCTTGGAGGATGTCACGGTCGGAGGAGACCAGGACTACTCGGCCCTCGCCTCGAGCCTAAAGGAATCGTCGAAAAACAAGGTCGAGGGAAAGGCGGGTGCTTCTTCAACTTCACGAGTGGCAGGAGTCCATTCGGCAATGAACTCCGCCAACTTCTAGCTCTTGATAGTGGTGCGGGGTACAAATTTAAGACAAAATTCCCCAGCTCCTTGACCATAGCGTCGACCCTCTGCTTCTCGGTTGTGAAGAATCTCTCGCGAGAGGTGGCGGTGACCACTTGTAATTCTCGCCCTTGAAAGTAGTGCGCTTGACTTCTTGGGCGCCACCGGGGCGGCGTCTGGCATCTTCTGCGCTTGCGGATATCTGGTCTCTGCCTCGTGTAACACCTTGCTGATGTAGTAGACTGGCTTCTGGATACCCTCCTCTCGCCACGATCTGCGCTCACCCTTTGTTGGGGTAGTAGCAATATACAAAAACAATAGTTAGCGGTGAGGTGACCCGGCTTGGCGGGGAGAGAGTACTACTTGGTCTTTAGCGCTTGTTGAGCCTCCTCAGTCCACTCGAAATGGTTCGTTTTCTTCAGTAGCTTGAAAAGAGGCAGGCTTCTCTCTCCCAATCAGGCAATGAATCGCTCGAGGGAGGCCAGGTGACCAGCCAGGCGACCAGCCAGGCATTGCACTTGCTTGAGTTGAACGGGCGGCTTCATGTGTTCGATGACTGCTATCTTGTCAGGATTGACCTCAATGCCCCGCCTGGACACGAGGAACCCTAACAGCTTTCCGGAGGGTACGCCGAACACACACTTCTTAGGGTTGAGCTTCAAACAATTCTTCCGGAGGTTGGCAAAGGTTTCCTCCAGGTCTTCAATCAGATCTTCGCTCTTTTTCACTTTCACGACCAGGTCATCGACGTACACCTCAAGGTTGCGCGCTATCTATGGACAGAAAGTGATATGCATGGTGCGTTGGTAAGTAGAACCAGCATTCTTTAACCCAAAAGCCATTATAACATAACAATAAACGCCCATGGGTGTCACGAAGCGATTTATCTTCATCTTCTCGCCATGCTAATCGATGGTACCCGATGCGCATCCGAGCCTGGCGGCTCGCATCCCGCAGTGGAATCGATGAGAGATCGTCTGTGGCGAGGATAAGGGTCGCCAGGCGAGCCTTGTTGAGATCGATGAAATCGGCGCACATTCGCCACTTCCGTTGGACTTCTTGGCGAAACCGAGGGTTAGCAAGCCACTCGGGATGAAGACCTCCGGATGATCCTGCGTGCGATAGATTCTCTACCTCCTCCCGAATGGCGTCTTGGCGCTCGGTGCTTAACACCGGATCTTTTAGCGAACAGGCGCACCTCGGGGCGTAATAAGTGGTGCTCGATCACCTTCCTAGGGACCCGATCATATCGGACGGTTGCCAGCGAACATGTCGAGTGGGCCGGTGGAAGGTGACAAGCGCGTCTTCTATTTGGGCCGAGGCTAGAGCCAATGAAGCGGACTTCTCGAACTGACACTTTTCGAGAGACCACCTTTACCTCTCCGGCCGCAAGCCAAAGGTCTGCACTGAGGGGTTCGGAAAAGCGGCAATGGCTTCCCATATGTGGCACCGCCTAGGTCTAATTCGTGCTTATGGCAACGCAAAGCCTCTAACTTGTCCACCCCGATGGTTATGGGCCCACCAGTCTGGCATCTTCACCACCATGTAGCTATAGTAGGTTGCCTCCATGAACTTGGCCAATTCGGCCAAGTATGGCATTATCTGGGAGGTCGAAATCGGCTGACTTGAAGTCGACCCGACTCCGTCTTGTAACATCCAGAAATTCAACCAATTTCAATTTTTGGAGTTATTTAAATTTTTGTGAATTAATTAAAATTTATTTGCATTTAATTGAATTTATCTGAATTTTTGGGGATTTAATTGGATTTAATTAAAATTTATTTAGATTATTCTTCTCTTGAAAATTGAATTTCAGAAAAGGTAATTATTAAAAATAAACAAAAATATTTTATTTAAGCCCTAAATACCCTAAAATATTTTCTGGAATTTTTCTGGAATTTTTTGGGTATTCTTAGTGCCATAAATAATTCTTTTAAATTTCTGGATTTATTTTATTGACAAAACTGGGAAAATCCATTAGCTACAGTGTCGGACCGAGCCCACCGCTGATTTCGCGCTGGAAAACCCTAGCACCGCTGATTTCGCGCCGTGCGATCTCGATCAGACGATCGTGAATGAGCCGCGTTGTTTAATCACTTGAGTCGTCGGATCTCAGTAAGTAACCGTTAGGATTTCGCCGCGTGTCAACGTATCGCTGAACCGTTACCTTTTCCGCGCCGTTGGATCGCGATCGAATGGCGGGATGTGACCGAGCAGTCTCGGGAGGGTGCGACTATGCACCGCCGTCGCCGGTAGGCCGCCATGGATCTTGTCAGGGATTTTGTGCGCAACCCGAGGCATGTCCGAGCCAGTGATAAAGCCCATGACGCGCAGCACTTCCTTCCGTTCGTTTTGCCCCCTCGCTCGAGCTCTGCCATCCACCGTAGACCCCGCCCGAGCTCGCCGTAGTAGCTACTCTCCTCTCCCCGGTTTTTCTCTGAGTTCCGCCGCCGTCCACCGTTCCCCGTCGCAACCAAGACCCTCTCCGAGTTCCTCGTGCCAAGCCGCGTCCATTGGGCAACTTCTTCCGACCGGAGAGCGCGGAAGCGCCAAGCACGCCGTCTTCTCCAAGTCGGCGACAAACCTTGCCGCCTCTTCTTGAGCATCGCGACTCCATACCGTCGGATCTCCATCGCTCGGCTCGGAGTAACGCCCGTCTCCTTCTCTTTAGCGCTAGACGGATCGACTCGGTTGAAAATGGATGTCGGTTCTCATCCAACGAACGAGGTAGCGCCACGTCTCTCCCCGTAGAGTTAAGTTAAATAAGCATCGGTAGAAAATGGCCGTTGGATCTTAATCGTGCGGTTCCGGAGTGGCCACGTAGGCTTGTGAATAGGGAACCACTCGGATAGCCATCGCCGTTAGATCAGCATCCGACCACGCCGATGTGTCCAAGTAGGTGCGGTGAATAGTAAACTCTTCGGGTAACAGTAGCCGTAGGACTTTGATCTGACCGCCACCGTAGCACCGCATCGCTGTATCGTGTGCGTTTGGTAATGGCCGTTAGATCTGAGATGTCCGGCTAGGATTTCGCCGCGTAGGCTTGTAAATAGAGTCATTTCGATAGCTAAGCGCCGTTGGATCTTCATCCGAAGCCGCACCGGTGCGTCCGCGTCGTCGCTAGGTCATTTGTTTAGCGCGTCGCATCCGAGCCGTAGGTTTTGAAATGGCGGCGTGGATGTTGCCCGTATGTAGGTTTGGTAGCGTAAGGACCGACCGTTGGATTTGGATCGAGCAGGCGGGGCGTAGGTGCCCGCGTGGTGATGGTTGTCTTGGCGTGTCGATTCTTTGAGTGGGGCATGCATCGTTCATCGGACCCACTTGTCGATGTCTTTGGCAGCGTGGTATTGACGTCGACATAGCGTCATCTGAGGCCCACGTGTCGATGGCGAGAGCGGCGTGGCGATCCTGGTGCCGACACGTGTTGCGAGAGGATTTAAGGATTTTTCGATAGGAAAATAAATAGAATAATTCGGTTATTTCTTTATTTGAATTTCAGAAAAACTTGCAAATGCTATAACTTTTGCATTTTAACTCGGGATTAGGTGATTCGGTTCCTAAAATTTGTAAAAATGTAAGCTATTTTAATGGTGATTTTTATTTTATTTTTAGTGTTGATCTTCTTTATGCGTGTAAATATATTCATTGCACGTATGATTGTTCCGCGTAGACTCCGAGTTGCCGAAAGTTGCCGGGGAAGAATTTGAAGACCCGTCACAAGAGCCAGACCAGAACCAACAACTTTTTGAAGGCAAGTCATGCTTTGACCATATTGCCCCTAGACTTTTAAAATGTATTTCCATTTAAACTATGCATGCTATATTAATTAAGAAAATGACATTGATTAATCTTGGTAGTTTAGATAATACCCCTACCTTGTTAATACCACCTTGTTAATATTAATTGTATGCCCTGCAATCCTTGTCAACCTAAGATATTAATTGGAGTTGGTTGCTATTATAAAGCCAACACGGGAGGCTAGGCCGTGATTAGGCACTTAGTATGCTTGTATCGTGGAATGACTTTCAAATTTGCAAAAGAATATTGACTAAACAATTATGAAGCGCATTTTGGAATAATGCGATGATGTCATGAGATGGAATTGGGGGTAGCAACCTGTGTGGTTCTACTCGTGCAATGAAGTGGGCATTGGCATGTGTTGCATAAATGCAAAGCAGGGGTGGGAAATGATTTGGACCGGGGCAAGTGGCAAGAAGGCGTGCGGAGTGGGCTGTGTGTAGCAGGATGTATTAAAGATTGTAAAGGCGTGTGCGAGAATTGTAAAATGGATGTCTTGCGGGACAGTTAAGGACTTCACCTTGCGAGCCTTTGAGCTGAGTTTCTCGTACAACCACTTCTCCGAATGGGGCGGACCTAGTTTAGTAAGTTTCTAATATCTTTCCTTTGACACCTCGGGCGCGATTACACCCAAAATGTAACAGTATGGGGGCGTACATCTTTGCGGCTTGGTACCCATCAAGCTGTATTTACTGTTCTAAACTTTGGCTCTGTGTGAGGAAGTGTTAGAAAGGCAATCTTGGAGAGGTTCCTTTGGATAAGTGTTAGTCTCAGAAAGACTTTGTTGCAATCAATCACTGTGTGGTGGCGATTGTATCTGTGGGTAAAGTGTCTGACCTCTGCCGAGTGCGTGTGTTAAATCTATTCGAATAGCCGTGTCCGCGGTATTGGACAATGCTCGGTGATTACAGTCAAGGATTAGATTTTAAAAATAAAAGAGGTGGAATGGGTGGCTGTGTGCCAAAGACTGAGGAATGAAACCAGGGCTGTGTGCCAAACTCTGGAAAAAGAATTGAGAAATTAATTATTAATAATATTGGTTTTACCGCTTTTCATCTAATAGGATTACCTGTTAAAAGAAATGCCACTTTATGCAAACTAACCATTTAAGCCTTTCCTTTGGAATAAGCCATGCATGTAGTAATAGAACTGCATTTGTGCATGACTTGTTGAGTATGTTGTATACTCACCCTTGCATCGACAAAAACCTCAGAAGAAGAAGATGTGCCAGCTTGGGAGGAGTAGTTCATCGAAGGCCAGGAGAATTAGGGATTAAGCCAAATCGGTTGCTGTGGCTATGAAGGGTTCCTTGCTTTACTTTTGCTTCGCTATTGACTGATGCTACTTTCGTTATTTATCGCCCTGAGTGGCGAATTATTGTAAGGTGACCATAAGGTCTTGTAACTCGTTATTATTCACGTTTGAAGTACCTTATTATTAATTCCGCTGTGTATGATCGTGGTACTTCAACCTATTATTCTGTGTGTACTAAGCGTGATCTGGACTAGTCTGAGAATACCTGAAGGTCAGATTTGTAGGTCGGGTCCCGACACGTCTAAAGTTGCTTTCCTCCCGAAGGTGACGGGAGGCTTTTGACCTAGGGGACCATGCTAGCCCCAGAGGCTACGCCATAGAAAAGCGAGCGAGGCCATAGCTCTGGTTTGGCACAGGGCGCCAAAAGCTTCAAAGGACAGGAGGTTGATGGAGCTCCCTCCGTCCATCAGCACTCGGCTGAGCCTCACGTTTTGAATCGTAGGAGAAGCCACGATTCGAAGGTGGCCTACGCCGGCGGTGCTCTCAGGGTGGTCAGCCCGACTGAAGGTGATCGGCTCCTCCGACCACTTCAGCATCCGACACACACCCCTGAACTCGACGCCGTGGCACAGACCTCCCTCCTCAACCGCTTGTAGGAAGCGTTGGAGGGGTAGGTGGACGAACCACCGTGAATGTATGCCAGATGTGACATTGGGTCCCGATCTTTCGATGAGAGTGATAACTTCGATTTGGTGGAATTGACTTTGACGATCCGACTACAACGTACGATGACGATGCGCCTTAGCAATTGCTAAACCAACTCGGAGGGTTATTGATCTTGCGTTGGCGCGATCAACTTTGAACACGAGTTCAATTCACGCATGCAACAGAAGAACAAGTAAGAACAAAGGTAAAGGCAATCTGAAATTGCAAATAAAGATGAAGGAATGATAAGGTGGGGTTCTAAAACAAGGAGCTTCTTAGGCGGCTAATTTGTTGAGCACGTCTGGAAGACTCAAAATAGTAGCAATGGCTAAACTATCAAATAAACAAAACCCGAAAACTAAAATGCGGAGGTAGCAAACAATATATAGAGGTAAGTGGCAGCTAGGGAGCTGCTAGGGGCATCTGGCTGACCATGGGGGCGGCCAAGGGGTGCCCTAGGGTTACATGGGCTTTGGGCCCAAAAGAGCAGTGGCCTTGACACCGAATTTCTAGCCTGCGACACTCTTCTGCGATTTTCCATAGCTTCAAGATGAATTTGGCATTGGAGCTAGATCCATTGGAAAGTAGACTCCGAGATCTTTCAAGCGTGTACTCATGGGCCTCCGAAACCTCGGGAATCAAAAGTTATGGCCTTTTAAAGTTAAGCTGTTGGTGAGGCCAGCTGGACTCGGACTTGTTCTCTTCCCAATCCGACTTGAACTTGATCTTTGGCCCAATTTTGGTCCACAAGGGTCCTTCTCCATGATTCCTAAGTACAATCAAATCATCACAAGTATTAAATAGCATCCCATTCATATTATCACTAATGGGAGTCTTAGGAGCGCATTCACGATGATTAAAGCGTAGATGCTTGTGAGCTCGAGTAACCGGTCCTTAATATAATCGCAGCGGGTTCAAATTGATGCGTAGATGTGGTTGTATCCATGGAAGTGATGTCCTCATCATCCTCCCCTTCTTGCATTTGAGTCATCCTCGACTCAAGCTCACCTTTTAGCACATCTTCAGTACAAAACATTCTTATATAGGTCCTATATTTATTTAAATAAAATAGTAGCTCCGCCTCTTTATATATTTTGAAGACATGAAAAACATTTAGAGGATTCACCTGATAATTATCCATATAGCTCAACACTTCTTTTCAGCATATAATGACTTGATGAGCGCTAAGACTCTTCGATGATTCCTCCCCTCCTCGAAGGAAAACCATCCTCGATTTTGGAAAAGCTGGAAAAGAAACAACTAACAAAAAGAAGAGTGTGTACACAACATATATGTATATATCCCATATTTCATTGTTCTTTTGGATTCGCGGCAGGCTATTTTCATAACAACAAAAGAAGAAATCAAATTTAAGCAAATAACCTTTCCTCACAATTACGCAAGTTGATTCGTGGTTATAAGTGAAGCATATAGCATCAAAATTAACATGATTTAGTTTGCAACTTGATTTGCAAATATAAGTAAAGCACATATCCATCACGACTTTTGATAAAGAAAACTCATGTTTTGTGAGCGCGTTCAATAACATGTTTTACGGGCAAAACTACAAGTCTGGCATCAAGCATGGATCATTCATACCATCAAATTGTAAAAAGCAATATCAAACCATTCCAATAACGGTGACACAATTTTAATGGGCTTCCACGCATCAACTATGACATGCTGATTTGTAATACAAGTTAATGTACTAAAATTCGAACAATGGGGCAACAAGCTATGGGTATCACACATTTCAGGAAAATTTGATGGTGCCGCAAATGAAACAAGTTGTTGCATACAACTAGAATTGTCCAAAATAGCAAGCTTCAATTCAGCAAGTTTATCACAAGTTATGCATATTCTATAAACAAGAAACTTGCCATCTATGCCATAATCACCAACTAAATTGAATTTAAAACAATAGGCATAGGTGCTAGGCAAAGACGTAAGAGATGAAATTTCAGAAATCTTGTCCATAGCACAAGTCAAACTAACAGGCTCATTCAACATGATATAGCACAAAATAGTGGCAGGGGATATTCTAGCTATCACCTCCTTTTGTGTAATCAGCACCACATGATCAAAATTATAAGCATGCAATTCATCATATGGTTCTACAATTGTTGCACAAGGTGGTAGTTCACAAGAATTATGTATAGCAGGAATATACTCACAAATTTGCTCCCTTTCTTGCTGTAAAATCAGATCTGTACCATGGTCATTTGTCTCCTCCTCAGAAGTAGGAACATCAAAACCTCCTAAATTTTCATCCGTTGTTGTTGGTGTCGGGGTATCCATATCTCATTCCATAGTCGAAGGGATTGTCCCATGCTCGACTTTCTCATCTTCCACGTTCTCAATCTCTTTTTGCTTGTGCTCATTTGTCTGCAAAATGTTAGCCACAAGAGGAGGTGCAACAACAGGCGCCTCAAGTGAAGCTAATAGTGCATTCAAACATTCAATACTACAAGCACTTTCCAACATTTTTGAAAGAGAACAATATGTTTGATCAATAAAAATATCTTGAATACCCTTATTAAGCCCATGTATGAACCTAAACTGGATAACTTCATGATTCTTCTAAACCATAACGTAACAAACAAGTTCGCAATTCACGATAGTATTCTCTATGATATTACTCCTTGTTTTAAGCATTGAAGTTTAGTAAGCAAACACTCAAACATAATATTCAGGAACAAATTCAAGTCTCATAAATTTTTCATATCATTCCAATTCTCATGTTTTCTCCTTTTCTACAAACATACTTCCACAATGTTACGCATACCCGAAAGCACATTAGCGGCAAAACAAATCTTTTCATTTTCAGACAAATTATACATGCCAAATTGTTTGTCTACCGCTATTTCCCAATCAATATATGCTTCAAGGTCAAAGTTTCTAGCATATGGAGGCAATGTTAATTTGAGGTTACCGTGTTCAGGAGTAGGAGACGAAGTTGTCATGTTGTTCATGTCACAAATTCTTTGGTTGAATCGAAGTGAACTCGTTTCATGTGGACCTGTCATGATTAGTACACAATAAGGAAAATCACAGCCATATGTAATCTCCTAGCAACTACTAGATGTGGCTAAACAAGTCGCTCAACTCTCAAACTTTAACCAAAGCTCTTACAAGTTTTTACTGTGCAGCAGGGGTTGTCGGCCATTGGCGGTGTCAAAAGTTCTCCCAAGCTTGGATAAAGCGATTGCCAAGGGACCAAACAAACGTACGAGGTAGAATATGTGGAGCTTGGTAGGCTATGTTAATTTCCTATGCAATCTGATAATTCTAGTTATGGTAATGATAAGTAATGATCCAAACTAGAATTCACAAGCCATAGTTGCCGATCTCAAAGATATAAGTGAATTTCAAGGCAACACACACAAAAGGATAATGAAACTTAATGCAACCAATGGAATGAGCTAAATAAGAATAATTTCAGCACCAAAAGTTGTGTTGCATAAGTTATGAAGAGACGCTAGCTAATTGCTTCAGAAAAGGTAAAAGGGCGCAAGATTGCTCACTACTTATAATAATTGCACAATCTGAAAATAACAAACACAAATTAGGGTTTTGATCAATGTAGTGTTGCCGGCCACTGTTCTCTTTTCTTTTCTATGTCTTTTTTTTCTTTTCTTTCTTGGCCTTTTGGCTCTTTCTTTCTCTTTTTTTTCCTTTTCGGTGACTTTCGGCCAACACTAGTATGAGCAAAGTTTTGGAATCCCTAACTTGATATCACAAGAGATATGATAGTGCAACGTATCAAAAGGAGCAGCCCCAAGCAATTTCAAATCGCTAGTCTCAATTCAATTGGGATCAAAGTATTTGCAAAGGATGAATTGGTTCCCAAAGGTATGTGCACTGATATTTTAGAATTTTATGGTTGTAGATGCTACTGGACTCAACCAACTCAAAGGAACAAAGTTAGAACATAAATTGAAGAAAGAAATCCAAATTCGGCCAGAGCTATGCAGTAAGGTTGTCGCTGCAATTAAGGCATGAAAATGACCGAATCAAGCTTGCTCACAATGTAACAAATTGATGGTATTGTTCTAGGCTTTAGAACAAGTATTCAAACACACAATTTGGAGCTCGTATGTAGAAGTTATTGCCAAAACACTAAGGTGCACAGATTTAACAAAATTCAGCCGATCTGACCAAATCCGAATCCGAGTCAAATTCGGTTTGAAGGAGTCCGAATCACGAAGGACACCCAAAAACGTTTTTGTTGAGGACTCTTCAAGGATTCAGGAAAGTATAAAAACTTCTCAATCGGAGTTCGTATGTGAGAGTTATGATCAAAATACTGAACCGACCTAGATTGCAATTGCAACTTGCTTCCCGAATTTGATGTCCAGATTAAACAACCTTTCCAATGGAATTAGATTTCGTGCCCAACTAAGTTTTTGTGGAGCTTATCCCAAGGTTTTAGGAAAGTACAAAAACACTTGAATCGGAGTTCGTATGCGAAAGTTATAAACAAAACAAAGAACTGGACAGATTGAAATAAAAGCTATGTGAAGGAAAAAACGATCAGTAACTAAAACAAGGACTCTAATGGATCAAAACCTAACAAAACACACTAAAATACGAGATTGAATCTAAAGGTTGCATTTTTGTAGAGGATTTTCAATTTTGGACAGAAAACAAAAACTAATCTAGGGTACTAAATCTCTCACCGAGCAACTTGGCGCTCTGATACCACCTGATGTGACTTTGGGTCCCGATCTTTCGATGAGAGTGATAACCCGATTTGGTGGAATTGACTTTGACGATCGACTACAACGTCTGACGACGATGCGCCTTAGCAATCGCTAAACCAACTCGAGAGGGTTATTGATCTTGCGTTGGCGCGATCAACTGAATCTGAGTTCAATTCTGCATGCAACCAAAGAACAAGCAAGAACAAAGGTAAAGGCAATCTGAAATTGCAAATAAAGATGAAGGATTGATAAGATGGGGTTCTGAAACAAGGAGCTTCTTAGGCGGCTGTTGAGCACGTCTGGAAGACTCAAAATAGTAGCAATGGCTAAACTATCAAATAAACAAAACCCAAAACCTAAAGTACGGAGGTAGCAAACAATATATAGAGGTAAGTGGCTGAAAGTGCATCTAGGCCCCTAATTATGTTTTGGATGATTAATGACAAACGATTAAGGGACTAATGGCTTAAATGAGTATATAAGCGGTGTGCAGTCCCAAAAGAAGCGCATCTCGGACGTTGTTGACCCTTAAAAGTGAAAAGATGAGCAGCGTCAACTTAGGGTAGATCTTTTACTTTATTGAGTCAATAGGAACGCCGTACTATTAAGAGGGATGGGATGTAGATGCTTTAGAAATAACCTCTGTGCTCAGATGAACATCTCTTATAAATTTGGTTTTGGAAGTCTCCATGCACGGCACTCACTTTGCATTTCAGTTGTGCTGATATTATCGGAATGTCCGATGTTAATATCGGACAGTCCGATGGTATCGGACTCTCCGGTGTGTGTGTGGTTGCATGGTTGAAATCTCTCTGGAAACATCGGAATGTCCGATGGCTGATATCGGATAGTCCGATGTGATTTGAAAAATTTTCTAAGTCTTTGCACTTGGACCTCTCGGGAAACATCGGAATGTCCGATGGTTGATATCGGATAGTCCGATGTGATCTGAAATTTTTCTAAGTCTTTGGATTGGAATCTCTGGAAACATCGGACATTCCAGATGTTTAAGATCAGAACATCCGATGTGGATTTAGAAAGATTTTGGATTTTATTGTTGCTTTGAAAATCTCTCTGGAAACATCGGAACATCCGATGTGTGAAATCGGATAGTCCGATGTGTGCTTTTTCTCAGCAAAATTTTGAATTCTTGAGTGGAGTCGAATCTGGTGATTTGCACATATCGGATAGTCCGATGTACGCCATCGGATAGTCCGATGTGGAAGTCGACCTGAGCGAGAATGGCTATATTTTGTGTCCTGGCTATAAATACCCCACTCTCTCCCTCATTTACTCCGACCTACCAGTGTACTGAGCATTAACTTTTCTCTTGCTCTTTCTTGCTCTCTCTTGAGTTCATCCTTGAAAATTTGTTGAGAGATTGGAGCAAGTGATTTCTAGTCTTTGTTGCAAATCGTGAAAGTTCTTTTGAGCACTAGGAAATTTTCAAGAGCGGGTCTACACTCCATTATTACTCTTGGAGATTGAGGTCTCCTAGGCGGCTAGGAGTCACCGGTGAGCTCGATCTCGTGTGGGAAGCCATGGGAGTTTGTGAAGGTCGATTCCACCTCCGCAAGAAAGGGATCAAGAAGTGAAACCGGCGAGTGCTTTGTGCAACAGGAGGATCGTGGTCGAAAGGGACCGGGCTTTGTGCCTCCTCAGCGGAGCGTAGGATCTCCTCAAAGATCCAAACTTTGGGAAAAAATCGTTGCATCTCCTTGGTTTGTGAGTTTTCTATTTGTCCCGTGTGCTCTTGACTTAATCTTTGGGGATTCAAGTATTTGGTAGCTACTTGCGGGAGATATTGGTTGATCTAGTTCTTTGGTAATTGCCTTAGCTCGAAATTTCATTTGGTAGAAATTTAGTCCTCTAATTTCTCGGATCTACTTTTAGGGTTTATTAGCTCTCGATCGGATAGTCCGGCCTGCGATGTCGGATAGTCCGATATCATCGGATAGTCCGATATCAAAGTCGGATATTCGATAATTCATTGCTAAATTTGTTTTAAACTTTATTCGCCTATTCACCCCCTCTAGGCGACTTTATCGATCCTTCAATTGGTATCGAGCCAAATCTCCTTAGTTTGGCTTAGCTGGAGAATCAATATATGTAAGGAGATAAGAATGTCGAGGATCTTACTCAAGTCAAGGATACGGGGGCGATCTTCGGATGGGTATTCCACTTAATTATAATTCTTGGTGTCTCAAGCTCTTCATCATATGTCTCCGTGCCCTTCGATTGGCGCCTCATTTCGATGGTACTCACTATGCGGCATGGAAACATAAGATGAAGATGCACTGAGATCGCTTCACCCTTCTATTTGGAAGATTGTGCAAATAGGTTTCAAGCCTAATGATCTGAAGAACCTTACTCCCGAAGAAGACAAAGATCAACATTTCAATGATTTGGCGGTCAATGCCTTATTCAATGCCTTAGGTGATTCAGAGTTCAATCGAGTTGATGGACTTGAAGAAGCAAAAGCTATTTGGGATAGACTCCTAGTCGGTCATGAAGGAGTGTCAAGCGTCCGAGAATCGAAGATAGAGCTCATTATTGGCGAGCTAAGCGGTTCACCTTGGAAGATGGTGAATCATACACTAAGATGTTTGATCATCGATGGTGCTCGTAAATCAAGCAAAAGGCCTTGGGTGCTTGATCTTCTCGACAAGGCCGTGGTGAAGATAATACTTCGTGTGATCACTCCTACCAACATAACCTTGTGCAATTGATCCGAGATCGGCCCAACTTGAAACTTTGACACCTCATGATGTCATTGGCGGCTCATGATGGATGAGATGATGGTGAAGGAAGGCGGAGGTTGTGGAAGAACTCAAGTGCAGGAAAAAAAAGGGCATCGCTCTAAAGGCCGTCAAAGTTGTGTGCCAAGCCGAAGAAAGCACAAGTGAGGATGAAGAGTCTAGTGGTCCATTGACAAATGAAGATATGGCTCTATTTGTGCGAAGATTCAACAAATTCTTCAAGAAGAAGAACTTCAAACAAGGAGGTCAATCAAAGAACTTTTGAAGAAAATCAAAGGAGACACTCCACAAGAAGATGCTATGAATCTTGTGAAACCGGCCATTTCATTGCGAGTGTCCGCACAAGGAAAGCAAAGATGAGAAGTCGCACAAGAAGGACAAGTACCGTGGCAAGGAGAAGGAGAAGAGCAAAAGTACAAGGGCAAGGGTGGGTGCCTACATTGGAAAGAGTGGAACTCCGACACCGACTCGACTCAGACTCGACTCGAGTCAAACTCCGACAATGAAGGTGGAATCGCCTCCGTCGCCATCGCCATACCCTCTACTCCGACAATGTCGAAGAGCCTCTTCGACAACTTAGCGATAACGATGAAGTAGCTCCAATGTGCCTCATGGCGAAGGGGCACAAGGTATCAACACTTGTCCCCACTCCTCCATTACTAATAATTGTCTAGATGAGCACGATAGTGATAGTGATAATGATGACATTGGTGCCGTGCTTAAGTCTATAAAAACCTTGACATTCATAAGTTGAATTTGCTCCTAAAAGATATTGAAAGGTTGGAGGAAGTGGTTGAACAAAGGAAGCTATTCTCGAAGCTCAAGAGGATCTACTCATCCTCGAAAAGAGAAAAATCGTGAGCTAGAGAAGAGCTTATCTTTTGAGAAAGAGAAAAATGAGGAAGTGGCTAAGAACTTAACTTTGACCAAATCCGAGGTGATTAGTCTTGAGATCACCAATGCTTCACTTAAAGTGGAACTTGCAAAGTCGAGTGATGCTTGCAAGGCTCTTGAGTTGAAGCTTGTTGATCTCAAGAATAACCCTCCGATTACCTCAACCATTAGCCCCAATTCTTCTCTACCATCTACTAGCAATGGTTGTGCTAGATGCTTCAATATAGATGTTAATACTTGTGCTACTAACCTTGAGACTTTGCAAGTACTAGCTCATGAAAATGAGATGCTCAAGGGAATGCTTGAAGATGGACTTCAAAAGTCCTATAAGGCTAGCAAGGGATTAGAGGAATTCCTCGGTAGGCGTCAAGGTAACCCCATGAAGCATGGGCTTGGCTATGTCCCTCCCAAGGGCAAAGGAAACCACATTGTGGTTGCGCCTTTGAACAAGCCTATTCACTTCGTAAAGGGGGAAGCAAACTCTAAACATAAGGCTCAATCCACTTTCTTTGCTTCATATGTGCTTAAGAGGACTAGCCTCGGTAGAGTAGTTGCTCATCATATTGGGGTAAGCCCAAGAATGCTTCTAGTGTGCGATCTATTTGGGTCCCCAAATCACTTGTCACTAACGTCGTGGACCTAAACAAGTTTGGGTACCAAAGAGCAAAAACTAAATTTCATTTTGTAGGCCTACATCTCGGTGGAACAAGTTGGATCTTGGATAGCGGATGCACACATCATATGACCGGAGAAGCGGGCAATGTTAGCACATCTTGAAGCCAATGGATCAAGCGGTGAGAGTATAATTTTTGGCGACAACGGAAAAGGTGAAGTGGTAGGTTTAGGTAAGATTCTAATTACAAATGATTTCCATATAAATAATGTTTTACTTGTTGAATCACTAAGCTACAATTTGTTGTCCGTTGCTCAATTATGTGAAGCGGGCTACAATTGCATGTTTAGTGATAAGGGTGTGGATGTCATTAAGAGGGATGATAGTTCAATAGCCGTTAAGGGTCGTTTAAAGGGTAACCTCTATCTTATAGACTTTTCTACGGATAGAATTAACCTTGAAACATGCTTAATGGCCAAATCAAGCATGGGTTGGCTTTGGCATCGCGGCTTGCCCATGTTGGTATGAGGAACCTTCACAAACTCATTAAGGGCAATCACATCCTTGGACTAACGAATATTGTGTTTGAGAAAGATAGGGTGTGTAGCGCATGTCAAGCGGGAAGCAAGTTGGAGCACCTCATCTGTCAAGAATGTGATGACTACTTCAAGACCATTGGAGATGCTCCACATGGATTTATTAGGTCAATTGCCTACATAAGCATCGGAGGAAACAAGTATGGGTTAGTTATTGTAGATGATTTTCTCGCTTTACTTGGGTGTTTTTCTTGCATGACAAAAGTGAAGCCCAAGGAAGCTTAAAAAGTTCATGAGAAGGGTGTAAAATGAATTTGAGGTGAAGATCAAGAAAATCTGAAGTGACAACGATCTTGAATTCAAGAACACCGGCGTGGAGGAGTTCCTCGATGAAGAAGGCATCAAGCATGAATTCTCGGCTCCCTACTCCCCACAACAAAATGGGGTAGCGAGAGGAAGAATCGGACTCTCATCGAGATGGCGCGCCACGATGCTGGCAGTACAAGGTCTCAGAGCATCTTCAGGCGGAAGCCGTCAACACCGCGTGCCACGGCTCCAACCGTCTATATCTCCACAAGTTGTTAAAGAAGGCGGCGTCTGAGCTACTTAGGGAAGAAACCCAATGTATCCTACTTAGAGTCTTTGGGAGCAAATGCTTCATCCTCAACAAGAAAGCTAAGTCGTCTAAATTTGCTCCTAAAGTAGATGAGGATTCTTGCTTGGTTATGGGTCTAATGCTTATGCATCTGAGTTTTCAACAACACCACGGTGTGGTTGAAATCTCGCGTGATGTAACATTTGATGAAACTAACGGTTCTCAAGTAGAGCAAGTTGATCGTCTTCGTGATTGACGAGGAAGAACCTCCATGTGAGGCGATCAAAAGGCTAGCAATTGGAGAAGTGAGGCCTCTTGAGCAAGAAGAAGCCCGAGCACTCCAACTCGTGATGCTTTGTTGGATGGTGCCCCATCTTCTTCAATGCAAGCACAAGATGGATCGACTACTGCCCAAGATGATGAGGACCCAATTCAAAAATCAAATACAACAGTGCCTCATCCAAGGGTTCATCAAAGTGTTCAACGAGATCACCCGGTCGACAATATTCTTGGAGATATTAACAGGGGAGTATCCACTAGATCTCGTGTTGCTAATTTTTGTGAATTTTACTCTTTTGTGTCGTCTCTTGAACCACTCAAGGTAGATGAAGCTCTTCAAGATCCGGATTGGGTGATGGCAATGCAAGAGGAGTTGAACAATTTCGAAAGGAATCAGGTGTGGAAGCTTGTCGAAAGACCCAAGCAAAATGTTATCGGAACTAAATGGGTATTTCGAAACAAGCAAGACGAGAACGGAATCGTGACTAGGAACAAAGCCCGGTTGGTCGCTCAAGGGTACACTCAAATCGAAGGTTTGGATTTCGATGAAACTTATGCTCCAGTAGCTAGGCTTGAATCTATTAGAATATTACTTGCCTTTGCTACTCACCATGATTTTAAGTTGTACCAAATGGGCGTGAAAAGTGCCTTCCTAAATGGACCTCTCTCGAGATGGTCTATGTTGAGCAACCGCTTGGATTCGAAGACCCAAATCATCAGGACCATGTCTACTTCCTTCACAAAGCTCTCTATGGGCTTAAGCAAGCATCGAGGCGTGGTTTGAATGTCTTCGTGATTTCCTTCTCGATCAAGGTTTGTAGTCGGAAAGGCCGACCCTACTCTCTTTACTAAGCATCTTGATAATGATCTATTTGTATGTCAAATTTATGTCGATGACATTATATTCGGGTCTACTAATGAGCATTTGTGCAAGGAATTTAGCAGGATCATGACCAAAAGGTTTGAGATGTCCATGATGGGCGAGTTGAAGTTCTTCCTCGGTTTTCAAGTCAAACAACTCAAGGAAGGAACCTTCATTTGCCAAGCGAAGTACATTAAGGATATGCTCAAGAAGTTCGGGATGGAGAATGCCAAGCCGATCAAGGCGCCAATGCAAGCTAATGGGCATCTAGACCTCGACAAAGAAGGTAAACCGGTTGTTCAAAAGGTATATCGTTCGATGATCGGTTCCCTACTTTACCTTTGTGCATCTAGGCCGATATCATGCTTAGTGTTTGCATGTGTGCAAGATTTCAAGCGCTCTAAAGAATGCCACATGGTGGCCGTAAAGAAATTCGAGATATTTAGTGCACACCCTCATTTAGGCCTATGGTATCCTAAAGGATCATCATTTGAGCTAGTCGGCTATTACGATGCGGATTATGCGGATGTAAAGTGGATAGGAAGAGTACCTCGGGTACTTATCGGTTCCTTGGTAGATCCCTAGTTTCTTGGTCCTCCAAGAAGCAAAACTCTGTAGCCTATCCACGGTAGAAGCGAATATATAGCGGTAGAGAGTTGTTGTGCCCAATTACTTTGGATGAGACAAACCCTAAATGATTATGGCCTAACCTATAACCATGTTCCACTTTTGTGTGACAATGAGGCGCCATAAAATCGCCAACAACCCGTCCAACATTCTCGTACAAAGCATATTGATATTAGCCATCATTTCCTAAGAGACCATTCCACTAAAGCGATATCGTTATTCAACATGTGAGCACAAATGACCAACTAGCGATATATTCACCAAGCCTCTTGATGAAAAGAAATTCTGCGAATTGAGAAGTGGGCTAAACATTTTGGATTCTCGAAACCTGGCTTGAAAAGTTGCATACATAAATTGTCATGCTTGTATGATTTCAACCAAAAGGAATTTCAAAACTTTATTTGGTTTCTTTAAAATTTTGTGAGGTTTTGGATCTTGGTGTGAGTCAAACCACTTGTGATCATAGCTTCTAGTGCTTTGGTGTTCGCTGATCATGAGTGGGGAGACAGCAAAAGAGTTCACAAGTCATTCCATCTCATTCCTCAATCTCTTCTATCCTTGTGCTGGAAGTTTACACATATCGGATGTTCGATATTTGTATCGGACTATCCGATTTTTGTAAATCTGCACATATCGGACTATCCGATGTTGAAGATCGGATTGTCCGATATCTGGTGATCGCACACATCGGATGTCCGATGTCCATATCGGACTATCCGATGTGGGGAGGTTTAAAAAAAGCTCGAAGGGTTTTTCTTTTCACTCGGTTATTTTCCTCCAAAACTCATCGGGTCCTCTTCCTCCTGGCGATTGTGGTGTCAGGAGATCATCTTCCTCATTGCAAGGGCCTCCTTCCTCGGATCTAATCCCTTTTGGTGAAGATCCTCATCCTCATTCAATTCTCTCTCGTTTTTGATCTCAAGGTAACCCTATTTCTCCTTAGATCTAGGGTTTCTCATCTCGGTTTGTTTGGTCAATCTTCTTGGTAGATGAGTTCCTTTGTCCCTAGATTGCATATCCCACAAATTTGTTGTAAAATCGTGGTCTATCTTCAAGAAATCATGTTTTGCTTTTTTCATAAATATCGGATTATCCGATAGTTGGCATCGGACTATCCGATTATTATCTTACAATTGTCGACCCAAAATATCGGACTATCCGATGTTTCGAGGAATTACAAAATTGTGAGTTTCTTCTGTTTCCCTTGTCCTCTGTCTCAAGCTCTTATCATCTTTTCTAGATTTTATCCATGGTGCTTTGGAGACGACAAGGAGAGAAATTGAAAGGGCACTCCATCTTGACGAGCAAAGGCGGTTTAAGAGAAGACTCCAGCGAATGTGGGACCAAGGCGCAGACAAATCGAGAAATCCTCCGGATATTTCAGATTCTCCTCCGAGGTCGCGATTGCTCTGTTCCAACTCTGCGGGGGCAAAATAAAGAAGAAAGTGGTTACCAAGCCCAAAGCTCAAGGCATCACTATTTACGAGCCTCGTCGTCAAGATGATGCACCTCTGCCTGATCCTCCTCCCCTCCATCGAGGCAAGGGCAAAGGAACCTCTTCCGTGTCCTCTCGGCGGTGACAAGGGCAAAGGTCGGCTCAAGAATAAGATAGCGATGATCTTGTTCCTTTTCAATGATGTTCAAGCCCGATCGTCGCCCGATCTTGAGAGATCTGTGATTAGCTACAAAGGCAAGTGCAGGATGGTGACCAAAGCTAGGGCTTGGATCCTTACCTCGATGAAAGGCTTTCTCCTCGATAAGCGCTTACGGACCTTCTTTCAACAAGATTTCTATGAGGATATTATCCTCCTCGCTAGAATCTCTCGTCAATATGCGATTGGGTTGATTGGGAATATATGGAGTCATGTGATGATCCGGTCTTCAACGACATCATCGAGGCTGTGAGAGGCTCGGCATCAAGAGGATCATGGGCATGAAGCAAGATTGGAACACTTGAGATCATTGCCCAATTCTCGCCACTCTGCATGTCTCCAATGACACCATGACATGGATGGTGAAGGTGAAATTGTCTGAGAATGTCGTGGGGCGCTTTGGGACTTTGTTGGGATTTAAAGGCTGAGGAGAGCATGGACAAGGGCGATCTTCACAACAATCGCTCCTGGTTGCTGAAAATCTTAGTGCTCTGTATATCGAGGATTCGCTTTTGAGCAGGAACACCAAATTCTTGAAGCCCATGATTCTTTGCCATGCAGGCTCCTTCGGAAGACCATTGCTCCCAAGGAAGGTGATGCCTCTCATATCCTGTCCTACACTCGTGATATTTTGCATCGGATCTTGCTGGGTGGAAGACCGTTTATGGTGGCCCTTTACCTCTGGAATGAGATTCATGCAAACTCCCTCGACGAAGCCTTGATTGTGGATTCGCTCCATACATCATGAGGGTAATTCTCGGTATTTCAAGAAGAAGTTTGAGTGCGATCTGAAGCACTTAGGGCTGCAGATCGAGGCCGATCAAGGCTGTTGCTCCTCAAGCTCCTCGGCTCCGGCCCATACGTGTCTACTCGCTCTGGTCTTCTTGCTCCTCTTGTCCCTCATGATCTTCTTCTTCCACCGACCGTGTTCTGCAATATCTTGTCAAGATGGCGAAGAAGAACGCGAAGAGGCTCAAGTCTATCCAAAAGCACCTCAACCTTCCTTGTTCCAGTGGCAGTGATGACTCCTTGGCGGATCCTTTCGGCTCTCCGGCGGCTGCAGATCCTTCCTCTTCGACAATTATGCACGCCTCGATGAGGAGTCCGATGAGTGATCTTTTCTTGATTGTTCTTTCTCCTTTTTGGTGCCTTGATGCCAAAGGGGGAGAGAAAAGTTATCATACATATTTTGGTCCGTTATGTTATGTCGTGTGAACTCTGATGCATTCCTTTTGTTTTGGTGAACTTACATTGCTTATACTTTGTTGGATTTGATATATCATGCTCGATACATTATGACATGCTTAACACTTGCAATGATAAGTTTGATAAGTTTTATGGTTCATCATATTATTGTTGCGCTTACTTGAATGCCAAGATATAGGGAAGCTCCTTTTGAATTTCACCTCTAAAATTGTGTATTTAGAATCCCTAATGCACAAATCTAGGGGAGCTCAACATATCTTGGCCACTCTCAACTTCATCATTCATTATTTCTATCAAACTTTAATCGTGTTGTCATCAATCACCAAAAGGAGGAGATTGAAAGTGCATCTAGGCCCCTAATTGTGTTTTGGATGATTAATGACAAGCGATTAAGGGACTAATGGCTTAAATGAGTATATAAGCGGTGTGATCCCAAAAGAAGCACATCTACGGACGTTGTTGACCCTCAAAAGTGAAAAGAAGAGCGGCGTCGACTTAGGGTAGATCTTTTACTTTATTGAGTCAATAGGAGCAGTACTATTAAGAGGATGGAATGTACATGCTTTAGAAATAACCTCTGTGCTCAGATGAACATCTCTTATAAATTTGGTTTTGGAAGTCTCCATGCACGGCACTCTCTTTGCATTTCAGTTGTGCTGATATTATCAGAATGTCCGATGTTAATATCGGACAGTCCGATGGTACCGGACTCTCCGGTGCGTGTGTTGTTGCATGTTTGAAAACTCTCGGGAAACATCGGAATGTCCGATGGTTGATATCGGATAGTTCGATGTGATTTGAAAAATTTTCTAAGTCTTTGCACTTGGACCTCTCGGGAAACATCGGAATGTCCGATGGTTGATATCGGATAGTCCGATGTGATCTGAATTTTTTTCTAAGTCTTTGGACTGGATCTCTCGGGAAACATCGGACATTCCGATGTTTAAGATCGGAACATCCGATGTGGACTTAGAAAGATTTTGAATTTTATTGTTGCTTTGAAAACTCTCTGGAAACATCGGAACATCCGATGTGAAATCGGATAGTCCGATGTGTGCTTTTCTCGGCAAAATTTTGAATTCTTGAGTGGAGTCGAATCGGTGATTTGCACATATCGGATAGTCCGATGTCTGCCATCGGATAGTCCGATGTGGGGGTCTGACACAGGGCAGAATGGCTATATTTTGTGTCCTGGCTATAAATACCCCACTCTCTCCCTCATTTACTCCGACCTACCAGTGTACTGAGCATTAACTCTTCTCTTGCTCTTTCTTGCTCTCTCTTGAGTTCATCCTTGAGAAATTTGTTGAGAGATTGGAGCAAGTGATTTCTAGTGCTTTGTTGCAAATCGTGAAAGTTCTTTTGAGCACTAGGGAAATTTTCAAGAGCGGGTCTACACTCCATTTATTACTCTTGGAGATTGAGGTCTCCTAGGCGGCTAGGAGTCACCGGTGAGCTCCCGATCTCGTGTGGGAAGCCGCGGAGTTTGTGAAGGTCGATTCCACCTCAAGGAAAGGGATCAAGAAGTGAAACCGGCGAGTGCTTTGTGCAACAGGAGGATCGTGGTCGAAAGGGACCGGGCTTTGTGCCTCCTCAGCGGAGCGTGGGATCTCCTCAAAGATCCGAACTTTGGGAAAAAAATGCTGCATCTCCTTGGTTTGTGAGTTTTCTATTTGTCCCCGTGTGCTCTTGACTTAATCTTTGGGGATTCAAGTATTTGGTAGCTACTTGCAGGAGATATTGGTTGATCTAGTTCTTTGGTAATTGCCTTAGCTCAGAAATTTCATTTGGTAGAAATTTAGTCCCTCTAATTTCTCAGATCTACTTTTTAGGGTTTATTGCGCTCTGATCGGATAGTCCGACCTGCGATGTCGGATAGTCCGATATAAATCGGATAGTCCGATATCAAAGTCGGATATTCGATAATTCATTGCTAAATTTGTTTTAAACTTTATTCGCCTATTCACCCCCTCTGGCGACTTTATCGATCCTTGATGGCGGCTAGGGAGCTGCTAGGCGTCTGGCGACCATGGGGGCGGCCAAGGGTGCCCTAGGGTTACATGGGCTTTGGGCCCAAAAGAACAGTGGCGCTTGACACCGAATTTCTGGCCCACGACACTCTTCTGCGATTTCCTGTTGCTTCAAGACAAATTTGGCATTAGGGCTAGATCCATTGGAAAATAGACTCTGAGATCTTTCAAACGTGTACTCATGAGCCTCCAGAAACCTCCGGAATCAAAAGTTATGGCCTTTTAAAGTTAGCGCTATTGGTGAGGCCGAACTGGACTCGGACTTGTTCTCTTCCCAATCCGACTTGAACTTGATCTTTGGCCCAATTTTGGTCCACGAGGGTTCTTCTCCATGATTCCTAAGTACAATCAAATCATCACAAGTATTAAATAGCATCCCAATCATATTATCACTAATGGGGAGGCTTAGGAACGCATTCACCTGATGATTAAACTGTCGCACGCGAGCTCGAGTAACTGGTCCTTATATAATCGCAGCGGGTTCAAATTGATGTGTAGATGTGGTTGTATCCATGGAAGTGATGTCCTCATCAATGCCACAGCGCGATCCGCCTGCTGGAAGACCAGCGAGGTGGGGTCTTCGTCTTGGTCGTCGTCGCGGGGGCGGCGCTCCTTGAGCCGCCGCTCGACCATCTTGTTCACAACTCGGCAATCATCCAGGCCATGAGAGTTGGCCTGGTGAATTGGGCAGAAGGGCTCATCCTCCTTTTCCTCGTGGCGGTCGCTCATCTAATCGCGGCGGTCACCACTCCGACCTCGGCGGTCATCCCACCGTTCGCGGCGGTCATCCCGCTGGTCACGGTGGTCGCGCTTCGGCGGCCGGGTGTCTTCGCGTTCACGCTCGGTGGCCAGGATCCGCCTGGTCTCAGCCGCCTCGCTTCTGGCCTGCAAGACCGGGGCCCTCGAGGTCCCGACCTCGTCCCCACCGCATCCTCGCACGTCGCCAGATGTCGGCCCCCAAGCCTCTACCGCCTGCACGCACTTGTGCGCTAGGGAGAAGAGCTCAGAGGTGGTGGCGATGTCGCGGGTCGCCATCTTTTCCCACATCCTGCGGTCGTGAACGCCTCTTCGAAAGGCGATGACAAATGATTGCTCCGATATCCAGGAAATCGTGTTGCGGCGATGGCGAAATCGCCGAATAAAATCGCGCAATGACTCCCTCTTTCTGCTTTCGAGGGCATGGAGATCGTCCTCCACGCTTGCGGTCTTGCGAAAGCCTTGGAAGTTGGCGACAACGAGGCGCTAACTCCTCCCACGAGTGCACCGATCCTCGCGGGGAGGTTCAATGACCAAGATCGGGCGAGACCCATCAAGGCCGTTGGGAAGTAGTTGGCCATGGCCTTTCTAGACACTTGCTAGTGCACGCACTGCAGTGGTGTAGATCTGTAGAAACTCCTCTGGGTTGGTGGTGCCGTCATACTTCTCGATGGAGGCGGGTGAAACCTTTGGGCCACACACCACCTGGCTGCCGTCGGAGCTTGCCTGCATCCGACGCCATAGGGGGGATCCTGCCATCCTCCTTGACCCCGGCCCAAAAACCACGCCGGGGAGGGCGGACCGCCACTCCCCAAAGAGTCGGAGGAGCGAACCTTCTCCTCGCTCTGAAGGTGAGAGTTACAGGAGGAACTCTCACCCCCAGGGGCCATTTGTCCGTCGCGAGCGCGGCGACGCTGCAGGTGATCATGCAGATCACCGCCGCGTCGCCGGCGCCGGAGCTCTAGATGGGACCTCAGGTCTCCACGACTCCTCGTGGAGCTGGGACATTCTTCTTGCACGCCCTTTCCTTTACTCTGGCCCGCCTGGCCAGAGCACTTCCTGCTAGAGCAGCTGGAAGCTTGGGTGCGCTCTACGAGCACCCTTGGTCGAGGAACAAGCGGTCTCGAGCCGGTCGGGCATCCCTCACGCTGAGTGAGCCGCGTCCATGAGGCGATGATATCTCGCAGCCCCAGGGGTGGCGGGGTGTCTCTGCGAGTTCCACCGGAGGGTGGTCAGAGAGACGAACAAGCATGCGAGTTTTGGCCGGAGTGGCGGCCTCCATGGCCACCGACGGCGAATCAGCTTCGGCCGCTGGCTGTGGGGGCGGCGTGAAGCGATCCTCGTCGTGAGGCTGCCGGGGCGTGTCTTTGGTGTTGCTAGCCTCGCCACCTCTTGCTTGCATTGAGTGTGAACCCGCCATCACGGATCACGAGGTCCTTTCGGACGGAAGGCGAAATCCCGGAGATAGTTGGATGAGCCAACCACTAGCCCCTACAGCGGCGCCCCTGCCGAGATATTTCACGACAAGATCCGTCAATGAACAGAATAGCTACTCCCTAGACGGAAGATATGGTTCGGTAGAGGGCATCTTCATGGCTGGAAACCCTAATGTCTCTCAACGATGGATCCGGGAATTAGCAAACCGGTGGACACAGTGATTTACCCAGGTTTGGGCCCCCAAGCTTGGGTAATAGCCCTACGTCCTGCTTGTTCTTTGTTGAGGAAATATGGGGGTGTTTACAATAGTTGTCTGCTCTCTGTCTTCTCTACTTCAGTCGACCAACCGACCTCCTCCTCCATGCACCGACGCGCCCTTATATAGGTGAGCCAACCCGGGCAGGGGAGAAGGAGGCGTTATACTTATCTACAACACATTAATTACATTCATCGTTCTAACTTCCACGTCGACCCACGACTCAATTATTACGCACGCCTCCGTGACCTCATCCTTCAAACCCCATTTAATGTCGGTGAGAGGCCTCGCCCGGTCCGCCCGAGACAGGACACCCCAGCGACGGGTTGGTAAGAGGCGTCAGAGGGATAAGCCGTGGTCATGTCGAAATCTAAATCCTTTACAATTAATGACCCTGACACGAGGTGCCAGGGGAGGGAAACTTCGAGGTGAAGCCTTCCCCTCATTTCTTTGGTTGCCTTCGTGGCCTAACAAGGGGGGCCTAGACACCCGCCCACTCATCAGGTCGCGTCATAGGCCACGTGGGCGCTTCGCCCGTGGCGGCGTGACCACGGTGCTTCGCAGGGGCCGTGGGCTTCTCGCTTCGCGGCGGGGCATGATGCTGGCTACCCGAAGTGCCCGTGGGCGCTTCGCCCGGTTGCCGCCGGGGCGTGTGGGCTTCTCGCCCGATGGACCGCTTGGCTGCCGCTAAAGGCCGTGTGGGCTTTCGCCCGATGGGCGGGCATGATCGCCCGTACTGCCAAGGTGCCACGTGGGCCACTACTTTGGCGGCGGCGTGACCGCCGGCCGTGTGGGCTTTCGCCCAGCGAGCGACATAATCGCTGGTGCCCGCCGAGGTACCACGTGGCCGCTTCGCCCGGTGAACGGCGTGACCGCCAGTCGCTCGCCGGGGCCACGTGGGCTTCGCCCGGCGGTAGGGCATGATCGCCGGCTGCCCGCCGAGTGCCACGTGGACGCTTCGCCCGAGCACGGCGTGACCGCTAGGTCGCTCTCGAGGGCGCGTGGGCTTCTCGCCCGTAGGCGAGCATAATCGCCCGGTACTGCCGAAGTGCCACGTGGGCGCTTCGCCCGCGAAAGCGGCGTGACCGCCAGTTGCTCGCCCGAGGCGTGTGGGCTTCTCCCGTGAGCGAGGCATGATCGCTGGTTGCCGCCAGTGCCATGTGGGCGCTCATGAAAGGTAGGCGTGACCGCTAGGCTACTCACCGGGAGGCCGCGTGGGCTTCTCGCCAAACTGGGCCAGGCCACTCTTTAGGCCTATCACTTCTGCGGCGGAGAGGGCACCCTAGTGCAAAGTACACCGACAATATTAATTTGAGATGAATGATTGAAGTGCAAGAATGAGTTTGCTTCTACGTGGATACTACAATGTTGTCCAATTGTGATAGCTCGACACGAGGGGTCTACTGTAATTTATATTTCATTGACAGCATGAGAGTTTCTTTTATTTTGATCATTTTGCTGGAGCGGTTTCAACAATGTCATGTAATTTAATTACCTTTGAAGTTGACAATTTGAAGTACATGGTAGCCACACATACATGTTGCTCTCTAATGTGCATTGTTTGTCGAATTTTATGTTCAGGTTGAGCATGTCAAATATCCATAATATGAGTTCTTCGCTATCTATCAAGCATCATAAATGATGTTTTGGCTTATGCTGTTAAATGATTGAGAATTTGGCTTAGAAGTCCAGTTTGCACGGACTTAGACTTTGTTGGCATTATGAATTATTGAAGACTCAGTTTTGTTCATTTGTTTTGTTGACAACTGTATGTTTGGATCTACTGATGGTTTGCATAATTTAACTTCATAAGAAGTATTTGGATTAGGGATGGCAACGGGTACATACCCGTCGGGTATCGGCCACCCATACCCGTACCCGTCAGATGAAAAATCACCGATTAATTTACCGTGCGACCACGGGTAGAACTTCTTCCCATACCCATACCGGTAGGGTCCTTTTCACCGTAGGGTCACCCTACCCGATTAATTTAGTGAACACAATTTTAGCTAATAGCTCTTACACCGGCGTTGATGAGTAAAGGAAGTAGAATCAGAATGTAAGTAATATTGCATCGGCCTATATCTTGCTCGGCAATGAAATTGGGTATCGAATGTTGAGGAAAAAAAAAGCTGCGGAAGACCATGATATTTAGAATTAACCTAGCTTCAATGACTTCAAGAATCAAAGAATATCAATAATAGTTACCCAGGATTTTTTAGGATAGGAGCTTCAAAAACTTCAAGAACACTTTATTGATGATCCCGGATTGGAGACACTCTCTCTTGAATTGGAGATTTGGATTTTGGACTTTTGGAGTCTAGTTTTCGAGGCGAATTGGAGATTTGGACTTTGGAGTCTAGTCGTCACTCGTCAATTGGGCACGGCTTGGGCGCTCCCACTTACGGGTAAATGGGTAGCAGTGCAGGTGGAAGTACCCGTGCCGTGCCGTCATACCCGATGGTGCGGGTTTTCTCCCATTAACGTACCCACGGGTATGATTATTGAACCATATTTGCACCCTAATGGAGTAAATACCCATCGGGTATCGGGTTTCGGGTACCCATTGCCATCCCTAATTTGGATAAAATTATTCCAGTCTTTCTTATTTAGATTAGTCTTTAGACTTTTGAGGCATAAGGTCTATCAATAAAGACTTATTTTAAGGAGATTTTGATATTTTTGTTATAGGTGCGAATCGGCTCAAGGTGGAGATTATTAAAGTGATCCAAATTCGTTTTGATTTTGTTTCCTTCTCCAATTCAGAGTTTTACTACTATATGGAGTCCTTTATGCTCTCTATAGTCCATAGAATATAGCGAGGCAAGCAAGACAAGAGAAGAAAAAGTCAGTCCCGTTGTAAATAATTCATATAGTGATATTTGCCTTCATACTTCGTGGTTTTTCACAAAAAAAAAAGGAGGTTTTCACATAAAATATGTGTCTCCTATTTCCTTTGATCTTGTATTTTTGTCATATGTTTTGTAACACAAAACACAAGTAGCCAATGAGAGGTAAAAGAATGCTTCCATCTGGGACTCTCTTTACATTTGTATTGAGCATAAAAACACATTCCAAAACAACAATATATACTAATGGGTATATGCTACAGTGTGGGAAAAATCTTTGTGGCAGCATTAATTGTAAAATCAGTAGAAGAGACAAAGCAATGTTTTATCAACATCAATGAAATCATATGACTATAAAGCTTGTCTATTTGCTGGATCTATGTAGCTCTCGAAGATTGCAATTCTTTGTGTCGAATAAAATAGTGAATAAACATCTAGAGGATTGCTGGGTCTCTGTATCTCTTGAAAAGAGTCTCGATGTCATCGAGAACTTGCGGTGGCAGTGGCCTTGGAGCACTGGTAAATGCATCGATGTTCTCCTTTAACTGATCCAAGGTGGTTGCACCGATGATGGTGCTAGCTGTGAACGGACGGCCGCGCACAAAGCCAAGGGCAAGCTCGACTGGAGTTAGCCCATGCTTCTTGGCAAGCTTGACGTATTCGTTCGTTGCCTCCTGTCAAACAAAGGGAACAAAAGTAAACCGAAATGCACAGCAATTATCAAGGCTCTGTACAGTTGGAAAACGAACAAATCAACATTTTGAATGGTTAGTCGTAGTATTTCATCATACTTTAGCCAATGACGCATTGTAACGCTCCATGTATCCAGGGAAAAGATTTAGCCTGCTCCTCTTTGATATGTCAGAGTTATCAAGGTACTTTCCAGTGAGAACACCACCAGCCAATGGGGAGTAGGCAAGCAGCCCAATATTGCAGTTATTTGGGTGGCAAACTTCAACAAGATCAACTGTGATAAAATGAAACATGCAGTTAAAGTCTAGCATAACAGCTACACTGCTATTAACTCAAGAGTCAGCACTCGGATCCCATCACCCAAAAAAACACAATGCAAATAACAAGTTAACAAATAAATTATGGTATAATGGCATGAATCCTTTTCTTTTTCTTTTTGTTTTTTAGGTATATCAGATATCAAGAAAGAAATGTCCATAAAGGAAGTTAGCTGACAGCAAATGTTGATTAGCAGTTCATGTTTGTTTGAGTGAACATGCAACTGATGTTTCAGAATGAAAGACAAAGCAAAAAGAATTCTCAATATTTCTCACTTAATTTCAGAACCAAGTGCATGACCAAGAGAGTTCCAATGAATCAAGTGAATAAATCAATGCCATCCGTTTCACCTTCGAAGTGGCATCTCACAAGTAGACTATAACTGTTCTGGATGCTCACAATCTTTGGAAGTCCATGAAGCTTTGCAGCCTGTACAAACTCCATTACTCCATATGAGGTTTCATTGGAAACACCAATATAGCGTACCTAGAACAGAGATCAAAAGTGGATTATAGTATTACAAAATGGCTAACAATATAGCATTCTTGACTGTCTTTTGAATATGCTGTGAGTGAACTACTCAAATGTGCCCCTACCAACACAACAATCACATGGTCATAAGCTATGATGTGCTCTAGAACAATTCTATGGTGCTTATCGCAAGAAAAATACACATCATTTAACAAAATGTACAAAAACATAAGTACCAAGTCCTGTTGAAAGATGGCTCCATATCAAGAGCAGACATGTATTACGCGGTTATCATTTTTTTCCCTCTAAGTTAAGCCATCTCCGGCCAAAAAAACATAGTTATCACCACATTGCTTGTTTAGAATATCTGTTAAAGAAAATATTACCTTCCCTTCATCAATTAATTCCTGGAAAGCTTTCAATTGATCCTCAAATGGGACACTTGGCCTCCATTTGGTTGGATTATAACTGAATTCACCGAATAGTGCCACATACCTATCTGGCCTGAAGACATAAAGCAAACCTTTAAAGCCTGGGTTTTTTTCATCGAGCAAAAATGGAAACAAAACATATCAATATAACCAAAAGAACTTCCTATCTAAACAAGTCTATTTTGATAGTTAAAGAACCAGTAAGATTTAAAGAACCAGTAAGATTACACTTAAAAAAAGCGGGTGCATTAAAAAAAGTATGTATATGATGACAAACTAAGGGTGAAAAAATAACTCAAATTTACATTTTTCAGTATATCTGCTATATATATTTAGTTAGTTATATAAGGAAGTTATACTGAAGTCCAAGAAATCTTGTATTAGTTAGTGTATCATTTGTAGACTTTTTGGTTTTTTTATCCAAAGCAGCATAGAGAGCCTGCTGAATCTTGGATGGAGAATGAGAACATAAAAGGACTAATTACAAGATAGTCCCAACACCCAAGATTTTTCGTATCTCTAGGTAAGGAGATAAATATCTAATGTTTCAGGTAGAACAAAGACAGTACGTAAAAAAGACACCTTCCTGACCTGGGTTACATGATGCAATACTAGTATACTTCTCCTATCAATACATACAACAGGTCTTTTTTTTAATAATGCATATCCTTGCTAGATGGAATGGTTTGGATGGAAATAAGTTTGACAGTATGTTCATACAGAAGTAAACAACAGACAACTGAAAGTGCTCTAATGAATATTGATGCCTTCTGAAAATGATTGTGTACGAATCAAGCTGGACCAAGGTGTGCAAATTATGCTAAGCCAGAATAATCTTCAAAAGAAACACTGACCAGTGTATCTGAAGCAAATCAATGTAGTCTGTAGATAAGCGTGAAAGGCTCTTTTCAACACTTTCCTTGATATTGGCTGCATCAACACGCACCACTTTTGCATTGTCCCGAAGAAAAGTTGATCGTTCTGAATAACCAGCAACTTTGGTGGCCAAAACTACCTTGATGCACGGAAACAAAACAGGCAAGTACCATGTTTCAGTGACACCATTCAAACATGCCATCACAAGTGAGAAATTTAGGGAACTGTCCATAGAAATCCTGAGCTGTATTTACTCTATATTCTGCAACAAATTGTTATTATTATAACTATGCTCTTTAGACCCTAAATACTAACATCAAGGAAGGAAATCAGTGTAATATATACAAATCATTGATCACGTACAGGTAGTCAGGTAGCAACAAGTCAATTAAACAGAGTTGAGTTTCCTGACTATATTATTGTTGTTAACTTGTTATCCTGAGTAAGGTGGCATGATTTGAACAAGCAGTCACAAACGGATTTAGTATGAAGCAATAAATGATTTAGCCTATTTACGGTACCTTGTCTCGTGGCTTGGATTGCATCCACCTGCCTATATATAGATCAGTCCTCCCTTGAGTCTCCTTCTTCATTGGAACTGGGTACTAAAGGCGGAAAGGAATCAAAGTTGAAAATTAAAAACTAGATCAATTACTTACACATGGCTTCAATGATAATTGTAATGAACCTCAAAATATAAGAAAATAGTTAATAAAGAGAAGGGAGGAATCTGCACTAACAATTTCCGCGGTGTCAAGGATATTGATGCCATGATCAAAAGAATAAGTGAGAATATCGTGCGCTTCCTTCTCTGTGTTTTGCTCTCCAAAAGTCATCTATAGAAAAGGAGAATTAACCTGGAATGCAAATAAATATGTAACAAACAACAGCAACATGATCTCCAGTTGTTTACATACTGTTCCAAGAGTGACCTCACTGATAAGGAGGTCTGAATCACCCAGTTTCCCATACTGCAACTGTGATTGTGCCTGTGCCCGAACCTGGATGCGGAAGCGTCTCCTGTGCCATCTTTGGGACTGGCGGCCACACAACCCCGATAAGGTATTTCTATAGGATGAGGAGGGGGTTGCAACGAACGCAGATAGGGCCATTTGTCGCCCACTGAAATTCCTTATCTTGCACATAGCAAGATAAACGTTAGTGCCTGAATACTAGGTACCAAATTTTTTCTCAAAAATATATATATATATAGTGTTCTCGAAAAAAATTTGTAATTAAATTTCTTGATTTGGCAAGGTCCACCTAATTAATATTGCTGTGCAACCAAGCCGATTCTTCGATGGAACGAACGGACAACGATTCATTCCAACGCTGCAAACAATTGCTTGCGCAGTCATTTTTATTGAAGAAATATTTATGCGTTTCTTCACCTGCACTGCATCACCGACTTTTTAAGGACACGAAAGGAAACATAGGACGATTTTGCATCTTACAAGAAACCTTGGCATGATGTTTTTCCTTAAGAAATGAGAACCCAATAGAACAAGAACCAAAATGCTACCTGTTTCTTGGACCTTGTCGTGTTGTCTCTCCCGGCGAACCCAATCGCAAGTTCACCGGCAAACAAAACGAAGCGCGGCTTGAGAGAGAGAATGGGAGCTCAAGAATGTAGGGAGGGGTCAGGAGAGAGAGGAGAGGAAGCCCACAGCAAAGCCAAAAGCCCCTTCCTTCGATTCCCTTCCGAACTGGTCTCCTGGTGAGGAAGCGAAGGATGAGATACGCAACCCGCGACGGTCACAGATGTGTGGCCGGGGCTTGGGGGAGCAGAGTGGCAACCGTCGCCTGCAGCTCAACTTTGGACAAACTTCGTCTTTTCCCGTCACTTATTTGACAAGTGAAACCAGGGAAAACAATTTCAGCTGAAATTTGCAAAATTAAGTAAACATTGATTCTCTTCTAAGATAAAAGAGAAATGGCCCATTTTGATTTTTTTTTTCAGCCCATTCGGCCCAACCCAAAGCCTATCCCTAACATTCACGCTACGAGTCAATCCTCTTTATCCCCATTACCCAATCAGAATGGCAGTGGCAGCGCCTCAAAGAGAGGGCGGTGGGGGCAAGGGATAGGGTGGTGATGTAAATGGCAGCTTTAGCATAGGGAGGGACAAGGATGGCTACCAAAAACATTAAGAGACAGTTGTTCGAACCTGTTGACGTCAAAAACTTGATGTAGGGTTTCTAGAGTTTAACACACCAGATGAACACCTGGTTCAAAGCGTGCCAATCGATTTGACCTTGAAATTGGCAAGGAGGAAGCGTGAAAATGCACTCAAAGCCGATCTTAGGTGACAATCGGCTAAACTCCGATCAACCGAAAGCCAATCAGATTAAAACCAGTGACTAGCCAATCTAGACTAATCGAGAGATAAAGGTAGATCAACTTTGAAAAGGCGATGCACAACAAATCAGAGTAGATTGAAACCTGAGGTGTAATCGACGGAGATCAACAATCGGCGATACGCAACTTTATTGACCAATGTCGGATTACAAGGCAAAACTACAGAACTATAAACTAATTGACAGGAATATAAAACAGATGTGATTTTTGGCTGTGTGTTCTCCCTAGCCGGTCTTGGCTCACCTTATATACCCTTCTACCGATTCGAGTCCTATTACAATACGGTGTTAACGAAATCAGTGTTGGCTTAGGTTTCCTAAACAATCTTACCTATTTCCAAATATCTCCAAACCGTGCGCTACCCAAACTCTACTGATCTTGGATTGCCGATTAAATCGCACCTGCCAAATTTCGGTGCAAACATATGCCCCCTATTTTTGGGAGATAACTTGTTATCTTCCAAAATCCTATCGGCTTACTTGTCGTCGGCTTAAAACTCCTCCAGTAACCGCTGCAATAATGGCGCCTTAAAAATCTCAATGCATTTTAACTGTGCATGTCGCTTCGAAATCATTTCCCACCGTTTCAAAATTTTCACCATGCTATAAATATGCGGAACTCCCACCATCATTTTCAGCTTCCAAGCTCTCGAACCAACTGAAATCGGCTTTGTCCTCCTTCTGCAACCAAGCTTTCCGATCAGGCCCTGAAATTCTCAAGTTGGCTGAATGGACTCTCTCAAGTACTCATCCCAATTTCTAAAAGCAACGATCAATATTATCTAGGACCGGTACGAAGTCTAGATGCCGATACGGTTATCAATGAGGAAATTCCTAGACTCCCTTTATCGGCTTCCGGTTACAATGTGGAGGAGTGGGGCAAGAGTTTTCAAGCTTGGCCGACAACCCTCAAAGGATGGAGATTGTGGTATATCCGTATGTCGGCCCAGAAGAGGGAAGAATGGGAGAGAATGGGTATAGCTGAGTGCCTCCCTCTAAATCTAGCTAATCCGGAAGCCAACGAGCCCTTAGTGGCCATGGTATGTTATTTTTGGTCGGACACTTTTAATGCTTTCCTCATTCGGATGGCCCAACCTTACTAGACGTAGCTGAGTTATGTTGCCTTAGACTAGACGGTGAGCAAGTGTCGGCTTTCAGCGGCAAACCAAGGTATCAGCTGATTCGATCCAAGGGGGAAGGATGGAGCAAGTACATCCAGCATAACAACAACGTAAACGGGCTGGTGTCGAACAAAGAACATGTTGCTTTTCTAAACCTTTGGCTCGATAGATTTTTGTTTTGCGGTGCGTCTCTTGGGCCGATGCAAGTCTACCAACTGATGGCAGAACGCTTGGTGGAGGGTCCTCGGCTTGCCCTTGGCAAGATGCTGCTAGGGGCAATCTACCAGATGATATTTGTTATAAGGAGTTGACTTT
Source organism: Guadua angustifolia (assembly GCA_036346375.1). Lineage (NCBI taxonomy): Eukaryota > Viridiplantae > Streptophyta > Magnoliopsida > Poales > Poaceae > Guadua > Guadua angustifolia. Next base: position 54,157,563 of record CM070504.1, on the reverse strand, counting down.
TTTCTGATTTCGCCAAGTTCATCGTCGGCAACATAGGAGGACCCTTATGGTTTATCTAGATTTTGCTTTACTGCCTCTTTAGCCGATCGCTTATTTTTGAGCTTTGGAGGATTTAGCATTTCCTCGCGAAGATTACCCAGAGAATACAATCCCTCAGTACAGAGCTAACCGATCTCAAGGGGAGAGGTACATCATGTGCTCAGGCAGCGAGACGAAGATCACCCCCGCCGGCCTGAAAAAATATTTACTTTTTTTCTTGCAATTGGACAATACGGTTTTTGACCAACAAGATTTTTTCAGTTATAGCAATGTGGCCGATTACCAATGGCCTTCTTTCCTTCACTTGGACGCTGACAGTTCTTCGATGCCCCAATCGACTCTAGATTTGTATAGAATCTTCATCTCCCCAAGTATCCTCCATATTGGCTTAAACACCAGAAATCGGACATTTCAACCTTCGTATGAGTTTTATCATTCGTCGGTTTATGCTCACCAACTGGGTTTTGATCAAGTCATTCCAAGATTCCCTCTCCTTGATCGGCTTCAACCAAGGGCCAGGGTGAGGAATGCTACTTCGGCTACCATTGTCCTGGAGATAGCCGATGAGCTTTAAATCAGAAACTTGCCACATTTTTTCTTGAATTCACATCGGGCAGGCCAATTTTCCTCCTGGTGGTCATCTGTGTCAGAGGCTCTTTACTTGGACCGGGTTCCTTCGGCCATTATTGATATCTTCCTCCCCAACTTCTGCGAGCCGACGGTAGGCCCTAGCAATGATTCAAGTGAGGAAGATAGTTCCTCTGGTTACACGAACTCATCGCTAGTCATAGAGGTATTGGTCTTTCAAAGGTCTTCTATTTTCTTTATTTTAGTATTGGCCACTAATCGACTTGTGCCCTTTTTTGTAAACAAAATTTGCGCTTTTTGTAAAAAAGCGCTAATGGACTATACAAGAAAGCCCATCTTTATCGCATTGCGAGCCCATCAAAAAGTGGCCATCAAGGCAAAAGGCCTCACCAGTCAACAGGCCTAATGGACTATACCTCTGGAAACCTAGGGGTGAAGAGCCCATCTTTATCGAACGTTGAAAAGCAATAGCACCCCAGTAAGTATGTCGATACCTACTTTGAGTCCCCCCATTGTACTGCTAGCTCATTTGATTGAATTTTTTAGAGAAGAAAAAGGCCAAGTCCACCAAGGTCCCCACATCAAAGGGACAAAAACCCCAAGAGTTCACTGCACGCATCGGCCATCGGAGGGGTAAACCTTTTAGCTCCCATCTAGTAGAACATTGGCTTAACCATTATGATGTTCTTGAACTGTGTCTTTACCTTTCAGATGACCACATCAGCACAAGTGGCGGACATTCTAGCCAACTTACAAGGCACCTCCTCGGTTGTCCAGCTTCAGCCTTAGCTGACAGCCCTTGAGCCAGTGGCCTCCCCACCAACAGCGTCATCTAACCCAGCTGATCTGTTGGGTTTCACTCTGGATGAATTGGACGATCCTGAAATCCGGTGATCGATGATTACCCCACCGACATTAAGAAGATCCTTGAAGTCTCAATGGAAGCATCGGCTGCGATCACTTGGCACCAAGAATGCAAGATAGGTTGAATAAGCTTTTTCATGAAGCGATGTAGCCCGAAGCCAATCTCCTGTCCGACACATAGCCCTCAGGGACGCCATGGCCGCGGTGCAAGCCAATCTCCCCGAAGCTATAAGCGCCCTCCTCAATGTTTGCCATCTTGACAACAAGCGGGCAGAGGTTGAAGCCGCCAAGGCTAGGATAGCCAAGAGGGAAGTCCAAGAAGCCAATCAACGTGCTTTGGACAAGATGGCGGCAGAAGCAAAGGCGAAGAAGCAGAAATTTGATGAAGATGCTTTGTCCCTCAAGTCCACCAAAGCTGTTGTTCAAAAATTGAAATCGACCAAAAAGTTGCTCGAGGCAGAACTGGCTAAGTTGAACAAGCAGCTTGCCGACGGTTAAGCCAATATGACGGCGATGGCTAAATCCTTGAAGGACCAGAAGAATGACATCGGCTTAGCAGATGCCAAAGTCAAAGAGCAATCGGCCAAAATCATCCCCGTTCCTAGCAACGCTAAGGCGGATCAGCGGACAGTAGACGAAATTCAAGAGATGATTGCGAAGGCGGCTGTCGCGCTATCGGCCTTAGGGGCAAGGCTTCCTAGATTTGGTATGTAAATGCTTGATGTAATACTTGCGACGTAACTGAAACTGTTTTGTAATACTTTAACTTATTACATCATCGGCCTCCTTTGCCGCTTACTTCTAATGTATTTTTCAGTTAGCTCAGTTTTGTGAAATGCTCTTTCGCACCTGATTACGACCCGATCCACACGCTAGGATAGTACCTTTTTAAGTACTTCCCATTGATCGCTTTAGGCAAGATAGCTCCCTCCAATGTCTCGAGTATATATGAGTTCCCATCAACAAGCGGATTTACTTTGTACGGTCCTTCTCATGTAGGAGATCATTTACCAAATCGACTATCCTTAGAACCAACCGGTAGTATAGTTTTTCAAACTAGGTCGGCTTCACCAAATGATTTAGGCATAACCTTTTTGTTATATGCCCTTACAACTTTTTCCTTATTCCTTTTAAGCCGATCTAGTGTGGCTAGTCGTAGTTCTGCCAGGTCGTGTAAATTATCGAACATTAAGTCTTTGTATTCCTTAGCCAACAAACTATTTTGTTTGGTCACTCGAACTGAATCAACGTTAATTTCTACAGGCAAAACGGCTTCTTGGTCATGTACTAATTGATGTGGTGACAGCTTGGTCAACCTGTGATACGCTAGCTAATATGCCCATAGTGATTCTGACAATGTCGAGTGCCAATTCCTCGGCTTTTCATCAATCTTCCTTTTGATTAATTTGATTAAGGTTTTATTGGATGACTTGGCTTGTCCATTAGCCTGAGCGTAATAAGACGATGAGTTGAGCAGCTTAATGCCTAAGCTTCTTGCAAAATTCTGAAATTCATCGGACATGAACACCGTTCCTTGATCGGTTGTGATAGTTTGTGGAATACCAAACCAATGAATAATGTGTTTATTAACAAAATCGATAACCTCAACGTTTGTAACCTTCTTGAGGGGAATGGCCTCAACCCACTTGGAGAAATAATCCGTCGCAGCCAAAATAAACTTATGGCCTTTGCTTGATGTGGGAAATATTTGGCTGATCACATCTATCCCCCATCCTCTGAACAACCATGACTTGATAATCGGATGCAAAGTCAATGCTGGTGCAAGATGCACATTTCTAAACTTTTGACAAGTTTGGCACCCTTTATAATATCTGAAGCAATCTTCCTACATTGTTGGCCAAAAGTACCCTGTACGCCTTAGCATCCACTTCATTTTGTGAGTCGACTAGTGAGATCCGCAAATCCCTTCGTGCACCTCACCCATTGCCACCATAGCTTTGTCGGCTCTAAGGCATCTTAACAGTAGACCTTCCATGGTTCGATAATACAATGCCTCGTCCAGTACCACATATTTCAATGCCTACTGCCTGACTTTGTGTTCGGTCGGCCTAGATGGATTTATCAAATAATCCTTTATCTTTGTTCTCCAATTGGCGGTATCAACACACATTACCGCCTTGTCGACATATTCAAGAGTTTCATATCGGCTATAGCCTTTATACCCCAACGCCTATTGCGCTAATGAATTAGTTCTATCATTCATTTCTCGAGGAACGTGTTTAATGGAAAATGAGGTAAGCGAGCCGATAGAATTGAGGCATCACTCTAAATATTTTGATAATACCTCGTCATTGCACCGATATTCCCCCTTGATCTGTTGCACAACTAACAACGAATCGCCAAAAGCTTCAACATCGCCTACCCGATACTCTCCAATAATTGCAGTCCCCTGAGCAGCGCCTCATACTCTGCCTGGTTATTGAAATATCGGCTATTGAGCCGATATGCGAATTCGAAATTATGCCCCTTTAGTGAAACTAGTACTATGCCAATACCATTGCCTTCTTGACACACCGATCCGTCAAAATACAACTGCCAGGGAATGACACCAACTAGCCCGGATGTAGCATCGTATCTAGTAATAAAATCGGCTACTGCTTGCCCTCTCACGGCCTTAGTCAATTTATACGCTAGGTTGAGCTCGTTCAAGGCGTATGCCTATTTACCAAGTCGTCCGCATAAAATCGGCGCTGACAACATATACTTGATGATATCGGTTTTACACACTACTGTGCAAGTCGATGCTAAGATGTAATGTCTCAACTTGGTGCAAGCGAAATACAAAGATAAGCACAATTTTTTCATGAAAGGGTACCTAATTTTGGCATCCAGGAGCTGTCGGCTCAGATAGAATATCACCCTCTCCTTGCCATCGACTTCCTGTGCCAAGACCGCTCCGGTGGTTTCCTCTTCAGCCAACACGTACAACTTAAATGGAATCCCTTTCTTCGGCGCAGCCAAAACTGGAGGCTTCAACAAGTACTCTTTAATATCATCGAAAGCCCTTTGCTGATAGACTCCCCAAACGAACTCCTGAATATCTTTCAATTTCAGCAATGGGGTGAAAGCTTGAATTCGACCAGACAAGTTTGAGATAAATCATCACAAATAATTGATCTTACTGATCAGCTTCTGCAACTCGTTTTTGTATGTCGGCGGTTTTGTATTGGATATGGTCTTGACCCTCTCCTAGTTAACCTCAATTCCTCTTTTGTGTACCATAAAACCTAGGAATTGGCCAGCCGACACACTGAACGCATACTTGAGGGGATTTATTTTTAGGCCATGTGCCCTTGTATTCTGAAAAACTTTTTCCAAATCGGCCAAATGTTGCGAATCATCTTTTGATTTTACTACTACGTCATCAATGTAGATCTCAACGCTATGGCTGATTAGGTTGTGGAAAATTGGGTTCATTGTGTGCTGATAAGTTGCTCCAGCATTCTTTAAACCGAACGTCATAACTATCCACTCGTACAACCTCAAGGCACCAGGGCATCTGAAGGCAGTCTTAGATACGTCGGCTTCCACCATGAATATCTGATTATATCTAGCGTTTCCATCTAGAAAGCTGATAACCTTGTTACCTGATGCAGTATCGATAAGCATGTCGGATATTGGTATTGGGTGCTCATCCTTTGGTGTGGCTTTAATTAAATCTCTGAAGTCCACACATACCCAGAGTTTGCCATTCTTTTTCATAACGGGAACGATGTTGGAGACCCACTCAGCATAGCGGCAAGGCCTGATAAACTTGGCCTCTAACAATCATTCTATTTCTTCTTTTATGACATTGTACAAAGCTAGAATAAAACGTCATGGATATTGTTTAAACGGTCAATATCCTAGCTTTATGGGTAGCCGATGTTCAACAAGCTGTCGGCTTAGACCAGGCATCTCATAGTATTCCCAAGCAAAATAATCTTTATATTTCCTAAATATTTCAACCAACTTTGCCTTATATGCTACATCTAAATTTGCATTTACAAAAGTTGGTCTTTTCCTATCCCCTTCACCTATATCGACTTCTTCCAGCAGATCAGCAGAAGTAAAACCTTGACCTAGCTTTTCCTCTTGGAAATCTTCAATGGCTTCACAGCACTCTATTACCTGCCGATAGCTCTGTACCCTGTCTTGTAGAGCTCTCAATGCTTTCGACCCCATCTACACAAAATTTCACTTGCCCGATCAAATGTGCCAGGCTTAACACTGATTGGCATGAGCCCTGTCTTACCAATGCATATGAAGTCACAATCATCCAATGCTTTGCCCGATATGCACTCGGCCTCCTCATGTGGCCAATTTGCGTCGGAACTAGCCATTGCTACATGAGCCGACGTATCAATCGGCACAACTTCAACCTCGTCTCTGTTCCACTGGACGAGTAGCTGATGCATGGTTGAAGGTATGCAGCAGTTGGCGTGTATCCAATCTTGCCCTAGTAGCACACTATAATTGCCTTTAGCCTCAATGATAAAGAAGGCTATCGGCAAAGTTTTGCAACCGATAGTCAATTCCATGACCATCACCCCTTTTGCCTCAGTGGGATTGCCTGTGAAGTCATTTAAAACCATATTTGCTTTGATCAAATCTTCGTGAGACTTACCCAATTTCTTACAGGTGGTATACGGCATCAAATTAACAATAGCTCCTCCGTCCGCTAGCATCCTTGAAATTGGCTTGCCATTTATATGCCCTTTCAGATATAACGGCTTTAGATGCCGATGAGCATCACGCAGCTTCTCAAATATGGCGTCTTGCGCACCCAGACATATCTAAGCAAATGCTTCCTTAGCCGATTCGGTTTTAATCTTGAATTCGGCTGGTAAAGTGAACACCATGTTATATCCATGAGGGGTGTGTCGTCACGAATCATCGGCGACCCCAAATCTTCTAAGGGATCAGACTCCTCATCGACTTGCTCTTTTCTCCTCCACTCCTATTTTACAACTTTTATTGGTTGCAGCTTGTTGCATGCTTGATCTCTCAACTTCTCCTATTCAGCCTCCCTAATCTCTTGAGTCCTTAAGCGCTGAAGTTGTCTGCATTGAGATCGGCTAAGGCTCGATGGACACCACCTAGGTTTTGGCTCGATCGGCTTGCAAATCTTCCCAGCCAGATCGTTTATCGCCCCAGCAGGCTCTGAATGCTTAGCCTGATCTAACATAGATATCCGCTCCTGGATCGGCTTCCTATATTTTTGGCCGAACCAATTTTGTATTGGCCCAGACAGCCTCTCCTTGGCTGATTGTCTCGGCCAATCATCTTGAGGGTAATGCTCCATCGGACATGAACGTGGTGATGGTAATGCTACACCCCTTTCCTAGCAAAACTGCCAAAAGGGGCACCGCCGATGGGCCTTTTCCAAACTATCTAGCCAGTACAGGTTATTGGGTTGATGAGGATACCGCCTTTGCTGATTGCTTATTTTCTCATATTTCTCCAGCAACTGAGAAAACGTCGGCTTAGTTTTGCTTACAGGCTTCCGTGGTGGCGATCTCTCGGCCTTATACGGTTACCATCGTTCGACTTGTGGTCCCCCTTTGGCTTAACCGTTCTGGAATTCTTACCATCCTGATTGACTTCTATCTGAACTAAACCGATTGTTATCTTGAGGGTTTCGCCACCCTTCAAACTGGATTGGATGTCAACCCGTTGAGCTTGCTTAGGCTCTTCATTCATAGGTTCCTTCCCCTTGCGCGAGCACTGAACCATGTTGATCGGGAAAGGGTCGACGTCTACCTGCATGGCGGCTCATCTGCAAACTTTAGCTGACTATCTTCAATAGCCGACTATATCTGCTGATGAAAATATTGCATTCATTAGTGTTATGTGAAAAAGAGTGATGCCACTTACAGTATCTTCGTTTCTTGATTTCGATCGGGTGAGGGTATAACATGCCCCTCAGGTAACCGTATTAATTTTTCTTGCAATAACAAATCAAATATGCGGTCACATTTGGATACATCAAATGCGTATTTGACTTCGACTTACTTTTCGCTGGCTTAAGCCATGAACAGACTAATGATTTTTTGGAACTCTTTATCCATTCGACTATGTTCACTTCTGCCTCATTGTCCTCAAAGGCTTCGCTTGAGCTATAATCAATCATGTTTACTTTGGCCTTTTCTTTATTATTATTACCTAATTTAAACTTATCCTTAAATCCCCTACTATCAGGGTATCGACTCTCCTGTGCCGATACATGATGCAACAGATGGCATAAATCGGAAAATTCTTACCCAACAAATTTTTCCCTAAGAGGGGAAATCAACCCCTGGAAAGTCAATGTCCTCAAAGGCTTCGCTTGAGCTATAATCAACCATGTTTACTTTCGCCTTTTCTTTATTATTATTACCTAATTTAAACTTATCCTTAAATCCCCTACTATCACGGTATCATCTCTCCTGTGCCGATACACGATGCAACAGATGGCATAAATCGGAAAATTCTTACCCAACAAATTTTTCCCTAAGAGGGGAAATCAACCCTGGAAAGTCAAATCGGCTAACTAGTTATCAGGCAGCGTGACACTAAAGCACCGATTCTGTACCTCCTGAACCTCTTGATATAATCTATTACCGATTCCCCAAACTTTTGTCGGTCAGAACTCAAGTCTGAAATCCTGAGTTCGAGACTGCCAAAGAAAAAATATTCATAGAATCGGCTTTCCAAATCGTTCCAAAAGTGAACCGAATTTGGAGGCAAGTTTGTGAACCAAGTAAATGCAGTCCCCGATAACGATAAAGGAAACAACCTAATTTTCAATCCGTCAGACTTGGCAGCCTCACCACATTGGGCAATAAATCGCCTGACGTGTTCAAGAGTAGTAATGGAATCATCTTCTGAAAATTTAGCGAAATCAGGAACCTTGAAATTGTGTGGATACCGCATGCGATCTATATAATCTGGGTAGAGCTTTCTGTAGCCAATAACCTTTCCTTTTGGTTGCAAGCCAAATTGATCTCTTAACACAGCAGAGATCTGATCAACCCAATTAACATTGTTGGCTGGCTGTATATTGGGGTTATCCCACTTGTAGGATCGAAATATACTAATGTAGCAATCAGAGGGTGGGTGAATGATTGCGCGGAATCTAAAATCAAATTTCTGGACTTTATTTTTCTAACACACCCCAATTTAAACTCAAATTGCTTGGAGACCAGTTCACGCAGTCGGGAGACCAGTTTAAGCAGTCAGTCGACCAGTCGGGAGACTAGTAGAGCAGTCTGGGTGACCAAGAGAGCGATTAGGTGACCAAGAGATAAAGCGATCAAAGCGTCGGTGGCGCAACCAGCGGCGATCTGGCGACTAGTTCATAAAAATAGTAATTTCTGAAGATCCCACCGTTGGATTGATATGAAATTTTAACTGAAGAAACTAGATTCAATTCCAAAGCTAACACAATAAGAATCAAGTCAATCGGATCTACAGATCTAAAGGTATATTCTTCTCAAGATGACTAAAATAATTAGCGATCTAACAGCGATGGACCAAACTCAATCAAGACTAACCAAAGATCCTACGGTTGGATTGAAGTGAAATTTTAATTGTAGAAACTAGATTCAATTATAAATCTAACCCAATAAGAATCAAATCAATCGGATCTACGGATCAAGCGATATTACCTTCGCAAGATGGATGAATCAAATAATGACGAAAACGAGAAATAACTGCGACGGATCTGATTTCATGCATACATGCATGGAAAGACTTCTAGTTGCTAAGCTCTTGATTTGTTTCCTTACATTGCCTTCCAGTTACCGCACTAGGAGCAAACAAAAACGCCACAATGCAAAGCTGCCAAGAGCAAAACGAAAATCGCTAGCCGCTGGAGACGCAAGAAGGATTTTTATTTTTGATCTAGTTACAGTACTCAAACAAAAGAGTACAACCCTAAAACCTCAGCACTCAAAATAAACAAGAGACACCTCCCCCTATTTATACTAAGCAAACATAAAGAGATTGAATACAACTCCACTTCCAACATGGAAAGAGTCTGTATACATCTCAACCAGGCCCAACATGGCCAAAAACAACTCTTGCACGCATGTACAGCCCACATGCTGTAAATACGTGACTAACCAGCCTCCATGTGCATGTTCTCTAGCCCGAACGTCCCGCATGACATCCTTGACCACCAACACCTCGATTCCTCCCTGAATCTAGTCCCGAACCTCAGTTCCTCCATGAACCTAGTTCCGGTCCCGTCATCGACCATGTTCGCCCTCGAGCAACACCTGCACAAGAATAAATAAGAAACAGATCCGAGCACAAGTCCATGACTTGACTCAAAGTCAATCCATGCAACCATTCACACGAGCACATTGCATCAAGCAAAAACATTAACATGCTATCACAGCATATCAAACAATCATCTTAAACAACACATGCACATGCACAACACATGTTATGATCGCAACCACTTTGCAATGCCAATTTCATTACTAAGCCAATTTTTCAACACATGATTTCACAATCTCCCCCTTGATGAAAATATTGGCAACACCATTTAGAACTGAACATTGGCATTCACCTCACAAGAAAAGTTTTAAGAAATTTATTTTAAAACAAAAAAAGCAAAGTGAAAAATTTTCCCCTAAAAATAAAAATAATCTCCCCCTAAAAAGATGAAATAATGACGAAAGAAAAATGTGTGTGAATGTGCAATATGTGTCCAAAAATCTCCAAAATTCTCCCCCTTTGACTACAAAATTCTCCCCCTTTGACAATGGATGCATCAAGAATTCAAAATAGAGAACAAAATCTTTTTGTTTTATTTTTAGTTTGTCTTTTTTATGTATTGAGCATTATAAGTCATGCACAAATATAACAATTTCATCACCAAGTCATACTATCAAAAGTACTTGCACCCTCAAATCTACACATAAAAAATGTAGAGTAAGCATAACTAGAAATCAAGTACTATTAACGATTTTTTGCATGGCATGATCTCCCTTTCTCAACAATCTTAAAACCTGAAAACATTGAATTTTTTGTGCACTTTATTTGTGCTTGAAAAACTGATTTATTAATTGATTGCAACAATAACAATTGCAAGGAATTACATGCACCATTAGCCTTACTTTTCAACCATGCCAAGCAATCACAAGCTTAAGGTTTCATGGTTTCGATCATACACAACCTCTTCCATGTTCATATCAAAGTGCAATGATAAGCAGTCTCATAAAGAAGAAGTGCGACAGTACATGACCTTGTTCTTACATTTATCAACAATCATTTTTTGCTTTAGCACTTAGCTTTCAGATTTAGCACTTTTTCGAGCAGGATCAAGATAGCCAAGAAAGTTCAACCATGACAAGATTTAATTCAATTTGTCATTTCATTTAACAAGTCATGACATAAACTACACCATATATGTATAAACAGGAAGTTGCAAAGACCTTGTGGCATAAACATGGCTTCAAATGACATGTGTGAATGAAATACAATGCTTAGTACTTTTACTGTTTTTCATTTAAGAAACACATGAAACAAAAAACATGTTACACAATATTATAAGGTTTTTCACAAACTCCCCCTCAAAACAACCATCTAAAAAAACTTCTTTAAAATTGTCACTTGAAGGGAATAAACTTAAAAACAAAAGGCTTGAAAGAACAAACCTCCTAAAAGGAACCGAAAAAGACTTTCACAAAAAATCCAATAACTCCCCCTCAAATGGATAACAAATGAGATCAACAGAGAGGAGATGATGATATACATGTGCTTGAGTTATCATGGTATGTTCAATTAAGCATAAGCATGAATCATGATAAGTGAATCCAAATAATGAAAGGCATGATATAAAATATAACATTATTGAACATGCTAGGGGATACATATGAGCATATGAACAAACATCTCATCTCATACCACAAATAGATATCTATGAATGAAAAAGATATGAGTATATAAAATAGCTCACAAAGTAGGTAAAGAATTATCGCACACGCCTCATGAAGGCCATCTCAAGGGTGAGAACCATCCAAGTCTTGATCCCATCTTGCAAAAGACCAAGATCCACTAAGCTTCTGTTCTCCAACCCGTATTTGAAAAACCTACATAGCACAAGAAGATGTCGAGGCCTCGGTACAGGGGTTAGAAATAAAGCATTTAGGAATCCAGTACTGAGACACACGACGAGTAGGCACAACACGAGTATGCTTGTACACAAAATCAGATTTGCCTTTTCCCATGTTTCTTGCAACAAAAGATGTTTGCATCATCCTAGGCACAAAATGAGGATGCTTGTTCACAAAATCAGATTTGCTCTTTCCCGTGTTTCTTGCAACAAAAGGTGTTTGCATCACCCTATGCACAAAATGAGGAGTGAAATGTGCCTTCCTGAAATTAGATCTAGCCTTAGCCTTTTCTTTCTTTTGCTGTTTGGCTAGCCTAAAGCAAAAATCTACTAAGTGTCCATCTCTACCACAATGAGTGCAAGTGTACTTAACATGATGTTTAGCTTTAGAACCAGAAGTAGCATTTGCATTCATCATAGTAGAAGATAATACACCAGCAGACTTAAAACAGTTTTCTTAGGCTCATTGACAATTTCAAAATTTCCACTTTCAAGTGTCTTAACAACAGTAGGAGCTTGCGATTTATGATGAGCATAAGAATCAAAACCTAAACCTTTGTGATGAGTACTGACTTTTGATTGATCCAAAATCATGTTTAGGTTTTTCTTTCCTGAAGTGAACCGTTCTAAAGATTTTTCCAAGTAATCAACCTTTCGAGAAAGAGTTAAACAGTTATTACATGGAACGTCCACTTTTCTTTTCTGTTTGCGACAAGTTGAGCATGAAATAACCTCATGAGTGAGCATAGCATCTATCAGTTGAGAAACCCTAGCATTTGCATCATGCAACTTTAATTCCAGTATAGCACATTTAGAACAATGAGTTGTATCATGCAAATCAACAGTTGAACAGCTAGCATTTTTCACATGTTTCTCATTTTCTTTCTTTTCAGCATTGACTTGCTCTAACAAAGAAACATGTTATTTCCTAAGCAAAGTAAGCTCATTGTAAATTAAGTCACATGATTTGCAAGCATCATCATCAGGAATCAAAGATTTAAGTCTAGCAATTTCATCATTCAAAGATTCCATAAGAACATCATGTTTGTTAATTTTCTTGTCGCGTTTGTCAAGCAATTTTTCAAGACGAACAACAGCAATAGTTAATTCATCGTAAGAAGGTTCTACCTCATTGAAGTCGCTGTCGTGATCGTCCTCGGTGAAGCTTTCATCACTCCTAGCCATGAGACACAACCCTGTCAGTTCATACTTGCTTGGACCTGTTGCGTCATCTTCACTGCTCTCCGAATCCACATCGCTCAAATTGACTTGTTCAAGAGCGGAAAGAACTCGGTGGACAACTTTGCGGTTTACAAAGTTTCTCTTCTTGCTACTGCTCGGGGTTGTCTTCCTCTTCTCCTTTCTTTTGTCATTGTCCTCCTCCCTTGATGCTTTACCTGCAAGTTTAGGATAATTTGGACGAATGTGGTTGAAATCACCACACTCATAGCATCTTGGAGGACCACCACCAACTCTCTTCCTTATTCTCACATTCTGCAAAGCTTTATTAAAACGAGAAGAGAGTAGTGCCAAGTCTTCTTCGAAAAAATCTTCAATCTGTTCATCAGTTAGTGAAAACAAGAAAGACAAAACAAAACTTGAAGAAGCATTATTCTGAGACATGCTAGATTGGGAGGTCAATGCAATTGATTTATGATTATTCTTCCTAGCAAGAACATCCAATTCATGAGTTTTTAGCTTAGAGAAAAGAACATCTACAGTAAGGTCACTCATGACAGTTGATTCTAATTCTCTAATGGATGTAACTTTCATCTCCCAAATAGACATGTCCAATGCACCAAGCAATTGTCTAGCATTAGTAGCCTCATCAAAGAAAACTCCAACAGCACGTAAGTTGCTAAGAATCTTATTGAAACGTGCAAAGAAATCATCTAGGGACTCACGGGCTTCATCTCAAATCGCATGTATTCTTTCTTATATATGTCTTGCCTAACCTCTTTGATAGTATTAGATCCCTCATGATAATCACAAAGAGATTTCCATACCTCATATGCAGACTTGAGATGAATCACACGATCAAAATCACTTCTTCTCAATCCTTGGATGATCAAATTTCGTGGTGCTCACTTGTTTGCTTCAACATGTACTTGATTTGTTGCATTGACTTGATCATTATCGTGCACTTGATATGGCTTGTACACCTTCTCCTAGATTGCAAAGCCCCGAGCTTGAATGTATGCCTCCATCTTCGCTTTTCAAAAGCGAAAATCAACACCATCGAAAACACAAGGTTTTGTCGAATACCTATCCATTACTACAGTTTCTAATCACCGGTTAAGAATAATTAGACAAACATTGCTCTGATACCACTTGTAGGATCGAAATATACTAACGTTGCAATCAGAGGGGGGGTGAATGATTGCGCGGAAGCTAAAATCTTATTTTTGAACTTTTTGAAACACCCCAATTGAAACTCAAATTCCTTGGAAATCAGTTTGTACAGTTGGAAGACCAGTAAACCAGTCCAGGAGACTAGTAGAGCAGTCAGGCGACCAGTATAGTAGTCTAGGCGACCAGTAGAATACTTGGGCGACCAGTTTGGACACTTGGACGACCAGTAGAGCACTTGGGCGTCGGTTTAATGAAAGTGGCGATCGAGCGACGAGCAAATAGACTGGTGACTAGTTTACAAAAATAGAAATTTCTAGAGATCTCACTATTGGATTGATGTGAAATTTTAATTGTAGAAACTAGACTCAATTCCACAGCTAACACAAAAAGAATCAGGTCGATCGGATATACGGATCTAAAGTTATGACCTTCACAAATTGTCTAAAATAATTTGCGATCTAACAATGATAGACCAATACTCAAAGATGATTTACCAAAGATCCCACTGTTAGATCAACGTGAAATTTTAACAGTAGAAACTAGATTCAATTATGAACCTAACCCAACAAGAATCAAATCGATCGGATGTACGGATCAGGAGATATTACCTTCACAATTGGACTAATGCATATAATGACGAGGAAACGGAATTTCACCTTCAAGGCTGTGACGGACCAAACACCAGAGAGGACTTCAGTTGCCACGGATCAATCTTCTAATCACCAAAAGCAAGATCATGTCTAGATCACCATCTATCTTCTAGTTGACGTGTTGCATGCATGCACGATCAATCTTGATTTGTTTTCTTCACACTGTGTGGCTGTCAAAACTCACGCAAGAAAACTCATCCACACAGAGATACTTGGATTGCGAGATTGATCTTTATTTCTTTTGTCTAAAGTACTCCCACACAAGAGTACAAACCCTAAAACATGGCTCTCTTGAATAAACAGGGGACACCTCCCCCTATTTATACAGAGCAAACATAACGAGATTGAATACAACTCCACTTCCAACATGGAAAGAGTTCGTATTTATCTCTACTTGGCCCAACATGGCCAAAAACCAAAACCTTGCACGCATGTATAGCCCACATGCTGTAAATACGTGACTAACCAGCCTCCATGTGCATGTTCTCTAGCCCGAACGTCCCGCATGACATCCTTGACCACCAAGACCTCGATTCCTCCCTGAACCTAGTCTCGAACCACAGTTCCTCCATGAACCTAGTTCCGGTCCCATCATCGACCACGTTCGCCCTCGAGCAACACCTGCACATGAATTAACAAACACATCCGAGCACAAATCCACGACTTGACTCAACATCAATCCATGCAACCACTCACACGAGTGCATTGCACCAAGCAAAACCATTATGCTATCACTAGCATAAACAAACGATCATTTGAGCACAAGTCCACGAGTTGCCTCAAAAACAGTCCATGCAACCACTCACATAAGTGCATTGCATCAAACAAACTTCATCATACTATCACCAGCATAATAAAGCACATGCACAAGCACCACACATGCCATAACCAAAACCACTTAGCAATGCCACTTTCACCGATCAGCCAATTTTTCATCACATGATCTCACACCTAGTCTTTGATTTGGGTATTACCTCCTCTTTTGATTTCTATCAGCAATGAAGAAGACATGTAGGGGTTTTGGTCAGAATTTGTCTTGGTAGCAGAGGAGACACCAACTAATACTTAGGGCAGAACGAGGTGGTTGTTGGGGATAGCAAAGGAGGCACTTAAATAGCTGAGGTGACGCTTCTCCTAGTGTTTGAATGTGGAGGAGGTATGGCGGACAGATAAGCTTGCATGCGATAAGGTGGTGCTAGTTTTCCAGTGCTAGGATGAGGCAGGGCATGGCACGGGAGAACTGAGGATGAATGTGGCAGCAGGAGGATGGCCACATCATGTCGTGGCTTGAATTGCGATGAGATTGAACGAGTTGCGGAGAGACAGAGCTAACTTCTGATCGGTGCAAGGAAGAAAAGGACTAAGAGGTAGGCAGTGTCTGACATGCAGGGCCAGGGCCTTCTCAATAGAGACAACAACTAAGTAGAGCTGGTAGCCTCCTGGGAAAAATGGGTTTGCATAGGATTAAGAGACCCACTTGTAAGTGGAAGAGAGAAATAGATAAGGGGATAAGGCCTTAGGATAGATCAGTTGTAGCATTAAAACAACTAACAAATCACTTTGATATTTTTCAAAACTTTTTACCTGGGTCTTTGGATAAGTTTTATCATCTAATAAAAATCTTGGGTGAAAATATTTTACCAACAATTTATAAAAATTCTAACAACACTAATTGGTCAAAAATTCCTTTTTAGAATTTATATTATTTTAAGATGATAATAATGTAAAATATTTTTAAAACTTTTTAAATGATTTTATATGGGACAAGAATTCTTGAATAAAAATTTCAAATCAAAATAATTCATATTTATTGTCTTAAAATTCTAACATGGCAAATTCTTTATTTTCAAAATTTCTATTTTTGAATTTTAAAAGGCATTAAATGAAATTATTAATTTTGATATTTTTACCAGAGATAAATAATTTTTTAGAATGACATGGTAAATTTTTCAACTAAAGATACTTTTATAAGATTTTTGTAAAATTCTAACTATGTACTATTTGATGGTCAAAGGAGTCATTTCAATATTCTAATCCTTATCCTTTGCATTAAAACTCATTGACAGGTGAAATGGGTCACTAGAGACATCAGAAAGTTTAATATAAATTTTGTAAATTTTAACTTTCATTTTTTTTATCTTTTTACCATTATCCATTCATTAATACCAATATTTGATTTTTGAACAAAGCCAAAAATCCAAGAAATTCCATTAAAAACCAATAATGCTAGGAAAATTCAGAAATAATCACTAAATTCAAAATTATTATTTTTATTTTATTTGCATTTTCTGGGATGTTACATTTATTGAGTGCTTTATGTACTACCCTTGGCAAGACCGATATCACTAATTGAGTAGTCTATACTAGTTTTGGAGGAGTTTCTAGAAGAGACGAATGTTTATGGTGTGAACCTTGTTAGTTGGTCTGTGGAACACTG
Source organism: Guadua angustifolia (assembly GCA_036346375.1). NCBI lineage: Eukaryota > Viridiplantae > Streptophyta > Magnoliopsida > Poales > Poaceae > Guadua > Guadua angustifolia. The sequence goes on along the minus strand of CM070504.1, from coordinate 54,140,528 downwards.
AGAGGTTTATCTACATTTTCATTTCGCTACAATTTAATTTGTTATCTAGAAGTTTAGCCCAGCGTGGCATATTCATGTAAGGTCGACCATAAGGTCAGTCAATAGATTAATACTTAATATATGATGTCTTTTATTATGTTTCCACTATTTATAATTGTGATATTCATCAACATTGAGCCTATTTACACTAGCGAGATTTTGGACTAGTGCGATATACACAAAGGGTCTGAATTTGCATATTCAGGTCCTAAGAGAGGTGGTATCAGAGCGATTGACTGTAGGTCTTGTCCCTAGATAGACTGGTTGTCTCTTACATGTGTCCAAAATTATTTTCTAAAGGAAAATCAAAATTGATTTATAAGAAGCTCTTGACTCTTCTCATTCTTCTATTCTTGCCACTTTGTTGGAACTTTCTTGATTCTCTTTGCAGAATTTTCTACCGATTAAATAGAGGTCTCACCCAAGTTTCTTTATCAGATGAGGGTGTCTTAGACCTATGGTGAGCTCGAAGGAGGCTATGTTGTTGAACTATAGAAGGTTCTACATGTCCTTGGAGGCTTTTTTAGATGGCTTTACAAAGGAAACTATTGGTTTGTTAATGGTGTGGAGCAAGGCTTCATTTGCAAGATCCTTATCTATGCTCGAGAGGATGAAAAGGCCAGCAAACCAACCAACATCATGGTCGGAAGAGCTACATTTGAGATTGGGATCCAGGAGTTGTCGAAGGTTAGAAATCGACAATAAACTTATACTTCGGATACCTTCGAATTTAGTAGAGTCGGGCATGAAATTGGAGACACACGATATAGACAGGTTCGGGCCTCCCATGGAGTAATACCCTAATCCTGTATGGATGATGAATGGAATTGGTGAACAGAGTACAAAGCATGATGCCTAGCTCTAATTAGAAGGAAGATTTAGCTTAGGGTGGCTAAGCTATGGCTAAAGATGCTCTGTTCGAAAGGTCTTCTTGCTTGTCTAGCTCTAGATGGCTATAGTCTAGGAATTGCTTCCTTTTTCTCCTCCCCTGGGGATGCCTACTCTCATCCTTATATAGTCAGGGTAGCCTCACCTCAGGTCGAGTTGTAGCCGGTTTGGGATATTGGATCGTGGTCGATGAGGAGTCCATCATCACATGATCTCTGTAGTGTATCCAAACTTTCTTAGATATCAGGTGTACTCGAGCTAGTTTCCTTATAACGAGAAAATGGTCGAGTCCTTCCCAATATAGGGATACCCTCTCCGCATATACCATATCCCGATGAACTAGGCCCATGATATCTGGAGTTTCCAGATGCTTGCTTGAGAATATATGTTATAGTCTTTGAGTTTCGAGTGCATGCCCATATCCCATATTTAGATATTCGACGGAAGTCTTCACGTCTTGCTCTATGACGAATTTGTCAAGACCATGCCCATGAGTTGGAGGATGCTGTGTTTAAGCTACATCCATCTGGACGTGCTTCTTAACACCAAAAGATTGAAGAGGTAGAAGATGAAACTACGGTGCACTTGGCAAAGTTTGCTGGTACTCAAGAAGATCATATGAAGGATACAACTCAAGAATTGAAGTAAGTATACGAAGCCATGAGGGTTGTTGAAGAAGAACTTCAGGACACATGCATAGCGGAACTAAGGTGTAATATCATACGAAGTAAAGAAATGAAAAATAGTGGAATTTTTCCTTTCATGGGCTACCTGGGCCAGTTTTGGGCCAGGAGAGGGGCCTATTGCTCCAAACCCTAGCACCCCTCCCCTTAATATTTTCCCAGCCACACCACCCCCCTCCTATTCAAGCACCACCTCCCCTTCTCCCTCCTTGTGCAACACCTCCTCTCCCCTTTGGCAGCCACTTTTTCCCTCCCTCTTCAAGCTGCTTCTCCTCCCTATGCCCTAGCCACGGCCCTCCCCAGCACTGCCATGATGGCCACCCTTCCCAAGAGATGGTCCTGTTGCCCTGATGGTGGTGAAGGTCTCAGCAGACCTAGGGCAAAAGTGGAGGAGTGAGGAATACGTGAAATTTGAGGGGGAAACTGTCGATGTCGTTGATCTAATGATTCTTCAGGTCAAGGTATAACCTTAGGTCGATTGAGGTGGTATTGGTACTACTATAGGTGGAGATTTGATGTTTTCCCCACTGGATGTGGTCTGGATGGTTCATGGATTTGTGTTTGGGATAAGTTCAGTTTTGGGCAATTCTGGATTCAAAATTTAGATCGCATTTTGGGGCTCTTATGTTCAGTTTTATAGTGGTTCAATAGCAAGAAAAACATAGATTTTTGTCTAAAGTTTCATTAGAGTATAAGAACATAAAATTTGGTCTAGTAGATTAAAAGTTATGGCCAACTGAAGTTGGTTGTTATGAATCTGAACGTTGCTGGGAGCAGTCGGGGTAATCAGAGGTTAGGGTTATTTAGCGGCTGAATTAAATTATTTAAATAATTGAGATAGCTAGATAATTTCCTTTATATTTCAGAAATATCCTAGTTTGCTTTATTTGGAGATGTATAAAAATAGTTATGGGGTTTTGAACTCTGCAGTCCAATGTGTGGACAAATCAATGTTCGGAGTTGAATTCAAGAGGTTAGATGATTCAATGGAAAAAAGGTAACTACGAAATGGTAGATAATTAGCTGCAGATTTCATAAAATCTATGATTTTCTATGTTTGGGCTTAGAATTTAAAGTTATGCTCTTTTGATCGCTGGGACAGCAAGGGGTTGGTTTGTCCAGTGTGAGAAATGTTGAAAAATTGGGGTTTCTTCATCTTGCGGTATGGGTGATTCATCCAAAGGAACCTACGGTGATGCATGTACACAGTTTTGCATGAGTGATTCAGTCAGACACTCTCGGTGTCATCCAAGCAGTGAGTACATACTTTGGCTCCTTTTGTACTCTAGCCCCGACAGGTTAGCAAGGGCAGGATAATCATTTATGGTGCAGAACAACAGGCAACGCAATGTGAAGTACTCTCATTTGTGAGCATCCCATACCTGCACCCCAAGAGCCCACAATGTGTTGAGATCTTCCACCAATGGTGCTAGGTACACATCAATATTGTTCCCAGGTTGCTTCGGGCCTTCGATAAGTATAGACATCATATATACTTTCGCTTTATACACAACTAAGAAGGAAGATTGTAGACACAGAGATTTACAGGCCAAGTACTATTATAGCTGCTCATGTTACTGAAATGATTCATTCCATCTGTACTCAATCCGAACCTTATATTTCTCGAATCCGCTGCGAATTCTTCAAACCTCCTATCGATGTTTCTCCACTGCGTCGAATCAGCAGGGTGCCTAGTCATTCCATCGTTCTTACACTCATCTGAGTGCCATCAAAGCAATTTTGCCTCTTTTGGATTCACAAACAAACGCTTCAAACGGGGAATTACAGGAAAATACCACGCCACCTTAGTAGGATATCCTTTCTTCACCTCCATGCCCTCGTCGTCATCATTCGATCTATCTTTACACTTGTACCGGGATGCGTTGCACACTGGCCATACATGCAAGTTTGCGTACTATTTGCGATACAGGATACAATCATTTAGACAGGTATGTATTCTTTCTACTTCCATTCCTAAGAGATAAAAAACCTTTTTAGCTTTGTAGGTGGTTGTTGGCAACTCGTTTCCCTCCGAAAGCATATCCGCTAACATACCTAACAACGCTGTGAAACTCTTGTCGGACCAACCGTTGCTTGCCTTTAATTTCAACAGTTCCAGCACGGATGACAACCTTGTATATTTGAACTTGCAACCTGGGAATAACGGTTTCTCTGAGTCGTCCATCAAGCCTCAAAATTTACATACTCCCGCTCATCACGGTTCCCTTCTGCATCCCGTAGCATCTGATCCAGATTGTCATCGAAAGTGATCGATATCATCGGTGTATCATTAACCGTTGATGATATCCAGAGTATCGTCGACTTCGTCCATGATGGTAGTACTACTTGGTCCCTACGTAATCTACTCTTCATCGTGACTGGTCCAACATGTATACCCCCTTTTGAAACCCCGTAGAATCAAGTGTGCTTCAATCTACACTGGGTTTCAAAACATCCGAAGATTCTCACAGTCAATGCATGGACAAGGCATAAATTCCACCCACTTGTTCGACATATCTTCCCCTGCAGCTCTTCTAAAAGTGGAGACACCATTAATGTACTCGACGCTCACACGGTTCTCAACGTACATCCAGCTTCGGTCCATCTACACTACATATGCAATAATAGGTGTTAAATGACGAATTTAGATCAAAAAGTACAAATGGATCTGCACAAGGTATAGTAAATGTATCTACTTTACATCACATAGAACAAATTAACCAGCTTCATTTCCGTCTTCACCAAGATAAATATTAAATATAATGCAAATTTAGACCAATTCAGATTAGAAGCAATTACTAACCTTGGATGACCTAGAACAAAAGGATCTGTAATTAATTCTCCAAATATAGGGTCTTTTTCACCAGAACACCTCTCAATCGCAGCCAACTTAGAAATATCTAGGAAAACCTAAAAATACAGAGGCAGTTGACACTCTCTGTCTTTTACAGGTAACAGATATCATCACAGACGGTTTTATCTACAACCATCTGTGATGTGATGACATCGCAGATGGTTTGTAGATAAAACTGTCTGTGATGTCATCACATCACAAACGGTTTGTACATAAAACCATCTGCTATGTGTTGTAATCACAGATGGTTTTATCCATAAACCATCTGTGATGTCACTTCACATCATAGACGGTTTGTAAATAAAACCGTCTGCGATGATGTCATCACAGACGGTTTTATCTACAAACCGTCCGTGATGTTCCTTCATCTTTCTAATGCAGACGCGCGTAGTCTTTCGATCAAGTTCATCATTTCGTCTTCCCAATGTAGACACGCGCAATCTTTTGATCGAGTTCATCGTTTCATCTTCCCAATACAGACACACAGTCTTTCGAGTTCATCATTTCATCTTCCCAATGCAGATGCGCGCAGTCTTTCCGGTTCATCGTTTCGTCTTCCCAATGCAGACGGTGTTTCGTTTCCCCAATGCAGATCATTAATTCCAGGTGACGTTTTCGTTTCCCCAATGCAATTCCGTGTCTATAAGAACAAAGAGGCTTATCGACCGTCTCTATACTCGATCATCAGCACAAAATATCCCCTTCGACGCCGCCGCCATGAGCAACCCAAAAAGCTCTTCTGACGGCTCCTCCTCTGATGGCCAGGAGAGGGGGCTATTGCCCCAAATCCTAGCACCCCTCCCCTCAATATTTTCCCAACCACACGACCTGCCCCTCCTGTGCAGCAGCTACCTCCCCTTCTCCCTCCTTGTGTAGCACCACCTCTCCCTTTGGTAACCACATTTTCCCTCCCTCTCCAAGTCGCTTCTCCACCCTATGCCCTAACCGCAGCCCTCCCCAGCGCTGCCATGATGGCCACCCTTCTCGAGCCATGGGCCTGCTGCCCCAGTGGTGGTGAAGGTCTTGGAAGACCTAGGGCAGAAGTGGAGGAGTGAGGAATACGCGAAATATGAAGGGGAAAATACCGACGTCATTGATCCAATGATTCTTCAGGTGAAGGTATAACCTTATGTTGATTGCGTTGGTATTGGTATTGCTATAGGTGGAGCTTTGATGTTTTCCCTGCTGGATGTGGTCTGGATGGTTCATGGATTTGTGTTTGGGATAAGTTCAGTTTTGGGCGTTCTGGATCCAAAGTTCAGATCGCATTTTGAGGCTCTTATGTTTAGTTTTAGAGTGGTTCAATCATGATAAAAACATAGATTTTTGTATAAAGTTTCATTTGAGTACAAGAACGTAAAATTTGGTTCAGCAGATTAAAAGTTATGGCCTGTTGAAGCTGGTTGTTCTGAATCTGAGCGTTGTTGAAATAGTCTGGGTAATCAGAGGTTACAGTCATTTAGCGGCTGAATTAAATTATTTCAATAATTGTGATAGCTAGATAATTTTCTGTATATCTCAGAAATATCCTAGTTTGCTTTATTTAGAGATGTATAAAAATAGTTATAGGGTTTTGAACTCTGCTGCCTAGTGTGTGGATAGATCAGTGTTCGGAGTTGAATTCAAGAGGCTAGATGATTTAATGAAAAAAGATAACTAGGAAATGGTAGATAATTACCTATAGATTTCTTAAAATCTATGATTTTCTATGTTTGGGCTTAGAATTTGAAAGTTATGCTCTTTTGATCGCGGGGACAACAAGGGGTTGGTTTGTCCAATGTGAGAAATGTTGAAAATTCGGGGTTGCGTGTAGTTGTGATATTGTTTTATATGAAGTTTATGCTGTGGTGGCATGTCTTTAAGTTCGTTTACTTGTTGTAGGAGGTGTGATTTCGGTTGTAGCTTCAACATCACACCACTCCACTTCGCGTGGTAAAGAGGCAAGTACATCATGCAATTGATGATGGTTGTGATGAGATGGGGTGTTTATTGTTATAATTGCAACCATGATTATTTGTATGAGTTATTACAATGGTTGGTATTATTTGTGCTCCAATCTTGTGATGATGAGAATTAAGTCATATTGTGAATGGTTATTCGGTAATGATGTTGATACGTGGCAAATGTATAATTGAAAGAAAACGTGCATCATTTGCATACATATCATTAAAATAGTTGACGAGTCAGGTCGATGAGAAAGGCATATGAGGTCATATGACTAATCTAGGGTGCTCTTGAGTAAGACCTATCTCGTAGTCCCATGCATAGGATGGATGGGAGTGAGACCTACGAGTAGGCCCCTCTACAAGGATGGAAGAGAATGAAAGGGTGTGACACGACAGGCATATATGCACTCAAGCTATACCAATATAAGCTATGAAAATGGTGCATTTGAGCATGAAAGCATATTGCATTGCATTGTGTTGCTAATGATGAATAATGACTAGTGTGATGAAGGGCTAAGTCAGAGTCGTGGACTCATACAAAGATGATCAATGAGTTGACTTTGATAAATGGATATGTTATTACCGTTTTGGGTCTCCAAGGTAGAGGTTATGAAATTGGTATTTTAGGATAGCTAGAGGCCAAATCAAATGATCTCAATACCTAGAGAAAGTTGGAAGATTTTTTCTAGATGTCAAAAATATCTTAGTTTACTGAATTTGGACTATTATAACAATAGTTATGCTGTGGTGAAGGCAACCGTCCAGTTAGAGGGCATATTAGTTTTCTGGTTTGAAATTGAGGGGTTTAGTGTAGTCATTCTTAATTGATGGGCAACTAAAAATTGTGAGTGTTCTTGCGTAATATGTTTCAGTATGGGAAAACCGTAACTTGGGCTTAGGAGCTTATTGTTAGGGTTATATGGCCGTCGGGACAACAAGGGGTGGGTCTATACCGTGAGTTAGAAGGATTGGCAATCGGGTGGCGTATGGATGGGAGTGTTGTTTTTGGTTGATCGAATTGTCGCTGCATCATTTCTTCTGAAATGAATACCTCCTTATATTATCTGCAAGAGCTGACTTGGTTGTGGTGTCAAGTTCACGCCACACCGCTTCACGTGGTAAAGAGGCAAGTACATCGTGCTTTTGAGGATGGTTTGTGTGTTGATATGTGGTGTTCCTTATTTTATTCGTTGCTTTGCTAATTTATATGGATTCCGGTTGAGAATGGGCTTTTGGTAAGTTGATTTATGGCAAGTATATCGTTCGAGTGAATGAGGTTGATATGGGCTTGATTTAAACGATTAGGTCGATTTCTAGTGATTGTGTATATGAGAATTATTGATATTGTTGTGTTATGACCACAATGCTATATTTGTTATCATAATTTTTTTGTGGATTAGATGCAATGTGGGCATGGATTGTGCTCCATATCGTGATAATGAGAATGGGATTAGGTGGCAAATGATCATTTGGTAAAGATGAATGTGGGTAAATGAAAAGTAAGTATGTATGTGGCACCCTTTTTAAAGTGAGTACTTATGTTGCTACTTTTAAAGCGAGTTATTGGTTACATCTTTTACATTCATGTTATGCTTGAGATTGTCAAGCCAGGTCGGTGAGAAAGTCATATGGGGATATATGACTAATCCGGAGAGTTCTTGAGAAGTCCTACCTCGTAGTCCCATCCACAGGTATGGATGGGAGCGAGTCCCTAAGAGTAGGACCCTCCACAGGGATGGAAGGGAATTAGAGGGTGTGACACAGACGGGTGTGCACTCGAGATATACTGGTATAAGTGATGAAAATGTGCATTTGAGAATGAACGCATATTGCATTTCATAAGCATTGCTAATGTTGATTGATGAGTTGTGTGAAGAAGGGCTAAGATGTTGAGTCGTGGACTCCCCCAAAGATGATCAATGGAGTTGAATTTAAGAAATGGTTATGATATTACTGTTTTATGTGTTTATTGAATTTAAATAAGGAATATCGTTATGTTATTGTTTTAAATGTGTTAAATGGTTATGATATTGTTTTTTGATATACTTGGCTGAGTTTTATGAACTCACACTTGTTGTGTGTTATTGTTTTAGGTACTCTGAGGATGACTTGCCAGGATGGGACTTAGCATCACGATCACTCATTTTCATACCCATCTTGATTAATAGTTTGGAGAGATTTCATCTTATTGTTTAACTTGATAGCTTAATATTGAATCATTATTTAGAGGAACCCTGAGAGAGTGAGCTACTGGATTTATTATTTAAGAGTTTGTAGGTTCCTGTTTAATCTTTGTATTTGTCGACGTACTTTGCGCTGGGTACCCTCTCCGCCACGATCAGGAGGGGCCACAAGTCCAAGCATGGCGACTTAGCGGCAGCGACGTCGAGCCCCGACGCATGCGACCACTCCTTGTGGCCCGGGCGAGTGGGCGAGCGACTAGGCTAGCCAACGCCGGGCCGTGGTCGGTCACCAGTCGAGTCAAGGTGCTTAGGGTCCATTGTCGATCGTGCATGGGCGTATGTCGAAGGAATGGGGGAACTTCGCCTCGAAGTCTTCTCCCCGACAATCGTGGTCGAACCATTGAATCTGGCGTGGCTCTGCTGATGGCAGGATAGCTTATCCCTCTGTTGTCCTGCACCTAACTCGTCGCATACAAGTCGCTTTCCGGGCGGACCGGGCGGAGTTGGACGGTGGTCCAAAGAATGAGGCCAGAGGATGGGGCTACAGTGACTAGTGTAATAAATGAAGTGTAATCAGTGTGATGTCATTCTTCTGAAAGCATCTAGGCCCCCACATGATTAAGGGTTTTGGTAATTAATGACAATCAAGGTTAAATGACTAACTATGTTTGCGTAAGTAAGTTGAAAACAGGTAAAACTACTCTTCTATCGACATTGGAGTGTCTCAAGTTCAAAGATGGAAGGAAAACGCGCAAAAGAAGCTAAAGAAGTGAAGGTATAAAACTTAGATGTATTTTCTAGTATTTTCACCGATCTCGGAGTTGGGAAAAAGATCGGATTTTTAGGATAGTAGCCGTACTATTAAGGGGGACTTGATATGGGTCTTTGAAGTTTGAAAGTGCATAAGATATGGCTCAATTCATCATTCATATACTCGTGCATTCAAGAGTTAAAAGCGAATCTGGAAAATCTTCGAGGCCTCTGCGTGCATCAACTCTAGGGGTTTTGTTGGCGGTAGCTAAATTCGAGAGAACGATCTTCTTGCTTTCTTCCAACCCCCGAGGCCGCACTATCAAGATGGTCGAGGCGGTAGATCTGCGAATCGCGATACTACCGCACAATAGTTGCGGTAGCTTTTTTCAAAGGTGCAATTGTTTTTCTGTCGGTGCAGTGCGGTACTACACGACCCATAGGCGATAATCTAGGCCACATATAAAAATCATGCAGAACGTGTCGCGCATTAAATACTGTTATAGCCGTTCATAGCCAGAGGCGGTACTCTACCGCCCATAGAGGCGGTAGTACCGCCTTGCAAATTCAGCGAAAAAAGTAAGCGGCTAGTTTGAGTGGGTGGGGTTATAAATACCCCCCACTTGCTAGGGCATGGTTGGTGACTCCATTGAATACTATTGAGCCCTAGAAACACTCTCCATTCTCTTGTGCATTGAATTTTTGATTCTTGAGTGTTGGAGAGCTAAAATTGAGTGCATTGCATTAGTGAGCCATATTGATTGCACTCTTGAGATTCAAGCCGCGTCAAGTTTGTTACTCTTGGAGGTTGCCGCCTCCTAGACGGCTTGAGGCGTGAGGCACCGGTGATCTTCACAAAGGAGGTTGTGTGAAGACAGGCGGTTGTGAAGGCTTGAAGCTCGCCTACCTGAGCGGGAAGAGCTATCATTAGTGATCGGGAAGGCTCAAGCGGGTGGAGCGGCTTGAAGAAATTCAAGCTACCTCAACGTGGAGTAGGGAGACCAAGAAGTCTCCGAGACCACGAGGAAAAATTCTCTTGTCCATCATTTGTGGTTTGCTTGTTTTTTACTCTCGTGCAATACTAGCAATTTGATTCTATTGTGCTACTCGTTTAGCTATTTATACTCTTGCATAGTGATATTATCTTGTGATCACTAGAATTGTTAAGTATTAAATTCGGCAAAATTAGCACTTGTTCTTAGCAATCATTAAACTTGAATTTAGTGATAGAAAATTTTAGAAAAGCCTATTCACCCCCCCTCTAGGCTCATCCTCGATCTTACATCTTCCCACTTGCCCGAGCCAGCCCGGCCTATATAAGGGAGCTTCGGTGCATGGGGGAGGGGGACCGAGAGGAGGACTCGAACGAAAGAACAAGAACGGGAAGAGCACTAAGAGAGCTCAAGAAGAACCCAGAGAGAAACAAAGAGAGAAAGAAAAAGGGAGATAGAGTGAAGATCAAGCATTTGTAATCCACTCAAAACACATTAACAAGAGCAGAAGCAAGACGTAGGGCTGTTACCCACACCGGGGGCCCGAACCTGGGTAATAATGGCGTGTTCTTGGATTCTTGTCTGCGTGGATCCCTCGGGAGAGCCCGTAGGTGTCCTTCCATGAAGACCCCCTCTATCGAACCTCGGACTCCATCTAAGGAGAATAGCTGTCGGCGAAATACATCGACAGCGACGCGCCAGGTAGGGGGGTAGCGGTTGGCTCACCCTTTCTTCTCTCTAGTGGATCCTGGTCATCCATCCGGAAGGATCCCGCTTCTGGTGATGGTGGGTTCGCGTTCTCAGCGAGAAGAACCGGCGAAGGCTAGCAGCGCCCGCAACGTGTCCCGGCACTCCCGTCGGGCGGGGGACTATCCCACGCCTTCCCTAGAGGGGGCAGCGTTGTCCCCCCGGCGGTAGCAGAGCTGACGATTCGGTGGCGGCTAGCCATGGAAGGGGCCACTCCGTCCCAAAACCTGCATGCTGTCTGTCTCCTCTTGGACCACCCCTAGTGGAACTTGCGGGAGACACCCCAGCCACTCCATGGCTGCGGGACATCGCTTCCCTGATAGACGCGGCCCAGCTCCGTGTGGGGGCGTCTGATCGGCCGGGTACCTTCGGTACACCATGGTCGAGTCAGGGTCGCGTGCGGACCGCACCCGAGCTTCCAGCCACCCGAGCGGGAAGCGCTCTGGCTAGGAGGGCTAGAGCAAGGGAAAAGGCATACAAGACACGGACACCGTTCACGCGGGGGGCCGTGCGGCAGCCAATGTATCGCTTCGCATGTCCCTCGGGCATAGGGGAGGCCGTGTGGATCTGAGGGCTCAGTTGGAGAAGCGTCGTCGGCAGCGCGGCGATGATTTGTGCGACATACTGTGGCACCGTCGTGCACAGGGGCAAGGCCACTATAGGCGGATGGCTTCTAATGGCGACAACTCCTCCAACGACACCCACCCTCGGGATGAGGAGGAGGCTCTCTCCTCCGAATCCTTGGGGAGTCGAGATCCACGCTCCCAGGCATGGTCTCTGGGCCGGGGTTCAGGTGGGCGGCGTGGCTCACCCTACGGCGTTGGGTGCCAAGCGTTCTCCAGTTGGCTGCACCGTGTTGCGTGGCCGGAGAGGTTTCGCCAGACGTCCATCGAGAAGTATGATGGCACCAGCAACCCAAAGGAGTTCTTGCAGATATACACGACGGTGGTGCGGGCCACAGGCGGGTTTGAAAAGGCCATGGCCAACTACTTCCCGACGGCCTTGACGGGATCCACCCGTTCTTGGCTGTTGAACCTTCCGCGAGGGTCGGTGCATTCGCGGGAGGAACTGTGTGACCTTTTCGTCACCAACTTCCAAGTCTCATACCCATAGCCAGCGCGTGGAGGATGATCTCCATGCCCTGGATAGGGGAAAGGGGAGTCGTTGCTTGACTTCATCCGACGGTTTAGTTACTGTTGCAACACTATCCCTAGGATCTCCAAGCAGTCGGTCGTCATCGCCTTCCGAAAAGGTGTCCGGGACCACAAGATGCGGGAAAAGATGGCCACCCGCAACATCGCTACCACTTCCGAGCTGTTCTCCCTGGAGCACAAGTGCACGTGGGCGGCGAAAGCTTGAAGGAAGGTGTCCGATCCGGCAGGCGAGCAAGAAGAAGAAGCACGGAGCGGCTGAGTTTGGGCAGGTCCTAACCGCAGAGAGCGAGCACAGGGACACCAAGTCACGGTGGTGTGACCGCCGTGACCGGCAAGACGATCATCGCGGTCGGAGGGACGACCGCCGCAGAAGAAGGAGGGCAGGCCCTACTGCCCGATCCACAGATCCAACACGCACGACCTGGCCAGCTGCCAGGTTGTGGGCAAGATGGTGGAGCAGCGGCTCAAGGAGCGTCGTCCCCACGACCACGACTAGGATGAATACCCCGCCCCGTTGGCTTTCTAGCGGGCGGAGCACACGGTGGCATACATACACTGTGGCTCGACCACCTATCCCTCCAACACGAAGTATAAACAGCTGATGAGGGAGGTTTGCGCCGTTGTACCGAGCTCAGGGGTGAGTAGGCCGCTGAAGTGATTAGAGGAGCCGATCACCTACAGTTGGGCCGACCACCCTGAAAGCACTGTCGCCCTGGGTCACCTTTCGATCGTGGTTTCACCCACGATTCGGAACGTGAAACTTGGGCGAGTGCTGGTGGACGGAGGAAGCTCCATCAACCTCTTGTCCTCCAAGGCATTTCGAGTGCTCCAGATATCACAGCAGGAGCTGCGTCTGGCCCTGCCTTTCTACGGAGTCACCCCGGGGGCTGGTTTAGTGCCCCTGGGCCAGGTGCACCTCCCCGTCACCTTCGGGGACGAGAGCAACTACCGTACGGAGGTTGTGGACTTTGAAGTCGCCGACTTTGACCTTCCGTACAACGCCTTGCTTGGCCGACCGCGTTGGTCAAGTTCATGGCAGCGATCCACTATGCGTACATGGTGGTGAAGATACCAGGGCCCGGTGGCCCCATCGTCATTAAGGTGGACAGGCCGGAAGCCTTGCGCTGCCACAAGTAGGCATTGGACCTGGGCGGCACCACCTGTGCAAGGCAAGCCGATGCTGCCTACTCGGGAGCCCCTCCGACGAAGACCCGTGCCTTGCTTGGTTCATCCGGTGAGGTTAAGGTGGTCTCCTTGAGCGAGGGCGAGCCCGAGAAGACCATTAAGGTGGGTGCCCACCTTGGTGCCAAATAGGAAAATGCGCTCAAAGGACTGGGGTATATCCATATCCCTCGGCGTGACAACCACATGGAGGACGGGCTTTCGCAGTTCGCGTCGTCAAGAACCACTGTTCCGGTCGGGGTCTTTGAAGAATGGCTTACGCGACTGTCCGTCGCTGCCCTCGTGCATGGTGGGGACAATGGTGCGGCTGTCTCAACCTTCGACTCAGGTGGGGAAGGTGGTGCGGTGTCCCTCCCGCTTAGGGAGGAAGATAGCACGACCTCCAACATTCAGTGAGGAGCGGTGGTACCGCCAAGGCGGTACTAGGGGAAAAGCCTGGCCAAGCGGAGTACCCAGGCGATCACCACGTGATTGCTACACTTGGCCAGGAAGGTCGGTGGATGGATCCGATCCTAGCCTTCCTGTGAGATCAAGTGATCTCCGACGATGATGCATTAGCCGAGAAAATTGCACGTAAGGCCAAGTGCTATACTCTGGTAGATGGGGACCTATATCGCCAAAGTAGAAATGGAATTCTTCTGAAGTGCATCACTCAGGAAGAGGGGAGCAACCTGCTCTCTGATATCCATGGAGGCATGTGCAGGAGCCATATGTCCAGTCGGACGTTGGTCGGAAAAGCGTTCCGCCAAGGATTCTATTGGCCTACTGCCCTCTAGAATGCTTGCGATCTGGTGAGGAGATGCGAGGTGTGCCGATTCACGCCAGCGAATCCACCGACCACTTAGCGCGCAAACCATCCCGCCTCTTGGCCATTCACGGCCAGGGGCTGGATATTCTCGCCCGTTCTCGCGGTTACAAGGGGCTTCACCCATCTGTTTGTCGCTGTCGACAAGTTCACCAAATGGGTTGAAGCCGAGGCAGTGCGCACCATCACGGCCTCTGCTGCCATCAAGTTTATGCATGGGATCTTCACCCGCTTCGGAGTCGCCAACCACATCATCACCGACAATGGCACCCAATTCACCAGCACGGCATTCCTGGAGTTCTGTGAAAATATGGGCACCAAGGTATGTTTCGCCTCGATGGCCCACCCGAGGAGGAATGGCCAGGCGGAGCGTGCCAACGCGCTGGTGTTGAGAGGCCTCAAGACTAGAGCGTTTGACCGGCTCCACAAGCGGGGAGCGCGGTGGACAGCCGAACTTCTGACAATGATGTGGTCGCTTCGAACCACACCCAGCCGGGCGACGGGAGAAACACCTTTTGTCGGCATATTTCGCCTGACAAGATTCTACTAGCAGGGTGTCTACTCCCTAGACGGAAATTATGGTTCAGTAGAGGGCATCTTCGTGGCTGAAAACCCTAATGTCTCTCGACGATGGATTCCGGGCGTCAGCAAGCTAGTGGACACAATGATTTACCAAAGTTCAGGCCCCCGGTGAGGGTAATAGCCTTACGTCCTGCTAGTTCTTCGTTGAGAAAATGGGGGGAGCGTTTACAAGGGTGTTCTTTAGTTTGTGTTTCTCTATGCTTCGTTCTGGTGATCGCCCCTTCTTCATGCACCAGTATGCCCTTATATAGCGGCCACTCTGGGTGAGAGAAGGTGGCGCTATACTTATCTACAACACATTAATTACACCCATCAATCAGCTTCCACATCGACGCACGACTCATTTATTAAGCATGCCTTCGTGGCCTTGTCCTTGAACCTCATTTAATGTCGGTGAGAGAGGCCTCGCCCGGCCCGCTTGCGTGACAGACGCTTCACGACGGGTTGGTGAGAAGCGCCGAGAGGATGAGCCGCCATCGTGTCGAAAGTGAATCCTCCATATTAATGACCCCGACACGAGGTGCCGGGGGGAAACTTCGAGGCAAAGCCTTCCCTCATTCCTTTGGTTGCCTTCGCGGGCTCGACAAGGGGGCCCTAACACCCGCCGCCATCGAGCCGCCACGCGAGCCGCCCGCCGACGAAAGGTGGCGTGATCGCCAGTCGCTCATGGGGACCACGTGGGCTTCTCGCCCGGCGTATGCGTGCTTCGCCAGGTGCCGCTAGGGTGCCACGAGGCCGCCGCCCGCAGCGGCGTGATCACCAGTCGCCACGGGGCTGGGCCTCTCGCCCGGCGGCGGCGTGTTTCGCCAGTTACCCGCCAGGTGCCACTAGGCCGCCGCCTTGCCGAAGCGGGCGTGATCGCCTGTGTCGCCGCCGAGGGCCACGTGGCCTCTCGCTTCGGTGGGCGGCGTGTTTCGCCAGTACTGCCGCCAGTGCAACGAGGGTCGCCGCTATGGTGGCGAGGCGTGATCGCCAGTCGCCGCCGGCACGGGCCTTAAATTGGGCCAGGCTACTTTCTAGGCCTATTACTTCTACGGCAGAGAGGGTACTCCGGTGCAAAGTACACCGACACCTTTCTTCCTGGTCTATGGGGCGGAAGTTGTCCTCCCGTCCGAGCTGTCATTAGGCTCCCCACGTGTTTCAAGCATTCAAGGAGGAGGGCCAGAAGACCAGCACAGAAGAAGTCAACCTTCGGAGGAGGTGCGATCAGTAGCTTTGTGTGCTGCTCGGTACCAACAGAGCCTCAGGCGGTACCACGCCACTCAGGTCCATAAAAGAGCACTGGCAGTGGGTGACCTCATCTTGCATAGAATTCAAACCTGAGCCGCCATAACTAGCTGTCTCCCCTGTGGGAGGGCTCCTTTAAGGTGGTCTCAGTCTCTCGGCCCGGGGTGGTCCAGCTTGGTCAGCCGAGACGCGCCAAGAACCGCGAACTCCCAGAACTTGGAAATGTTGCGGAAGTTCTACCCCTGAGAACTGTAAGTGCTCGGTAGGTTGCTTCGATCAACCAGAAAATGGGCTCTTCCTCCATTAGCTGATCGGCGACGGCCGATAATAAGTTAAGTTGTTTGCCTTGTGGTCTCTCAGTCTGTCTTTCTTGTCCTTCTCACTATGCCCTGGTGGGTCGCGTTTTACGTGGTTGTCATGGGTACCGGTAGCTCGGCGGCCCCTTGTCGATAAGCGGTAACATCCGACGCTTGCGTCGAGCAGGGACGGGCGACCAGGGGGTCAAGTTCGGCACGGTGTTCAATGTGGCTAGTACACCCTGGGTTATCACCGCGAGCACCGCTGGCCCAAAACCACTCCTGGGGACCTACTGCCTTGCCACGCAACACCGTGGTCAGGTTCCGAGAGATTGCAAGGGTTTAAGTTCCAAAAGGCAATGGGATACTGACAACCACATGCGCGGAGACTTATGCTCTTTTGATCTATTCCCTGCATGTCTTGCGTAACTTCTGCTCGTGTTTGTAGCAGTTGCATGCGAGTACAGGGAAAGTGCTGGAGCATCGACCTAATCTAAGCCTCTGGACCCACATCATGGCAAGACCAAGGGGCTGGTCGCCCGGTGGTTTGGTCGAGCAGATGTGGGCAAACACACGCAAACGGGCATTCAGGTAAATGCAAAGGATAATAATTTCATTAAGTTTGCTAAAGGGTGTATGTACATGGCTACAAAAAAAGAAGAAAGGAACAAAGAAAACAAGAAGGGCCGCCCGGGCCATCATTCGTCGTCGGCGACTTGGATGTGCCCGGTGTCATCCCCCACCTCCTCCTCTGCCATCGCAACATCAAGGGATAGGTCCTCCACCTTCATCAGCCTGACCACGTACTCCGAGACTTCGCGCACGCGAGCTTGTGCCTGGGCCTCGTCGCCTTCGATTCCGACCATGGTGGACATGGCATTGAAGGAGGCGTCGCGGTTGGCGCAGCAGACCAGCACATACCCCGCCGTGGCTGCTGCGACCTCCCGCCCTTCTCGGGCAGAGCTGGCGAACAAGGCAGCGGGCAGGCCGATGAGAGCCTCGGCAACACGAGTGACGCAAAGGGCGTACTGCATTGCCGAGGGCTCCAGCGGATCTCTCAACTCCAATCCTAGGGGCCGTAGGCTCCTGACCATGCGATTGTAAGCAGGGCGGAGCAAGACGGTGAGGTTGTGCAATGTGCGGCGCAGTTCATCTTCAGCTCGTTTCCGCGCCGCTTCGGCCTCCTCCGCCTAGACGAACAGGGCAGCCCCTCTCTCCCTCTCCTACGCCAGCTCCTCACGCAATAGCCCTATCTGCTGGGTCATCTGCGCCTCTTGTGTGGTGGTCGCCGTGAGGAGGGCACCCAAGGAAGCATGCACGCTGCCAAGCTCAGCGAGCAGTGCTGCCAGCCAAGAGGCAGGGGTGGCGAGGGTGCTTGGAGCGGAATGGGTGGAGGTGTCAGTGCCGGCAATGTTCGCGTGAACCACTTCGGGGGTGCCGGATGGCTCACGGATCGGGTCCCCCGCTGCCTCGACGCACTGGCTTGCGGCACCAAGCGGGCCGCCCCGAAGTGAAGGAAGACGCCGGCAGGTTAAGCCTTCCCTGCAGGGTAGTGGCGAGGGCTCTGCGTCGGCGAAGTCAAGTGGAGTCGCCGCGGGCGTAAACAAAGGACGCCGCCAAGGCGGATGAAGACCCTGCTCGGCCAGGCTCAGAGGCACGGTGGAACTGGAGGGGGTGGCAGTCTGGTCATCGGTGTGGGGCCTCTTCGGGTCTACACCCGAGGTGTCTGAGGGGGATGGCCGCTTGCCCACGCTCCGGTCGTCCACCGGGGCGGGGCAGCGTCGTGAGCTCGGTGGAGTCCATTGCTGGGAGTGATTTGACGATCCAGAGATGCTCCGCGAACTCTAGATCGCAGAGTGGCCGGGCCTAAGCTGGGAAGTCCAAACCACTTGGCATTGGTGGTAGCAGCCCGGCTAGCCACTTGGTGATAGAAGGGGTGTCCAAATTCCCTATGCCTGGAGAAAGAGAAAAGGTTACCGATTGATGGTGACCACGAAAGATCAAAAGAAAAGGGGAACAGAAACTTACGGCCCGGGTGAGTACGGGTCATGTCGTCGTCACCCGTATACTACCACGCCGGTCGGGCGACCGACGTTAGGGTCGATCCTCCGGTCACGAAGTCCTGCACCATCTGGTGCCGGTCGGCCACCGAGTCCCGCATCGGTTGATGCGGGCCACCATCGCTCAAGCTCATTGTCTCCTCGGCAAGCGAGCCCCAATTCTCGTTGGCCTTGCGGTGTGGGGGCACCTCCAGGCATCGAGACCATTGTCATCGCGAAGCGTCTGACCAATCGCTTCACGCGCTTCCAGGTTGGTCTTCGCTCGAAGGGATGAAGAGGAGGCCGATCCCTCACAAAGGCGAAAGTGGCAGCTCCCCTCGACTCTGCTGTCTGTGGAGCCACGGAGAGTGTAGAAGAAGCGGAAGAGTGGGAGATTGGGCATTACCCCCACGAACATCTCGCAGAGGTAAGTGAAGGTGGAAAGAATGAGAACGGAGTTGGGGGTGAGATGAAGATGGTGGATCTCGTAGAAGTCAAGGACGGTGAGGAAGAATTCGGAAAAAGGCGGAACCAGGCCCGCCAGCAGCCCCTAGGAGATGACAACAATCTCTCTGTGGCGCAGGTGAAGGGAACCCTCGACGATAGTTTTGGAGAGCCTCATTGCCCTCTCCTTGTCGACGGTCGAAGTGGGAAACTGCTACGCCATTCGAGCGGAGCGATGTCTTAGGGCAAGGAAGTTGAAGGAGCAAGAAAAATGGTGAAGGAGTCGAAAAGAGCGTGAATCGCCGGTCGTGGGCATGTGTATTAATAGGTTTCTCACGCTGGCGGTTTGCAAAAAGGAGAAAGTGCGCAACCCTTCGGGTCCTGAGAGAAGGCGGTGGAAGCGGAGAGGACTAGAGCAGTTGAATGCATAGGAGTAGTGGGGCCATCCGGGAGCACGTCGACATTAAAGAGGTCTGAAAGGGCTGGCATGCACTCCAGGACGGGCCCAGGGGCTACTATCGATGTACTTTGCACCGGGGTACCCTCTCCACGATGATCGAGGGCCACGAAAGTGCGTTAAGCGTGGTAGCTTGGGCGAAAAAGCGGTGATCGTGCCCCAACGCTAGGCGATCATGCCACGTGGCAGCCCGGCGAGTAGGCGGGCGACCAGGCCCCAATGCCAGGAGACCGTGTTGCAGTGGCGGCCGGCTGAGCAAAGGCGACTGTGCCCCAACACTCAGGCAAGCGCGCGTGGTCGCCGAACAACCAGGCTCCGACGCCGGGCGGTCGGGCCACGGGTCGGCCGACGAGTCGAAGGTGCTCGGGGTCCGCCTTCGTCGGCGTGAGGCGACGTCGAAGGAATGGGGAGCTTCGCCTCGAAGTCTTCTCCTGACACACCGATGTCGTAACCATTGAATGCGTGGCTCTGGCGGCGGTAGGATAGCTTATCCTCTATCGATCCGCACCTAACTCGCGCATACAAGTCGCTTCAGGGCGGGCGGGCGGAGTTGGACGATGGTGCAAAGAATGAGGCCAGATGATAGGGCTACAACGACTGGTGTAATAAATGAAGTGTAATCAGTGTGATGTTATTCTTCCCACTTGCCCGAGCCAGCCCGGCCTATATAAGGGAGCTTCGGTGCATGGGGGAGGGGGACCGAGAGGAGGACTCGAATGAAAGAACGAGAACGGAAAGAGTACTGAGAGAGCTCAAGACGAACCCAGAGAGAAACAAAGAGAGAGAGAAAAGGGAGATAGAGTGAAGATCGAGCGTTTGTAATCCACTCAAAACACATTAACAAGAGCAGAAGCAGGACGTAGGGCTGTTACCCACACCGGGGGCCCGAACCTGGGTAATATCGGTGTGTTCTTGTATTCTTATCTGCGTGGATCCCTCGGGAGAGCCCGTAGGTGTCCTTCCGCGAAGACCCCCTCTATCGAACCCCGGACTCCGTCTAGGGAGAATAGTTGTTAGGCGAAATACGCCGACAGTATTGTGCTGAGCTTAATTTGTGTTCTCTGTGGTAGCTGCTAAAATTTACTACTAGATGCATTTTTAGAAGTTATTTATGCTTGTGATTATTATTGTTGTGGTTGCTTACCACTCCACCTTTAAGGAAAGGTTATGGTGATTTTTTTCTGGCTGTGTAGTTCCTTTCTAGGCCGCTTACTGAATATTAGTGTTTATTTGTAGTTCTTGTTAGTTCTAAAGAGTGTTGTGGTAACATTCAGGGCACGTTTGGTACCAGGGTGTTACATACCAAGATCTTAAGGAAAGGTTTTGGTAGCCTAATATGAAACATAAAGTTGCTGAGCATGTCGCTCTATGTGATGTGTGTCAGAGAGTAAAGGCAATACATCAGAGACATGTTGGTTTGTTACTGCTGTTGAATATTTCTAAAGAGAAGTGGAAGGAAATTGGTTTGGATTTTATTACTAGTTTACCTAGAATCCAGAGTGGTTATGATTCCTTATAGGTCATAGTTGATCGTTTAACCAAAGTTACCCATTTCATACCAGTTAAGACACTTATTCAGGAAATCGTTTGGCAGAGTTGTATATTGCAATGATTGTGTGTCTATATGGAGTGCCCAAGAAGATAGTGTCAGACAGAGATATCCAATTTACCTCAAGATTTTGGAGTAAGCTGCATAAAGCAATGGGGACTCATTTGAATTTCAGTAAGCGTATCATCCATAGACAAATGGTCAGACTGAGAGAGTTAATCAGTTTTTAGATGATATGCTGAGAGCTTGTGCATTAGCTTATGCTACCTCATGAGACAAATGTTTGTTGTGTTCAAAATTCAGTTATAGCAATAGTTATCGGCAAGTTTATAGATGCCAACATTTGAAGCTTTGTATAGTCATGCCTGTTGTACTCCGTTAAACTAGAATGAGACAGGAGAGCTTTTGGTATTTGGGCCTGATATTCTTAAAGAAGCCAAAGAGCATATTATTATGATCAAAAAGAGGTTGAAAGTAGCTCAATCGAGACAGAAGAGTTATACTGATAATCGTCGATGAGAGTTGAGTTTTTAGCCAGATAATTTTGTGTATCTCATAGTTACCCCTCTTAAAGATGTTAAAAGGTTTCACACTAAAGGAAAGCTTGCGCTGAGATATATTGGTCCGTTCAACATCTTGAGCTGTCGAGGAGAGGTTGCAAATTGGTTAGAGTTGTTGTAGTCATTGGAAGGTTTGCATGATGTTTTTCATATCTCTCAACTTAAGAAGTATCTCAGAGTGCCAACAAAGCAGACACCATTAGAAGCAATTGAGTCGCAAGAAAATTTGACTTACAAGGAGCAACCGATTAAGATTTTAGATGTGATGGAGCGTAGGATTAGAAATAAGTCAATTCACATTTCAATAGTTCGTGTGAAAGACCTAAAGTCAGAATTTTCAAACCTATTCTTTAGGGGGTGTTTGGCACAACTCCAACTCTACCAAAATCCGTGGAGTTGGTGGAGTAGGGTATTCCTAGCTCTAGAAAATTATGGAGCTGAAGCTTTGGGTATATTAAGAGTGTTTATGTGGGTCATCTTATTTACATTTTAGACAAAAAAATATAAACTTAATTCACTTTATTTTAGCCTACAAGCTCTAGATCTGAGGTCGAGTTGGGATCTAGAGTTCTGCTAAACAAGGCCTTAGTCAGCCCCAAATCTCGGGGTTAAGATTATGTTAAGGGGATGCTTGTAACATCCCAATTTTTTGTCTAAAATAATATTATATTTTTATTTATGGTTTTTGTGGATTTTCTAAATTTATTTAGATTTATTTATTTCTATTAATATGGCTTATTGTGAAATGTATTTAAATGTTTGGTGTATTGTGGTGTAGTGTTAGCGGTGCCCCTCACCAACCCCACTGCTGTGTGCCGCCACTGCCGAGCAGGGAGACCAGATCCAGGTGCCAGCATTGTTTATGAATGTATAACCAATTCAACGTATTCTTGATAGTATGTTAGTGTATTACATCTTGTCCATTATCTTAAATGTCCTATGAGCTCCTAGAAGTCGATTCTCTGTCAAAATGTCACTGGATGATTAATTTATCCTGTGTGATCATAGAAGTTAGATCCAATGGTAGTTAAATCCAAATTTATCTCACAGCGTGTCGTGTTCTGAATCCTTTGCCCCCACCTAGGACATCCATTACCAGGTAGTAGCCGCTGCTATGAAGTGTTACATGAATTTTCAATTAATTCTTTGGAGTAAGAATTTGTTAAAGCTTGAAACCTTATATTTTTTAAAAAAACTTTTCTGATTTGCTTGCATGTCATGCATTTCACCCAAAATTATTCTGTTCCGGTTGTCTGCTGTGAAAAAAGGGCTAGAGCCACTCAAATTTGATTGTGGTGACATTGGTTGCTAACTACAGTTTTCTCATGTTTTGTAGATCGACTACTGGATCACTTCAATGTAGTTGTCACTATTGTGTCATTGTGTGGTTATCTTTAGAGAAGATGATACAATTATGTGTTTGTTTAACAAGAAACAAATGCATGTCCCATGTCTTTAATTGCCATAGTAATATGATATTAGGTCTCAATATCCATCTCCAACAACTCTTTCAACGATGGTGCCAACCAGTGCCATTGAACTGAGCAGCCACTCCCATTGGTGAGTGTCTTCAAGTGTTACCACTTGTATAGTTTCCTTATAAATAATTCAGCACACATATTGGAATAGGCTAGCAATTTACAATGTTCATTATTGATCATTATCAATTAGAATCAAATTATCTACTTGACATATGTAGTTAGATTGCTAGCAAAGATGGTTGGTGTGTGACCTAATAGTATTTTTGTGCCATGAGCATTTGGCATATCTTGCTCTCTGGCCTCTACCATCTGATGGCCTACAAATCTGGAATTTGTCTCGAATGTTGTTGTATCACCTTGGCTTTGTGCTTCCTTTAGTGCTCTAGTACTATATATTACACATATGGATAATAGGACATAAATATTTTCACTAAACTAATAATGACCAGGTATTTACACAATGACTAAGTGTTGTCATCGAGATTTTATTTTTTGTTAGTTTGTTATTCATAATGCCTTCAATAATGGAATTAGGGTTAACAAGTAGCAATTTCCTATCAATCTATGTTGTGATCATCAATTATATATATGTTTGTAGTTTAGAGAGTTTCCCATGCACTAGCTTGGCTAATTTTACGTTGCCATTTATGCTCATCCTGATAATGGACTTAGTTTATCTATTATATGCATATAGGTATGAATTTGACACTGAAGCATCACTAATTCATCTGTATATTAGGACTAGCTCTTGTGTGTTGTGCGTAACACAAGCATCTCTCAATTGTATGATGAATTATACTAGCTAAATGTATAGATCTATGTTAGATTCTTAGGAACCATAAGTACTAGTTGTATAAATTTCTAGTGTAATGTGTGTGCCATTGCCAATTAAAATTGAAAATAGTGAAGCTATGTTTGTACCCACTCCTAAATTATCATATAGTGCCTGCTATTAGATGGCAAAATAGAGCTAAAGATGTGATGGACACCACATCACAATCGGTTCTTATCTCGGAACCGATTATGATGTGCCCCTCATCAGAATCGGTTCGATCTAGAACTAATTGTGATGACACTATATCTCCATCAGGCAAAAATTGACTATGATAGTGTCTCCTCATCATTGTCTAACGATTTTGTATCGCCATCAAAACCAACCCAGATGACAAAAAGAATTGATTGTCATGTTCATTTCTGTCATAGTGAATGATGATTGTCCATATGTGTTCATAAAGAAGCACCAGCATGTATTTTATATCATCTTAGTTTATGTTAATGATATAAATGTCATCGAAACCACTAGGGCTGGAAAAAAAGCTCGAGGCTCGGCTCGAGCTCGGCCAGGCTCGGCTCGGCTCGGCTCGATGCGACAACGAGCCGAGCCCGAGCCTGCTGCTTGGCTCGCTCAGCCAACGAGCCGAGGCTCGATAGGCTCGGCTCGTTGGCTCGATAGGGTTGGCCGGCTTAGGGTTGAAGACTTGGCCACATGTCAGACAGCTCGCGAGCCGAGCCGAGCCGGCTCGAGGCTCGACCGAGCTCGAGCCGAGCTCGGATTTCAGCTCGACCAAAGCAACGAGCCGAGCCTGGCTCAGCTCGAACAGTAACGAGCTCGGTCGAGCCGAGCCGAGCCGGGCTCGGCTCGGCTCGATTCCACCCCTAGAAACCACGAAGGACATAAAGTAAGCAAGTTATTATCTTATGACAGAGTTTGAGATGAAAGATTTAGGTAAAACCAAATGTTGCTTAGGCCTGTAGTTAAAGCATTTCCCAAATGAAATCTCTATACACCAGTCTACCTATATTAAGAAGGCATTGAAAAAATTACCCTGGATAAAACTCATCCTTTAAAGACCCCGTAGCAGTCACATCTCTTGATGTGGATAAAGACCCGTTCAGACCGACGATGGAAAATAAGGAAGTCTTAAGACCTATAGTTTCATATTCAGTATCATAGGAGCACTTATATATCTTACAAATTGCACCAACCTGATATTGCATGCATGGTAAAGTTATTAGCAAGACGCAGTACAGCTCCAACGAGAAGACATTGAACTAATGCCAATACTTTACTAAGATACATCCAAGATACACAAGATATTGACCTATTTTACTAAAAGAACCAAAACTCGTCCATGGTAGGATATGTGGATGCTGGCTATCTGTTTGATCTCTACAGTGCCAAATCTTAGACTAAGTTTTTTCCCTATGGTGACACAGATATTTCTTGGCAACCCTTTAAGCATACTATGGTAGCTACCTCTACCAACCACTCAGAAACTATAGCATTTTATGAAGTCTCACGTGAATGTGTTTGAATAAGATATATGATTAGTCACATCCAAAATTCATGTGACATTAACACCGTTGATACCTCCATAATTATCTATGAAAATAATGTTGCTTGTGTTGCACAAATGCAAATAGGTCATTTCAAGAGCAATATCACGAAGTATATTGCCTCCAAACTTTTCTATCCTCATGAAGTGCAGAAGAACGGTGAGGAAAAAATCCTGCAAACTACATCATGTGAAAATCTAGCTGATTTATTCACTAAGTTTTTGCCGGTATCTAGTTTTCAAATATGTGTTCGTGGCATTGAAATAAGACGACTTAGAGTGATGCAGAGTTCAGGAGGAGTAAATTCATGAACCATAACCCTTAGTATGATCCTGAAGATACTACCCTAATCTATAAGATTATAAGTTGCATTTTTTCCCTTAGTGAGTTTTACTGAAGTTTTCTCACATAAAGGTTTTTAATGAGGCAACAAGTGTAACACAATATGCGGATACAATGTACTTTTTTCTTCATCCTTTTTTTCAATTGAGTTTTGGGAGGAGTTTTTGATAAGGCATATGCATGATGTGGTATTCATCTAAGGGGGAGAGTTAAGAAATATATAACCTTTAAGGTTTTGTTGATGAATCCTGAAATTACCTCTAAATGGCTCAGGCTGTAAATCTCTATTATATAGAGAAGAATGAATAAAAAGAATAATATAGTCCAATTCCCCAATATTTTGTGTTCATCTATCTTTATGATTGTTCTTTGGGTATTATCAATATTGGATGATTGGCATTAGGATTAATTTTTGGTGATTATCGATATTTTTAAATATAGACGTCACTGGGGCACTAGATGTGGAGAAGTTGAAGTTAGTGATGTAGGATCGGATGGCGTCAATCAGAAGGGGGGAGAATGATTGCGCGGAAGCTAAAATCTTATTCTTAAACTTTTTGAAACACCCCAATTCAAACTCAAATTGCTTGAAGACCGGTTCACGAAGTTGGGAGACCAGTTTAGACGTCTGGGCGACCAGTAGAGCACTTGGGAGACCAGTAGGACACTTGGGCGACTTGGCTTGAGCACTGGCCACCATGAGGACACTTGGGCAAGCGGTAGGGCACCTAGGCGACAAGAGGGACACTTGGGCGGCAAGAGGACACTTGGACGAGCAGGTTGGGCACTTGGGCGAGCAGGTTGGCACTTGGGCAGCAGGTTGGGCGACCACGTGAACAGTTGGGCGACCACGCGCACTGATCGGGCGAGTAGACCGATATATATCCACTAAAATAGAAATTCCCGAAGATCCAACTGTTGGATTGACATGAAATTCTAACTGTAGAAACTAGACTTAATTCTGAAGCTAACACAAAAAGAATCAGGTCGATCGGATCTACGGATCTAACGTTATGACCTTCGCAAGATGACTAAATTGAGGCGACCACGCGAGCAAATAAGCGGAAAGGACATCAATCTGGCGACCACAAATTACCAAAGATCTAATAGTTGGATTGATGTGAAATTTTAACTGTAGAAACTAGTATCAATTATGAATCAAACCCAATAAGAATCAATCCGATCAGATCTACGGATCAAAAGATATTACCTTCACAAGATGATACTTTTGCAAAGAACCGAACTCCGTGATGAACTTCGTGACTGCTGCTGCGATGAATAAAACTTCAAGCGATTAATACTATGTCGAAGCCAAGAGCAAATCACAACCGCAAGAAGAAGTCTTTGGAAGATTGATTTTTATTTCATTGTCTAAAGTACTCCAACACAAGAGTACAAACCTTCAAAACCTGAACGCTAAAAAATAAACAGGGGACACCTCCTTATTTATACAGAGCAATCCAAACAAGATAGAATACAACTCCTCTTCCAACATGGAAAGAGTCTCAGATACATCTCAACTTGGCCCAACGTGGCCAAAACAACTCTTGCACGATGTACAGCCCACCCATCAATTACGTGACTAACCAAAGAACCTTGCACGCATGAACAAAGACCCACCGCTGCAAGATACGTGACTAATTAGCCTTCATGTGCATGTTCTCTAGCCCGAACGCCCCGCATGACATCCTTGACCACCAAGACCTCGATTCCTCCTCGAATCTAGTCCCGAACCTCGGTTCCTCCATGAACCTAGTTCGGTCCGTCATCGACCACGTTAGCCCTCGAGTAACACGCACATGAATAAACACGAAACGTGCACGAGCACAAGTCCACGACTTGACTCAAAGTCAATCCATGCAACCACTCACACGAGTGCATTGCATCAAGCGTAATCCATCATGCTATCACCAAAGCATAATAATTATCTCAACATGGCACATGCACAAGCACCACACATGCTATAATCAAAGTCACTATACAATACCAATTTCACCATTCAACCAATTTTTTATCACATGATCTCACAATCTCCCCCTTGATGAAAATATTGGCAACACCATTTGGACCTGAACATTGGCATTAACCTCACAAGAAAAGATTTAAAAAAATTTTATTTTAAAACAGAAAGCAAAGTGAAAAATCTCCCCTAAAAGGAAATCAAATTGTGTGTAAACTCAAAAATTTCTCCCTTTTGCCAATAAAACATTTTACTTCTCCCCCTGAATGTAAGCTTTCTTCTCCCCCTTTGACAATGATTTCAGCAAGGAAAAACAAATGAGTGCCAAGACAAGAACCAATGAGCTTCCTTGATCATATAACCTTATAGATCACATAATAAGCATAATACACAAACTTAATATTATTTAACAAGTTAGGGAGTGACATGCATCTCAACCTCAATTTAATCAACTATAGCCAAGTACTAAGCAAAATCTTGACAGAAAACACTAGGCCAAAAAATGAAGCAACTAACAACTCAGGGCAAGCAAGTAGTTTCAACTCCAATCTAGTAGACCAATTTAATCTTGATAACAGTAAGCTGCATGTGGCATGCTTGAAGCATACTTCTTTTATTTCAATGAATGGCATGCTTGAAGCATACATCTTATCTTTTAGGGAATGGCATGCTTGTAGCATACATCTTATCTTTTAGGGAATGGCATGCTTGAAGCATACATCTTGAAGCTTTTGCTTATTTTGATAATTTTGACAAGCTTCTTGCAGATTTGAGCCCCTTTTTTTCTTATTCCCTTTTCTTTTATTGTAAACATGCAAAGTGATTAAATGGTCTATGAAAGAGTAAAGCTGAAAATACACATGCTTCATGTACCCAAATTTGTTAAGACGATTCATTATCAAGCCTATAAAAGCAAGATATCACAAGGTATTAGCTATAGACAGTAAAACCAAGGAATTCCGCAATGTCACTTTTAGTTCAAGTAAGGCAATTTAGATTATCATATATAAGCTCAATTACATAATATATAAAGAAATATGATAAAGTAAGCTCATTAAGCAACAGACTTGGCATAAAATTCCCCCTCAAAACAAGCTCATGGAATGCACAACGCACTTGACTCTCCTCTCAAAAAGGCAAATCGAGAAGCATCAAGTGGTTTTGTGAAAATATCAGCAATTTGCAATTGAGAATCAACAAAATGCAACACAACATCTCCCTTTTCCACATGATCTCGAAGGAAATGATAGCGAATGTCAATATGCTTGGTTCGAAAATGTTGCAATTGGATTTTTAGCAATATTAATAGCACTAGTGTTATCACGAAAGGGAACACTATCTAAGTTTAATCCAAAATCCTTTAAAGTTGATATCATCCAAAGCACTTGAGCACAACATGCGGCGGCAAGAACATATTCAGATTCAGCGGTTGAGAGAGCAATGAAACTTGTTTTCTAGATGACCAAGCAACTAAAGATGTACCAATAAAATGACATGTTCCAGAGGTACTTTTCCTGTTTATTCTACAACCCGCAAAATCAGCATCAGAGAAGGCTCTAAGTGATAAACATGATGATGAGGAGTACTATAAGCCAAACTCTAAAGTGGATTGTAAATAGCGAAGAATTCGTTTTACCGCTTGTCGATGAGAAGCACGTGGGGAAGCTTGAAAACGAGCACACAAACACACCGCAAAGTGTATATCCGGCCTTGAAGCAGTGAGATAAAGAAGCGATCCAATTATGCTTCGATACTCCTTTTGATTAACCGATTCTCCTTCTTCATCCGGATCCAAAGAAGTTGTTGTGCCAATAGGTGTGGAAATTGGTTTGCATGTTTCCATATCAAAACGTCGAAGAAGATCTTTTGTGTACTTCGTTTGGTGAATAAAAATACCTTGCCTTGTTTGCTTGACTTGTAAACCCAGAAAGTATGTGAGCTCACCCATCATACTCATCTCAAATTCCCTGCTCATAGTGTCTGAAAACTTGGCAACAAGAGCATGAGAAGTACCATCAAAAATGATATCATCCACATAAATCTGAACAAGTGTGAGATCATTGCCATGCTTGAGAGAAAACAAGGTTTTATCAACTTTGCCCATTTCAAAATCATTTTCCAAAGAAATATGATTTAAGCCTATCATACCAAGCCCAAGAGCTTGTTTTAAACCATATAAAACTTTGGACAACTTAAAAACATGGTATGGGTATTTGGATTTTCAAATCCGGTGGTTGTTTGACATAAACTTCTTGAGAAATAAAACCATTTAGAAAAGCACTTTTGACGTCCATTTGATACAATCTAAAACCTTTAGATGCAAAGAAAGGCCAACAAAATTCTAATGGCTTCAAGTCTAGCAACAGTGCAAAAGTTTCATCAAAATCAAGTCCTTCAATTTGAGTAAAACCTTGAGCAACCAATCTAGCTTTGTTTCTAACAACAACCACATCTTGACTTTGTTTATTCTTAAAAACCCATTTGGTTCCAATGATATTCTGACCTAAAGGAGGTGGAACTAAAACCCAAACCTTCTTGCGTTCAAAATTCTCAAGTTCCTCATGCATGGCATTAATCCAAGACTCATCAGATAACGCGTGACTTACATCTTGGGGTTCAAAAGATGCAACAAAAGCAGTATGAGCATATGAGGCATTAGTATTGTACCTGTTTCGAAGCACACGCACATTTAACTCACCAATCATCTGTTCAGGAGGATGTCTTCGTTGAATATGCAATGGTGTTGAAATTTCTGAAGATGCCTGAGGTACAGTACCATGTGTGTTTGCTGGAAGAATTTCCGAAGATGCTTGTCGATTTTCTTCCCGTATTTGAATTTCTTTGGTAGAGTTGCCAACTTGATTACCACTTTCATCTTCATCTTCATCATCACTTTCTTCCAAGAAGATACTTTCGAGTTGCAAGTAACTTGTGTCTCTAAAAATTCGGGTCTAGTACCAGGACTAGCCTCATCAAAAGTAACTTCACAAGTCTCAACAATTTTGTTAGTTTCTAAATTCAGCTACGGTAACCACAGTATGGAGAGCATAACCAAGAAACAATCCATCGAGCATCTAGATTCAAATTTATCAAGATTTTCATGTTTGAGAATGAAACATTTGCAACCAAAAACACGCATATGGGAGATGCTAGGTGTACGTCCAAACCAAGTTCATAAGAAGTTCTATGAAGCTTTGCTCTAAAAATACTCTATTTGAAATGTAGCAAGCAATAGAAATAGCTTCACCCAAAACTTCCTAGGAGTAGAATATTCATCAAGCATTGTCCTAGCCATCTCAACTAGTGTGCGATTTTTCCTCTCAACAACACCATTTTGTTGAGGAACTCGAAAGTAAGAAAATTGATGCTCAATTCCATGTTCGTAATGAAAGAAGCAAAAATATTGTTCTTGAATTCTCCTCCATTATCACTCCTAATTACTTTAAGTGCTTGAGGCAATTCCTTGAGCAACCTTAATGCAAACTCTTGAAACAATTCAAAAGCTTCATCTTTGGTAGTCATGAAAAATACCCAAGAGTACCTAGAGTAATCATCAACAATCACAAGAACATACCACTTACCTCCTGCAGATTTTACTCTTCTTTGGTCCCACAAGATCCATGTGTAGAAGTCGACCGAGCATTAGTCATAACAAAGTGATAGGAAAATGTTTGGTGCGATCATTTTTCCATGTTGACAGGAGAGCAAGTCAAACTACTTGTTTTGTCATACTTTAATTCAGTGCAAACCTCGAGCAAATTTGATTTACTAATGCGTGAAAGGTGATCAAAACCAATATGACCAAGTCTCGATGCCAAAAGTTAGATCTTTTGAAACATGAGATACAAGACATGTCATTTCGGATGTTGGACATGAAAAATCACCTTTAAACAAGCGACCAATGCGAGTGGTGTTGCATACTAGATTTTCGAAACATCTAATATCGACAAGAATTTTTCGAAATCTTACCTCAAGATCTTCATCAAGCAAGCGAGAAACCGAGAGCAAATTATATTTGAGCTTGCTTACCAAAGCTACATCCTTGAGAATGAAGTTTTCATTGACTCGCACAATTCCTCTTCCAAGAATTCTTCCCTTGAATTATCGCCAAAAGTGATGACCTCATCACCAGAGCTTTGTGTGAGGGAGGAGAACCATTTTGAATCACCGGTCATATGTCTTGAACATCCGAATCTATGAACCATATGTTCTCCTTCCTCTCTTTCACAGTCTACACAAAGAGGATGTCGATGTCTCAAGATCTTGGGGTTAGATAAAAGACATTTAGGAATCCAAACCTTTGAGACACACGACAGTAAACACAACACGAGTATACTTGTATACAAAATCAGTTTTCTCTCTCGTGTTTCTTGCAACAAAAGGTGTTCGCATCACCTTAGGCACATAATGAGGAGTAAAGCGTGCTGTCGAAATTAGACCTAGCCTTAGCTTTTTCTTGCTTCGTTGTTTGGCTAGCCTAAAGCAAAAATCTACTAAATGTCTATCTCTACCACAATGAGTGCAAGTGTACTTAATGAATGCTTAACTTTAGAAGTAGAAGCAACATTTGCATTCATCACAAGAGAAGATAAAATTCAACAGATTTAAAACAATTTTCTTAGGCTCATTTGCAATTTCAAACTTTCCACTTTAAAGAACTTTGACAACGGTGGGAACATGTGTTTTATGATGAGCATAAGAATCAAAACCTAAACCTTTGTTATGAGTCTTGACTTTTGATTGATCCAAAATCATGTTTAGGTTTTTTTTCCTTTAGTAAAACGTTCTAACGATTTTTCCAAGTAATCAACCTTTCTATACAAGGTTAAACAATTATTCTGAGGAACGTCCACTATTTCTTTTCGTTTTCGACAATTTGAGCAGAAAGAACTTCA
The DNA here is from genome assembly GCA_036346375.1 of Guadua angustifolia. NCBI lineage: Eukaryota > Viridiplantae > Streptophyta > Magnoliopsida > Poales > Poaceae > Guadua > Guadua angustifolia. The sequence goes on along the minus strand of CM070504.1, from coordinate 54,108,136 downwards.
TGGGTGAACAAGGCATCATCATTTGAGAAACTCTAGCATTTGCATCATGTAACTTCAATTCAAATATGGAGTATTTTGAACAAGAAGTTGAATCATGCAGATCAATGGTTGAACGACTAGCACTTTTCATTTGTTTCTCATTTTCCTATCTTGCTTTAACAGAGAAGCATGTTCTTTCCTAAGTGAAACAAGCTCATTGTGAATTAACTCACATGACTTACGAGCATCATCATCGTGAATCAAAGATCTAAGTCTTGCAATTTCAGAATTAGAACTATCAATTTCTAGATCTTTTTCTTTAAGAGACTTCTTGGATTTTTTAAGTTCAGAAGCTAATTTAACCATAGCATACTCAAGTTTATCATAAGAGGGTCCTACCTCATCAAAATCGAATCATTGTCACCATCCCTTTTAGCCATAAAGCACATGCCGTGAAGTCATCATCAGTATCTCCCTTCTTGTCCCGTGGCTCATTGTCACTCTCAAAGTCCACATCACTAAGATCACACTCCTCCAAGACAGCTAAGATTTTCTTGGTGACTTTTCAAAATTGGAGCGCCTAGGAGTAGTGCGTCTTGAGCTGCGTTGTCTTTGGTTCCTTTCTTCCTTCTTTTTCATCTTGGGACAATTTGCTTTGATATGCAGGAAGACCACACTCAAAGCGGTTGAAAGACCCTCAAGTAGTGCCTCCATGCCTCCTCATCCTCACATTGTTGAGTGCTTTGACGTAGCGTGAAGAAATGAGCACAAGATCTTCTTCAGAAGCATCTCAAACTGTTCATCTGAAAAAAAAGCTAATGCGAGACAAGGAGATGAAGATGGTAATCCGAAGGCGTCTTTGGGGTTAGCAACAAGTGCATGTGTAGAGGTTTTATCGGCTCTAGGTGATAAAGAATCCATCTCATAAGTTTTCAACCTAGAATACGATCATCCATGGTCAACGTATCCAAATCAACAGTTTGATTGATTTGATAACAACCATGCGCCATTCAGAGTCAGAGATCTCAAAATCTTACTAGCATTCTCCTCTACAGGATTGTTAACTCCAACACCACGCAAATTGCACAAAATTTTCTCAAATCGAGAGTAAAGATCATCAATTGATTCACTTGGTCTCATAACAAAATCAGAAAAGTCTTTTTGGTAAATTTTTTTGCGCACTTTCTTAATCTTAGTTGATCCTTCATGATAGTCACATAATGTCTTCCAAACTGAATGTGCAGAACGTAAATGAGAAACTCAATCAAATTCTTTTTCAGAGATTCCTTGAAAAATCAAGTTTTTAGCTTTAGCATTTAAATCAACGTCTGCTTTATTATCATTAGTGACTATATCAGGAACATCATATGCAGTAGAGACTTTGCGCCAAACATCATTACCTTGAGCTTCAATATAGGATTGCATGCGACATTTCTAGTAAGAAAAATTTGAATCATTAAGCATAGGAGGACGATTAACATATTTATCTGACGTCATACCTCAACCTTGCTCTGATACCACTTGTAGGATCAGATGGCGTCAATCAGAGGGGGGGTGAATGATTGCGCGGAAGTTAAAATCTTATTCTTAAACTTTTTGAAACACCCCAATTCAAACTCAAATTGCTTGAAGACCGGTTCACGAAGTTAGAGACCGGTTTAGACGTCAGGCGACCAAGAGAAAGCACTTAGGCGACGAAGAGGACACTTGGCGACTGGTTTGGGCACCTGGCGACCAAGAGACACTTGGGCGAGCAGGTAGGGCACTGGCGAGCAAGAGGACACTTGGCGGCAGGTTGGCCACTTGGGCGAGCAGGTTGAGCACTTGGGCGAGCAGGTTGGAACTTGGGCGAGCAGGTTGGGCGACCACGTGAACAGTTGGGCGACCACGCGCACAGTCTGGGCGAGCAGACCGATATATGTCCACTAAAATAGAAATTTCCGAAGATCCAGCCGTTGGATTGATGTGAAATTTTAACTGTAGAAACTAGACTTAATTCTGCAGCTAACACAAAAAGAATCAGGTCGATCGGATCTACGGATCTAAAGTTATGACCTTCACAAGATGACTGAATTCGGGCGACCACGCGAGCAGTCGGGCGAGCAGGACATCAATCTAGGCGACCACAAATTACCAAAGATCTAACAGTTGGATTGATGTGAAATTTTAACTGTAGAAACTAGATTCAATTACGAATCAAACCCAATAAGAATCAATCCGATCGGATCTACGGATCAAAAGATATTACCTTCGCAAGATGATACTTTTGCAAAGAACCGAACTCCATGATGAACTTCGTGACTGCTGCTGCGATGAATAAAACTTCAAGCGATTGATCAACTATGTCGAAGCCAAGAGCAAATCACAACCGCAAGAAGAAGCTCTCTGGAAGATTGATTTTTATTTCATTGTCTAAAGTACTCCAACACAAGAGTACAAACCTTCAAAACACGAACGCTCAAAAATAAGCAGGGACACTCTCCTTATTTATACTGAGCAATCCAAACAAGATAGAATACAACTCCTCTTCCAACATGGAAAGAGTCTCAGATACATCTCAACTTGGCCCAACGTGGCCAAAAACAACTCTTGCACGTATGTACAACCCCACTGCTATAATTACGTGACTAACCAAAGAACCTTGCACGCATGAGCAAATTTCCCTGCTGCGAGATGCGTAACTAATTAGCCTTCATGTGCATGTTCTCTCAGCCTTAACGTCCCGCATGACATCCTTGACCACCAAGACCTCGATTCCTCCTCGAATCTAATCCGAACCTCGGTTCCTCCATGAACCTAGTCCGGTCCGTCATCGACCACGTTAAGCCCTCGAGCAACACGCACATGAATAAACACGAAACAGCGGCACGAGCACAAGTCCATGACTTGACTCAAAATTAATCCATGCAACCACTCACACGAGTGCATTGCATCAAGTAGAATCCATCATGCTATCACCAGCATAATAATTATCTCAACATGGCACATGCACAAGCACCACACATGCTATAATCAAAGTCACTATACAATGTCAATTTCACCATTTAACCAATTTTTCATCACATGATCTCATAAGTGAAGCAGATGGGCTTTGAGGGATTGATAAAATTACACGAACTCAATAGACAATTTGCTCAGTAAACTTTATCCAATGCAATAGATCTGTGTGCTGGTACTAGACTAGAACTAGAGATCTCATGCAAGGATGGCAATCGTCGATTCGATCGGGATCGCTTGCGATGGCAAATAGATAGAAGCATAGCCCGTCAGGAGGTGTTGGCTACTTGGCTCTCAAAGATTACCTTTGTTGTACATTCGATAAAGCCGTGATGATCAAACAACAATATCTGCTCTTGAGTAATTTTTGACGGAAAAAAACACAAGTCAAACAACACCCAAAGAAGTTATTGTCTTTATAATTTATGATTTCACGAAGTTGCTCACACCACAATATCAATAGCCGCATGCGAACGGAGTGCTTGCTCGGTTGGCTCCGCGCCAGGTGCGCGCACAGCCAGCCCAGGTTTGAGACTTCTCTGTGCGGGTGCTCGCGCAGAGGTTGTCTTTTTAGCGTGTAAGAGCATGTACAAAGCTATTTAATATGGCGTCTCTTAGTGATGAGGTAAACATGCTTTGCTGATGTGACAGGGGGGGAAAGTGCAAAAAATACTAGAGTCGTCTCTTGGTGAAGATAAGACGACTCTTCACAAGTTCCTAGGTAGAATTAGAGATGAGCAGTATTAAATAGCATGTTAACTCTTGTGCATGTTCTTTATACATGCTTATCTTTTTTGCTTAGAAGAATGTGTTAAGAGACACTCTTGACTCTCTATTGTACATGCCCTAAGAGGTTTTCTTTTTAGCGTGTGTAGCATGCATGAGTATGTGTTTACACTCAGTTGTTGTCTTTCTTTGATAAATACCAGTACTCTTGACTAATTTTTTTAAAAAGTATCAATAGTCGCATATCAATGAGGCATATCAAGGCATTGGGCGAAAATGAAAACTTACATGAGTACAAGTACAACCAGGCCACCTTTGTTGGGCAAGCGTTGAAAAATGTTGTATTAGTGCTTCAAATTAAACGAACTCAGTCGTTCAAACAACGCTGTATAAAATAATTAATGGATGCAATACAAGTCCTTTAATTAGTATTCCTAAACATTCTAGAGTTTGATAAGGCGGACAATCCTCCTGGTGAGAAATCTCCCCGAGCTTATACAACCATTGTATTTGTAAGTACCAAATTGATTATTCTTGGAAACGAAGACCACTGGGTTGATCGTTATATACATGTATCCGCCAAATTCTAGAAATTCGTTATGTGGAGGATTGTTCTTATCAAATTCTAGGTTGTCTAAATAGAAAATCTGAAAGGAAAAAAGGATTAATGTTACGGTATGTCAAGTTGTTAACTACTTTTTGCATCTGCTAATTAACGGGTCAAGAACAGGATAACCGTATAAAGAAATTAGTACCAAACATATGCGCAGGAAAATCCATGATGCATTGATTAATGTACCCAGCGCTATTTCCACGTTGCACTAAGTTTGTTTTGCAACACTGCCGCGACCCTTTTTAACTCTTCGACAACAAGGTTAGCCTAGATGCACTTGCTGATTTTAACAACTCCTCCATTTCCATTTTTTGCGTTTCAACATGAAAGCACCTGCGCTGTCACCGTCCTGTGGGCCTATGAGTACGCCACCCAACCCAAAGCGGCAAACCGAACAGACCGAACCCAATAACCCAATTAATCACTCACTTAACTTGAGGCGCGCACGATTAACCCAACGCCTAAGGTCGAAATGACCAAAACAGCCCTCACCCGTTGGGAAAAGCCGGCAGATCGATCCCAACCGTCCAAGTCCAACGCGTACAGTGGACCACGCGGCACTGCCCGATCCCCATCGAGCGGCTGGCCCAGCCTTGCCGACCTGAAGCCCATTCCGGTAATTCCACGCGGTGCGCTTTTTGACCGGACCTGTAGATATTTTCCGGCCTCCCCTCCCACCACCCTACGCTGCGCCACCGCCCTACCCCCCACTGACACTCCGGCCCCACGGAAAGATCCGCATCTTGGGCCCACACGTCAGCCAGCAAAGATGGAGACCAACTCCAGTAGGGAAACTGTTCCCCGTGTGCCTCTGACTTTCGTCACCGATATTCTCCCCCGGTATTTGACCGATACGTGGGACCCAAGGTTCCTGGGCCGGCATGTCGGTTTTGCGTAGGTAGGAACCCGGTGGGCGCGGGGGGCTACGAGGATAGCAAACGCCCATCTTCCCCTCGTCTTCCCCACTGGATAGTTCGCTCCGCTGGTTGCAACAGAGAGAAAACAATTAAACAGCCTCACGCAGCGGAGGAGGAGAAAACAACAGAAAAGAAATTATAATAATAAGTAGTAATAAATAAAGGCAGCGAGCGAGGTGGGGAAAAAGGCGAGGTGAGACAGAGAGAGATCACGAGGTGGGCTTGCTCCTCCGCCCAAACCAAATCCGCCTTCCCTTGTGGCTCGGAGCTAAAAGGGGGGAGGCTTGGATCGCGAGGTCACGGGAGGCGCGCGGGCGGATCGAGCTCGAGCTCCAGCTCGGGAACTTGCTTTTTGGGGGGTCGCGCGGCGGCGAGGCGGGGGAAGGGGAAGGGGAGGGAGGGATGGACCGGGCGGCGGTGACCGTGGGGCCGGGGATGGACATGCCGATAATGCACGACGGCGACCGCTACGAGCTCGTGCGCGACATCGGCTCCGGCAACTTCGGCGTCGCGCGCCTCATGCGCAACCGCGCCGACGGCCAGCTCGTCGCCGTCAAGTACATCGAGCGAGGGGAGAAGGTATATCACCGCCGTTGTGTTTGTTGCTTGCCCTCGCAGTGGCCTGCTGACTTGCTCTGCCTATGTGTTTTGCTGTTTGCAGATTGACGAGAACGTGCAGCGGGAGATCATCAACCACCGCTCGCTGCGCCACCCCAACATCATCCGCTTCAAGGAGGTCATCCTCACCCCGACGCACCTCGCCATCGTCATGGAGTACGCCTCCGGCGGGGAGCTCTTCGAGCGCATCTGCAACGCCGGAAGATTCAGCGAGGACGAGGTCGCCATCTTCCTTGGTCCTACTTGCTTGCCTCCTCAATAGCCAATAGCGAACATACTGAACGAATTACTGACGATGCTTTCTTTCTTTGCCATTTCTGTGTATGTGGACTAATAATTTAACTACCAAAGTTTTCTGCCTTTTAGGCGCGTTTCTTTTTCCAGCAACTGATATCGGGAGTCAGCTATTGCCATTCCATGGTATCCTTCCTTTTTCTTTGTTCGCCTCTGCCAATTACAGCTTGTTCAGCTTATTTGGTTGGAGAGTTAAAATTGTTCTGCTTTCTGGTTTCCTTTTTGTCAAGCAAGTATGTCATCGTGACTTGAAGCTGGAGAACACCCTCTTGGATGGGAGCACTGCTCCTCGCCTCAAGATATGCGACTTTGGCTATTCAAAGGTACTACCGATATCCTGTATGCTATTGCCTAATTGCGGTCAACAGCCCACAACTTCACTCTGTTCATATGCTAAATTGGGAAATCAAACTTTGCTTGTCAATGTAGTTTTTGTGTGGGGAGCTGGTCTCCCTGAAACTGCTACTTCATTATGCTCATTATTCTTTTCTGCATTTGCAGTCTTCAGTTCTTCATTCACAGCCAAAATCAACTGTCGGAACTCCGGCATACATTGCTCCTGAGGTTCTGCTGAAGAAGGAATATGATGGAAAGGTATATATTGAAATTCCCTGTTCCTCATTACTTCCCATGCTCTCATGCATATGGTGCTGTGTAATGTTCATGCCATTTTTCTCCACTTGAGCAACCATATTTACTTTACAAAACATTTACATTTTTGACATGTGGATAGTGGGCTATGTTACATATTAGATCAATCACTAATTCTTTGTTCCTCAAGGAAGATTGCTGATGTCTGGTCGTGTGGAGTAACGCTTTATGTGATGCTGGTTGGTGCATATCCTTTTGAGGATCCTGACGAGCCTAAGAATTTTAGGAAGACAATTCAGGTTTCCATTCCATCCATCTTACACTGCAGTCTTAAAGTTGCATGTTCATTGTGATCAGAAACTGACAAGCTTGATTTGGCAGAGAATATTGGGCGTGCAGTACTCAATCCCAGATTATGTGCACATATCTCCAGAGTGCCGAGATCTTATTTCTAGGATTTTTGTTGCCAACCCAGCTACTGTGAGTACTTATTTGGCTGTGCCTGTGTAGTGTTCGAGTCACTAGATGTTGCATATTATTTCCTTTGAGATAAAATGACTATTGTCTGGATTTACAGAGAATCTCAATCCCCGAGATAAGAAATCATCCATGGTTCTTGAAGAATCTCCCAGCTGACCTCATGGATGGTAGCACAATGAGCAGCCAGTATGAGGAGCCTGAACAGCCAATGCAAAGCATGGATGAGATCATGCAGATCCTGGCAGAGGCAACCATACCAGCAGCTGGTTCTCGTGGAATCAACCAATTCTTGAATGATGGTCTTGATCTTGATGATGACATGGAGGATCTTGATTCAGACCCTGATCTTGACGTGGAAAGCAGTGGGGAGATAGTATATGCTATGTGATGGTGTGAATACTCTCGAAGCAGTGTTTGCTCTTAGTTGCCCACGAATATGGTTTCTTGTGTTACAGATCACCAAGATGATCAAGAGGCTCAAAAGGGGATACATATACTGAGGGTGCTGTTCGAGTTCTGCTGATCATGCTTGATAACCCCCAACTGTTGTTACCTTGTTATTGTTGATGATTTGTGTACTTTCCATGTTGTACAACAGTTAGCCCTTTGGATGTAACCATGTTGCTGTGCTAGAATCTCCTGCATTTAGAACTGGTAGATTGTCTGGAACCGATGTCTCTGTTCCCCTTAACTAAGGGACAGCAATGTAGTTGTATTACTCCATTGTGTTTGTATCATGTATGTGTTGTACCCTTGTAGGCAAATAAGAGACTCCAATTCACTCAGTTCTCTGATCTGTCTTCTATTTCTAGCTTCTTGTGCCAGTGATTTATGTGAGACTTGAGTGAATTTCTACCTTTTGGTTAATATGAACTTGTGTGTTAGCCTGTTGCTGATATTCAGTGTACAGGGGTATACCATTAGGTTCCAAGTGTGAAGATATGCAATCTGTTCTGGAATCAACCAGCTTGCTGCAATTGCGTTAGACTTGCACAAGAATATGCCATACGGTGTCATGTTGCAAGTTTCTTGTAAAATTCCCAAGAACGCTGTGACAAGCTTATAAATAGCTTGCAGTTGCACTGTACTGATCCAAGGCTAAATGATTCCGCAATTAACTGACACTAACTTATTTTGCAATTTTGTGTAGTGTATATTAATATTTGATTTCAACGTATCTTACGAGGCATTTGAATAACAGAGAAGTTCAGGAGAAAAAAGGCTATGAACCACATGACACAGTGAACTCTATTCTCACTCTCCCCAGAGTCAAGGCACAGATGAACGATAATGATTGGAGCACGCAAAGCAGGACGTCGCGCTCAGCCATACTTGTCAATACCATACCGGTGATCATATGTTTTGGCTCGTAGAATAGTATATTTTGGTACTCAGTTATACTAGTGTACTATTATGGACTTAGTATGTCTGATCAAATATAATGTATTGTTCAATGAGTTCAATAGACGGTATTATTAATTTTCACGGTATAACCAATATTGTTTAGTATTAGGCTGGTATGACTAGTATTGATTGTTATCAGGCCGGTATTAACCGGTATGAACGGGTAGTATGGAACGTAGGGCTGCTGTGTACCGTTTTAGATGCCAAAATATTATATACCAGCCATAACGCCTGGTACCGATATGCTATTGATAATTGTGCTCTCAGCACCTCGTCAACCCAACTGAAACAACACAATCAGTATTAAAAACGCAAACAGATTAATCACCCAAATTAGTGGTCATTCTTCACCTTTTTTAAAAAACCAAAGAGCTCATACTTCATCTAGAAGCATTTTACCAGCATGTCTCCACATGTATCAAGCAGTCTGGAAGCACACTACTCCATAGCAATCCTGGACTCTAGTCATTCCAAAACCTTACATACATAACGCAAACCATAATTTGAAAATCGAAACATTTATCATATTTATTGCACGGGCAGCATGATCAAATGTTGAAACCCTGGCACTTGTATGTGACAGAGACGAAGTCACACCAAGGCAACGATTCAGCACAAACAGACTATGGAGCAAGTAGGGGCTTGAGCACATGACCAATGAAAAGCACCACACCCGTCATGTCTTTCCGGATCAGGAAAAAGGAAAGGGTGATCCGCGACGAAATCCAGGAGCCCTACTGGCAGTGAAAGAGGTGTGAGCACTGCAGCAGATGCCGCGGCAGCCTCGGTTCCTACCTCGTTCACTTCGACAAACGACTTGTGGGAAATTGATGAAACGTACAGGCTCTGTCCCACCGGTAAATCGACCATCTGTGAAAGGTTTGCTTCTGCGCTGAATGGCAGCTGAAGCCCCAAATCTTTGAGCTCTTCGGATGCTTCAAATCCAAATGATATTTGAACTTTGGGAGCTTGAATTGCCCAACTGCCAACTTCTGCCTTGGGATTCAGGTGTAAACTTAAGACTAAACATTATCACTAGCCTAAAACATGATCACCAAAATGCAAAAATAAATTGTTAGACTAACTGACCCGGAGAAGAAGTAGAAGCCATTAGTTCTTTCGGTCGTGTGTTGAATCGTCGGAGAAGATGATGAAGCTGATGCATGATGAAGAAAAAAGGGGCACCGAGATGCTCTCGGTGATGGTGAGGGTCTGCGGTAACCTCAGCGCCAAACCCTAGATCGGACGGGGTGTCGAAAAAGATGGCAAAGCTCAAGATCAATTCTCATATCTTTGAGTGCTGGCTTTTCCCTTTTAATCTGGCGCTAGCTACCGGGACCTAACTAAATTCTATTGGAGAGCTCCCGATCGGAGCGCATCGTGACATTAAGGTGGGCCTAGCTCCTAAGACTTCGGTCTTTCAGTTCTTAACTAAAGATCACAACCAACATTCTTCCACTTGATCGAAGGCTAATATCATAAGTTCATACTCAACAGAACAACACACAAAGATAAAGTATTACAACGGTTAATATAAGCACCGCTAAAACTCCGGTATCTATAATGCATCATTCTATCTTAACAAGATAATCACTTATTCTTAACAAGAGTTGGTTTCATTCTTATGGTCCTCATTTCCGGAATCAGAGGCTTTCCAATAAACCTATAACAGCAACATGCTCTCGAAAGAGACTAGGTGGTAAGCCTTTAGTAAGTGGATCTACAAGCATAGACTTAGTATTTATACACTTGACATCAATTGTCTGATCCTAAATTCTATCTTTCGCAACATGATACTTAATGTCAATGTGTTTGGCATCACCACTTTACTCGTTGTTACTCGAATAGAAAATTGCGGCCAAATTATTACAATATATAGGAAGTGGTTTAGATATGCTATCTACCACTCTTAATCCCGAGATAAAATTCTTAAGCCATATATGTCGGGACCCGAATATGCAAATCTGGACCCTCTGTGTATTCCGCACTAGTCCAGAATCACGCTAGTGCACACAGGCTCAACATAGATAAATATCACAATCATACTCAGCGATAATATAATAAAGATTTTATCAAGTTTAATATAACTGTTAAACAACCTTATAGTCCACCTTACATGAATACGCCACACAAGGCTAAGACTGAAAGTAAATGAATAAACTGCAGTGGAAATAATTAAAACATAGAAACCCTTCAACTGCCACAAGCAAGTGACAAGGTTCACACCCTAGTTGTTTGCCTCCTCGTGGAACTCCTCCTCAAAAGCAAGCGTTGCTTCTTCTTCAACTGATGATGTTTGGTTGCAAGGGGTGAGTACATAAAGCACTTAACAAGTCGTGCACAGAATGCAAGTCTATATACTACATGCACGACTTAGTACAAAGGATAGGCTACATGGTTTCTTTGAATAAAGAGCATTAGTAAAGAATAGCAATAATAGATTGAAAAGATAGTAAAAACCAATAATGACAATAATAACTTTGGCATTTGTTTCCAATAACCAATTCACCACCTATTTCCTTATTTCAACATTCCATTCCCACATTTTATTTTGATAAAAATCTAACCCTTGACTGTAATCATCGAGCAATGCTCAATACCACGAGTATGGCTATTCGAATAGGTTTTACACTCTGCAGAGGCTATACACTTTACCCACAAGATATAATTAAACACCACAAAGACGAATGACCATAACAAAGCCTTTCCAATGCCTATCTAAACCCAATACTATTCGCTAAGGTTTCAACACTGGTAGGACTGGTTACCACATTTAGGGCCCCCTCTTGCGCCATGTGAGCCAACTCGTGCAAGGACTGGTTACCACTATCTAGGTCTCACACCACTACAATAGTACTAAAGTTTAGACTCAACAAATTAATCAGCTAGGTATGTCCCATTTCAAACTTGTGGTTGTATGAAAGACTTAGTTCAAATTCTTGCAAGGTTAAGTCCTTAATTGACCGAGGCAAGACTAACCAAAAATCACCATATCCAGAAACCACAATTATCATAAAAAGCAAATGCGACCTCCCACGTGCCACATTGGCCCACCACAAATACATGCCACTTACCTCAGTCTAAATCATTTTACCATCCTAGTTGGTTTACCATGCACCACGTGCCATAAACAATACCAACATTATGTGACAACACCGACATACAATTAATAAACATGTTCCATAATTATTAAGCAAGATTAAACATTTGTATATGAAATGATGACTCGTTGCATGGCTAAGCATTATACTTGCATTTTAATACCCACATTGGCAATTATAGCTACCAATTAATATTGAACCATTCTAGGGTGACAAATGAGATATGGCATACAACATGGCAAGGGTGAATGTAACTCAAGTGGACAATTAACTACTCTCAACATATGGTAAACATTTGTTAATTGAAATAACATGTAATACATTTAAAACAACATAATATTTGAAGTATAGGTTCAACATGATCAAAGCACGACTTGCCTTCAAAGGGGTCTACATCCTGCTTTGAAACCTAGTCAAGTGCTGGCTCCTTGACAACGAACTCACCCGGCAACTCAATGTCTACGCGCAACGAAAGATAAAACAATAAATGACCAATATAGAGAAAAATCAACTCAAAAAATTAAATAAAATTCACTAATAAATATAGCACAATTTTACAAATTTTTAGAGACTGGAATCACCTCAATCGGAGTTGAGATGCAAAAGATATGGCCTTTCAAAGTTTCAAATAAATGGAAAAACACTAAAATCAGAAAATCCGAATTATTTTCTTACGGGAAATTAATATTTATGACATCAGCATGGCCTCTAATGACGTTAGCATGAAATTTAATTTTTGGCCAAATTATTTTTCTACTGGAAAGTAATTATGACATCATTGCTGATGTTAGCGTGACACGTGGCCCACCCACACGCTGACACGCGTCGCAACCAGAGGCTGCCACGCGTCTCGACGCATGGACCTAGTCCACGGCTCAGCCTCGGTCCACCGTGGACCGGCCAGCACTATGCCCGTGCGCTAGATGACGCATGTCGTGGCGTCAGCGGCGACACACGGCCAATCACAGTGTGACACGTGGCGCAATTCTACTGGCAGAGACTCGATGCGATCTCATCTGTGCGATTCAAAACGAACGGCTGAGATTAACGGATGCAAAGCAGTTCTGGTTTACCGCGGGCACGACACGCGGCAACATCGGGACCGTTCAATTCAATCTGGACGGCTGAGATTGACCGATGCGATGCGGCTTTGGCTTACTATGGACTCGACGCGTGGCTGCACTGTGATCGCTGGATCCAGATCGGACGGCGATGGCATACGAAGCGGCGGCGCACGGCACGGCACGATCTGAACCGATCGATGCGCATCCAACGGCTGCAATGGCTAAGCAACGTGGCACAACTAGCACCCTAGGATTAAGATCTAACGGTGAGATCTACGCTAACACAATGAACGCGATGCGATCTACACTGTACGATTGAAATCTAATGGCTGAGAGCGATGGAGTGGTTTACTATTAGTGTAGCGACGTGGCGAAGGTGCAGGCGTTGGATGAAGATCGGACGGTCGACGGGAGATCCGACGGTTGCAACGGCGATGCGAACGGGCAGACGTGGCACAATCTGCACGGTTCACTAAGGATCGGATGGCTGAGAAAGCTCGCGAGGATGAATGGCAATGCGGCGGTGGGGCTTACCGGAGATGAAGACAACGACATGCGTGACGGCGTTCCGATGCTCCTCCGGCGACACGAAGTGGCGCAACCGATGCGGCTCGACGTAGGCAATACTCTGGTGGCCTTGGCAGTGGCGGAAAGGGATCGGCGGTGACGCAACGAGCGGCGGAAGTGCTTCGGGACTCCAGCGAGTTCGTGCGTGTGAATGGCGACGGCTCTGGTGGCGGGACCTAGGTCAGCAGGTGCGGCGTAGGGTGAAGAACATGAGGGTGGCGGCGGCGCAATAAATAGGGGTCTAGGGAGGTGTGCAGCAGGTGAAAATGAATTCCATTGATTGCGGGACTCCAGCAGCGCGGCGGATTCAGACGAGGTGACGTGGCTACGTCGAGGGCGTCCGATCGGGCTTGATCGAACGGCGACATTCTGGCAATGGGCGCGGTGCAAGGGCAGCCGTTGGATCAAGATCCAATGATTGCGACCCTAGGGTTTTCGGCGGGACGAGCTGAACAAGCCGGCTGGCTCGGGAAGTTGGGCCGAACCAACTTGGTTTTGGCCCAATACTATTTAGGGGATTTTTAATTCATTTCCGATTAAAAACAAATCAGGAAATTCAATAAAGCCAAAATAAATAGAAAAAATCTAGAAAAATCCAGAAAATACCTTGGGACATTTAGAACCCAAATAAAATACTTCCAACAAAAGAACAACACTAACTTGCTCAGAACAAATAGAAGACAGCAGATGGCCTATTTAATAAATACAAAAAAATAAAGAAAATATCAGAAAATCAACTAAGAAAAAGAAAAGCACAATAAATCTAGAAAAGCAAAATTTGGGATGTTACAATATAGCTTACTCAATAGCCTCATAACATGCCACAAACTCAGCCTACAACGTTGATGATGCAGTAAGTGATTGTTTGGAGTTTTTTCATGAAATGGCTCCTCCCATAGGTGTAAAGATATATATTAGATGTGGATTTTTTAGTATCAACACAACCTGCAAAGTCAATGTCTGAATAACCCACAACCTCAAGGGTATCAGACTTCTTATATGTGAGCATGAAATGGTTAGTGCCTACATATAACACAAAACTTTCTTAATGGCTTACTAGTGGTCCAACCTTTGATTTGATTTATATCTGCCAAGCATCCTAGTTACGAATGCTAAATCAGGGCAAGTACAAACTTGAGCATACATAATGCTTTCGACAGCTGAAGTGTAAGGAATCCTCTTCATCTGATCATCTTCCAATTGATTCCTTGGGCATTAGAATGTTCCAAACTTATTGCCCTTAATAATAGGAGCAGACGTGGCAGAGCAATTATGTATATTATATCTCTTAAACACTCTGTCAATGTATACCCTTTGGGATAGGCCTAATACCCTTTTGGATCTATCTCGGTGAATCTCAATGCCCAAAACATAAGAGGCATCACCAAGATCCTTCATGTCAAAATTAGATGAAAAAATCTCTTGGTCTCATACAGCATATCCTTATCGCTGTTAGTCAATAAGATATCATCCATATAAGGCACTAAGATAGTGAATTTGTTCTCCTTAGTCTTAATGTATATGCAATTGTCCACTTCATTTTCTTTGAAACCAAAATTTCTTATGGTCTCATCGAACTTAAGGTACCATTGTCTAGATGCTTATTTTAGTCCATAGATGGATTTCTTAAGTTGACATCACATGTGTTCCTTGCCTTCCACGACAAAACCTTCTGGTGATGCAAGTCATCATTAAGGAATACAGTTTTAACATTCATCTAATGTAGCTCTAAATCATAATGAGTAATAAGCACCATGACAATTTTTAGTGAATCTTTCTTTGAGACGGGAGAGAAAGTATCAACATAATCAATCCCCTCTCTTTGTATAAACCCTTTTGCTATAAGTTTTGCTTTTGCTGCAAGTCTTGCCTTGAATCTTTCAATATTTCCCTTAGAGTCATGCTTAGTTTTCTAGACCTATCTACATCCTACTGTTTTGATTCCATCAGGAATTTCAACTAGATCTCAGACGTCATTAATACTCATAGACTTTATTTAATTTTGCATGGCCTCAAGCCACTTGGGGAGTCATCATGGGCTCCTTAAATGAGGTGGGATCATCTACCTTCCCTATGTGATTTACATCTTCATTCATGCATACAACATAGTCATTTGGGATGGTAGATCTCTTGTCCTGTTGTGATCTCCTTAGTGGTTCATTAGTTATCATAGGTGGCTGTTGAGGCTCATCATTAGGTGTTGTGCTGTTAATCCCAGAATCCTCAAGTGAGGGCTCAACTCTAGGATTCTCAGCTAGAGGTGTAACTGTATGAGGTACAAGAAGAATAGTCTCTTGGATTATCAATAATGGTGCATAAGTTCAAATCTCCTCAAGATCTATTTCCTAACCTCTGAGCTCCCACTAATTTCATCATTCTCTAAAATATAGCATGTCGGGTTTCTACAAACTTAGTAATATAATCTAGATAATAAAATCGATATCCCTTAGATCTTTTAGGATATCTAATAAAATAACAGCTTATTTTCTTAGGATCCAATTTTCCAATATGTGGATTAAATTTTTTTGTTTCAATAGGACAAAACCATACATGTAAATATTTTAAGCTTAGTTTTCTCTCAGTCCATAATTCATAAGGTGTCTTAGACACCGATTTACTGGGAACCGATTAAGTATATATGCGGCTATCTTTAATGCTTCAATCCACAAACCAACTGATAAACTAGAGTAACTCATCATGCTATGCACCATATCTAGAAGTGTGCGGTTGCGTCTTTCAGATACCCTATTTTGCTGAGGTTCACAAGTGTTGAATATTGGGCTATTATGCTATTTTCCAAAAGAAGCTTAGCAAATGGACCAGGAATTTATCCATAAGGAGTGTGTCTCCCATAAAACTCTCCTCCACTATATGATCTTACTACCTTAATCTTTAAATTATGTTGATTTTTTACTTCAGCCTTGAATATTTTAAACTTATTAAGTGACTCAGATCGATCATGAATGGAAAAATATAACCATAACAGGATAAATCATCAGTAAATGTGATAAAGGAGTCATACCAATCCACTGAAGTTATAGAAAATGGTCCACATATAGCAATGTTGATTAATTCTAAGATTCCTATGCTTCATACCCCTTTCTTAATTTATTTTACATATTTCCCCTTAATACAATCAATACAGTGGTCTGAATCAGAGAAGACTAATGGATAGAGTATCTCTTCCTTAATAAGAAATTCCATTCTTCCCTTCAAAAGGTGACCTAAACGACTTTCGAAATGTGATCTAAATGACAGTGTCACAATTTCGATGAAGTCTCATCACCTAAACTTCTCTTTCGCTTATTAGTGTCATCGCAAACATTCATCAACACAGGAAATTTAGAGAGAGAAAGTATGTAGAGTTTGTCTCGTCGAGTCACGAGACCAACATTATTAGAATCAAAACTCACAATGTATTTATTGTTCCAAAAATATAAATGTATTCATCATCATCTAATAGAGAAACTGAAACAAGATTCCTCCTCATAGTAAAAACATAAACAACATTATTGAAATGAAGGGTGAAGCCACTATCTAATACTAATGGCAGTGTGCAAACGACTTCAACTTTAGCCTCCATTCCATTAGCAACTCTAAGACTTCGCTCTCCCTTTCTTAGTGTCCTCACGGTAAGAAATCCATACAATAAATTAGAAATGTGCACAGTGGCACTAAAATCAATCCACCAGGATTATGGAAAAAAATCAGTATAAAGGATTTCATCAACAGTAGAAATTATGTCATTACCCTTCCTAGTGAGTAACTTCATGAAGCCCACACAATCCTTTTGAATGTGCCTACTGTTCTTGCAAAAACGACAGATGGGCCCATCAGAAGAAGCAAAGTTAGGTACAGCATGGGCCTTCTCCTTTGACTTTGATTTGCTTAATTTAGCCTTAGGAGAGAAATACAGCTTCTTCTTAGGCTTAGAATCACTTTGGAATTTTTTTGCCATGACCAACATTATAAACATGGTCTTTCCTCTTGGCCTTTATCCTCTCCTCCTCATAGACACACATAGCGATCAATTCGCTCATGGTCTACTATTCCTTCTGAGTGTTATAGTTCAGCTTAAATACATTATACTCAAAAGGGTAGGAGGTCATAATGAAGTGGACCAAGAAGCCATCAAAAATAGCCATGTTTATGCCCTTAAATTTAGCAACCATATCTGTCATCATCATGATATGTTCATGAACACTGCTAGAGCCATCATACTTAGTAGCGTGCATTTTCATAATTAAAATACTAGCATATACTTTTGAGGAGCCCTTGCATTGCTCCTCGACTTAGGCCAAGTATTGCTTAGTATTATCAGATTCAGGGATTACTTCTTTTATCCCAACAAAAATTGTGCTCTTCATGATCATTAAGGACATGCGGTTGGATTGCTCCCACTTTTTCGCTGTTAAGTCATAGAATTTCTTTTTCTCAATTAAACTCTCATCATCAGTGGAAAGGAGCTACAAGAGTGTCCTCACATAATGCATAGTCGAAATCCATGACTCCAATAACAATCAAAATTCTCTCCTTCCAAGAGGGAAAATTTGTTCTAGTTAGCAGCTCAATGTTGTTCAAGTAAGCGGCAACATTAGTGTTGTTCATGGCTAAATCAAAATAAAATATAATCAATAAACATTAGAGAAAATAAATGTCTTGCATGAAAATTAACCTTACATTGGTCTGATTAATAACATGCTAATGATAAAAAAATTAATAGTTCTAACTCGCATCACCGTTGGACAGAAACGAAAAAGAACTAAATTATTTATGAGCGACACATGTTCGTAAACAACGTTGGTCAGTATATGATCATAGTCATGACATAATCCCAATTTTCTAACACTAAATAATACTCTTTAACCAAAACTTCCCATTGGTTCCATTTTAATTAGAGATAGTACCCAGAAATAATCATCACATGAAAATTAATTACCACATTAATTAATGGCCCATAAAATTAATCATAATATTAATGCTCGAGAAATAATAATTGAACAAAACTTATTGCTAGAAATTAAAAGGATAGAATGAATACAAAATGAAATGCGTTAAAAACCAGAAGATTCTGGCCCAAAAACCGCACGCGGCCCAACTGATGTGAGCACAACCTAGCCAGTGCACAGCCCGTGTGGACGCATACTCGACCCAATGAATGGCAGTGCAGCCTAGCCACGCCCAGCTACATAGCCCGCGTGGGAGAGGAAGTGATAGCCATTGATCGCGAATAGATGGCCGAGATGCCGCGTGAGCCAGAACAAAAGGGGCAACACTGCAAAACCCTAACCCTAACTCATTTCATTTCACCTCACTGCAAACACCACCCAGTGACAATTGACCAAAGAGCAGACGGGCAAATCGACGATGACGATGGTGCATGCATATGTGGTTAGGCTGATGCTGTGCATGGCTTCGATGAGGCTACCGTGCTCCCACGGGGGGTGATCGCACGCGAGCAAGATGCACAGATTGGCAGCGAAGTCAAGCACCAGATGAGGTAAGCCCAAAAACCCCATCTTAGAACTTTAGGTTTTATTGATTTGGGATTTTGGGGAAAATTTTGGAATCTAGAGTTTTGGATCTATGGATTTGGGGTTATGGGTCCTCTAATCCCTTCCTTCTAAGCGCTAATCCAAGCCAAAAAGAACCATAAAGCAACCCTAAAACCGATGAATCACAAGATCTATACCAGGCTAAAACCGACATGAAAAGGGATCATACTGAGGTTAGAGGTGCTCTTATACCAAATGTAAACTTAAGGCTAAACATTATCACTAGCCTAAAATAGGATCACCAAAATGCGGACATAAATTGTTAGACTAACTGACCCGGAGAAGAAGTAGAAGCCGTTAGTTCTTTCAATCGTGTGTTGAATCATCGGTGAAGATGATGAAGTTGATGCGCAATGAAGAAAAAGGGGCACCAAGATGCTCTTGGTGATGGTGAGGTTCTTCGGTAACCTCAGCAACAAATCCTAGATTGGACGAGGTGTCAAAAAAGATGGCAAAGCTCAAGATCAATTCTCATATCTTTGAGTGTCAGCTTCTCCCTTTTAATCTAGCACTAGCTACCGGGACCTAACCAAATTCTGTTGGAGAGCTCCTGTTCAGAGTGCATCGTGGCATTAAGGTGGGCCTAGCCCCTAAGACTTCGGTCTTTCAGTTCTTAACCGAAGATCACAATCAACATCAGGAACTTTGTTTCAAAGCTCAGCTTTCTAACCAAGCTCCACAGACCATCTTTTGCTTCTATAAGAAGAATGTACATGGATAATTGCCTCTTGTCCCCACCTTACTGGTAAGGAAGCTTAAGTACCTCCAAGTTTTCATATGACAAAAGATATTGCTTCTTTGTACTAGACATGAATGGTACTTGAATTAAGCTCCCATCAAGTAGGTGCAGCTCGCCGTCTTTGGTCTTAGATGAATCAAACTTCTCAGTCCAAGCTCGTTCGAAATAGAGTGCCTTACCAAGAACTAGCTTGGTAGCATGGTCAACAGACCTTGGAGGGGGGAGTTCTTGGATGAGACCTGATGTGACTCTCTCTACCCATGAGTTCACTTGACCAGCAAATTCAACAGCCTAGACTAAGAGAGCATACATCATTACTTACTACATATTGTTAGTGATATGCTTTAGATGCAATTATGGAGATAATTGTATCACTTCTATGCAATGTTCTAAATATCGGTAAACAGTGCACAAACAGTCATCCCACCTTTTAGTGTTTATACGGTAAGCGGCCTTATAAACAGTCTTTTAAACAGTTTTACTATTTATAATTCAAAAAATATATACATGTTTTTGCAGTAACAAAATAAGCATCTAATTCAGCTTCTTTCATGCATATAGAATGAAACTACCAGGCTATCAACAATTGGCCACATTAGTAATATGAAAAAAATGACATGATGTAAATGTAATTAAAGAATCATAATTGAATGAATGAATAGCTTAAGTGGCAATAAAAAGTAAAGCTAATATTCATCTCATGTATGTCATAATATTCTAATCATATGACAATCTTGCAACTTTACCCAAATAAACGAGCCTATT
Organism: Guadua angustifolia; assembly: GCA_036346375.1. Taxonomy (NCBI): domain Eukaryota; kingdom Viridiplantae; phylum Streptophyta; class Magnoliopsida; order Poales; family Poaceae; genus Guadua; species Guadua angustifolia. Next base: position 54,087,726 of record CM070504.1, on the reverse strand, counting down.
AAATGCTAACAACTGTTAAACCGAATAAATGGCATGACAAAATGGGCAAAACTTGAATTGTCCATAAACATAATTGGCAGGGGACCATTACCATTTTAATGGTCGTTTATAAGGCCTTAACAGCCTTTATTTAGAACACTGCTTCTATGTTTTTGATCTTTTGAATAATACGTTACTTTGTCCCTTGAATAAATATCATTTGTACTTATCAACAAATATATGACTTATTCGTAGAAATCTTTATTCATATTTCAATGTTATTATAAATTATCCCTGATCTTATATCATTATGTGAGATAATTATGATTTATATATCAACACATGTTTTGATTGATGATCATATTTCACAAATCATGGATATGAGGATATCAAATCAATAATGTGAACACATGTTAGAGAACATTGCATTGGATTGACTCACTGTGACACACCAGGGAATTGTTATATTCTTAAGTGTTATCAGTTGGTCTCATACATAGTGCATATAGGATCCTTAGACCTAAGATCATCATAGTTTCATACGTGTGTAGTTTACATATGAGTTGCCAAACACTACTCCGTAATTAGGTGGTCATAAAGGTAGCTTTCAGCTTTACTATGAAACATGCAAAGGAATGTGAATGATCAAGATGGAATTTACCCCTCTTATATAACAGGAGAGATATCTATGTCCCTCGATGTGTTTAGATTAAATAGATGCATGGCTATGCCAAATGTAATTGAATAATGCATTTTTTAGTCTTTCCTTGAGATTAACTACTGGCACTACCATTATTCAAAGTCTGGTACTACCGTAGGTGGTAGTACCGCTACTCATAGCCGATAGTCTTTTTCCAGAGCAGGTGCTTTGGGTCTTCTTATGGGGATTAAATTATCGGCACCACCGTGATTTGTACAGTGGTAGTACCGATGCCTATGGTAATGACTAGTACCTATGTATTTAATGGAATGAACTATCCATTACAGCTGAGGCCGATACTACTGGAGTTTGCATGTCGTTAGTACCAGATTTAACTGTTTCTTATGAATTTTGTCCCAATGGCTAATTGAGTGGTTGGGGGCTGTAAATACCCCCTCTCCTGTAGCAAAGAGACTTCTTGGAATCTTATTGAATACATCTCAAGCATTTGCTACTCTCTCTTCACCTTATAGCATTCATTTTTCACATTTTGAGGTGGTTGAGAGCATTCAAGTATTGTGCATTCATTTTGAGCCTTTGTAACACTTGAGGATCTTCAAGCAAGCGTCACTGGATTGTTACTCCTAGACGGATTGGAGGAGAAAAACTAGTGATCTCTTCAAGAAGAATTATGAAGAGGCCTGGTATCGATGTGGAGGTTGGAGCTTATCTACCTAGAGAGGGAAAGAGCTACCTCTAGTGGATTGAGGAAGGCTCAATTGTGCAAGAAGCCTATTTGATTCATTCAAGTTTTCTTAACGTGGATTAGTGGAGACCAGCAAGTCTAAGATGGGAAAATTTCCTTTGAGTTCATCTTGTGATTTACATTCTTGCTAATTATTTGTGTATTTACATGCCTAGTGATCATATTTCTTGTTTGTCTCATTAGATTAACAAGACTTGATTAGATTTATGTTGTTGGTGCACTTAATGAAATCTAGAATATTTAGGCCTTAATTGTAGAAAATAAATTTCTTGTCATACTTGTTCAAAAATAAATTTATAGCCAAAATAATTTAAAAACCTCCTATTTATGCCTCTCTAATCAATTATCCTTGATCCTACAAGTGTATGAGAGTTTGGTCTCTCATTGATAAGCTTTACTGCCCAGAGATAAAAAGGATGGCTAGCGAGTGTATATCCTTAGGCAAGGCATCTCTATTTGATGGCACAAATTATGTTTATTAGAAAATTCACATGGTCATTTATTGAAAAATGCTTTAAGTATTGTTCAGGCCGAAACCCTATTCATGCCCAGCCCAATCTCTTGTGCCGGTCCGATCTACCACAGCCCAACTGTAAGCCTTACATCTTGGCTGTCGGATTTGGATTAGATGGTTGAGATTGACTTGGAAACCCTGTAGGGTCGAGGATGCGCCTAGAGGGGGGTGAATAGGCGTTTTACAAAATTCGATCGCTCACTAAACAATTCGCTCTAATACACCCCTAAGTCAAAACCTAATCAAAGATATATGCGGAAGCGATAAATAGGTTTTGACAATTAAAACCTAAATCAACTAGGCTCACTATGTGCACTAACTAAATTATGTCTCTACACTAGAATTGCTAATTTGAACAATTAATTAATACTAAGCAATTCTAATTACAATCAAGAAATTGAACAATATACAATAAATGTAAATACTTGAAAGTAAAAGAGACAACCGATATTTTTTCGTGGTGTTCGGAGACTTACCGGTCTCCCCTAGTCCACGTTGAGGCAAGCCCAACCACTTGGACCGGCTCCCGCTCGAGCACCCGCCTCTTTCCACTAGTCGTGGTTTTTCACGCTTGCGCGTAGGCTCAACCCGAACCTTCACAAACTTCGCCGGGGTTTCTCACACCTCGAGAGCTCCCGCGCACGACGCCTATGCCGTCTAGGAGTCGGCAACCTCCAAGAGTAATAAGCCGCTCCTCCGCTTGAACTTCACCGAGCACAACGAATGCGCCCCCGGTGATCACCAAGTGCAACACATGCACAAGGCCTCCCTCAAGTGCAACACATGCATAAGAGGTCACTCAACCACTCCCTAATTGCAACACATGCAATTAGTGCTCTCACTTAAGCTCAAGAAGCAAATTGAGGAGTGCAACACCTGCAACCACCTCCCATAAAACTCACAAGAACACCAGCACCTTGCCACTGCCCCCAAGGTCTCCTTTTATAGCCCACAAAGGAAAACTAGCCGTTTGGGGGCAAAATGGGTGAAATCAGCAAAAACCCGGTCCGACCGGACCCGGCCAGTCCGACCAAGCCCTCCTGAGCCAACGGTCGGATTTCGAGATCAGATTACATGGCCGGTCAACCAAGACGCCACCCGGTCGCACCCAAGACGGCCGGTCGCCGGACCTGGCTGGTCGACCGCACCAACCAAAACCGAAAGCAGACCTCTTTGGAAAAACACACCGACCAGAGGGCGGTCACACCGCAGGCCCGGTCCGACCAGACCCGGGTCGGTCCGACCGCCCGGCCGGTCCGACCGCACCACCTCCGGTCGCACCACCCCTGACAGACTCCGAAACCGGTTTCTTCGCAATCTTTTCTCCGGAAAGCCAAACACCATTCTTTGAGCCTCTAGATGATCAACACATGATCATACACACGTGCAAAACCCATTTGCACCAATTTAGCTCATGCTCAAAGAATTGCAACCAAATTTCGAAAACGCATTTCGCAACCGACTCCAAATCTATTTGCAAAACGTATTAAGCAAATCAAACTCGAGTTTATGAGATTAATCCCCCTAGCCATGTGAAGGTCAACGCAAGACCCAGTCAACTTGCCAACACCCGTTGCAAGCCCTACTCACATGCTCTCGGGATTCCGGACTCATAAACCTCAGTTTATTCGCACAACGAACTTGCAAATAACTCAATAAACACATTTCATACTTGAGCACTACTCTTTGCAACACATGCAAAAGTCTAGCTCCAAGCAACACAAAATCAAGATGCATGAACTCTCTAATTGCAACACATGCAATTCTCTAGTTCTATGCAACACCAAAACCAAACTTCAACTGATGAGGACATCACTCCTATGCATACACCCGAGACTTCTCCAGTTGTGATGCAAGGACCCATCACAAGAGCACGAGCACGGCAATTGAATCAACAGGTGAGCTTGTTCCTAAGTGCCCGTGTATATACTTGTGAGGATGGTATGCTACCTAATGATATTATTGATTATATCGTACTTAGGAACTTTGGAGAGGATCATGAAGGCCTTGGGAACCAGCAAGGGCCAGGAGGAAGGCAAGGAGGGCGTCCAAGTCAAGTTGGAGTCCCAATTCATCTCGGAGTCGGAGTCCCAATTCAACTTGGAGTCGACTACCTCGGCCACCAGGAGCAGTGTTCACTAAAATCGTCGCCCAGGCCACAAACAGACTCCGATTTCAATGATCCACATATGTATCGAAAGCTAAGGAGACAACCTTTCCAATGGCACTAGTTTCAGATCAATTAGACTTCGGAGTCAATAGGAATACACAAAACAATCCAAAACACGTTTTCAGTCCGAGTTCGAGTCCAGTTCGGCCTCAGCAATAGCACTGACTTTAAAGTGCCATAACTTTTGATTCCAGAGGGCTTTAGAGACCCATGAGTACACGTTTGAAATATCTCGGAGTCTACTTTCCAAAGGATCCGTACTCACCTCAAAATTCCTTCAGATGCGTCCGAAAACTGCCAAAAACCAAACATTGCTTTTTCAGTCCGAGTCAAACTCTAGTCAAAGTAGGCTTGGTGTTTTCAATTTGAGTTGTATTAGATCTCCAATGCTATGGACGACCCCCTCCTGCTCCCCTAGTATAAATAACCACCCAAACCCTCATCTAGGACTTGGGTTTTGCTTAGATCAATTCTGTCTTTGAACAGTGTTGTCGTTCATCGGTTTGTGGAACCCCAACTCGTGTGCTTAATATAATTCGCAATTTCAGATTGCTTCTTCTACGTTCTTGCTTGTGTTCTCGATTCGCATGCAGGGATAAGCCTTCTTGGCGAGGTCAACCGTGTTTGTGCAAGGTTGATAACCAACGGAGCCGTGGTGTAGCGATTGCTGGGTTCGGATCGGTTCTGATCGAAAGCCGGATCGTCAACGTCGAGTCTCCACCAATCGACTTACTTCTACCTGTCGGAAGATCGGGCCACCGTGCGCATCATCAACTAAAACCAAATCACACGTATGAGCTCTTTACTCGCAACACATGCAAGTCTCTAGCTCCATACAACCGCACAAACATCAAATCATGCTTGAGCTCTCTCTTTTGCAACACATGCAAAACTTAGCTCCAAGCAACCACAAGATTTTGAAGATTGTTTTGAACGAAACCAAAACATGAGGCTTCAACATTTGCAACACATGCAAAAATGAACTTCACGCAAAAGCCAACGCAATAGCTTATCCTATTTGCAACACATGCAAATCAAAGCATAATCCAACAACAACCAAGCATAAGTTTAACCCATTCGCAACACATGCCAAATGGTTAACCCTCATGAAAAAACCAAATCCAAATGATTTGAGCTCGAGTGAACGCGGAATGAGATCACCAACACATGATGAAGCTCAAGCCAGGAGACAACCCCTCTTAATAGTACGACGATAAAAACCTTAGACTCAAAGACTACAAGGTCCTTAGCCTATCTAATTTTACCTTCGCCACCGCGCGCAAGCAATCCCCTTTTTGGGGTCTTTATGATCATCGCTTTGATACTCCCCCGGGATCTTCACTCGACTCCTCTTTATCTTCGGGATCCACTCTTGATGCCCATCACCTCATTATGCCGTCCTTGTCCCGTTTTCATTCATCCTTGGACTTAACCTAACTCAAACATAACTCATGAAACTTGTTAGTCCAAGATGCATGGTTGTCCCAATTATCTCTTGCACTCCATTAACACATAATGGATGCTTTTAGATCAATTAAGCACAACCTAAAACAATTTGAATGATTTAAGTGTCTTAAGTACAATAATGCAACACATGCTTTATTATACTTAAGAACTTATTCATTTGTCCTCAATTAATCACGGAACACCATCAACACATGATGAAGTGTTCTTTAATGATTAATAAGACAAATGAACTCAATTTAAATTATCATTTAAATTGATATGAGTATATATTAACTACACAAGTTTTCATATATTCATGTTGATGAGAGGTAATGATCCATTATGTGTAAATTATATGAAAATGATCATTACTCTAAGTCATCGACTATAGAATAAACCCCACATGTATATGTGCATAAATATAATTGACTTGAAGATAATATGCACATATTCAATTTGATTATATTGGAGTATATCCTATATTACCATGAGTATACTTATAACTTAGGCAATTCAAATATATACTCAAGTATTTAGTTTCTTTGTCTTGATCCTTATATGTGTCAATAAGAATTAGATCAATACAAAGAGACTTTCAAGTTAAACTATAAATTCCCCTAAGTGTGTGCATCCATGTAATATATGGATTGGGAAACATGATGCACATTTTGTGGTTAATATAATGGGGACATTCATATTTTAACTGAAACTTTTTAGTTCAGTTGCATCGTGGTTTCATGAGATGATGAGATATTTTCCTAATATAATGGGGACATTCATATTTTAACTTGACTCCAAAGTATGCAACTAATACTAGAATGAATATGCAAACATACCTTGGGTTTTCCATTTTTCAATGCGATGAGACTAATCAAAGATATTCTAAATAAACAAGTTAGTCTCGATATAAGATTTGTCATTAATAACAAAATCACATTAATGGATAATCTCAATATTAGATTTGTCATTAACACCAAAACTATAACTAATGAAGGTTGAACTTACAAACCCTAGGCTTCATGGCTGTTGGATTTCGATGCATGGCTGAGATTGATCGGGGTCGTTGAGAGCCCCAGTAGATCATGGCCGTTGATCTTGTGTGTGGCCTAGATCGAGTCACGTCCAAATGCATCATGGCCGTTCATCGCGACAATTGTATGGTTCCTATGCTTTGTCTCTACGTGCCGCCTCTCTCTTGGATCCAAACTCTGCCGCCACAACGCTTGAGTTTTTTTGGCCCGTGCAAAGAAGCCAAGGCTATTTAAGGGCCACTGGGACCTCATTCGACATTCGAGGATCATCAAACCATTGCGAAGCTTTTGCCCCAAGTCTCATTGCCTGAGGTGCTACCGTCGAGGAGGTCTTGCTCATTGGAGAGGATTTGGGTGCCACTGAGTTTGTTTCACTGAGATCCACATCGTTGAGTTGTTTCTAGGGATGAGAAGCTTAGTTTCGAGATTAGCATGATTAGAAGATCCAGTTTGCAGTTCTAAGGCACTGTTTAGTCGTCGAAGGGCCGTCGGGTGAGTCGGCTTCTTCGCCTCCAATGGAGCCCCACCATCGAACATTACTAGAGTTCATCAGACCAAGCTTTAGTGTTATGCCTACGTGGCCATCCAATCAACATTGAGTTATCGCCAAGTGGCAGCCACATCGACGATGCCGCTTTGTTGTCGTCCACATGATGCATGCGTTGGTGGTTGCATTGGCAATGCCATGTCATCTCATGGGACCCTCATGTTAGTCAAGGGCCTTCATGTGCCCCAGGTTTAGGTGGACCAGTATCGGTGGTGGACTTGGTCCATAGACCAGAGGCCCACATGTTAGCCAAAGAGGGTTTTTGGGTTATTAATTCGATGCTAACATTAGCAATGATGTCATAAATAGATTTGCAAGTACAAAATAATTCAGAAAATATGGTTTTACTCTTTTTTTGATTTTTCTATTTTTTGAGAGCTCGTTCATCCTCATAACAGCTCTTATTGAGGCAATTAAAAAATTATAAAGTTGAGATATATTTAATTGGTGAATTTTATTTAATTTTTTAGAGTTTTTTTGCTTTCTAGTTTTGTATTTATTTTGTATTTTGTCTTGATTTATGTAGAAGTCGAAGTTCCAAGATCGTTCGAGGGAGAAATGTTGACTTAAGAGCAAGATCCAAAGCAGCAACATGAGATTTTCCAAAGCAATTATTCTTTGATCATGTTGAACCGTGATTTAAAAATGCTATGTTATTTTAAACTGTTGTATGATATTTTATGCTAAGAACTGTTTTCAAATAGTTTGGGATCTAGATAATCTACCAATTAAATTATACCTACCTTTTCATTTTTATGCCATGATTATTTGTCACACTAGAATGATTCATTATTAGTTGGTTGCTAATAGGTATCAATATGGGTTGGTTAGATCGTATGTAGTTGCTTAGTCATACCATGTATAACTCATGTCTTTTGGAATATCAAATTAATCTTGATTAATAGAATATAGAACATGTTTATGAAAGGGTGTGTCATGTGTTATCACACAATGGTGTTGAGTTGTTAGTAATATGTGTTGTCGCGTAATGAAGTTAACTTGTTGATGGCATGTGTTGTATGATAATCAACTAGGGTGGTAAATGATTTAGACGGGGCAAGTGGCAAGTGGTGGGCCTGTGTGGCATTGGGTTGATATGATGACATGATATTTTATAAGTGAATGTGAGGTGGTTTTCTTTTGAGTGAATTGTTAGAAATCTTGCATCGGTCAATTAAGGACTTAACTTTGCAAGTCTTTGAATTGAACAAAACATGCAACCATATATCTGGAATGAAACGAACCTAACTAGGTTATCGAGTCATGACATTCGATGCCTCAAAAAGATAACCAAATTGAGTGTGAGGTTATGGTAGGATTTGTATGTGCAACGCGGTGGTCACACATCTGTCTAATAGTATGTCCCTCCTATTCTTCTGCTCTGAGTGAGGGAAAGTATATCAAGTTCAGATTTATCAGGAGGGTTAGTGTTAAGATAGTGTTTTTAAAAGGTTTTGTCATGACCTCTTGGCCGAATGTCAAAGGAAGCGTGAAAATAGAGGCAAAAAGGAGTTGGTCATGTCTTGTGTGGATAAAATGCATAATCTCTGCAGAGTGTGAATTTATTCGGATAGTCGTATCCACAGTTATGGACAATGCTCAAGAATTACAGTCAAGGAGTTAGATTTATGATATAAAAATTGGGAAGGAAGGCTGTATGCCATTAAAAGTTGGAATATGAGTTAGTACTGTATGCCAAGTTTACTTTGAGAAACATCTAAAAGTTATTTAACTATTGTTATTTGTTTTACCTTTATTTCGATCTATTTACTGTATTCAATTGTAAATGCTGCTTTACTGCAAAACAACCTTATCAACCATTCTTTGGAATAAATCTTGCATGTAACTATATCATAATTACATTCTATGCACAGCTTGTTGAGTGCTTTAAGTATTCACTTTTGCCGCAACAACATTATCAATTGAAGAGGAGTCTTCTCCAGCTCTTGTGGAGGAGTACTAGGAGGAGGCGAACGTTTAGCGTATGAATCTTGTCAGTTGCCCGTGATAAACTAAGGGGGTTTTCTATGTTTTTTTCGCTGCATTTTAATATTTATAGTTTAAAGCCCTATATAGCGTAGTCATATAAATCGACCAATTATGAATACCTCGGAGTGATACACATATATATACCCATCACACCACCTCATCGTACCACCGCTTGTTTTGTAACATAAAGCTCGGATCCGTTACGAATGCCCGAGAATGATACACATATCCATACCCAACACACCACTTCATCGCATCGCCGCTTGTTTTGTAACATACTGCTCGGATCCGTTACGAATGACCTGGAGTGATACACGTATCCATTTGGCACGACGCCATTTCATTGGTCCAAGGATGCATAATTTTCCATGGTGTGGACCGGAGGACAAGTCCACACGCTATGCCAATTTATTATTCACTGCTAGCTTGTTCGTCATACACCACCTCTCGACCTCGGCATGACCATCCAAAGTGATCATCTACTCGCTTCTTTCTCACTACTTGGAAGCATCCACCCATCCCCTCCTCTCTAGTTGACCAACTCCTCTTCTTCCCTTGTTGCTTAGTCCCCAAGAACCACTTACTAATTACCTCCTCGCTAATTAATTAATCACATAGTACACCAGTAAACCACTGTTCCTACACCACCAACTTCCCTGCTACTTACTACTCGCCTCTCTTCCGTGTATAAAACGACCACTAATTAGCCTACTCTCTCGACTCATCACACGCAGCTGCCTCAGTTCGCAAACTACTACCCAACTACTACTCTAGTACAGTAGTACTCTTCTCTTCTCCTCTCCTGTAGCAGTGTCCAAGATAAGCATGGCCGTGGAGGCAGTCCTTGACGCGGCGCCGGTTCCGTGGCCGGCGACGAGCGACGATGAGGTCTCGGGGGAGGTGCAGCTGCAGCTGCACTGCGCCGAGGCCGGGTGGGCCAAGCGGAAGCGCTCCAGGCGCCACGGCCACCGCCCGCCTACCGAGGAGGAGCACCTCGCGCTCTGCCTCCTCATGCTGGCGCGCGGTCACCGCGTACCCTTGTCCGCGCCGCAGGAGCACCGTTGCTCCGTGTGCGGCAAGGCCTTCCCATCCTACCAGGCCCTCGGCGGCCACAAGGCGAGCCACAAACCGAAGACGACGCCAGCGACCAACCACGCCGTAGACGAGCCTGCTCCGACGTCGTCGGCAGCTTCCTCGTCCACGTTGGGCGGCGGCGCGGGCACGGCCGGCAAGGTGCACGAGTGCTCGGTGTGCAAGAAGACGTTCCCGACCGGGCAGGCGCTGGGCGGGCACAAGCGCTGCCACTACGAGGGCCCGATCGGCGGCCGCAGCAGCGACCCCCCACTGGCGAGCCGCAGGTTCGAGCTGAACCTGCCAGCGCTGCCGGACATCATCATCGATCTTTGCACGCCGGCGGCCGAGGAGGATGGGGTGCTCAGCCCACTGGCAATCAAGAAACCGAGGCTCATGATCTCGGCTTAATTAATCGGTTAACTAATCATAGTTAATTACAAGTCTTGGCCTTCATGTTAGCTGTACTGTTCGATTGCTGCATTGGTGATTAGTTTGTACGTACTTTGCTGGTGAAGTGTAGATCCATTGGCATAGCTTGTTTTGTGTATTTAAAATTCTGTAGAATGATTCTTTCATTAATTGGTTTGGTGTATCATAGACAAGTCAACGAGGGGTGTATATCCTTTTCATTTATCTTGTTTATACTCTGTCCAGACACAAATACTTATGTTTTGGACATTGACATATCTTCAAAATACCACTTTGACCACTCATGTCTCTTGTAATATATTTATAAAATCTAATAAAATTATAATATTACAAAAGTATTTTTGAGACAAATCTACGCATATGATTTTCATGTATCTACTTTAAAATTTTAAAAAGATAGTAATAATTAAAATTTTAATAATTTAGCTATATATGTGTCCAAAACGAATAATACATGTGACCGAAGGTACTACTGGTCACTTTGTTCGATCGATGGATGCCTGAGCGGCAGAGCCTGACTACTACTAGTAGTAGTAGAGTGAGACCATGTTGTAGTTGCTTGCGTGTCGACCACTCTCGATCGGTGCGGATGTGTAGCGTGCACCCTCATCTGTTAGTTTATCTGCGGTTTGCCAAACTGGTGTTTAATTCCAGTCTTACCAAATCTTAAGACTAGGCCACAACTACGTTAGTCTCTAAAATCCATTAACTGAGATGTAAACGCAAGCACTCTCTAGCTATCAAGTCTTATCTCCGATTCTATGTAAGTCGCCCTATGGTCAGGGGCGAATCCAAGGGGTGGGCTTCATCAGGCCCGAGCCTACCCTCCGCCGTTGTCGAGCCCCTTTAGCTGCTCGCCTGCTCTGAAGTCTGGACTCTCCGGCGGCTCCACCACTAGTAGTCCGCACTGACCACTGCAGCATAGAGATGGTCTTGCTGATAGTTAATGGTGCCTAGAGGGTATCAGACATCCTAGAGGTCTCACTGCATCAATCGTGGTCTCTCTTCTAGTATCCTAAGGGCTACAAATGGTAAATGGGTAAATGAGATCACTGAGTAAATGGGTAAATGAGTAAATTGGTAATATAGTAAATTAGTAATATAATATATACTATCAAATATCAATATATCGTATCCATACTGTTATACACTCATATTGTTATACATTGATAAAAATTACAAATATACCATACAAATGTACAATATGCTCTAGGCTCTGTTGTTGGTAATATAGTTGTATTATGCTTACACATTTATAGTTGTATTTATTCGTAGATTTGCAATAATGGAGAAATAAACTTTGTGCAATTATTTCACAAGTAATTCAAGTAGTACTCCCTCAACCGATGATAGTGCAACTCAACTAAAGATGCTTCGACTAGAATTGAATACGAATGAAATTATTGCCGATCCGGCGCTTCGCATGCCAATAGAAGATTATGCTAATGAAATTAGAAATCAAGTAAGGATTTTTGCTTTTTTCTATGTTTTTCCTTTCTTTATGTATGAATTTTAATTTTACAATACTATAATTGCTCTGCTGGTCTTAATTTAGTTTATTCCAATGAGACTTTGAGCCCACCCTCTATTTCAATTCTGGCTTCGCCACTGCCTATGGTCCGTGCCTTTTAGATTACTCTGATCATCAGTCCATGATAAAGTATTTTGTTTCGTTACATAATATTGGAATTAACATGTTTAATCAAACTCCACAACATTTGGGATATACTACTAAATTTTCCAACTTTTCATTAAGAAATGAAGGTTCTTTTTTTTTTCTTGCAGAGTAAGACATGCATGTATGTACTGGTTAGCCAGGAACCTAGCAATTAACTGAATTAGTTGAGTATGACAACCGACTAAATCACTGAACTCGTCTGCTGGCAGCGGTTAGCATGGTCTATTGTTGGTCGAGTCAATTTTAGGCTGTGTAATAATATCCTAGCGTGTGGACTGTGGAACGAGCTCCAGGTCAACTCGCAATGCTGCGCCATGCATCTATACCTCCATCGCGGCTGCTGCCTCCCTCTTGGATCCTGTTTGTTTAATTTCACATAACCTACCTCGATTATGCATGTGTCGTCATGGACAAGGCCAGGATCAGATTAATTAATTTATCTATCTATTGTCAGCAGCAGATGGTTATCCGTTCGAAGCTACTGCTGGATCCCTTCTTGATATCTTGGGCACATCCACAACATGGAAGCTTTCTTTCAATCGGACATATTACACGCTAGCTATGTTCTTCTTCGTGATTGCAGGTTCTTCCAAATCCTTGGAGTTATATACTAGTTTATCCTATGTTGCTAGAGAATTTGAAAGAAGTGGCTTGTTCATTGGAAAAGAAAGAAAAAAAAAGAAAAGAGCCTGATCATTTTTCTTTTAGACGACCAGTTGATTAAGCAAATTTGCAAATATTACATACCTTGTAGTGCCTAGAATCGGCGAGCACTCAGAGCATCCACGTCAGCTCGGCAAAGCTTTCGGCCAATAGCTCGCGTCTGTACGGGGCTGTTTGGTTGTCTTCTCATCTTAGCCTGGCTCGTACGAGTCAGCCAGGCTGGTGAGAGCCAGGTTGCGTAGATACAAAGAAATGGTGTTTGGTTGAGTGCATGAGTTGAGCCGGGCTGTGAGAAGAATGGGGAGAATGTGTTTGGTTGACTGTTTATATGGCTCCCCATGCCTTGCATGCACCCTAGCTTGCATCCCACCAACAGAGCCCATAGGAAACGACCAAAATCTACGTTTCCCCACAGCCTGGCTCAGCGGATACAATTGCATCTCGGGGGACAGGCTCCACCCCTCGTGCAGCCAACCAAACAAGTATCTTTTATATCTGTAGATACAATTCTCTTTGGATGCAGCCAACCAAACAGCCCCTACACCTCCCACGTCCTGCGCTCCCATTTGCGTCGCCCCATCCGTTCCTTGGGCCATCTGTTCTCGCGATGGCTCTTTGCTGATCGTCGATTCGTGGCCCAGACCTCGTCGGGTAAACTGGTAAAGCCAGCTCCTCCGTATATTACATACCTTATAGCGCTTAGAATCGGCGAGCGCTTGGAGCATCCACGTCAGCTTGGTGAATCTTTCAGCCAATAGCTCGTGTCCGTACGCCTCCCGCGTCCTGCGCTTCCATTTGCGTCGCCACGTCCGTTCCTTGGGCTGTCCATTCTTGCAATGGCTCTTCGCTGGTCATCGATTCGTGGCTCAGACATCCATCCCACGCCCACCTCGTCGAGTAAAGCCAGGCCTTACATATTAGCCTTCTCTCCGGGTTGCCTCGGTCGGCTGCATCCTGTTATCACGCCTCGTAGGCTCCGCTAGGTTGCCTCATCACCCAGCTTTGCGTACTCCGCCTCTACCCCACACCTTCTGCCGCTGTCACGCACACCTCGCCCCCCGCGCTCGCCCCATGCTCCGCAGTCGTGCTTGCCTCCTCGCCACCATCCTCACCAAGATGTGCAATGAGATGCCGCGCCTGGCACTCCGGCTACCCTTCCCTAATGTGGAGGTGCTCACGCGTGGCCCAGATCGATTCTTCCCGCACCCGCACCAAAAACCTAGCATGTGCTGCACCACGTCTCCATCGCCCCCGCGCTTGCGCAGCCGTGATTACTTCCTCGCCTACTCTGCTTGGCCACGCATCCTCACCCTCCTCCCCCTCTAGGATGCTGTTAACAAGGAAGTTTAGATCATGAAGATTATACTCAATCATGTGCATCATGCGTATCTTGGTTGTAACCATAACTCATGTATACTATGTATAGAATAGGATTCTTGTTATCTGATGTTTATGGCAACAACCAGATATACATGGCACGTGCACCTCCCTGTAATCTTCCGGCGGTTTAGCCCGGCCCTATTAATAAATGTACGTGGCCTTGAGACGAGGTGATAACGCTTTCACAAAATACATCTAATAATCTTATATGGTATTAGAGCCAACCTCTGAAAAATACATCTATGGCGAACAATGTGTCCTCCTCCGTCGCGCCAGCATTGAGCTCGTCTCTTGGTCATTCGATAATGGAAAGGTTGACAAAGAGCAATCACATGCTATGGAATGCCCAGGTGCTTCTAGCTCTGCGTGGTGCACACACTACAACAGGAACACCCCTTTAACAACGGATACATATCAACACATGATGTTATACGTTGCAAGCAACAGGGTGGCAACGCTTGCAAAGCGTCATCCGTGGGGTTAAACAACCAGTGGCAACATTTGTCAACTGTTGCTAGAATCATCTGTAGATCACTTTGTTTTTTTGGCCGGATCCGTATTAGACCCTTTTGTTTTGCCGGCGTGAACCTTTGTTTTTTGATTAGGCGTGTAGGGCGTGTCCATGTGCAGCAAAATATTTGCAATAGAAAAGTGGCTGGGGCTCGAACCCAAGACCTAACGCTGATTATCGCACCGCGCTAACCAACTAAGCTGTGAATCGTTTCAGATTAAAAATTTAACATTGCCTAATTATTAGATCTACAAATAGATTGATAGCAGTTGATGGCAGCGGTTCGTGGCAGCGGTCCGCTCTACATCCCCGTGCAGCGAAATCCCCGGCCTTCCTCCCCGACTCCGCGAAATGCTGTGACCCCAAATCCCCACCCACCCGGCGAAATCCCCGTCCTCAGATCCCCCCATCCCATCCCATCCCACCCCACCCGCGCGGTTCCTTTCGGCGAAAATCCCAGTCTGGAGATCCCCCCCGCCTCGTCGCCATCCTCGCTCCGCTCCGCTCGCTCCGCCTGCCACCTCCCGATCCCGATCTTCTCCGACCGCGCCGCACTCCCTACCCCTCGCCGGTCGCGCGCGCGCCCGCCGCTTGCGACATAAAACAGCAAGGAGAAACGGTTAGGGTTTGCCTCGTGCCCCACTTGTTGACTAGTTGACTCGGACTATCCGCGCAAAGCCACCAGCCCACCACACAACTTCCTCCCCTCTGCGCTCTCCAGTCTAGTCCCTCGCCTCAATTCCCTTCTCGTCGATCTCCGCCTCCGCCATAGCGCTGGGATGGTCCGCTGCCCCTACTTCGCGACCGAGGATGGCACCCTCGGCCCCCGCGCCGGGGAGTCGCTGGCCGTGGCGCTCCGCCGGATCCTGGCGTCGCCGGGCGCGCATGAGGCGCCCTGCTGCTTCGATGCGCTCAGCGCCCGCCTCGTCGAGCGCGCCGGGTTCCCGATCTGCTTCATGGGAGGTGCGTGCTCGCTCGCTCGCTCGCTTGCTTCTCATCTCACGCGGCGGCTTCTGTTCATAAGGTTGCGCGTGCGCGCGCGCGGGCGGTCGTGGTAAAAATCCTCGTGGGGTTTAGTTTGGTTTGAGATGATCGGTTGGTGGATAGGTTCTTTGGTCACCGCAGTATTGCTCCGTCTAACACCAATTGGAGCAAATTAGTCCACACGGTCCCGTTTATTTCGAGTGTTCGAGGTCTACCAATCAATCAGCTCACCATCTCGCATAACCTGTGGGAAAGATTGATCCTTTTGATTGTTGAAATTTTTGCACTCTGAACATGTATATTGTAGAGAAGCGAGAGAGAAAGGAACTAGTCCGTATCTCTCTCTCAAATCTGGATTACGAAAAAAAGAAAAGAAAAAGAAAACATGTGGGCTAAAATTTAACTGACTATAACTTGCATTTGGCAACAATAAGCTTATAAGCAAACTGGTAACTTGTCATCATGACGTATATCGTATTTAACAATGTTTACAATTAGAACTGGATGCAAAGTCAACCAAAAGAATGACAAATGCTATCTGGACTGCTTTGACTACAGAGTACAGAATGAAATAACGTTTTGATGTTTAAGACTAAAATTGTTTTACAACTGTGGAAGATAAGAGGTAGTTAACATTTGTTGCATTGATTTGGTTGATGAAAAGGACCAGTGTGGAAATTACTCAGTGATAGGCCCTAGAAATAACATTAGAAAGCACTTTGCGTACCGTCCAGGGTTCTGTAAAAGAAAATTTTGGTGGATGCGCAAGCTATTTCATGCATTGGAGTCTTAATATGTGTTGTCCTTTCAGGTTTCTGTATTTCTGCCTCGCGACTTGGATTGCCAGATGATGGTCTCATCTCCTATGGAGAAATGATTGAGCAAGTGCGTCTGATCACCGAAGCAGTATCAGTCCTAGTGATTGGTGATGGAGACAATGGTTATGGAAATTCTATGAACATCAAGAGAACTGTAAAAGGGTATATTAATGCAGGGTTTGCTGGAATCATGCTTGAAGATCAGGTGTGCTTTCTAAGGAATAACGACTGCTCTTTCATAGGTTGGTTGCTCCACTTATCTTGAAAATTAATGCCCATATTTTTGACAAATTTGATACATAAAACTTTTTGGTGAATAATTCAGAGTTTCTTTTGAAAGATGTTGGTGGCCTACTGGCCTTTAGAGGTCCAACTGAATCTTGATCTGCTGCTAGATTCAATTCACTATTTTGATATTTTCCCACCAAATTAATTCAGATATCATGTTACCACTGCGGCCTAAATGTGCGTCTGCTATGCGAAATGTTCTGTTGAGCACTACTATTGCATTATTGATTACTAGTATAATGCCCGTGCTAACGCTACGGTAATATATTTAATAATACAATTCAAATA
The DNA here is from genome assembly GCA_036346375.1 of Guadua angustifolia. NCBI lineage: Eukaryota > Viridiplantae > Streptophyta > Magnoliopsida > Poales > Poaceae > Guadua > Guadua angustifolia. Next base: position 54,070,531 of record CM070504.1, on the reverse strand, counting down.
AGCAAAAGGTGTTATATGTTTTGGTAATCAAGTGTAGTAAGATGTAATTATGATAGAAGCACAAAAGAAAGATACAGAGAGTTATTATATCGTTGATTACATAAACAAGTGCATAAAGTAACATCGCAATTGTTTATCATTAAAAATAATCTAATCTCGATACGATTAAGGATTTCCGTATAACTCGGGAATGTTGTCTTTCGATTCATTCTCATTGTAGTTCAGTAGGTCCACGAGAAACTTCGCCCTCAACAACTTCCCATCCTATACATGCATTATTATGGACCATCATCAGAAAACATTAATTGTGCTACGATAAGACAAAGTATAATAAATAAATAAATAATAGTACTCACAGTGCAAAATTGATGGTAATTTTATACCATCCCAAGAGCGCATGAAGTTGATTACAAAATATCCGATGATGTCCTACAAAAGGACACATAGTTACATGTATATAGACAAACTTGTTAAGTGTAATTTATAAGCAAGTTATCCAGGAATTAATGTTTTGATTAAGCAGCTTCTTGGCCGCGCCGTGATGCCTTCAAAGCTTCCTTAAATAAGTGCCGTCCTGGACTCCAATCGGCAGGTAAGGATCCGTTAGGAAGTAGAATTTGTTTTCCGTTCATATAAGAGAACAAAATATTTTACTTCCCTGTGTTGTGAACACAGTTGAATATTTTATGGGATTGTAACCAATAAATTCGATAAAGTTACAGAAGTAGCAAAGTTAACTACTTGATGTCTTCCAAACTTTACAAAGTTGTTCAATGCATCTTTATTTACAGTAAAGAAGTATATAAATACAAAGAAACTAATATGGCATGATCCTGGCACATATGTTGATAAGTAAAAAAGAAGGAAACTGCAAAATAATTGAAACAAGAGCAGTGCTTCAATGCTTTCTTTCTCAATAGAAGTTGCACAAATCTTAAGGCAAGCGAAGGGGTAGGTAAACGCCATCCACCCTTCATTCATTCTTTAATATTTGTGCAATTGTAAAAAATAAAAGCATGGAAGCACCACTCTTGAAACGAACAAGCAAACTGCAGCGATGACATTAGAGGAAAGTCCTACCCATCGCGGTTTCTCTTCTGCTTTTGATTACGAAGTGGATCCCTAGGATGCAGAACACACAAAATTTGCAACACCAAGAGGATGCTAACACATAAAAAAAAGAAATCTAGCAGGTAACTGGGATAAATGTTTCAACGTACCTTGATGTTCTCTGGAACCACACTGAATAGCCTCCACTCTCTCCATCAGCTTGATGCCTGACGATTCCAAGATCTCCAGCGTCGAACATGAAATTTAGTTTTTTATCAGCTCCAGAAACACTTGGTAACATAGAGATAGGCATCACTGGTGCTGCATCATATTACCAAAAGATTAATACCAGAGCAACATGAAGACAGTGCATGTTTAGAAAAACTTTAGCTAGCCCTGATCGTTAATGTATGAAATGAGGATCAAACTTTTGAAGTTGCTATCAGAAATTTTATTTCATTACAATTCCGTAGGTATCATGCTTATCACAGAGTTCACAAGCTAAGAAATAGTGCTGCATCTGTATCAGATTTCAACTAATCAATTTAAACAGTGATTTTCCATCACCTAGACCAATTGTATTAAGCATTGCCTTCTGAGACCAGGCCCTCCTTCCCAGTAGACACAGTAGCCTTCTCCAAGTGCCTAATATTTATAGAGGATCGAGAAGATGTGACGATCAACAAAATGTATAGCTAGTTCTTGCACAAATCCTGCACCATCAGATTGTCAGGTTTAACAAATCCTAAGAGCAGAATCCATGGAAGATTTAGCATATATATGTCTAAAGTTAGTGCATTGGTTTCCTTGTTAAAATCACAAGTATTACATATTTCCATTAGTTACTGCATCTTATGATTGTGAAACAGAACACCAACACAACTAAGGCAATGCCGTGATTTTTCTTGCATACGTTTATTGTTTTATGTGCAAATCGCAACAAACAGTGGATAATGGTGTTTACCTTCACCGGTATTTACTGATACAAGGATCGAGTGAACTCAAACAGCTCAGTAAAACATGATTAAAAATGATGAGATCATCATCAAACAGGAAAAGGGAAAGTAATAATCAGCAATGCGCAATTCAGAAATAATGAATTCAAAGAGAAGCGAAGCAAGCTCTTTTTATTCACAGATCACAGCAAAAGGACTCTGAGAGAAAATGATCCTCATCAGCATGTATGTTACATTCGACTCCATTAATTTCATGCCTACTATCTTGGATTACAAAAACTTGAGAAAACACGACTATAGTTATCCATAAGCAGTGTTATACAAACAAAATGACACAACCGTTGCTACAAGATGAGACTCTTCTTTTAAAAAGAATTAACAGGAAAGCTGAGAAATTCCTGATTGTGCAGTAAGTTGGTTATTTGCTCCTCAATCACCAGTGTGTGAATAAAATAATTCCTCAATCTCAAGTGTGCGAATAAAATAGGTCCCCAATCACAAGTGTACGAATAAAATAATTAGTAATAGAAAATTATGTGAGGAAAAGGATCAGTCGAAACTAAATTAGTAGTAATAGAAAATTGTGTGTGTGCAGATGAGCAGTGTATGCAGGAGAGCGAGCGAGTGCGTGTGCATGTTCCCATCAATGATACAAATTGAACATTAATAATGTTAGCTCATCCGCTCAACCTAGGTTATTGAGGAAAATGATCTTAGGGAAAGTCTTACAGATGTATGAGGTGTTTGATTCATATTAGTAGTCCATGCTGTGATAACTAATGGATGAGGTGTGATCTCTATTCTGTGATAACTATCTATACTAACTAATACTAATTCTACTACATGCATGCATACACATACACAATGTATCATTGGACCACTATCTTCATTTTCTACTACTCAATCTTCTATTATCAGTTTCATTTTCTCTATTAATTTATGCTTTTCAGTTTGAAGTTTCACCTTGTCATCCATGTACTGCAGAGCTTGCTGTTGTGTATATATTCTCTCTGAGGCACATTCCTAAGAAAGCACAAAACATTTTAAATAGCCTGAATGATAAAAGATATAAGCTCTAGCGGAAAATAACAAGAAAAAAAATACAAGATATAAGCTTTGATTGTGTACATGGAGTACAAGATAAATATTTAAAAATGACACAAGTTTAAGCGATCAAATTATATAAACATTGACAAGATCTCCATTGTAGTATAGCCAAGAAAAACTCAACAAAATAAAAACAAACAAGTTACCTGAATAGATGGAAATAGGAGGTCTCCATATCTTGGATCTCTTCCAACCATGAGAAAGATATATAAACAAATGAGCTTAACTTCAGGTGGGGAAAAATAACAAAGCAAGATAGTCAGCCATGAGAAAGATGTGCACACAAGTAATATATAAACAAATGAGTTTCCGTTGATAAAACCCTACACATTTTTTTGAACAGAGCAAAAGAATATAATGATACATGTTTATTGCAGAGTTTAAAGGTCAGATCTACTGAAACAGGCACTACACTGCTTTGAGTTTAAAGGTCAGATCAATGGAAGAAAGAATATATATTTATGATGTTCTGACATGAAGACTTGTCCTGTAAAGATGATCGAGGCACTGATTCAACTCTGAGAAGATGCTCAGTACCGTCATCAGTGTAATGTTCATGCCTCAAAGTACCATGCTCATCACAATTGAACCTGTTTTGGAAGAAACAAAAAATCGATGTTGTAACAATAGTAAAAAAACGTCATATTCATGATCATTGTCCCTTTAATCACCTTTGCATTGCTGGATATGTCATTGCACTGTGTAAAAAAAAGACATCAGACAGCGAATTTTAGAACAAGATTGCAGAAACATGCATCTTACCTCATCAGTTTCTTCGGAATTGATTTGGCTTGATACTTCCCGAATTTCTGGTGGGGTTTCAAATATAGTGCCACAGGATTTGAGATATTTTGCCTAGTGATAATGGAATATCATGAAATTTTCTATTCAGTGAAATTGGGCATTACGTAATGTATCTGAGTATAATTTTGTGACACTTCAAACTACAGATTAAAATGATCATCACAGAACATATCGAGGTATTGCCTGGAAAATTATATACCACAAGCTCACAACCAGTAGAATGCAACCTACCTGAAGATTAAAATCTAAACAGATCAGCATAGTGTTCAACCACCTATATCATATATTTAGATGACCAAAAGGTACAAAAAGAGGGACTTTACAGGATTATGCGTTGAACAACTAACAGCTTGTATCTTAATATACTTTAATGAAGCCTGAAAGTACAAAATGAATTGCATCAGTTGTAAACTTTCCAATATACTTCTGATTGAAAATTCTGTCACATCCAGTGGAACATAGCTTATATTCAGAGTTAAAACTACGACTTTAGACTAAAAAAGTAGCATTTCCAACCAGGCGTCTTATACATCTCCACAACAAGAAAGTAAAAAACAGCAAACAGTGGAATTTTACAGGGTTGCGTACTATTTACATTCTAGTACTAAATAGGTCAAAATGTCGTATTAATCATGTCAGAAGCCAGCTATAATTCGTAGTTTCAGTTTTGAAAAAAAAATCACAACCATTGTCATCGAGGCATATAACTCGCAATGTAAGATACAATAATAATCTACCAAATCCCTATTCAGACATTCCACAACACACTTTACCAAGGAATATTCAGGGTGATATCGCCATCTTTGATACAGTAGCGAAAAGGCCTAAACCCAAATTCAGTACCAAAATACTATCCAGGCAGACCGTATTCGCAGTATATACATGATAGATAAATTAGTCTAGGATGCGATAAATTAGTCTAGAATGCATTATCAAATTCAATTTTGGCGGCTCGTCATCACCGTTACGGTCAGATAGACTTGCGCCACGTAAATGTAAGAAAACGTAGCGATACCTCTCGCTTGAGCTCCTCGTCGATGCCTCGCCATTACCGCAATCCTCCTCCGGCGTTCCATCCTCTTCAAGCTCTGCAGACAATGAGACCAGATAGACAGGACAAACACGGTCAAGTAATTCACCTACCCCAAACCCGAAAACCCGATCAAAGCAAAAAAATGGTATGCGAAGGCCCACTTTTCTCATCATCCAGAACGCGTCCGAGGAGTCTCACGCGAGCGGATCGCACCAAGGAACCGCCAGAGAAATAGATCATCACCATTCGCCTACAAATGCGTGGACCGACGAACTTCGTCGCGCCTGATAATCGCCGCCGCCGCCGCCAGACTCTAACCGCGACCAGGAAGGAAGGAACCGTGGAGGAAGGAAAGCATTCTTGAAGCGATCTGGGCGATCGGTGGGCGGCTGGGGATTGGGGAGATCGTGGCGCGATCGGGGAGATCGGCATGGGGACTGCGAGGTATCGGGGGAGATTGGCCTGGATCGCACGCGGGGGCGGCGTGAGGAACGCATGGAGAGGAGTTCGGCGGGGGCGGCGCTAGGTCTAGAACGGGACTTGTTGTGTGTGGGGGGGCGGCGCGGGTTTGAGGCAGCCGCGCGTTAGGGTTTAGGGGGGGCGGGGACGGCGCGGGTTTGAGGCGCGGGATCAAAGGAGGGATGAATATAATGATTTGGACCATTAGATTTGATGAAGTGATGTGATAATACATCTTAGCGCTTCATTTTGAGGAAGGGAGATTTTTGGGTGCAAAAGACTGTGTGGATGTAGAAAAGATTCAACTGGTGAATTATAAAGGGGTATAGATGATGTTTCACCTACTGTAATTAAATTTAAGTAGTTAAGTTGTACTATCATATAGAGTTTTATTGTAACAACTATTTCGATCATTTAACTAACATAATACCACATATGGTGGTGTTTGCACTATTTAAATTTCACTTACTGCAACAACTAGTTTAATCCATTCTGATTGTTCTGGGTGATAAACGTTGTCACTGCCTGCATGAAACTGGAACTTGGTTGACATGTAACATGTTGAATTAATAAATTCTTATGTTTGCAGAATGCTGTATACTGTGTTTGTGTTTTTGTGGATTTGAATTTTGAATTACACATTTCGAGCAGCATGCCTTTCCATTTCCTTCGTAAATTTGCTTACTGTGGTTATACCAAAAGATCAACAGAAGACTTCCATGATTGATCTTCCTTTTTCCTTTAGTTTCTCTTTTAAGGATATGATATAACATTTTTGAAGGTGGCACCAAAAGCATGTGGACACACTGAAGGAAGGAAAGTCATCTCAAGGTAGGAAGCAATCATGCACATAAAAGCTGCTGTAAATGCTACGAAGGAGAGTGGCTCTGACATTGTTATTGTGGCAAGGACAGATTCTCGTCATGCTATTTCACTTGATGAAGCATTATGGAGAGTACATGCTTTTGCTGATGCTGGAGCTGATGTTCTATTTATTGATGCCCTTGCTTCAATAGAAGAGATGAAGGAATTTTGCGCCATTTCACCTGAAGTTCCAAAGATGGTTAGATATATTCTATGTACTTGTGCCTTTTATATATACTTGAGAGTTACGGTTGTCCCCACATTCTTCCAAATTGCCTAGGATAATACTTCTCTTTTTATGTTTGTAATGCATCTGTTTGTGCTAACCTTTTAATCATGTCCTCTTTGCCAAAGAATTTCATTAGGATACCCCCAAAAAAAAATCCTTGGGCAGCATTCTTGATTTTTTTAATTAAGTCGAAGTTCTGCACATGAACAGCAACCATGAATGTAAACCCTAGATTTTGACTAGTTGCACTTTACATAAATTTTGTAGGTGTGGACAGTGAAATGGTTTGCTTGCATCATCACTATTTTCTGATATTTTCCCAGTATGCATGCGTGTACAAATTAGAAAGAGATGGGTATGTCACCCTGAACTTTGTTTTGACTACATGTATACTTGCAATTTAGTTTTGTTGCTCATATGTCTTCATCAATGATGACTGCTTCCAGGTGTCCTCTTTTCCATTTGCCTGTGGGTTGTTCCTTTTCTTTAGCAGTGACATGAGGAAGACTTACTCTGCACTTTGTTCTGCAGGCAAACATTTTAGAAGGTGGTGGTAAAACTCCCATATTGACCCGTGCTGAACTTGAGGAGATTGGTTTTAGACTTGTAGTCTATCCGTTGTCCCTAATTTGGGGCATTCAAGTAGGTACAATTTCTTCAAATTGCTAGCGAGCACTCTTGTAACAATGAACATTATGGAAGAGAGGTATTAAATCACTGTGTCAGCTATATATTTGCAGGAAGCAGCAGTCATCGGTGTGGACTGCCTTAGGTTTGACTTGAGAGTGTGCTCAGGAACACAAGTGTAGACATTGAGAACTGCTTTCCCTACAAAGGTCGGTGGAAGCTTTGTGTGTTTGAATTTGTATAATGTGTGAGAAATAGATGAAAAGTGAAGGAATATTACTTTCCAAACATTTAGAAAAAAGAGAGAATCTTGATAGAAAGAAGATGCTTGCATTTCATTCTCAATCTTTTGCATTGTAGGCTACTTCAGAGTTCGGTACAGAGAAGCAAATACATGAGCTTCTGTTTCCTAGGGTACATCAAGATGGGCAGTCGCCACAAGCTTGACAGAAAGAATCTTGATGTAATTGTGATGTGATATTCTATTCATTTAGTAGGAAAATTATTCTAGCTAAATAAAATCTTAGCCATCACCATAAAAACTTTTGTAATTTTGAGAGATAGATGTTTGAACTTGTAGCACAATTTTTTATCGCAAATTAAGTTTCGGTTGCCTAATTATTGTAGGCTAAGATTTTCTGTTGCAGCCATTTCTTTTATAATGTATAGGTTGATAACAAGTGTTTTAGTTTTATAGATTGTACTTGAATTTGAGAAGGCTGCAATGAACTGTTAGGCTTTGTAGTTATGCTCCTTTTTCTACAATAATTCACTTTGCCGTTCTGTTGATGATTTACGGTGACATGCTCCTTCTCGACTAATCATTGTTCAACCACCACAATGCGAGTTGATCTGAATTCGAAGTCATGGGTGCAATTCGATCGTAGTGTCTTGGGCTAATGAGCTCGCATACATATAAGGAACCTCTATGAGCTATGTAATACGACATGGTTGTGCCAAACTAAGTAGTAGATGTAGTATCTCCGTAATGCGACAATTTGATATATAAGTGGTGGATGGAACTCGTAATGCAACAATTTTTTTAATATATTACTGATTTGCGCTTATTTTCAATGTGTGCTTGGGAAATTATCTTGAATTCTTCAAATACATTGCACATGCATAATATATTTATTTGGCTCCAAATAAAAATAATTACAAATATTATTGTTTAGATGGTTTATTTGTTGCTACGCATATAAATGTTGCCACAAGTACAATCTATATATTGCAACAAGCTATAGAAGGCTATTCGTCTATAGGTTGTACAAACATATATAAGCGTTGCCATAGCCCATCAATATCCGTTGCAGCTTAGCAACGGTTATTAATAGGACTTACCAACGTATAATTAAGTGTTGCAGTAGACCCTAGCAACACCACTTTAGGCAACGCATAATTATGCGTTGGTATAGACCCTAGCAACGCATATACGGAATAGCAATGCATATATGCGTTGTTAAAGGGATGTTCTTGTTGTAGTGACAGCTGACGGGGTTCCTGGATGGAACCACTGTTGCTCCTCCTGAGACAGTGGCCACCAAATCTAGTGACAAGGATGTACAAGAAGCCAGTCCTGAGTACATCAAGTGGGTAGCCTTGGATCAACAAGTTCTTGGCTATCTCTTCTCCTCTCTATCGTGAGAAATGCTTGCCCATGTTGCCTCGATGACGAAGGCTTCTCAAGTCTAGAAGGCAATAGAAGATATGTTTGCCTCACAGATCCATGCATGAGGGGTCAATACTCGCATGGCTCTGGCTACAACTCAGAAGGGTACAATGACTGTTCCTGAGTACTTTGACAAGATGAAAGGCTGTGCTGATGAGATGGCTACATTAGGAAAGCCACTCGATGATGAAGAACTCGTCTCCTACATCCTCAATGGTCTCGACATCGACTACAATCCACTCGTGTCAACCATCTTGGGACGAGTGGAACCCATCTCGGTTAGTGAACTATATGATCAGTTACTAATGTTTGAGAACCAGATGGATCTGCTTCAGGGGGCATGCACTCCCAAAGCTCGGCCAATTCAACTGCACGAGGTCGAGGAGGTTTCTAGTGTGGTCGCAGTGGTCGTAATCGCAATAATGGCCGCGGTGGTCACGGTGGCCGTGGTGGTCATGGCGGCGGTGGCAATTCAAGGAAGGGCGACAATTGCCCACGCTATTAGCTATGTGACAAATTGAGCCACACAGCTGTTGACTGTTGGCATCGTTTTGATGAAGATTATGTTCCAGAGAAGAGGACTGCTGCTACTGCCATCACGTCCTATGGAGTGGACACAGATTGGTATCCGATACGGGTGACACTGATCATATTACTAGCGATCTCAAGAAGCTAGCCGTCCGTGACAAGTATAATGGTGGCGATCAGATCTACACTACTAGTGGTGCAGGTATGGGCATTAAATACATTGGTCACACTATTGTTCATACTCTACACCATGATCTTTATCTTAACAATGTCTTACACATTCCAAAAGCCCAAAAGAATCTCATTTCAGTTCATTGCCTTGCCACCGATAATCAAGCCTTTCTTTAATTCATCCAAATTATTTTTTGATTAAGGATCAGGTAATAAAGAGGGTTCTTCATCGAGGAAAATGTGAAGGTGGCTTGTACCCAATCTCATCCTTTCCTATCGGCTCAAATAAACAGGCATGGAGTGTCATGAAGCCATCCCTGTTGAAGTGGCATAGCGGACTAGGTCATCGAGCTCTTCCAGTCGTTCAACAAGTCATCAATATGAATAATCTCCCTTGTTCCTTCGAGTCCAATAAAGAAACAATTTGTGATGCCTGTCAACAGGCAAAGAGTCATCGGTTACCTTATTCCAAATCAACTAGTTTGTCACATTTTCCTTTGTAACTAGTTTTCTCTGATGTATGGTGTTCTGCACTCAAGTCTATAGGGAGAAATAAATATTATGTTAGTTTCATTGATGACTATAGTATGTTCACTTGGATCTATTTGCTCAGGCACAAATTTGAGGTTTTCCAAAAATTTCATGAGTTCCAAAGTCTTGTTGAATGACTCTTTAGCAGGAAAATTATTTCCATGCAAACCGATTGTGGAGGCAAGTATGAGAAGTTGAATTCCTTTTTTAGAAAAGTCGGCATATCACACCAAGTTTCGTGTCCTCATACTCATCAACAAAACAGATCAGCTAAAAGAAAACATCGACATATAGTCGAAGTTGGTTTAGCTCTTCTTGCTCACGCATCCATGCCATTGAAATTTTGGAATGAGGCATTCCTTGCTGCCACATATTTAATTAATTGAACAGCTAGCAAGGTGATTCAGTCAAAGACTCCCTTGGAACACTTATTTCATGTTAAGCCAAATTATTCATCTCTTTGTACCTTTGGATGTGGATGTTAGCCTAATCTCTATCCTTCTAATACTCTCAAACTCCAATTTTGTTCCAAACAATGCACCTTTCTCGATTATAGTAATATGCACAAAGAGTTCAAGTGCCTAGACATCCCAATTGGGAGAATTTATATCTCTCGAGATGTTGTCTTCGATGAGGAAATATTTCCCTTCTCAAAACTCCATTCTAATGCTAGGGCGTGCCTTAGGACAAAGATTCTTCTTCTCCCTCCTACCCTATTAAACTCTATTGATAATGGGGGTGAATGCGGGTGATCAATTATTTAATGCCTCTACTAATCCTGCTAATCAGCTAGAAAATTTTGCAGAAGAAATTTCATTGTAGGGAGCTAGAGCCAAAGCTAAAAACGTGGCTGTGCATGGTGCTGTTGACGTCGTGCATGGTGCTGTTCCGGTTTGTTCGACTGACAGCTCTGCTGCACAAGAGTTTGAGGCGGATTCTCCCATGTAGGCTCCGTCTGAAAACGCTCCTACCAAGGAGAACTCGCCTGTGCCTCTCCACCGAATGTGCTCGATCACATGTCCCTAGGTGCCGAAGGGCATCCTGTGGTGCACCCAGTTGCTGGTGATCCTCCAACATCTGCTGCGCAACACTGGCCGGTGACCAGGCTGCAACAAGGAATTATCAAGCCCAAGGTATTCACTGATGGAAGAATTAGGTATGGATTCCTTACCTCGACTGGTGAACCTCAGAATTTACAAGAAGCCTTGGACAATGAAAATTGGAAGAATGCAATGGATGCTGAATATTTAGCTCTCATGAAAAACAAAACCTGGCACTTAGTGCCTCCCAAACCAGCATGAATTTAATTGATTGTAAATGGGTTTATAAAATTAAAAAAGAGCAGATGGAACAGTAGACAGATATAAAGCTAGATTGGTTGCAAAGGGCTTTAAACAAAGATACCACTATCAGACTTGTTTTATCTATTGCTCTCTCCATAGGATGGAACCTTCGGCAGTTAGATGTGTAGAACACGTTTTTACATGGTGTTCTAGAGGAAGATGTGTTCATGAGGCAGCCTCCAGGATATGAAAACAAAATAGTGTTGTATTATGTGTGCAAGCTGGATAAATCTCTATATGGGCTAAAGCAAGCACTAAGAGCCTGGTATTCTAGACTCAGTGAAAAATTACAAGATCTTGACTTTCGTCCTTCCAAGGCAGATACTTCCTTGTTTTATTATAGTAAAGGAAACATCACTATATTCATGCTTATCTATGTTGATGATATAATTGTTGCAAGCTCCTCTACAGATGCAATCACGGTTCTTCTTTGGGATCTCAAGATGGAGTTTGCACTCAAGGACCTAGGTGATCTCCACTATTTTTTGGGTATTGAGGTCCAAAGGACACAAGGAGGTATTCTCTTGACATAGGAAAAATATGCTACTGATATACTTAAAAGAGCAAATATGTTGAATTGCAAGCCGGTGAACACACCTATGTCGACAACTGAAAAACTTTCTGCACAAGGAGAGAGATGCTTGGTCCTGAAGATTCTACAAGGTATAGAAGTATTGTTGATGCTTTACAATATTTAACTTTGACAAGGCCTAATATTTCGTTCCCAGTTAACAAGGTCTGTCAATATTTGCATTCTCCAACCATGTTACACTGGACAACTGTTAAGAGAATTTTGAGATATTTAAAACATACCATGGGTATCGGTTTACATATATGTAAATCATCATCTATGCTTGTCATTGTATTTTCTGATGCAGACTGGGTAGGCTATTTTGATGGCAAAAGGTCAACTGGAGGTTTGATTGTGTTCTTAGGAACAAATCTAGTATCTTGGAGTGCACGAAAACAAGCTACAATGTCAAGGTCCAGCACTAAAGCAGAGTATAAATCAGTAGCCAATGCCACAACTGAAGTGATGTGGATACAAACCTTGCTCAATAAGCTAGGCATCAAAAGTCCTCCTGCTGTCAGGTTATGGTGTGATAATATTGGTGCTACCTATCTCTCGACAAATCCAGTCTTTCATGTGTAGACTAAACATATTGAAGTAGATTATCATTTTATCAAAGAAAGAGTAAGTCAAAAATTATTGGACATCAGATATGTACCTACAGGCAATCAAGTTTTAGATGGATTCACCAAACCTCTCTCGATAAGACAACTTGAAGAATTCAGACATAATCTCAACTTGAGAAAGTTGTGATTAAAGGGGGCTGTTAACAAGGAAGTTTAGATCATGAAGCTAGATTGTACTCAATTATGTGCATCATGCGTATCTTGATTGTTGCCATAACTCGTGTATACTATGTATAGAATATGATTCTTGTGATCCATGTTTTTGGCAACAACCAGATATACATGGCATGCACACCTCTATGTAATCTTTTGAAGGTTTAGCCTGGCCCTATTAATAAATGGGCCTCGTGACGAGGTGATAACGCTTCCACAAAATACATCTGATAATCTTATAGATGCATCATGAGATGTCGCGCCTAGCGCTTCGGCTACCCTTTCCTGATGTGTCCTTTTCCTTTTATTTTTCTTGAATTTGTGTTAATGTGGTTCCTAGCTCCAAGTTCCTTTGCTTTTGACTACATAAGAGTTTTGTGTTCTTGGATTGGGCTAACCAATCGCTCGGTTCTTGGACAATGGATGCAACAAGCATGTGTTCTGGTTCCCATAGGACGTAAGGAGTAGGCCATGATCCGGTTCTTGAAGAAGGATGTAGCCAGCCTCCTCGCCAGTGGCCTCGATACCCACGCCTTTGAACGGATACGTTTACCTGGTCGCATACTGTGTAGACACAGGTATTGTATCGTCTGCTTTTCTTTTGAAAGTGTTTCATTAGATGATTCAGATCTACTGGTGTATTCGATGTGTGCCATTGAGTTAGATGTCAGACATCACAGGAGAAATAAATTGAGAGGAACATAGCACTTTATGGTCAAGCGATGAAGCACAATACTCAGTTTTTTTGTTGAAATTTTTGCACTGGACCTTCTCATGGACAAGGAAGGTACTTATTTGTTTATTTTGTTCTGCTACTATGCAGGACCCAAGATGTGTGTAAAAAAGGACCTTGAATTGTGATGTATCGCATATAGATTTGCCTTTAATTCGTACGATCGCAATCTGATGTAGATATAGTCAAGGAAAAGTTTTCAACTCTGCATTGATGTTTCCCTGATTATTTGAAGCGGCTCCTCCTTCCCCACATAATAGAAGGAGATCCCATGGATGAAGTTGTTGTACATCAAGCACTCAACTGGTATGTGTTGCTACGTATTCTTTGATTCTTCGGGGGAAGCCATTGCTAGAAGTTGGAGCTCTGGCTTTACTCTTCTGATACTTGAGGGTATAATTGGTCATATCTTAAAACAGAGATGACTACATCTGAAATCATTTTCTAATCTTGTTGAAGCTGCCAATGGCTTCCATTGCTCTTCCTCTGTAAGTGAACTTGTTCATTTGTCACACTACTAGCTTCTATGTATCACCCTTTCAATACAGTTGCACAAATCTTAAATCCATTTGGTCAGTAAACTTTTATTAGTATAATATTATGGATTACATCTACCATTTTCAATTAAAGCATGAGATTGGCGTAACCTTGCAATTGAAATTACTGTATAGTTTACACTCAAGTATAATAATTACTTGATGGAATGTTGTCTTAGTTTTTTTTTTGGCTCATAGCATTACTAATGTTGTTGATTTATATGATCTATGTTGTTGATAACAAATGTATATCTGTCAATAGAACCATCAGGTTTTGTTTTATTTTCTTCACACAACATGCAGTAATTCCTAAATTGGTTTTCAACATATTAAAAAAAAGAGTTACATGTAGATCAATATTTTTTTTGGGTATAGTTTATCATTATGTGCAGTAATCACCTATCTTTTTGTTCATGCAGATCAAACCAGAATACATCTGAAGCCCAAAAAATCTTTATGATACGTACATAAATTCAGCCTTCATGTTCATGATTTAGTTGATAAACATAGCTAAGATTTGATATTCTGCAAGAGGGGTGTCACATATTTTATTACTAAAATTATGTTGTTACAGTCATGTTTTTTATTCATTCCAGATATACTAATGATAGTTTTAGTCCTACAGTTCTTTAAGAAAAAAGCTTTGCCTAGAAAAAAGGGTTTATGTCCTATTAGATGTTGGCGATACACACTATTACAGCTGTTCCCTGTTACCTTTCACCATGAGTACCTAAGTTACAGCTTACAAGGCTACCTCTCTTGTTCTGTAACAATTAGTACAATACATGGAGAATACGAGACTTCAAGTCTACCCTTTATTATTTGCCGAACTATTTCAATTTTGGTTGGTTTACTCTACTATCAATGTCAAAATAGATTACATGGATCGATACCACAGAAGGCGGCACAATGGTGTGGATGCTGGTGATTGAGCACGACCCTTCTTCGGAATATCACATAAGGTTTGCCCATTTTTTTTCCTTTGTGTGCTTGTAGAATATGATGTGTGCCTTTAGATACTCGATTAGTCATAATGATTAGCCCAAACCTTTTCATGGATCAAGAAGAGTGTATCAATGTCCACATAGTTCTGGCTTATCTTCTGTTTAGGTATTGACTACTCTTAACCTTCATAAAAAAATTCCATGTTGACTTCTTAACTGTGCTGTATGCAACATGGACAATGCAGAAACACTTGGTTACCCCTCTTTTTTCATTGCCCTTTCAATTTTCGCTTTTTTCAAAGTATCGTTCTTATTTGCTGATTATTAAATGAATTATTACTATTTATGCTAAGTACAATTTTGGTATATTAGTCAAAGAAGATAGCTAATGATGCAGTTGAGCTCTTAGGAAGCCATTTACAAGTCTTATTTAGAAAGAGATGAATTATATGCACAGATAGATAGTAAATGATGTTGATATGCAGTTCTGGTGTTTCTTAGTGTATGTTATTCTCACTCTTGGCAATTTTTTTATTTTTTCCCATCTTTAGAAACCAGTTATCACATCATATGTTTCTTTTAATTCCATTGATCAGTCAACTATTACTAAATACATAGAGTGCTAGTTAATCTCTGTTTATTTTCGCAAAAAAATGAATATTTGTCCAAAAAATGAAATATTGAAATGGTGAGGGAAAAAAATACTACATCGAAGGACAGCAATATACTCGTCCTGTCTCAGGTAGAATGCTACATACAATTTTTAGAGAAGAATACTCAATACAATTTTTATATGTCATAAGAATACAATGGTGTTCCTTAAAAGATAGTGTCAGAGGTTTACGTCATGGAAGCTTCCGTTTCCTTCGTCCTACAAAGGATAAGGTGGTTATGAGTATACGGTGTATATGATACATAACAAATATGCAGAACAACATAATGTCATCTTTTAATTTTCATTAGCTCAAACTTGCTTTCTCATTCAATACTTATTAGAATTTATGTTTGTTTTCTAGGAGACCTGTAGCTTTTAGTCCAATGGGATCTTGTCTTGCGAGAACATTGTCTTACCTTAGAAAATTAGTGGTCATTTTGCAACAACTTTGTGTTTGACGTTGTTAGACTGAAAAGTTAGACTCAGGATAGTAAAACCTATGATTTCAAAATCATTTGTTTCACATTTACGTATTTGTGAAATATAATCCTTGAATTTGTGTGGCTTGATTCTCAAAGATAAGGTCATTAATCCTTTGATGTTTAGTACTATCACATATATGTCCACACATGAAATGCTTTGCTACCAGAGAATGGGGCATGTGTTCAATGACAATGGTAGTTGATTGGATTGCTCTTTGTGGTAAGCTTTGCCCCTTCTCTCCCCTCTTTTATCGTGCTACTTTTCTCCTTTGTTATATCTTTTTGTGCACATCATTTGTTCTATAAATTTAAAATACGCACAAATAATAAGAGTACATGAAGGGTTTTTTACATTATTGCACATCAAGATACAAGTCATAGGATCACCAGTGGAGCAATATTTTTGTGTGGAATATTTCATACTAGTGGAGGCAGAGGTTGATATGTTGCTAGTTTTGTGTTTTGCAATGTCTTAATGCTTGAATCTGTTACACTTATAGCTTTCCTAGAAGATTAAATTTGGCTTGATGGTAGACTGATATTAAATTGACGGATTATTTCTGCCTATTTGCTTTCTTTCATGGGAGTTTCTGCATAAAAAAAATGTTTTTCATCGCATTGTGAATGTTGTTTCACCTTTTCCAGATTAATACTCCTTTGTTGGCCTGTGTCGGGACCCGAATTTGCAAATCCGGACCCTCTGTGTATTCAGCACTAGTCCAGGATCACGCTAGTGCACACAGTCTCAACATTGGTACATATCACAGTCATAACCAACGAAATAATAAGTACTTTGATTAAATACTCAAACTAGTTGATCGACCTTATGGTCAAGTTACAAAGATCGCCTCATGAGGCGAAGACTTATTAAAATATTCAAATGCGGCGGAATTAAAATAAACTCGTGGCGCCAACCAATTTGCCACGAACAATGGCGACAGGCTTGCTCCCTAGTTAAATCGGCTCCTCGATACTCCTCCTCTGGCGGGGTTTGCTTCTTCTTCAAGCTGAAGTTGTGTTGTTGTGGGGTGAGTACTTTGAGCACTCGGCAAGTCATGCATGAGAATGCAATTCTAATATTCTACATGCATGACTTAGTACAAAGGATAGGCTATGGTTCATGAGCGATCTGACATTCAAGGTAAGCAATAATAGATTGCAAAGCGATAAAAGCGTAGTAGGAATAATAGCTTTCACAAACATTTCAATCGTAAATCATTTTTACATCCTAAGTCCGGTTCATCATTACCAACCCAAGCATTTTCCATAAACAAGTCATTTTCATGAAAATCTAACCCTTGGCCAGTAATCATGAAGCGATGCTCAATCTGGTGAGCACGGCTATTGAATAGGTTGTACACTCTGCAGAGGTTATACACTTTACCCACAAGATACGGTCAAATACCACCAAGGCAAATAACAATGTAAAGCCTTTCCAAAGTTCCATCTAAACTCGATCTTTGCCGCTAAGGTTTCAACACTTGGAGGGATGGTTACCACATCCGGGGCCCCCTCTTGCGCCATGTGAGTTCTCATTCCGCTTCTCGGGCCTCACACCACCACAGCAGTACCAAAGAATAGATTTCCCGGTTTACTCAGCTAAGCCCGTCCCATTCACGGAGCTTGTGGGCATGTATGAGAGACTCAGTTCAAATGCTCGCAAGGTTAAGTCCTTAGTTGACCGAGGCAAGACTAACCAAGTGTGATCTCAATTATCCAAAACCAATAAGAAAAACCAAATCGACCGCCCGGTTGCCACTCTTGGCCCACGAAACAATCTTGCCACATGCCTCGGTCTCAATCATTTTCCCCTTTTGGTTCTTTACCATTGCACCCGTGCCATCATCAACTCAATAACACATGTCTCATTCACAAAAGCGTGTTCCATATCTCATTAAGTCATTATTTACTTTGGTGTTCCAAAATCATGAATTGTCCTCGTGGCGGGCTAAGCACACTACTTGGTCTACTCAACCCATGTTGGCAAATTATTAATGTCCAACTATTAATTCATAACCTAGGGTGACAAAGGATTCATGGCCTACAATTATATATGACAAGGTGGCATACAGCAACTAGGCATTTAACTAATCCCAAACTTATTCAAAGTCATTTCTATCAAATTAGCATGCAATAGTTTAAGTCAAAATAATTTGCTCTAATAGGTTCAACATGATCAAACACAACTTGCCTTCAAAAGTCTTTGGTTACGGTTCTGAACTTGCTCGGTCGAACTTCTCCTCGAAACCTTCCGGGCACTTCAACGTCTCTACATGCTAACGCAAATAAATAGCAATAAATAAATAAAACAGAAGAGCAACTCAAGCCTAAAATTCAAATAAAATTCATAAACAGAAAGAGCTTGATTTTACAAATTTATAGAAATTGGAATCACTCAAATCGGAGTTAAAAGCATAAAAGTTATAAGCGTTTGAAGTTTCAAAATATATTTAAAATCAATATTCCGAATTAAATAAATATTTTCTTTTTCGGAAAATTAATTATTCGTCATCCGTGACGATGTCGACACCGAGAGTGACACGCGGCCTTGTTGACGCGTCAGCCCACAGCGGCTCCGTCTTGGCGTCGGCATAGCGTCATCATTGACTCAGCGCAGATGGGACCCACATGGCGTCGGCATAGCGTCCACGGTCGTCTGCGACCGACATGCGGGCCCGTCTTTGTCGGCGACATTACGCCGATGCTGCAGCGCGGTGCGGCCAGCGTGTGGGTCGCGTCGTCGATGATCGCGCCTGATGAGCGGCGGCGGTAACGCTGCGGCTACCCTCGGTTGCATCTAAGCGCCGAGGTTATAAGGTGAGGTTTACTGTTTTGCGGCGGCGTGGCGAAATGCAGGTCGTTGACGCGCGATCGACGGATTTGTGGAAGCTTCGGGCTCGGTGGAGACGGTGCGGCGGCGCCGCTTCACCGGGCTGGGAAAACGACGTGCGGTGCTGGCGTTCGAGCTCCTCGGCGTGAAAAGTGATGCTTCGTGGCGGCACGACGAGGTGAGTTCGGGATGGCACGGCGACGGCGAGTGGCGGCGGCGCGAGCAGCGCAGAAACTTCGGCGGGTGACCGGGAACTTCGGCGAGCTCGTCGCGGCGAGGCGGCGGCGTCTCGGCGGCGTGGAATGTACAGACGAGTCGGCGCAAGGTGGGGATCTAACGGGTGGCGGAGCATTAAATAGCCCCTCGGCGTCCGGAAAACGCGAGACCGAGGCCCACCCAAGCGGCGGCGGTGGAATCCGCCGGTGAATAGGATTGGTCGGCGTGGTATAGCGTGGGCCCTTGGATGGAGATCTAACGGCTACGCGTTAGGGTTTCCGGAGCAGACGCCTGATACTCGCCCCGATCTTGTTCACGGATTTTTAATCCTTTCCGATTAAAAATATTTCCCGAAAATAAAATAATTTATTTGGGGCATTAAAAATATCAGAAAAATTCTGGAAAAATTCCCAAAAATATTTTTAGGACATTTGTGACTCAAATAAAATATTTCCAGCAAAATCTTATTTTAACTTTTCTATTATTTAATTAAGTTGATAAATGGTTTAATTCAAAATAAATCCAAATAATTCCAAATAAATTCCAGAAATTCAAAACACCACTAAAATGCAAGAAAAGCAAAAATTGGGGTGTTACAGCCTGCCTATGTTTGAAGGTTAGAATATTTCTATGATCATCCATCTCCTCCTGCTGTCATGCATGAATAGTTGAGTTAGTCTACTAGCATCAATAACCTGAACTAAACTGTTGTTGTTTTGCCACTGCAGGTTGCTACTACATTGATGATTCTATGATGTCCAAAGTTTCTAAGGCATCGAGTGACAAAATTGATAGGGCAAGATCTCTTAAATACATCAGTGCGGCTTGGAAGGTTTGTATTAGGTGTTTTAACTTATTTCATTTCCAGCACCTCTTTACACAAGCTCTCTTTTTGTCCTAGGAATTTTACTCTCACAATTTTTTGGGTCTCAGAGCAAAGCTTCAAAACCTACCCTTTATGTGGAAATTTATGAGGAAAGCTATGGCTCTGTGAAAGTAATATGTTAAACTTTAGTCACACATGCTTATTTTTAAGATGAGATATGTGTAGCTTACTTGTTGTGGTGATCTCTGTTCCAAGCAGAGCCAGGATTCTTTTGTTGGGAAGTCAGCTCCTTCCAGATTTGAAGAATGGTATTTATTATTTGACTGATAAGTATACGGAGATGGCTAAGGAACACGATCATTCTGGCTATTTTCTTATTGAGGTGTTTTTTTGGGTGAAAATTTGAGACATGTTCTTAAAGATATGTCGCAACTCTGTTAATCTCCCCTCTCTTTTATCAGGGCACATCAAAAGGACTTACTGAGTAGTTTGAATATTTCAAATGTGCCTAAGTTTAAATCTGCAAAATGCAAAGGACTTGCTTTTCTAACCTGCACTTCTAGCTTGGTGTTCGATACCTCTACTGACCCATTGATGTATTAGCACTCTAGCAAAGGAAGCCTGTAATCAATTAATTACATAGTTCTATGCTGTAGAAGCATTAGAAGAACTTGCCAATGCACACCATGATTTCCTCACCTTCTGAAGAAATCTTTGTATATTGTTTCATAATACTTGAAGGTAGCGATTTCATGTGAAATAATCATAACTTGTTTCCTTCATAAAGTTTTTTATGCTGAAAACAAATAAGTTAAGGCCATCGATTCAATGTCATCTTTATTAGCAAGGATTTATGCCTTCTTTCGCGAATATTTAGTCAGATGACTGCTTGGAGTTCATCCGTATATGAATTTTGGGAAAATAAATATTCTTCAACTTTTTATGCCCTTTCTAAAACAGCTTGGTACTTTGTCGGTTGGGATTTCATCAATGCATGAATTTGCAAAAGGAAAATCATTCATACAACTTTTATATTGTATTCACAAAAACACAGAGATTTTGACTGTTGCCTTTTTATAAACCCTCTGTTATCCAAACTTTTCCCTTTGTCCCCTGTTTGCTAAGCTTGTTTTCTATAAAATATTCTGGGACTCACATGGTGATTTTTGTTTGCAATACTATACAGCAAAGGAAGACACGCTGGAGGAGGCAAGAAAGCTAACCCAGTGAGTGATACGACTTTGAGCTTCCTGAGGACTTAGGGTGTGTTTAGTAGAATTCCAGCTCTACCAGATCTGTAGATCTGATAGAGCTAGGTATTTCTAACTTTAGCAGATCTATGTAGTTGGAGCTGTGAGTAAATTAAGTGTTTAGATAGATCCTCTTATTTACATTTTAGAAAAAAATATAAACTTAATTCACTTTATTTTAGCCTACAAGTTTCAGATCTCAAGTGAAACTGGGATTTAGAGTTTTACCAAATAGGCCCTTACTAAGGGTGTGTTTGGTTGTTTGTACTAAATGGTATATGTATGAGATGGTTCAAGAAAAATGTCATCCATGTGTTTGGTTGCTTAAATGGAACCATTCCGTTCTGGACGGTGTGATACAAATTTGAGGAATATTCCATATAGATGCTGAACCATTCCATTCACCTAAAACAATGGAACTAAATGGTACAAGACTATCTCATCCCATTCAACCTCATCTCACCAACCAAATCCTAATATACGCTTTTGTTATCTTACATGTTAATGGTCCGATGTAACTTCATCCATCACCAGTTTTTTAATAAAAATCGAAAGGCATGTTTTTTCCTCCCCATCTGAGAGAATATGGCTAGGTTCTCGCTGTCGATTCAATGTCTAAAACGTCGGTAGTTAGTGCGTGTTTCTTTGATTTTCGCTGCTCTTGTGGCCACGTTATTGTGGGCCTATCAACATATCATAACTACGTATTGCTAATCGACGTAGCGTAGTGCGCCCTCCCATCCTAGTTACAATTATAATCAATGGTAATGCTATATAACACTCAACCATTGGATTTTCTTTTCTTTTTTCTTTGCATTGTTTTTGGCATCTGAGGTAGTTGAGGCAAAGTGGGAGGTGGCGTAGGTGCGCAGGTCTGGCGATCCTCGCCGTAGTCAGTGAGGAGTAGAGATGGGTGTCGTGCCGTGCTAGGCCTGTCCAGCATGGGCCTATCGTGCTTTGTGCCTAAACCGTGCTGGGCCGCAACGGCCCGTCGTACCCACCGTGCCAGCTTGACTCGCCTTTGACAAGCCTAGGCAAGACCTATTTATACTTCGTGTCGTACTAGTCCAAGAATTAAAATTTATTTATTCTTGAACAATTAAAGAGAGCGAGTGGGATGTGCTGAACATAGGCGAGAGAGAGGGCAATGGACGAGAAAGAGAGTGAGGAAGATAGGCGAGAAAGAGAGTGAGAGAGACTAACGATAGAGGGAGAGAATGAAAGAGACGGGTGAGAGAGAGCTGAGAGAGATTTCTCTCCCCACTTACCCGTCTCTCTCAGGTGTCGGCGGCAGGGGTAACATCCATGCTACTAAGTGCGTCCATGGCATTCATGTTCTACGGGTTAATGACTTTTATGTTGGCTTCTTCCTCATGTCTTGGGTCATCGGGTTTGGCACGGCTCATGCTACAGTATTGTGCCAAGTTGTGCTGCACATTGTACCTGATTGTCGGGCTCGACACGACCTGTACTATAATGTCGTGTCGGCATGGCACGACTAACTTTGTGCTAGCCTGAGCTTTGGATCAGATCGTGCCCACCGTACCTCGGACTGGTCAAAAAAACTTAGCCCAAGTGCCCACCTCTAGTGAGGAGCCGTGGCGGTGGCGGTGGCAGTAGTGCACGTGATTGGGGTGGCACGTGCATGAGTAGCTTGCGATTGAAACGATTTGAGCAAAGATAGATTGCGCCAGTTTAAAGATGTATGGAAGGAATTTTGGGGAGGGGGGGACACTTTGATATATAACGGTTATTCTGATAATTCAGCGAACTATTAGTGTATTACCATTTAAGTAACGAACAAAGAATATCAATGCAAGAAGTGCAACACATGTACCTAGTTTATCTATTATTGTCCTTCGTATTTGGTTTACACAAAACATATCAATGCTTGGCGAGTAAGGCACATGGCAAAGAAAATATGACACGCCGTAATTATGGCTATGAAGTAAACAATAGTCTCTTTTGCTCAAAAATTGCCCAAGACAAGTGTGGCAATATCTTGGTGTCCAACCAAACACCTCCTTGGACCCTTTTTTTTCTATTTGGAGTGACTAACACTTTTTGGAGCTTTTTCCTGCTTTGTCTCGGTTTCTGCAACCGGGCGCGGCTCGTTTCAGGGTCGGGCTTCTCTAGAGCAGGCCCGGAGCCTGGTCTTTGGACAGGTCTTGTCTGTCCTATATTTGCCTCACGGGCCATCAGCGCTAGGGGTGAAAATGGGAACGAAACTTTCCAACCGCTTACGGGCCAGCGAAGCGGAAGCTATTTTTGAAGCGGAAGCGAAATTGTCGGAAGCGAAGCGGAAATTTTTTTCTAGAAGCGAAGCGAAGCAGAGCGCCGATTCAGCGAAGCGAAAGCAGAACAAAAATTCGATTCTGATTAGCGAATTTCCGAAACATCCATGCGCCAGGCCCGGCCCAGCCAACGAAACATCCATGTGCCTTAGCGCCTACTATCAGAACTTGGAACCCTAGCCGCCAGTCCAAGCCTCATGACTTCCCGCTCCCACCTCCCGAATCCTGCTCCCACCTCCCATCGTTGGCGGCGATTTCCATTGGCGGCCGGCGCCGGCCAAGATGGCTGCGATGGCCTCGACTTTGACCTGCCCGTTGATTTCTCTATCGATGACTTCCTCCTCCTGTCCCCAGACCGCGAGGGCTCCGCCGCTGGATCCGGATCCTTCAATTATACTGGAGCGGTGCAAAGGCTACGAGCATATTATCACAATCTTCGTCAACTGCAATAGTGGTAATCCATTGGTTACTAAAGTGGATTGGAAAATTGCTAGTCATTTTTTAGAATTTTTTATAATGAAACTACATATTTATCCAGTGTGTACTACACAACTTCTTACTTAGTCATTGAGTGGCTTGGACTATTGCTAATGCTTTTAAAGAAAATAGAGAAAATTATATTTTACATTGCATTATAGAACCAATGAAGCAAAATTTTTAAAATATTTTTATGCTATTCCATATTTGTATTGTTTTGCTACTATTTTGGATTCTCGAAGAAAATTACCTTACTTGCAGGGCTCCTTTGAGGGAATAGGCGAGGCATTCGATCTTGATTTCTCTGAGGCTTATTCTCACGTTTATAATGAGGTTTTAGAGTTTTTTGACAAATATTATGAGAAGCTTGGCACCAAAAGTGAAGCAAGAAGATCTACCTTAACAACGTAACAAGCACAAAGCAGTTCGACCGCTTCAAGCAAATCGAAGAAACTAAAAGACAAGTTGTCTAGCTTGTCTTCCCAATCGCCTGAGTAGGTCGCCATGGAATCGACGAGTAGAGGTCAACCAATACCTTGACATGCCTTTCATGGAGACCGAGCTTGACATGAACGAGAAAAATCAACTCAACTTGCTCTTATGGTGGAAGAATAACCAATGTATTTACTGTCGGGACCCGGATTTGCAAATCCGAAACCCTCTGTGTATACTACACTAGTCCAGAATTAAACTAGTGCATACAGTGGCAACATAGATGAAATATCATTCCATACAACGAATTAACTAAGAAGAAGCAAATTATTATCATTTAAAGCAAATGACCTTATGGCCAAAGTTCATACAACTATGCCTTAAGGGCTTAAGAAACAAATAAACTATTGCAGTGGAAAAGAAATAACTTGGGTCATTCGACATGCCACAAGCAATTGTCTGGGGAAATGCATTCCTAGTCTACGTAGTCTTCATAGCATTCTTCCTCATGATACTCATTATTTCTTGGTTCTTCCTCAACAACTGATCAACAAAGACATAAAGCCGTGAGTACAAAAAGTACTTAGCAAGCCGTAAGGGAAATGATGCAATATTCATGCAAGGCTTGACAAAGGATAGTCATATGGTTCATTTGCAGAAAGCAATAACTTGAATTGAAATACGGTAAATAGATTGAAAGCATATTGATAAAAAAGATAATAAATAACTGGTAAATCAATGGTAGACAACATGAACAGAATGGCGAGGCATCACCTTATACCATCCAAAACAAGTATCAAACCACTAAATTCAATAGTATTAACTTTAGACAACAAAACAATAATAAACTCCCCGTTCACATTCTAACAATTCCACATACCCACATTTTATGGAACACTCTATACCTCGTGTGAAATTTTCGGGCACGTCTATGATCGCGGACACAGCTATTCGAATAGTTTTATACTCTGCAGAGGTTGTACAGTTTTATCCACAAAACATAATCAATTCTTGTCACCAAGCGCTATTAACACACTTCCTTTGGTGTGTCAGTAGAGAGATCATGACAAAACCTTTACAATGCATGTCTAAACTTGGTACTTCCCACTAAGATTTCACCCCTCTTGGGCCATGTGAATCTACCCATCCATCCTGGAACCCACACCACCAATTGACAGTACTCAAGGCTAGACATTGCAAATTAATCAGCTAGGTCTGTCCCATACTAGACTTGTGGTTGAACGGTTAGGCCCAATTCAATGGTGCACAAGATTAAGTTCTTAAGTTGCCTCAGGCAAGACAACCACATCCCAATGTGCTAGAAAGCACCCCCTTTACTACATGATCACTTGCTCGAGGGAAATCATTTTGTTTAACCAAGACCAGTGGCATACCCTGCCATGGTACAATAAATTTTACAATAGTGGCTAACATCCACAATTCAATATCTTATTAAGTCAAGATTAACATTAATTTACATATGAAGTGATCCCAACGTACAACTAAGCATATCTAAGCATAGCTATGATAACCCATTGTTGGTAATATATTCATATCCAACTAGTAATGTCCCAACCTAGAGTTAACAATGGATACATTGTATCCCAATAATCAAGGTGGCATAATGCCAACTAGGTAAATAGTTATTCCCATGAAATAATCATTGATACCCAAATAGCATGCATTTGTATAAAACAAATTACTTTGCAAGCATAGGATCAATATGATCAAAGGTTACAACTTGCCTTACTGATCTAGTGCTGAATCTTGGTCTTCAAAGTCTCCATTCGATCCTTCGGGATTAACGTCTACCTGAAAAGAAAGCAAATAATTCAAATAAATATGAAACAGAGACTCAAATAAGCTCAAAATTGAAAATAAATGGTTTTGAAAGATAGAGCTTGATTTTTCAAAAAAAATAGAAACTTGAATCACCTCAATCGGAGTTCGTATGAGAGAGAACAAGTCTCCAGAAGATTAAATCAAAGAAAATAGAAAAAGATAATTTTTTTAGAATTATTTTTCTAACGGAAAATCTAGTTTATTGCGCAACGCTGATGTCAGCATGGTTCACGGTAGACCAAGTTCACCGAACCTGACTAGGGCTTACGTCATCGCCAATCTTGGTGCATGCCGATGTGGTCGCCGATCGGCCGGCGCCGACGCAGCGAACACGCTTGACTTGCCACGCTGCGTCGCATCCAATGGCAAAGACAGATCATATGGTAGAGAAGTGAGGCTGTGGGTGACTGTGAAATGGCAAGATCCAGAGCGACCATTACGGATTGGACACCTAGGGCCCCTTGACGTTGAGCGACGATGACGCAGTGACGCTATTCCACCGGACGCGAGGAAGAAGACACCTGCTTTGACGCTACGGTACCAGATCGGACGTGGGCTGGTGTGGATCTAGAAGAGGGCGACATGAGCAACATGGACATGCAAGCAGTAGTGGTGAAGATGGATCGGAGTAGTCAAAAGACGGTGAAGGCTTCCGGCGGTGGAGGAACTTTAACGAGGTCGTGAGAGAAGATAGTGGTGACTCAGGCAGCAAGGCTAGGGCAAAAGAGGTGGTACGTGATGGAGAAGCTCACACAAGGTCCTCAAGGCCTTAAATAGATTCGGGAGGCGTGCCAAATCTGAAAACAGAGGACAGCAATGCGGAACGCGAGATTCGGACGCTGAGGTGGTTAGGGTTTCCTGGCAGTGGTGGCAGCAGAGCAATGTGGCCTGATTAGACCACACACATGGTGTGGATCTGACAACACACACCGAATGACTACGCGGCTCCACGAGGCGCGTTGGATAAAGATCACTGCTGACGACGTGTGAAATTTGGGCAATTTCTTTGGCCGAGCGGCGTGTGGCGCGAAATTTGAGGTGGAATAGGAACTGGCCAGCAGGAATTTGGCCCAGGAGGGTTTTCGAAATAAAAAATATTTTTCAAATTAATAAAATTCTTGAAATTCAAATAAAAGCAAATAAATTCCAATGAATAGCAAATAAATTTTGAAAAATCTCCAAAAATACAAAAAAATTCCTTGAAGCACAATGAACCCAACTAAAACTGGAAATCTTTTGTTTAATGCATAGATTAATCAAATTAAATCTTTTCATTAATAGAAAATGCAAATTAAGTTTTAATTAATTCAATAAAAATGCAAATGGTTTATTTTCAAATTCAAACATTGTAAAACTCAAATTTTGGGATATTACAAACCTCCCCCCTTAAATGGAATCTCGACCCGAGATTCAGGCTGGCTAGAGAATAGGTGGGAAAACTAGGACTTCAGATCCTCTTCTCGCTCCCAAGTAGCTTCCTCTTCTAAATGGTTGCTCCACTAGACTTTACAAAAACGGATGATCTTGCTTCTCGTGATACGCTCTGCTACATCTAAAATTTCCACTAGTTACTCCTTATAGGTAAGATCCTCTTGCAAATCAATGGTTTCTAAAGGCATCTATTCCTCTGGCACACACAAACACTTCTTTAACTACGACACGTGAAACACATCATGGATTCCAGCAAAAGATTGAGGCAACTCAAGCTTGTAAGCAATGTCTCCTCTTCGCTCCAAAACTTTGAACGGTCCAACATATCCTAAAACCCACAACACCAACTGGTAGTACTCGAGACATTACAAATTAATCAGCTAGGTCTGTCCCATACCAGACATGTGGTTGTATGCTTAAGACCAGTTCAATGGTGCACAATATTAAGTCCTTAAATAGTCTCAAGCGAGACATCCATATCTTAAATGTAACCGCACCCCATTTATTGCATGATCACTTGTCCAAGAGAAAACTATTTTGTTTAACCAAGACCAATTACGTACCTTACCATGGCATAACAAATTTGACAATAGTGGCTACCTGTCATAAATCCATTTCTCATTAGGTCAAGATTATTGATATTCAACATGTGATATGAACCCATCATACAACTAAGCATATCTAAGCATAGATACAAAAACCCAATTGTTGGTAGTACAATTATGTCCAACTACTACGTCCCAACATTAGGTAACAATAGATACATGGCATTGCAATAATCAAGATGGGATAATGACAATTATGAATTGTAACATCCCAATTTTTGCTTTTCATTTATTTTTACACAAGTTATCATTTTGAGAATTTTCTAGATTTTATTTGGAATTTAAATAATATTTTGAATTAACCTACTTGGAAATAGTATTTAAATTTGGACAAATTTGATGTGAACTTTTACCAAAAATATTTTATATGAGTTCTAAATGTCTCAAATATTTTACAATTTTTTATGAAACTTTCCAAGTAATTTAATTATTTATTTGAAGCTATTTGAACTTCTATAATTATTTTAATTGAAAAATTATTTGACTATCCAGATTTTGGCTTTGGGCGAAAACCCTTTGGTCTAGCCCATTTTCTTCTAGTTCCACTCAGCTTAGCTACTTGGCGTAGCTACTTCGCGTCACGTGGCCCATTCACCCAATTCATGGCCCATAGGGCCCACCTGTTAGAGGTATCATCCCCATGCATGGTTGTAACACCCCAATTTTTGCTTTTATTGCATTTAAATGGTATTTTGAATTTTTGGGAATTTCTGGAATTTATTTGGATTTATTTGGATTTATTTGGAATTATTTGAATTTATTTTGAATTAAGCCATTTATCAAATTAATTAAATAATGGAAAAGTTAAAATAAAGTTTTGCTGAAAATATTTTATTTGAGTCACAAATGTCTTAAAATATTTTTGGGAATTTTTCGATTTTTCTAGTATTTTTAAAGCCCCAAATGAATTATTTGAATTTTGGGAATTATTTTTAATCGAAAAGGATTAAAAATCCGTGAACAGTGTTGGGCGAACATTGTGCGGTCCCCGGAAAACCCTAACTCCGCCGCCGTTGATCCGGATCCGGCGGCTCTCATCCCCATGCAACCGAGGTCGCCGTATTGCCGCGTCGCCGTTATTTGTGCACGACGCCGACAACGCGGACCCACTGTCGCCGCTGGCACCGCACCTCTCATATGCATGAGGAGGCGACAAAGCGGATCCACATGTCACCGACTGCGTACCTTTATTCACGAGGCGCCGACAGACGGGCCCACTCGTCCACCGCGACGCGCCGCGGCGTGTGGCGTCACCGGCGACGTCATGGTGGGACCCACTTGTCGATGAGATAAGCCGAAGTCGTCGCGGCGTCCACAATGGCGTCATCCGGCGTCATCACGGAGCCGGTCGGTGGCGTCGGCAGAAGGCCCACGTGTCACTCTCGGTGGCGACCGTGTCACGGATGACGTAATAATTATTTTCCGAAAAGAAAAAAATGTTTATTTAATTCGGTTTATTGATTTAAAATGTATTTTGAAACTTCAAATGCTTATAACTTTTGCGTTTTAACTCCGATTTGAGTGATTCCAATTTCTATAAATTTGTAAAATTGATATCTTTCTGTTTATGAATTTTAATTGAATTTTTGAGTAATGTTTGTCTACTGTTTATTTATTTTATTGTTTTGTGCATACGTTCTGGCGTGAGCGTTGAAGTCCCCGAGCGGTTTCGAGGAGAAGTTCGACCGAGAGCAAGCTCAGAACGAGAACCAGCACTTTTTGAAGGCAAGTTGTGTTTGATCATGTTGAACCTATTAGAGAAAAATTACTTTGATTTAAACTATTGCATGCTAATTTGATAGAAATGACTTTGAATAAATTTTGGGACTAGTTAAATACCTAGTTGCTGTATGCCACCTTGTCGTATATAATTGTAGGCCATGAATCCTTTGTCACCCTAGGTTATGGATTAATAGTTGGACATTAATAATTTGCCAACATGGGTTGAGTAGACCGAAGTAGTATGATTAGCCCTGCCACGTGGACATATCATGATTTTGGAATACTAAAGCAAATATTGACTTAATGAGATATGGAACATGTTTTTGTGAATGAGACATGTGTTATTGAGATGATGATGCACGTGGTGCAATGGTAAAGAACCAAGGGTGGGAAAAATGATTTAGGCTGGGGCAAATGGCAAGATTGTTTCAGTGGGCCAAGAGTGGCAATGGGCGGTCGTATTTGGTTTTATTGGTTTTGGATAATTGAGATCACACTTGGTTAGTCTTGCCTCGATTGACTAAGGACTTAACCTTGCGAGCATTTGAACTGAGTCCTCCATACAACCACAAGCTCCGTAATGGGGACGGGCTTAATTGAGTAAACCGGGAAATCTATTCTTTGGTACTGTCGTGGTGGTGTGAGGCAGGAGAAGCGGAATGAGAACTCACATGGCGCAAGAGGGGGCCTGGGTGTGGTAACCGATCCCTCCGGTGTTGAAACCTTAGCGGGCAAGATCTTGAGTTTAGATGGAACTTTGGAAAGGCTTCGTTCTGATTATTTGCCTTGGTGGTATTTGTTGTATGTTGTGGGTAAAGTGTATAACCTCTGCAGAGTGTACAACCTATTGAATAGCCGTGCTCCAGTAATGAGCATCGCTTCGTGATTACTGGTCAAGGGTTAGATTTTCATGAAAATGAATTGTTTATGGAAAATGCTTGGGTTGGTAATGAGGAACTTGACATAGGATGGAAATGTGATTTACAATTGAAATATTGTGAAAGCTACTATTCTTATTTCTTGTTTCTTGCTTTGCAAATTATTCTGTTATTCTTGAATGTCAGATCTGCACATAAACCATAACCTATCCTTTGTACTAAGCCATGCACGTAGAATATTAGAATTGCATTCTCATGCATGACTTGTTGAGTGCTCAAAGTACTCACCCCACAATAACACAACTTCAGTTGAAGAAGAAGCAACCCTGCTCGGGAGGAGGAGTATCGAGGAGGCCGAGCGAACTAGGGAGCGAGCCGATCGATTACTGTGGCAAATTGGTTGGCGCCACGAGTTTATTTTATTTCATTGCATTTGAATATTTTAATAATCCTTCGCTCATGAGGCGTATCTTTGTAACTTGACCATAAGGTCAATCAACTAGTTTGAGTATTTAATTAAAGTACTTATTATTTCGTTGGATATGTCGTGATATGTACCGATGTTGGCTGTGTGCACTAGCGTGATCCTGGACTAGTGTTGAAACACAGAGGGTCCGGATTTGCAAATTCGGGTCCCGACAATGGTGTGGACATGGTTGCTATGGCTGAGGCAAGGATGTTGGGAGGCTTTAAAAGAGGAGCATTGGGATCACAAGAGCATGAGCAATCTTAACCCTAGATCAGTTCCTTGGAGTTCGCTACCGTTCGCTCCGAATTTGAAGATTTTCATAGTGCTCCACCATGAAGAAAACCCATTGATTCATCGTCTCCGATGAACCACGAAGCCCGAGACCAGTCTCACCAAGTTTGCCGCTGCGTGATCTTGCCTGTTGTAACATCCCAAAATTTGGGTTTTCAAAAATCTTTTCTGAAGATTAGCTTTCCAAAAATCCCCGTTGTTTTTATCGCTTAAATAAAGCTTAAACTAGAATTTTCTAAAGTCAAAACAATTTAATTTGACTAATATAAACTTTAATTAAAAGAAATTCAGATTTATTTGGGTTCCTTGTGGTTCTAGGATTTATTTTTTCTAGAATTTTTCTGGTATTTTTATTACCTCAAATGAATTAATTGAATTACTAGAATTATTTTTATTGGAAAATCGTTGGAAAAAGGCTGTGAACATGTAGGATCGAATGGCGACAATCAGAGGGGGGGTGAATGATTGAGCGGAAGATAAAATCAAAATTTTCTTGATTCACAAAACCCCCTAAATTAATTATGAAATATTGCTCTCGGATTCGACAAAAAACAGATTAACAGACGTTCACTAAAACCGTAATTCCCGAAGATCCAACCGTCGGATTGATGTAAAATTTTAACTGTATAAACTAGACTCAATTTTCAAGCTAACCCAACAAAAATCAGTTAGATCAGAGCTACGGATCTAAAGTTATTTTCTTCGCCATTTTGCTGAAACAGACACCAGATCAAAATTGACACACGTTCACTAAAATAATATTTTCCAAAGATCTAACCGTTGGATCGATGTGCAATTTTAACTGAAGATACTAGACTTAACTCTGAAAATAACACAAGAAAAATAAACTCTATCGGATATATGGATCTTGAGATATTACCTTCGCAAGATGACGCTTTTGCAGTAGATTGAACTCAGGACGAAAATTGATATTACCGCGACGAACCAAACTCTAAGAACGAAAATAATCAGGATTTACGAGGAGTTAACTAACCAGCCATGAGGGAGTCTCCTGCTGCTCAAATTGCATGTGCACCAAACAAATCTCCAGCCCCCAGATCGCAATGCATAGCCGCCCTTAATTTTCCTTCACGCCGCTACCAGCAAGTCATGCATGCATGCAGAGAATTAACTAGCGCAGCTTCTAGTCACGGCACAAGACAGCGCTGGAAGCTCTGAAAACTTCTAGTCGTAGGATGATTCACATGCAAGGACTTCAAGCTGGCGCTCTGTCTTCAGTCGCAAGGGAATAGCCTCCAGTAGATTGCCGGCGGCTTTGTCCTCCGAGTCGTCGGACGATGCACGAACTTCACGCCGCACGGCCGCCAAGGAAAAAGAAACGACACGCAGCCAGAGCTCTCGCATGTAAAACGGCGATATCCAGTCGCCGCAAAAGCCACACTTTCATTGATTAGGTTTCCAGGGTTTTTATACAACTCAAAACCCTAACACATGTATGCATATCCACTTGGTCCAATAACACATGGCCCAATATATGCATACAACCCAAAATCACACATACGCAGCGCGGCCGCTGCCGCCGCACTCACGTGACTAACCACCTTCGTGTGCACCGTTCTCTAGCCCGAACGTCCCGCATGACATCCTCGACCACCAGGATCTCGATTCCTCCACGAACCTAGTCCGAACCTCGGTTCCTCCATGAACCTAGTTCGGTCCGTCATCAACCACGTTAAGCCCTCGAGCAACACACGCACACGAATAAACAAACAACGCATCCGAGCACAAGTCCACGACTTGACTCAAAGTCAATCCATGCAAACACTCACATGAGTGCATTGCATCAAATAAAATCATTAATCAATCATAATTACGCTCAATGGTCCGGTTACTCGCGCCCTAGGCCGGTAGCACTAGGAAAAACAACCAACACTCAAATTGCTTCAATTTGAAGATCCAATTCAAATCAAACTCAATTTCAAATCAATCCAATCTCAAATCTTGTCAATTACTCATCACACACAAGGATAGACCTCCACATGGTCTTTCAGAACAGTAATGGGCCGGCCAGTTATTGTAGTTGCACGCCAACTGTTCGATTCTAGCCGTTTCGGTTTCGATTTTAGTGTCTTTTGCATTTTCTTGATTGGTTCAACTTCCAAAGCTTGTTCAAGGGTGCCATGACCCCTCATATGCCCCCTAAAGTCCAGAGCACCCCTCCCAAACACTAAAAACAGCACCCTTTCATCTCCCGGGCGTCGCCTCTCATCGGCCGGACTTGGCGTCGCATTCTTCATCGTTCTGGTGAGTTTTTCTGAAATCCAACCATGTCATCTCGTGCCTAATGGTCAGATCTGTCTCTCCACCAAATTTGGTGCAGTTTCATCTGCGGAATCTAAAGTTTCGGCCGTTCCAATCTCAAATCTTGCCATCACCTATTCTCCATTGTTTTTGTGAATTTGATCGTGAATCTTTTTCTGTAGACTCATATTGATGTCCTCTACATGGTGCTCACCCTAACTCAAGGTTTTGCCTGCGGGATTTGTGCAGAAAAATCAATCTTCCCCGAGCAGACTGCGTTCCAATGGCAGAAAACTTCATCGCGCATTCCCTATTGATCCAAAAGGTAAAACTCAGATCCGTTCATGTCATATTATGCCAAATGATCCCAGATAGCTCTCTGTAAAATTTGGTTAGGTTTCATATAGTACTTTAATAGTTATGACCGTTTGATCTTTTGGCTTCGGCAGCCGTTCATCGGCAGTTTGCGACCTGTCTGTTGGGTTGCCGCCAAATCCGGCTATACCGTTGAGTTCATGTCACCGCGTTCTGCGTGGTGCTCACTTGCCCTTTGTTGTTCCATCCTCCGAAAATTTTAATATTCGTTACCTGTCGCCTTTTGACACCGTCGCGCGTCGTCTTTTGCTACCAACCATATTGTTTTGTCATGGCCATGTCATCTTGTCTAGTAGACCGTTGTTCCCTATTTTGCTCATATTTAGTGGTTATTTGGTCTCCGTTTGCCGTCAAAGCCATAATCTGGTATCTAACCGTCGTCTTTCGACCTAGACTTTTGTATCGGTTCGCGTTTCGGTTTGCCATCCTTGGTAACCTTTAATCGCAGAGCCAACCCTAACTCATCCTACCCCTATGCCAAGTGTATCCATCCTTCAATCGTTTCGCTCTAACCCTAACTAACCTTTGGTCCAATTTGTCGTTGACGTTGCGTCATGCCATGAGTACCTCGCAGATTGCAAATCAAACTTGAGCCACATCATGACCTCGCTGCCCTACCATTGTACCGATGGTCGCCACCCTGTAATCTCATAAGTGTTCTGTTAACGCTTCACCTTCATCGTTAACGTTCCATCGTTAATGCCATGCTCTCATCGTAGGCGTGCATTCAAGTAAAGGCCCTAGTGCGATGTCATCATCTTTTCTATTGCCTTGATGTGATATAGCCCTATCACATTGAGTTTAGCCCGTCTTCTTATCATCGCCGCCTTATCATCGTCAAGTTCCTTCTTCGACACATGACTGAACCCCTTATCGAATCGTAGTGGATGTCGACCCCATTTGTCCTTGTCGACGATCGGGATCGCCAACCGCAAGAAATGGGATGGGGGGTTAGTGTGATACGGGACCCGAGCTACGCTTCGCTCGAACGGAGGAATGGGGTAGACGTGACGATGGTCGGAGCAAGACGACAACGAGCGTGAGGCCGAGATTTATACTGGTTCGAGCCCCTGTGGAGGTAATAGCTCTACTCCAGTCGCCCTGCGGCAGTATTCTTAGCTATTTACGAAAGCGAGTGCGTTCTGACTCAAGTTCAACAATGGCTATGTCCAAGCTCGAGCTATGGCGTGTTGTGTGTTGTCTTTGTGTCCCCCGAGAGACTGCGCATCCTTGGTCTTATACCTCCTCTGCACGCAACGGATGGGAGAGATTCCCGGGAAGTGGCCTTCATGCACGTTGAGGGCTGGCAGTAACTGCTCCGGACTTGATGCACGCACCTGCTTCATCCCCACGACCCGCGTTTTGGCAACCACCGGTCAAATGCACGATCCGAAATCCAAGGGTGGACTACGGCTTCGAACGAGAGCCGACCCGAGCCCGAGGTCGTGCGGGGCCGTGCTCGGGTCCAGCGCGCTCTAGGTCGAGCGTCTCGGCATACGCCCAGGTCGTGGTCGAGGCCTCCCGAGCTTAGAAGTCAGATTGACCGTCTGTGAGCTGGTCAAGGGCGCTTGACCCTCGTCAGCTAGCCCCCGAGGCTTAAGGTCATGGCAGGAACACGGTCCGACCTTGAGCCTCTGCAATCGGGATTGATTTCTGGAACCATCGAGCTTGAGGTCGAGGTCGGGCGGAAAACGTAACGCCAGGCCGTGATGAAACGACACCTGGCGCCTCTTGATCTCCGGAACCCTGGTACGGATGCAAACGCGGTGGACACCTGCTATGTCTCGAAACCGCAACCCAGGCCTTAATTGCACCTGTCAAATCATGGCCGGCGCGTCCTTCGAAGCACCGCGGACTGGATTTGGCGACGGTGCGGCCTATAAACTCAAAACCGCAGCGACTGTTGAGGAAACTTCCCGACCAGTGCCCTTCGTCTTCCAAGCCTCCATGCCCAAGCAAAAAACCTCCTCCCCCACCTTCGACCGAAATCGCCGCGTTCGCCATGGCCAAGCTAGGGAGGAGCACGTTGTCGCCTACAAGGATGAAGGAACTCGAGACCCTGGGACTGCTTGATCCATTCACATGGCGGCTGCTGGGCAATGAGACCGAGCCATGCCCCAGGGACAACGAGATCGTTTGCACCGAGCACTACGTCCTCTTCGGCCTGCGGACCCCGGAGAGCGAGTTCCTCTCCGTGGTCTTTACCAGTTGCGAGATCGAGCTCATAAACCTGGTGCCAAACTCCATTCTTACTCTCGCCATCTTCTCCCACATGTGCGAGGGGTTCCTAGAATCCTCCCAACCCCTCGCTCTTCTTCGGTGCTTGGCCTCTTCCACTAGGAAGGACCCGTGGTCGGATGCCTCTACTTCGACAATGAGACAGGCTCAAGTGGTCTTTCCCAAATCCAAGCTCGGGACTCCCTCGGGCCATGGTCCAGTGGTGGTTCTACTCAAGAAAGGGAACTCGGCATCTTTGTCATCGAGGGAAAGCCCGTCGGCGAGAAGAAGGAGACCCCAGAGGCGGATAATCCCGAGGCCGACGAAGAGGCCATCGCCGCCATACATCACCGGGCAGGCGATCGCTGTCGACTTCCTACGGAATCGGGTGTCCCCCCTGCGGAGGCGGACGCACCTGTTCTACGAGATCCAAGGGCGCATCGACTCGACCCGCGAGGGTACGTCTGGTATGCCTCCCTGCCTCGTGGTCTTGCTCAAGTCTGCCCCTCGATCTTTTTGAGGTCGTTCCCCTTTGCAGCGTCGAAGGAGTCTTGGGTCGCCGCCAGGATGAACGAGATGTTCAGGAAACTGGCGCACAACTACTCCATGGACGACTCCGTGTCGAAGAACGTGCTCCGCCGAAAGGCCGAGGTAAGCCATCCCGACCAATGGCTCGACCTAAGCGACCCTGGGGCCCTCCTTGATCCTTTCATGTATGCAGGACCATCGGAGAGGCTGATACGTCTGGCCAGCGGATGCTCCATTGCCGAGGGCCAAGACAAAAAGGATGAAGAGGCCTTCCCGTGAAGCGGACCGCTAGGAAGCGAAGAAACCTCATGTCGAGTGGGGTGACCACGCCATGATAAGGATCCATTGGTCGAGCCCCGAGCCCGTGCTCATGTGTCTTCTTTGGTTGATGAGTTTTCCTCTTTGCGAAGAGAGCCTTGGCGGCGGCCGCCAGTCCTCGAGCCTATCCCGCTCCGGAACCTCGAGCTCGAGCTCCGCGCAAGCGGATGACGTGGAGCTAGCACGGGCTCGAGACCCCAGGTCGCGAGGACACGCAAGCGAAGTGCCCCATCGGCCTCGGGGCAACAAGACCTTCGCCGACCCTCAGCGAGGCGGGGCGGTGACCTGTAAGTTCTTGGATTCTGGACTTCTGCCTTCCCGCATCTTTCTGGCTTAGTGTATGTTTTTGATCGCAGACCTTGAGCACCCGAGCTCGAAACTTGCCCATTTTGACGATGGCTGTTGTCCAGGGTGAGTCCGAGTCCGAGGAGGAGACGGACTCCTACGTGTTGGCCCCACGCCGACCCTCGCGCCCGACAATGACCCCATCGAAGTCGCCGAAACTGTCGGTCGGTGAGTTCGACCAAGCGTTAACGACGGACGAGGAAGAGCTCGGCCCACGACGGTAGCGGATTTCGACCTTTGGCGAGGAGGTCGTCGCTGCCACCGACCACCCTAAAGTCGGCGTGGGGGAGAGCACCCAGAGTGCGATGGCCATAGCCGCAGAGGCCCCCCAACCGCTCTTGCCCACCATCGCTTCGGGCGCCGAGCCTTGGCGCCCGGCCCGGAGGCGGCCACCATGAGGCGCCTCGGGCCTACTCGACCGAAGCCACACCTGGGGCCGAGGCCGTGATACCTCAGGCCACGGAGGATGATCACGCGGCGGCCCCGACCACCGAATCCCGTGCCGTGGAGGCGAGCGGAGCCCGACCACCGAGGTCGAGACCAATCTTGCCGCCGCCAGACTCCTGCCGATGAGTTGGGCCCTCAAGAGGCGGCGGGATCTGGGCGCGCCAACATGGGGATCGAAGGTCTCGGCTCGGCGTCTTGGTGGTCGTTCGCGGCCGATTCCACCCCCGAGGCCGTGGGCGGCGAAGAGGAGAGATCTCCGTGATCGTGTCGGCGATCGCGAGAGTATCTGTGCGCAAGCACAGAGAGCGAGTTCGCGGGGTAAGGACCCCTCCACATACCTTGTAGCTTGTAAGCTTGAGTTCCTTATCGCTTATCTCGGGCCACCCCTCCTGTCATGAAGGCGATCGATAATGTCTCCCAAGGTGCTGAGGCTTCCAAGAGCAGAAGCGTGCTAAGGGCCTCTGAACATGGTGGAGGCGCGAGGGTGGAGCTCGGACTCATCAGGACCATTGAGGTTGATCAGGAGGAGCTCGAGCAGAAGGCCGGGGAACTTGAAGAGCTTCGCCGAACGATGTTAGCGCAAGAGGTTGCCCACGCGGCCGAGCTCGAGCAGACCAGGGTCTCCGAGCGCGAGCATGGCTTCAAGGCCGTGGAGCAAGAGCGCACGCGTTCGGCCAAGGCGCTCGAGGCCAAGCGGGCCAAGGTCGAGGCCCTAGAGAAAGCCACTGCGGAGCAGGCGCCTTCTTCGACGGAGGCGTCCCCCGAACTCGAGGCCAAAATCCTGGAGCTTGAAGGGAAGCTCGAGTGCACCAGTGAGGCCCTCGAGGCCGAGCGAGCCAAGGTCGTGGCGTTGGAGAAAGCTTCTGCGGAACAAGCGGCTTCCTCGGCGAAGGCGTCCTCAGAGCTCGAGGCCAAGGTATCAGAGCTTGAAGGGAAGCTCGAGCGCGCCAAAAAGGCGGCGGTGGGCGCCATGGCCCAACTCCAGGACGCACGACACCGAGCCGCAGAGCACTCCAAGGAAACTCTCCAGTACAAGGGCGAGCTGTCGACCTTGAGGTCCAAGGTCGACGAGCTCGAGCAGGAGAGGCTTGTCCGCGAGATGGCCGATCTGTAAAAACGCTTAAGACAAAACGTGTTAATAGAGCTACGCTACTTTTGGAAAGTAGAGAACTCTCACCCCATTCGTTTCCTCCGCTTAGGCGAGTACATTTGGTGTTTGGCCTTTTCACTCCTAGTCAAGCGCCGTAGGTCGTATACCAACAGGATACCCTTATCTAGCCCCCGTTGGGTCCGAGGTCGAGCGACGCCGGCCTTGGGCGCAAGATTTGTACGCTAGCGAACATGACCTGTAGAATGGAGAAAAAGTCCGCAGGGGACGTAGACGTGACAAAAGCGAGATCGATAAAGAGATGGTTATGCCCGGACTAACGTTCGAAACACAACCGCGACCATGCGCACTGCTCCAGAGTCAAAGTGGCGAGGCTCTTGGCTCGGGCCCAGGCATAGGGGAGAGCAAGATTGCGAAGAGGTTCGGCTTACGTTTAGCTCGCCCACTGGGGGTGAATGTCAAGCTCGCGACACTTAGACCAATAGCAAATGTGCTGCGCACGAAGGTCGTGTTCAAAGAAAAAGGAGTCTCGGACAAAGAGGACCGTATCAACACAAGTGGTAGCAGAGACATAAAGAAGCGAGAATAAAAAAACGACTTTATTGAAATTTAAGGTATAGAGGTTACACATAAAACTTCGAAGGCGATCTATGTTCCATGAGCTAGAGAGCTCTCGCCATCGGGCATCGCTAGCAGAGTAAGCCCGTGCGATATGTTGAAAGCGACTCTATAGGGGCCCTCCACAGTGGGGATAACTTGTTGTTGTTGGGCGAGCCCTGAATCGCCTTAGGGCTAGGTCCCCAACAAGGAGCTTCCTAGGTCGTCGTAAGCGAGAGCGCATGTCTATGAAGAGCTTGCGGGTAGTCGCGTTGATCGTAGTAGTGCACGGCATCTTACTTCTTCTGCGAGGTAAGGTCGAGACCGCTCGTGCTCAAGTCGACTTGGTTGACCAAGTGACCCTAAGCGAGCCAGTGTCGTAACCTCGGGAGGCGGGTTGGCCGATGCGAACCAAGTGGAAGGGTGTGGACCTGTGGCTCGGCTTGTCGTGGTGCGAATAGACCATAGGGCGGTGGGAAGTTCGTCCACCGGTCTTCTTGGCGTTTGAGATCATCTGCCTTTCGTTTCTTGGCATACTGGGCGATTTGCGGTTAGCGCGTTCCGCCTGCCCGTTGCTCTGGGTGAGCCAGCGCGAAGCATACTTTGATGCCGAGTTCCTCACAAAATGCGGAACAACTCCGGTAAGCGAGTGCAGTTGTCGGTGATAATTTTGCATGGAACCCGTGCAGGTGACTACGAACAAGCGGAAAAGCGAGCGGCGCCCGGCGGTTATGGTCGAGACGGTTCAGCTTCTATCCACTTGGTGAAGGTATCAATAGCGACGAGCAGAACTTCTTTCCTCCGTGCGCTGAGGAAAAAAAGCGAGGATGTCCAGCCCCATGTCGAGAAGGGCCAGCGGCGGGATGGTGCGGAGGCGCGTGGCGGGCTGATGCGACTTCGGGCGTGGAATTGGCATGCTCGGCGGTCGCGGGACGATATCCGGCGTCTGAAGTCTTTGTTGGCGATAATACCCCATGCGGAAGGCCTTGCCGACCATCGTCTGTATGAAGAGTGTGCTCCGCAGAGGCTGAGTGAATGTCGTTCAGCAGATACTTACCCTCCTCGCAGAGATGCCGCGTCGGGGCGCGAAACATTCCGCTTTGTAGAGCATGCCGTCTATGAGTGTGTACAAGCTCGCCCGTCGCTTGATCTGCTCCTCTCGGCGGTCGGGTGGCGAATCGCCTGCAAGAAATTGTGGATGGGCTCGGCCGGGAGGAGACAACCGACCACAGCGAGCATGACCTCTTGATCGGAGATCGATGGGGCGCCAGCGTCTCGGGATAGCGTCGGGGGATATAAATCGTCGAAGGAGCCGAGCTTAGAGAGGAAGTCCGCATTGGTGTTGTCCTTCTTGGGGATGTGCTTGAGCTCAAGTTCGGAACCACTTCTCCATATTGCGCACCTCGGTGAGGTACTTTGCCATCGAGTCTCCGAGCCTTGGTAGTCCTTGTTGAGCGGTTGATGGCGAGGGAGTCGCTCTTCACGACCAGTAGCGCGCGCCTAATGCCTTGCAAGCTCGTAAGCCG
The DNA here is from genome assembly GCA_036346375.1 of Guadua angustifolia. Classification (NCBI taxonomy): domain Eukaryota; kingdom Viridiplantae; phylum Streptophyta; class Magnoliopsida; order Poales; family Poaceae; genus Guadua; species Guadua angustifolia. The sequence continues at coordinate 54,029,174 of CM070504.1, read as the reverse complement.
CCGAGAGGCGCCATACTACTGCCACATTGTTGGTCGCTAGAAACCGAAGCGAACCACGTGCCTTAAGCGTGTGGCGAGGTAAGGATAAGGATCGGACCCGGCGCTTGAAGGACCTTGAGTCGTCGAAGAACATGACCGGGGCTTCTCCTCCTCGACTGAAGCTTGGGAAGCGGGCTGCGACGTCTGCTTTCGACCACGAAGTCGGCGAGCACTTGCGACTTTATGGCCGTCCAGAGCCATGACACAGACGTCGACGCGCCCGACTCCATGGCCCATTTGGCGATTCGGCCGCCACCCTCACAGGTTCCTCAAGATGTCCCCGGCGGAAAGTTGCTCGGGGCGACTCTGATGCGCTGGAAATAATACTGAAGCTTGCGCGAAGCCATGAGGAGAGCATACAAGCTACGTACTGCGGGTAGCGCTCCTTCCGAGCCGTGCAAGACCTCAGCGGCGTAATAAATTAGGTCTTTCTTTGAGACCCCGTTCGCCACGAGCAACCAGCGGCGGCATGGGTGGTGGCGCAGGTAAGCGACAACCTCTCGCCAGGTTGTGGCGTTATAAGGAGGGTGGGGCAGCGCGGTATACCTTCAAGTCGTCGAAGGACATTGCGCCTCTGGAGTCCACTCGAAGCCCGTGCTTGCCTGAGTTTGGAAGAATGGAAGCCCGCTCACAAGGCTCGAGATGAATCTGGCGAGGGTGGCCATGCGGTCGATGAGGCTCTGCACTGCTTGATCGAGGTCGGGCGCCATCTTCTCGATCGCCTCGATCTTCTCACGGGTTGGGCGACCCCCAAGCCCCGATCATGTGGCGAACACCTTCCCGGCCTTGCGTCGAACCGCACTTCTCGGGATTGAGCTTGATCTTGTGCTGTTCGGGTTGGCGAAGGTTTCCTCAAGGTCATGACGTGGTGCGCCCTCGGAGGGCTCTTGGCGATGATGTCTTCCACGTAGACCTCAAGGTTTCGCCCGATCCGAGGTTGAATGTCTTGGTCATCGGGCGCTAAGCGTGGCCCCGCATTCTGTGAGACCAAAGCGACATGGTCATTATAGCAATAGGTGCCAAGCGGCGTGACGAAGGATGTCTTGTTCTGCGTCGTCGACCACCGGCTTGATCACGGTGGTATCGATAAGCATCCAAGAAGCTCGATATCTTGGCATTAGCGGTGGAGTCGGCGATCTCGGTCGTCTGAAGCGGGAAGTTGTCCGCCGAACAGCGAGTTCAACCCGTATGGTCGGCGCACATTCTCCACTTTCCTCCTTTCTTACGCACGATGACCATGTTGGCGGCCACTCGGAGTAGTCAATCTCACGGATGAAACCGGCCTTCAAGAGCTTGTCCGGGTTCTCCTTGATGACCGCGACCTTTTACGGAGAAAGCGGCGACCTGGCGCCTGGTCGAGCCGGATCTCACGCAACTTATGCTCGATCACCTCCCTCGGGCAGCGGGCATGTCGCGGGTTCCCAAGTGAATATACCCTTGTTGGCGCGAAGGAAGGTGACGAGCTCGAGTTCCTATTTGGAACTCAGCTTGGCCGAGATGTGGATGCACTTGGTCGGGTCGCTCTCCTCGAGCGGCACGGCCTTCGTCGCCCCACTGGGCTGGATCGCCGCCTTCTGGCGGGCATTCTTTGCCGTCGCCTCCAGACCGCGCCGGGGCAGCATGCCTACAAGAGCCAAGGCCTTGGTCTCACATCCATGTGCCGCCTGCAGATCACCTCGCACGGTGATGATGCCGTTGGGGCCAGGCAGCTTCATGCATCAATGGCCATAATGGTTGGCCGCCATAAACTTGAACAAGGCGGGCCGCCCGAGGATGGCGTTGTACGGGAGGTCACCCTCGACCACCTCGAAGGTGACCAGCTCGGTGCGGAAGTTGTCCGAGTCACCGAAGGTGACGGGCAAGACCACCTGCCCCAGGGGGATGGTCGAGCTCCCGGGTACGATCCCGAAGAAGGGTATGGCGATGCTCTTGACCTTCGACCGGGGAATCTGCATCCGGTCAAGCGCTCACTGCCTCTGACAAGTTAAGAGAGGCTGCCGCCCGACCATGACGCCTTGAGGCAGCGGTATTGCGATGGTCGGAGTCACGACCAGCGGTCTTGGTCTCGGGCCATACCTTGGAGAGCGTCCTCTGGAGAAGGTGATGGTGGCCCGACCACTTGCGGTTGCTCGATGGGCTTCAATGGTGACACAGTAGGCAGTTCGCGGTTGCCTTGACTTCGCGCTGGGCTGGTAAGCCGACGAGCGCTGAAGATGGCGTCGATCCGGTAACGCCTGCTGGAACTCAAATCGAGGTCGTCGTGCTCATGCGCAAGCGTTCACTCTGTGCGGTTGGTCGTCATCGCCTTGGGAGCACGGACATCTCACCTCGCCCATCATAGAAGGCCTCCAGCTTGTTTTGCCAAGCCCTGCAGGCCCGCAGGTCGTGGCCGGCCGCCCTATGAAACAGGCTGAACTTTGCTTCGTCATATTACAGGCGCCCTTGGTCCCCGTGACGACATCGACCATGGGGGCTGGGTTGTCGGCCCTCCTGTTGGGGCTGGTTTTGCTCCTGGCGAGGTCGAGGCCGACCTTGGCGAGGTTTGGATCCCTCCCGGGCTTGATCGCGAACCTCGAGGACCTCGCGTTGGCCATCTGCCAAAACAATCACTCGTGGCAGACCTCCGCCGCCCCTGCGTTCGCGCTTCCGCTTCTTGGTGGCGGCGCCGTGGTTGGCGCCCTTGGAGTTGGACGGGCCGGCCTCTGTGGGACCTAGACCAAGCTTACCTTGATCGTAGTCGCGTTTCCAGCGGACTACGTCATCTGCATCATCGTCACTGTTCCACCATCTGAAAGCAGCTTGTTGTGGCGTGAGGTTATCTCGGTCTTCGGTGGCGCCGATCGCGAGACTCGAACGAAGGCTGATGGCGGCCTCGTCGAGAGATGCTGGGATCGGGTTCCTCGTGCGGATGAATCGCCGCACAAAGTCGCGAGCGGCTTCGCCCTTTACTGGATGACGCGGTCTGGTCTTTCTCCCTCCCCGCTTCGTAACAACTCTGGAAGTTGGGCGGGGCTCTGGATTTGGCGCCACGACTGAAGGAACCGAGCTTACGGTTAAAGAGCGAGTTCGCGCGGCTCGTCGGGGCGGTCGGGAGGTAATTAGCCATGACAAGCTCGTCGCCCCGACGCGCGGGATAGCGGTCGAGTAGATAGACAAAATTCATTGGGGTTCTTGGTCGATCAAAAGCGCTCGATCGTAGCGGGCTTGAAGCGAAGCCGCCATCTTGCACGGCAGCGAGCCATCGGAATCGCCACGTGACCATAAGGTGGGGCAGTCTTGTAGCCGGGTGTAGTCATCGCCGGCAAGGTCCCAGCGCCGCCGGATTAGTCGAGTCTCCCGTGGCCGACCTCTGGTGGGAGCGATCGCGATGCGAGACGCAGGAATCACTGGTAGATAGTATAAGCGGTCCTGGACCCTCGGCGCTGGGCGGGCGTCGGGAGAGGCCCGCAGACTGCTTGCCGGTCGACTCGAGTCTGTGTGGCTTGGCTCGGGCTGACCACTGGCAATGCAGTGCCGCCGGAGGCGGCGGCTGCGTCAATGCCTAAATCTGAGCCAGCTAGCGGTGAGAGGGCGCCTCCGCGCGAGGCGTCCGAGCGGAGTCTTGTGGCGATTGGCGACGAGTTGTCATCACTTTTACGGGAGGCGGGTCCCAGAGTCTTGACCGGTCTTTGCGGAGGTATGACCTCGATCGCAACTGATCGAGCTCTTCGGCTAGGGCTCGGCCAGAACTCGGCCTCGCCCTCAGGGATCGGCCATTACGGCGATAGCGCGGGCGCTCTCGAGAGGGAGCACAGGAGGCCCGGAAAGACGCGCGGCCTTCTCTGGTCCTCCGTCGGGCGGTTATAAGCTTGGTTGATGGCGACATGCACCATCCGTGGCGTCTTGAGGGTCTGCGGATCACGGACATCGCATCTCCTCCGTGCCATGACCGCTCGCCATCGAGCGTCTTTATTCGAGTGGCGGTGGCGAAAACAACGAGGGGCCAGCGGTCGGTCGCGCCCGAATCACGCTTCGAGAAAGTCCGTCGGCGAAGTCGCCATGCTCTTGGGATCTTGATGTCGTTCTGCGAATGGCGAAGCAATCTGGCCCCACGGTGGCGCCCGGTGTCGACGATCGGGATCGCCAACCGCAAGAAATGAGATGGGGGTTAGTGTGATACGGGACCCATTGCGCTTCGCTCGAGCGGAGGAATGGGGTAGGCGTGGCGATGGTCGAGCAAAGGCGACAACGGCGTGGTAGAGATTTATCTTGGTTCGAGCCCTGTGGAGGTAATAGCTCTACTCCAGTCGCCCTGCGGCAGTATTCTTAGCTATTTCTGAGTACAGGGGTGCGTTACAGCTCAAGTTCAACAATGGCTATGTCCAAGCTCGAGCTATGGCGTGTTGTGTGTTGTCTTTGTGTCCCCCGAGAGACTGCGCATCCTTGGTCTTATACCTCCTCGCAAGACGCATAGCGGATGGGAGAGATTCAGGGAAGTGGCCTTCATGCATGTTGAGGGTGGCGATGCTTGCTCCGGACTTGATGCCTTTGCTTCATACCCCGACCAGCGTTTTGGCAACCGCCGGTCAAATGCATGATTCAAAATCAAGGGTGGACTCGGCTTTGAGCGAGACCCGACAGAGCGAGGTCGTCTTGGGGGCGTCTTTCGGGTCCAGGCGCTCTAGGTCGGCGTCTCGGCATAAGCCCAGTCGTGGTCGAGGCCTCCCGAGCTTGGGGGTCCGTTGGCCGTCTTGTGGCTGGTCAAGGGCCTTGACCCTCGTCGATCCTTGCCTTATCTTTGAAAATCTACTCGCCCTTGACACGAAATCGTTCATGGACCTGGTCAATAGACCATTGACCATGTGTCATATCCTTGTGCCATATCTAATCTATCAGCCTATCTTTCTTTTGTTTGATTGTGTATCTATTTAGTCAACAAAAGTCAACCTTTTGCTTCTGCTTAGTTCATTGTGAACTGACATATCTTTGTGGACCCGGTCTATGGATCGAGAGCCCATATGTCATTGTCTGTCTAATCAAGATAACAACTTCAGAAGAAATATTCTTTGGAATATTATTCTTTCTTTCTCAGTTATCAGTCTTTTCCTTTCTAGTGTATTTTCCAAAAGCTCATCCTCTTTTGTCTAATCTTTGATCTAGTCCATTCAAGTTCCTAAATTCATTTAAGCCGTTGCGATCCAATATTATCCGTTTTCAATTTGGAGTTTATTCGATTTATCTTTTGAGTTGGTTTGTGTTTGCTTCTTCTTTAATCGTTAGACGCGTTGTCTCGAAGTCGTTCCAAGGAGCTGAAGATCAAGAAAGTGAAGATTGAAGACCGAAGATCCAGAGTCAAAGATAAAGAGTAAAGAACAGTAAAAATCGCAAGGGCCAGGCAAGTTATGCGTTGATCATTTTGCTCCTAAGTTTTAAAAATGTATTTTGATTCAAACTATGCATGCTAAATTAATTAAAAATGGATTTAATTAATTTGGGTAGATTAGTTAATCAACCTTTCTGTTATTGCCACCTTGACTTTAATATTTGTATGACATGATTCATTTGTTACCCTAAGTGATAATATTAGTTGGATATAATGATATGCCAATACGGGAGGCTAGACCGTGGATAGTTGCTTAGCCTTGCATATACCGTAAATAATCTTTTGAAAAAAAAGCAATATTGACTAAAGGATTAATGAATGTATTTTGGTAAATGGTGGAATGTTGTTGGTAATGACGTTGAAATGTGGAGACCTGTGTGGTTCTACATGGAGGTTGAGTTACTGGCATGTGTTGCACGTAAAACAATTTGGGGTGAGAAATGATTTAGACTGAGGCAAGTGGACCGAGGCTTTGTGTCAGAAGGGGAGCCTGTGTGGCAAATGAGATGGCTATGTGCCAAACTTTTGGAAGAAGGAAGTCTTGCCTTTGTCAGTTAAGGACCTTACCTTGCAAGCCTTTGAACTGAGTTAATCGTACAACCACATGTTTGGTATGGGACAGACCTAGTATAATAAGGTTATAATATCTTTCCTTTGATACCTCAGGGCGGCGGTTACACAAGGGTGTAACTGTGTAGGGGAGCGTACCTGTGCTACGGCTTGGTACCCATGCAATAGTGTTACTTTGTTCTATACTTGACTCTGTGAGGGAAGTGATAGGGAAGGCAATCCTGGAGAGGTTCATAGGTTTAGATGGAAGTTTCTGAAAAACTTTGTTACGATCAATCACCTGTGTGGTGAGCGACTGTATCTTGTAGGTAAAGTGTACAACCTCTGCAGAGTGTGTCAAACTACTATTCAAATAGCTATGTCCGCGGTACTGGACAATGCTCGGGGATTACAGTCAAGGGTTAGATTTTGATAAAAATGAGGTTGGGAATGTGGACAATGTGATATGGAAATTGGTTAAGGATGAGAAATGCTTTACTTGAGAATGATTATGAAATTTATTGTGGGTATTACTTGTTTTTCTTGCTTTTCTATCTACTATGATTATTTGTGAATCTTTGCTTATTGCAAAAGAACTATTGACCATTCCTTTGGAATAAGCCATGCATGTAGTAATAGGCGTGCATTACTGTGCATGACTTGTTGAGTGCGGTGTGTACTCACCCCCTTGCAAACAACAAATCATCAGATGAGAAGATGACTACAATTTCGAAGGAGGAGAAGTTCCACGAGGAGGCGAATATCTAGGAGTTGAACCCTGTCAGTTGCCTATGGCATATTGATGGGATTCACCAATGCTCTTCGTTCCGCTGCTGTTTACCTATTTGGAGTTAAAACCATCAAGACCTCTCAAGTGTAAGGTCGACCTTAAGGTCGTTCAATAGTTTTATATTTTGTAATTGAGATACTTTTATTATTACGTTGTGTATGATTGTGATATTTCATCTATGTTGAGACTGTGTGCACTAGTGTGATCCTAGACTAGTGCAGAATACACAGAGGGTCTAGATTTGCAGATTCAGGTCCCGACAGAGGTGGTATCAAAGCCATACTAACTGTAGGTCTTGACCTAGATAGATTGGTCGTTCTTTAGGAACTTCAAAATTATTTTCTAAAAGAAAATTTTAACTTGAAAGAATGATAAGTTCTTGACTTGTCTTATTCTTCTATTCTTTTCTCCTTGCTGAAAATTTCTATCTTTCCCCTTTGTTTTAAATGAAGATCTTATCTGAGTTGTTCCAAATAGTTATCGTTGTTTCACACTTAAGGAGAAAGCTTTGGGTGTATTTGCCAATCCCAAAGATCGGGAAGACAGGAATCGTCGAACGCAAGAAAAGTGGATCGATGAAGTGTTTCAGAAGCTAGAAGAACCAGTGTTTTAGTATCCAGTTAAGACTCGTGTGTGAAGAGTTGCGTCAGTCTAAGATAGAAGTGCTACCCTCTTAGACGGTAGATTATTGTGTGTTTAGGTTAATTTGGTTTTCCTTGTTTGCTGAGTGTGCAGTATGCATTGTAGAGCTTTTAGGCTTGGATAAGCAACTGACGGGGATTGGGCAATCTTCGTCCGGTCAAAGCTCGGTCAATGGGCCCCCACTGGGGTATCGACCCGCGGCTTTGGTTAGCGTGGTCTGCCGCGACCTAGAAACTGCCGACCAAGAGTTCGTTTCCGTTGCCTCGTGCTCGGGATGATGAGCCGGCTCTTGGTCGGGCGGTTCGCCTCGGGGCGATGAAGCGTCGTTTACTCGGCGATTTCAAGACACGGTTGGTGGCATCAAAGCGGGGCGTGGGCGGCATTCGGGGGCCGATTCTGACCCACTTTCAATGCGCCGCAGAAGCCACTCTCGAAATCTCTCCCGTCCGGTTCGCGAGCGACTTAGGAGGGTATAAGATCTCGCAAAGGCATGCGCAGTAAGAGGACAACACACGGCGATAGGCAGCTAGGCGTAGAGCAGAACACTAAAACTCAAGTTGTAATCCACCTTTTTGTCTGCGATCATCGGTGAATACCTCGGCCTCCAGGAGAAGGGCGGGCGTGAAACTATTACCCTCGGGGGCTCGAACCGGTATAATCCGGCTGTCCTTTGCTCGTTGGCGCCACACACGACCTACATCTTAAGTGAGTCCTTGGCGGCGCTTCTTGGAATCTGCACTCATACTAACCCCTCTTCACTTTTAACGTCGAGGTGATCGATCGTCGACAGTGGCATGCAAGTGGGGCAGAAAGTTTCATTCAACGAGAAGAAATCACGGAGTTTTCAGGTATGGCATCCTCTGCGGTGACATATTCCCGCGAGCTCGAGGGGTGAACCGGCCCCCAGCATGGAAGTTCCACATCCTGTTCTCCTCCTCTCGCCCGCTATTTGGCTGTTTCATTCTCATGGCTGCTAGCCATGATGAGAACATGGAGGAGGGCGTGGCGAGACCCACGAAGGCGCTCGTCGGATGGCCCGGTTGCCATCAACCGGGCCATAGCGCCCTCGGCGTGAGGACTTGAAAGATTGGGCGTCCTCGGGGCGCCCAGACTCCCTCATTCGGCGGCGCCTCCGGCGATCGCGAGTCATGACCGATCCCGTGCGTCCGCGTCCGGTTTCTTCGGCCCGCAAGCTCTGAGCCCAGGCTCGACAAAGGCTGACTCTGAGGTCTGCCGTCGCCAGCACAGGGAGGCCTCCTCTTTGGGTCCGATCGTTGAGGGCGGCGACAACTCCTCATGGCGTCAACACCCCCTTGGTCTCTGCGCGTCGGCCGATCTCGAGGCTGACTTCGTCGCCTCCTCGCCGTCGTTCCCGGCGTGACTCCGGGCGAAGTCTGGCGGCGACCAGCGTCTGGCGACTCCAGCTCAGCGGCGGCCTCTCCCCGATGTCCCCGGCGTCGGCGGGTCCCGTCTTTGCAGTACCCTCGGGTGATGCTCGGGCCCATCAGCTGCGGCCGTCGAGTCGCGAGGCGGGCATCCAGCGATCCAGAGTCTAGCTCCAGCGATGGCGAGAACCTACCGAGCGTGCCTGTCGTATGCGGTTACGCGGCGTTCTCAAGCGACCTCCGGCAGTCGCGATGGCCGGCTCGCTTCAAGCCCGGTTGGTCGGCGATTCGATGGGGCGAAGAACCTGATGAATTCCTCTCGATCTACCACGCCATCTAGCGGCGGGAAGCGGCGAATGCGTGATGGCAAACTACCTCCGGCGAAATCACGGGCAGGTGGCGCACTTTTGACTCTTCAACTAGAAACCGGTACCTTCCGCTCGTTCGTCAAATCGAGGCGCCCTCGCTTTCGAATTTCGGTATTATGTGAGATCATGTGATGAAAAATTGGTTGAATGGTGAAATTGGCATTGTAAAAGTGACTTTGGTTTATAGCATGTGTGGTGTTTGTGCATGTGCTATGTTGAGATGATTATTATCTTTGGTGATAGCATGATGGTTTTATTTGATGCAATGCACTCATGTGAGTGGTTGCATGGATTGATTTGAGGCAAGTCGTGGACTTGTGCTTAGATGTTTTAATTATCTTGGTGATAGCATGATGGTTTTTGCTTGATGCAATGCACTCGTGTGAGTGGTTGCATGGATTGACTTTGAGTCAAGTCGTGGACTTGTGCTTTCCGGATCGTTGTTTGTTTATTAGGTAATGCGGGTGTTGCTCGAGGCGAGCGTGGTCGATGTGGTCGGAACTAGGTTCATGGAGGCGAGGTTCGGGACTAGGTTAGGGAGGAATCGAGGTCACGGTGGTCGAGGATGTCATGCGGGGCGTTCGGACTAGAAAGAACATGCACATGAAGAATTTTGGTTAGTCAATATGTGCGGTGGGTGGGCGTCTGGCGTGCAAAAAGATGTATTGGGCCATGTGGGCCAAGTAGAGATAAATATGAACTCTTTCCATGTTGGAAGTGGAGTTGTATTCAATCTCTTTGTGGTTGCTCTATATAAATAGAGGAGGTGTCCTCTGTTTATTCTTGAGCAAGGAATTAGCGTTGTACTCTTTTATGTTGGAGTACTATTAGACAAAAGAAATAAAAAAGCTTTTTTGGCGGCGGTTGCCGTTTTTCCTTCGTGTCTTTGGAGAATCACTGGCGTCGGCTTATACGATTTTAGTGAGGCTTTCTGTGTTGGAGACTTGGAGATCTTCTGACTTGCATGCAAGACCAAGCGCTCGACATCTTGGCGTGATTAGAAGTTGCATTCTTGCCTGTAAGCATGCATGCATGCGTGAGAAAAGGCCAATTGGAAAATTGTTAAGTGGAGGATTGAGGCTGGCGATTGCTGTTCTGGCGGCAAAAAGGAGGCGTCCGGCGCGGCACGTAATTTCAGTGCTACAGTACCCGCGAGCTACAGTATTCGGCGCTACAGTAATCTCGATTGCTACAGTGCTCGTTTTAGTTTATTTTTCCGTTCTTAAGCTTTGCATGCCTATTTTGATTTCAGATTGATTCATGTGTTCACCATGATAATTTTGCTTTGATCCATCAAAATATTGCTAGGGCATCTAGTAATTGATCTTAAAAGTTTGATTGGTTAATTCCTTGTAGAATTTTGTTTAATCTCATAATTAGGGTTTGATCTATTCTCGTCATTATTTGATACAGTCAACTTGCAAAGGTTATAACTCTAGATCCGTATATCAGATTGAGGTGATTCTTCTTGCATTAGTTTTGAGTTTGAATCTTGGTTATACAATTAAAATTTCACGTCAATCCGACAGTTAGATCTTCAGGAATTACAGTTTTAGTGAATGTCTATTAATCTGTTTTTTGTTGAAACCGAGAACAATATTTCATAATTAATTTAGGGGTTTTGTGAATCAAGAAAATTTTGATTTTAGCTTCAGCGCAATCATTCACCCCCTCGATTGCTAGTTTAGTACATATCGATCCTACATGTTCTACGGCGGCGGCGAAGGACTGGACCGAGTGATCCGGGAAAAATGAACCCCTCGCGACTTAGTGCGATGGTTCATCCGCACTAGAATCGATCCCTAGTGTGCAGCGAGCCGTGATCAAAGGCCTTCAAGTTTGGCGTCTTGACAGGCGCCTCACAAAATCTGGAGATTCTGGCGAGGCTCATAATTCAAGCAAGCTCTTTTGCATGGCGGGCGCTCATAAGCAGACGTCTGGTCGGCGGAAGCGCGACTCGACCAAATAAGCTTGGCGTCAATCTGAGCGAGCCGGTCCCTCTAATGCCAGAATGCCGACCGAGAATCTGCCGCCAGAAGCGAAGAAGCCATAAGCGATGGTGGTCGACCTCAAGTAACCATTTGGGGACGGTGCGCTTGCGAGGTTATGGAAGTCGGACTCGGCCCGAGAGGCCCGCTCGGCAAAACCGGCAATGACCCCGGCGGTAGCAGGTGCCGAGCCTCGGCGGGATGACCGCCGGTGCAGGTCGCTGACAGACGATGGCCACCATAAAACTCGAGGCGGTCTCGGTTTGATGAAGGAAAATTTTGCCTATTTCCACGGGACTCGGACACGACACTGCGGTACATGGGGCTGTGTGAGGCCAAGCTTCGAGGCTTTCTATGACAGGCGTGGGGAGATGCCTCGCTCGAAGAGGAGATGAGCAGAAAGGGTGAATCTTTGGAAGACGAGGCGACCTCGACTTGGATTTCAGCGAGGCGGCACCCGGATCGATGTTATCTTCGGCGGTTCGTCGGCATATCGATCGGGCGAGATCAAGGATGCGGCATGTGGTCTACCGAGCCACCGGTGAAACTGCGGACCAGCCCTGTAAATGGGCTGGGGCGACGATCACATTCACGTCGGAAGACGCCCCCCATGGTATGTCGAAGGATCTCAAGACTGCCTTGGTCGTGACCCCGACCATCAGCAACACCACGGTCGGGCGGGTCATGGTCGACGGTGGTAGTTCCCTCAATCTGCTGCTGGCTAGCGCTCTCGACCGGATGCAGATTCCCCGGTCGAAGGTCAAGAACATCGCGATCCCATTCTTCGGGATTGTGCCAGGTAGCTCGACCACCCCTCTGGGGCAGGTGGTCCTGCCCGTCACTTTCGGGCCGGACAACTTCGACGAAGTGATCACCTTGAGGTGATCGGGTGACCTTCCTAGCGCCATCTGGGCGTCTCGCCTGAGTCAAGTTCATGGCGGCCAACCACTCTGATCACCGATGCATGAAACTCCCGGGGCCTAGTGGCATTATCACCGTCTTGGCGACCTCAAGGGCGCTGCAGTGTGAGAACTCAAGCCACAGCCTGGTGCATGCTACCTCAGCAGGCCCAGGCGGTGGTGAAGAGTGCTGCGCCCGGCGATCGGCCAGCCATGGGCCACGAAGGCTGTCTTGGCTCGAGGAGGCGACCCGACAGTGCGTCCACATCTCGGCGGTGAGTTCCAAATAGAACTCGAGCTCGTCACCTTTCTCCGTGCCAATAAAGGTATATTTGCTTGGGAGCGGCGAATATGCGGGTGTCTGAGGAGGTGGTTGAGCATAAAGCTGCAGTGTGGCCAGCTTGGCCCGTGCGCCCGAAGCTGCTGGCGTTCTCGAGGAGAAGGTCGCCATCATTAGAAGAACCTTGACAAGCTCACGAAGGTCGGGTTCATCAGGAGATCAACTACTACGAGTGGTTGGCCAACCGGTCATCGTCGAAGAAGAAAAGCGGAAAGTGGAGAATGTGTGTGGATCATACGGGGTTGAATCGGCGTGCCCAAGGACCTTCCCTCTCAGCGCGCTCGACTAGATCGTCGACTCCACCATAAGCGCCGGAGATGTTGAGCTTCTGGGCGCTTACTCGGGATACCACGAGATCAAAATGGCGATCGAAGATGAGAGTAAGACATCGTTCATCAGCGTTTCGGGACCTATTGCTACGACCATGTCGTTTGGTCTCCACTGCTTGGCGCGACCTTCGGCGCTGATGATGACCAAGACGTTCGAACCCCGGATCGATCGCAACCTCGAGGTCTCGTGGATGACATAAATCGCCAAGAGCTCTTCCGAGGGCGACCACGTTCAAGACCTTGAGAAGACCTTCGCCAACCTGAACAAGCACAATATCAAGCTCAATCTGGAGAAGTGTATGTTCGGTGCTGCTGCAGGGAAGGTGCTCGGTTACATGATCGGGGGCTCAGGGGTCGGCCCAAACCCGGAGAAGATCGAGGTGATCGAGAAGATGGCGCCCCCGACCTCGGTGAAACAGGTACAATGCCTCACCGGACGTATGGCCGCTCTTAGCCAATTCATCTCGAGGCTCGGCAAGCGTGGGTTGCCATTCTTCAGGGCCCTGCGCAAACAAGGAAGCTTCGAATGGACTCCCGAGGCGCAGCGGTCGTTCGACGACTTGAAGGCTTACCTCTCAAGCCCGCCTTTGCTTACCACCTCCCCAGCCAAGACAGCATTTCTTTGCTCTACCTAGCGACCACCAGTTTGTCGATCTTTGTCTTGGTGGCCAAAGCAGGATCTTGCGGCGGCACCCAATCTCTCGTCGGTGAGTCTGCCTACGGCCCAAAGGCGCTACCCACAGTCGAAGCTCTGTATCGCCCTTCTCATGGCCGTGCAAACTCGGCACTACTTCCGAGCACACTCGGTGGTCATCCGGCGGTTTTACGCTCGGGGATATCTCGGGAAATGAAGGTTGCATCGCCAAATGGGCCATGGTGGCGGCGTTCGGCGTCCGACGTCCGGTAGTGCGACGCGACTATCAAGTCGCGGTGCTCGCCCGACTTATTGAGTCGAAACAAGCGGCGCCTCCGCTCGAGCCGAGATCGAGGAGGAAAGGCCTGGATCATGTGCTTGACGGCTCGAGGTCTTTCAAGCGCTTCGGGGGTGGAGTTCTCATCCTTACTCATGCGGTGACCGTGAGGTATGTGATTCATTTTGGGTTTCGGCCACCAACAACGTTGCAGATCTGAGCTCTCTTGGCGAACTGCTTGAACTGCAAGGCCACAGGTGTGCCCGGTTGATTATGCAGGCGACTCGGCTCGTCATCAACCAGTTCAACAAAGAGTACCAGTGCTCGGAGGACTCAATGGCCAAGTATCTCGTCGAGGCCCGCAAGATGGAGAAGTGGTTCCAGAACCTGGAAGTCACACATGTGGCTCGGAAGGATAATTCCGACGCGGACTTCCTCTCCAAGCTCGGGTCATCCGACGATGAAATCCCCCCCGACGTGATATTGGAAACCCTGGCGTCTCCTTCCATTTCCGACCAGGGGCCCTCAGTCGCCTTCATTGAAGGCACTCCCTCCTGGGCCGAGCCGATCCATCGTTTCCTAGCGACAGGTGAGCTCCCGGTCGAGCCAGCGGAAAGAAGCAAGATTAAGCGCCAGGCGAGCTCGTATAAACTCATGGACGACAAGCTTTATCGTTGGAATCTTTTCGGCATACGGCGAAGTGTGTCACGCGAGAGAGGTAAGTACTGCTACATGACATTCATTCGAGGTCTATCACGGGCACACTCTTCTTCGAGACTATGGTGGGGAAGGCTTTTAAGCAGGGTTCTCTTGGCCCACGGCGCCAGGGGCGTCGCAACATTGTCACTTTGTCGAACTTGCGGTTTCATGCTCGGAAGACACATCGGCCGCTTCTCGCGCTCCAGACCATCCGCTCGCGTAGCCCTTCTCGACACGAAATTTGGACATCCTCGGCCCCTTTCGCGAGGCGGCGGTGGGAAGAAGTTTTTGTTAGTGGTTGTCGATACCTTCACCAAGTGGATCGAAGCCGAGCCCATCTCGACCATCATGGCTCGCGCGGCGATCAAATTCTTCCGCTTATTCGTGGTCACCAGGTATGGGGTTCCATGCAGAATCATTACTGACAATGGAACTCAGTTTACGATGAAGCTGTTCGAAATCTTTGCGAGACATCGGCACCAAGGTATGCTATGCCTCGGTGGCTCACCGTAGAAATATTGGAAGCGATGGAACCGCCAATGGTCAAATCGTTCAAAGGCGTTAAAAAGCAAGTGTCAGATGAGCTCGAATGACACGGCTCGACCTTGGTGGACGAACTTCCCACCGTCTTATGGTCTATTCGTACCACAACCGGTAAGACAGCGCGAGGTCCACACCCTTTACGCTCGTGTTGATCTTGAAGCCGTCCTACCTCCCTGAGGTCCTGTTGGGCTCTGCCGAGTCGACAGTCGTCGGATCGACTTGAGCAAGTGGTCTCTTGACCTTACTGGCGGAAGAAGTAAGATGTCATGTGCTTGCCTTTCTGATCGGCCTGATGCACTGCAAGCTCTTCGCGGACATGCGTCTAGATCGATGCGACCTAGGGAGCTCCTTGTTGGGGACTTATACGAGATGGATTCGAGCACCGTCCAACACCAACAAGTTATCCCCGCGTGGGAGGGCCCCTATAGAGTTGTTTCAACAGATCGCACGGGGGCTTACCGGCTAGCGATGCCGATGGCAAAGAGCTCTCTAGCTCGTGAAATATCGACCAACTTCGTAAATTTTATGTGTAATCTTTTTACCTCAAATTTCAATAAAGCTTTTGTTCAATTGTCATTGTTTGTCTTTGCGCACCTTTTTTCTATGTCTTGTGTTGGCTCGAACTCAACTCTCTGTGAGCCCGACCTGCGGATGGGCGTGCTTGCTCTTGGCCTCGGTGTCGGGGGCTTATCCTTCAACCCCAGTGGTCGAGTTACGTGTAAGCTGAATCTCTTCGCATCAATACTCCCCCTGTGCCAGGGTTCGGACTAAGTCCTCGACCGGGCCAACGAGCAACGCATAAGTCGTTGTCACGACTCGAGTCCTGCTCGGGATCTTAAGTCCTCCCTCATACGACCATGTTACGCTCCCTCTGGGCCTTTTTTGCAGGTCTTGGTTTTCGCAGGATTTCTAACTTGCGCCCAAGGCCGGCGTTGCTCGACCTTGAGCCTATGGGGGCTAGACGAGATATACCACGACCAGAAAAGGCTAAGTGCATGATTAGAAAAAAATTTCAACCAATCAAGACAGGACATTGAGCTATTCTTACAATAAGCCCTTTTGGGTTTTACAAAAGTTTTACTTACAAGAAATCTAGCCCTATTTACAGGTCAGCCATCTCACTAGCAAGCTTCTCACCTTTCGAGCTCGTGACCTTAGCCCTTAGATTCGACGGCTCGCTCACGAAGATGGAGGGCTTGATGAGGCCTCGGCCTGGGCCTCCTCTTGAAATTTGGGCCAAAGGCTCTTGGCCGCCTTACTTGCCAGACTCAGCTTCTCCTCGAGTTCTTTCACCTTGGCCTTGAGCTCGGGAGAGGCCTTCAGAGAGGCGGCTGCCTGGTCCGCGGTGGTCTTGTTTCGTTCTTCGGCCTTTGCTCGCTCAGCCTCGAGCGCCCTGGCTGACCTCGTGCGTTCGTCCTCGATAGCTTTGAACGCATGGTCCCGCTTCGAGTTGATGGTCCGCTCCAGCTCGGCCTTATGAGTGGCCTCGAGCGTCTTCGCCACCCTGTGGAGGCTGGCGATCTCCTGGGCATCTTCTGCCACTTTTAGCGTGGCCTCCTCCCGTTCGGCTTGCAGGCTTTCCACGAGCTGGGAGCGCGATGCTAGGGCGTCCTCCCACACGTTGAGCAAAGCCTTTAGCGCGTCGGAGTGTGTTCGCAGGCTTTGCAGCCCTTGGGAGATGGAGTTGGCGGCCTGTAGAGTTCGAAGTATTAGCGTGATGCAGCGCTAGAAGACGTCGAGAAGAAGAAACTCAAGTACACAGGCGAGGCGGCCTTCAAAAGCCGCCGCGGGGTATGTGACGAAGATTCTTGCCCGGCGTTCTGAAGCGATATCGTCCACCGCCAAATCGCAGCTCTCTGAGGTAGGCCCTTCGAGTGCCCCGCTGTGGGTCGCCGTGCCTCCAACCTCCTCTTCGAGGGTGCTCGATCCGCTTCCACACTCGGTCCCGGTGGCGACCACGACCTTGTGCCCCACGGCTGGAAGATTTCTAGTTTCTTCCCCCACGGTGGTCTTGGTGCAGTCGCATGCTGACGATCCTCCACACGGTTGCGGCGGAGCATCTTAAGGTTCGGCTCGGGGGTCCCGACCATTGCGCCTGGTGCGACTCCAGTGATCGTGGCGGCGGTGTCCCCAGCACCATCCCCTTCGGCAGTCTCTGGGGGGTCGACATTGCCTTCGGCATTGTCTCCTTCGGTGGCCTCTGGTGGGTCGGCGCTCTCCTCGATGTCACCTTCTTCGGTGGTCTCTGATGGGTTGGCGTTCTCCCCGGCGCCATCCCCTTCGATGGCTCCCGGTGGGTTGATGTCATCTTCGGCGTCCACTTCGCCGGTGCCGTAATCCCTGCTGGCTGCGGGGAGGTCTCTTCCTAGTCTGAGTCGTCGAGCCCTTGGTCGAACTCACCGATTGGAGTCTGACCCGGGGGGCTCGAATCAGCGTGCCTTTGGCCCGAGGATCGGCGAGGCGCTAGTACGAAGTCGGCTTCCTCCTCGTCGGACTCGGACTCGCCCTGGACAATAGTTATCGTCAATACGGGCAGGCGCTGAGCTCAGGCGCTCAAGGTCTGCGATTAAGAGCGACTTCTAAGCTAAAGAAGCACGGAGACAGATGAGCAGATGACGAGGTGGAGACCTACTTGGGTCGGCAATCTCCGCTTCGCAAAAGGCGGGCGGAGGCTCTGGCCACCTGAGGCTACGGGGGTGCTCCGCTTTCGAGTTCCCCTGGTCTGGGGCCTTGAGGTCCACGATGGCTCGGAATCCTCTGCGGTGGAGGTCCTAGAGCCCCATGGCTGGGACCCTTGTTCCGCCTGAGGACTCGAGGTCCTAGCAGCGGCCACCGCGCTCAGCTGCTGCAATGGAAGCGCGTCGTGAGAAGAGAAGGCGCGAGCATAGGGTCGGGGGCTCGATCATGAGGCTCTTACCATCGCACGGTTGGCCCACTCGACGTGAGGCTTCTTGGCCTCGCGTTCATCTGTCTTGCTCGGAGGGGGTCTCTTCTTCCCCTTCTTGCTCTTGCCCCAGTGATGTTCTTAGGTTTGCTCCCAAAGACCGTCCAACTTCCTCGATTGTCTCGAAATTCACACTTGCTGAAGCTCTGATAGTCTGTGGGAGCATCGATGCGAATTCATAATCATGCGGTGCATTGGGAGGATATCTCATATAGCATTGGCGAAATGTAATCTCAAGTCAATCTTGGAAGCGGATCTGAACAAATCATCGTGTGTCTACCTCGGCTTTTCAAGGTGAGGGCTCGAATTGGTGAAACCCTCCTCTTCGTTCTAAGGTTAAGCTGATATCGGGGACGGGGAGTTGATGGAGGGTAATCACATAGCGGTATGCTACTTATTCGCCCATTTCCCAAACATTTCTGCTTCATTGCATCCTTGGTGCTTGGCGGCGACCGAGACTTCCTTTACTTCGTGCGGACTCGATCGGCTTAATTGCGAGAGTTGTATAGGCATGATGCATAGCGATGCTTCGAATAAAGGAGTTCAAAGGTCGAACTCGAGCAAGCCTCCAAGGCAAGGGGACGTACCGGATGTACCTTCGCGGGTCATGTCGTCTTGAATGTTGGAGGTCTCGTAGGAGCTTGATAGCTGTGATCTCAAAGAATGGATGCTCCCTAGCCTTGTGGACTAAGTGCTGGAAATTTGGAAATCATGAGCAGCGAGGCAAGAATCATCGATTCAAATAGTTGAAGAGATAATCCAGTCGCCACCTTGCTTCAATGCGAGAAATCGCTCGCCATGCCGGTGAGGCAGCGTGGCGATAGCCAGCGCTCAATAGTCAAAATCCAATCGGCCTCGAGTGGATCCGCGCGAATGTGTGTATGGCGGCGATGGCCTCTCCATCAACCTCGGTCACGAGATTTAATCCTTAGGGTCCTTAACCAATATCTCTACTCATTAAACATCAATTAAAAACATCATCATCGTAATAATAAATCTTGATCATTACGGCGTAGATGGACTAAATCCATCTATCGCGGTTTCTACGATAATCTAAGCATGGCTAAGCAATTCGAGCGAACCCTTACATAATAATAAACCAGCCACCTAGGGGACAATGGAACATGGAGAACATGCTAAGGGTTTAACACACAACATGGTAATAGCTAAAAATTCTACCCAATCATAATTGTAATTGAAAGTAAGCATGCATTTGATAAAATAGTTCCAAAGATATGAGTTGCGTCAAGGAGTAAGATAGTGCCTTCTTTGCTGTTCTTGACTTGGCGTAAGTGGGTACTTTCGGGTGCCTTCCAGAAGCGTCAACATAGAAAATCAATTCCATAAACACCAAATCAAGAAATTCAATTGCACATGATTAAAGATGCATGAAATGCTCATGATGTAATACTAATCATAATATAGAAAGTACTAATTGAGTTTTTGGAGTCCCGAATGTTGGATCTTAGGAAGGCCTGGGGATAGGATCCCGTCCGCGTTACCTGAAAGTAAAGGCATCCGACCACGGGATCCTTCCCAGAGTGAAACAGGTTGAAGAATCGGAAGAAGAGTGAGGGGGTGGGGAGGATTCCAAGAAACCCCTCGCACAAATGCGAGAAGATAGAGAGAAGGAGGACGGAATTGGGCACCAGATTGATGAGCTCTATGTCATAGTGGGCGAGAACCGCTGCCATGAATTCGCTCTCCAGTCTGAAGGTCATAGACCGCCTATAGTGCATTGAAGTAAGGTGAAATTTGTGCGGTGCAAGATGAATGACGGCTCGTCGTCCACGGGTTGTGGCTCGTCCATGTTTGAAAAGTCTCGCCGCCAGGCAACCTCCATACCATCGGGTCGAGAAAACCCAGGCTCTCGAGCTCCTTCATCCTCGCCGGCGATATGGTGCTCCTTCCAAGTTTGGCCATGGCGACTGATTTGGAAGCTTGATCGAGAAAGGGAGAGTTGTGTGTGCAAAGGGTTGGAGATCGAGGAGCGCAAGGAGCTTGGGAATCGTATGAAGGTTGCAGAAGGTTTGGGCTAATAGGCCTGGGTCGCGGCCGGTTTTAGCTTAAGATGCCTCAAAAGCCGTGCCAATGGCGATTTGACGGGCGCATTTAAGGAACGGGCGGTGGCCTCGAGGCGTTGCGGTCTTTTCCTCTAAATCGATCGAATCCGTACCGGCATCGTGAAGTCCATGCGGCGCCAGGTGTCTTGAAGCCGAGGATTTTTCTAGTGGTCTCCGCTCGACCACGGCCGAAGATTCAAGGAGTCTGAAAGTCTGTTCCCAGCGGCTATAGGCTCGAGGTCGACTCAGACGCCTTCCTCGACCTTGAGCCTCGGGGGCTGGCTGACGGGGATTGGGCAATCTTCGTCCGGTCAAAGCTTGGTCAATGGGCCCCCTGCTCGGGGGTATCGACCACGGCCTGGTTCGCGTGGTCCTGCACGACCTAGAGCCTGCTTCGACCAAGAGTTCACTTCCACGTTGCCTCGTGCTCGGGATCGTGAGGCCAGCTCTTGGTCGGGCGGTTTCGCCTCAGGACGTGGGGGCGTGCGTTTACTCGACAGTTTCCAAGACCTGGTTGGTGGCATCAAGGCGGACGTGGGCGGCATTCCAGGGACGGTTACGACCCACTTTCAATGCGCACGAAGCCACTCCTCAGGAAATCTCTCCCGTCCGTTGCAGGCAGCTTCCGGAGGGGTATAAGATCTCGCAAGGCATGCACGGTGAGGAGGACAACACACCAGCGATAGACCGCTAGACGTAGACAGAACACTAAAACTCAAGTTGTAATCCACCTTTTGTACTGATCATTAGTGAATACCTCCACCTCCGGAGAGGACTGGACGTAGAGCTATTACCCTCGGGGGGGGCTCGAACCAGTATAATCCACTGTCCTTTGCTCGTTGACGCCACACACCGACCTACATCTTCGTCGTCCTTGATCGAAGCGCTTCTTGGGTCCTGCACTCATACTAACCTGTCTTCACTTTTGCGGTCAGGCGATCCCGATCGTCGACAGCAACCATACCAATTTAGTAATTGTTTGCTTAAATTTTTGGGTTAAACTTGTTCCCCTACACTAGGAATCTTGAACCTTATCTTTGCTTTTTCCTCTTAACTAAACCTTGGAGTGATCAACAGATGGAAAGGATCGGTGACAATAGTGATTCTGAGGTAGTTCAAGTCAGAACAGTTGGTACTATTGGTGACAGTGATGAAGAAGATTGTGACCAGCAGCTGCCCATCGTACCAGCAGTGACAATTCAGAATTTGGATCATTTATTCACCACCCAAACACAGCTTATGTAGACAATGATACAACAGATGAATGCTATCAATGCCAAAATCAATGCCCCTACCACCGAAGTCACAACCTTCTGTCCCCGGTCAAAGTTTGCCTTGTTCATGAGGACCAAACCACCCACATTTGATGGATCAGCCACCCTCAAGGATGCAAAAATCTGGCTTCATGATATAGAAGAGAAGCTAGCTTCGGTGCAATGTGATGATAAAGAGAAGGTTCTCTACGCCACTTGCCAATTGGAAGGAGATACTTTGGAATGGTGGAAGAACTATCGTGCTACCCACAAGACACCACAAGAAGTCACTTGGTTGGAGTTCGTCGCTGCTTTTCGTCAGTTCATTGCTTCGTCAAATGACAGTGTGACTACCACAAGTTTAGAGAAGTGTACCACCCCAGCATCCGATGCCGTACCAGAACGTTGCTCCTTGAAGTGTTGTCAACCAAACAAATTAGAAGACCGTGCATGCATCCGATGTGGAGAGATAGGACACACCGTTGTTGAACATGCGATCAATTGCTCCAGTTGTGAAGGAAGCCATCCACTTGGAGAATGCCCTATGCGCAATATCACCTGCTATCTTTGCGAAGGCCGTGACCATTGCCCATCTCAACGTCCTTTGTATCCAATAGTGACAGCCGTGACTCGACATCAGCGCAAGCATTTGAGGGCCGCAATTGTTCAAGGGTTAGCGAAAGATGGAAGATTGCCTTCATCACCTGTTAGATCACTTGAGGAATTGAAGAAGAAACATTCTAGCCTTGTTCGTCTACCCTAGGGGGATGGAGATATGTTGTCACCATTAAATTGTTTCTTGCGTGGTGAGCAAGGTCATTATGCCAGAAAATGCCCTGTGAAGCAGCAAGTATCGACTCTCAGGAAGGATAGCTTTGCACTTTTGAATAAATCTCACAAGATACGTTTATGTTACAACTGTCATGAGTCAGGCCATGTCGCCAAGCAATGCCCACAGAGAAGTCAAGCAATTCCTGCAACCGTAGCTATCCCAGAAGTCACCTCAGTTAAGATCATAACACCAAAAATAAGTGGTAAGACTACAGGAGCAACCTGCTCAAGGAATCAATTGAAGCAAAAGGAGTTGGTTAACAAGACCCTTGTTCTAGGAGATGAGCGCAAGGAATTGGAGGACAACCGCAAGCGTCAGAAAGCTCATCAGGAAGGATCACCGCAATAGCGAATAAGGAGTGCCCCTCAACAACTCGGTTGCCATCTTGCTTTCGAGAATTTGTTCGAGACACCTTCAACATTCCTCACTACGATAGAGCGAAATTTTTCGTAACACCACCCGGTAAAAAGTTCTCAAGGAAGAAGCACGCTCTTTAGAATTTGCTATGCACGTAAATCGGCTAGGACATTTTGCCAATGACTGCTCTCAGAAGGAAGTGATCACTGCGGATCGCATCAATCTCAGTTCTACCCCTCCCAAGATTAGTGTCGTGTCAGGAGAAAGTCTAAACACGTCAGTCAAACATTGCTTCAGATGCAATGAGCCGGGATACTTTGCCAACAGTTGTCCTAGGAGAAACGGTGTTATACCTGTCCGCTTCAATCTCAGCCCTACACCTACCAAAACACTTGCGCTAGAAAGGGAATTGTGAAGCAGTTCAGGATGAAGCCATGCCGCAAGCACCAATAAAAGATCATGCCAACCACATTATGACTAATGAAGCTTAGAAAGCATCAGTGTTGTACTGATCAAAAGTTATATGTAATGCAGGATGTTGAGAGTTAATGTTTCCATTGATAAGATTAAGTTTTTTTTATATAAAGCCTATCATATTGGAAGCCTATGCTTGAGATGTTTATCCCTGGAAGTAAATTAGTTACCCATGTGTAAGGCAGTTTTGGTTTATGGTCAAAATTTGATCAGTTAAGAGGAGCTAGAGTGTTCCTAAGATAAATTTGCGATTAGTTTAACTTCAGCATATCGGAGATGACTAAGGACCACTTGTTCCGTTATGGTTGAGTTAAGGAGGTGGATGTGCCATCACATCAGAAGAAAGAGTGGTTGTGTATGTTTAATAACCACAAAGGAAAATTGTCTTCCTGAAGCATTACTCTAGCT
The DNA here is from genome assembly GCA_036346375.1 of Guadua angustifolia. Classification (NCBI taxonomy): domain Eukaryota; kingdom Viridiplantae; phylum Streptophyta; class Magnoliopsida; order Poales; family Poaceae; genus Guadua; species Guadua angustifolia. The sequence goes on along the minus strand of CM070504.1, from coordinate 54,005,999 downwards.
ACTGCAGTGTATGCCAGCGAACCAATACCATTACTTCAGTAATAGTTGAAGCTTGAGTTAAGTGTGAAGGAGCAATCAGTTGATATGGAGTATAAGTCAATACTTGAGAATCAAACCGACAAAGATAGTACAAGACAAACCAGAATATTGTTCAAGTTTTGTTCAAGATCATGGGATGGCAAGCAAGTTTCGTTGTCAGATGCAGCTTGTTCAATTTCTACGAGAAGTAGAAAATCAAGTGTTTAGGAGCAAAAGCATTGAAGCCTGACAATGAAGTCACCGGAAACGTAAGCATAAGTGTGTGATGTGTTTCATGAACCTCAGCGGAATAAATGCTTTCTTGTGCCAGAAAAGTAGACACTATTGGAGTCAGTGGAGTGCAAAAGGATCTCATCCGCAAAGAGCAGCCTACAAATTTTTGGATGTTATCAAGCGTTTGTTCAGAAGCGACTTTGTCGATGTACACTTGCTTGGAAGTTCAAGAGAGCCTCAAGAGTTGAGTCCCCCTGAACCTATTTCTATAGTCAGCCTTGAATCTCGAGGACGAGATTCTATTAAGGGGGGAGGTTTGTAACATCCCAAAATTTAGGATTTCAAAAATCTTTTGTAAAGATTAGCTTCCCAAAAATTCCCGTTGTTTTTCTCGCTTAAATAAAGCTTAAACTGAAATTTTCTAAAGTCAAAACAATTTAATTTGACTAATATAAACTTTAATTAAAAGAAGTTCAGATTTATTTGGGTTCCTTGTGCTTCTAGGATTTATTTTTTTTAGAATTTTTCTAGTATTTTTATTGCCTCAAATGAATTAACTGAATTATTAGAATTATTTTTATTGAAAAATCATTTGGAAAAAGTGTGAAACGATAATGGGTAGGCCTGTTCCTATAAATTGCCATATTATTCGATTCAGTAGTTTGGTTTCGATTTGATGTCTTTACGTTTTCTTGATTAGTTCAACTTCCTAAGCTTGTTCAAGGGTGCCATGACCCCTCACATGCCCCCTAAAGTCCAGAGCACCCCTCCCAAACACTAAAAACAGCACCCTTTCATCTCCTAGGCGCCGCCTCTCATCGGCCGAACCTGGCATCGCATTCTTCATCGTTCCGATGAGTTTTTCTAAAATCCAACCATGTCATCTCGTGCCTAATGGTCAGATCTGTCTCTCCACCAAATTTGGTGCAGTTTCATCAGCGGAATCTAAAGTTTCGGCCGTTCCAATCTCAAATCTTGTCGTCGCCAATTCTCCATTGTTTTTGTGAATTTGATAGTGAATCTTTTTTTGTAGACTCATCTTGATGTCCTCTACACGGTGCTCACCCTAACTCAAGGTTTTGCCTGTGGGATTTGCGTAGAAAAATCAATCTTCCCCGAGCAGACTGCGTTCCAACGGCAGAAAACTTCGTTGCGCGTTTCCCGTTGATCCAGAAGGTAAAACTCAAGATCCATTCACGTCATATTGTGCCAAATGATCCCAGATAGCTCTCTGTAAAATTTGGTTAGGTTTCATATAGTACTTTAATAGTTATGACCATTTGATCTTTTGGCTTCGGCAGCCGTTCATCGGCAGTTTGCGACCTGTCTGTTGGGTTGCCACCAAATCCGGCTATACCGTTGAGTTTGTGTCATCGCGTTCTACGTGGTGCTCACTTCCCCTTTGCTTTTCTTTCCTCCGAAAATTTTAATATTCGTTACCCGTCACCTTTTGACACCGTCGCACGTCGTCTTTTGCTACCAACCATATTGTTTTGTCATGGTTATGTCATCTTGTCCAGTAGACCATTGTTCCCTGTTTTGCTCATATTTAGTGGTTATTTGGTCTCCGTTTGCTATCAAAGCCATAATCTAGTATCTAACCGTCGTCTTTCGGCCTAGTCCTTTGTATCGGTTTGCGTTTCAGTTTGCTATCCTTGCTAACCTTTAATCGCAAAGCCAACCCTAACCCATTCTACCCCTATGCCAAGTATATCCATCCTTGAATCATTTCGCTCTAACCCCTAACTTAACCTTTGGTCCAATTTGTCATTGACATTGCGTCATGACATGAGTACCTCGCAGATCGCAAATCAAACTTGAGCCACATCATGACCTCGCTGCTCTACCATTGTACTGATGGTCGCCACCCTGTAATCTCATAAGTGTTCTGTTAACGCTTCACCTTCATCGTTAACGTTCCATCGTTAACATTCTATCGTTAATCTTCCGCCGTTAATGCCTTGCTCTCATCGCAGGCGTGCTTTCAAGTAAAGGCCCTAGTGCGATGTCATCATCTTTTCTATCGTCTTGATGTGATCTAGCCCTATTACATTGAGTTTAGCCCCGTCTTCTTATCATCGCCGCCTTATCATCGTTAAGTTCCTTCTTCGACGTATGACTGAACCCCTTATTGAATCGTAGTGGATGTCGACCCCACTTGTCCTTGCCTTATCTTTGAAAATCTACTCTGCCCTTGACCTGGAAATCGTTTATGGACCTGGTTGATAGACCATTGACCATGTGTCATATCCTTACGTCCGATGTATGGAACTATTCACTTGGCTGATTTCAAGAATTATGCAATTTCTGTGATGGGGACAGTTACATTAAAAATGTATGATGGAACACATCCTATATTGATAAGAGTATAGTATGTTTCTGGTTTAAAAAAGAATCTAATGTATGTGAGCTCGTTTGTACTCAAAGGTTATAGGGTATCACTTCGAGGTGAAGTTGTGCGAGTTACTTGAAATGGACATGTAATCATAAAAAGTATTTGCAGTAATGAGGGATATTGATTGATGGGTAAACCTAAAGAAAGGGCAACCAATAGGAGGTTTGAAACAAATTTTGATAAGGGGAAGGAAATCATGTCATCAACAGTAGGTAATCAGATCCCAACTGCAGTTATGTGTGAAACTGCAAAGACGGTTGCAAAATCTAGTAGACACAAAGGTGAAAGTGTGAGCTACAGGAAGAAGGAAGACATGGCAGGACAAACCATGAGACACCAACGAGAAGGTGGAGCTTAGAGGCAGTACAAACCTATGACATGAAAGGCTATAGGAAAGATAGGTATTGTTAACCAAACTATATAAAGAAATGCGGGTTCGGGTGACTAAATCTGAACATCAAAAAGCACATTGCGGTGATGTGCATAAACCTGTATTGTGGAGGCACTCCCAAAGGGGAGAGGGAAAACAAAAAAATTACAGAGCCAACTTAGAGCAAACCTTTGAAGGAGCACGATTACTTCAACTGATAAGAGTCAATGTGGGGATTGTTAATTATGATGACTTATACATATTCTTTTAGAATTCGAAATGTGTGCTAGATAAATCATAATAGGATTATGATTCCTATTTTCTTTTAGAGTAGGATTTCTACTTGCTTTGAAGAAGAACTAAGTAGGTTATATAAATTCATTAGGTGGTCATAGAGAACTCAAGCAACTAAGAAATCACAAACAAACTTATCCAAAGCAAGAATTGTACGAGAAGATTGTTAGAAATTGGCCTATTGGGAGGCCCATTTCCTTTAATTCCAAAGCATGCATGGTTTAGTACCATATTGTTTAGCCAAGTGGAGGTTAGACAATTTAAAAGGTGGAGTTCTTTTCACCTCTTGAATAATAACACTTGGCATGAGAATGGCATAGGGTGGACAGCGACTAAACACACACACGCACGTGCGCGGGCATTCGCGTATTTTCACGTGAAAATTCGCGTGACTTGTGACTTGCGTTGTAGTGTGTCTCCTAGCACTTTGAATTCACCTTTTGTTTTGCTGAACCTTGCAATTATCCCTCCATTCAATCTGTTTAAATGAGATTTAAACATCTGTTTTAATTCAGTGTCATTATGCAGTCAGTTACTAGTGTGTTAATTAACATTATGCAGTCAGTTACTAGTAATTGCCGCATTCAAATTGTCAGTTACTAGTAACTATCATATTTAACTGACATAATGTGGTCAGTTACTAGTGTGTGATTATATAAACTCCTGGAGACGTCCAGGATGAAAACACTGAATTCTCCTCCATTCTTCCTCCTCTCTGAATCGCTGTACTATTGAGTTGAGCTATTGGACCTCGCTGGCCTTCCTCCTCGGCGTGCACCATGAAGGAGGGTGAGCGGTATCTCTGAACCATTGCCGCAGAGTTCACCTGCACGGGGCGGCAATAAGGTTTCTTGGCAGCGCATCAGCGCGACCGCTTTGCTTCTTCCGCGACATCGACTACTTCCATGACCGCGTCTACATCTGCGCTGCCTTCTTTTTCTTCATCAAGCTCGATTGTAAGCCAATCGACTCCACTAAAATACAATTCTTGAGTATATTCTGAAGTACAATGAGTTACCTGCTGTTTTATGCATCTCTAGTCTTTTGTTATCTTTGCCTCAAAATGAAATCTGGAATAAAATATTGCGCCTATTTCCAACAAAGATTAGAGGTTAGGTTATTCTTTATCACTAGATTCTTGTATAAGGCAAGGATCTGAATGTCCTAAAAGATTGTAGAGGTTGTGAGACAGTAACATTGATAGTAACATTCCTTTGTATTCTTTTGAAATCGTGCTAAAATAATTTGCGATCGGTTTTGCCAACTTTATCTCTCGTTGTGGTTGTTTCAACATCGTTATTTTAGTTCTCTTTCTGAGATTCATTTTCTTTGTTCTTGAGACCATGCACACTCATACCATATCTCATAAAAAACTAATCTGATTCGAGGGACGCTGTGTATAAGAAGGGGTATCAGAGTGTAACACGGAAGCATGCTCAGGAAGACACTGCCTCCCAGATCAACGCCTACTGTGCTTGCAGTAGCATGCGCGAGCTTGTCCCTCGCAACCTTTTCTGAGGTGAGCATGCACAATGTGCACCTTGCATGAGAGACAGTACACGACGGCAGCCAAGGGAGCGATGGTGCACATGCGAAGTGGAGGAGAAGGTGGCAGAGAAGTTTTATGGTGTATTATACTATATGGTGGATGATAGAAATCAGATCTAGACATTAATTTGTTAAAGATATTTCTAATATTCTACTACCGAAGAAAGTATAAATAAATACTAGGTAATCTACTCCCTAGATCAAAAAAATGAACTATTCTTAGACCTTGTTTGCTATGGCTATACCTTTTTTGAAAAGTAGCTTTCGACTGAGCTATATGTTTGAAGAGCTGCATGGCTGAATGGCTGGGCTGAAAAGATTTGGTGTTTGATAGTTTGGCTTTTAATATAGCTTTTAGGTGTGAGAGATGCCGGCTAGGAATGAGGGTTAAATGGGTGTGGTTTGGGGACTGAGTGGTGGTTTGTTGTATACTCTCTTCATTTCTAAATAGATGATATTTTAGAATTTTGCACTTAAATTAAGGTACATGTAGAAATGACTAAATCGCATTCCTTCATCTGCTCACTTATTGTTCTTGGATGGTATGAGCTACTATATTTCACTATAATAAAATAACATTAGAAATAATGAATAGTGTCGACGATCGGGATCGCCAACCGCAGAAATGAAAAGGGGGTTAGAGATACTAGGGACCCGAGTTGAGCTTTGCTCAATGGAGGAACGGATTCGATGTGCTGGTGGTCGGAGCAAGGCGACAACAAGCGTGACACGGGGATTTATCCTGGTTCGAGCCCCTATGAAGGTAATAGCTCTACTCCAGTTGCCTTGCGGCGATGATCTTTGTTATTCGCGAGTACAGGGGTGTGTTACAGCTCAAGCTCAACAATGATGGTGTTTAATGCTCGAACTCTGGTGCGGTATCCCTCAGGTTGCGCCATCCTTAGCCTTATATCCTCCACTTTAGCAGGCGGCGAGATTCGGGGTAGTGGTCTTCATGCGTGTTGTTGGTGGCGATAATCGTCCGGGCGCCTCGCATACGCTTTGCCTTAGTTCCACGATCCCACGCCTTGGTAACCACCGAGTAAGCGCGCGTTCGGTTTTCCATGGGGCGTCGTCGAACAAACGGCCAGAGCTCAAGGTCGTGCGGGGCCCGACCTCAAGGCGCCACGAGCTCTGGTAGCGCGACTCAAAAGCAGTCAGTCGTGGTCGAAGTAAGCCAGAGCTAGGGAGCTCAGATTGATCGTGTGTTGGCCGGCCAAGGTCTCCCAGCCCTTGTCAGCCAGCCCTCGAGGCTCAAGGTCGAAGAAGACACCTAGAACGACCTCGAGCCTCACTTCACGGATGCATGAAAAAAACCTCCGTAGGTCTTGAACCCTTGGCCAAGGTCGGACGGAGAGCACGAAGGAACCGGCCGACACTGGCGACCTTTGAACTTCACAGTCTTTGAATGCGGATCACGAGCAGCCGCCGCGGACACTGCGGCGCCTCGAGCCGTGGCCCGGGCCTTAAGTGCGCTGTCGAATCATGGCGGCAAGCGCCTTTTGAGGCAGTGGACCGGATTAAGCGGCAGCGGCTTATAAATCCGAGCCCTAGCATTGATGTTGAAAAAACTCTCGATCTTGCTCTCTTCATCTTCTAGCCTTCTTCCTAAGCAAGTCTCTCTCTCCCTTTCCCTCAACCAAGCCCGCAACGATCGCCATGGCCAAGTTTGGGAGGAGCACAATGTCGTCAGCGAGGATGAGGGAGCTCGAGACCCAGGGTTGTTGGACCCATTAACATGGCGGTTCTTGGGCGCGAGACCAAGCCGCACCCCAGGGACGACAAGATCGTCTGCACCGAGCATTATGCGCTCTTTGGCCTGCGGACCCCAGAGAGCGAGTTCGTGGCGGACATCCTTTCTAGCTGTGAGATCGAGCTCATCAACCTGGTGCCAAATTCCATTCTCCTTCTCGCCATCTTCTCCCACTGTGTGAGGGGTTCCTAGGAATCCTTCCCACCCCTCGCTCTTCTTCGGTACTTGACCTCTTAGCTCAGGAAGGATCCCGTGGTTGGGTGCCTCTATTTTAATTTGTGCAGGGGATCTCGTGGGCCTTCCTAAGATCACGCTCGGGACTCCTTGGCTCGTGGACCAGCGGTGGTTCTACGAAGAAAGGGAACACGGGCGTTGGCGTCTGAGGGCCCCCATTGGGAAGAAGGAGACCCCAGAGGCGGATAACCTCGAGGCTGACGAGGAGGCCATCGCCGTCATACATATCTGCGCTCTGTGGCGGCCTCCTTGAAGCGACGATGCAGCGACTTCTGCGGGAACGGGTGTCCCCTCTACGGAGGAGGATGCACCGTTCTTGAATAAGGGGCATGACGACCCGAGCCGGGAGGGCACATCCGGTAAGCCTTTTTCATCTTGAAGCCTTCCTCGAGCTCGACCTTGGGTCTTCTTTGATGGTCGTTTTGCTTGCAGCGCCGAAGGAGTCCTGGGTCGCCGCTAGGATGAATGAGATGTTCGGGAAAGGGGCGCACGACTACGCCATCGACACCCCGTCGAAAAATGTACTCATAGGAAGGCGAGGTAAACCATCTGACCAAGCCTCTTGATTTGAGTGTCTATGGAGCCCTCCTTAGGCCTTGCGCGCTTGCAGGACCACCAGGAGCTGTTCGAGACAGCCAGGAGGATGCTCCCGCTGCCTGGCGGGGGCAAGAGCAAGAAGGGGAAGAAGAGGCCTCCCCCGGTCGCAGCAGGAAGCTAGGAGATGAAGAAACCCCACATCGAGTGGGGTGACCGCGCGATGGTAAGGATTCCCACGGTCGAGCCCCGGAGCTTGATGCTCACGTCTTCTTGTCGCTTGACACGCTCTCCCCCTCGCGGCCGGTGGCCTTGGCCAGTACCGCTAGGACCTTGGGGCCTCGGTAGGCCCAAGGGTCCCAAGGTCGAGGACCAGGACTCTGCCTGGTGGTGACGTCGAGCCAGCGCGGGTTCTAAGGTCCCTTGTCGGAGGAGCGCGAAAGCGCAGCACCCCTCCGACTTCGGGGCAGCAAGACCCTCGCCAGCCCTCAGCGTGGCGAAGGCTGACGACCCAGGTAAGCCCTAGGTTTCTCATTTTGCTCTGCCTCCTTCACGTCCTTTTGGCTTAGAGTTTGTTCTTGATCGCAGACCTTGAGCGCCCGTGCTCAAAACACTGCCGTATTGATGATGGTTTGTTGTCAAAAGCGAGCTCGAGTCAGGAGGAGGAGGAGAACGTCTTAAATCTTGGCCCATTGCCGTCCCTCGGGCGGCGTGTAATCCTCTGGACCCCAGTGGGCCCGTGGCGATTTCGACCAAGGGTCGGCGATCCGACGACGAGTTGAACCGGCCGCGACGAGTGAGGACTTCGACACATGGCCAGGCGGACGCCGCCGCTGTCGTGACCCGCCAGAGTCGATCACGGAAGAAGGTGCCAGGCGCCTTAGCGCACCTGCATGAGTGTCCTAGGCTGCCGACCATGGTCGGCTTGGGCGCCGAGGTCGACAGCGGAGGAGCTGCCTAGGAGCCCCGGCCGCGACCGGAAACACCTCGAGCCGCCCACGATTCGTCGAACCGCGAGGTCATGGCACCCAGAGCCGCGGCGTTGACCGCACCACGGGGATCGTCGCGGTGGATCGGCGGCGCTCCCTTAAGCGCCGGGGTGGGCGGGCCACGACCACGGAGGTCGGGACCGGTGTTGCTGCCGAGCCCACCCCCAGCGGCGAGATGAGCCCCCAGGGGGCGGCGGGAGAACGCCAAGTCACCTCTGGCATGGCGCCTGAAGGTCCTAAACCAGTGGCCCGGTGGTGGTCGAGGTCGACACTGGCCCGCAAACATCGAGCGGCGAGCGCGAAGAGTTCACCCGCGCGCGTGTTGAGACCCGTCTTCGTGAGGTAAGGACCCCCTCGCGCATCCTACGGTACGTTAGCCCGAGCTCTCTTTGCTGCTTCTCTTATTTGGACCACCTTTTCTGCCACGAAGGCAATCCGCTGTGTCTCCCAAGGACTACAAGGCCTTCATGAAGCACGCCGGCGTGTTGAGGGCATCTGAGCAGCGGTGGAGGCGGGAGGTCAGCGCACGGAGTTCATCGAGACCACAGAAGTAGAGCAAGAAGAGGCCGTCGAGAGGGCCAAAGAGCTCGATGACTTGTGCCCGAGCGATGAAAGCGCGAGGAGGTTGCCTGTGCCAAGCTCGGCGAGGCAGAGCCACCGAGCGCGACCACGCCTACATGGCCATCGAGCAAGAGTCCGCGCGGTCGGCCAAGGCGCTCGAAACCGAGCGGGCTAAGGTCGAAGAGCTAGAAAAGGCCGCCGCGGAGCAAGCGTCTTCCTCGGTGAAGGTGTCCCCCGAGCTTGAGGCCAAGGTCACAAGCTTGAGGCCAAAAGCTTGAGGAAAAGCGGCAAAAGCAAGAGCGCCAGCCCAACTCGGGACGGCGGCGCCTTGCTGCGGATGCCTCCAAGGAAGCCCTCTAGTATCATAGCGAGCTGTCGACCCTAAGGGCCAAGGTCGCCGAGCTCGAGTAGGAGAAGCTTGCTCGCGAGGTGGCCGATCTGTAGATAGACCTCGGCCGCATAACCTGTGAAAAAAACACTAAGACAAAATGTTTTCAATAGGGCTATACTTCTTTTGGGGACATCAAACGCATCTTGTTTCAAGTTTCTTTGGTCGAGGATATTTGGTGCACGCCTCTTTTGCCCTTAGATATGCGCTTTGAATTAGCTCGCACGGTGGTATGTCCTCATCCACCCAGTTGGGTCCAAGGTCGAGCAACGCCGGCCTTGGGCGCAAGATGTAGACACTACCAAACGACTACGACCTGCAAAGTCGAGAAAAGGTCCGCAGGGGGAGTAAATGTGACAAAAACGAGCTTGTCAGTGAAGGTCGCGCCTAGACTAACACGCGAATCCTGACCACGACCTTGCGCACTGCTCAACGGTTCAAACTGCGAGGCTTTTGGCTCGAGCCCGGGCACAGGGGGAGCTGGATTGCGAAGAGATTCGGCTTACGCTCAGCTCGACCACTGGGGGTGAACATTAAGCTCATGACATTCAGACTGAGAGCGAGCGCACGTTGTACATAGGTCGTATTTGAAGAAGTCTCGAACAAAAAGCGACAGAATGCACACCAAAAAAGGAAAAGGTGTAAAGGGCGAGAATTGAAGAAGCAGTTATATTGAAACTTAAGGTGTAGGGATTACACATAAAATTTTGGTCGATCTATGTTCCACGAGCTAGAGAGCTCTCTGTAGTCGGGCATCGCTAACCAAGTAAGCCCGTCGATCTGTTGAAACGACTCGTGTAGGGGTCCTCCCAACCGGGGATAACTTGTTGGTGTTGGCCGAGCCACAGATTAGTCTTAGGGCTAGGTCCCCAACAAGGAGCTCCTAGGTCGTCACCGTCGAGGCGCATGTTTGCGAAGAGCTTGCAGGTGTAAGTTCAACCTTAATTAGTTATGGTTTTGGTGTTAATGACAAATCTAATCTTGTGTTAATGACAAATCTAATATTGCGATTATCCATTTAATGTGATTGTGTTATTAATGGCAATCTTATATCGAGACTAACATGTTTGTTTAGAATATCTTTGTTTAGTCTCATCGCATTGAAAAATGGAAAACCCAAGGTATGTTTGCATATTCATTCTAATATTAGTTGCATACTTTGGATTCAAGTTAAAGTATGATTGTCCCCATTATATTGCGTGCATCATGTTTCCCAATCCACACATTACATGGATGCACATATTTAGGGGGAGTTTGTAGTTTAACTTGAAAGTCTCTTTGTATTGATCTATTCTTTATTGACACATATAAGGATCAAGACAAAGAAACTAAATCCTTGAGTGTATGTTTGAATTGCCTAGTTATAAGTATACTCATGGTAATATAGGATATACTCCAATACGATCAAATTGGATATGTGCATATTATGTCCAAGTCAATTATATCTATGCACATATACATGTGGGTGTATTCTATAGTTGATGATTTAGAGTAATGATCATTTCCATATAGTTTACATATAATGGATCATTACTTTTCATCAACATGAGTATATGAAAACTTGTGTAGTTAATATATACTCATATCAATTTAAATGATAATTTAAATTGAGTTCATTTGTCTTAATTAATTATTAACGAACACTTCATCATGTGTTGATGGTGCTCCTTGATTAATTAAGGACAAATGGATAGTTCTTAAGTATAATTAAGCATGTGTTGCATTATTATACTTAAGACACATTACAATCATTTCAATTGATTTAGGTTGTGCTCAATTGATCTAAAGGCATCCATTATGTGTTAATGGAGTGCAAGAGATAATTGAGACAACCATGCATCTTGGACTAACTATTTGTATGAGTTGTGATTAAGTTAGGTCCAAAGATTGATGAGATGATGAAAAGCGGGACAAGGGCGGCATCATGAGTTGATGGGCGTCAAGAATGGATCGAAGATAAAGAAGGGTTAAGGACAAATGGATAGTTCTTAAGTATAATTAAGCATGTGTTGCATTATTATACTTAAGACACATTACAATCATTTCAATTGATTTAGGTTGTGCTCAATTGATCTAAAGGCATCCATTATGTGTTAATGGAGTGCAAGAGATAATTGAGACAACCATGCATCTTGGACTAACTATTTGTATGAGTTGTGATTAAGTTAGGTCCAAAGATTGATGAGATGATGAAAAGCGGGACAAGGGCGGCATCATGAGTTGATGGGCGTCAAGAATGGATCCGAAGATAAAGAAGGGTGATGATCCCGGGAGTATCAAAGCTATGATCATAAAGACCCCAAAGGGGATTGCTTGTCTTGTGGTGAAGGTATAATTAGATAGGCTAAGGACTTTTGTAGTCTTTGAGTCTAAGGTTTTATCGCCGTGCTATTAAGAGGGTCGTTCCTTTGCTTGAGCTTCATCATGTGTTGGTGATCTCATTCGCGTTCCTCAAGCTCAACCATTTGGATTTGGTTTTGCATTTGGTTTAAACCATTTGGCATGTGTTGCGGATGGGTTAAACTTATGCTTGGTTGTATTTGGTTTTCGCATAATGCTTTGATTTGCATGTGTTGCAAGAAGTGATAAGCTAGTGCGTTGGCTTTTGGCGTGAAGTTCACTTTTGCATGTGTTGCATTAGTTGAAGCTTCATGCTTTGGTTTCGAAACAATCTTTCTTAAAACCTTGTGTTTGCTTGGAGCTAAGCTTTGCATGTGTTGCAAGGAAGAATGATTTGATGTTTGTGTGTTTGTATGGGCTAGAGGCTTTGTGATGAGTAAAAGCTCATGTGATTTGTGAGCATTGAACTAGAGAATGCTGGCAATTAGAGAGTTCATGCTCTTGATTTGATGTTGCTTGGAGCTAGACTTTTGCATGTGTTGCAAGAGTAGTGCTCAAGCATGAGATATGTTTATTGTGTTGTTTGCAAGTTCGTTGCGTTTATGAGGTGAGTGGGGCTTGCAGCGGTGTTGGCAAGTTGACCGGGTCTTGTGTTGACCTTCACATGGCTGAATTAATCTCATAAACTTCGGGTTTGATTTGTATCGTTTTGCAAATAGATCTTGAGTAGGTTGTAAAATGTGTTTTGCAATTTGGTTTGAATTCTTTGAGCATGAAGATCATCCTTGTGGCTCAAAGAATAAGTTTGGTTTTTGGAGAAATGGATTTGGAGTTCGAATCTGGTTTTTCTCTGAGGCGGCAGAATGCAGGTATGGGCGAGTAATCTACATAACCTTTGATTCTTGGTAGCTATTTCTGAAGGCGTGATTTTACGGTTTGGCGTGGTAAGTGATGCCGCTTCAGTGGGAGGCGGTAGTACTGTGATCGGTACTACTGCCCTTAGAAAGGCGGATAGTGCCGCTAAAAGTGTCAGATTAGCCCGTGTTGGGGGCTCTGGCGGTACTAGGCCCTTAGAGGCGGTAGTACCGCTTTGATGATTAGCCCTTTTTGCCCCCAAGCGGCTAGTTTTCTTGGTGGGGCTATAAATACCCCTGGGGGCTTGGGGCAAGAGTGGTGGTGTTGTTCTTTGTGTTTGAGGTTTTGGGTGAGGTGTTGCATGTGTTGCACACTCCCATTTGATTCTTGAGCTAAAAGTGAGCACTAATTGCATGTGTTGCAATTAGGAGTGGATTGAGTGAGCTCTTGTGCATGTGTTGCACTTGAGTGAGGTCCTTGTGCATGTGTTGCACTTGGTGATCACCGTTCATGATTCGTTGTGCTCGGTGAGGTTCAAGCGAAGGGCGGCTTGTTACTCTTGGAGGTTGCCGACTCCTAGGCAGCGTAGGCGTCGTCTTGGGAGCTCTCAAGGTTGTGAAAGCCCGTGAAGTTTGTGAAGGTTCGGGTTGAGCCTACGCGCGAGCGTGAAAAACCACGACTAGTGGAAAGAGGCGGGTGCTCGAGCGGGAGCCGGTCCAAGTGTGGGCTAGCCTCAACGTGGACTAGGGGAGACCGGCAAGTCTCCGAACACCACGGAAAAATATCGGTTGTCTCTTGTCTCATTTATATTCAAGCTCTTTACATTATTGAATATTTATCAATTGCTTGAATTAGAATTGCTAGTATTATTTAGTTGATCAATTTAGCAATTCTTGTGTAGAGACATAATTTAGATAGTGCACATAGTGAGCCTAGTTGATTTAGGCTTTAATTGTCAAAACCGATTTATCGCTTCGCATATATGTTTGATTAGGTTTTGACATAGGGGTTGATTAGAGCGAATTGTTTAGTGAGCGATCGAATTTCTAAAGCGCCTATTCACCCCCCTCTAGCGCATCCTCGACCCTACAAAGGGTAGTGCATTGATCATAGCAGTGCACGACATCTTACTTCTTCTGCGAGGGTAAGGTCGAGAGACCGCTCGTGCTCGAAGTCGACTTGGTCGACCAAGCCTAGCAGAGCCCAGCGTAACCTCAAGAGGCAGGACGGCTTCAGTACCGAACACGAGCTGGAAGGGTGTGGACCCTGTTGCTCGGCTGACCGTGGTACGAATAGACCATAAGACGGTGGGAAGTTCGTCCACCCAGGTCTTGCCATAACGTTCGAGCTCATCTGAAACTTGTTTCTTGACGTCCTGGACGAGTTGTCCATTAGCGCGTTCTGCTGCTCCATTGCTCTGAGGGTGAGCCACTGAAGCGAAGCACACTTTGATGTCGAGGTCCTCGCAAAACTCTTGGAACAACTCACTGGTAAACTGCGTACCATTGTCAGTGATAATTTTGCATGGAACCCGTGCACGGTGACCACGAACAAGCAAAAAACCGGACGGACCGTCCAAGCAGTTATGGTCGAGACCGGTTCGGCTTCTATCCACTTAGTAAAAGTGTCAATGATAATGAACGAGAACTTCTTACCCCGACCGCTTGAGGAAAAAGGGCGAGGATGTCCAGCCCCACGTCGAGAAAGGCCAGCGGCGGGATGGTGCAAGCGCGTGGCGGTGATGCAACTTCGGCGTGGGCGGCATGCTCAGCGGTAGCAGACGATGTCGCGGGCATCTGGCGCCGTCGTAATAGTACCCCATGCGGAAGGCCTTGCCGACCATAAATCTGTCTGAAGAGTGCGCTCCACGAGGCTCGAGTGGATGTCATTTAACAGTACTTACCTCCTCCGTGGTGGCGCACCTTGTTAGCACTCTAGACACATTCCGCTGTAGAGCTTCCCTCGATGGCGTATACAAACTCGCCGGCGCTTGATCCTGCTCCTCTCGGCGGTCGGGCGGTGAGGTCACCCTTACGACCAACCGTCTTCGCCCAAAGCTTTGCAAGCTCGCGAGCCGCCAAGAGAGCCGTAGCTCTGCCACATTATTGGTCGCGGAAACCAAAACGAACCATGTACCTCAATTGATCGCCGCGCGGGGTAAGAATAAGGATTCCAGCCCCCGAGCGCTTGAAGGACCTCGAGCCGTCAAAGAACATGATCTAGGGCTTCTCTTCCTCGACCTCGAGCTCGGGAGAGGGTTGCGATGTCTCCTCGACCATGAAGTCGGCGAGCACTTGCGATTTGATGGCCGTGCGAGCTACGACTTGGACGTCAAATGCTGCCAGCTCCATAGCCCACTTGGTGACTCGCCCGCCGCCTTCCGGGTTCCTTAAGATGTCCCCGAGCGGAAAATTGCTCGGGACGACCACAGAGTGCGCCTGGAAGTAATGACGAAGCTTGCGCGAAGCCATTAGGAGAGCATACAGCAGCTTTTGTACCTGCGGGTAGCGCTCCTTCGGCCGTCTGCAGACTCACGACATAATAGATCAGTCTTCTTTGTGATCCCCTTCGACCACCAAGACAGCACTAACAGCTTGGGTGGTGGCCGCAAGGTAGAGCAGCAACCTTTCTCCAGGATGCGGAGTCGTGAGTAGGGGTGGGATTGACAGGTATACCTTCAATTCGTCGAAAGACCGCTGCGCCTCTGGAGTCCACTCGAAGCTCCCCTGTTTGTGCAGAGCTCTGAAGAATGGGAGCCCACGCTCGCCGAGCCTCGAGATGAATCTGCTGAGGGTGGCCATGCGGCCGGTGAGACTCTGCACCTGCTTGACCGAGGTCGGGGGCGCCATTTTCTCGATTAGCTCGATCTTTTTCGGGTTCGGGCCAACCCCGAGCCCCCAATCATGTAACCGAGCACCTTCCCAACGCAGCGCCGAACACGCATATCTCGGGGTTGAGCTTGATCTTGTGTCTGTTCAAATTGGTGAAGGTTTCCTCGAGGTCCCGAACGTGGTCGCCTTCGGTGGGGCTCTTGACGATGATATCGTCCACGTAGACTTCAAGGTTTCGGCCGATCTGGGGTCGAACGTCTTGGTCATCGAGCGCAAGCGTGGCTCCAGCATTGCGCAGACCAAACGACATGGTCGTGAAGCAGTAGGTGCAAAACGATGTGATGAACGACGTCTTGCTCTCGTCGTTGACCGCTAGCTTGATCTGATGGTACCCCGAATAGGCATCCAAGAAGCTTAACATCTTGGCGTTCGCAGTGGAGTCGACGATCCGTCGATGCGCGGGAGCGGAAGTTGTCGCCAGGCGGCCGAGTTCAACCTCGTGTGGTCACGCACATCCTCCACTTTCGCCCTTCTTACGGGCGATGGCCGGGTTGGCCAACCATTCGAGTAGTCGATCTCGCGAATGAAGCCGGCCTTCAACGGCTTGTCAAGGTTCTCACGATGATCGCGACTTTCTCCGAAGAAAGCAGCGCAACTCTGCGCAGACGGGCGGCAATCGGGCTGACACTGCGGCTTGTGCTCGATCACCTCCTCGGGCACGGGCATGTCCGTGGCTCCCAGCGAATATGCCCTTGTTGGTGTGGAGGAAGGTGGCGAGCTCGAGTTCTATTTGGAACTTAGCTCGGCCGAGACATGGATACACTGGTTGGGTCACCTTCCTCGGCGGCAGACCTTAAATCGCCCCACTGGTGGATCGCCACCCTCGACGGCGTTCTTCACCATCGCCTCCGGGCCTCGGTGAGGCGAGAATCACGAAGCAAGGGCCAAGGCCTTGGTCTCGCATCCATGTCTTTGCTGCGGATCGCCCGCGACGGTTATGGCGCCGTTGGGACGGCGACTTCATACACCGATGGCCATAGTGGTTGGCGCCATGAACTTGATCAAGGCAGCCGCTCGAGAATGGCGTTGTACAGGAGGTCTCCTTGACCACCTCAAAGGTGATCAGCTCGGTCGCGGAAATTATGCGAGTCACCGAAGGTGACGGGCAAGACCACCTGCCCTAGAGGGTGGTCGAGCTTCCAGGGACAATTCCGAAGAAGGGGACAGTTATGTTCTTGACCGTCGACCGGGGAATCTGCATTGATCGGCGCTCTGCTGAAGCAAGTTAAGGGGCTGCCGACATCGACCATGACGCGCCCGACCATGGTATTGCTGATGGTCGGGGTCACAATCAAGGCAGACTTCAAGTCACGGGCCATACCTTGGAGAGCATCCTCCGGAGAGAATGTGATGGTGGCTCCGGCCCACTTGCAGCGCTACTCGACGGGCTTCTCGGCGGTGACCTGGTAGATGGTTCGCGAGGCGGCCTTGAGCTCACATTGGGACTGGTAGGCTGACGAGCCGCCGAAGATGACGTCGATCCGACGCTCGCCCTGCTAGAACTCTAGGTCGAGGTCGCCTTGGTTTGTCCTAGCGTTCACCCTGTCCAGCTGGTCGCCCTCTTTTGGGAGCTCGGGCATTTCTCCGCACCCATCGTAAAAGGCATCTAGCTTGCTCTGCCAAGCCTGCAGTCCATGGTCGTGGCCGCCATAATGAAACAAGCGCAATTCGCTTCATTAAACCCTAGCGCCTTCGGCCCCGAGGCCGGCGTCGTACCACCGAGGCCAGTAGTCGGCCCCCTCTTTGGGGTGGTTCGGCGCCTGACGAGGTTGAGGTCGACCCTGGCGAGGTCGGGACCCCTCCCGAGCTTGATCTCGGACCTCCAAGACTTCGCGCTGTCCGTCTGCCGAAACGATCACTCGCGGCAGGCCACCGCTGTTCCTGCGGTCGCGCTTCCGCTTCTTGATGGTGGTGCCGTGGTCGGCGCCCTTGGAGTTGGACGGGCCAGCCTCCGCGGGGTTTAGTCCGAGCTTACCCTGGTCATAATCGCGCTTCCAACGGACAGCGTCATCCGCATCCGTGTATCGCTCAGCCATGCGGAACAATTTGTTGACGCTGAGCCTCGACGTGATCTTGAGGTCTTCGGTAAGGCGCCGGTCGCAGACGCCGAACTTGAAGGCTTTGATGACGACCTCGTCGGAGATGCTCGGGATCAAATTCCTCGTGCGGATAAACCGCCGCACGAAATCGTGAAGCGGCTCGCTTTTGCCCTGGATGACGCGATCCAGGTCTTTCTCCCTCCCTGGCCGCTTGTAGCAACTCTGGAAGTTGGAGCGGAGGGCGCTCTGGATTTGACGCCACGATCTGAAGGAACCAGGCTTTTGGTTGAAGAGCCAGGTTCGTGCGGCGCCATCCAGCACGGTTGGGAGGTAATTGGCCATCACGAGCTCATCGCCCCCGGCCGCCAGGATGGCGGTTGAGTAAATAGACAGGAACTCGTTGGGATTCTTGGTCCCGTCAAAGCGCTCTATCAACGCCGGCTTGTACCGAGCTGGTCAGCGCACCCGACGAAGGTCGTCGGAATATGCCGAGCAGCCGTAGGCCGGGACGGGTGTGCGCCGGGAGTGGCCGTCGTCGACAAGGCCTTCGCTGCTGCTGGACTCGGAATCAAGGCTGCCTCGGCGGCCCGACCTGCGGCGAGAACGGCCATGACGCCGAGCATGGGAGTCACCCGGGAGATAACGCAGGAGGTCCTGGACCCTGCGGCGTCTGGGCGGAACATCCGGGGAGAGACTCCCAGACTTCTTGCCGATCAGCGCGACTCGTGTAGCCGGTTAGTGCTTGACCTGCCGGGTTGGTGCCCGTGGGGACGGCGGCGTGGCGAGTCAAAGTCACATCCGAGATCGCTGGCGAAGGCGCCTCTGCCCGGAGGCGACCGATGAGCCTTGTTGGCGGCAGCGCGACGAGTTGTCATCACTCCTCGAGTGGGTCCCCAGTGGTGACCGGTCTTTGCGGAGGTATGACCTCGGTCGCGGCGGTCGAGCTCTTCGGCGAGGCTCGGCCAAGAATTCGATCTCGCCCTATCGGGATCAACCATGATCCGGCGATAGCGCGAGGCGCTCTCGAAGGAGGAAGCAGGATGCCCAGACGAGGCGCTACATTCTCTGGTCCTCATGGGGGCGATTATAGCAGTTGATGGCGGCGTGCACCATCCGACGAGCGTCCTCGGTCTGCGGATCACGACCATCCGCCGCCGCGCGCGCCATGGTGTCGCCATCAAGACGCTGCCTTTCGTGTGGCGCGGCGGTAACGAGGACGAGTCGGGTCGTGCGAACCACGCTTCGAGAATATCCGTCGATGAGGTGTGCCATGCTCCCACGATCTTGATGTCTTTCTTGCGAGAGAGTGAAGCTATCGGGCCCCACGGTGGGCGCCAGCTGTCGACGATCAGGATCGCCAACCGCAGAAATGAAAAGGGGGCCCCACGGTGGGCGCCAGCTATCGACGATCGGGATCGCCAACCGTAGAAATGAAAAGGGGGTTAGAGATACTAGGGACCCGAGCTGAGCTTTGCTCAACGGAGGAACAGATTGACGTCTTTGGTGGTGAACAAAGGCGACAACGAGCGTGACATGGGGATTTATCCTGGTTCGAGCCCCTATGAAGGTAATAGCTCTACTCCAGTTGCCTTGCGGCGGTGATCTTTGCTATTCGCAAGTACAGGGGTGTGTTACAGCTCAAGCTCAACAATGATGGTGTCTAATGCTCGAACTCTGGTGCGGTATCCCTCAGGTTGCGCCATCCTTAGCCTTATATCCTCCCTGCCTGTAACGGGCGGCAGAGATTCCCGGGGTAGTGGTCTTCATGCGTGTTGTTGGCTGGCAGTAACCGTCCCGGACGCCTCGCGCACGCCTGCCTCAGTTCCACGATCCCACACCTTGGTAACTGTCGAGTAAACGCACGTTCCGGTTTTCCAGAGGACGTCGTGCGGGGCCCGACCTCGAGGCCGCACGAGCTCTAGGCGCGCGGCTCAAAACGGTCCAGGTCGTAGTCGAAGTAGCCGAGCTAGGGAGCTCTGTTGATCGTGCGCTGACCGGCCAAGGGTCTCCCAGCCCTCGTCAAATAGTAAAAATGTGTAAAAGAAAAAACATCTAAAAGTTGTCTCAAAATTATAGAATAATATATATTTATAAATAAATTTTGAAAGATAGAATAGCATCCTGAAGGGGAGGAGTAACAAATCCGGGCCAGGTCATAGGCGAATGGGCCGCGCCCTGCCCCCCTTATCATGGGCCATGAGCCCATAAGTAGTGACAATAAAACGATCCCTACTCTCGCTCGCGATTTCTCCAGCAGCCTCGCCGCCGGCATCCGCGCCCTTACCTAGCTTGCTCCACACCCACACCCCCCGGCGCCGTCGCCACTCCAGATCTCCGTTCACTCCCGCTCTCTTTCGTCGCGGTAACCGCCTTCCCTCCCTACTATCCAGTTCGCTAGTGATGCCACTCCCCCTGCGTGCTTGGATGTGCCACGTGCTCGATGCGTTTCTCACTCCCTTTCTCTGTGTTTGGGCAGATGCAGAGGGTACTCAAGGATGACGCCATCGAGGAGAAGGGCGAGCGCGCCAGGATGGTGAGAAAACCCTCTCTGATCCGTTCGGTCCCTTTGTTGGTTTCGTTCGGTAGTGCTTTCCCAGCTTGGCAGTGGCTTAGTTTGTCAAGGACCAAATGAGAAACCTTACTAGTCGCCGCGCTTACTAGTGTGGCTTAATAGGATCTGCTAGCCTCTGCGGGCCTGTGGACACTACGCTGTTGCGCAAGTGCTTTTGAAACTTGTCAGTGTGCAATTAGTTTGAGGCTTTTGTGATGAGAATTTGAGATGCAGTTTTGTAATTTGTCAGCAAAGGACTGCAGTGCACTGATCAGTGGTTCATGCAATCTTTCAGACTGCGAAAGTTACAAATTGATTCATGTGTCGTAGTTTGAACTAAAATACCCCTATTCCAAACTGGCCCTAAAGAGTGTCATTTTGAGTTTTCTGACCTTTTTTGTTCTACAGCATTCTTATTTACCCTGTTCTGTAATTTCATCTCCTTTCAGGCATCTTCCATTGGTGCTATGGCAATTGCAGACTTGGTCAAGACCACATTGGGACCAAAAGGAATGGTATGCTCCTTAGTGCTTGAAGTACTACATGATGTTGCTAATGCTTTCACAGAGAAATCTTGTACCTTGGATAAAAGGTGGCAGTCATTCAAGTGGTAGAGTATTTTTGAAAAAAAATTACATGTGACCTTTTTTTTATTATTGTTCAGGACAAGATCCTGCAATCGACTGGCAGAGGGCGGAATGTTACTGTTACAAATGATGGGGCTACAATTTTGAAGTCTCTTCATATCGATAACCCTGCTGCAAAGGTCCTTGTTGGTATCCTTTCATTTGAATCTGTTTCTTGATCATTGTCATGCTAAGATGCTGGTAAGTCATAGATGAATTGGCGCGTGATGACTTTTCTAGATCTGGCAATATATGTATCTTATAGCTTCTGACATCGTTTGATCTGTTTGTTGTATTAATGTTCTTTCTAATGCAAATAAAGTTAGTCCTTATTGAGTGTTAGACATCTCAAAAGTTCAAGATGATGAAGTTGGTGATGGAACTACTTCTGTCGTTGTTTTGGCTGGAGAACTTTTGAGGGAGGCTGAAAAGTTGGTTAACATGAAAATTCATCCGATGACTATTATTGCAGGTCATCCTCATTCTTCCAGGCATACCTTTCAGGCTAACATCTTTTTTAAACACAATTTATTCAATGTCATCGCTAACATTTGAAAATTGGATAACTCAAATAATTACTGCTTCTCTACATGCAAATTAGTCTTGCTTGAGTAATGATATAGTAACAAATCACGTAAATCGTTCAGACGTGAAGTCTAAAAATGGATTTTGATGCTTGAATACTTTATTGAAATGCAGCTTGCTCAGCTTATGCTACTTTCAGATTGTCCAAGTTAGACTGTAACAAGAGAAAAAAAAAGTGAAGGTAGTGCACTTGTGCATTGATGCCATGTTGTGAATGAACAACTATAGTGTTTGCCTTTGTTTTCTGTTCCTTTTGGCTTTCTGTGCTTTCATTTGTAGTGTCATTTGGTTTCCTGTTTTATACTGAGATGATACACACTCTGGAACACTGTCTGCAAAGCTGTAACTACTCTTGAGGTTACACTTACACATCTCTAATACTTCATTTATTGGTGAAACATTAGGTTACAGAATGGCCGCTGAGTGTGCTAGAAATGCTTTGCTACAGAGGACCATGGACAACAAAGAAAATACAGGTGACTTATTTTCTCTTGTATGGTTATATAACTACAATTAAGCTTTTTCAGTATGTTCAGGCTATTTTTTTGTTAGTAATTAATAATGTTGAACAATACTGTAGTAGAATGTAGGATCTGGCATCATTGAAATCTAGTTATGTTCGTTGAGAGTAATTTGCAGTCTAATTTATAATTTCAATTACATTTCTTATGCTTTGTGTTTTATCTCAAGAATATGCCACAAAGCACATTAATCTAACAACAAACCTCCTTCGGTGCTGCAGATAAGTTCAGATCGGATCTTAGGAACATTGCTATGACTACTCTTAGTTCAAAAATACTCTCCCAGGACAAGGAGTATTTTTCTGAACTTGCGGTTGATGCTGTCCTAAGGCTTAAGGTATTCAGATGGTTGGGGTGGAAGTTGGTGATACATATCTTGTTATTCAACTCCTGTTTCTATTTGTGGGATGTAGTTTGAAGTCTTGTTCGTAGTTGTTCAGTCATGCTGCCACATGACGATGTTAGTATATTGATTGGTATTGCACCAAACTGGTGGCAGGGTAGCACCAATTTGGAAGCTATTCAAATTCTGAAGAAACCTGGAGGATCTCTTAAGGATTCATTTTTGGACGAAGGGTATGCTCCTTCACAAGCTAAATTATGGGAAACTTCTTTCTTATCCCAACCTTTGATGACCTTTAAGCCATTAGCTTCTAATCCAGTATTAGTTTCTTCTAAGTAGTTCGCAATCAACACTGCACACTCCTGTGCGAATACTGAGTGTACATGGAAACACTTGTATACCAGTGCCCAACTGGCACAACCATGATCTAATCCTGCTACCCGCTCAACGTTCTGATTTCTGTTTTGTAGGTTCATTCTTGACAAGAAAATTGGCATTGGGCAACCAAAACGAATTGAGAATGCCAAAGTTTTGGTTGCAAACACTGCCATGGACACTGATAAAGTTAAGATTTATGGGGCACGTGTCCGGGTAGATTCGATGGCTAAGGTTGCAGACATCGAAGCCGCTGAAAAACAGAAAATGAGAGAGAAAGTGCAAAAAATTATTGCTCATGGAATCAACTGCTTCGTCAACAGGCAATTAATCTATAACTTCCCTGAGGAACTTTTTGCTGATGCTGGCATACTTGCAATTGAGCATGCTGACTTTGAGGGCATTGAACGGCTAGCTCTTGTCACTGGTGGTGAGATTGCATCAACTTTTGACAACCCAGAATCCGTTAAGCTTGGGCACTGCAAGGTCATTGAAGAGATTATGATTGGGGAAGACAAGCTGATTCATTTCTCTGGGGTTGAGATGGGGCAGGCTTGCACCATTGTTTTGAGAGGATCAAGGTATGTTCTTATTTGTATAGCTCTTTATCATGTAGAATAACTTTGTACTATTTAGGCATTTTATGTGCCATATATTGAATATGTCTTTTTGTTGTCTACAGTGAACATGTGCTTGACGAGGCTGAGAGGTCCTTGCATGATGCCTTATGTGTGCTTTCCCAGACAGTAAATGACACCCGTGTCTTATTTGGGGGTGGATGGCCTGAGATGGTGATGGCCAAAGAAGTGGACGAACTTGCACGGAAGACCCCTGGGAAGAAATCTCATGCTATTGATGCTTTTTCGCGTGCCCTGCAAGCCATCCCAACTATCATAGCTGACAATGCTGGTTTGGATAGTGCTGAGCTGATCTCTCAGCTCCGAGCTGAGCACCACAAGGAGAATAGTACCGCAGGAATTGATGTCATCACAGGCAGCGTAAGTTCATGGAGACATTGAGTTTCCTTTAAACTTGTACTGAGCTTGAAACTGATATTGTGACCTGCAGGTCGGAGACATGCAAAAGCGGGGGATATCAGAGGCGTTCAAGGTGAAGCAAGCCATCCTTCTGTCGGCCACCGAGGCGGCGGAGATGATCCTTAGGGTCGACGAGATCATAACCAGCGCCCCACGCAGGAGAGAGGATAGGATGTGATCATTTCACACGAGGTGTTCCAATTTAGGATTATGTATGTTTGCCAAGTTTTGGGGTGGGGGGTTACCGTGGTTCACGAGTGTGTTTTAAGTTGATTCCATTATCGTGTGGTTGTTAACCCCTAAGCAACTGAGTTTGTTTCTTTTTTTGTGGAACCAGCGTCTGTATGTTGCAACTGGCCATCTATCTAGGCTTTGGCTACAATGCTGTAGCATTTGGTTGCGAATTGCGATGTGTGCCTGTCTTGTTACTGATGCGTGGCTGCTGCTGTAGGATGTGCAGGGTGCCTAGATATTTCTATTTGTTGCGTTACCAACTTATTTTGAAGGCAGAATTCTCATCGTACAAATGTGACAACTCTCACAGCGGAAGGAATTCCGGCCTCCAGAGCGCCTTTCCGTACGCTCGGGCGTCGCCATGCCCAATCGTCGCTCCTTTCTTTGATCGTCGTGATATGTGCTGCCTTTTGCGTTTGTATTGATCCGGCCATTTACGTGTCCCCAAACCCAGCCCTCGAGTTGGTGCCGAGCAAGACAAAAAGCTCAGGAGGCAAGGTTCGCAAAATTGATGATTTTTTTGGCCGCATCAGTACAGTACTTTTAGAACCTTTGTTAAACCGGTCTGATAAAAAAAATTGAAAAAATTTGTCCGACGTAAACAGGCTAAAATCGATCTTAAAAAAAGATCAACTAGTCCATCGATTTTCCATGCAAATTGACCAAATTTCTATGAAAATGGTAGATTTTAGATTTTTTTTTTCAAAAATCTTGATTTTGAAACTTTACGATTTTTATGATTTTCAGCTTGATATTTTCTATTTTTTGAATTTTGAGCGATTTATCGATTTTGTTAACCGTATCCAGATTCTGAGCTCTCTGGATACCTTACGCTTTGAGCTCCGACTCACAGAGAGAGACCATATGAGTAGGGGTGGCAACGGGGGCATTCCCCGCCGGGGAGTGCCTCCCCGTCCCTATTCCTGCGACCTGAAATTTTCCCCGTCTCTGTCCCCGTTCCTCGTCTCGGGGGAGAAAAACCCTCGTCTCTATCCCCGTTCGGGTATCGGGGCCCCGTCGGGGACCTATTCCCACAAAAATTTCACACAAGAGAAGAGCTCTTATAGCCATTTTAACTCTAAAATCATATCAACAGACAAGGAAAAAAAGAATGCATGCATTCATTGAAGATTATATTGTCCTGTTTATGAAAATGTGAAAATGATGGGCTAGAGAATATGTTTGCAATCTAACAACTAAATTGGACTAAACTAAATTTGGATTCCCAACCGGGTCCCCATGGGGAAAAAAATTTCCCATCCCCGTCATTCCCAACGGGGGAATAATTTTCCCCGTTTTCATCCCCGCGGAGGACGATTTCTTCCCATATCCGTCCCCTAATAGAGAAATTCCCCGCCGCGGATCGGGGAACATATCCCCATTGCCACCCCTACATATGAGATGAAGCCTCGAATTGTCACGGATCCGTATCCCGAATTATCCATGAATTGCCACTGCAAAGAGATGTATTTGACTATTAGATTATTTCCCCTCGGTGTTTGAGGCCTGTACTTTCAAAGCACCTAATTTGAATATGGATTATTTATTCTTTTCGATCAACCAGATTAGCTTAGCATAATAGGGTAGTTCTCTCAATAAATCAATAGTTATATCTAATTTATACTACCCACTATATACTACTAATTTCTACTATCCACTGTAAAAATTATCGTCCGTAACATCAAGAATCCTAAACATCAAATGAGGATCTTTACTGTGGCAAATCCTTGATTTCCTCTCTTCCCCGGTTAACCATGCAGGCAGTACTAATCTTGTGTCATGTGGCTCTTATAACCATTTCACACAGTATAGGCTCATCGGGTCATGTGGCTAATTCGTGCCAAGCCATAATAGTGTGGTCAGCTTATGTATTGGTTCGGCTCACCTTCGATGAGCCTAAGTAAGTCTCATTTGTAATTCGTGCCAGTCTAGATCCGGTCCATTTGCACTATTACGATGAGAGGAAAGGAACTGGTGATGTATGGAGTTGAGAGGATAGAGACAAATATTGAGAGAAAGAACTAAATTTTTATTCATTTTTGAACTGATGCAAAGTTACTAGCTCATTAAAAACCTTATACCCAGTGTAAGGTACCCTAGTGTGGAGTAGCTAAATGCGCGTGATCGACATCAATGAACAATTTTTTTTGATGAAGGAAGATTTTATTAATTTCAAAAACATTACATCAAGATGATACAAATCCTTAAAATTTTTTCCGCCTCGCTTAATAAGAAGCACACAGCTCTACATCAATGAACATATAATCTCCGGTCTCCATTCTTCATCTTTTAGCAGCTTCGTTGTCTTCTCCTTTCTCCACATACGAGGACCGCAAAAGGCCTAATGCTTCAGGTCTATCAGGTATGTTCGTGCCACGCTGACACAAATATGATCCATACAGATGTGTCGTACCGTACCACCCAACATGTCTTACCATCGTAAGGCTCGACACGATCCTGTCATATCCAATCCATACGTATGCGCACCGTACCGTCCTTATCGTGCCATGTGCCAAAAAAAAAAGCCTGGTCCAACGTGCAGGTCCAGTCGTGCCTTGGCAATCGGCGTCGCACAGCTCGGCGTTTCGTCCCCCAGAACCCACCATCTCCAAGCCCAAATAGCCACTTCTAGCGCGTGCATCGAGAATTCCCAGATCGTTGGAGAAGCAGGAGTGCGGCTGCCCAGCAAGCCGCCGTTCTGTACCTAGTAATCTATGCTCTCGACGCCATTTCATTGCTCTACCTCTATAGTAGCAGCTTGATTCTGTCATAGCCATGGAGCCGTCGTTGTACGCTTTTGTTCTTTCTTTTTTCCCTTTCCGCCGAGTCGTCCGGCTTGTTTGCCGATTCGTTGGCAGGGGCGTCTCAGCTCGAATAGGTGGCTTTGGAATTGTGCGGCTAACCAGTAGTCCAGTACTACCAATCGTGCCCACAAGCCGTTTGAGATAATGTCTAAACGAGTCATGTTGATAGCATTCCCTGGGCATTCCCGTTGGGGCGTGCCTGCATGCAGGTGCGCGACAGAACGCCCAGGGAACGAGCAAACTGTGAGACTCCAACACCAATTTCAACCGGAATCAACAAGTATTGTATAAACTTTGTAAGAAGAAAGTGTTGTATCGCCGCCGCCAAGGAAAAACACCGCTCACCCGGAGACGGTTTAGCCTATAGTTCACCGCCTGCCTTTTCGCTCTACAGTAGTCTCAGTATTTATACTCAAACGAAACCCGCTTTCATTACAGAGAAGACATTTCATCCATACACTTCACTACTTTGATATCCAATCTGGACCCAAGAAACGCAGGTTACGCTTCTGGGCTCGCTTGCATCTTGGGCCATCTTGCGCCATGCCTGAAGTCCCTCCCGCCATCCTTTGTCCAGCCAGCTTGCCGTCGACCTCTGCTGCACCTTCAGCCCCCATAGGTAGAGTTCTGACATCCTCCTCTCCTTGAGAACCAGCTTGACCCCAAGCTGGAGTGCCAGGGAATTGATCCTTCAGGAATGCTCGTCCTCCCATGTCGCCATAGACGCCGGCCATGTGGACCAATGGATAAGAACTTGCGGAATTACTTTCCGAGCTCGACGGCATAACCGACGATCCAAAACATGTAAAGGAAATTGCAAATTCTGTTCAAGGTCAGGAATATGTGCACTGACCTGAGGCGCTCTCCCTTGGCTGGTTTGAGGAGAGAAACGTGAAACACCGGGTGCACTGAACTGGTAGGTGGCAATTGGAGCTCATATGCAACATCATTGATTTTGCGAATCACTGGATAGGGTCCAAAGTATCGGAATGCAAGCTTGTAACTGGCACGAGGTGCTACTGACGCCTGCGCATAGGGTTGAAACTTCACATACACCATGTCGCCCACATTGAACTGCCGTTCAGATCGTCGCTTGTCGGCCTGAGACTTCATACGTTGCTGTGCTCGCTTCAAATGCAGCTTAACCAAGTCATTCATATGAGCACGCTGACGGAGCCAATCCTGCAAATCTGGAGAATTGCACTGTGTGGTGGTGTCAAGACCAAAATAATTAGGAGGGTGGCCGTACAAGACTTCAAAAGGTGATGTCTGGAGGGATGAATGAAAACTCGTGTTGTACCAAAACTCAGCTAGATAAAGCCACTTAATCCATTGTTTGGGACATGCATGAACAAAACACCGCAGATAACCTTCCAAACACTGCTTCACCCTCTCGGTCTGGCCGTCAGATTGAGGGTGATAGGCACTACTCATGTGTAACGATGTGCCGGCCAATTTGAATAACTCTTGCCACAACAAACTAGTAAATACCTTGTCGCAATCAGAAACCATAGCCCTAGGCATGCCATGAAGCCAATAGACATGTGTCATATAGGCCTGAGCTACTGATAATGCGGTGAATGGATGAGCCAATGGAATAAAATGCGCAAACTTTGAGAACTTATCAACCACCACTAGGATGCAATTATAAGACTGAACACGAGGTAACCCTTCAATGAAATCTAATGTGACTGTATGCCAGAATGCTCAGGTATAGCAAGGGGTAAAAGAAGGCCAGGATACTTAGCTCGATCTGGTTTGGCTTGTTGACAAATAGCACAGTTAGTTACAAACTGATGAACAGTCTTCTTCATGGATGGACATGCAAACAAATTCTTGATCCGTCGATATGTCACAGGGAATCCTGAGTGACCTCCCAGGGCACTGTCATGGAGAGCCTTCATTAACTGGAGTTGTAATGCTGAGTTGCGGCCAATCCAAATTCTATTCTTGAACCAAAGTATACCATCTTGTAGCGAAAAATGAGGAATAGACTGTCCAACCAGTAACTCAGTTAGTATTTTTTTGGTAGCTGGGTCCTGGTTATAACCGTACGCCACTTGCTCAAGCCATACCGGTTTGCTACTGGAGATTGTAGCAACGACCAGACAAGTATCTGCAGAATCAGAATGGAAGTTGGGGCGGCGAGACAACGCATCAGCCACTCGGTTATCTTGCCCTTTCTTGTACTGAATGGAAAACTGTAATCCGAGGAGCTTGGTGAGAGCCTTTTGTTGCAAGGGAGTTGTAACGCGTTGATCCAACATATGAGTGAGACTTTGATGGTCTGTTCTAATAACAAAAGGAGCATGTTGCAAATACGGCCGCCATTGATCAATCGCAAACAAGATTGCCACAAATTCTTTTTCATAAGTAGATAGCCCCTGATTCTTAGGCCCCAAGGCCTTACTGATGAAAGCGACCGGGTGCCCATTCTATTGAAGAACCGCACCAATGCCCTTCTCACTGGCATCCGACTCAATGGTGAAGGGCTGTGCAAAATCCGGCAAAGCCAACACGGGAGCCGAAACTAGAGCATGCTTTATAGCCAAAAACGATTGTTGAGTTTCATCTGTCCATATGAACTGCTGACCTTTCTTCAAAAGGTTAGTTAATGGCTTCGTGATCACCCCAAAACCTTGTACAAATCGCTTGTAATAACCGGCGAGACCAAGAAAACTGCGAATGTCCTTCACACATTTGGGTAATGGCTAGTCTTGGATTACTTTGATTTTTGAGGGATCGGTGGCAACTCCTCCTGCACTCACAATGTGCCCCAAGAACTCCAGTTGATTTTGGGCAAAGGAACATTTAGACAATTTCAAGTGCAAGTGATGTTGACTCAAGAGAGTGAACACCTGACGTAGGTGATCAACATCAACTCCCAGGTTGGCGCTGTATATGAGCACATCATCAATAAACACCACGACGCACTTCCGCAATAACGGTTCCAACACGAAGTTCATGAAACCTTGAAATGTAGCAGGCGCTCCAGTAAGACCGAAGGACATCACCTTATATTCAAAATGACCATTATGAGTTTGAAAAGCTGTTTTGTACTCATCCCCTTCCTTAATACGAATCTGATGGTAACCGGAGCGGTGATCCAATTTAGAAAACACTGTCGCTCCCGCCAATTCATCCAAGAGTTCATCCAACACAGGCATGGGATATTTATTTTTCATGGTGTGGGCATTTAACCGGCGATAATCAACACACAAACGCCATTCTCCGTCTTTCTTTTTGACCAAAAGAGCGGGAGATGCAAAAGGACTGGAACTATATTGAATAACCCCATTACTGAGCATCTCTTGAACTTGTTTCTCAATCTCATCTTTTTGTTGCGGCGTATAGCGATATGGTCGTAGTCGAAATGGTTGAACTCCTGGCAATAAAGGAATGGCATGATCAAAGGCACGCCGAGGAGGTAACCCACTGGGTGTCCGAAACAAATGTGCAAATTCCTCTAACAGCTTTGTGATGCTCGGAGGATATACTGAAACTGAATTGTCGGAGGTGGCTGCATAGATTTCCAGAATCTGCTCAATGGCCTCTTTCTTAATAAGTGCATCCAGTTGAATACCACAGATAACAGGACAATGCTTAATACTGGGAGTAATGCCTTGTAATTGAATCAGACGACCTTTATAAGAAAACGCTAACAACTTGTGCCCCCAATGAATTTCCATTGGACTGTGTTGTTCCAGCCAGTCCATACCCAGTATAATATCATAACCACTCAATGGTAAGACTTTCAGATCTGTCATAAATGTATACCCCTGACAAAGCCAACTACAGTGTGGTATGATAAACTTACTACTCAAAAGTCCTCCATCGGCAACTCGGACTTGGATAGGCTGAGACAGTTCTTGCACTCCAGGCATCAGAGGAAGCATGTGACTGCCAATAAAACTGCCGGAGCTGCCCGAATCAACCAACATCAAAACGTCTTGGCAATGCACACATCCTTTGAGCCGAATAGTTCTTCCCCCTTCAGATCCTGACATTGCTTCCCCAGAAATGGCCAAAACGTGAGCTCCACTTATGTCCTCTGTCTTATGTCTGTGAGAAGAATGAGACGCTTCAGATAGAACTTCATCATCAATATCTCGAGACATGGCCCACATCTCTTCCACCAAATGTAAAGGAACAGTGGCTGCACATCGATGCGTATGGCTCCATCTTTCTCCACACTTATAGCACAAACCTTTCGCCTTACGATAAGCCATTAGTGCTGACATCCGGTCATCAGACTGTCGCGACCGGAGTGCTGGCCCGAGCTTTTTGTCATCACCAGTCGCTGGGGTGACCGTTCGGGGCACTGACGGCGGCTGAGGAAGGGGCAAAGCCATGGATCGCCCAAAGTTGCGCCCAGAAGTAACAGCATCCACTCGGCGACCTTCACGTCTGGATGGAAGAATCAGCACGTCCTCCTGCAAGAGCGCCAACGCACTAGCAGTATCGAGGTCTTTGGGACGTTGAATAATAACAACGGAGCGAATGTCGTCTTTAAGACCATCAATAAACCGAGCCGTAAGCAATTCAGGGTGTAAAGTGTTGTCATAAGCTAAAAGCTGATGCACCAATTCATCGAATTGTTCAATATATTCAGTGACAGAGCTAGTTTGCTGAATATGAAAAAATTTGCGCACTAAAGTTCCATGCTGATCTCTACCAAAGCGATTAGCTAATACTAGACCCAGTTCTTCCCAATGCATATTAAAGACTTTACTGTCCATGGATTGCAACCAGAATATTGCTGGGCCTTCAAAGTTCAAAGTAGCAAGCCTAACCCACATATCTTCTGGCACAGAATAAAAGGTGAAGAAATTTTCACACCGCTTTTTCCACAATTTTGGATTGGTGCCATCAAAAGTGGGCAAGCTAATATGAGGCAGATTTGCCCCCAAACTTTGTGCCATAGACAAAAATGTAGAGGCAAACATGGGGCTTGACTGAAATTGAGTCGGATGAGTTGGGGTTCTGAATTGGGTACCTGTGACCGGAGGAGGCAGCAGGGCATCACCGGCCCTAGCGCCTGCACTCCGGTAGGTTGGATGCTCACGGTGGCCAATTGGCCCGAACGTCGCCGCAGCCGGTGAACCTTCCTGGTGAGCGGAAGGAGACGTTCCCGAATCACCTTTGGAATTGGCTGATTCAGAGGGGAAGTGTGCAATCACACTTGCGATCTGCTGCTTCAGATCAGTCACGGAGGTATGCAAATCAGCAACGCGATTCTCCACCTTCGGCTTCCAGGCCTCCATTTGTTCCTGATCTTCCGCCAATTTCTTCAATGAATCATCCACTCTACGAATATATTGCTGTACGTCGGCCACCATGGATCGGGTCTCCTCCTCCTTCTTGCTGTTTTCCTCCAGTTTTGCTAAGATGGTGGCGAGTGGATAGTCAAGTCGTGGCGGCGCCATAACTTCAGCCCTAGCTTGCAGACGAGTGAAGTGGTGATGATCGGCAGCCAGGTTGAAGCGAAAACCTGGCTCTGATACCAGATGTGAGACTCCAACACCAATTTCAACCAGAATCAACAAGTATTGTATAAACTTTGTAAGAAGAAAGTGTTGTATCGCCGCCGCCAAGGAAAAACACCGCTCACCCGGAGACGGTTTAGCCTATAGTTCACCGCCTTTTTCGCTCTCTGAGAGTCTCGGTATTTATACTCAAACGAAACCCGCTTTCATTACAGAGAAGACATTTCACCCATACACTTCACTACTTTGATATCCAATCTGGACCCAAGAAACGCAGGTTACGCTTCTGGGCTCGCTTGCATCTTGGGCCATCTTGCGCCATGCCTGAAGTCCCTCCTGCCATCCTTTGTCCAGCCAGCTTGCCGTCGACCTCTGCTGCACCTTCAGCCCCCATAGGTAGAGTTCTGACACAAACGTGCACCAAAGACGTCTGGCTGCCCAGAGACCGGCAGGCAATTGCAGGTCAATTTGGCCAGACATAAACGCGGTGTGCGCATACTCCTGTGCACGGTTGGCAACGGGAATTTGGGCGGCCGTGCCCCACGCATGCACCATGGAGCAGACACCTCGCGTGCAATCTGCTCATGTGCTTGTTCCAAAAGTGTTTCTATGATCAGTTCTGTGTGAACTTTTATTTCTAGCTGCTGTTGCTTTAGCCTCATTTTGGTCTTTGCTATCGTCTGCCGGTTGTGTTGCTTGTGCGAGCTGCTGTTGTGCTAGTCAGCTAATGGTTTGCTTTGGCAATATGAAAAATGTTTGACGGACGATGCTGCTCGTGAGGAGCTTGTGGAAATTTCTCTGCGTGGTTAAAGCTAACCTTTTCTTTTTGGGGGTAGAGAGGTAAGAGCAGCTCCAAGAGCTCCCCCATCCTCTTCCCTATCGCAAAATTTGGGGCATCCGGAGCACTGTAGCAGCAAAATTGGCATCCAACAGTTTCCTCATCTGCATCTGCATATTTAGGGATAGGAGAGAGAATCCCAAAATCTCAGGATTCTCTCTCCCTTCCTCATCCCATTCCCCATCGCGAATGCCCAACGGCTCGATCCCTCCCGCGCCCGGTGGGATCTTGGAGGAGGCGAGTGCCCGGTCTGCATCGTCCTGGTCGCCGCTCCGTTCCAAGCGCGAGGAGGCCCACGCGACGTCGCCCTCGACCCGGTCTGCATCGCCGTCATCCCGTCGTTGTTGATCCGGTCGCCGCTTCGTCCCCCGCGCAAAGACAGCCACGCGACTTCGCCCTCAACCCGGTCTGCATCGCCGTGGTCGTCGTCATCCTCGACCCGATCTGCGTCACCGTGTTTCTCTTCGACCAGATCCGCAAGGTATGAACCCTAATACTAGTGGATCTGAGGTATGAAGTCGATATTGCAATGGATCTGCTCTTGAATCCGTGGCTGCTCTCAGGTTGAACTCAGCATTATCTTTGCAAACTAGGTTGCTAATCCAATCGCCCCCTATCACTGCTTTCATTTCAACCAGCTTCACTTTAACCAGCTTTTTATCATCCCAGTACTACCTAAGTATAACCTCATTCTTGTTTCTTGACCTTGTTTGGTTCGATTTAAACTCCAGGTACAGACTCTCCTCCCCATTCCCTAGGTGTGTGCACAATCCATAGAATTATGCAAATGTAAGTTAGATATTTATACTCGATTTGCCAAATTTATGAAAAATTGCATGTATCAGGTATGTCCAGGGGAGGACAAGTGAGCCAAATTTAGCTTTTTACCATTCATTTGTGTACAAAGTTAGTTGTTTTGGCAATGTTGGTGCTCCTTGATGTGCGCATGATTTGTCCTTGCGAATATACTAAGTGTTGTGGCTGCAGACCAATGGAAATGATGGTTGT
This sequence comes from Guadua angustifolia, assembly GCA_036346375.1. Taxonomy (NCBI): domain Eukaryota; kingdom Viridiplantae; phylum Streptophyta; class Magnoliopsida; order Poales; family Poaceae; genus Guadua; species Guadua angustifolia. The sequence continues at coordinate 53,972,148 of CM070504.1, read as the reverse complement.
TTTACCTGTATTATAGTGTGACCGCATTGAGGTTGTTTTCTCATTTAGTGAGGGAAAAACTTCAGGTTGTGTGATGTTTGAGAACAAAATTGCATGGAGCATATGGTGTTCTCCATTTTTTCCTCCCCATGTTGCTTTATTACATACAACCATGTTGGAAAGATAGCTTGATTCTGTGTTTAATTTACTTATCCTTTTCTTAGTGAGCTAGTTAGTCATTGACTGGTACAAGAAGTAGTGAATAAAGGCTCTGCATTCTGGTCATTGTTGCCCGTAGCAAGATGGCAATTGGCAAATGGTGGGACAGAAATTTAGCATGCGCGAAACTTGTTCCATCTCACTGCATGCTCTGTAGGCATACCATTAAGTTCTGAAAGGTATCTCAACACCATATTACACATATCTGCCTCCCCTCCACTAATCTGTAACCAATGGAATGTATATGTACTCCCATTGAGATCAGTAATCACTTGTAGATTTGAAGGTAGTTGCAGTTGCCTCTTGAATCAAAGCATACACATAATAAAGAGCTAGAGGCACTGCCCTCTAACTCCAATGCCTATTCGGCTGCATATCTTTGTCAGTAATCACTTGTAGATTTCATCTGTGTTCATTTGTCGGTCCATTGCTTTCCATCTTAGCCCGCTTTTGATTTACTTGTCCGATATTCATGTCAGATATGCTATTAGTGAAACCAGATATGCTATTAGTGAAACTTGTTGGTGGTACAAGAAGTACTGAACAAAGGCTCTGCATTTACTTGACTAACCTAGATGTTAGGATATCTTTTAGGTTAGTCCATGGGGATGCTGTTATATAGACTGGCCCAGGCAATGATAATTTTGTGATCCTTTATTTACAGGTGCAAGTAATTGCTAGGCAAAAATTGAATTTTCCTTCATCTTTTATGCTTGGTTTATAGTTTATTAGTTATCAAGTTTAGTAATTGACTAATTATACTTTCAGAGAAATGCAAACACTGGTTGGGGTTCTAAGGTGGAGAGTAGTGCAAGATAGGAGCATGAGAGACACCGTGATAATCCAAAGAGCTACAAAAATTTCCCTTTGAGTACTGCAGAACAAAGATTCCCTAACAGAAAAAAAGAGGAGTCCAGATCAACGGACAGGGAAAGTCAAGCCTTAAGATCAGAGGTGTACAAGATGGATAAATTATGTTTAGTCCTTTGATGTTTGGTACTATATGTCTAGGTTTCATCTTTTTGTGCTTATACTAATCTGGTGAATTTTGTGCCAGTTTAGATCCCTTTTAAAGCATGTGAGGAACTTCGTTTAACTAGAGCTTCTGTGCATGGAGGCAAGGAAGTGGGCTGAGGAAAGGGAGTTGATTCTTCTAGAAGCTGACTTTAAAGAAGTTGATGACTAGTTTGATCTCGACTCTGAGGATGGTTTAGCTATATTTGTAGCATCATTTTTCAGCAAGTTTGAGCCTATGAGGGAAAATTCCAGGATACTGTGTATGTGTTTGCAGCAGGATACTGTTGCGTCTGTGTATAGTTTAAACATATGGTGCATCTATATGTAAATTTGTTTACTAATGACATGGTTTGTCAGCAAATGTGCTGGTAGCTTATTATTGTAGTTTTCAAATTGGCTGTGCAATTACATGAAGTTGGGGATGTATTACCTACTATGATATAGCCGTTACAATATATAGCTGTTACGTTGACCGTTAGAACAAATTTCAATTTTTAAATTCCCGCAATTAAAAATAGCCGGTCAAATTTTCCCCGCTAAAAAAACGCGGTTCATATGGCGGTTATGAAATATCAGTATAATATAGGAGGGAGGATATAGGGAATGAGATTTGGGGAATGCTGTTGGAGAGGGAAGAGATATAGGGAAGGAATCTTTTTAGGGAATTCTGTATATGGGATATAGGGAATGGGATTTAGGGAATGCTGTTGGAGATGGTCTAATAAGTAGTAAACATGGTTTTCTGGTGCTGCAGTTCTGTTCTTGTTTGGAGCAGTTTTTGTCCGGTGTGCAAAGTGTGATTATATATTATAGGCTACACAAAAAGTCATGGGATTAACATAACGATGGTATGTCAATCTCGAGTGCGGTAAAAGTAGCATGAGCAGTTCACCTTGGTGACAATGATCACCGTAGGTCCAACTTTAAAATTTGAAATTGGGCATATGTGCTTTGATTGGCGTATTATTCTAGGATATATATGCATTTAGACCAGAATGAAGTTTACATTGTACGTCACATATCAACTGTTTGACAAATGGCATTGTCTATGTCTGTCACCCCTCTCCCCCCTACATACTACTTGTATTATCCGTTGTTTTTTGTACAGTAGCCTGTTCACCTTGCTGCACGGTGTCTCAATGCTCCTCACTGATATTTATTGAGGTTAGGAGGTGGCATGTTGCTTCACATAATGATCTTCCTTGTCAAAATCTGGTATAAATTAATGGGTGGTTCTCATTCATATGATATTGGATTCTTGATCATGCAGTGTAATTTGAGATATCATCTATAAACTTGTTGGCACAAGTCCTATACTCCTGAATGGAAACTTGAGGACAGTAGAACATTCATGCTGTTTGAGGCCAAGATATACGAGTTTCATACGAGTTTTAGCTGTCACCTTTCATTTTTTTCCTGCAACTCTTAAGGAATTTGGATATCACATTTAGGTATATTCTTGTAAATTTATGCATTGCTAGGATTTTTGTCAATGCTGGATGTATTGGCTAATAAATGAGATCAACACATTAGTGTATGTGTGCTATGAGGAATACTATGCTGTAACTGCAAAGAATTGTGTTTCAGAAACCAGGAGGTGCTCAAAGCAGAGTGCACTGCAATTTGACAACTGAACCTCTTATTAACTCTGCACCGCCAAAGAGGCCAAGGATCACGATGGCACTTCGTCAGGCACTGGGATGGTCAGAAGGGGAGGTGATGCGGCCAGAATCAAAGCCCTGCTCTCGGTTGATGGGACAGACTGCTGGTATCTTCTCTGTTGGTGGTGCCCTTGCGTTCTGGGTGCTCTGCCGCGTTCACTATGGTCAGTTGGTCACTGTCCATAACCATCTATTTTTTTCCATTTTAACATTTGTTATAATGCACCTTTGATCATATCATCAATAGTTATCAAGGTTATGAATCTCATTGTGTCGCTATCCAGATATAAACGTATTGTTATTGGTGTTAGTCCTCTGAAGCAACTCAGACCTCAAACCATTTGGCTGACCAATTTTGTAGGTCCAAGAATAACAGTTCCAAGGAGTCTGAGGTGGGCTTCATGTGGAGCAATCTCTATGAGCTCGACATCAGCCCTGCTTGTGCGTCTCTTTAGCCCGGAGTGCGAACCACAGAATAAAGCTTATGACATACCTGAATAGTATCATGAAATTTAGGGTCAGTCTGCAAAAACTTATGTGAGTTTTCTGATTCAGTCGAGGAGATACGTCTTGCCTTTTTGGAAGATCCATTTTTATTTGTGTATGTAGCCTTCCCTGAAGACCTACTTGGCTACTTCTGTATATATCTGCCTTACTGGCCACCGTGGATGATGTAGTTGTCTCCAAAATTGTGAGCTGGTACCTCTAGGATCTATATTGATCTCCAACATATGCTTGCGAATTGAAATAATTTATATTACTGAAATTTATTTACTTAACCTGGAAATGACTTGCATAAAGTTAGAATAAATATTCTGAAGCGCTGTAACATATGCAGCAATAGTTAATAGTAGGCCTTCAAGGCTTAAGTCTCCTTATTTTGTGAGTTGTGTTTTCCTTGAGAGCATTGTTGTTTTGAAAAGAAAATTTTCTATTTTTTATAAAACTGCTTTTATACACGAGGTATAATGTAATTTTGAGCACTCACATCATACCTGTTAAGCCAAATCCGTGTAGAAGATGAACAACTATTACCCCTGTTATCTGTGCGTCTCGGACTAGCTAGGATCCAAATTACTGTTATTCCGGGATCTATCTCAAACCTCCGACCCTTCAAATACTAGCAATCCAGTTCATTTTGGGTGAGCTGCGACAACCTAGATCTACCGATCTAGCGGTAAAAGCAGCATGCATACATCCAATGGCCAAGCCATGATAAAAATAAGAGATGTGTCTAAAGGATTAGGTTAAATTGAGACAAACATATTAAACAACTTATGTTGTATTCACTTGTGTTGTATTCTTGCCGGTTCGAGTGTTATTGCTATTACTTTATTATTCAAGAAATACTTGTGCAATGTTTTTGCTTATCAAGCTAAAAGCATGTAGGCCTCCTAATTTTTAATTAAATATGTCAGTGGTTTTGATATTGATGATCAAGTCAGTGACCCCTTAATGATGAGGATTCATGATTGGGTATCAAGTCAGCATCAAGTGAAAAGGTCAAGATTAAGGACCCTTGTTACTAGTTTTAGCTTAAGAGATGGTTCAAACCAAATAGCTATCAAGTCAGCACCAAGCACTCGCCGGTTTCACTTCTTGATTCCTTCCCTTGCGGAGGTGGAATCTAACCTTCACAAACTCCGGCGGCCTCCCACACGAAGATCGGGAGCTCACCGGTGACCTTTAGCCGTCTAGGAGACCTCAATCTCCAAGAGTAATAAATGGAGTGTAGACCCACTCTTGAAAATCACCCTAGTGCTCAAGAGAACTTTCACGGTTTGCAACAAAGCACTAGAAAACTACTTGCTCAAATCTCTCAACAAATATCACAAGGATGAACACAAGAGAGAGCAAGAGAGCAAGAGAATGGCAAGAGTGAAGTAAATGCTCAGTACACTAGTTAGGTAAGAGTAAATGAGGGAGAGTGTGGGGTATAAATAGTCAAGACACAAAATATAGCCGTTCTGCCCTGTGTCAGACCCCACATCGGACTATCCGATACCATTCATCGGACTATCCGATATGAAGAAACCCCCAGATCAACTCCACTCTAAAATTCAAATTCTTTGAGAGAAAACACACATCGGACTATCCGATGACTGACATCGGATGTTCCGATGATTCCAGAGAGTTTCCAACAATCTCAGCAACATTGAAAAATTTCTAAGTGTATATAGGATCGTCTGATATGGGACATCGGACATTCCGATAATTCGAAGAGTTTCAAGCGAGAGCAATTTCAAAATCTTTCTAAGTGCATATCGGACTGTCCGATATGGGACATCGGACATTCCGATAATTACCGAGAGTTTCCAGCACAAAGACTTAGAAAAATTTTCAGACAACATCGGACATTCCGATATAAACTATCGGACAGTCCGATGTTTCCTGAGAGATCCAAAGACAGCAACTATACTCACACCGGAGAATCCGATACTATCGGACTATCCGATATACACATCGGATATTCCGATTTTATCAGCACAAAATGAAAACGAAGTGAGTATTGTGCTTAGAGACTACCAAAACTCATTTTGTAAAACATGTTCATCTGAGCACAGAGGTCATTTCTCAAGCATCTACATCCCATCCCTCTTGATAGTACGGCAATCCTATCGACTCAATTAAATGAAAAATCTACGCTAAGTCGACGCCGTTCTTCTTATCACTTTTGAGGGTCATCAACGTCCGTAGATGCGTTTCTTTTGGGACTAACACCTGCTCATACACTCATTTAAGCCATTAGTCCCTTAATCGTTTGTCATTAATCATCCAAAACACAATTAGGGGCCTAGATGCACTTTCATATATAAGAACCGATTCTGATGAGACCTCATCATGAACCGATTGTGATGATGATGTCATTAGAATCGGTTCTTTGAAGAAACCGATTCTCATGATAAGGTCATTAGAATCGGTTCCACATAAGAACTGATTCTGATGAGACCTCATCACAATCGATTCTTTTAAGAAACCGATTGTGATGATAAGGACATCAAACTGATTGTCACATAAGAATCGATTCTGAGGTCATCAGAATCGGTTCCACATAAGAATCAATTTTGATGATAAGGTCATTAGAATCGGTTCCACATAAAAACCGATTCTGATGATATAGTCAGCAGAATCGGTTCTCGGTAAAAATCGATTGTGATGAGGCTCTATCACAATCGGGCTAAAATCGACTGCGATAGCTCCTCCTCATCACTATCTAAAGACTTTGTATCGTCACTAGAATTGACTGTAATGATAAAAAAGAATCGATTCTGATGTACAATCATGTAGTAATATCTCTCTATCTAGCTAATTATGTCTTGAATATAATGCAATTAGAACTAATTGCTAGTTTAGATCACAAAAAACAAATGGATATACACCAAGCTAGATCAAAACCATCTTTAATTCCCTCTTTACTAAACTAGATCTTGAATATAATGCAATTAGAACCAATTACTAACGTTAGATCACCGAGAACAAAATGATCTACAATCACTTTTCCAAATCCACGGTCTCTATTCACCATACCACCTCTCAATCACAACCACATCAAAAATAGCTCGGAAAACTCTAAACACACTAAGTGGATCAGGACTCACTGTACTTATTTCTAAAAAGTTCTCATCACGAACGTTTTTTGACAGTGGTGATGTTAATGGTAGTTATCACTGATGGTTTGTGGCTATAACCGTCAGTGATGAACAACTATTATAGATGATTTTTTAAAACGGTCAGTTATAAGGGGTTTAATATAAGTTTTTTTAAGTAACGAAGTAGCTTCGATCAAATCCATCCGATTTCTGCTACTGTTGTTTGCTTGGACCGAGAGAAGACAGGGAGGGCGTGAGTTACTGCTGCTTGGAAGAACCAAAGCAAGGTATCAGACTTGTAATCACGTACACATATTCTTTCGGCGATTGCTAGGAATGAGATGTTCGATTTGAGACGTTTTATCAGATGCGTCGGCGCAACATTTTGTGTTAATACGTGTAATAATTATAATCACCGTGTGCAATATTTTTTAAATCGATATTTCTATTGCTATTCTGTGTTTTTGTTACACACGGTAATTACAATTGTTATACACGTTGCGAAAAAAATGTTACATTCCGGACGTCCGATTCCTATCAATACGGTATTCTTTTTTGCTGCTGCTTGTTTGGGAAAAGGCTTCGTTGGTTCCTTTGTGCGAGCTGAGAGAATTGGATTTCTATTCTCTTTGGCTGTTGCGTGGAAGGATAACTGGAGCTGCTGGAGTTAATCCCGAGAAGAACAAGGATTTGATCGTGGGAGATAGCTGCTGTTCGTTGAGTGTACCGTGAAAGATCAGGCCAACATTACAAATTAGTATTCTCTGATTTATGTCGTACCACTTACTCAAAAATAAAATAGAAATCATAATCCTACTAGAATTTATTTAGCAGTCCTTTTAGCACATATTTCAAAAAACTAAATATGAGTCATCATGCTTAACATACATATCCGTATTTCATTTTTAAGCATCAAACAAATTTCTTTGATAAACTACCGGTGTTAAATCACTTCAGGGGAAAAATCAGCTCTAGCATGCACAAATGTGCTAGTAATGTCAAGAAAATATGTAGTGCTTGTAGCGACAGGAACATTTGTCTGGCAAATGAAGGCTACACTCATGGTATGTATGGAAAAAAGCACTAGTTCTTAGAGTACACAAGGATAACTTGAATTAATTTTTGTGGTATATATTGCACTGACAGCAGATGGCTCAAGCAACGGACAGCATGTTGACAAGATCCATGGCAATATGTCTTTCTTTGAAAACAATTTGCTGTCGTGTTTGACGAGCCATTCAGGTTAATGGATAGACAAACAGTCCAAGAAAGGATAGACAATTACCACTTAGAACTGTTGAGAACATCTGTGATCTAACGGAGCTATGAACTACAGTACGTGGGAAGGAGGTGGCTTTGCTTCAGCACAATTTTTTAAGTTTATTTTTTAAAAGAGTTTATAAACCTTAAAGCAAAGTATTTAATATTAGGTGATGAAAAATCTGTACCGACGTATAAAAAAAATCAAACTAAAGATTATTTATAGATATAGACTTAAATATTGAGTACGGGCAAACCTTCTATTTGATTTATTATTTTAGGTTATATGTGTTTGCCCCACCAAATATTAACTATTTTGCTTTACTATTCATAAACTTTTTTAAAAAAAGAGGCGTGCCAAAAGATGCCCTACATCATGTGCTAGTTTTACTTCAGTGTTTTATGATGGTATTATTATGTAATGTGCAGAAAAAAATATCTAGTCCTATATACGTACAATGTATCTATTTCCAGTGTACATTAATAGATGAAAAATATCATTTTCATAGATGAAGGTTTATTGAGACAGTTCACATGAAATGCACTATTACGCCGAAAATAACACTTCAAGATGCTTGGTTGCATTCAATTTATTGCTTATGCGGCAGCTTAATGAATGGTAGCCATTTCTCCTGTTGATATTTCATCCTGATTCCCAAGTAGGGCTACCTTGTATTGACTCCAAGTCTAATCACTATTTATAGCTTGTAATCCTCGAGACCTGGAATTAAGCTCTTCATTATATTTCTTTCTGAAAGCAAAGCTCTTCATCAAATGCTATTGAATAACTTCATATGTCTATGATATGTCACTGTTGTTTTACTAACATGTGAGTCTCGGATTCACGTATCAGCATTATAATGAGTAACATATATATTGTAGATCATGTGGTTATTCAATGCTATATTATATGTTTTCTCTGTATAGGAAGAGTAATTCAATGAGCATGGCAAACCTCTCTGCAATTGTCTCAATGGTATATATGTTTTTCCTTATTCACTTAAATGGAGGTGTACTATTTTTAAAATTCCATATGTCTTTTGGGCATAAATATCAACAAGAAAATCACATCAAGTGCTTCAAACTTTCAATCTCGCCCCATCTGAAGTTCATTTCAATAGATAGAGAAAGAATAACACATATGAATCTTACTCCAAAAGTGTATCTACTTTCTTTGCTTCAAAAGCACCGATAACACAAGGAAAATTATCACCAAAATGAAACAAAAAAACTCAAGAAGTGAGAGAAATCGAAAGCATGGATAGGATTATAAAGGGAGCTACCAGGGGCAGAAAGGGAGGGGTCAGCAAGAGAACATTTAGAGGGGCAGGACTGTCAATTCACAAACCCCATGCAATGCCACCCCACCCCCACCAGCTTTTAAGATAAAAGACCGAATCCATTAGCCCTGTATTACAGCAGCAGCAGCAGCAAATGTAACTTGGTCTGGAACACATACATAAGCTGAGAACAAAAAAAGTGTGCATGATTGCTTCCTCCCCCTCTTGGTGTCTGTCTCTGTGTGTGTCCCTGCGGTTCTGGCACTGTTTTTTTTTTTCTCCTGGAGCAGTTCTTGTAGGGTTCCTGCAGTGGAGGCAGAGAAAGGTAAGCTTCTAGTAGCTCTAGTCTTCTTTTCGTCTTCTTCTCTCTTTCTCTCTTGAAGATTAGGATCTGTTTTTTTAGAGTTGAGCAAGCTTAATGGTTCGTTCTTATCTGGAGCAAGCACATTTTCTTCCAATGAAATTGAATGATGTTTTCTAGTATTAGTTCGGTAAGAATGTTTCTTGATGTTGGTTTGGTCACTTTCTTGTCCTATAAAACTACCTTTTATTCTGCGCTTGTCTGTCGGTTTCTGTGAGACGTTTTCAGTTCCCTCTGAGAAGAAATCGCAGTTTTCTGTTTAATCATGGGGAAGGAGGGGGGGAAAGGAAACACTTCTCTGAGTCGATCTCAACAAACTCAACGTCTTAGCCAGATCTCCTTGGCGCCGGCGGGAGGCTACGTCGCGCCAATGCCATCGCCTCCTCCTCTCGCCGCCGCCGCCGCTGCCCTATCAGATTTCTTTGGGAGCTGCACCCCTCACGCTCCGCCAATTTGCAGACATATAATTTTGTTTTGCCGCCATGTTAAGTTGCAAGATGATCTTTTTATCTGTAACAATTCTCCAAGTCTTAATAAAAACGTGCGGCTGTCGATTATTTCGAAAAATTGATATTATTTGATTGCTAGCAAATTACTAATTTTATTGGAGGCGTGCATGCATTTGTTGAGAAATGTGCTGCTACGTGTCAGATTATTTAGTCTTGACCTTACCTCACGGATGAACAACGGGGATCGACCCAAGAGAAGTGCTTCTTTCCAAAAACTTTTGGGCTTTTTGTTGAGAGGAAGTCCAAAGTTTTCCGCTCCGTTTCTTCAATTTGGTGGGATTTACATGTCTTTCTTTTCCACCGCTAATATCACCAAGAATATACTCTGAATTTCCTTATGCACATTCCGATTTTGTTGCAAACCAAGAAAAAAAAACTTGTGTTCCATGGATTGCGATTATTTAATCCCTGCTTGGCTGCCTTCTTTAGTTTTTTTTTTTTCGAGAAACACTGTTTGACTGCCTTCATGTGCTAGATCCTTAAAATAGTTTCGTTTGCAACCTATCTTGCCATTATGTCGCTTGCTTGCAATTTTAACCAAGATAAGATTCCTCCCCCTCACTGGTGCTTGTTCCCATGGTCTCGCAACTTTGCCTTGCCAATTATTCCGAGTGCCCCCTCACCCCAAGATGCTGCCCTTGTGCTTTGCAGGTGTTGCTGCTTCCTCTGCGTGTGTGATCCAGCTTGGAGGAGGAGTTCTTGTTCTTGGCAGTGTGCCCTCCCGGACCCAGATCTTGATGCAACTGCCGAGTAGTTTACTGATCTAGAGGGTGTCTGGTTGGGTTCTTGACCTGATTTGGTGGGGGCTCTGCCCCGGCGCAAGGGGGACAGTTCGGCCAGGATCTTTATCACTAGTTGTTGGTCTTGTTCTTTGGGCTTGGTAAGCATTCACATGGCAGTGGCCACCGGTTTGGTACTTTCTTGATGGGTTAAGTGTTGTGGGTTTGTTGCGGTGTTTCTTCTTGGCTCCCGTTTGGTGGTGATTGGTGAGAAGGAAGGGAAAGGAGAAAGATCTAGAGAGAAAAAAAGGAAGAGAGGAGATCTACAGGTTATTTTTGGCGCGCCACAATGAAGCATATGAAGCTTGGATCGAAGCCGGATGTCTTTCAGACAGAGGGCAGCAATTTCAGGTAAGTTAATTCGTTTCTGTTCTTTCTCATAGTTTTTTATTCAGATTCTAGAGGCATAAGATTTCTTCAGTGCTCATTGTGCACTGTATTTTAATTGATTTGCTCCACTTCACTATTTTGTTGCACGGATTGCTAGTTCATGAATTGTTCTAGTGCGTTTGTGCTAGGAATTATGATATCCATTTCACTCCATAGGAATAGGGCTCCCACATTGTTAGCTCTTGCGTGTGCCCATTTTCCTGACATAACTGTGTCTTAATTTGTGCCTTGAATCTGCAATTTGGCCATGCTCGAGGGGGTCTGCTTTTGAAGTCGCTAAAGGGGGGCAATCATACTGGTAAACTAATCATATAAGACCAGCAATTCATTAGCTATGTAGGGGAAACTGGGCCTAGTTCTGTAGTTTTCTGCACTCCATTTCTTAAACCAGAACGAAAAGAAGTGAGCATACTGTGGTGCTATTAGTTTTAGGAATCTGTGCGAAACTTAGAATAAACTTGGAGTATTGAAAATTACTGTTACAATTTTATATTACCACTATTTTTTTTTCTGAGGACAACAGCTGCCAACTAAGATTTTGAGGTTCTCCCTTGTAGCAAATATTTGTTGGATTAGTTCCACATTCTCAAAGTAATATAACTAATCCAAGTTTCATGGGTTCTGCTATTTTATATGTAGCATGAGTACCAATTGATTTTAAAACATTTGCACTAGGGTTTGGATTGCTTTCTCATTTAACATTCTTCTTGAAACTGGCTGCCTAGCATGCTACGCAGTGCATCTTATGATGACATTCAGATAGCTAACTATCCAAATGATATTCTTTATAGGTTAATTTGTCCTTGATTCTTGCTAATGGTATATGTTCTTAGACTTCCTCTGTACTTTGAGGGCATGTAAAATTTTACTGATAGGATTGCCTTTCTTAATATATTTATAGTTCGACTTTTTAGATGAGTGGATTGGTTGGTGACATTGTGGTCCATCATGTAAATTAATTTCTTGGAGTTCAATTAAGTTCACCTTGCCTTGCTGCATCCAGTTTGTTGTTTAATTATTGTTCTAGGACCACTTATCAGTTCAATTAGTCATACCTGTGATGCACACTGTTACCTGATGTGAAGTCACTTTTCTCACCTTTTCTAGCTTTGCTTGTGGTACTGTACGTAGGCAAATGCTCTGTCACTCGTTAGCTTACTTTTAGCTGATTCAGTGGGTGGGGATTTGGTTTCATCTCTGCATTATTTGGTATTTTGATCATGTGAATCTACCTTACCATCTTCGTGGTCTGTAAGTCAAGATTTTATCCTCCCAAAGCCTTTGACCATGTTTGTCAACTATTAATGTGGGTCCACTTTATGAACTGTGCTAATTTCACTCATTGTGTGATTCTATTTGCCATCCAATATCTTCATATGTTGTTTCTTTGCCATTCTCTTGTAAGGATGCACATGAGTCTTCATGTCATGATATATGTACTGTTCATCTCCACATGGAAAAATGTACTGTTCATCAAATAATAGCATGGGCGTGCTACCATCTTAATACCCTCATGTTGTTCATGTCTAGGAAATACTCTAGTTTTGTTGGTTTTATGCATAATATAGCCTTGACATATATCCCCATTGAGAGGGAGAGGGAGGGAAACTGTGCACAGAAATATATGTGAATATGTGGCTATTTGGAATTTGTTCATTACTTTTTTTTTCTGGACCTATTCAGGTGAAGTCAACAGTGAGCAGCACTTCTAATGCTGCACCTAATTTTAGTTAGATAATTGATTTGTACATTTGCTTCGTCTCAATTCACTCTCTATTGCGATTTTCCTCTACCTGTACTGTGTAGCTGTGATGCTAATGTTAAGTGCGATGACATGCTTTTCAGGTTTGTTGCGACGGAGCTGGCAACAGACATTGTTATCTCCATAGGAGATGTCAAATTTTATCTTCACAAGGTATCAATCTTTTTTCTTTGTACACATTAGTATTCTCATGGTATGTTTGACTTTTCGGTCACTTTTTAGAAGCACTTCTATTGAATTAGTATGTGTTAACTAATTCATATACTCTTTTTTAGATCTGTAACATAAATACTTTACAAGAATTGTTACATATTTTGCATGACTAACTAGATTGTACAGCACTGCCAAACTAGCTTAGTGTAGATAATTTCTGTTTCATTCCACCTGAAATTATAAGGTATGCTTATGATAATAATCCTTTTTGTGTGTTTTTCTGATTTATCTATTGGAGTATCACATTCTTTTTGTTTGGGTGGTTGTTTTTTTAGGAAATTATTGATTAAGCACAAAATTTTAGGACTCTGAGTCCTCTCCAATAAACAATTATAGACTCACAAGTATATCGTATGCAAATAATGGCTTGAATCTTGGAAGTGCTCGAAAGCTTTGGAAGTTTGCATTGTCTTTGTTTAGCATACACTTTTGTTTTGCAGCAAAAGGATCTGTTTAGACATGTGTTTTGTGCCATATGATTGAGTGGTTTGCTGGTTTGCTTAGATGATGATTCTTATCTAATGCAGGTTTGTTTTACGCTAATCAACTAGTTAAGATGCTTCCTATGTAAAGAGGAAAAAATATTCACATAGTTGTGCAAATTATTCGCAGTTCCCTCTTTTGTCCAAGAGTTCCCACTTGCAAAGATTAGTGGCTTCAAGTAATGTGGAAAGCAGCGATAAGGTGGATATCTCTGACATCCCTGGTGGACCTCCAGCATTTGAAATTTGTGCTAAGTTCTGTTATGGCATGATTGTAACACTCAATGCGTATAATGTCCTTGCTGCTCGCTGCGCAGCTGAGTATCTAGAAATGTTTGAGACCACCGACAAAGGAAACCTTATCTACAAAATTGATGTGTTCTTGACATCGAGCATATTTCGCACATGGAAGGACTCAATCAAAGTCCTACAGAGCACAAAGTCGTTGCTGCCTTGGTCTGAGAATTTGAAGGTAATCAACCACTGCATCGACTCTATTGTGTCGAAGGCGTCAGTTGATCCGTCAGAGGTTGAGTGGTCTTACACCTACAACAGAAACAAACTCCCATCTGAGAATGGCCTCGATTCTCATTGGAATGGCATCAGGAAGCAACAGATAGTCCCTAAGGACTGGTGGGTTGAGGACCTTTGTGAACTTGAAATGGAGTTATACAAGCGGGTGATCACGACGATCAAGGCAAAAGGAAGAACACCTGCTATAGTAATTGGAGAAGCACTGAGAGCCTATGCATACCGACGACTGCTTGGTTCCCTAGAAGATGCTGTGAGCAATGGAGTTGATTTCACAAAACGTCGTGCAGCTCTTGAAACCATCGTGTGTCTGTTGCCTACTGAGAACGGTTCAGTGTCATGTAGTTTTCTTCTTAAGCTACTAGGAGCTGCGTGCTTCCTGGAATCTGGGGAGACTTATCGTGATAATTTGATCAAGAGAATAGGCACACAATTGGATGGTGCTTCAGTTTCAGACCTCCTTATACCAGCGAATACTGGCGAAAACACTGTATATAATGTAGATCTGATCATGGCAATACTGGAAGAGTTCGTGCAGCATAGTGATAATGGTAAGACAAATTTTCAAGAAGATGAAGAAATTGTGGAGATCGAGAACCTTACTTCTGTTTCCAGCACGTCAAAGGTGGCAGTTGCAAAGCTGATTGATGGATATCTTGCTGAGATTGCTAAAGACTCCAATCTGCCTCTTGCAAAGTTCATTGCGCTTGCTGAAATAATATCTACTTCATCCCAACAAATGCATGATGGGTTATATCGTGCCATTGACATGTATCTCAAGGTAATATACGGAAATGCATGTCTTGCCGTTTCTAGTACTTGTGCTGTCGGAGTTCGAAACTTACACTCCTTTCCATGCTTGCAGGAGCACCCCAGTCTATCGAAGAACGAAAAGAAGAGATTATGCGGGTTGATGGACTGCAAGAAGTTGTCCCAAGATGCGTGCATGCACGCTGTGCAGAACGAGCATCTTCCTCTGCGTGTGGTTGTGCAAGTTCTCTTCTTTGAGCAAATCCGAGCATCTGTAACTTCTGGAAGGAGCGAGACTGCCGCTGAGCTTCCAACCGCTGCTCACTCCCTTCTTCCTAGAGAGAATGGCAACTCCTATGGCAGCTCCAGGTCAGCTGCCACAACGACAACAGAAGAGGAATGTAGTGGAGTCCCAACATCCAGTGATATGAACTCTTTCAGGTCGATGAGGCTGACCAACAGCAGCGGTGGCAGCGAGAGGAGCAGTGGCAGCAGCAACATCAACAAGAACAGCGACAACAAGAGAACCGTTAAGGCGAATGGAATGCTGATGCCAAAGAAGATACTAAGCAAGATCTGGTCTGGGAAAACAAACGAGGTTGAGAACAGCAGCTCGGACACGTCAGAGAGCCCTGGGTCCGTCAACCCAGAGGAGGTGAAGTCCACACCGTCCCGGAACACGAGTCATTCAGTGACCTAGTGGCTGGTGTTAACGGAGCCGTGGCCATGGTTTTGGTCTGCTCGTTCTTTGATTTGCCGTTACATATGAGTAGCATTCTTAGAATGTGGAATACGACTGACTTGTCCGATCGCCGATGATATTTTTTAGCTTTGGAATGCTAGTAATTGCCGTAGGGGTTTGCTTAGTCATTGGTGATATGTTCAGAAACGTTTCATGAGATAATCCTGTAGTTTTTTTGGTTCGATATGAAGAAAGTACAGGTCTTTTAATTTGGTATATCACTGGTGTTCTTGCACTGTCACGGTGTTTGCGGTTTCCTGCGGGCATCTATTATCAGAAGCTTCTATGAAATGGACACGTCTCAAATTGGCATCACGACCACCAGATCACTGAGCCATCGATCATCCTATTCTCTTTGGGCCTTTGAGCTATTGCCTACAGAATTTTTTTTTATTTAATATTTATTTTAAATCTTTTTTTCAAAACTAATCAGTGGGCCAAAAAAATTTCAAAAGTAGGCACTGTCGCTTCAAGACGATGCAGGCGATCGCGTCTTTGGCGACGGTGACTGCTTACTGCTCATAGCGAAATTTCAAATTTTTAACGGCAGAGCAAAAAAAATCTGAAAATAGACCGATCGCCCGAGTACCGGGCGATTGGTACTGTAGCACGGTTACTGTAGCATTTTTTTTCAACTTTGTTGTATTCAACTGGAAAAAAAATTGAAATTCCTATCGCTCGTAGCACGGTTGAATACAACAAAATTCGAAATTGCAAAAAAAAAGTTTTGCTACAGTAGCTGTGCTACAGTACCGATCGCCGCGTACTGGGGCGATCGGTCTATTTTCAAATTTTTTTTTGCTCTGCCGTTAAAAATTTGAAATTTCGCCATTGCGAGCCATGAGGCAGTCACTGTCGCCTCAAGATCGGGCGATCGCTTCAGATCTTTGAGGCGACAGCCTACTTTTGAAATTTTTTTGATCCGACGATTAGTTTTGAAAAAAAGATTTAAAATAAATATTAAATAAAAAAAATTCATTGCCTACAGCGGTGATGATAAAGCGGGCACGCGCTCCGACCACTCGCATTCTGACAACCTGGTTCCGACCGCCTGGTAGGATCGGGTTACAAATTTGGCCGAGATTTCAAAATTTTGGTCAAATTTTGGCTTTCAGTTGAAGCTGAGATTTCAAATCTAGGTGGAACAAAGTATTTTTAAAATGTTTAAATTGCTACAGTGATTTCAGAAAATTTCGGCAAGATTTCAGATTTTTTGACTAAGATGATCACAAATTCGGCTGGTTTTTATATTTGTTGGACCAGATTTAGCACCAAATTTTTTAAGTGATTTGTAATGTCTTTTCTAAGGAATACATGTAGAAATTTTGCAAAAAAATACATATGAAAATTGAAATATTTCTGTATGTTGTACCCAAGATGTCTTTTGCTAGGGATAATATATTCAGCTTGATAATCTGACCATGGATCTGTTTTCCGAGCTCAATGGTAGCCAGGCTAGCAAAAATATCAAGAACAGTGGCATATGTGAAATGATCAGGCTTTAGTCCCATATCCAACATCTCTGAGAAGAATTTCTGGGCCTCTTCACTCTGTTTGTTCATTGAAAATCACAATCACGGGTAGACCTCCACATGGTCTTTCACCCGTGCCGCCACCATTCGTGCACTAGAGCTCGCCAAAGTCCCCGAAGCGCCGCCGCTAGCTTTTCTTCATTTTTCGCCATTGTCGAACCACAATCCACCACTTGGGTTCCAGTTCCAGACTCACCGCATTGAGACGCATCCAAGCCGCCACTTCTTGGTTGCCAGAGGTTACTGCTTCATCGTTGCCAAGGTCGTCATCACTAGATCTGATAGGAGCTACGCTGCCACGCCGCCATCAGCGTGGAGGAGCTCGGGAGCCGTCGAATCTTCAATCGTCGATTAGGATCAAGCCATGTCGCCACATCAACAGTGAACTGCACTAGTTATGGTAGTCGTCAGATTCAAATCGTGAGGTCAAAGTGCCACCGCGTATTCCTTTATCCGTAGTGTCGGGGACTGAGAAATCTCTGACAGGTCAACGTGTGGTCAACTGGGCTCCTGGCTCGGGGTTGAGCCGCAAAATCTCCGACCACGACCTAGGCCACGCGGCTCCCGCACGACCTCGAGCTTGGGGGTAAGGCTTCGACTCCCGCACGACCTCGACCAAGGATTCAACTCCCTCTCGGGGGAGTTTGTCCTAGGTTCCAAGACGTGCGTTTACTCGATAGTTACCAAGACCTTGAATTCCAGAGTTAAGGCGGACGTGGGCATCAGATCCGAAACGGTTACAACCCACCTTCAGTGCGCACTCACCACCAATCCGGGAATCTCTCCCGGCCATTTCTGGTAACGGCCGGGAGAGGTATAAGACCCCTCGAGGCGAATACACTCGGACAGGTAGTTCAAGCAACAAGACAGTAGACACCACCGACACCACCAGAGCTCAAGCCAGAGAGCGAATACTTGTACTCAAGCATAGTAAAATTCCTTGCATCAGGGCAAGACTGGAGTAGAGCTTTTACCTTCACAGGGGCTCGAACCATTATAATTCTCTTTGTCCTGCTCTTTTTCCTCCTTTTCTGACCAACGAAGTAGCGAACCCTTTCCTTCGGTGAGTGAGGCTCATTTGGGTCCTGCATACACAACTCAACCCTCTTTACTTCTGCGATCCGGCGATCCCGATCATCGACAGTTGGCGCCCACCGTGGGGCCCGAAAGCTTCGCTCATTTGAAGGAATTTCAAACCTTGGAGGCATGGCGTTCATCGCTGTAGGACATACCGCAAGCTCGGGCTCGAATGCGGTCCCCGAGCATGGAAGCTCCGCATCCCTATTTTCGCCCTCTCCGCCACTGCGTGATCAGTTTGCTCTCATGGCTGCTAGCCATGGCACAAGCGTAGAGGAGGGGGAGCGCAGTCCGAAGACTCCTGAAGATGCTCGCCGGATGGCTCGAGTCGCCATCAACTAGGCCATAACCGCCCTCCGGCGAGAGGAGCGTGAGAAGATTGGGACTTCGTTGGGACGTTCAAAGCTCCCCGGTCGGGCGAGTGCCTCCGTGCAATCGCCTGGGTCATGATCGACCCCGCTCGGGTGAGGTTAGACCTTTTCGGTCGAGCTCTTGCAGACGAGCTCGACAAAGCCACTGTTGAAGCCATACCTTCGCAGCACCAAAGTCGCCACTCCGGGTCCCATTCCATGAAGAGTGACGGCAGCTCCTCGCGCAGGCACCGGCGCCCTCGCCGGTCTCCCGTGCGCCGGCAATCCCGGGATTTGTCTCGTACTCCTCCGTGCCATCGCTCCCTGAGTGCAACCCCAGATGGCGTACGACAACAACCGGGCTACAGCGATTCTCATTCCAGCAGCAGCATGTCGGGCCTTTCCCCTGACATTCCACCGAGGCGTCGCAAGGTCCATGAGCGCCTGCGGTACCTCCCGGGCGACGCTCGGGCCCATCGCCACGACCGATGCAGTCGTAAGTCGGGTCGCCGAGGCGAACACGACTCTGACTCCAGCAGCGGCGACCACCTTCCTAGGCGCGCCCTTGTTCCGGCTTACGGCTGCTCGGCGTACTCCGACGACCTTCGGTGGGTGCACTGGCCAGCCCATTTCAAGCCTGCCTTGATCGAGCGGTTCGATGGGACGAAGAACCCAGATGAATTTCTTTCAATTTACTCCACCGCGATCTTGGCGGCCGGGGGAGACGAGGCGGTGATGGCCAATTATCTCCCGACTATGTTGGATGGGGTCGTGCGCACCTGGCTTTTCAACTAGAAGACTGCTTCCTTCCGATCATGGCGTCAAGTACAAAGCGCCCTTCGCTCTAATTTTCAGAGTTGTTATGAGCGGCCTGGGAGGGAGAAGGACCTGGACTGCATTATCCAGGGGAAGAACGAGCCCCTCCGCGACTTCATGCGGCGGTTCATTAGCACGAGGAACCTGATTCCAAGCGTCTCTGACGAGTCCGTGATCAAGGCCTTCAAGTTTGGCGTCCGCGACCGGTGCCTCACCGAGGACCTGGAGATTATGACGAAGCTCACCGTCAACAAGTTGTTTCGCATGGCGGAGTGTTACGCGGACGTGGACGACGTGGTTCGTTGAAAGCGTGACTACAACCAAGGTAAGCTCGGTATTAACTCGAGCGAGGCTAGTCCCTCTAACACCAAGAGCGCCGACCCGGGCTGGACCGCCAAGAAGCAGAAGAGAGACCGCAAGCATGGTGATGGCCGGTCGCGGGTGGTTGTTTCGGCAAACGGTCGCCGCGAAGTCATGGAGGTACGAGAACCGGGCCAAGAAGGGCCTCGACCTCAGCGAAATCGGCCACGACCTCAACAGGCGCCGCGTCGACCTCGGCAGGGGGATCTCCGGTCTGGGTCCCGGTAGGTCTATGGCTGGCCACAAGACCCTGAAGGGCATCCTCGGTACGATGAAGAGAAGTTTTGCTTGTTCCACAGGACCCCGGGCCACGACCTGCGAGGCTGCAGGGCTTGACAAAGCAAGCTGGAAGCCTTCTATGATGGGCGAGGAGAGATGCCCACGCTCCTGAAGGAGGGGGAGCAGCCCGACAGGGTCAACACCGGAGTAGACCAGGCTGACCTCGACCTGGAATTTCAGCAGGGTGATCGCCGGAACGACGTCATCTTCGGCGGCTCATCGGCATACCGATCGCAGCGAGATCAAGGATCTTTGCAGCAAGACAGCTTTATTAGGCTCGCCGGAAGCCCACTGACCAGCCTTGCAAGTGGGCTGGGGCCATGATAACCTTCACATGGGAGGACGCTCCCCAAGATATGTTCAAAGACTTGAAAATTGCCCTGGTTGTGACCCCGACCATTAGCAACACCATGGTCGGGCACGTCATGATCAACGGGGGCAGTTCCCTCAACTTACTCTTGGCCAGCGCGCTCGACCGGATGTAGATTCCCCGGTCGAAGGTCAAAAACATCGCAATTCCGTTCTTCGGGATCATTCCTGGAAGCTCAACCACCCCTCTTGGGCAGGTGGTCCTACCCGTCACCTTCGGCGCCTCGGACAACTTCCGCACCGAGCTAATCACTTTCGAGGTGGTTGAAGGGGATCTTCCCTACAACGCCATCCTCGGGCGCCCGGCTTTAGTTAGGTTCATGGTGGCAAACCACTACGGCCACCGCTGCTTGAAGCTCCTAGGGCCCAATGGCATCATAACGGTGCAGGGCAATCTCAAGACGGCGCACGGATGCGAGACCCAGGCCTTGGCTCTCGCCGGCATGCTGCCTCAGTGAGGCCCCGAGGTGACCACAAAGGTCGCCCGCTAGAAGGCGGTCATCCAGCCTAGCGGGGCGACAAAGGCTGTGCCGCTCGAAGAGGGCGACTTGTCCAGGTGCATTCACGTCTCGGCCGAGCTGAGTTCCAAATAGGAACTCAAGTTCGTCACCTTCCTCCGCATCAACAAAAACATATTCGCTTGGGAACCGGCAGACATGCCGGGTGTCCCGAGGGAGGTGGTCGAGCACAGATTGCAAGTGCGGCCTGACTGTCGGCCCGTGCGCCAGAAGTTGCGTCGCTTCTCCCCCGAGAAGGTCGTCATAATTAGGGAAAACCTCGACAAGCTGCTGAAGGCCAGCTTCATTCGTGAGATCGATTACTCCGAATGGTTGGCCAACCCGGTCATCGTGCAGAAGAAAGGCAGGAAGTGGCGGATGTGCGTCAACCACACGGGCTTAAATTCAGCGTGCTCGAAAGACAACTTTCCCCTTCCGCGCATTGACTAGATCATCGACTCCACTGCGAATGCCAAGATGTTAAGCTTTCTGGATGCCTACTCCGGGTATCATCAAATCAAGCTGGCGGTCGATGACGAGAGCAAGACATCATTCATCACACCATTTGGCACATACTGCTACATGACTATGTCGTTTGGTCTCCGAAATGCTGGCGCGACATTCCAGCGCTTGATGACCAAGACATTCGACCCTTAGATTTGTCGCAACCTCGAGGTCTACGTGGACGATATAATCGTCAAGAGCTCCTCCGAAGACAATCACGTTCAAGACCTTGAAGAGACCTTCGCCAACCTAAACAAGCATAGGATCAAGCTTAATCCTGATAAATGTGTATTTGGTGCTGCTTCAGGAAAGGTGCTCGGCTACATGATCGGGGGCTTAGGGGTCGTTCCGAACCCAGAGAAGATCGAGGCGATCGAGAAGATGGCCCCCCCGACTTCGGTAAGGCAGGTGTAGTGCCTGACCGGATGCATGGCTGCCCTTAGCCGGTTCATCTCAAGACTCGGTGAGCGTGGGCTGCCGTTCTTCAAGGCCCTGCGCAAACAAGGAAATTTTGAGTGGACGCCTGAAGCACAGCAATCCTTCGACGAGCTAAAGGTATACCTTTCAAGCCCACCTTTGCTCACGACTCCGCAGCCAGGCAAAAAACTGTTGCTCTACCTCGCGGCCACCACCCAAGCTGTCAGAGCCATCTTGCTAGCCGAGCGGGATACACAGCAACACCTGATCTATTACGTCAGCGAAGTTCTTCATGGTCCAAAGGAGTGCTACCCCCAGGTCCAGAAGTTGCTGTACGCCCTCCTCATGGTTTCGCGCAAGCTCCGGCATTATTTCCAGGCTCACTCCGTGGTTGTCCCGAGCAACTTCCTGCTCGGGGAGATCCTAAGGAATCCAAAGGCTGGAGGTCGCATCGCCAAGTGGGTCATGGAGCTGGCTGTGTTCAACGTCCAGTTTGTGGCACGCACGGCTATCAAGTCGCAAGTGCTTGCCGACTTTGTGGTCGAGCAGACATCGCAGCCAGCTCCTGAGCTTGAGATTGAGGAGGAGAAACCCTAGGTCATGTACTTTGATGACTCTAGATCCTTCAAGCGCTCGGGGGTTAGAATCCTTATTCTCACCCCGCAGAGTGATAAACTGAGGTATGTAGTTCATTTTGGGTTTCCGGCAACTAATAATGCAGCAGAATATGAAGCTCTACTGGCGGGACTTCGGGGTTGTAAGGCGCTGGGTGTGCACCGGTTGATCGTCAAGGGCGACTCCTAGCTCGTTGTCAACCAATTCAACAAAGGCTATCAATGCTCGGAGGGTTCCATGACCAAGTACATCGCCGAAGTGCGTAAGATGGAGAAGTAGTTCCAAAACCTAGAAATCAAACATGTCCCAGGAAGGACAACTCCAGCGCCAATTTCCTCTCCAAGCTCGGGTCGTCTGACGATGAGATTCCTCTGGACGTCATCTTGGAAACCTTGGCGAGGCCTTCAATTTCCGACCAAGAGGTTTCGATCGCCCTCATCGAAGGTATTCCCTCATGGGCTGAACCAATCCACAACTTCCTAGCTCAGGGTGAACTTCCGTCCGACCCAGCCGAGAGGAGCAGGATCAAGCGTCGGGCGAGTTCATACAAGCTCATAGACGGTAAACTTTATTGTTGGAATGTTTCTGGAGTCCTGACAAAATGCATCACCATGGAGGAAGGTAAATACCTGTTAAATGACATCCACTCGGGTCTCTGTGAAGCACATTCTTCTTTTAGGATGATGGTTGGTAAGGCCTTATGTATGGGGTTCTATTGGCCGACGGCACTTCAAGATGCTCACAACATCGTTCGCGCCTGTCGAGCCTGCCAATTCCTTGCTCGGAAGTCGCATCAACTTGCTTATGCACTCCAGACCATCCCACTCGTTTGGCCCTTCTCGACGTGGGGACTGGATATCCTCGGCCCTTTCCCTCAAGCGGTCGGGGGGAAGAAATTCTTGTTCGTCACCATCGACACCTTCACCAAGTGGATCGAGGCCGAACCCGTTTCGACCATTACAGCTCGTGCGGCTGTCAAGTTCTTCCACTTGTACGTGGTCACCAGGTATGGGGTTCCATGCAGAATTATTACTAACAATGGAACGCAGTTTACCAGTGAACTGTTCTAGGAGTATTACGAGGACATTAGCACCAAAGTATGTTATGCTTCGGTAAGCTATCCGCATAGCAATGGAGCAGCAGAAAGTGCCAATGGACAGATCGTTCAAGGCATCAAGAAATGAGTATCAGATGAGCTCGAATGACACGGCAAGACCTGGGTGGACGAACTTCCCACTATCTTATGGTCTATTCGTACCACGGTCAGTCGAGCAACAGGGTCCACACCCTTCCGGCTTGTATTCAGTACCGAAACCGTCCTGCCTCCAGAGGTCACGCTGGGCTCTGCTAAGGTCAGCTTGGTCGACCAGGTCGACTTCGAGTAAGAACGGTCCCTTGACCTTACCCTGACAGAAGAAGTAAGATGTCGTGCATTGCTACGATCAACGCATTACCTGCAAACTCTTCGCAGACATGCGTCTCGGTCGGTACGACCTAGGGAGCTCCTTGTTGGGACCTAGCCTTAAGACGAATTCAGGGCTCGTCCAACACCAACAAGTTATCCCGACGGTGGGAGGGCCCCTATAGAGTTATTTCAACAAATCGCACGGGGGCATACCGGGTAGCGATGCCCGATGGCAGAGAGCTCTCGAGCTCGTGGAACATTGATCAACTTCGTAAATTCTGTGTAACACCTTTGGCTCAAATTTCAATAAAATTGATTATCCAATTGCTATGTTGGTCTTTGCGTTCTTTCTTTCTGTCTTTCATATCTCGTACTGGGCTTAAGTCTGTGATCTTTCCTGAATCCGACCTACGTATGAGTGCTTCAGATCTGGGCCCAAATGTTGTGAACTTAAAATTCGCCCCCAGGGGTCGAGCTACTTATAAGCCGAAACTCTTCGCATCCCAGCTTCCCCTGCGCTAGGGTTTGAACCAAGTCCACATTTGGGACCGTCGAACAAACACGTATTGCGGTCGGGATTCGAGGATCTAATCTAAAAACGATCTTAATACTTTTGGAGCTAAGTCCCTTCTCATACTCCTGTGTTGTGCTTAGCAGTTTCCCTTGTGGACCTTTTTCTGACCTAGCAGGTCGTAGCTTTGCAGGTTTCTACACTTGTGCCCAAGGCCGGCGTTGCTCGACCTTGGTCACAACGGGGGCTGGACGAAGGTACACTACCTCAGAAACAGGCTAAGTATGCGACAAAAGAGTAAAGAAGGGAAGCAAACAGAGACGCAAGCTCGTTTCATCAAAATAACTTTGTTTCATTAATCTTTTATCCTACAGTTTACAAGATGTCAGGTCTAACCCTATCTACAGGTCGGCCATGTCGCAAGCAAGTTTTTCTTACTCAAGCTCGGCGACCTTAGCCCTTAAGGTCGACAGCTCACCTTAGAGACGAAGAGCTTCGGCTGCAGCGTCGGCGGTGCAGCTTCGTTTGTCCTGGAGTTGGGCCAGGGTGCTCTTCGCCGTCCTAGTCGCCTGCCCTAACTTCTCCACGAGCTCGGTGACTTTAGCCTCGAGCTCGGTGGAGGCCTTCGTCGGGACGGCCGCTTGGTCTGCAGTCGCCTTCATCATCTCCTCCGCCTTGGCTCGTTCGGCTTCGAGCGCTCTGGCCGACTACGCGCGCTCCTCCTCCACAGCCTTGTATGCATGGTCGTGTTCGGTGTTGACGGCCTGGTCGAGTTTAGACGCGTGGGTGGCCTCGAGCGCTTTTATCATCTGGCGGAGGGTGGTAAGCTCAGCAGAATGGGCCACCGCTTTACGCCCGCCTCCTCTTGCTCGACCGCAAAGTTCTCTATGAGCCTGAACCGCTACCTCTCTCGCTCCTTCACCAAGTCGAGGAAGATCTTCAGTGCATTAGAATGTGTCTGAAGACCTTGCAGCCCTTGGATGATAAGCTCGATGGCCTGCAGAATTCAGAAGAAACATAGTCTTTGTCTAGCAAGACTCGAGCTAAGATTGAACCAGAGCAGGAGGAAGCTTCGTACCTGGCTAAGTCGGCCTTCGAAGTGCGTGCGGTGTGGTTCAACGGGCTCTCACGCCTAACGCCTCGGGCGCATCGCGACCCTCGGCCTTCTTTGGGTTGCTGGCGAAGATCTTCTGGCACTCCACCGGTGGCAACCTCGTCTCGGGCTTCCTCCCCCGGAAGGCTCGACCTACCCCCGGGCTCGGTTCTGACAATCAGGTCGGCCTTGACCTCCATGCCCGGAGCATCTCCAGCCCCTTCTCCCGCGGAGGTCTTGGCCTGATCTTCAGTGCGACCATCCACATCGGCCCCATCCAAAACGTGGTCGACCTCGATGGCCACGTTCGCCTCGACCGCGATGATCGGGGCGACCGCGGCAGGCACGACTTGGGTAGCCTCGGCCTCTGTGGCTGAGGCATCCTGGGCATCATCCTTCGCAGCAGCCTTGGCTAGGCTGGCATCAGCTTCAGTGGCCACGGAGTCGTCAGCACCATCTTCATTGGCCGTGGGCGAAACCTCGTCCTTGATCGGGTCGTCAAGTCCTTGCTCGGACTCCCCGGCCATGACCCAACTTTGTGGGCCCGTGGGGGCACGGCTCTAGCCTACTGCCGATAGGGCACCAGCTCGTAAGAGGCTTCTTCCTCCTCTTCGGACTCGCCCTGGACAACAACCATTGTCAAGATGGGCAAGTTTTGAGCTCGGGCACTCAAAGTCTGTGGCAAGAAGCGACCACTAAGCTAAAGGTAAAAGGAGACTGTGCGGTTGAAAGGATGGAGGTGTACCTGAGTCAACAGCCTCCGCTTCGCAGGGGGCTGGCGAGGACTTCCGTGTCCCGAGGGCAAAGGGGCATTCCTCCTTTGAGTGCCCCGAACTGGAGGCCTCGGAGCCCGCGGTGGCTCCGGGTCGCCCACGGTAGAAGACCTGGGGCTCCGAGGTCAGGGCCCTTGGGTCGTCTGAGGGCTCCAAGTTCTGGCGGCGGCCGCAGCTCTTTGCTGTTGTAAGAAGAAAGATGCGTCAGAGAATGAAGAGGCACGAGCAAGAACTTGGGGGCTCGATCATGGAAAAACATACCGTTGCACGGTCGCCCCATTCGAGGTGCTATTTCTTCAGGCCCCTACCGCCTACACCGTCTGGGGGTAACCTCTTGCCCACCTTTTTGCCGTTGTTCGCTCCGGGCAACGGCAGCATCCTCTTGCCGTCCAAAACAGCTCTTCGTTGTCCTGTGAGCGCATTCAAAAGATCAGAAAAAACCTTAAGCGTTCACGAGCTAAGTCTTAACCCGAATTGACTTACCTCGGCGCTCCGGCGCAGCACGTTCTTTGGGACGGGGTTGTCGATCGTATCGTCGTGCGCTGCCTTCCCGAACATTTCGGTCATCCTGGTCGCAATCTAGGATTCCTTCGGCGCTGCTGGAAAGAAAAAGTCGTAAGAGAAGACCAAAGATTGAATTCGAGCAAACTACGGAACGAGAAGAATTACCAGATGTTCCTTTGCGGGTAAAATCATTGCGGCCTTTGATCTCGTAGAATGGGTGCTCCCTCTTTCGCAGAGGGAACACCCGGCCCCGCAGGAAGTCATTGGAGATGGCCTGCCCGGTGAGGCCGGGCGTAGCGCAGATGTGGATGGCGGCGAAGGCCTCTTGGTCGACCTCCTGGTCATCCACCCGGGGTCTACCTCTTGTCGGTGATGGGGGTTCCGTCGTACGCCAACGCGCCGTCTTCGCCCCTCTTCAAGTAGAACCAGCGCTCGGTCCACGGGCCGAGGGAGTCCCGAGAGCAGATTTTGGGGAAGGACCAAGGAAGCCCAGCCCGTGGCCAGAAGTAGAAGCATCCGACCACGGGGTTTTTCCTAGTGCGGAACAAGGAAAAGAAGTGAAAGAAAAGAGAGGGGGTGGGAAGGATCCCAAGGAACCCCTTGCACAAGTGGGAGAAGATGGAAAGGAGGAGGATAGAGTTTGGCACCAAATGATGAGTTCAATCTCGCATTGGGCGAGAATTGCCGCCACGAAGTCACTCTCCGGCATCCGCAGGCCGAAGAGCATGTAGTGCTCGGTGTTGACGAGCTCGTCATCTTGCGGCTGCGGCTCGGTCTCTCCACTTGGCAGCCGCCACGTCACTGGGTCCAGCAACCCGAGGCCTTCAAGCTCCTTCATCCTCGTCATCAACAGAGAGCTCTTTCCGATCTTGTCCATGGCAGTCGTTTGATGTCTGGACGAAAGGGGGTGGGAGGCTCTGTCATGGCCCCAAATTCGAATTCGGCTCATGCGGCTAATATTAGTGCCAACCAAGTTTTGGCCGCATTTGAGATCAACTTCCGACTTCAGGGAATATCCTAAACTGCCACTTAGAAGAATTTCCTAACTTAGCAAAAATTAAGAGCTAGAAATTTCAGTGTGCATGTTAGTAGGTTACAATCTAGAAAATTTTTTTTCTCCATTCAATGGGTGAGTTTTGAGCTCAATCCAATATCAAATGCTAAGTTAAAGTATAGCATCAAAATTGAATCCTGTGCTGAAATTCGAGGCTTAGTCAATCGCTTACTAGCGGGGTCAAGTGAGCTCAACATGTAAAAGGAATTGGGGCAGCCAGACATCTCTTAATTCCTGGTTTTTCCTCCCCAAAGCCAAACCAAAGCCAGCACACTCTCCAGCAATTTTTGGTTCAGCCGCACCCTCTCTTTCTTTTCTCCCCAAGCTGCACTCCCCTTCCTCTTTCTCTCCAAGCCAGCACAAGCAGCGCCATTTCCAGCTCCTCCTGGCCGGCCTCCTCCTCCTGCAGCAAGCCTCCTCCAAGCAGCAGCACTTCCTGGTGGTCGCCCCTCCATTGCAGCTCCTCCTCCCAGCCGGCCTCCTTCCCCTTGTGCAGCCTCTTCTCTCCTCCTCCTCTCCATGAGGTAAGGCTCCCTAGGGTTTAGGTTTTGATGGGTTATTTCCTGGTCTTGGGTGCTGCCATGATGTATTGGGGGCTTAGATGAGTGGAGAATCAAGGTTTGAATGGGGAATAACTAATCTAGGGTTTGGAGCAAGTTCTGAATTTTCGAGCAGAAATTTTAGCTACTGTTTCGGGCTGATTTGAGAAAATTATGAGCATCTCCTGCTAGGTTGGCTGTAGAGAAAGTTGTGGGTAATCAAATTATCCTTCATTTCCAACTAGAATCACCTCATTTCATTAATCCAGCTGAAAGTTATGTCTATTTTAGTGCATGCTGCTCTGAAAGTGCTGATATTGTGTAGCTGAAACTTGTGGTGCAAATTAAAAATTGCTAGAGGCTGAATTAGAAATTAATTTTGCCTGAGAAGTTTTAGGAAATTTCATGTAGATTATAAAAATATCATCCTTTACTCAATTCCATTAAGTATAGCCATTTATATGATGAAATTTGTGCATGCTGTTCTGAAACACTGAAATTTCTGAAACTCTGAAACTGTTCTCTGTTCCTGGCCGAACTGGGAATTCTCTGAGCAGAATCTGGGTGATTGGCCAAATCCAGGTTGTAGGCCTATGTCTTGTGGTCGTTTCGAGTATAAGTTTGCTCAATTTGATCAAACGGTTCAAAAGTTATGGCCATTTATATCAATGCTGCTCTGAAATCAGTTTGTGCTGAAAAATTCAGACTTAGGGCTGAAGTTCAGAGTTTAATTGCAAGCTTTAACTTTGTAATCTGAATGTTGTGATGCAAGGTAAAGTTAGATCAACCTCTTGTGGTCTGTTAGAGTCCAAGAAATCAATTTTTAGGTTAAGCATTCAAGAGTTATGCTTGTTTAGAGGAATATGCTTGTTATTTTCAGATTTTGCCATAGAATAGAAGTAGAGAGTAGCATTGTAATTTTTGTTCTTAAGTTAAAATGAATGCTTGCACTTTTGGATTTGTCTTGAGGATGCATTTAGTAATTTCATTTCATATGCATCGCATGCATCTCATTTTTCATACATGGCTAACGTAGAGAAACGAGCACGCGGAGGTTAACGCGGTGACCGAGGGGGTTCCGGAGAGCCAACCATTCTTGAAAATCCAGCGAAGCTCAAGGCAAGCACCTAAGCATGTTTAACCTTATATGATTGTATTTTAGCGAATAATTTGCTTATTGGATGATTATGTCTTGCATTAGGAATTGAAATGTGGGATAGGATCGAACCTACTTGTTGCATATACACTCATTGATAATTGTTGAATGCCATCCTTGAAGCTAGTATATGGGTAATTACATTGTGTCCATGCTTAGTTTTGCTTAGATGTCGGGTATGGGCCAAGTGGGGATGGTTCCTCATTTGAGAATAATTATTTCACACTATTGGGTTGTAAATGGAGATGGTTATGTTTGAAGTGTAAAATTGAGACCGGACGAGAGGGTTGGATCATTTGAGTGTGGAGACTCAAATGTTGTAATCTCGCCTGTGTTGGTTAAGGTCCGATCCATTGTTTGCCATGTTGATCGAGCACCCTTGTTGATCGTGATGCCCGATATAATGGTACGGTAAGCCACCCTTTCATGGCATACTACTCGATGGGTCATGCCCTCATGCGATTGGACGTGGTTGAGGCGAGGCCTAGGTCTACTCTTGAGGGCTAAGCGAGGCTTGAGCCGCCGAGGAGGTTGCTAGGTGCTCGGCCGCATGAGGATGGTTCAACGAGTAGATATGGATGGGAGGAGGGTTGACATGAGGTTCCTTGTGGCACATGTCGTGCGATTGATGATCCCCTGCAGGGTGAATAAGCGATTCGAATTGCCGCGCTCTCGGATATGAGCACGCTTGTATCATCCGACACTTCAACGTAGTAATAACTTAAATTGAAACTAGTTGGTATACTTGATGTTGATACTTGTTTATGCTATTACTTGCTCTCTTTAATGTTAAATTTCAGATTTCACTCTAGCAATAGGTGCTGTCCATAAATGCTAAAAACTTGAAATTTGTGTAGTTGAATACGATTATGCAACAAAGTAAGCTTTTCTGCACTTTTACCTTAAGCTTATACCTTGCTACATCCAAACGCATATTCTTTCGAGTCGGTCATATATGGACCACGGGTAAGTCTTGCGAGTACCTTCTGTACTCATGCTTCTGCTTTGTGGTTTTCAGGTGAGGACCCCGACGGGTGTGAGTTCTGTCCATTTTGCTTCTCGGTGGTCGGGCGGGACACCGAATGAGGCTAAGCTCGACGTTGCAAACGCCCGGAAGTGTTCCAGGGCAGGACACTTCCGGAGATGTCTTACTTTTGGTTTAATGTGGTGGTTGTGTGTCCATTTTGTTGTATAGTTAGTCTTCAAATTTATGTTATGGCTTGTTTAAATACTTGGCTATTTCTGTTGTTGAACCTTGTTGTATTATCATGCTTAACTCATGTCTAGTTGTTACTTCTACATGCTAATCCTTATGCTATGGTTGTTGTTGTTATGCTATACTTGATTAATTGTTTCTTCTGTCTGCTGTGTGGATGTCCATATTTCTAGAGGCATCATGCCGAAATTTTGTAGATTTATGAGTTTAGGCTGGATCTTGCGATCTGTCTGTTTGTGGGTTGTTTTAGTTGTGTGGTTGTCTAGTTTGTCTTTGTGCTTGAGTTGGTGTTGTTTTTGTGCTTCCGCGTTGCGTGTCTGGTAGTAAAGTTTTGGGTTCGTTGCCCCCTTTATGTGCATTGAATTGATATGGCAATGGAAACTGGTATGCGGGGCAATCCTAGGCGAGCTTCGGGTCGCATACCGGGGGAATACCGGGATTGTTATCGAGTTATTCGAATGGGATACTTGTTGTCTAATTGGGCTTGGGTGTTAGCACTGTGAACACCTCCAGTGATCCGTTGCTAGCCTCCAAATCCGATGAGGGTGACCGGTCATTCAAATAACCCGAGGACGGTCTGGGCGGCTCCTCACAGGCTCGGGCAGAAAGATGGAAGACAAAAGCTGAGGGAAGCCGGGAGTTTTTTCGGTCGCTGTTGGCTCACGTTTTATAAGCCCTGCTCATTGCTGGCTGGAGGTTAAGGCATCTCAAAAGGCGTGTCGGTGGCGATTCGACAGGCGTAATTAAGGATTGAGCGGTGGGATTGAGGCGTTACAGGCGGTTCCGCTGCTCGATCGTGTCCGTACCAAGATTTTGATGTTCAAGGGGTTCTAGGTGTAGCGATGCTGGAACCCTTTCGTTGGTCTCCACCCGATCTCGACCTTGAGCTCGGGGCGACCAGAAGCCCGTCCCCTTTTGTCCATATCGTGAGGCTCGAGGTCGTCCCGAGTGCCCGACAAGACTTTGAGCCTCGGGGGCTAGCTGTCGGGGACTGAAAAATCTCTAACAGGTCAACGTGTGGTCAACGGGGCCCCTGGCTTGGGGTTGAGCCGCAAAGTCTCCGACCACGACCTAGGCCATGCGGCTCCCGTACGACCTCGAGCTTGGGGGCAAGGCTTCGACTCCCGCACGACCTCTACCAAGGATTCAACTCCCACTCGGGGGAGTTTGTCCTAGGTTCCAAGACGTGCGTTTACTCGACAGTTACCAAGACCTTGAATTCCGGAGTTACGGCGGACGTGGGCATCAGATCCAAAACGGTTACAACCCACCTTCAGTGTGCACTACACCACCAATCCGGGAATCTCTCCCGGCCATTTCTGGTAACGACCGAGAGAGGTATAAGACCCCTCGAGGCGAATACACTCGGGCAGACAGTTCAAGCAACAAGACAGCAGACACCACCAGAGCTCAAGCTAGAGAGCGAATACTTGTACTCAAGCATAGTAAAATTCCTTGCCTCAGGACAAGACTGGAGTAGAGCTTTTACCTTCACAGGGGTCGAACCGGTATAATTCTCTGTGTCCTGCTCTTTTTCCTCCTTTCCCGACCCAAGAAGTAGTGAACCCTTTCCTTCGGTGAGTGAGGCTCATTTGGGTCCTGCATACACAGCTCACCCCTCTTTACTTTTGCAGTCCGGCGATCCTGATCGTCGACACGGAGCCATCCGATCGGGTCTATGCATGCCAAATCGCACTGATGCTGTGACCAACCACGTGTCGCCGCATGTCAGGTGTAGCAGCCGAGGCACCGTGGACTGGGTTCACGGTGGGCTACGCGTTGTGCCGTGCATCGGGTCTACACACCGGTACACGTGTCACGCTCTGGCGCTGCCCCGTGGTAGTGATGTCAGCATGACGTCATAAGCCAGTTTTTCTTCAGAAAAATATTTAGCCAAAAATCTTATTTGGTGTTGACATCAGCATGACGTCATAAAATGCTATTTTTTAGTATAAAAATTATTTGGTTAATTTGGATTTCCTAATTTTTTGATTTTTCTTTTATTTCAAATATTGAATAGCTATATCCTTCTCATACGAACTCTAATTGAGGTGATTCTAGTTTCTAAAAATTTGTAAAATCAAGCTCTATTTAATGGTAAATTTTATTTAATTTTTTTGAGTTGATCTTCATCTCTGTTTTTGGTATTTATTGCTTTCTCTCTCGTTTCACACAGACGTCAAGTTGCCTGGTGAGTTTGTGGTTGAGGAGCCAGCACACGAGCAAGGTCCAGAGTTGTCGGAGCTATTTGAAGCCAAGTTGTGATTTGATCATGTTGAACCCATGCTAAATATTATATTGTTTCATAGTATTACATGTTAATCATTTATCACTTGTTTCAATTATGTTGGGAATAGCTAATTGTCCATTTTGTGTTACGTCCACCTTGCCATGTCGTATGTTATATCTCATTTGTCACTCTAGGATGGTTCATGATAATTGGTAGCTATTAATTACCAATATAGGTAGTTAGAACGCAAGTGGTATGCTTAGCCATGCAATGAGTCATTGCTTTATGTGAAGATAATTAATCTTGTTTAATGAATATGGAATTTGTTTATTAACTTGTGTGTCGGGTGTTGTCACACAATATGGTTGTTATTGATGGCAGGTAGTGAATGGTAAATCAACCGGGGTGGTAAAATGATTTAGACTAGGGTAAGTAGCAAGAATTTGTGGTGGGCCAATGTGGCACCTGGGCGGTCGTATTGCCTTTGATGATAACTGTTGGTTCATGGTAATGATGATTTTTGGTTAGTCTTGCCATGGTCAATTAAGGACTTAACCTTGCAAGCATTTGATCTAAGTCAATCATACAACCACATGTTTGGTATAGGGCAGACTTAACTGATTAATTTGTGATGTCTTAGCTTGGTACTACTAGTGGTGGTGTGTGTCTCGGGTTGTGATAACCAGTCCTCGCACGAGAAGTCTCACATGGTGCAAGAGGGGAGCCCTAGATATGGCAACCAGTCCCACCAATATTGAAACCTTAGCGAGTAGTACTGGGTTAAGACAGAGATCTATAAAGGATTTGTCATGATTTCTCTGTTGGCACACCAAAGGAAGTGTGCTAATGGCTAGGCACAAGGAGAATATCATGTCGTTTGGGTAAAGTGTATAACCTCTGTAGAGTGTAAAATCAATTCGAATAGCCATGCTCGCAGTATTGAGCATCGCTCAGTGAGTCAAGGGTTAGATTTTGCGAAATAAGGTGGTGTTTGGGACAACTCCAGCTCCACCAAAATCTGTGGAGTTGGTGGAGCAGGGTATTTCTAGCTCCAGAAATTTATGGAGCTGGAGCTATGGGTACATTAAGAGTGTTTAGGTAGATCATCTTGTTTACATTTTAGACTAAAAATATAAATTTAATTCACTTTATTTTAGCCTATAAGTTTCAGATCTGAGCTAGAGCTGGGATCTGGAGCTCTCCCAAATAGGGCTTAAAACATGAGATGGAAGGCTGATTACCATTAGAGGATTTGAACTTGACTTAGGGTTAGATACCTTTGTTTACTTGAGAAATGTTGAATCTACATATTATTGTTATTTTTTTACCATCTTTGCAATCTATTCATTGTATTTGTTTATAAATGCTACTTTACTTCAAAATAGCCATGTCAGCTTCAAAATAGCCATGTCAGCCATTCCTTTAGAATAAGCCTTGCATATAGTTATGTTAAAATTGTATTCTGTGCACAACTTGTTGAGGGCTTTATGTACTCACCCTTGCCAACAACATCACCAGTTGTGGAGTCCACATCAGCTTGGAGGAGTTCTAGAAAGAGACGCATGTTTAGGGTGTGAGATTTGTCAGTTGCCTGTGGTATACTAAAAGATTTATCTATGTTTTCTTTCCACTGTAGTTTAATTTGTTGTTCAACCTAGTGAGGTATGGTCATGTAAGTTGACCATAAGGTCATTCAATAGGTATTTTTTAATATATGAAATCTTTTATTATGTTTCCACTATGTATGATTGTGATATCCATCTGTTTTGAGACTGTGTGTACCAGCGTGATCCTAGACTAGTGCAATACATATAGAGGGTCTGGATTTACATATTCAGGTCCCGACACCCTTCTTCTTTTTAGTTTTTATTACGCTATGTCACAAAATTACCCCACATGCACCGGCATCTAAAGGTCAAGCGTCTATGATCTAGCCTACTTGCCCAGTTCAAATCACTACAGACTCCAATATTCAACTCAATATTTTTAGTACATGTGCAGTTTTTTTTTCTTTGCCAACTAAAAAGGAAATTTATACAACCAAATTAATACTAGAATATGCTGAGAATCTGCCTTTTTGGAAAATTTCTACATCAACTATCTTGAGGAAATAAGGGGTAGGCAATTGTTGGCTTGGACACCTCTTTCCAAAAGATATTTTTGGAAGGGAATTTTATTATTAATTATTATTTCAGCTCCTCAAGTAACTTGTCATGCCCCGAATTTGCAAATCCGGACACTCTGTGTATTCAGCACTAGTTCAGGATCGCGCTAGTGCACACAGGCTAAACAGGGTTAAAGCATCACATCATACACAGCAGAATAACAAGTAATTACTTCAAGCACATATATAAACGAGTTGTACGACCTTATGGTCCCTTACAATAGCTTGCCACGTAGGGCTTACATTATTCAGAGTAAACAGTAAACAGCAGCGGAAATTAAACTACGTAGTGATCTTCCAATGCCACAGACGCCTTGACAGAGGCTTGCTCCCTAGTTTCCCGGCTCCTCGACGTACTCCTCTTCATAAGCTAGTGTAGTCTCCTCCTCTGGTAAATTTTGTCCGCAAGGGTGAGTACACACCGTACTCAACAAGTCATGCACAAAATGCAGTGCTATTACTACATGCATGGCTTGTTACAAAGGAATGGCTCTAGTGGTTATTTTGCTTTGCTTCATTATTTTAAAGAGATATCTAATTAGATTGAAAGCATCAAACCATATAACTAATATATCTCAAGTTGTTTTCCTCAATATTTTGGACACACAGTCCTTAATCAACATTCATCATTAACCCTGGCACACAGCCTTTCACCCCATTTTATTTTCAAACACTACCCCTTGACTGTAATTCCCGAGCATTGTCCAGTACCGTGGACTCGGCTATTCGAAAAGTTTTTCACCCTGCAGAGGTTGTACACTTTACCCACAAGATATAATCAACTCACCACGTCAGCCGTGAATCGCCATACAAGAGTATGCGAATGAGTGATCATAACAAAGCCTTTCAGAAAGTTCTATCTCCACCTAGGAACCTCTCCATGTTGCCTCCATTATCACTTCCCTCACATAGAGCCGAAGTATAGGGCTGACGAACAACGTTGGATAGGGTACCAAGCCGAAGCACAGGCACGCTCCCCCGTACAGTTACCCCCGTGTAACTGCCACCCCGAGGTATCAAAGGAGAGATATTAGAATCCTACTAAACTAGGTCTTCCCATTCAGACATGTGGTTGTACGAGAGACTCAGGTCAAAGGCTTGCAAGGTAAGGTCCTTAACTGACCAAGGCAAGACTTCCTTCTCTCAGATTGGCACACAGTCCTCACATCACTCAAACCCACCAAATGCCACACAGGCCCACCTGGCACAAAGCCTCGGTCCACTTGCCCCAGTCTAAATCAATTCCACCCCAGGTTATTTAACGGTGCAACACATGCCCGTAATCATCTTTCTTGTAGAACCACACAGGTCTCTACATTCCAGTTTTCAATACCAACACCATTCCACCTTTTATCAAAATGCATTCACTATTTTTTAGTCAATGTTACTTTTGTAATCCAAACAGAATTGTTCACGTTATAAGCATGGCTAAGCAACTATTCACGGTCTAGCATCCCGTGTTGGCACACTATTAACAACCAACTAATATTACCGATCCTAGGTTATCAAAGGAATCATGGCATACAAATATTATTAACAAGGAGGTAATAACAATTAGGTTAATTAGCTAATTCACCCAAAATATTTAAGTCCATTTTTAGTTGAATTAGCATGCATAGTTTGAAACAAAATATATGTCAAAATTTAGGAGCAACATGGTCAAAGAATAACTTGTCTTCAAAAAGTTGCTGATCCTGGTCCGGAGCTAAGTCTTGTACTGGAAATTCTCCTCGTAACTCCCCGGCAAATCAGCGTCTAATTAAAAACAACATACACACAATAAATATATTTTATAGAGAGCAAATTTATCTCTCAAAATTCTATAAAATTCACCAATAAATAGATCTTGATTTTACAAATTTTTAGAAATTGGAATCACTCAAATCGGAGTTAAAATGCAAAAGTTATAACCATTTGAAGTTTGAAAATAAATCAAAAAGAATAAACCGAATTTTTTTATTTATTTTTATACTGAAAATTCGGCATTTATGACGTCAGCATGACCATTTATGACGTCAGCACCGAAATCATTTTCGGCCAAATTATTTTTCTAAGAAAATCGGAATTATGACGTCAGCATGACGTCACTGCTGACGTCAGCATTTACTGTGCCAGCACTGACAAGTGGGCCCCACTGATGACGTCACTGCTAACGTCAGCATGACACGTGTCATGATCTGATCGTGACACGTGGTGACGAACTATCAACCGAGAGGTTGTTTTAATCTCAACCGTCTAATTTAAAATGGACGGCCACGATTCATGCGACGATTCGGCTCGGATTTACTCCGGAGTTGACTCGTGGCACAATATTACCCGATGGATCTAAATCGAACGGCTAGATGTATTCGGGCGACGTCGACAGCGACGGCGCCGACGACTCCTCGGTTCCCGTGCGACACGCGGCACAATCTTGATCGCACGTTAGATTCAACAGCGCTAGGGTTTCCAAGCGACACGCGTCGACTTGAGACTGGCTCGCCGCACGGCACAATCCAGACCGTGAATTCAAAAACTGACGGCCCGGATTAAATCTAACATACGTGACGTGACTGGCGACGTGGATACCCCGGTGCGTGACGCGTGGATGCATCCGCACCGTACGTCCAAGATCCAACGATCTAGATCAAATCAATCCTACGCTATCGGTACAGATCCAACGGCTACAATTAATTACTCTACGTGGCTATACTAGAATCACTCGATCTAGATCTAACGGCGGACAATTGAAGATGATGTTTACTGTACTATGGCTACGTGGCTAGATCTAGGCCATCCAACACGAATCCAACGATTAATATTAAAGCACACGTGGGCGATCCCGCTACGGGCACGTGGCGCTATCCTAGCCATTCATCTCTAGATCTACGGCTAAGAGGTGAAAATGAGACTCATTGTTTTGGTGGCGACATGGCGCAATCGCAGACGTTCGGCGAAGATCGGACGGCGGTCAAAGCTCCACGTTCCGGCGAAGGCGCGGCGAAGATGGGTTGCCGGAGGGGAAGAAGACGACCACGTGCACGGCGTTCCAGTGATGCTCCGGCGAAGTGAGGTAGCTCCACGGGTGCGGCTCGTCACGAGGAGTACTCTGGTGGTCACAACAGTGGCGGAGGGTCACCGGAGAGGGCACAAACAACGGTGGAGTGACTCGGGACTACGGTGAGCAACAGCGGCTAAACGGCGGCGAGATGGACGGTGTGGATTAGGGCAACAGGTGCGCACGGCGAAGAGCTTTCCCGCAAGGTCATCGGCCGGCTTTATAGCCTCGGGAGGCGAGCTCAAACGGCCGTTTAATGCGGCGGTTTCCCCTCGGCAGCGGCGGCGGCGGTGGCGTTACCGAAAGATGAAACGAAGCGACGTGGCCTCATCTTGCGTGTACACGCGGCGACGATCGAGCGACTCAGGGCGGCGAAACGACGCAAGCGAATCACAGCCGTAGGATGAAGATCCAACGGTTGTCGATCGGTGGCTTTAGGGTTTCCTACGAAAGCGGTAGTGCGGCGGCGCCACAAGAATGGCCGCCCCAATCGTGTTCATCCATTTTTCTCGGGTTTTCCGATTAAAAATAATTCCCAAAATTTAAATAAATCATTTAAGGCTTATAAAATATCAGAAAAATTCTAGAAAATCCTTTGCAACATTTTAAATTCAAATAAAATATTTTCATTTATATTTTATTAAAACTTTTCTATTATTAAATAAATTTTGAAGGAAAAGTTAATTCCAAAAATTCAAATAAATCCAAATAAATTCTAGAAATTCTCAAAAATTCAATTAAACCATTTAAATTAAAATAATCCAAATTTAGGGATGTTACATAACTGAAAAAGAGCCCCAGATACACGATTTCTCTGATTCTATCTTGGCACATTCTTTTGTTCCGTATTTTGAGTAGAAAGAAAAATGCTAGCATTGATAGCATTGTAAACTTGTAATTTGACAGGGATGTTCAGACTTCTAACATGTGTGTACTAGTTCACCATTAAACCCGAAGAAGAAAATGTCCACACATATGTGAGCTACATGAACCCATTGGTGAAAACTAAGCACAAATCATAGATTTGTTATACTTAAAATCAACAATTGATTTTTAGTCATGACAAATATATGACGACCCCATCATAACTACACTAGCTTATTCTTTTGTACAAAAATTAGCCCTTCACGACGATCAACGTGTGTGTAGTAAGCTTCCTCATATTGTTCTTCCTAGACCATTATGCCGTTTCCAATAGGAAGCAACCCGTCAAATTGATTGTATTCCTCATTTACTACATTCTCAACTCTGACAATCCTTTTTTTCCCTGAAGAACTATGTAGCACTTCTTAGTGGACGGGTCGATTACATAGAAAATTTGAACAACTTGGTTAGTAAGTATGAATGGTTCATCTTGGTATTTGATACGTTCGAGACCCACAGTAGTAACATCGTAGTTGTTAACTTTTACCTGCTAGAGGTGGACCCAATAACAACGAAATAAGGGAACCTTGAATAGTATGTAGTCAAGCTCCCGAATCTTCTCTATGAACCCATAGCAGGAGCTCCTCATTGACATAGCGGTATTGAATGTATCTATGCAGACATCGCTATTTTGGTTTGTGTTTTTCATATCCTGAACTCTCATGTAAAATGTGTACCCATTTAAGTCGTATCCTTTCTATGTTACAACTGCAAATATTGGCCCTTTTGAACATATCAACGTATCACTTGACTAACTCCTAGTGATGGGCCCCTCCTTCAGCCATCTATTGGACTGAAGGTTATTGTTTCTTGTGATCCAAGACTCCTGCCCACTGGATTCTATTACCGTAGCCAGTGCTTGTACTTGTCAATATACGGGGACATTACAACCATATGTTGCAAAACTGTGAAATAGGCTTGAGCACACGCAAGCGAATCAGGCGTGATTGCTTTTCTTTCGATTGTCCCGATACCCTCAAGCCTTCCCTCATGGTGAGATGAGGCACACCTATCAGGTTTGACCTGAGCCATGTAATTGATGCAGAATTCAACAACCTCTTCAAATGCATAACCTTCGACAATGCTAGCACCCGGTTGAAATCGATTCTGTAGGTAGGACTTGAGAATTTTCATGTACCTCTCAAATGGGTACATGCTACGTAGGAATACATGCCTGCACATATTTATCTCTCTCTCTAAGATGAACAATGTGATAGACCATGAAATCAAAAAAGTCAGAGGGAAATACATCTCAAAATTACATAGTCATCACTACCTCAACTTGTAGAGAATCTAGTCCTTCGGGATCGTTGAACTTATGAACAATTGTGTTAAAGAAATAACATAGCCTCTTGATTGTCTCATAGATCTTGATCAGCAAAATACTTCTAATTACAACAGAAAGCATCTATGTCATCAGCACATGATAATCATAAGACTTTATGCTAATTAATTTCACATCTTGCATCGAAACAAGTCTCTTCATGTTAGAGGAGTAACTGGATTGAACTTTCACACCATGCAAGCACTAGCACAATTTAGATCTCTTGACCTTGGATAAAGTGTAACAAGCAGGTTCGTTGTATGTTTGGCCTTTATTTGTTTCTTTTGGTGCTAACTTAGGTCTGATGCCCATATCAACCAAGTTAAGCCATACATTGATACCATCCTTTGTTTTGCCCTTAATGTTCAGTAATAGACCAATCAAGCTATGATATACATTCTTCTCTATGTGCATGATGTCGATGCAGTGGTGAACTTCTAGGCGCTCTCAATATGGTAGGTCCCAAAATATTGATCTCTTCTTCCAAATGCTCTTCTCATGGGTCCTCGATTTACATTCGTTTCCATGCACAACATCCAACTTCTTAACCATATCATGAACATCTCTCTTGCTTAAAGGCCTTGAAGCTGAACTGTCCTCATTCCTTCTGCCAATTTATTTTTTCATCTTGCCATATGGGTGATTCTTCCGAAGGAATCAATAATGACACATGTACATGGTTTTGTGAGAGTGATTCAACCACACATTGTTGATATCATCTAAACTATGAGTATATGCTTTGGTTCCTTTTGTACTCTGGCCCAACATGTTAGCAAGGACAATATAATCATTTATGGTGTAGAACAACAAGTAATGCAAAGCGAAGTTCTCTTATTTGTATGCATCCCATACATGTATTCCAGGAACCCACAATGTTTTCAAATCTTCCACCAATTGTGCTAAGTATACATCAATATCATTCTTAGGTTGCTTCGGGCCTTGGGTAAGCATAGATAACAAAATATCCTCCCATTTCATAGACAACCAAGGAGGACAATTGTAGATACAGAGATTTACAGGCCAAGTGCTATGACAGCTACTCGTATTATCGAAAGAATTCATTTCATCTGTACCCATTCCAAACCTTATATTCCTCGGTTCCACAGTGAATTCTTCAAACCTTCTATCAATATTTCTCCACTAAATGGAATCAGCAGGGTGCCTTAGTATTCTATCATTCTTACGCTCCTCCAAGTAACAACACAACATTTTGTCTCCTTTGTGTTCACAAATAAGCGTTTCAAATAGGGAATTATAAGCAGATACCATGTCAACTTAGTAGGAGGACCTTTCTTCACCTCGATGCCCTCGCTGTCATCATCTGAATGATTCTTACACTTGTACTGGGATGCGTTCCACATTGGATAGACATGCAAGTTTGCATACTATTTATGGTAGAGGATATAGTCATTCGGACATGTACGTATTCTTTCTACTTCCATTCCCGAGAGACAAAGAACTTTCTTGGCTTTGTAGTGATTGTCAACAACTCATTCCCCTATGGAATCATGTCCACTAATAGACTTAACAGTGTCGTCAAACTCTTGTCGGACCAACCGTTGCTTGCCTTAAATTTCAGCAGTTCAAGTATGGATGACAACCATGCGTATTTCGACTTGAAGCCCAGGAACAAAGGTTTCTTCGAGTCGTCCATCAAGTAAAAAAATTTATCATACTTTCTCTCATCATGGTTCCCTTCTGCATCGCGTAGCATCTGATCCAGATTGTCATCCTGCAACCTATTATCTTCAGAAGCATAATCAATATCATCAGGAATATCGTTAATTTCGTTGAGTTTTGATTTGCGCTGAGTTTTAAAATATTCTTAGATTCCTATAGTCAATGCATGGATAATATATAAATTGCACCCTCTTATTAAACATATCCTCTTTTGTAACTCTTTTAAAAGCAGAGACACCATTAATGTACTCGGCACTCACACGGTTCTTAGTGTAGATCTAGTGTTGGTCCATCTACGCTATGCATATAACAATTAGTGATAGATACTAAAGTAAATTTGGAGTGCACATACACATATTTTTAAATTAGAGCACAAATTAACATGCTAAACCCTACCCTAAATCATAAACCATGCTAGATCTAAACCAAGTATCTGCACTCCTAGTGTGCTTTAATATTAATTTTAGGGTAGGGTTAAATAATATTATCTCTGTACTAAGTTAGCTAGATCTAAACCAAGCATATTCAATTCTCACTTTACCAAGGTAGCTACATCATATAATGCAATTATAACCAATTACTACCTTAGATCGCAAAGAATAAATGGATCTACACCAAGCTATATCTAAACAATCTTCAATTCTCTCTTTATCAAGCTATATCTTGAATATAATGCAATTAGAACCAATTACTATTCTTAGATCACTAAGAACAAAAGGATTTACAATCACCCATCTAAATCAGCGGTCTCCTTTTACCATATCGCCTCACAACTGTAACCAGCTCAAAGATAGATCCTAAAACCCTAATAACACTAAGTGGGTTGAGGTTTTGTATTATATATTGCTAGGAGATATCATAGACGGTTTTATCCACAAGCTGAAAAACCATCAGTGATATTTTCTAATGTCCTCATTAACATCACTAACGATCAATAGACATCACTAATGGTTTTAGCCACCAACTGTCAGTGATGTCAATAGTCATAGATGGTTATTCTAAAATAGTCTATGATTATATTTAACACAAACAATTTTTAATGAGGCATCTAATATAAGCCTTTCTGTAGGAGTGCACCATAGGGCAGCGTGCACTACTACAGAATTGGCCTTTGATACCGGCCCATCAGTGCAGTGCTGGTTAGGCTCGAACTGAGACTGACAGTTACAATAGTCCCAATTCAACGGTTATTGGGCTGCGGGGGCTAGGTAGTACCTGTTCAAGGCACCAACTGGTACTGATGATGTTACATCAGTACCGGTTCGTGTAATGAACCGGTACTAAAGAGCCACGGAAGGCCAGCTGGCACGGGGTCTTATTAGTACCGGTTGGAGGCACCAACTAGTTCTGATGCGAGCATCAGAACTAGTTGGTGCCTCCAACCGGTACTAATTCCCAATTTAAACTTCTTCCTCCCGCCCACTGTGCTCGACCAAGAACATTGCAGAGTGGGACAAGAATAGTGGAGCTTTGGCCAAGAGCTTCAAGGGAGGGGAGGTGCTACCCAAATTTTAAAATTTTGGTCATTTTACTCAAAGCCAAGTTAAATAAGGTTAGTAACATCTTTCCTCACTACATTTGGTGTTAAATAGAGCCTCTTCTTTGCTTGAAATATGAAGAAAATTTGATCTTTTCCCATGATCGATGAAAGATTATGAATGTAGAGATCTAGCTCGATCTTTTCAAGTAGGTTGCAAAAACTTGTTGTGTAAGCTTGGAATTTGCTTGGATTATAATGTAGTTCGCATTGAAGGTGTGGATCTAGCTCAAATTTAGGTTTTGGTTCTCGATCGATGAAGAATTTGGAATCTAGACTTTGATCCACCAATTCTTTTAGTAGGTTACAAAAACTTGTTTTATAAGTTTGGATTTTGCTTGGATTATGATATAGCTCAAATTAAAGGTGTGGATTTAGTTAATATTTAGGTTTTGGTTCCATCGATCGATGAAGAATTTTGAATCTAGATTTTGATCGACCAATTGTTTTAGTAGGTTGCAAAAACTTGTCGAGTATAAATACCGGAGCAAATAATCATTTTAAAGAAAAATATGTAATGAAATATAGTCCTTTTAAAAACATGTAATGAAATAAAGTCATTTTAAAAATATAGTTGTCTTAAAAATAACAATTTCTATAGAAAAAATATGTGATGAAATATTATCATTTTAAAAATATTACCTTTTTTAAAGAAATTTCACCTAAAATTAAATTTATCAACCTAAAATTTTAAATAATTGTTAAATAAAGAAAATATTAGTTTAATTTGGATTTTGAGAATGTTCAATAATTTATTATCGAAAAATGAGCTAACAGTTACCTTGATGTAACATAATGTAGATGGACTAGCAATGAATGTACATGGACCGACGCTCCCCAGAGTTCTTGCAGGGTTTGCAAGATTTTCTTTGTGCAGCTGATGCATACATGACGTTATGCTACATATGTTGTCCATGCATAGACTACAAGAATGAGAAGGAGTGGCCAAAATCCATCCACCTTCACTTCCATTTACTCGCAAGAGGTTTCATGTCAAACTATACCTGTTGGACCAAGCACGGTGAAGAAGAAGAGGCGGA
This sequence comes from Guadua angustifolia, assembly GCA_036346375.1. Taxonomy (NCBI): domain Eukaryota; kingdom Viridiplantae; phylum Streptophyta; class Magnoliopsida; order Poales; family Poaceae; genus Guadua; species Guadua angustifolia. The sequence goes on along the minus strand of CM070504.1, from coordinate 53,927,620 downwards.
CAACAATATCTCGAGCACTGGCCAACACGGTTCTTTCAAAGATACAGTGAGGGAGTTTGACGATGATGACCTAGACCAGATGCTGCTTGATGGAGAGGGAGAATACATCGATGAAAGACATTACAAAAAGTTCCAGCGCCTATGGGAGGACTATAGAACACTGTTGTACCGAAACTACCGACAAGGCTTTAAAAAGTTGCGTACCACACTAGAACTGATGCAATGGAAGGAAACCAATGGATTGTCTGATAAGGATTTGACAAGTTATTATGCCTCATAAAGAAGTTACTTCCAGAGGGGAACACACTGCCTGAAACTACGTACGACACCAAACAAATTGTCTGCCCTTTGGGGTTGGAGGTACAAAAGATACATGCATGTTGTAACAAATTGTTATCCTTTATCGCAATGAGTATGAGGTTTTGGAAGCTTGTCCGGTGTGCAAAACTTCACGGTATAAGACCAGGTGTGATGACCCAGGTGAGGTAGAGGGGCAGCGTAAGAAGAAGAGACCCGCTGCTAAGGTAGTGTGGTATTTCCCTATAATCCCCGTTGAAGCATTTATTTGTGAACAAAGCTCATGCCCAGATGATGCGCTAGCACAAAGAAGAACATAAGGACAACAGAAGGCTAAGGCACTGCTGATGGCTCGTAGTGGGGAGAAAAGTCGATAGAACATACCCGGACTTTGCTACGGATGCAAGGAACATAAGGTTTGGGTTGAGTATGGATGGGATGAACCCGTTTGGCGAGATAAGTAGCAGTCACAGCACTTAGCCTGTGACTCTATGTATCTACAACCTTTCTCCTTGGCTATGTATGAAGCGGAAGTACATTATGATGCTGTTGCTTATCCAAGACCCGAAGCAACCTGGAAACGACATCGACGTGTACCTCAAACCATTGGTTGAAGATCTGCTAACACTGTGGAACGATGGTGTACGTGTATGGGATGAGTACAAAAGAGAGCACTTCACTCTACGTGCATTGCTATTCGTAACCATCAACGACTGGCCTGCACTTGGCAACCTGTCGGGCCTATCTATCAAAGGATATAAAGCTGCATCCACTGCTTAGAGGATATGGACAGCAAGTACCTAAAAAACTCTCGTAAGGTTGTATACATGGGCCACCCTGTATCACGCCATGAGAGGAGGCTATGGGGAAAAGGGACTCTAGGGAGAAAAGAATCCTATCATAATGCTAGCTATTTAGTTAGTTCACTTAATTTCCTTGTATCCATTTCACGCTTTCAAACTTTTTCACCGCAAGTCTTAAGACAGCCGCCGGGTAACAATTTATGCGGCTACTATGTATGTGAGTTTATGCACACTCAAACCGGAGGTGCTAACCGCATGCTAAAAGGTGACAAAGGGGTGAGTAAATATAATTACTAGCTTAATGATGCCTAGGTACTCTTTATATCTTGTACAAATTCAAGGATTGATTAGTTAATGACAGGTGCCTCAATATTTGGCAGAACAAGGTTCAGAACTCTCGCCGGCGCGAGTGAGAGCAATCCAAGAACAACTCGTCAGCTTCATTTACGATGAGGTCATAAATCCGAAAGGCGAGTTTCATGAACCAAATGTAAATAGGTGGAGCCCTTCGATAAGGACCGGTGAACTATCGGGGTTGACATCTACGGCTAGCAAGAGCGATGAATGTAAAAGATCCCGATGAACAAAAGGAAAAGAAAGACTAAAGTTGTAATTAAAGTTGTTAACGAATGTTCTGTGATCCCGATGAACAGAAGAACTATTATGTGTACATATTGTAATACATTAGTTGTAATTAAAGTTGTTAATGAATGTTGTTCTATGATTTAATTATCAGTCAATTGTGCATGATTGATTGTATGTGCTTTAATTAGTTGTACACACACATATATATTATATATATAATATAATAGCTAGTGGACACACACACACATATATACACATATGTCTCATAGCTCATTAGTACTGGTTGGAGAAACTAACCGATACTGATAAGGGTCTTAGGGGACTCACAGGCTAGTGCCACGTGTGGCCTCCAACTGGTACTGATACTCTATCGGTACCGGGTGAGGGAACTAGGACTGATGCCCTTGAGTATCAGTCCCAGATGGCCTGTACCGATTCAAAAACTGATACTAAAGAATGTTTTTAACGGGTACTAAAGGCCAGTTCGGTAGTAGTGGTGGAAGGTGACATGTGCTATTTTCTGACGCTTCTGCAGTTGAGGATAAGACTATTTTTATAATTATGTTTGTAAGAGGGTTTAGATTTGAAAAAAAATGAGTTAATAGAAGCTAAGCGATGATTTGAGGTTGGAGTGGTAGGAGAAGCGTGCTTGCGATATCCCCATCTAGCATGGACATGCAATGTAGCAGTTTCATTACCTACAGCGCATGCCTGCCTTGCATCTTTAGATGTACTGAAAAAACAAGAAGAAAAGTACTATGAGCTTGCTTAGAAGGCTTGCATTGAACCTAATTCCTTTGAATTATAGGAGATCTAAGTTTAGGCCCTTTTCATTTCAGCTTCTGCTTAAAAAAAAGCAGATTATTAGATGAACAAGAGAATTCTGGATAGCTTTTCCTACAATCAGAAGCTGCCTTTACACATAAAATCAGAATCAGGATTTGGGCAGCTTCTAGTGATTCTCCATGAGAACCGCCGCGACCACTCCGCCGCCCCTCTGCTCATCACCCGCTCCTCCGCCGTTCACTCGCTGGCCCCTCCACCTGCTGGCCCCTTCGCTTGAGGCCCCTCCACCTGATGGCTGCCGATAGCCCAAGGCCCCTCCGCCCTTTGCACGAACTCCTCTACCCTCTACCCGCACACAGCCGGCTCGAGGCCGTCCCTCTGCCACCAACACTGAAGCCGAAGGAGCACGAGCCTCCAACGCCGAAGCTGAAGGAGCTCGAGATCGTCCCTCCATTGTCGCCCCACTGCCACCCCTCCACACGCCCCTTCGACTGCCGCCAGCCCCAGGCCTTCCTCCACTGCCACCCCTTCATCCTGCCGTTTAGAAGCAATGCATGAAAAATCCGATTGCCGAACGGGACAGCCTCTCTGCCCAGCAGATTCTACAGGCAACTGCTTCTCTAGATAGCAAGCTATAATCTAGAATCTGCATAATCAGAAGTTGCCCCGAACTGGACCTTAATTTAGGAGATCTAAGTTTAATTTCCCTTCCCATCCGAAATAAGCTGAGTAATAAGTGGACACTCTTAGTAGTTATTTTAGGGCCTATTTGTTTTTGCTTTGATTCTAGATTGTAGCCCCAAAAGCAGAATAAAAAACAAATAGCCCGATTCTAGAAATCAATTCTCACAATCCAGTCCACCCATATACACTAAATCCGCAATACACTTCATATGTGTTTTTGGATTTCATCTTTTGGAAAATCAGCTTCCCTATAACCACCATCTAGAATCATCTTTTAAATAATTCAAAGCAAAAACGAACATGCCCTTAGCTTGCTTTAAACATACGCCACAAAGAGTTTTTAAGCTACATGAGATTTGTGGTGACGAGGTGGAAGAAAGAGAGTGAGGATAGAGAAAATGTATGTATCTTATATGAGATACAAGCTAGACACTTAACCTAGACAATAGATAGAACCAAAAAAATTCTATTGGAGAGGAGCTTTTATCTACACTAGATGATTCGAGAGATAGATGTTATGGCTAGCACTACTACAAAACACCATATCACTGTTGGTTCCAAACTGGCATCACTACTGAATATTGGAACCGGCAGTGATAGTTCGACTATCACTGCCGGTTCTAGAACCGATAGTGATACCGATATTGTAACATCCTGAAAGTTCAATAAAGTGAAAATAAATATTTTTAATTTGAAAATAAATGTTCTTGAGTTTTCTTGGCGTTATTGAATTCTATTTGGATTTCCTCGGATTTATTCTTCGCATGAAAAATCTAACGAATGGAAATATAGAATGAAAAAGAAGAAAAAGGCAAAAATACAAAAAAGTAAAAGTTTAGAAAATTGCCATGAGAACCCTGATCATTCAATTAAATCACTTTAGCTACCAAGTGAGATTTTATGCATAAAATAATGAAGAAGTAAAATGAAAAGATAACTTTTGAATCCAAAATAATATATTGTCGGAATTCACATAAAATGATGAAATCATAAATGAAGTTGAAAATTTTACGTAAGCATTCTGAGATCAAGTCCTTTTGAAAAACAAAGTTTGAAAAATAATATGCTTCAATTGATCTCAATCAAAAATTAGAATTCAAAACCGGAAATTGGTTAGTCGCCGACGTGTGGGCCACTCGTTGTTTTTCCGTTCTGTTGGCGCAGTGGAGAAACCTTCAGTCACTAACAATGCACCCGAGAGCTTGCTGCCGAACTCATCGCCTCAACTCCGTTCATTCACCTCCGTTCGCCTCCACCGAGGAACCTCCCGGCCTCGAGTGGAGTGAAGCCAGCCGATTGCCGCCACGAATCCCACTTCCACGCTGCAATCTTAGCTACAAATCGCACTCGCTGACCACCAAAGCAATGCCCACTTTTTCCTCACTTCTTCCTTCCTTTCCCCAGCCTGAGGCGCCGAACTCCCCTCCATTTCTGCTGCTTCCAGGAGCCTCTGTGCTCGAAGCGCGAAGAGAAATCCAAGCAAGAGAGAGAGCCATTTCCAAATCCCATTTAGCCAGAGCATCACCAAGCCACTAGCATCAAATCCCCTCAAGAACATCTAAGCTTCCCCATGTGAAATCAGGCTTCCGCCGAGAGCCCTTCTTCCTCACCAGCCGCTCAGGGCGGAGCTCCTCCACCTTCTCCTCATGTAAAACTCAAAACGGAATCCTCTCGACTCGATGCTCAAATACTTACTCATTCGAGCTCTAGTGTAGTGATTTCTTCTCTCCACCGCCCGCCATTGATGCAGCCGCAGGAGCTCGTGGGCGCACCTCCCTTGTAGCTCTCTGGCCGAATCGATTCCAAGATCGAGTTCCCTTGCCGAGCCTCGGCTCCCAAAGCCGTCGCTGTCACGGAAGTCATGGGAAGATCGCCGCCGTCCAGCCCTAGCCAAGCTCGCTCGCTTTCTCTGTGGAGCCCTCCAATACCAAATACAGAAAGCTCCAGCTCAAAGGGTAGAAGGCGTTTTCATCACTCTGAAAACGTATTCCCATTTCTGTATGCATTTACTAATCGACTGAAAATGCAATTCTGAATATCTTTTGAGATATAGTTTCAATCCCAGTGAAATAAAGTTGTATATTCACATAAAATCAAGAAGAATATAATTATGTAAAAACATTTACTTCTTGACCTGCAGGATAATCATTTATATTAAACTGTGGTTATAATGCTAATATGATTTTAATGAGAAATTGTGCATAATAAGTAATGAAATGATGAAATCAATATTCCTGAGATGTTAGGATCATAATGTATTTAAATATACAAAAATACTTAATTGTAGAGTCACAAAACAATTAGTGAAATTAAATTTAGGAATAAACCTTATTAGGGATGTTGTTGTATTTAAAGAAATGTAATTCCAAAAATCATTACCTAAAGTTATATGTGTCCTGGAATCATAATAAGCTCAAACATGTATAAATGCTCAATTGATTGGATTAAATTTATACTGTTTGCTTTGCCATCTTTAATGAACCCTATTATGGCCTTTAGCAAGATCATAGCATAATGGCTCACAAGATGATAATGTAACCTGCAATAAGTTCCTAAAAATAGTAAGGATCTGTGTATGTGAAAATATTTAAGATAAGGTTGGAATTTCATTCTTTTAATGAAAGGAGATGTTAGTTATAACCATAAGTAAATAGTTAATCTATTGCAATTAAAGTTAAAACAATGCCAAACCAGCTTTAAAACATTTCTAGGATTGCTACCTGTTAATACCGAGAAATGAATCAAAGATCATGTTTAGTGTAGTTAGAAACTAAGTTTGAATCGTGGCCGAATTAAGATTCCCAACTTGGTCATTTAGACTAATTCAACAGTAGACAAAATAACTCATCCAAATACAAAAATCTATCAAACCAGTTTAGTACTACTCTACAAAGTTTGTACTACCATATTCTACAAAAATATCTTAATTACAAGATGCTTTCCAATTAAATCAAGCTAGTCCAAAACCCTTAATCGTAATCGTCATAGCATCGTCGACGATCGGGATCACAACCGCAAGAAAAGAGGTAGGGTCGAGAGTTTATGGGACCCGAGCAGCGCTTTGCTCGAACGGACGAAGAGAGTCGATCGCGGTGATGGTCGGAGCAAGGCGACAACAAGCACGAGACAAGAGTTTATACCGGTTCGAGCCCTCGTGAAGGTAATAGCTCTACTCAGCCGCCTTTGCGGTGGTGATTCTTGTTATATGGGTGTACAGAGAAAGTGTTTACAACTCAAGTCAAGAACGGTGATTCCTAGCTTGAGCTATTGTGGTGTGCTATGTTGTATTCGCTCTCCCGGAGCTCATGCGCCCTGGTCTTTATACTCCCTTTGCCCAAGAGCGGCGGGAGCGATCCTTGGGAAGGGGCCTCAGGCACCTTGAGGGTGGCAAGAATCGCCTCGAACTTGCCGCAAGACTCTTAGTCATCCCCACGACCCGCTCTCGAAACTGTCAGTCAAATGCTCGATCCAAATCCTAGGGCGGATCGGGGCTTCAGACGAGACCCCGCCGAGCTCGAGGTCGTCGGAGTCGAAGCCGGGCACACCGCGCTCGAGGTCGAGCGCCCAAAGGCGCACCAGTCATGGCCGGGCCTTCCGAGCTTAGGGATCCGCTGACGCACGCCGCCGGTCAAGGAGTTCCCAACCTCGTCACCAAACCCGAGGCTCTAGGTCGGAGGGAACCCTCGTGACGACCTCGAGCCTTATTCTTGGGACGGAAAAACCTTCGTAGGTCTTGACTCCTTGGTCGAGGTCGGGCAGAGACCACAAGGCAAGTCCCTTGGCCTCGACACCTGGCGACCTTCGGACTTCCCGATGTTGGTACGGATGTGAACGGTTGGTGGGCACCTGGCGGCGTCTCGACTCAGAGTCTAAGCCTTAATCGCGCCGTCAAATCGCGGTTGGCACGCTTTTGAGGTGCCGTGGACCGGACTTTGCGGTTTATAAACCCAGCCATTGCTGGCGTTAAAAGCTCTTGCTCTTGCGCCTTCGCTTCCAAGCCTTCTCGCCGAGCAAGGTCCTCCTTTCCCTTAGACCAAACTGACTAACCGCCATGGCCAAGTTAGAAGGAGCACTGTCAAGACTCGAGGATGAAGGAACTCGAGTCCCCGGGCTTCTAGACCGTTTACATGGCGGCCGGGCAACGAGATCGAGCCGCACCCCAAGGACGACGAGATCGTCTGCACCGAGCACTATGCCCTCTTTGGCTTGCGGACCTCGGAGAGTGAGTTCGTCATGAAGGTCCTCTCCAGCTGCGACATCGAGCTCATCAACTCCGGTGCCGAACTCCGCTTCTTCTCCTCACCATCTTTTCCCATCTATGCGAGGGATTCCTAGGGATCCTCCCGACTCTCGCTTCTTCTTCCCAGATTTCGTCTCTTCCGCTCCGGAAGGACCCCGTGGTTGGATGCCTCTACTTCCCGGCAGCTGGTCGGGCTCAAGTGGGCCTTCCTAAGTTCCATCCCCGGATTCCCTCGCCAGGAACGAAGCGCCGTTCTACTCAAGAGGGGCGAGGCCGACGCCGGTGTACTGAAGGACCCCATCGCCAACCGCAAGAAGGAGACTCGAGTCGGACGACCTCGAGGTCGACGAGGAGGCCATCGCCTCATCCATATTCGCGCCATCTGCGCGGTCTCAACGGGCAAAGCGATCGCTAATGATTTCTGCGGAACCGTGAGTCCTCTCAGCGGAGGGAGCACCCGTTCTTCGAGATCCAGGGTCCGATGATGCTACCCACGAGGGCACGCCTAGTAAGTCTTCTTGTTCCAAGGTCTGCTCGTACACCCTCCGACCTTCTCTTGATGTACCGCTTGTTTTGCAAGGCCGAAGAATCTCGGTCGCCGCCAGATGGTCGAGATGTTTGGGAAGGTGGCGACGAGTACGCCATCGGCAACCCCGTCCCAAGAATGTACTCCGCTGAAAGGACGAGGTAAGTCTCCCACCAAGCGCCGAGTCTTTTGCCCGCGAGCCCCTTCCTGAGCTTTGCTTGCTTGTAGGCCCACCAGGAGTTGCTGGACATGGCCAGGAGGATGCTCCTGCTGCTGGCCGGGGGCAGGAGCAAGAAAGGGAAGAAGCGACCTCCACCGCCGGATTGCCGACGGAGGCGAAGAAACGCCACGCCGAGTGGGGGACTGTGGCACGGTAAGGGCCCTTCTAGCCGAGCCCCGAGCTTGTGTTTTCATGCCTTGCCGTCGACGAGTCTTCCCTTACGCAACAGCCAGAGAGCTGCCGCCGCCAGTTCGCACCTCATTTCAGGGCATGAGCGAACCCGCCGCATGGCGGTGATGCGGAGCCGGCTCGGACCCGAGGTCTCAGTCGCGAGGACACGCAGCGCGCCAGCCTCAACATCGGGCAACAAGACCTTCGACGACCTCGACGAGGAGGAGATCGGTGACCTGTAGGCCCCTAAGATCCCGGGTCCGCGCGCCTCGTATCTTCTCGCTTAGAGTATACTTTTGATCGCAGACTCGAGCACCGAACTCAAACTTGCCCGCTTTGACGATGGTCATTGTCCGGCGAGTCCGAGTCCGAGGAGGAGAATGCCTCGAGCTGGTCCCTGCCATGATCGTCGTGGGACACGCATTTCTTCGGGCCAGCCCTTGGTCGGTGAGTTCTACCAAGGGCTTGACGACTCGTCCGAAGAAAACGAGCCCGCGGTCAGCGCGGACTACGACACGGGCGAGGCCCACGACACAGATGCTGCCGACGGGCTTCCCGAAGCCCCCGTGAGGGAGGATACTCAGGGCCTTGAGGCCACGATTGAAGTGGCCTCCAAGACCCCACCAGCCACGATCGCCCCGGGCGTTGGGGCCGCGACCCCGCCGGTCACGGGGGGTGATCGGGTCGCGGAAGCTCCGCAGACCTCCCCGGCTGCGACTGTGCCGAGCGCTGAGGTCACGGCACCCCAGGCCACGGAGGTCGTGAATGCCGAGGCGGATCCGGCCGCCATCCCCTTGGCGCCGGAGACGAACGGGACCCCGACCGTGGAGATCGGGGCTAGCACTGCCGCTATGTCCTCCCCCATCGACGGCCTTAACCCACCGGAGGAGGCAATGATAACTGCCGCCCGGGCGGGACTCGAGTCCCGGCCTGCGCGCCATCGGTGGTCGTGGTCGATCCCGCACCGCATGGCGGTTGACGAGGAGGAGGAGATCCTCGCGATCGTATTGACGATCGTGAGGACTTCACCCAAGACGCCTGGAGGGCGCCTCCACGAGGTAAGGGTCTTCCCGCTAACTTCAGAGCTCGTAGTTTGACCTCCTTGTCCCTCTCATTTTTGGGCCACCCTTTCGTCAGGAAGGTGATCGACCATGCCTCTCAAGGGCTACAAGGCCTCCGAGAGCATGCCGTCAGGCCGAGGGTCTCCCTCGACGCAGAGAGGCGCGGGAGGTTGCGCGATAGGCTCGCCTGCACCATTGAGGTCGAGCAGGGGAGCTCGAGCGAAGACCAAGAGCTCGACGATCTACGCCGGACGATGAGGGCGCAGGAGATAGCCCACGCGAAGAGCTCGAGCGCACTCAGGCCTCCTAACGTGACTTCGCTTTTAAGGCCATGGAGCAGAGCGCCGACGCTCAGCCACAGCCGAGGCTGAGCGGGCCAAGATCAAGCTCGAGAAGGCTTCATGAGGCGCCGACTCGAGCTCAAGGCCAAGATACTCCACCGAGGAGGAACTTGGGAGCGCCAACAAGACGCTTGAAACCGAAAGGTGCCAAGGTCAAGGACTGGAGAGGGCTGCATGAGCAGTGCACACTCCACGACGAGGGCGCCCGAGCTCGAGGCCAAAATCTCGAGCATGAGGGGAAGCTCGATCGTGCTACCAAGGCGCCGAGGTCGAACGCGCTAAAGTCGAGGCGCTGGAGAAGGCTCCGTGAAGTCACCTCTTGGGCCCGGACTAAGGTCCCTGCTCAAGAGAAGCTCGAGCGCCGTAAAGCAGCCAAGAGTGCCTGCCCAAAGCTTGAAGATTTAACGACGCCGAGCCGTGGATGCTTCCCAAAGAAGCCCTCCACTTAGGGTGAGATCGCAACCTCAAGGCAAAAGTGGCCCACTGAAAGCAGAAAAGCTTGCCCGCGAGATGGCCGATTGTAAGGAAACATCAAAAAGCAAGGAATGTACTAATGAAGTGGTTTGTTTTGGTGTACAAAGAAACCTCGTCCTGTTGTAAATCCGTAGCTTGGGATGCTTGAAGTCTTTCTTGCTTTGCTTGTTAGCCGCTCCGTGCTTTCTAGGTCGTGGCGCCGATAGGGACAGCCTTACCTAGCCCTCTGGGTCCGAGGTCGAGCGACAGGCTCTGCACAAGACTTAAATATGGACGAGAGGCCACGACCGCAAAGTGGAGGAACAATTCACAAAGGTAGAAGGGCACGAAGCGGGCATCATTAAGTAGGTTAGTGCTCGAACGGCTTTCGTGACCATGCATATCGCCGACAGCCTAAAGCGGCGAGGTTCTCACCGAGCCCGCACAGGGAAGAGCTAGATTGCGAAGAGGTTCGGCTTATGTTTAGCTCGTCCACTGGGGTGAACGCCAAACCCGCGCTACTTAGACTAGGAGCAATGCGCTTGCACGAAGGTCGTGTTCAAAAAAACAAACGAGGAACCGCTTAAAAGAAATAGCAAAGAACATAAGTGGAAGCAGCACATAAAAAGGGCAAAATGAAAGACCAAATTTTATTGAAATGTGAGGCATAGAGTTTACACATAAAACTTCCAGAGTCGATCTATATTCCACGAGCTAGAGAGCTCTTCGCCATCGGGCATCGCTAGCCAGAAGCCCCCGTGCGATCTATTGAAACAACTCTATAGGGGCCCTCCCATCATGGGATAACTTGTTGGTGCCGGACGAGCTCAATCCGCCTCGTGGCTAGGTCCCCAACAAGGAGCTTCCTAGGTCGCATCGACCGAGACGCATGTCTCGAAGAGCTTGCGTAGTAGCGTTGATCGTAGCAAAGGCACGGCATCTTACTTCTTCTACGAGGGTGAGGTCGAGAGACCGTTCGTGCTCAAGTCGACTTGGTCGACTGCCGACCTCGGCAGAGCTCAACAGGACTCGGGAGGCGGGATGAATTGCGGTATCAACACGATGGAAGGGTGTGGACCCCGTGGCTCGGCTTGTTGTGGTATGAATAGACCATAGGACGGTGGGAAGTTCGGCCCACCCAGCCTTGTCAGATCGACGAGCTCATCTCGCGACTCGTTTCTTGACGCTCGACGACGGTTGGCATGCTGCCGCTTCCATTGCTCGGGGTGAGCCACCGGCTAAGCAGATTTTGATGCCGAGTTCTCGCAAAACTCCTGGAACAACTCGCCGTAAACCGAGTACCGTTGTCGCGATAATTTTGCATGGAACCCCGCACCGGTGACCACGAACAAGCGGAAGAAATGAACCGCCGCCGAAAGCGCTTATGGTCGAGACCGGTTCACCTCTATCCACTTGGTGAAGGTGTCGACAATGATGAACAGTAAACTTCTTCCCGCTGCTTGAGGAAAAGGACCGAGGATGTCCATTTCTGTGTCGAGAAGGGCCACGCGAGCGGATGGTCTCGAGCGCGAGGTGGGTTGATGCGACTTCGGGCATGGAATTGGCAGCTCGACAAAGCGGACGATATCACGAGCATCTGAAGCGCCGAGGGCCAATAGTACCCCATGCGAAGGCCTTCCACCATTATCTCAGACGAAGAGTGCGCCTACGAGGCATGAGTGAATGTCGGCAAGAGGTACTTACCCTCCTCCGTGGAGATGCACCGTCCAGATGCCTAAACATTGCGCCTATAAAGCTCTCACCGACAAGCGCAGGCTGCACTCGCCTGCTTGATCTAGCTCCTTCGCAGGTCGGGTGGTGTCGCCCGAGCAAGGAAATCGTGGATGGTCTCGCCCAGAGGGGGCACCTTCGACCATGGCGAAGCGCGACCTCTTGGTCGGAGAATGACGGGCCGCCAAGCTCCGTGATGACGCCGGTGGACGCCGTCGTTGGAGGAGCCGAGCTTGAGAGGCAATCCGCTACCGGAGTTGTCCTTCCGGGATGTGCTTGAGCTCCAAGTTCGAACCACTTCTCCATCTTGCGTGCCTCGGCGAGGTACTTTGCCATCGAGTCTCCCGAACACCGGTAGTCCTTGTTGAACCGGTTGATGACGAGCCGAGTCGCCCTTCACGACCAGACGGCGACGCCCAAGGCCTTGCAAGCTCGTAAGTCGCCAAGAGGGCTTCAGACTCGCCACATTGTTGGTCGCCGAGAAGCCAAAACGAATTACGACCTCGACTTGTCGCCGCTGGGTGAGGATAAGAATCCCACTTCGAGCGCTTGAAGGACCTCGAGCCATCAAGAACATGACCTGTGGCTTTTCCTCTTCGACTGAAGCTCGAGCTGGCGCGACGCTCGCCGACCACGAAGTCGGCGAGCACTTGCGATTTTATGGTCGTGCGTGCCACGACCGACGCCGAACGCCGCCAGCCCATGGCCCACTTGGCGATTCGCCGCCGCCTCCCGGTTCTCAGATGTCCCCGAGCGGAAGTTGCTCGACGACCACGAGTGCGCTGGAAATAGTGCCGAGCTTGCGCTGGCCATGAGGAGAGCATATAATGCCTTCTATACCTACGGTAGCGCCCTTCGGGCCGCAAGACCTCACGACATAATAAATGGGGTATCGCTGAGGCCCTGCTCCGCCACCGTGACGGCACTAACAAAGATGGGGGTGGCCGCGAGATATAGCAAGAACTTCTCACCAAAGTTGTGGCGCTAAGGAGGGGTGGGGACGACAGCACGCCTTCGTCGTCGAAGGATCGCTGGGCCTCGAGTCCACTCGAAGCCCCGTGCTTGCGCAAGGTTTGGAAGAATGGGAGCCCGCGCGCACGAGCCTCGAGATGAACTCGCCGAGGGCGCCATGCGCAAAGGAGGCTTTGCACCGCTTGATCGAGGTCGGGTGCCATCTTTCGATCGCCTCGATCTTCTCCGGTTTGGACCAACCTCCGAGCCCCGATCATGTAGCCGAAAGCACCTTATCGAACGCCACCGAACACGCACTTCTCGGGTTGAGCTTGATCTTGTGCCTGCTCAGTTGGCGAAGGTCTCTCGAGGTCGCGAATGTGGTCGCCTCGGCGGGCTTTTGACGATGATGTCGCCCACGAGACCTCAAGGTTCCGCCCGATCCGGGCTCGAAAGTCATGGTCATCGATGTTGAAAAGTGGCCCCGTGATTGCGCGCAGACCAAATGACATGGTCGATAGCAATAGGTGCCAAACGGCGTGATGAAGGAAGTCTTGTTTCGCCGTCGACCGCCAAATTTTGATCCGTGGTATCCCGAGTAAGCATCCAAGAAGCTCAAAGATCTTGGCATTCGCGGTGGAGTCCACGATCCGGTCGATGCGCCGAAGCGGAAATTGTCCTTCGCAAGCCGAGTTCAACCCCGTATGGTCGACGACATTCTCCACTTTCCTCCCTTCTTCGCAGACGATGACCGGGTTGGCCACCACTCGGAGTAGTTAATCTCACGAATGAAGCCGCCTTCAAGACCTTGTCAAGGTTCTTCTTGATGATCGCGATTTTCTCCGGGAGAAGCGACGCAGTTTTTGGCACATGTGTCGGAGCTGGATCCCACCGCATTTTGTGCTCAATCACCTCCCTCGACGCCGCATATCCGCTGGCTCCTGCAGCGAATATACCCTTGTTGGCGCGAAGGAAGGTGACGAGCTCGATTCCTATTTGGAACTCACCATCGGAGACGTGGACGCACTGGTCGGGTCGCCTCGCCGAGCGGCACGGCCTTTGTTGCCCCGCTTAGGTCAGATCGCCGCCTTTCCGGCGGGCGTTCTTCGTCGCTCTCCTCGATCACACTGGGCAAAGACGCCGCAAGGGCCAAGGCCTTGGTCTCACAAACCATGCGCCGCTTGTAGGTCGCCCACACGATGATGACACCGCTAGCTGTGTAACTTCATGCACCGATGGCTATAATGGTTGGCACCATGAATTTGACCAAGGCAGGTCGCCCGAGGATGGCGTTGTACGGAGGTCACCTCGACCACCTCGAAGGTGATCAACTCGGTGCGAAAGTTGTCAGAGCCACCGAAGGTGACTGGCAAGACAACCTGCCCCAAGGGGGTGGTCGAACTCCCGGGGACTATCCCGAAGAATGGTATGGTGATGCTCTTGACCTTCGACCGGTATTCGTGATCCGGCCGAGCGCCTCCGCCGCAGACAAGTTAAGAGAGCTGCCGCCATCGACCATGACGCGACCGACCGTGGTGTTGCTGATGGTCGGGGTCACGACCAAGGCGGTCTTTAGGTCTCGAGCCATACCTGGGAGAGCATCCTCCGGGGAGAAGGTGATGGTGGCCCCGGCCCACTTGCAGGGCTGTTCGGTGGGCTTCCCAGCGGCGACCTGGTAGATGGTACGTGCGGCGGCCTTGACCTCGCGCCTGGACTGGTAGGCCGACGAGCCACCGAAGATGACATCGATCCGCGCCGCCTTTGCCGGAACCTGTGTCGAGGTCGTCGTGCTCTCATACGCATTCACCCGGCCGGCCGGTCGTCATCCTTCGGGAGCACGGGCATCTCTCCCCGCCCATCATAGAAAGCGTCCAGCTTATTCTGCCACGCCCTGCAGGTCCGCAGGTCGTGGCCGGCCGCCCTGTGGAATAGGCAAAACTTTGCTTCGTCAGATATCCGGCGTCCCTCGGCCCCGTCGAAAGCATCGGTCCGCCGGGTCCGGATCGTTGGCCTCTCTGTTGGGGCCGGTTTTCGCTCGTGAGGTCGAGGTCGACCATGACGAGGCTTTGAGTCCTCCCGAGCTTGACTCGACTCAAGGACTTAGCGCCGCCATCCGCCGAGACAATCACCCGCGTAGCCCCCGCCACCTTCGCGATCACGCCGCTTCTTGGTGGTGGTGCCTTGGTCACCGAGTTGGACGGCCGCCTCGTTTGGTTCTGCACTAAGCTTACCTTGGTCGAGTCGCTTCCAATGGACGGCATCGTCCGGTCCGCTGCATCGCTCCGCCATGCGAAAAGTTTGTTGACGCCGAGCCTCGAGGTGATCACCACTGTGTCCTCGGTTAGGCACCGATCGCGACCCCGAACTTGAAGGCCTTGATGACGGCCTCGCCGGAAATGCTCGATCAGTTCCTTGTGCGGATGAATCGCCGCACGGCGGGCGCATGGCTCGCTTCTTCCCCGATGACACGATCTAGGTCTTTTCCTCGCCCGCCGCCAGAATAACTCGAAGTTGGAGCGAAGGGCGCTCGATCTGGCGCCACGACCAAGGAACCAGTTTCGTTAAAAGCCGTCTCGCGGCCCGGCCCAAGACGGCCGGAGGTAGTTTGCCATCACGAGCTCGTCCCCCCGCCGCCAGATAGCGGTCGAGTAGATGGACAAGAACTCGTCCGGGTTTTGGTCCCGCCGGCGATCGACGCTGGCTTGAACCGTCTGCCGCCATCGACGCGACGAAGGCCATCGGAGTACGCCATGCACCAGAGGCGGAGACAGTACGCCGGTCATGGTCATCGCCGACAAGGTCCCCGCCGCCGGACTCGTGAGTCGAGGTTGCCCGGCGGCCGACTGCGGGCGGAACGACCATGGTGTCGAGCACGGAATCACCAGTTGGTAGCGCAGCGGTCTCGAACCGCGGGCGCCGGGCGGTATGTCCCGAGAAAGGTCCGCAGACCGCCGCCACGACTCGGAGCGGCTTGGCTCGGCTGGTCTCGTTGGCGCGGTGCCGTGGACGCCGGGCGTTCGCGGTCAAGGCCTCGCCCCGAGCCCTTTGTCCGGGGCTAACTCTCGCAGAGGTGTCCGACGCTACCGATGGCGCGACGTGTTATCATTACTTCGGGAGCGGGTCCCGAGTGTTGACTTCGATGTCGCGGAGGTGCCACCTCGGCCGCAGCCCGATCGAGTTCTTCGCCGTGGCTCGCCAAAGAGCTCCGACCTCCCCTATCGTGGTTGGCTATGACCCGGCGAGAAGCGCGGAGGCGCCCCAGAGGGGAGCTCGGTGGCTCAAAGAGATGTGCTTGGCCTTCTCCGGCCTCTCCGCCGGAGAGTCGTTATGGCTTGGTTGATGGCAACTCGCACCATCCCGCGAAAGCATCTTCCGGTCTCGCGGATCACGGTCATCCACATCTCCTCGCCGCTTGACCGTCCGCCACCGAACGTGCCGCCGAGCGCGGCGGTGAAGGCGTGAACAGGACACGGAGTCGAGTCCGCTCTCTAGGAAAATCCGCCGATGAAGGGCGCCATGCTCTCGGAGTCTTGGTGTCGCTCTCGCGAAGAGCAAAACAATCGGGCCCCACGGTGGCGCCACCGTCGACGATCGGGATCACAACCGCAAGAAAAGAGGTAGGGGTCAGAGAGTTTATGGGACCCGAGCTGCGTTTTGCTCGAACGAAGGAAGAAAATCGATCGCGGTGATGGTCGGAGCAAGGCGACAACGAGCACGAGACAAGAGTTTATACCGTTCGAGCCCTCGTGAAGGTAATAGTTTATATTCCTCGCGCTTTGCGGCGGTGATTCTTGTTATATGGGTGTACCGAAAAGGTTTACAACTCAAGTCAAGAACGGTGCTTCCTAGCTTGAGCTATGTGGTGTGCTATGTTGTATTCGCTCTCCCGGAGCTCATGCGCCCTGGTCTTTATACTCTCTCGCTCAGAACGGCCGGAGCGATCCTTGGGAGGGGGCCTTCATGCACCTTGAGGGTCGGCAAAGAATCGCCTTAGTCATCCCACGAACTTGTCAAATGCCCGATCCGAAATCTTAGTCATCAGGCCCACAACCCGCCAAGCTCGAAACTATCGGAGTCAAATGCTCGATCCAAATCCTAGGGCGGATCGGGGCTTCTTGGGGACGAGACCCCGCTCAAGGAGCTCGAGGTCGTGGCGGAGTCGAAGCCGTTGCACACCGAACGCCGAGGTCGTATAGCGCCATTTTATCAAGATGGGCATATTCTTCTTATTAGCACCTGTGTCGCATTCGGGCCTTCACTTAAGCTTAAAGATAATGTATCGATCCGATTTATGGACCGTTATACAAAGTATAAATCACGATTGTGAAGAAATAACCATAAGTCATGAGCATACAAATCCTAATAGCCCCGCAAATGAGAAATCAAGAATTATTATATTTGTATCACCGTAACCTTCTCAAATATGTTGGAAATGTTATCAGAGCTCAAATCAATAGATTTAATTTGCATGAAGCTAATTCTAAGCAAAATCAATTAAAGATAAAGAATTAATCATTCATAGTCCAACATGATCATTTAAGCCTTTTTATCAACTCGCAAAGCAGCTCATCTAAATCTGAATTTAGTAAAGAATAGCTTAGAAATGATCTTTAGATTATAATCTTCAGCAATCTAAGAAAATATTTCTATTTCGTCTTGCTTTGAATCTGAATCCGCATAGAGCAAAACCTGTAAGTAATAAGATTGCCAGAACTCTTATTGTGCCTAGTAAAATCAATGAGCTTGCAACTAATGATTAATTCAACCAATTTTTGCATCTTGAATTCATAAAATAAGATTAATAAATTCATAAAGAGCAATCCCTGTTCTTGTAAAGAGTTTTATTTGTTTGCTGTCTATTTTCTTTTGCTCTTATTGAAGATAGTATTTTGCTGTATTTTCCGTTGATCGACGTATAGAACCCGACGTCTCTATCTCCGCTGCCGCCGCTGGCCAACCGCAATCCTCGCCTTCGTCGTAATCGCGATTAAGCAAGGCAAGCATCCTTTGACCATATTGAGCCCAAGATTTTATATTCCTTTTGTGCATCAAATTGTTTTATGCATGCGTTTACTTTATGTAAATTGCTATCTTGTGGTTTGGTAGATATACATGCTGTCACAAGAATCTCCTTTCATGATTATGAACATGTGAACCTTGATAACCATAGATTAAGGTTAGACATTTCTTAATGTCATTTCGGGTATATACGATCATATTAACCTGCTTAGCCATGCCTTAGCATCAGCAATGTACATGATCAAATCAATATTTGTTTTCCCGAAACATTGAAAATGTCACTTGTGGTTGTGGGTACTTTGATTTAAAACCCAAAATAAAACTATGTGTTGATGCGGCGATTATTGGCAATAGCCGGATGTGTAATGTGAATTGCACGTAGTGTAGGGTGAAGTGTCGCCCGTGTCGGCTTTAAGGACCGAACATCGTGGTTGTATGATCCAAGAAAACCGTGCAACCACAAGGGTGAGGATGGGGTAGCCATAGCTTGTTATGTATTTAGAGTTGGCTTTGATCATTGGTAGAAGCGGAGCTTGCACAGATTCCGGGCCAGTCTACCCGACGGGGTTTCTACTTGCTAATGCAATTTGCACGCTCGCCGTGGTTAGAAACGTTGTGTTGGTGTGTGAAAGGATCCACGGCTTGGGTGTGTGTTTCTAATTTCACTGGGGATGAACGTCCCGTGCTGGGTCAAAGCCATGTCTAAGTATTGTAACGACTATGTATGATCTCCTGGTTGGCCACATAAGGAAGTGCGTCGAGCAAAAAGGTTGATCATTCCTTGTGGGTAAAGTTGTACACCTCTGCAGAGTTTAAATCTAATTGATTAGCCGCACTGCAGCGGTCATGGGTGTCTTGGTGAACTTGCATGAGTTAAATGTTTTATTATTTCCAAAAGGGTTTATTTTACAAGTTAGCTTACCCCACAGATGACCCAATGCTATACCATGTGTTGGCAAGTATTGGTATCAGCTGTTGTGCCCTGTGTGGGCAAAGAACTGGATATATGCCATGCGATGGCAAGGTTTGATTCGTCGCTCACGTCATGGAGGATGGTGAGTGTTATTTATGCTTTACTTATTTGCTATCAATTAATCTTGCTCTTTAAATTCGATTGCAAATAACTTGGTTTCAAATTCAAATTCGCTTTATGCAAATTAACCGTAATAGCCTCCTTTGAAATGGCCTCGCATGTATTGTAGGTTTTGTTTCAAGTCTTGCTGAGTATGTAAAGTACTCACCCTTGCCTAATTATATTGTAGGTGGTTTAGAATGCGAAGTTTCGAGGTTGTCCATCGAAGTTGCGGGATTTTCTTCGCCGTGTTCTATCTCGGAGTTTATGCTCGGTCGGGCTTGCTCATGGGATTGATGGGTAAACCACAAGACTTGCTTCTTTTGTCGCTATATTTCTCTCGAGTTGTAATATTATTTGTATAATCGTTTCCGCTTAATTATTAAAATGTGTGGTTGTGATTTCCAATTGTTGTAAACATGTGAGTGCTAGCTACTGATCCAGGGAATAGCACAGTAATCACATGGAGGTTCCTATTCGTCAGAACGGGGTCTCACAGATATCATTGCTGGTTTGTATGAGAACCGGTAGTGATAGTCTGCCGGTTTGTAAATCCAAAACTCACTCGGTAAAATAAAAAAATATTTGTATGTGGACTACCTTGTATTTACTACGCATGTGGTTGCGCATCGTAAGTCACAAGTCACTTGATTTTCACACGAAATACGCATGCGTGCAGTTGCTAGCATTCAAACTCGTGACCTGCTGATCCGCATAAACCCTCCTTACCATCTCACCTAACATACACTTCTCAACTACTATACGATATATTTTCCTTTTATCCCTTTGTATCCAAAAGTTTCAATGATTATTTGGAAATTTAAACGACTTCAAATAAAAAGTTGTTAATTACAAAGTTGTAGATTTTATCTAGAGCTACAATTTTCATATAAATTTTTTCTCCATCCGACTCCGTATAAAAAAGTTATGATTTTTCAAATATATTATCACTACCTGTTCGGATTCCAAACCGACAGTGATATTATTATCACTGCCAGTTCGGCATTTGAACTGGCAATGATACTTCCTCCATTATCACTGCCAGTTCTTAAGAACCAGCAGTGATAGTAACTTATCATTGTCGATTCTTAAGAAGAACCAGTAGTGTCGATGTTTATGATCGGCAATAAAGAAGAGAGAGTGGGGTAAGGCGGAAGATCTGAGCTTGATGGTAACACAAGGAGATTTATCTAGGTTCGGGCTCTCCAATGGAGATAATACCCTAGTCCTGCGTTCGGTGTTTCTGGTGTATATGGGTGAGTGCTCTTTCTTACAAGTTCTCTCTTATCGATTTTTCCTCCTCCCTCTTTCTCTCCAAACTCCCTTCCTCTTTATACAGCAGAGGAGGGTGCCTGCGTATAACAGCGAAAGTTGTTGAAGCGTAGCAGGGGTAGTTGGGCGCAGAGGAGAGACTGTCCTGTAGCTGGCCGACCATGTACAGTGGCATGCAGGCGCAGAGCCACCCTTCGTAGAGGGTCTGGTGCTGCCCACCTAACCTGTCAGTTCCTTCTCCTGATCTTTTTCTCTGCTGCATATGACTAGACCTTCTAGAAGGTCCTTCTTTAGTCCATCCGGCCCAGCCCGTCCTCTCGAGGTGATCTGACAGCCCCTCAAGCAGGTACCCTAGGCCCATGTATTCCACAAGAGCTCTCGAAGTGCTTCACGATCAGCCGTCCGCCTTGGCTACCTTTCGGCCACCATGACGCTCGCCGGATGTTTCCCAGCCCGAGCGTGACTTCTCGGCAGGCTTTTCCCGCCGAATGCTATACTGTCAACAAGGAGGTCGTGAAGAACTCAATGACCCTATGTTAACTCTTCCCGTGATATCCAACCCAATTTATTGGGGAATTGACTCAAGCCATCCCTAGAGCGTATCCTCGCTTGGTTGGCTTTCAAATGAAAGTGATACCTATACGTACAAGAATCGGCCAACATGGAGCGCATTTGGATTAGTTTAATGATGCCCGCATCAATCATATCCGAGCATAGCTTTTGCTCGCCATGGGGCGCACCATCTTTGGCCTTTTAGCCGAGTGGTACCGACATGTACAACATCGGCTCAACTTGAAGCATACCTTGAATCAGTTTAATGATGCCCATACCCGATCATATCGGAGCATAGCTTGGTCCGTCATGGAGCGCACCATCATTTGGTTTTTAGCCGAGTGGTACCTGTACATGTACAGCAGTCGGCTCAACTTGGAGCGTACCTTGGATTATTTGAGTGGTACCCATGCCCGATCGTATCGGTGCATAGCTTGGCCCATCATGGGGCATACCCTCGGAATCCTTGATCTGAGCCCTTTCATAATATCTGATTCCATCGTGCGGCAACCAGCAAGTGACCTGACATGGGGCATATCACGGGGGCACGTTTCAAGTTTTGGTTCGGAAGGCACCCAGGTTCCGTTCGGAATGGAAACCGGCGATTGACCCAACGTGGGGTGTACCATATCCCAAATTGATTCTTTGCCCTAGCGACAGCTGTCCGCCATGATCATGGTGTTCAGTTGGCCAGGACAAAATGAGGCATGTTCTGGTCAAACCTGGCAGCAACGGGCGCGCTGAGGCGTGGTCCCCACCCCGAGCGGGATCCATCATTGCCCTTTATAGTTCCGAGGCACCACGCAGGACTCGAGTCTTCCTTCACACATCACATCTCTGCTTCTTCGTCACCAAAAAGCTCATCACCCTCCTCGCAAGCTTCATTGCTAGGGTTAGCCGCTGCCACGTTTTTTCTTCCTTATACACGACAATCTCTTCCGAGAATGTCAATTCCTCCTTCCCAAGACACCATACAGCCCGACCCACGATTGGTCCCATCAACCCCGACGGAGGCGACGGATGCGATGGTCGCCATGGAGTCATGCCACGCCACGACGCTGATCGCCGCCGGCTTGCAGGTGAGTCTTATCCCACCCCTGCTCGAGGAGATAGTTATCTTCGAGTCCTTCTTCCAATGCTGGTTTGGGCTTCGACTCACCGCTTTTTTTCCGTGGGTCTTTTATTTCTATGGCATCGAATTGGTCTATTTGAATCCCAACTCGATTCTCCACATCGCTGCCTTTCATTCATCTTTGCGAGGTGTTTCTTGAATTCGCCTCGATTTCAATCTTTTTCCGCCAACTTTTCCTCCTCAAGCCCTTCGGAAAGGTGAGCGCCTTAAAGCGAAGTTGGAGGCGCCACTTAGCCGAGAGATGGGCGAGGAAGATTTATTTTGCCATCCCCTTCAGGACTTCGAACAAGGGTTGGCACCGAGAATGGTTCTATTGTGCCAACCTTGATCCTAGCCTTCCTTCTTTCTCTGGGGAGCCCTCGAGGGTTACTTCTTCTTGGACCGCAGTCCCCCCAGACCACGAAATAGAGCAGGTCAACGAGCTCCTTGCCTTGATCTACGACCTGAAGGAGGCGGGTCTGACTGGTGTCGGGATCCTTTCCATCTTCGCCGTTCGCCGGGTGCAACCCATCAAGGAATGAGTCTTCCTGGGGTATGAATACAGGGAGAACGATCCGACGCGGGAGGTTGCCGAAGACATCGACCAAGATACGCTCATCATCCGAATGAGCGATCTCCTAGCCCCGGATGTCTCGATCCTTCCCCAAGGCGTCCCAAGGGCCTTCTGCCTGGTGAATCCCCCTCCTGAGGTGAGTACTTCGAGCTTACTAACATTTGGTTGTTGATCGCTAGCTGACTGCCTCTGTTCTTGCTGTTCTTCGTAGGATAGCGTTGCCTTTTGCTTGGACCCCCCTTCCTCATCCTCCTCCATGCCAGAGCACCATGGCGAAGCGGCCCGCCGATCTCTCATCTGAGGAACCAAGTGCGAAGAGGAAGGGGCCTGCCACCGATGAAGCCGCCGAGCGGGGGCCGGCGCCGCAACGCCCCTTCGAGGGCCCGACCATCCGGAATCCCATGGGGTCGTACATCAAGAAGCTGGTGCCTCGCCTCCCCAGTGCCCTAGTGGCCACGGACTCCTCCCCGAGTGGTTCCACCACTCGGAAAGGGCGCAGAATGAGGATAAGGAGATCCGACAGGTTAGTCCCCCCATCACTCCTTGTTTTTGTTTCCTTGGCGTGCGCTTGACTTTTCCCCCGGCGATCAGGGCACCGAGAGCAGGCATCCCCTTGAAGGCCTCGACCGCTGCTCCTCCGGGAGATGCAGGCCAGGAGGGAGCGGTCTCACCACCACAAGGCCCCGGCTGAAAAACAAACAAATTCTAAAGCGGGCGTGCCACCCTACCCATCACGCCGAGCTCGGGCGACACAGGGACGACTCCCCCACTGCCTGCAGGGGTGCCTGAGCCGGCCGCTGAGGTGGTAGCATCGGAGGCCGCCGCCAGCTCCTCCCCTCCCGTGGAGGAGATTCTCGACGGCCTCCATCCCGCCTCAAACCCCAGCCTCCACTGGATTTTATTCTGCCACGTGGATAAGTGGAAGGCTTTCGGCGAGGGGGATGAGAAGTTGAGGGAGGAGCTCTACCAAAATGCTATAAAAGGCGCTCAGCTGATCTAGGTAAGCCGTCTTCTTCTTCTTCTATTCGTGCCGACTGATATATGTTCTTCATTCTCCCAGAATTCTTCAGGCGCTGGGGGATCGCTCCGAGCAGAGGGACGCCCTCCTCAAGGAAATACTCCCCAAGGTTAGGGAGCACGAGGAGTACGAGGTTGTCTTGGAGCGCGTCCGACGTGACAGCGAAGCTGAGCAGCAAAAGCTTCGGGCCCAAATCCAAACCCTGACGGAGGCGCTTCAAGGTGGGTGCTCCTTCGCTTGCTTAGTCGCTGACTTGGTTGTTATTGTCTTCTGACTTCATCCATTGCTTCAGGTCTTCACGGGCAGGTCTAGACGTTGACGGATTCCGAGTCCCGAACTCGGACCGACAACGCTAAACTGGCGCAGGAGCTGGAAGGTATGCATATCCCCACTCGGAGCCACATCTCTTGCGTTTGTAATGCTTCTAATGACGATCTAACTGGTTTGTAGTGAACAAGAGAGAGTCGCAGGAGTAGGTCGAGGTCCTCAATGGAGAGATCAAGATTCACGACAAATTCCGCGCTAGTGTGTTTTTAATGTTGCCTTGGCACCCGTGTGTCCTCAGAGGTGTTTCAACTTCCCGTAGAGGTACGATTTGGGCTATCTACCTTCAGCTATATATAAGGGCGTCACCGCTACTGGAGCGATCGCCATTCCTCTCATTTTCACATCTTCATTTCTTCACTTCTTCAGAAGTCTTCTAATGGTGTCTTCCTCTAGCTCCGCCATTCCCGGTACCGAAGCGGCTCCGCCCTCGCCTCCGCCTCTGCCTCCGGTGGAGGAGTTGAACTTTGACTTCGGGGATGATGCTCCCGCCCCAGAGGTCACCGAGGAGGAGCTCTGGGCGGACAACGATCTCGCTTCTTGCCGAATCAAGGGCGGAGGAGGAAGCTGCCGCCTCGGCGTCGCCGCCGTGGAGGTCTTCCTTGAGGTCATCCCGGCTCTCTTTGAGGTCGCTGACGTCCTTGTCAAGGCCTTGGTCAGCTTTCGCCGCGCCAATGAGGTTCATTTGCTTTTTAAGATATTTATGTAAAAATATGTAATTGGACATAATGTTCAATATGGATCTACGATGTTATATATATATATATATTGTGGTTTTCTGAATTCATCTGAATGCACGTTATCTTTTTTATTTGAACGTTCCGTCCAATCGCCTAGCCCTCGAAAGTGCCGGAGTGGAGCGCTGGGCCTCTTTTCCTCGCAACACGATCCAAGTAGCTAGATTTCATCGTTCAGAGTTTCGCTATTCGAAGTTAACAACATTCAGATTTAGTCATAAGCGCTAGGAAAAAAGGCGAGAAGTATCTCAAAAGGGTAGGTGTTTGCATTCAGACACTATCAGGTGTAGCCCCCGACTTACTGCTTAGTTGAGAATCAAGTAAGTAGCAAGTCAAGAACGACCTTAATTACAAAGATACAATGAAATACATATTTTAAGTGTAGAAGCGACGTAGTTGTTCTATGTTCCAAGTGTTGCCGAGTGCCACGCCGTCTTCGCACTTGAGTCAATAAGATCCGGAGCACACCACTTCGTCGATAATGTAAGGGCCTTCCTAGCCTGGGGAGAGCTTGTGCTCGCTTTTCTGATTCTTTCTAAGAACTAGATCTCCTTTAGAGAAAGCTCGGCCTCGAACATTTCGATCGTGATAACAAATAAGACCCCGGAGGTACTTAGCCGATCGGATGGATGCAACGTCTCCGGCCTCCTCCAGCTTTGTCGAGATCTTCTAGTCGGCCTTCTTCCCGACTCGGCTTCCTTTGTAGTTTCGAACCTGCTGGGATCCGAATGTCAACTCAGTAGGTAGGACCGCCTCCAACCATATACTAGGAAAAAAAGGTGATCGCCTTGTAGTCTCCGGCTGGGGTAGTTCTCAACCCCAGAGCAATCAAGGCAATTCTTTTACCCATCATGACTGCATATGGCTTAAGACGATCAAATATTTTGGCTTTTAGGCCCTGCAAAGACCATGCCATTAGCCCGCTCGACCTACACATTCGATGATGACCCACTTGAGGCGGTTAAATCTTGATGCCGAGCTCGTCTTGACCAGCCTTGGAATTCTTCACTTCAACTAGGTGTCATTGTCGGTGATGATCCCTGTTCGCACACCAAATCGACAAAAATCTCCTGAAAAAATTCTCTGGCTTTGACCGCGGTGATCGTTGCAACTGGCTTGACCTCAATCCATTTGGTGAATTTGTCAAT
Organism: Guadua angustifolia; assembly: GCA_036346375.1. Lineage (NCBI taxonomy): Eukaryota > Viridiplantae > Streptophyta > Magnoliopsida > Poales > Poaceae > Guadua > Guadua angustifolia. The sequence goes on along the minus strand of CM070504.1, from coordinate 53,901,944 downwards.
GGCGACGAAGAGGAAAGCAAACCCACCCTGGGACTTTTTGAGAGGTCCAACTATGTCGAGCCCCCAGACTACGAACGGCCAAGTGATCGAAATGGTCTACAGCTCCTGCGCCGGTATATGAATTTGTTGGGCAAAACCGATGTACCTTCGCAGACGCAGGTGATTTACATCTTTCGATTCTGTTATAAAGAATGGCCAAAAGAAACCTTTGACGATAAGCCTTGCCCACCATTGCTTTATGCCGCATGATGTCCACAGATCCCCGAGTGGATTTCTCTGAGGAGGTTCTTCCTTCTTGCTCGATATGCACCGCTCGAGGACCCCGGGAGGCGCTTTTCGAAAGAGTTCTCCCCGACCACCATCGTCGGACCCGAATTTGCAATCCGGACCTCTCGTGTTTCAAAGACTAGTCCAGATCACGCTTAGTGCACACAGCCTCAACATCGTACATATCACGCATATATCCAACGAAATAGTAGAGTACTTTTCTTAAATGTATAAAAGAAATGGTTGATCAACCTTATGGTCGAAGTTACAATACGTGATCAAGCCTGCAGGCTTAAAACTTATTAAAATATTCAAAAGCAAATGAAATAAAATAAACTCGTGGCGCCAACCAATTTGCCACAGTAATCGATTGGGGCTCGCTTCCCTAGTTCGCTTCGCCTCCCGATACTCCTCCTCCCGAAAGGGTTGTTTCTTCTTCAACTGAAGTTGTGTTGTTGTGGGGTGAGTACTTTGAGCACTCAAGAAGTCATGCATGTAATGCAATTCTAATATTCTACATGCATGGCTTAGTACAAAGGATAGGCTATGGTTCATGAGCAAAGACAAAGATTCAAGATAAACAGAATAGATTGCAAAGCAAAGAAACAAAGAGTAGGAATAATAGCTTTCACAAACATTTCAATCAGAAATCATTTCTCCATCCTAAGTCAGTTCATCATCTTCAACCCAAGCATTTTTCCATAAACAATTCATTTTCATAAAAATCTAACCCTTGATCAGAATCACCGAGCGATGCTCAATCTGGTGAGCACGGCTATTCAATAGGTTGTACACTCTGCAGAGGTTATACACTTTACCCACAAGATACAAACAAATACCACCAAGGCAAATAACCGTAACGAAGCCTTTCCAAAGTTCCATCTAAACCCAAGATCGCCTCGCTAAGGTTTCAACACCGAGGGATCGGTTACCACACCTGGGCCCCTCTTGCGCCATGTGAGTTCTCATTCCGCTTCTCCCGCCTCACACCACCACGACAAAGATCAAAGAATAGATTTCCCAGGTTTACTCAGCTAAGCTCGCCCCATTACTTGAGCTTGTGGTCAGTATGAGAGACTCCGCTCAAATGCTCGCAAGGTTAAGTCCTTAGTTGACCGAGGCAAGACTAACCAAGTGTGATCTCAATTATCCAAAACCAATAAAACCAAATCACGACCGCCCAGCTTGCCACTCTTGGCCCACTGAAACAATCTTGCCATTTGCCCCAGCCTAAATCATTTTCCCACCCCGCTTTTTTACCATTGCACCACGTACATCATCAACTCAATAACACATGTCTCATTCACAAATCATGTTCCATATCTCATTAAGTCAATATTTACTTTGGTATTCCAAAATCATGATATGTCCACGTGGCAGGGCTAAGCATACTACTTCGGTCTACTCAACCCATGTTGGCAAATTATTAATGTCCAACTATTAATCCACAACCTAGGGTGACAAAGGATTCATGGCCTACAATTATATACGACAAGGTGGCATACAGCAACTAGGCATTTAACTAATCCCAAAATTTATCCAGAGTCATTTCTATCAAATTAGCATGCAATAGTTTAAATCAAAGTAATTTTCTAATAGGTTCAACATGATCAAACACAACTTGCCTTCAAAAAGTAATCGATTCTCGCTCCCGAGCTTGTTCTCGGTCAACCTCTCCTCGAAACCTTCGCACTTCAACGCTCTACGCAACGCAAAACACAAACAATAAAATAAATAAACAGTGGGCAAACATTGCTCAAAAATTCAAATAAAATTCATAAACAGAAAGATCACAATTTTACAAATTTATAGAAATTGGAATCACCCAAATCGGAGTTAAAACGCAAAAGTTATAAGCATTTGAAGTTTCAAAATACATTTTAAATCAATAAACCGAATTGAATAAATATTTTCTTTTTCGAAACTAATTATTGCGTCATCTCGTGACACGTGTCAGCACCAGAGAGTGACACGTGGCTTTTGCCGACGCCACCGACAGCTCCGTCGTGGCCGACGCCAAGATGACGTCATCGTGACGTCAAGACGGCCTTATCTCATCGACAAGTGGGTCCCACCGTGACGCCGCATGACGACGTCGTGTGACGCCACACGCCCGGCGCGGCGGCCGACGAAGTGGGCCCGCGCTTATCGCGGCGTCTCTTGTGCATGCACGGTGCGGTGTGGTTGACATTGGGTCCGGTCGTCGCCGACTATGCGTACCGCACACGCGGTCGCGACGGCCGACATGTGGGTCCGCTATGTTATCGATGACACGCGCCAAGATGATGAACGGCGACGCTAAGCATTTACTCGGGCGCCCTTGGATTTGCATCTAACGGCGAAATTGAAGATGAAGTTCATCGTTTAAGGCGACGTGGCCTCACCTCGGCCATTGGATCTCGATCGTGTGGTGGGGAAGTCGGGCTCAGCGGAGACGCGGCTGCGGCGCATGATTCGACCGGAGACGGAGACGAAGACGCGTCTATGCCACTGTTCGAGGTTTCTCCGGCGACGTCGCGGTGATGCTTCAAGCGGCGCGACGCGTGGAGTCCAATGGTACCAACGGCAGCGGAGAGTCACGCGGCGACGGACGACGCAAAGAATTCGCGGTTGGCTTTTGAACTTCAATGAAGCCTGCGAAGCGGCAGCGGCGTCTCGGCGGCGTGGAGTGTACGGATGTGTCTGGCGCGAGGTGGGGTTCTAACCCGTGGCGGCGCATTAAATAGCCCCTGCGTCCGTGGAAAAGCGCGGAGACCGAGGCCCACACTTGGCAGCGGCGACGGAATCCGTGGCGATTGATCTTCGAGTGACGTGGTGAACGCGAGCCGTCGGATTCGGATCGACGGCAGCTAGGTTAGGGTTTTTGAATTGGGCAGCGAGTGTTCGCCCAACACTATTCATTGGGTTTTAATTCTTTTCGATTAAAATAATTCGAAAATAAAATAATTCATTTGGGGCTTTAAAAATACTAGAAAAATTTGGAAAAATTCCCAAAAATATTTTAGGACATTTGTGACTCAAATAAAATATTTCCAGCAAAATTTTATTTTAACTTTTCTATTATTTAATTAATTTGTTAAATGGCTTAATTCAAAATAAATTCAAATAATTTCAAATAAATCCAAATAAATCCAAATAATTTCCAGAAATTCCCAAAAATTCAAAATACCTTTTAAATGCAAGAAAAGCAAAAATTGGGGTGTTAGAACCATGTAGCTTTTACTTCGCCGCGTCATGCACTCGGCTTGTACACGATCCTCAGGAAGCTCGTCCCTCAACAGATAATCCAGATAGGGTTCGTCTAGTCGGGGTTGATGACCAAGACTTCTGCCTCGGCCGACTTCTCCCCTGATTTGCCCGACTCCCGCTGTCGGCTTGTGAATCTCATCCACGAAGATTCCGACTAGGACTATAGCCCGGCTAGAGCCTAGCCTGGCGAGCTCGTTTGCTGCCTCGTTATCCTGGCGGAGTACATGAGTGAGCTCCAGTCCGTCGAATTTGTCCTCCAGCTTACGCACCTCCTGGCAGTATGCGGCCATGCTGTCATCAATGCATGACCATTCTTTCTGTACTTGGTTGATCACCAGTTGAGAGTCTCCACGAACCATCAATCATCGGATACCGAGCGATATGGTGATACGGAGCCTGTGTATGAGCGCCTCGTACTCGGCGGCGTTGTTCGATGCCGAAAAATGGAGTTGAAGGATATATTTTAGCTTTTCCCCCGTCGGAGAGATGAGCACGATGCCAGCCCCCGCACCATTCAGCATGAGAGAGCCATCGAAATACATCGTCCAGTATTCGAGGTCCTCCACAGCTGCGGGATCTTGCAACTCTGTCCACTCGGCGACGAAGTCGGCGAGCGCCTGAGACTTGATGGCTGTCGAGGTTTGAAGGAAATCTCGAAGGCCCCAAGCTCGACCGCCCATTTTGCGATTCTCCTAGTGGCCTCCCGATTGTGGAGTATATCCCCAATTGGAAAAGATGTAACTACCGAAATTGAATGCTCTTGAAAGTAATGTTTAAGTTTACGAGAGGTAAGCAGTACCGCATATAGAAGCTTCTGCACTTGAGGGTACTGCGTCTTGGATTCGCCCAATACCTCGCTAACGAAATAAACTGGGCGTTGAATTTTCTGCAAATGTCCCTCCTCTTCTCGCTCCACAACAATTGCAGCGCTGACTATGTGGGTTGTTGCCGCTATGTAAAGCAAAAGGGGTTCCTTTGGCGATGGCACCACCAATATTGGAGGTGTGGTCAGGAGCGCTTTCAGATCCTCGAAAGCCTGTTTAGCCTCAGGAGTCCATTGGAAGTTGTCTTGTTTCTTCAAGAGTTTGAAAAATGGCATCCCCTGAGTGCCTAGGCGAGAAATAAACCGGCCGAGTGTCGCCATGCACCTCGTGATCTTCTGGACTTCCTTCTGGCAAGTCGGCGGTTTCATCTTGAGAATAGCGCTGATTTTCTCGGGGTTCGCTTCGATGCCGTGACAAGACATGATAAATCCGAGTAGCTTTCCCGAGGGAGCCCCGAAAACGCACTTCTCGGGGTTGAGCTTCATCTTGAAGGCTCTTAGACTTTCAAACGTCTCGACCAAATCAGACGTGAGATCTTCCTTCGCTCGGGTCTTAACCACAACATCGTCTACGTATGCCTACACGTTGCATCCGAGTTGTGTGTGAAAACACCATTGTATAGCGCGCTGATAGGTCACGCCATCATTTTTCAACCCGAATGGCAGTGTGATGTAGCAGTACGCACTGAACGGAGTGATGAACGAGGTTTTGATACAGTCTTCTTCCTTCAGCCTGATTTGGTGGTACCTTGAGTATGCGTCTAGGAAACTCAGGAGCTCGCACCCGGCAGTCGAATATACTACCTGATCGATGTGAGGCAACCCGAATGGATCCTTTGGGCACACCTTATTGAGATCAGTGTAATCGACACACATGCGCCAACTTTTATTCTTTTTGCGTACAAGGACCAGATTCGCTAACCAGTCAGGATGATACACTTCTTTTATGAAATTAGCAGCTAAAAGTTTGGTGATCTCCTCCCTGATGGTGTCGCGGCGATCTTATGCAAACCGTCGAAGTCGCTGCTTGATGGGCTTTGCTTTCTTGTCAACATTGAGGGAATGCTCGATCACCTCCTTAGAGACACCGGGCATGTCGGATGGCTTCCAAGCGAAAATGTCCCGGTTTGCCCGAAGGAAAGCGACGAGCGATCTTCCTATTTGGGATCAAGCCTCGTCCCCAATCAAGGCCGTTTAATGAAGTTAGACGGGTCGAGAATCACCTTCTTGACTCCCTCATCAGGCTTCATACCCGACTTGGCTTGCTTCGCAGTCTGGATGTCACCTTCGCCCTGCGGGAGGGTAGCGACCTGCTGAATCTTGTCAGCTTCGGCCGACGCCACCAAAGATGCTTCGGCGGTCGCAGCTTTCCTCGTCGCACATGAAGGATCGCTGACATCCCCGAACCGTGATGACGCCGCTTGGTCTGGCATCTTGACCAGATACGTAGTGGGGGACGGTTATGAACTCGCCAATCTTGGCCTTCCCAAGATGGCGTGGTATGCCGTCTCGAAATAAGCCACCTCGAAGTTCGGTGCACTGTTCGTAGTTCTCCTTGGTCGAGAACGTCACCAGAGTGTGATTTGCCCGAGTGGTACGTGCCGAGGTCCCGGGATTACCCTGGGAACGGGCGACGATCCACGCTTCAACTCGGAGCGAGGATCTTCATATCGCCAAAGGTTTTGGAGAAAGGACATTGAGCCCACTCCTCCGTCGACCGGCACCTCTTGAGCTCGACCACAAGACAATCGGGTCCGGGACGGCAGATATCTCCCTCGAATGGATGCGGTGAGGTGATCCGAGCGATCAAATGTGATCGGGACCTCGGACCACCTCAGAAATTAGGGCGTCACCGGTGTTACTGCGTTGACCTCCCGAGCGGTAAGCTTCTACTTCCGCTTGGACTCATACGCAGCCGAGCCCCCGAATATATAGTTGAGCTCGCGCTCGGTCACCTGGTAATCGCCCCCGTCTTCTTCGGGCAGATCTTGCTTCTTTGCCGCTTCGCCCTTGCATCGGTTCGCCCTGTTGCTGCTCTCGCGGGCAAACCTCTTCAAGGTGTAGCAGTCCTTGGCCGCGTGCTTGCCTTGAAGGTGGAAAGGGCAAATGGCATCCATCACCTCGTCGTAGTCGTTGGTCCGTGGTACTCGGGGCTGACCGCGCTCGGCTGCAGCGACCAGCTCTCCAGGCCCACGCTTCTTGTCCCTCTTCCTGGAGGGCTCGGTGTGGTCCTTTTTGTCCTTCTACTGCGGGCGATCTTCCTGGTGCTCCGCCAGGGCATCCGAGGCCGTGGCATAGCGGTCGGCCAAGGCAAACATCTCCCTAACGGTGGTCGGTGGACTCTGGGACATCTTCTAGATCAAGTTGGGGTCGTTGACTCCCTTCTGGAAGGCAGCTATGACGACCGCTTCTGAAACGTCCCGAACGGTATTTTTCTTCTGCATGAAGCACCGAATAAATTCCCGCAGGGATTCATTTTTCTTCTGATGAAGTTGGTACAGATCCCATGCGGTCCCAGGCCTCTCGTAGGTGCTCTGGAAGTTTGTGATGAACTGCTCACAGAGATCACCCCAGGAATCAATAGAACCCGCTGGGAGTACCGTGAGCCAAGCTTGGGCTGATGGGGCGAGCGTGACTAGTAGGTAGTTTGTCATCACGCTCTAGTCGCCCCCGGCTACCTTGACTGTGAGGGCATAGACGATCTACGTCGGACGATGAGGGCGCAGGAGATAGCCCAAGAGCTTGACGATCTACCCCGGACGATGAGGGCGCAGGAGATAGCCCACGCGGAAGAGCTCGAGCAGACCAGGGCCTCCGAACGAGACTTCTGTTTTAAGGCCGTGGAGCAGAGCGCCGACGTTCACCCAACGCCGAGGCCGAAAGGGCCAAGATCGAAGCTTTGGAGAAGGCTTCTGCGGAGGCGTCGACTCCCGAGCTCAAGGCCAAGATACTCCAGCTCGAGGAGGAACTTGGGAGCGTCAACAAGACGCTTGAAACCGAGCAGGCCAAGGTCAAGGACCTGGAGAGGGCCGCTGCGGAGCAGGCACACTCCACGACGAGGGCGTCCCCCGAGCTCGAGGCCAAAATCCTCGAGCTTGAGGGGAAGCTCGATCGTGCCACCAAGGCGCTCGAGGTCGAACGCGCTAAAGTCGAGGCGCTGGAGAAGGCTCCCGTGAAGTCGCCTCTTGGGCCCGGGACTAAGGTCCCCGGGCTCGAAGAGAAGCTCGAGCGCGTCGGTAAAGCAGCGAAGAGTGCCCTGGCCCAGCTTGAAGACGAACGACGTCGAGCCGTGGATGCTTCCCCAAGAAGCCCTCCGGCTCTGTGGTGAGATCGCAACCTCGAAGGCAAAAGTGGCCCACTCGGAAAGCAGAAAAGCTTGCCCATGAGATGGCCGATTGTAAGGAAACATCAAAAAGCAAGGAATGTACTAATGTATGGTTTGTTTTTGGTGTACAAAGAAACCTTGTCCTGTTGTAAATCCGTGAGCTTGGGGATGCTTGAAGTCTTTCTTGCTTTGCTTGTTAGCCGCTCCGTGCTTTCTAGGACGTCTTGCCGATAGGGCAGCTCTTACCCAGCCCGTTGGGTCCGAGGTCGAGCGACGCTTGCCTTGGGCACAAGACTTAAATATGGACGAGAGGCCACGACCGCAAAGTGGAGGAACACCACAAAGGTAGAAGGGCAACGGGCGTACATCGTTAAGTAGGTTAGTGCTCGAGCCGCTCGCGACTATGCATATCGCCGACAGCCTAAAGCGGCGAGGTTCTCGGCTTGAGCAGACGCATGAGGAAGAGCTAGATTGCGAAGAGGTTCGCTTATGTTTAGCTCGTCTGGCTGGGGTGAACGCCAAACTGCGTCACTTAGACTAGGAGCAAATGCGCTTGCACGCCGAAGGTCGTGTTCGAAAAAAACAAACGAGGAACCGTCTTAAAAAGAAATAGTAGCAACATAAGTGGAAGCGAGACATATAAAAAGGGCAAAATGAAAGACCGGCTTTATTGAAATGTGAGGCATAGAGTTTACACATAAAACTTCCGAGCTGATCTATATTCCACGAGGTAGAGAGCTCTCGCCATCGAGCATCGCTAGCCAGTAAGCCCGTGCGGCGATCTCGCTGAAACAACTCTATAGGGCCTTCCACCGGGATAACTTGTTGGTGCCGGACGAGCTCTGAATCCGCCTCGGGCTAGGGTCCCCAACAAGGAGCTTCTAGGTCGCATGCCGACCGAGACGCATGTCTGCGAAGAGCTTGCAGTAGTGCGTTGATCGTGAGAAAGGCACGGCATCTTACTTCTTCTGCGAGGGTGAGGTCGAGAGACCGTTCAGTGCTCGAAGTCGACTTGGTCGACCAAAGTGACCTGGCGAGCCAGCAGGACCTCGGGAGGCGGGGCGGCTTCGCAATCGAACACGAGTGGAAGGGTGTGGACCACAATGGCTCGGCTTGTTGTGGTCTGAATAGACCATAGGGCGGTGGGAAGTTCGTCCACCCAGGCCTTGTCAGATCGATCGAGCTCATCTGCGACTTCGTTTCTTGACGCCTCGACGACGGTTGGCGCGTTCACGCCTCCGTTGCTCGGGGTGAGCCACCGGCTTAAGCAGATTTTGATGCCGAGTTCCTCGCAAAACTCTGGAACAACTTCATTTGAGTAAACCGAGTACCGTTGTCGAGTGATAATTTTGCATGGAACCCGTACCTGGTGACCACGAACAAGCGGAAGAAATGAACCGCCGCCCGAGCAGTTATGGTCGAGACCGGTTCAGCCTCTATCCACTTGGTGAAGGTGTCGACAACGATTTAACGTAAACTTCTTCCCGGTTGCTTGAGGAAAAGGACCGAGGATGTCCCGGCTGTGTCGAGAAGGGCCCTTGGCGAGCGGATGGTCCGCGAGCGCAGAGCCCGAGTGAATGTCGTCGGCAAGATGGTACTTACCTCCTCCGTGGAGATGCACGCGTCCAGATGCCTAAACATTGCGTCTGTAAAGCTCTCACTCGACAAGCGTGTCAGACTACTTGCCGCTTGATCCGCTCCTCTCGGCAGGTCGGGTGGCGGGTGTCGCCCGAGCAAGGAAATCGTGGATGGCCTCGGCCCAGGAGGGGGCACCTTCGACCATGGCGAGCGCGACCTCTTGGTCGGAGATTGACGGGGCCGCCAGCGTCTCCAGGATGACGTCGGGTGGGACGTCGTCGTTGGAGGAGCCGAGCTTGGAGAGGCAGTCCGCGCTGGAGTTGTCCTTCCTGGGGATGTGCTTGAGCTCCAAGTTCTGGAACCACTTCTCCATCTTGTGTGCCTCGGCGAGGTACTTTGCCATCGAAGTCTCCCGAAACCGGTAGTCCTTGTTGAACCGGTTGATGACGGTGGGAGTCGCCCTTCACGACCGACGACGGCGTCGCCCAAGGCCTTGCAAGCTTGTAAGTCGGCCAAGAGGGCTTCGTACTCGCCACATTGTTGGTGTTGAAGCCAAAGCAATTACGATACCTCAACTTGTCGCCGCTGCGGGTGAGGATAAGGATCCCACCCGAGCTTGAAGGACCTCGAGCCGTCGAAGAACATGACCAGGGCTTTTCCTCTTCGACCAAGCTCGGGAGGCGGGCAGCGGCGTCTCGCCGACCACGAAGTCGGCGAGCACTTGCGACTTTATGGTCGTGCATGCCACGACACAGACGTCGAACGCCACCAGTTCCATAGCCCACTTGGCGATTCGCGCCGCCGCCCTCCGGGTTCTCGGGATGTCCCGGCGGGAAGTTGCTCGGGGCGACCACGAGTGCGCCTGAAATAGTCACGGAGCTTCGCGAAGCCATGAGCAGATATATAACAACTATACTGCGGGTAGCGCTCCTTGGGCGTGCAAGACCTGTGACATAATAAATGGGTCTTCTTTGAGGCCCTGTTCCGCCACCAGGACGGCACTAACAGCATGGGGGGTGGCCGCGAGATATAGCGATAACTTCTCACGGGTTGTGGCGTTATGAGGCGGTGGGGACGACAGTGCACGTCTTGGTCATCGAAGGATCGTTGGGCCTCTGAGTCCACTCGAAGCCCCCGTGCTTGCGCAAGGTTTGGAAGAATGGGAGCCCGCGCTCGCCGAGCCTCGAGATGAACCTGCTGAGGGCGGCCATGCGGCCAGTGAGGCTTTGCACCTGCTTGATCGAGGTCGGGGGTGCCATCTTTTCGATCGCCTCGATCTTCTCCGGGTTTGGACCAACCCCCGAGCCCCCGATCATGTAGCCGAGCACCTTACGAACTTGACGCGCCCGAATCGCACTTCGGGGTTGAGCTTGATCTTGTGCTGTTCGGGTTGGCGAAGGTCTCCTCGAGGTCGCGAACGTGGTCGCCCTCGGCGGGGCTTTTGATGATGATGTCGTCCACGTAGACCTCAAGGTTCCGCCCGATCTGGGGCTCGAAAGTCTTGGTCATCAGACGTTGAAAAGTGGCCCCCGCATTGCGCAGACCAAATGACATGGTCGTATAGCAATAGGTGCCAAACGGCGTGATGAAGGAAGTCTTGCTCGCCGTCGACCGCCAGCTTGATCTGGTGGTATCCCGAGTAAGCATCCAAGAAGCTCAGCATCTTGGCATTCGCGGTGGAGTCCACGATCTGGTCGATGCGCGGAAGCGGGAAATTGTCCTTCGGGCAAGCCGAGTTCAACCCCGTATGGTCGACGCACATTCTCCACTTTCCTCCCTTCTTCTGCACGATGACCGGGTTGGCCAGCCACTCGGAGTAGTTAATCTCACGAATGAAGCCGGCCTTCAAGAGCTTGTCAAGGTTCTCCTTGATGACTGCGACTTTCTCCGGAGAAGCGGCATGACTTTTTGGCGCCTGGTCGGGGCCGGATCCCACTGCGGCTTGTGCTCAATCACCTCCCTCGGGACGCCGGGCATATCCGCGGGCTCCCAAGCGAATATACCCTTGTTGGCGCGAAGGAAGGTGACGAGCTCGAGTTCCTATTTGGAACTCAGCTCATCGGAGATGTGGACGCACCTGGTCGGGTCGCTCTCGTCGAGCGGCACGGCCTTTGTTGCCCCGCTAGGCTGTATCGCCGCCTTCTGGCGGGCGTTCTTCGTCGTCTCCTCGATCCACTGGGCAAGACGCGCAAGGGCCAAGGCCTTAGTCTCCGACCATCTGCGCCGCTTGTAGGTCGCCCGCACGGTGATGACACCGTTGGGGCCGGGTAACTTCATGCACCGATGGCCATAATGGTTGGCAGCCATGAATTTGACCAAGGCAGGTCGCCCGAGGATGGCGTTGTACGGAGGTCACCCTCGACCACCTCGAAGGTGATCAACTCGGTCGCGAAGTTGTCGAGCCACCGAAGGTGACAGTAAGACAACCTTTGCCCCAAGGGGTGGTCGAACTCCGGGGACTATCGAAGAATGGTATGGTGATGCTCTTGACCTTCGACCGGTATTCGCATCGGTCGGCGCTCACTGCGACAAGTTAAGAGAGCCGCCGCCATCGACCATGACGCGACCGGCCGTGGTGTTGCCGATGGTCGAGTCACGACCAAAGCGGTCTTTAGGTCTCAAGCCATACCAGGAGAGCATCCTCCGGGGAGAAGGTGATGGTGGCCCCGGCCCACTTGCAGGGCAGTTCGGTGGGCTTCCCAGCGGCGACCTGGTAGATGGTGCGTGCGGCGGCCTTGACCTCGCGCCTGGACTGGTAGGCCGACGAGCCACCGAAGATGACATCGATCCGGCGCTCGCCTTGCTGGAACTCCAGGTCGAGGTCGTCGTGCTCTACCGCATTCACCCGGTCGGGTGGTCGTCATCCTTCGGAGCATGGGCATCTCCCGCCCATCATAAGCGTCCAGCTTATTCTTCGCCACGCCTGCAGTCCGCAGGTCGTGGCGGCCGCCGCCTAATGGAATAGGCAAAACTTTGCTTCGTCAGCGTCCCTCGGCCCCTGCGGCCGAGCATCGGTCCGCCGGGGTCCGGATCGTTGGCCCTCCTGCTGGGGCTGGCTCTTCGCCTGGTGAGGTCGAGGTCGACCTTGACGAGGCTTTGAGTCCTCCCGAGCTTGACCTCGGACCTCAAGGACTTCGCGCTGGCCATCTGCCGAGACAATCACCCGCGGTAGCCCCCCGCCACCTCTGCGATCACGCTTTCGCTTCTTGGTGGTGGTGCCCTGGTCGGCGCCCCTGGAGTTGGACGGGCCGGCCTCTGTTTGGTTCAGACCAAGCTTACCTTGGTCGTAGTCGCGTTTCCAGCGGACGGCATCGTCAAGCGTCCGCATCTGCGCTCCGCCATGCGGAAAAAGTTTGTTGATGGCCGAGCCTCGAGGTGATCTCGGTGTCCTCGGTTAGGCGCCGATCGCGGACCCGAACTTGAAGGCCTTGATGATGGCCTCGTCGGAAATGCTCGGGATCGGGTTCCTTGTGCGGATGAATCGCCGCCTGAAGTCCTTGATGGCTCGCTCTTCCACTGGATGACACGATCTAGGTCTTTCTCCGCTTTCGCCGCTCAGAACAACTCTGGAAGTTGGAGCGAAGGCGTTCTGATCTGGCGCCACGACACAGAAGGAACCAGGTTTCGGTTAAAAGCAGTCTCGCGGCTCCCGCCCAAAGATGGTCGAGGTAGTTTGCCATCACGAGCTCGTCCCCTGCGCGCCAGATAGCGGTCGAGTAGATGGACAAGAACTTCGTCCGGGTTTTGGTCCCGTCGAAGCGCTTCGATCGTATGAAGCTTGAATCTGCCGCCATCGTCGACATGACGAAGGCCATCGAGTCGCCATGCGGCCGTGGCGGAACGAGCACGCCGGTCATGGTCATCGCCGACAAGGTCCCTGCTGCTGCCGGACTCGAGTCGAGGTGGCGGCGGCCCGACTCTGGGTGGAACGACCATGGTGTCGAGCACGGGAATCACCTGGTTGGTAGCGCAGGCGGTCCTGAACCCTACGGCGCCTGGGCGGCATGTCCCGGGAGAGGTCCGCAGACCTGCTGCCAGTCGACTCGGAGCGGCTTGGCTCGGGCCTGGTCCTGGTTGGCGCGGTGCCCGTGGGACGCCGGCGCGTCTGTGTCAAGGCCTCGTCCCGAGCCCTTTGTCCAGGGGCTAACTCCTGCGCAGGAGGTGTCCGACGCGGCTGATGGCGCGACGATGTTATCATTACTTCTCTGGGGCGGGTCCCGAGTGTTGACTTCGACAAGCCGCGGAGGTGCCACCTCGGCCGCAGCCCGTCGAGTTCTTCGGCGTGGCTCGCCAAAGAGCTCCGAGCTCGCCTCTATCGGGGTTGGCTATGACCGGCGAGAAGGCGGGAGGCGCCCGATGAGGGGAGCTGGGTGGCTCGAAGATGTCTTGGCCTTCTCCGGCCTCCGCCGGAGAGCTGTTATGGCTTGGTTGATGGCAACTGCACCATCCGCGAAGCGTCTTCCGGGTCTGCGGATCATGGTCATCCGCATCTCCTCGTTTTAACCGCCCGCCACCCGAACGCGTCTTTGCTTTCGGCGGCGGTGAGGGCGTGAAACGACACGGAGTCGAGTCCGCTCCGAGGAAAATCCGTCGATGAAGGGCGCCATGCTCCTGGAGTCTTGGTGTCGTTCCTGCGAAAGAGCAAAACAATCGGGCCCCACGGTGGGCACCAGCTGTCGACGATCGGGATCGTCAACCGCAAGAAAAGAGGTAGGGGTCAGAGAGTTTATGGGACCCGAGCTGCGTTTTGCTCGAACGAAGGAAGAAAATCGATCGCGGTGATGGTCGGAACAAGGCGACAACGAGCACGAGACAAGAGTTTATCTTGGTTCGAGCCCTGTGAAGGTAATAGCTCTACTCCGATCGCTTTGCGGCGGTGATTCTTGTTATATGGGTGTACTGAGCGGTGTTTACAACTCAAGTCGAGAACGGTGATTCCTAGCTTGAGCTCTTGTGTGTGCTATGTTGTATTCGTCTCTCCGGAGCTCATGCGTCCCTGGTCTTTATATCCCTCCGCCCAAGCGGCCGGAGCGATCCTTGGAAGGGCCCTCATGCACCTTGAAATTTGGCAAGAATCGCCCCGAACTTGCCGCAAGACTTAGTCATCCCCACGACCCGCTCTCTGGAAACTGTCAGTCAAATGCCTGATCCGAAATCCTAGGGCGGATCAGGGCTTCAGACGAGACCCCGCTCGAGCTCGAGGTCGTGCGGAGTCGAGCTCGGGCACACCGCGCTCGAGGTCGAGCGCCCAAGATCGCACCTGTGTGATCGGGGCCTTCCGAGCTTGGGGATCCGTTGACCGCACGCCGGCCGGTCAAGGAGTTCCCAGCCCTCGTCAATCGGCAATAAAGAAGAGAGAGCGGGGCAACGCGGAAGATCTGAGGTTGATGGTAACGCAAGACACAAGGAGATTTATCCAGGTTCGGACTCTCCAATGGAGATAATACCCTAGTCCTGCGTTCGGTGTTTCTGGTGTATATGGGTGAGTGCTCTTTCTTACAAGTTCTCTCTTATCGATTTTTCCTCCTCCCTCTTTCTCTCCAAGCTCCCTTCCTCTTTATACAGCAGAGGAGGGCGCCTGTGTCTGCAGCAGGTTGTTGAAGCGTAGCAGGGTAGTTAGGCGCAGAGGAGAGAGCATCTGTAGTTGGCCGACCATGTCTGGCATGCAGCATGAGCCGCCCTTCGCAGAGGGTGCAGTGCTACCCACCTAACTGTCGCAGTTCCTTCTCCGGTCTTTTTCTCTTCATCTGATTGGACCTTCTGGAAGGTCCTTCTTTAGTCTGTCTGGCCCAGCCCGTCCTCTCGAGGTGATCTGACAGCCCCTCAAGCAGGTACCCTAGGCCCATGTATTCCACGAGTAGTAATAGTATCACTGCCAGTTTTTTTAGAACCGGCAGTGATAAGTTACTATCACTACCAGTTCTTCTTCGATCGAGTATTTATGCTAGTCTAACTTATGAAATAGCAATGATAATGTTATCATTGCTGGTTCGGCTATAACCAGTAGTGATAGGTTGGCAAGAAAGGGACTTTTTTGTAGTAGTGTAGAGAGAAGAGGGATATGCCTATATGAATTTGCTTCCATATATCCCATTACCTTTTGAGCGCACGTGGTCCATCTGGCATACCATTATTTACAAGTGGTAACTATCTCTTAGAATTATTAACTTGAGGATGTCTTTATCATATTTTTTATGAGGAATTATTGACAAGAAGTAACATCTATCAAAATTACTAATTTGTGGACGTCTTACAAAATCTTTGATGAAGACACCCTCTTATTTGTGAGATGTGACGGCACCTCCTTCCTTCCTTTAGTTCCCTCCCCTCTAAAAGGTTTTCTTCTTGCGACACTTAGTTGCACCCCATTTATCTTTTTTTTCATTTCCAACAAGTTTTTGAATAGAAGTATTTTTAACTATTTTTGAAAGTTTTTAACCAAAATTTTTTGATCCAAAATTTCTTGGGAGTCAAAACTTTTCGAACCAAAAATTCTTAGAGTTGAAACTTTTTGAAACGAAAGTTTTTTCAAACGAAACTTCTCAAACCAAAACTTCTTAGAGCCAAAAAAAAATTAATGAAAATTTTCAAACTAAAAGTTTTTTAACCACTAGTTTTCGATTGAATTCATCGTAAAGTTTGAAATCAATTTTTTATTAGAGGAGAAGGAAGAGCAGGGGCAGATCCAACTGAGGGACATGGGTGTACAGTTGTACACCCAAATTTTTTTTTGCAAAAAATTGATTATAATATATATTGTCTATATATTAATATTAGGACCAAATCAACATATATATTCACTTACCAACTAATTTTATTTTATTTCCATTCTCCCATAACTCTCCTCAACTGGCCAGCCTAGCCCATTAGCGAAAAGCCTACTCCTTCTATTTCTCAACCAAGCAGAGTACATTGCACATCATAATCAACCTTAGCGAATTTTTTTTCATTTTTTTGTCTCTCATGCTCTCTATTCATCTCTCTCTCACTTGGCCTTGGAGCGTCGACTAGCCGCGTAGTTCGACAAGCGGGAAGGATCTTGGCCGAGGTGATGACCATCTTTGTCGACCAAGTAGTAACAACAACAACTTGTGAAATTTGCATCGGCAGCAGCCCAATAATCGAGCCATCGATCAGATCAAATAGGTTTTCACATATTGTCTTGTTGAGTGTTGAGAACTTGAAATATTGATAAAAAGTGAATCGGTGGGATTAATTAGTTGATTGTATGGATAAAGAACTTAAGGAAATGGAAAGGTATTCTATAAATTGGAAAACTTTGTGGGATCGATCTGAAAAGACACAGAAGACAACTACTATCTTCACATCAAAACTAATACCTATTAAAAGCAAATTTGTTTTCGATAATTAATTTTGTGAAAGAACCAACTAAATATAATGGATGATCAATATTTTTTCTACAAGTTAGTGATGAAGCCATAATATCTCACTTTCAAGTTATAGAGTCTCGTGAGTTAATTTTTATTTTTTTCTTAAATATTCTGAATTTTTCTAATTTATTATGGCCATCCGCACTCCCGGCGCCGTTGCTTTCTCTACTCCTCCGGCTCCCCCTTTTTCCCCTCTCTCCTTCTCTCTCTCTGCTTTGCCTCCGTTCCTATCCACATTCCCTCTTCCATGGCTTAAATTAATCAAAACATCCGTGTTGAACTCCACTAGGCCTCGGATTCTCTACCTCCGCTTCACTCCGTGTTATTCTTCAGTTTCAGCATGGCATCCTTGCGCCGAATCATAAGGTAGGAAAGAATAGGGAATAAGATCAGGAAATATGCAAGTTAAGAAGAAACAATGCAATTTATACGGAGAAAATAGTCAACGTTAAAATTATGACCCGATAAAAATTTTGATTTCATATAGCCTACATAATTTTTTATAAGGTACTTTGCAAATCAGATAGAGAAACATCAATAGCAAGAAAAACATCGGTCTCTCAAACCCCTGTCCTACCTCAATGAGCACCTTCCGCCTGTTATCGGCTTTGCTGCATGTAAAATCTAGAACTTGATCATCAACCCAATAAAACAGTCCCACCTACTACTCAACGACAAATTTGCAGCTAACAACACTTTGTTCGATTGTCTTGCTTGTCATCCCGAGCTACCATAGAAAGGGTTGGTCAGTCCAACCGAAGAGCTTTGCACGTATAGTCATCAACTCATCATTTTATAGCGTATGATCAGTGAAGCCATGCGTGCCGCGTGCGTACAGCAGTATTCCCAGCGTGTAATAAGCTCTCACGGTTTTAGGATGCTAGCAAGTAGCTAGCTATAGGCGAGGTCGAGGTTGGTCCGCAGAGGATCAGGCTGGGGTGACACAAATGCCGACAGGCCATTGCGGCAACACGGAGGCGCCAATCGCCAATGTCATTGGAACCCCAATACCAACCAAATGGAGGTATATATTATTTCCTGTGCCCCCAGCCGCTTGGGACCTCGCCTCTGCTTCTATATAAGCGCCTCGGCCGCTTCCGCTCTCAAGCTCCTCCTGTTATTATTAGCTTAGCATCCTTGTTGTTACAGCTACCACTCACTGATCATTTCGCCGACATGTACATCAGGTTAAGCTTAGCTAGCTAGTGCTCCACGCCGCAAATCAGGTGAACTTTGCGTGTGCGCGCAAGGCACGGGCGAGTGATATCGATCGATCGATTGGATTGGCCGGTGGCGAGGTGAATCAAGTGATGAGCTGCAACGGTTGCCGCGTGCTGCGCAAGGGCTGCAGCGACGCCTGCGTGCTGCGGCCCAGCATCGAGTGGATCGACGGCGCCCAGCCGCAGGCCAACGCCACCGTCTTTGTCGCCAAGTTCTTCGGCCGCGCCGGCCTCGTCGCCTCGCTCGCCGCCGTCCCGCTACACCACCGCCCAGGTACCTGTATATACACGCACCCTGCCCACCAACATGCTTCGATATGTAGAAACCCATCGACCACCCACCCGTACGCTCGCCTTCTTGATGTCGAGGAGCTATCCAGTTCAGCTACTACACCATCTCATGTTAATTTTCTCTTTTAAATTGTCAAATTTTAGCGAGATTGTACATATATAATTTAAGCAATTAGATGTCCATTTCGAAAGGGCAGCTCAAATAACGGCAGTTATCCCCTAAAAAAATAACGGCAGTTATCTAGGCTGCCAAAATTTATAAACATAGTAGTGTAATTAATGGTACATATTATGTCATTTATTGTGCTTTGCCTCGGTGATCACTGATCAGTAGAACCTTGAGGCCACTTGAAGAGAGGGGTAGAAATTACTAGAAAATTCCCCCTTTGGTTTTATCTCGACGAACAATTAATGTTAACTGATGAGTGATGAGTAGATCTGACCTATTTACCTGGGCAGTATTATTATCTTAATATTCTTTTGGAAGGTATGCGGCCTTACAACGTGCCCACGGGACAAGACAAACAAGAGGAGAATCTTTTAGGCATACCCCAATTCTACTTAACCAGTTCACCAAACAGGCTCTTTAAACCGTATTAGTGGCTAGGAGATATGCTAATTAATTCAGATGATTTTCTCTCGACTTTTGTCATCAGGACAATTTACACGCAATATGTTAAATATTAATCCGGTGTTTACTGTCTATGGAATATCAGTTCCATAGTTATGGTCGAAGACTTCTAATTTTAAAAAGTTTACATACTGAGGTAACAAAAGATAAATTCATGAGAGGTAATTCTTTGCATCTCTCCTTAATATAAGTTGCACAAATTTTAAAGTAAATGTAACGGACCGCCCTTTTTAGGGGGGGTGCGTATAAATACCTTCACAGCTACTCAGGAATTTAGCTGTAGGTAACCAAGTGTACATTACGGACATAAAGCAAATGCGAATATTTTATAGATAAATTAAGGCCTAACGGCGAGTTTACAAAAGGTCTTGGTGGCACGGATACATTACCAAAAACAACCACAGGAAAGGCTCGAGCAGATAGATCAAGGCCTTCAAAACCAAATAGCATCGCCATCTACGTCTTCCTGGAACTCGTCATCTTCTTGAAATTCTAAAAGATAGGTTAGGAGCAAGGGTGAGTACACAACCGTACTCAACAAACCACACGGAAATTCTGAATATTACATGCATGGAATTTCAAGGAATTGGCATAAGTTTAATTATTTGGTGGATGCATGTCCTAGGATTAAGTATAGTACAAAAGAAACATAAATCAATCAATCATCATCATTATCACAACACCACCACTGATTTTAAACAAAATCCAGGTTACGGCAATTTATTATCAAATCTACTCAAGCTCAGTTACCGGAATCACCCGAAATTAACCCAGCTTCATTAATTGGAAGCACGGCGTATTCGAATACCATTTAGATCACTCTGCAGAGCTACTCAACTTTACCCACAAGATATCTACGGTCGTTGGTGCCACTCGAGAACAACATGCAACTTTTATGCATGCGGCCGGACCGAGATTAACATAACCTTTCATTGAATTCCCCCTCTTTAGCTCCTACCCAGTAGGCGGTGCAAATCCCCAGTTTCCAGCGGCCCACTTGGCCGAAGTGGACCTACACGAGCTGACCAATTGAGGAATCCTACTGTTGTGAAAACCGCCGAATGGCCGCACCATTCCGTTTCACCCCTAACCTCAACGCGCCCCATTCCTCCAACACAAAATGGGGGTCCACCTGTAGGTATTCCAAGGGGAAAGACAATATACCGGGCTACGTGGATCATGTCAACAAAGCTGACCGACCCAACTTGTGGTTGAGAGGGTTCTGAGTTATTTACTTTGCCCAGGGGTTGATCCTTAATTGCCGAAGACAAGCCCGACACACACCGCACCACCGGTACCTCCTGTACCATTTCCACACCACACTGGGCTTGTCATCGGTTTGGGGATTGGGCCAGCATCCACCTCTCGTGGTCCGCCCAATTATGGACCCCAAACCGTAAAGGTGTTTTAGAATGTGCCCGAGTCAAGACCCGGGGGTTTTAAATAATAAAAGAAGAGCAATGTTTATTAATATAGCTAATCTACGGCAGTTCATTATTGATAACCTAGGGTTACAATTGAATATGGCATACGCAACAAGGTTTTAACAAGGGGGTGGGTTTAACTAGGCAAGTCTTTCCAAACTAGCTCTTTTTAGATTTCTACTCTATTTACAGACAAATGCAATAACTAAATACATATAGTAATTATACGGAATAATGGGATCAAACATGTTCAAGGAGTGTGGCTTGCCTTGCGAGGTTAAAGGTTCGCCTAACGAGAGACGGTCGATGTCGTGTCTGACCCCGAACGGCTCTTGTTCCTGCGTCAGCTCCTCGTACTGCTCCTGCTCCGAGACTCGTGCCAACGGTTGCTCCGACGTTGAATCTAACGCGAGAAAACGCAACCGATAAATAAACGAACAAAACAAAACAGAAGAAAAGAAACGGAAACAAAATCAGAGAGAAAATAGCCGGAACGGAGTCCAGGGGCATTTTTGGAATTTTCTAGACTTGGTATGGCAAAACGGAGATCATTTTTAGACTCAGCGGCTCGAAATGGTCAAGAACATGTATTTTTGGCATTTTTGGATTTTTGGGAGTTTTTCTGGGATTTTTCTGAGTTTAAAACTATTTTTCGGATTTTGATTAAGGATTAAATCCGGAAAATAAATAGAAGTCCTAAATTGTGAATGGGCTGCATAGTATGCGAGTTTTCGGCCCACGGGCTTGGCCTTGCCTTGAGCCAGGGAAGGTGACTGCAGGTCGACAATGTGAGGAGAGGGGGAAAGGCCGACGAGGCGGCCGTGAGCGAGAGGGAGTAAGACACAATGACGCATGGGGCCATTTACCAGAGAGTCAAGAACTGGCGAAGCGTCGAGGAAAATTCTAGGGGACGGGAAGATGCAAAGGACCATGCGAAAAAGAGCTCGGGAGCTCGGAGGAAATGGCGGAGGAGAGCGAGGGCGCTTCGGGGAGCTTGGGGGTGGGGAGAAATGGGGGAGGAAGGGAGCGGAGCGGCCTGGCGGCGGTGGAGACCGGAGCCGGGGAAGATGAGATGTGGTGCAGCGCGTGGAGGGCACTTGGGAAGGAATGAGCTAGTGGGAGGGGAGGAGAAACCTTCAGCGAACCCAGAGGAGTGTCAAGCGGCGACGGGGAGGGCTTTATATAGTTGGAACCCGAAGAAAACGACGGCGACTTCGGTATGATTACGGCAACGACTTGGAGCGGCGAGGCTCGGTATGGCGGAAAAAAGCCGATCGGTGCGCGGCGCAATGAGGAGTCGGCGATGTATGAGGCTTCAATGGCGACGTAGAGGCGGGCGTAGTACACGAAATTGGCAAGCGGTGCTGGGGTGGGGAGCGGGACCGGCTGCGCCCAATCGGGGAAGACGACAGCGCGGGGGCGACGGCGGCGAAAGGTAAGATCGGGCGGGCAAGCGAAAGGGGAGGCTTGACGAAAGCGACAGGATGGGCTGGTGCGAGGAAATGGCGAAGACTGGCCGGATGATGCGTTGGGGAAGAAGAACAGGGGAGAAGAAGCTAGCGCAGGGAATGGGGCCGAAGGAAAAATGGGCTGCGGCGAGGCTTGGGCCGAGAGTGGGAAAACGAGTCGGGCCGAAAGAAATAGGGGAGGCGGGAAACCGATTGGGAAAGCGTAATTTTGAAGAGCGGCCAAAAACGGAAAGGGTTCAAAAATTGGCTCAAATAACATCAAGAGTAAATCAGCAAAAGTTAAAATGAATCCAGTAAAATCCGAGAATTTCATTTTTTTTGAAATTTTGGGGTGTTTCAGTAAATGAAAGGATAAGTAATGACAATCTACCATTTATTCATGCTTTAATATTTATATAACTTTTAGAAAAGATACATAAAAGCACCTCTCTAAATTCATTTAGGGTGAAAAACTTCATAAATTCGGTGTTCGGTCTATATGGACCGAATATTCCATATATAGATAGAAGCTTTCTTTCCCGACTTAAAACAAAACTGAACAAACATAGACTAGCTTAGAGATAATCTCGATATTTCGAAAGCAAGTGAATGTCGTGATAATTTAGGCATATAGTTGTTTGAAACTTAAAAAGCTAGTAATTAGTACGTAGCAATAGACCGATTGACGTGGCATGTATGATGGATATTGCATTGCAGCGTTGTTCCGGTCGCTCCTGTACGAGGCATGCGGTCGGACGATCAACCCAGTGAGCGGCGCCATCGGGCTCATGTGGACCGGCAACTGGGACCTCTGCCAGGCCGCCGCCGATACCGTGCTCCGCGGCGAGTCCCTCCTCCCGCTCTCCGCCGTGCCCGCCACCTTCACCGACCGCGACATGGCCGGCCTCTACGGCAACGTCGGCAGCTCCTCGTCGCTCCACTTCTCGCCCGAGAACTCCTCCTCCGTGCCCTCCAGGAAGCGCAGCAAGAACTCTGGCTCCGGCGGCCAGCAGCAGCAGAACAAGCTGTCCGCGGTGCTGCAGTCCTGCAAGCTGGACCTTTGCCTGACGCCGGTGTCGCCGCTGACGGAAGGGAGGCGGGGCGGCGCGTCGGACGAGTACTCGACGACGACGTGCGAGGAATTAGCTAGCGCCGACACGGAGGCCGGGGCGCCGACGCTGCTCAACCTCTTCAGCTGATCGACTGATGTATTGTGTAAGCTGTATTTGTGCAGAGGCCGGCCGGGTTATGTTCATCTTTCTGGGGTAGCGATCGATTAGTTAGTTGCATCGATCGGTGTTAATTAATTAAGCTTTTTTTATGTGCAACTTTGTTTTGAAGCGATGATCCATGTTGAAACTGTTAATTAACTAGCGCTGCTGTATTTTGACTGAGATCCGAGAAAATGCAACTTTCAACATGGAATCCCTTCAAACTTTTTTACCTAAATATTCCCGCTTTCAAGTCGAATTCAATGGAAACAACTAACTCCAAACACGAATTTCCCGAAAGTTTCAACCCAAAATACCTCACCTCCAACTCGAATTCAGATTAGCTTTTAACACAAGAAAGTTGGACTTTCACTTGGCAGGGTGCAAAACATTCAGACCCCCCACTCGCGCCATTGTAGCAGTCGATTCGAGGGGGACAAGGAGAGTCTTTGCGCTAGCCAACGAGGAAGCCGGGCGGTAACCACAATGCCACAAGGCCAATACGTTGCCTAAATTAGTCATACTAGGTAAAGTCGTGTGCTGTACCCCGCCGGACGAATTTTGGTTATGGTCCGGATGTAATTTTCTGGATTGTCTTGCAAAAGGGCTCGGTCCAGAGCAATACACGCGAATTTGGGAAACCATGAGGATTTTTTTTCCAAAAGAGATGGCAGAGAACAAACGTAATTTCATACTTTGGAATTTGCAAAACCACGATTTTTCTTTTTGCAAAAGAGCCAGTGAAAGAACCTAAACGTGAATTTTCGAAACCACGAGGTTTTTTTTACAGAAAAGCCAATAGAAAGACCTACAAAATTTTTTAGTGTCTCCCCGCAAAAGAAATGATGTGGTGCGCTAGGTGGCCAGCATTCTCTTTAGCTTTAAGTGAGTTAATATAGGAAGAGGAAAGGAATGGAGATACTATTTGTTTGGACTTTAACCTTCTCATTTATAAGCGAAAAGGATAAAGTCAAAACAAACAAGTAATCTTTATGATGTAGGATCAATGATGACTAGTGCAATCTGACAAGTCGATGACGTCAACCACTGTCATGATACAATAATCTGCGACAAATGACGTGTCCGATCACACTTTCGTGATGATAAGTCGGATTTGTGCAACTTAACGAACCGATGATGTCAAATACAACAATATACAACAAAAGAATTCGCTCAATCATACGCTTATGATTATATCTACCCGACTACCAAAAGTACATGTTGCCCCTACAAAAACCTCCATAAGGATGAAAATAACGGTAAAGAATAGCCCCCATTTTGTCAATATATATGTTGGTAGAGGTGGGCCTTATGTCATGTTGGGTTGGTATGGCACGGATCTATCGGGCCGCATGCCTAAACCGTGTCATGCCGCTAATACCCGGTCGGACCACCGAGCCCAGCTCATCTTCGGCAAGCCCAAGCACGACCTATTTGCAATTCGTATCGGCCCAGATCTAGTCCATTTGCATTATTATGACAAAAGGAAATGAGTTGCAGACATATAGAGCTAAGACAGTGGACAAAAATTAATATTAGGAAGAACTAAATTTTATTCATTCTTGAACAGGTATAGAGTTACTATCTTGTTAAGAATCTTACACCCGTTGTGAGGTACCTAGTGCAGAGCGGCTCGTTGTGTGCGTTCAGTGTCTGAACATATACTCTCTAGTTTCCATTCTTCACTTTTTAGCATCTCTGTTGTCTCCTCTTTCTCCACATGCAAGGACCGCAAAAATATGCCGGTCGTAGGATGAATCACAAGATGATGCAATGTCGTGGTAGAGCGCCTTGTCATGTGTCATGCCTACGTCATGTTTGTTTCTTGTCGTACCGGCCTAAACACGGCCTATATAGGCGTGCCGTGCTGTGCTGCTCATCGTACTTGGCCATAAGGCTCCACACGGTCCTGTCATTCGTGCCATATCAGCTTGGCCCGTGCGCATGTGTACTGTGTCTTCTGTGTCACGGACCGGCCTAAAAAAACCTTGCCCAATGTCCAGAGCTATATGTTGGTTATCTAGAAAATAAGAGTATAATTTTCCAAGGCTAGAGCTCACTAGACCTAGGCTTCGGTTTCTTGGGTTTCTCGGTTCAGCTTTTTCAGTTTTTGAATTTTTTGGTTTTTGAATCCTAGAAACCGAATTGAAACCGAACTGACTAAAAAACTGAACCAAATCGGTTCGGTTAATTCGGTTTTTCGGTTAACCAAAAAAACCTGAACTATCCATGTAGCGAGAGTTCAGACGGAAGGAGCTAGCAAGTAGCAAACGCAAACAAGGAGGAGGACACTTAGGATAGCAATTAGTCAAAAAATTGATGGGGAACTGCGCGGCGTTGCAGCATGCTGGGGAGTCGTGGGCCGACGGTGGACTACGGGTGAACTCTGAAGAGTGAAGACTCTGAAGTCTGAACCAGCGGCAAACTAGAAGCCGAAACTCCAAACTGACAGAATCCATTCCAGATCGATCTGCTACTGCTAGTTAATAGCTCACACCCACGCTGCCACGGATCCCTGCCTCGATTGCGGCCTCTGGCCAGCGCGCCGCGCCGCGCCTACACCCACCATCGCCATGCCCGCCATCACCGCACACACGAAGCAACGTTGCGGGGGCAACCAGGCGAGGGGAGAGCTGAAGTCTCGGAGAGGTAGGAAGGTGGCGAGGCGCGGGGGGGGGAGCCGGGCATGGCCGCGCGAGAGGGAGACGAGGGAAGAGCCGGAGAGGAAGGCGGCGGGGGTGAGGGGGCACCAGGCGTGCCCACGCAGCGGCACGAGAGGGAGACGAGGGAGGGACTGAGGCAGGGCGGGAGCTGCGAGAGGGAGGGAGGCGGCGGCAAGGAGCACAAGGAGAGGGAAGGAGAGGAGGCTTCGAGGCCCACGAGGGGATGGGAGGAGACGGTGCACGAGGAAAAAAATGCGGAACAGATCAGACCGAAATCTCCAAGCCAAGCATGACCGCACGAGGTTTATTCGATTTCTCGGTAGTTCGGTTTTTACGATTCAAAAACCGAACCGAGTACCGAAAATCGAACAGAGTTAAAATACAAACCGAACCGAAAATCAAAAAAACTGATTTTTTTAGTTAATTTAGTTTGGTTCGGGTTTTCAGTTTCGGTTAAAAATTACCCACTCCTAGAGCTCACCTTAGGCGATGGAATAGAACACGTGGGTTATCTTCGGATTAGCATGAACTTTAGGCCCGTTTTTGAACGCAAGGGTTATTATCGTCCACCTATAGCGCTGTGCAAGGGTGGGCCATTCGGGAATTCACGGCCCGTTGAAGCATAAAAATGTTCGGGGCGGTTTATGAGACCAGGTCTCACGGTGCCCGCTATCTTCTAGAGGCGATGGTCGAGGAGGAACTCGGCCGGCCCCGACTCCGCTTTAGCTGTCACCGCGGCGGACGCTCACAGTTCTGCGTCGGCCGTCGCGCGCTTCGTTCGCTCCACTTTGGAGGTCGCTGCATGCGTACTTGCGTAGGTAGGCGTAAGGCCAACTCAAACAGAGTAGTGCCCCAGTAATCCCACTTAGGGTGTGTTTGGTTCAAAGGCATAGGGTAGATGGGATGATCTTATCCAAATTTTTTACTCATCCATTTGTTTGGTTCAAGAGCAAGGGTGGATGGGGATATCCAAAAAAGAGAATATGCCTCAAAAATGCTGGATGGATAGATTCAAGAAATTTGACCGGATGAGTTGATCCAAGTTTTTACCATGTGCTTGGTTTATATATTTGTTAGCTCTTAATTTGCATAACAGTCAATTAGCTCGGTTGGTTAAAGGCTTTGGCCTCAAAGCAGGCGGTCCTGCGTTCGATCCTCACAGCGCTTGGTACTGTAGCAGCTACAGTGTCACGAATAAATTCCCCTCTTCTGGTATTTTAGCACCCGCGTGGGAAAAATTAATTTTTTTAAATAAATTTAAATTTTTAAAAAATAAAAAATTTAAAAAAAAATTCCCCTCTTCTGGTATTTTTATTTATTTTTTAAAAAAATTTAAAGCTATAGTCGGTTTATTTTTTTCATTTCAAAATTTTTAAAAAGATTTTTTTTCTCTCTGTTAGAATTAACAAACTATCTATCCTCATCATCCATCCAACCAAACAAAAAACTGACTCATCCCATCCATCCTCATCCATCCAACCAAACAAAAAACTGACTCATCTCATCCATCCAACCAAACAGTCACCTAGATAACTCCATCCCATCCAGACCTGAATGACCATATCCCATCCAATCTCGTCCTCCAACCAAACGCACCCTCAGTTCACGGGCCGTCGTGTCAATGAGCCCCAGGCTACCGAGTACCGAGTAACGAAGCTAGCTGGCACCTACACATTGCTGATAAATCACACAGCAGAAAGAACGAACGGACCTAACCCCATCGTCAGCAGTTTGTGTTCACTTTCTTGGCCTTTTCTCAATTGTTCCTGCGCACTTCCATCAGCAGCTGTGCGTTGGTGTTACCTTTCTCAACAATGGTCTTCTGATGCCACTGAAGTTTGCAGGGCCGTTGAAAAGCAGGACACTTCAAATTTTACCTTTTGAATCTCAAATTGTCTCCTTTACCAAAAAAAAAACTCGTTTTCCCACAAATTTGCATGTAGCTTAGGACTGAGCCCTTCGCAAAAAAAAAGGCCTTGTGGTTCTAGATAATTACGTTTTGTCCTAATCTTGCTCTTTTGAAAAAAAAACCTCGTGGTTTTAGCAAATTCCTCTCAGATCCTAAATCCCCTTTTTTGCGGAAAAAGCCTACAAATTTCCAGAAGTCGTCTTTTCTATGAAAAGGCCTCTCACGAATTCTAAAATTATAATTATTTTAATTTTCCTTACATTTTTTTTATGTTTTACCAAAAGAAAAATGACATCTACCATAGAGGTTGTTCTTGCCATCTGAGTGCTTTGTCAAAATTCACCTAACGAGTGTAAGTATAACACCACCTAGTTATCTATAATGTAGAAGTAAATCTAAACTAAATTGTAAGCAACCTATGATGGGCACGGAGCTCCCGTCTATCCTGTAATCACCAATGCCCATGCATGTATGTAACAAAAGAATGAGAAAAATAGAGGACCTATATTGTTTTAATGGTATAACCTTTTGCCATTGGATTGAACCAGAACGACCATATCTTATCCTTTCTGTCACCTTTGCCTTCTCTTTCCATTCCCCATCCTTCCCGATTCCCTTGCTATCCCTCCTCTCTCTCTCTCTCTCTCTCTCCCTGTGTCTGCCAAGGGAGGGTAGACCGCAAGCCGATTGAGGCAGGTGGCCTTCGACCTCCTCTTTCAATCCCTATGCTGCCCATCTACCTCCATCTCTAGCACTGTCCTTCCCCCTCCCTTTTCACCTTACGCTCTGAAAGTCCGAATCTGATGCACGTGTCAAGACCCGAATTCACCAATTCAAACTCACTGTGTTTACCACACTAGTCCCTGGATCAACGCTAGTGCACACAGCTCAACGTTAGCAAGTATCACATCATACACAACGATAATAGTAATAAGACTCCATTTATTGATATAACTAAATGTATGATCTTATGACCAACTTACATTATTCAGCCACGCAGGGCTAGACTGAAAATAAAGACTAAGACAAATGCAGCGAAAAAAGTAGAAGACGCTGGTGACTCATCAGTTCACCACAGGCGATTGACAAGACTTGGGCCTAGTAACTCGCATCCTTCTGGAATTCCTCCTCCAATAAAGGTAATGACTCTTCAATTGTTGATTGATTGGTGATGGCAAGGATACGTACAAAAGCACTCAACAAGTTGTGTACAGATTGCAATCTAATATAACTATATGCAAGGCTTATTCCAAAGGTATGGCTTAACATGGCTATTTTGTAGTAAAACAGCGTTTATGAATAAGTACGATATATATATTGAAAAGACAGTAAAATAAATAATAGTAATAAATAGATTTAACACTTTCTCAAGTAAAACCAAGTTTCCAATCCTAAGTCAAGTTCCATCCTTCCACATGGCAACCTACCATCCCATTCGTTTTCCCATTTTATTAACTAACACTACAACAGGAACACCCCTTTAACAACGGATGCATAGCAACACATGATGTTATGCGTTGCAAGCAACAGGGTGGCAACGCTTGCAAAGCATTGCAAGCATCATCCATAAGGTTAAACAACGGATACATAGCAACACATGATGTTATGCGTTGCAAGCAACAGGGTGGCAACGCTTGCAAAGCGTTGCAAGCATCATCCGTAAGGTTAAACAACCATTGGCAACATTTGTCAACTGTTGCAAGAATCATCTGTAGATCGCTTTGTTTTTTTGGCCGGATCCAGATAAACCCTTTTGTTTCGCCGGCGTGAACCTTTGTTTTTTTATTTGCGTGTAGGCTTTACAGGTGGTGTAGACTTCGATCAACCGTGTCCATGTGCAAGAAAATATTTGCAATAGAAAAGTAGAAAGTGGGGCTCGAACCCAAGACCTAACGCCGATCATCGCATGTTGACCAACCAAGCTGTGAATCGTTTCAGATTAGGAATTTAACATTGCTTAATTATTGGATCTACGAACAGAGGTGTGTCTTCACAGGCTATTTTTTTTAATAATACATTTTTTAAAAAATAATTCAAAAATATACCACGGAATTTTTTTTACATCATTATAGATAGAAAGTTCAAAGATTCCTGTAAGACCAAGATTAGTTTTGTAGGCAAACTGTCAGCATTCTTCAGGTCGTCAGAAGCGGTATATCACATGCATTTGCATTTCAAGATGATTTCGCCTAGGCGCCCCAATGCAGTTGCGTAATAGTAGTAGAGCATATCTAGTTATGCAGTGGTGGCACTGGCATGAACCACTTCGTCTGAAGAATCGTGAAACAAATCGTCTGGCGTATCTACTACTTCTAATTTGCAGTTGGTGGTGGTCCGTTCTTCCCACCCGCTCTCTAGAACCCCGCGACCGCAAATCGCCCATAACGCTCCCGTCAGAGATCCTCCACCCCAGCCGCCGCCGGCGATCCGGATCACGCTTAATTAAATACCACGCCATCCCGGCTCACCGCCGCCTCCTCACCGCACACGAAACCAAAAGGGGGAGAGAGAGAGAGAGGAGGCATTTGCCCTAACCCTAGCGCTTGCCACCGATGGGCCCGGAGGCGGACGCGGCAGAGATCACCGGGCCCCTCGCCGGTGATGACGCGGCACCGCGGGGCGGAGGTCGTCGCTGGCGTGGCGAGAACAGTGACGGTGTGGGGGCGGCGATGAGCGTGATCTCGGCGTGCTCTTCGCCTCATCACGCGACAAGCTCAACCTCACGGTGGGGATCATCCGTCACTCAACGTCGCCGCTGGCTGCTTTCGGCTACTTCCTCGTGTGGGCGTGGACGGCGGCGCCAAGAGGCTCGGTGTCGATCCAAGCCCTTCACCAAGCAGAGAACACCGTCATCTAGACCTGCGTCTGCCGCACTCTGACCTCACATTTAGCGATGACGCCCGTGAAACAGAGTGAGTAGTCGATCTTGAGATCGACACTGCGTGAGTTCTTGATTTGATCTTTGGTTTGCATTGTGGGGTTCTTGGGGGCAATATTTTGGGGTCCGATGCGGATTGGATTGTTAGGGTTCATGCTCTTCTTGATCTGTTTGGTGGTTTGTTTCGTTCGATTCTCGGGAAAGATTCGCTTTAAGGCAATCCATCTTGAGTTGGTTAAGAGCTATTGATCTGCTGAAGCATTTTTGGTTGAATCCTTCCCGTAACCGATTTTTGATGTTGCTGGCCGTCGATATGAGTGCTCGATCTTTTGGGCCCTTCTTGCCCAATTCGTGCATCAAGAATGGATTCCGATGTGGCCCAACCTATTTTTGACTTGATATCTCGATTCTTTCTGGTTTTCTATTGTTTATCCTTAGTGGAGATTGGGTTTCTATGTCCAACAAGTAGGATTTGATGAAAGTTCGCAGATCTTTGTTCTTTTGTCTACGTTTTCCGAGCTTTAGGTCGATTTCAGATGAAACTTAACCCGTGCAACTCATTTTTCATCGGCAATGGCAGTGTTTGCGATCCGGTGGGAAAGTAGAAGGCCACCGCCGCCGTCGGCCCGAATTTGTTGTAAGACACAGAAAGCCCTCGGTGATATCGGCAACCTCGTGAACACCCAAGCGGTCGACGGGTAAGAAACAAGAAACCAACGCTGCCTTTTGTAGCATTCCCTATCTGAAACCCGTCTTCTTCGCTATAACAGAAGATCCGGTTGCCGAGGGGATCAATCGCCCCATCACCAGAACTTTCGCTACCGGCTCTTGCGTAAAGCTTCAGCGAACAGCCTGCGGCGAACAAGGTAATAGAGACGAGCCACTTTGGTATTCAGAGACTTTCCACTTGATAAGCTCGACTCGACAACCAGCTCGCGGTGGTTCCATGTCGATTTTGCGATGGAATTCTTACGTGCTAAAAATGTTTCTTGTCTTGTGAATCTGGTTTGGAGCATATGGTGTCCTTCTTTGCGTAAATGGCATGAAGGAGTATAGCATGGTATCATTCTCGCCCATCGATGGTTGCCGCCTCGCACTATATGCCGCCGATGCACGCCAAGAAGAGTCCCCTCTGGACGGACACGCTCAAGCACCACCTTGGTTTGAGCGAGGCACAACTTTTGTAAGTGAAGAGCTTGGTTTAACCGCAATGTTCTAAACTTGAATTTACGTATCTCAAGAGCTTGGTTTAAGCGCAATCCGTGAGCTCAAAAATGTTGGTATCGATGGTATCGAGAGTGCGCAAATATCCTTGTGAATTCACATCTTGCCGCTCCCGAGGGCAAGTCAAGGCGATGTACAAGAAGTACTCGAGTGAGCGGCTTAGGCGTGTTGCTCTGCACCCTCTGGCAGATGTTCAAGGCCTTGTCTAGGATTTCTTGTTTTGGTTTTCTTGGTAGACTATGATGGAATGTCATTCTGACATTATTCAGGAATCAAGAAAGCTTGAGAGTTTTTTTTCTTTTTTGGGTTACTCTGTTCTCATGAGTATTCTGCTATTCTACAACTTTGATACACCTTGGTGTGACAACTATTCATAAGAATGTATTGAATTGAAAGTATTCCTTATTTCCTGCCATTTCACTTGCAAAGATAATGTGCAACGTTGTATGATAACAGTTGGAAGTGTTCAACAGGAGTGTTGGTATATATTTTCGATCTTGTTGCACAATTTTATTTTATTGCTTGATCTTTATATTTTGTTACCAATTATATTTTTCGTGATTATGCGTTGTGAATGCTACTCTATAATGTGAATATTTGTTTTTAATATAGACTGATTTATGGATGCTACTCTATAATGTGAATATTTGTTTTTAATATAGACTGATTTGTGCTTATTTCCTATGTGTGTGCCTTGGATGATCTCGAAAGTTTCAAATGCGATTAAGATCTTGTACATATTTATTTGACTCCAAATAAATATTAATTATTTTTTTCAATGGTTAATTTGTTGCAACGCATATAAGCGTTGCCACAATTGAATCTAAATGTTGCAACAAGCTTTAGAGGTAAGCTACCCATAGGCGGCACAAACACATGTAAGCGTTGTCAGTAGTCTATAAATATCCGTTGCAATTTAGCAACGGTTATTAGTAGGGTTTTCAATGCATATATAAGCGTTGCAATAGCCCCTAGCAAGCGGCAAAGATAGGCAACGCATAATTATGCGTTGATATAGACCCTAGCAACGCATATACGGACTTTTAGCAACGCATATATGCGTTGCAAAAAGGGGTGTCCTTTTGTAGTGTAACTCTTGACTGCAATTTCCGAGCTATGCTCAATATGTGAGCACGGCTATCTGAATAGATTCATACTCTATAGAAGTTATGCAATTTACTCACATGATACAACCATACACCACACAGGTGAGTGATTATAACAAAGCATTTACAATGCGCTGCCTTAACCCAGTACCACCTGTTGAGGTTTCAACACTAAAGGGCTAAACTACCACAATAGGGCTTGCCTCTTGCACCATGTGAGTTCATCCGTAAACCTGGACTCACACCACGACAAGCAGT
Organism: Guadua angustifolia; assembly: GCA_036346375.1. Lineage (NCBI taxonomy): Eukaryota > Viridiplantae > Streptophyta > Magnoliopsida > Poales > Poaceae > Guadua > Guadua angustifolia. The sequence goes on along the minus strand of CM070504.1, from coordinate 53,869,048 downwards.
ACTAAAGCTAAGATATTACAAATTAGTCAGCTAGGCTACCCCATAACAGACATGTGGTTGCATGATTGACTCAAGTCAAAGGCTTATAAGGTTAAGTCCTTAGGGTGATCAAAGCAAGACTTCCACATACCCTCTGCCCATCGGGCCCACCTTAGCACACTTGCCCCTTGCCACTTGCTTCAATATAAGTGATTATCAATCCAGTTCATTACCAAGCACCACGAGCTATCCACAAGTCAACATCGTTGTGTGACATCCCTTGCCACAACAACTCAATCTCGTCGTGACCACATATGACACACAAGTTCATATCAATGTTCCATATTCCATTAGTCAAGATTAATAATCAATGATTCGAGTACATGTGATGATGTGGCATGGCTAAGCAATCTATTATGATCTAACCATCCCATGTTGACTTTAATATCAATCAACTATAGTGAACCAACCTAGGATGACAAATAGATCATGGCATACAAATGACAAGGTAGGGTGTAGATCAAAGGTATGATAGCTAAATCTCAATTTAGATTGAAAACATTTGAACACATGAAATAATATGCAATATGGTAAAACAACAAAGCAATTTTATAAACATAGGTTCAACATGATCAAAGCACAATTTGCCTTGGCAAAGGTCCTAGTCTTGCTCTGGAAGTTGATCTAGGGTTGACGGATCCTCCTCCGATGCATCGCACAACTCAACGTCTATGTGGATCAAGAGAGAAAAACAAATAAATACCAAAATAGAGAGAAAATAAACTCCAAAAATTCCAAAAAAATTCACTATTAAATAGATCTCAATTTTACAAATTTTTAAAAATTTGAATGACCTCAATCGGAGTTCGAATGAGGGAGAACGAGCTCTCAGAAGATTCAAAAATCATAAAAAAATCTGAAAATTTGAAAATCAAATAATATCTGAATTATTTTTATAAAAGGAAATCTAATTTATTGCATCATGCTGACGTCAGCACCGAACCAGACTAATCAGAATGCGACACGTGGCTCGCCAATGTTCCGTGAACTCAGTGCACCGGATGGCAGGTCCACTATAGATCCACGACACTGTGCTGTGCACCGGGTGATGTCATTGTTGATGTCAGCCCGATGCCAGCACAGTGCATAATGCCATGCGTCGGAGCCCGATTAGTCCCGTGGCAGATGCGATTTGGTTCGTCCAAAAACCATTTAACGGCTCACGGCACAACCCGATATGCACCGTCTAGATCAGATCAATTAGCTACAGATCTTGGGCCACGTGGTAGAATGACGACCGGACGATCTAATCCTACGGCTACCTTTTACCGATGGAGTTTCCTGTTGATGCGTCGACGTGGCGCGATCACAGGCATTGATGGAGAATTCATGTAACATCCCAAAATTTTGATTTTTATTTATTTAATATTATTTTATTGCAATTTATGATTTTTGTGAATTTTTTGGATTTATCTGGATTTTCTGAGATTTATTTGAATTATTTTAGAATTAAAGTATATTGCTTTTGCCAAAGATTAATTATAATTAGATAATTTTAAAAATAAAGTTTTACCAAAAATATTTTATTTAAGCTCGGGATGTCTCAAAGTATTTTTGAGATTTTTCTTGGAATTTTTCTGGTATTTTTACTACCCTAAATAAATCAAATGAATTTTCTTATTTATTTTAAATCAAAAACCCCGGAAAATCCTTCGAAGCGAAGAACGGGTCGAAGTCTTCTTGTCGCATGAAATGCCGTCTAGATTCGCCCAATAGCGCAGCCCGTTTCTCCGGAAGATCCATCGCCGACCGTCGGATCATCATCCAAGGGTTTTTATCAAGCCACGTCAATTACTAAAACCCTAGCGATCGCAGCCATTAGATCTTCATCGCGCGGCCTTCATCAAAACACACCGATTCGGAAATTCCATTCTATCCGGATCGTCCAATCGGGATCATGCGGTTCTGGGTTGTCGTCTCCGTGGAGGACTCGAGTCCGCCAACGCCACGCCGCCGTGTCCGAGGAAAACCTTCCAAGTTCTCGCGCCTTGCCGAGTATTTAAGGACCCCTGAGCCCTCCTAAGGTTCCTCGTCCCTATACATGTCTCTTGAATCCTTCCTCGACAATTGTGACGCCGTAGTTTGTGCATAGCGCCGCATGAAAGTTCAGAAGAGTTCATGAGATTCTCTTCCACCGATTCAAGACCGGATTCGAGTTCACCGAGTCGCGCCGCATCTGCTCCGCCGATCGTTGGTCACCGGAGAGCACCGGAGCACCGCGAGGGAGGTCGTCGTCTTCATCTCCAGGAGACCCGCACCGCCGCCTCGCCATCGCGTCGCTCGAAGCTTCTTGACCGTCGGATCGCCATCAAACCGTCGAGATCAAGCCGCGTCGCTTCGGGGTCCAACGTATCGCTCGGGTAAGTGAGAACTGTTCGATCGTAGATGTGCGTCATGGATTGAGCCACGTAGTCGGATGAACAGTAAAGTACTCGGGTAAGTTTTGGTCGTCTGATTTGGATCGGGTGGTTATCCTTCGGCCACGTCAACAGTTAACTGGTGTTTGTTGGATCGGTTCGGGACGGCCCGGATCGTGCCACATGTCAGCCATCCTGACTCAGCCCAGGGCTGACATCAGCTGACGCAATAAAGCGAATTTCCTTTATAAAAATAATTCAGATTAATATTTGATTTTCCAATTTTAAGGTTTTTATGATTTTTGAATCTTCCGAGAGCTCGTTCTCCCTCATACGAACTCCGATTGAGGTGATTCAAATTCCCAAAAATTTGTAAAATTGAGATCTATCTAATGGTGATTTTTGTTGGATTTTTAGAGTTTGTTTGCTCCTTTGTTTTGGTATTTATTTGGTATTCCCTTTCGTTTCGCGTAGACGATAAATTGTGCGACGCATTCGGGGAAGATTCATCAACTCAAGACCAAGGTCCAGAGCATGGACAAGGGTTTTCCTAAGGCAAGTTGTGCTTTGATCATATTGCACCCATGATTAGATAGTTGCTATTTTGTTTTACTATATTGCATGCTATTTCAATCGTACAAAATGATTTCAACCTATATTGGGATTTAGATATCAAACCCTTTGAATTATACCCTACCTTGTCAATTGTATGCCATGATTCACTTGTCACCCTAGATTGGTTTACTATAGTTGATCAATAATAAATCAAAATGGAATGGTTAGAACGTATTAGTGTGATTAGCCATGCCACATCATCACATGTACTTGAATCATTGATAAATAATCTTGACTAATGGAATACGGAACAATGTTATGAATTTGTGTGTCATGTGTGGTCACACGATGATATTGAGTTGTTGTGGCGATGGATGTCACGCAACGATATTGAATTGTTGATGGCACGTGGTGCTTGGTAATCAACTGGAGGTGGGAAAATGATTTAGACTGGGGCAAGTGGCAAGAATGTTTTTGGTGGGCCAAGAGTGGCAATCTGGCGGTCGTGATTTGGTTTTGTTGGTTTTGGATATTTGAGATCACACTTGGTTAGTCTTGCCTCGGTCAACTAAGGACTTAACCTTGCGAGCCTTTGACCTGAGTCAATCATGCAACCACATATCTGTTATGGGGCAGCCTAGCTGACTAATTTGCAATGTCTTAGTTTTGGTACTATCTTGGTGGTGTGAGTCCGGGTGTACGGAGGAAACTCACATGGCGCAAGAGGGGGGGCCTGTTGTGGTAGTTTTAGCCCATCAGTGTTGAAACCTCAGCGGGTAGTACTGGGTTAAGATAGTGGATTGTAAAGGTTTTGTTATAATCATTCGCCTGTATGGTGCATGGTTGTATCGTGTGAGTAAAGTGCATAACCTCTGCAGAGTGTACAATCTATTCGAATAGCCGTGCTCACGGTATTGAATATAGCTCGAGAATTACAGTCATGGGTTAGATTTTTGCAAAATGAAAACTTGGGATGGATGGCAGGATGCCATGTGGATAATGAAGTTGACTTAGGTCTGGAAAATTGGTTTACTTGAGAAATGCTGAATCTATCTATTAATGTTATTTGTTTTACTATTTTTTCAATCTATATACTGTACTTGTTCGTAAATGCTGCTTTACTGCAAAATAGCCATTGATAGCCATTCCTTTGGAATAACCCTTGCATATAGTTATGTTAGAATTGCATTCTGTGCACAACTTGTTGAGTGCTTTATGTACTCACCCTTGCCTACAATATCATCAGTACTGAAGAAGGTGTACCATGAAGGGACGAATGTTTAGGGTGCGAGCCTTGTCAGTTGCCTGTGGTATACTGAGGGGTTACCTACGTCTTCATTTCCGCTGCAATTTAATTTGTTGTTCAGCCTTGTGAGGCCTTGTTTTGTAAGTTGACCATAAGGTCATTCAACTAGTAATATTTGGTATATAATGTCTTATCTTATTTTCGCTGTGTATGATTGTGATAGTCACTAATGTTGAGCCTGTGTGCACTAGCGTGATCCTGGACTAGTGCAGTATACACAGAGGGTCCGGATTTGCATATTCGGGTCCCGACAGAGGTGGTATCAGAGCCATACTAACTGTAGGTCTTGACCCTAGATAGTTTGGTCGTCTCTATAGGTCCTTGAAAATTATTTTTTAAAGTAGAAGACCTAACCCAGAAGAATAATATGTTCATGACTTATCTCATTCTTCTATTTCTGTCCTTACCAAAAATTCTTTCTTGTCCCTTGCTGAAATCTCTTTCTCTTACCTCTGCTGAATTGAGTTAAAATCTTACCTGAGTTATCTTAAGTAGAAAACAATATACCACACTTTAGGAGATGGCATCAAGTGCCTGCTACTACCATAATGCTCATGACGGAAGGAATCATCAAGCTCATGGAAAGCGGAGCAATGAAGTGTACCAAGAGCTAGAATGTTCAGTGCTTCAAGTAGCCAGTTGAGACTCATGTGTGGGAGTCGTGTTTCCTAAGATAGGAGTGTCGTCCATGTAGACGGTAGTTTTGTGTGATTAGGTTGAGTTGGTTTTTCTTGATTGCTGGGTGTGCAGTATGTGTTGCAAAGCTTTTAGGCTTATATAAGTAACCATACTAAGTTATTAATATTGTCGACGATCGGGATCGCTAACCGCAGAAGTGAAACAGGGGTTATTGAGATCGGGATGTCACAAGCAGAGCTACCAAGCGAGGAAAACGTTCATACTGGAATGCCTTGCCGAGCAAGACTACAAAGTGCGCGAAATGAGGATGAATTTATATCGGTTCGAGCCTCCTCCGTGAAGATGCACCGTGTCAAAATCTTTGAAGCGTTCACGCGTAAGCGTCCCAAGTGGCGTGTACAAACTTCGCCCGGCGCTTGGTCCTCTTCTCGGCGGTCGGGCGATGGTCGCCTTGCAAGAAGTTAAAGATTTGTTCGGCCGGAGAGAGTACCTTCGACCATGGCGACCAAGACCTCTGGGAAGAGATCGAGGAGCCACCATAGTCTCGAGGATGACAGGCGGGATCTCATCGTCGGAGGAGGCAAGCATGGAGAGGAGTCGGCACCGTGTTGTCTCTCCTTGGTATGTCTTTGGAGCTCGGGTTTGAAACCATTTCTCCATCTTGCGCACCTCGGCTAGTGCCGCCATTAGTCGTCCGAAACCTTTGGTACTCCTTGTTGTCTTGATTGACGATTTGGCGGAAAGTCGCCTTTAATGACCAAGCAAGCGCCGTCAATGCCTTACAAGCTTCGTAGGCCCGCCAAGAGGGCTTCATACTCGACCACGTTGTTGGTGTGTGGAAACTCCAACCTCGGGTAGCGAAGGTTGCGGCGTCTACTCGACCACGAAGTCGACAGCGCCTGCGACTTGATGGCCGTTCAGACTCGACACGGATATCGAGCGCTACCAACTCCATAGCCACTTGGAGATTCGCCGCCATATACGGGCTCATAAGATGTCCCCGGCGAAAAATTGCTCGGGGCGACCACGAGTGTGCTGAAAATAATGTCAAAGTTTCGCGAAGCCAGCGTCTGTGTTTTTTGTAATGGGTAAATGCAAGACTTTTGACTAATAGATCGGGTATTCTTGGGATCCTTCGGCAAGCTCAACAATGGAAATGTCTAGCGCTCGAAGTTCTCCTCTTGTCGCCGCGATCCTTAGCCTTATACCTCCCCGCCGCGAACCGCCGGGAGGTATTTCGGTAGTGGCCTTCATGCGCATTGAGGGCCTACCAGAATCGCCCAAGTTTGGCGCTGCGTGTTCGCTTAAGCCCACGATCCCGCGATCTCGATTTCGAATCCAATGACACAGAGCGAGTGGCTACTCGAGCTCGGGGTCATGCAGACGCCACGCCGAGGGAACGCCGCCGCCGAGCGCTTTGGCTCGCGCCAGTGTCGTGGTCGGGCCTCCCGAGCTCGGGAACTCGCTGATCGCTGGCACGACCGGCCAAGGGTCGCCAGCCCCGCCGCCTAGCCCCGATGCTCAAGGTCGAAGGGCACTGGGCGCACTCGAGCCTCACTGCAGACGCCGGGACAAGCCCCGAGGTCTCGATCCTTGGCCGAGGTCGGGCGGAGACCGCAAGGCGAAACCTCGCCTCGACACCTAGCAACCCTTGATCTTCACGACGATGGTACGGACGCGGTTACCGGCGACACTGGGACGCTCGAGTCCGAGGCCCGCCTTAAATGCATCCGCTCAAATCACGGCGGTAGCGCTTCTTCAAGCGCCGTGGATCTGGTTTATCATCGATGCGCCCATAGATCCGTGCCCACAAGAATCGCCGAGGAAGTCTCTCGTTTTGCGCTTTTCTCCCAAGCCTCCTTGCCCGAAAGCAAGACACCTCCTCCCCCTTCGACCAAAATCGCCGCGATCGCCATAGCCAAGCTAGGGAGGAGCACATTGTCGTCTTCTAGAATGAAGGAACTCGAGACCCTGGGGTTGCTTGACCCATTCACATGGCGATTGCCAGGCGGCGAGACCGAGCCGCATCCTAGGGATGACGAGATCGTCTGCACCGAGCATTATTCTCTCTTCGACCTGCGGACCTCGGAGAGTGATTTTGTCGCAGCGGTCCTCTCTAGCTGCGAGATCGAACTCATCAACCTGGTGCCGAACTCCATTCTTTTGCTTTCCATCTTCTCCCACCTGGCGAGGGGTTCCTTGAATCCTCACCACCCCTCGCTTCTTCTTTCGATTTCAGCCTTTTTCCGCCCAGAAGGACCCCGTGGTTGGGTGCCTCTACTTCCGGCAACGACAGGCTCAAATGGTCCATCGCAAAGATCCGGTCGGGACTCCCTGCCATGGTCCGAGCGGTGGTTCTACTTGAAGAAAGGGAAGGCGGCTACGACGACGAGGAGCCCCATCACCGGGAAGAAGGAGACCCCGGAGGTGGTCAACCTCGAGGCCGACGAGGAGACCGTCGCCATCATCCACATCTGCGCCGTACGCGGCCTCATCGGGCAGGCGATTGCCAACGACTTTCTGCGGAGTCGCGTGTCCCCTCTGCGGAGGAGGATGCATCCGTTTTACGAGATCCAAGGGTGCGACGACCCGACGCGCGAGGGCACGTCTGGTAAGCCATCCTGCCCCAAGGTTTTGCTCGAGCCCACTCTTCGATCTTCCCTGATGGTCGTTTCTTTTGCAGCGCCGAAGGAGTCCTGGGTCGCTGCAAGGATGACCGAGATGTTCGGGAAGCTGGTGCACGAGTACGTCATTGGCGACCCCGTCCCGAAGAACGTGCTCCGCCGGAAGGCCGAGGTAAGCCGCCCGACCGTGCGCTTGATTCATATGCCCACGAGCCCCTCCTTGAACCTCGTATGCTCGCAGGACCACCAGGAGTTGTTTGAGACGGCCAGGAGGATGCTCCTGCTGCCCAGCGGGGGCAAGAGCAAGAAAGGGAGGAAGAGACCCCCCCGGCTGGAGCAAGCTGCCCCGGAGGTGAAGAAACCCCACGTCGAGTGGAGGGACCGCGCCACGGTAGGACCCTCCACGATCGAGCCCCCGAGCTTGTGCCCGCTCATCTACTAACATCTCCTTCCTTCAGAAGCAACAGAGAGGCGGCCGCCACCAGACTTTGAGCCTCCCTAGCCCGGCCAGGAGCCCAAGGTCGGGCTCCTGTGTCCGCTGTCATGATGACATAGACCCGGCGCGAGCTCCGAGGTCCCAGGGCAGCGGGGTGAGAAAGCGAAGTGCCCCGCAAAGATCGGGCAAGAAGACTCCACGCCGGTCCTCGTCAAGGCGGAGGTTGGTGACTCAGGTGAGTTTTTTGGCTTTTCAGTTCGCTCTACCCCTTCCGTGCCTTTCCTGCTTAGTGCCTGTTCTTGATGGCAGACCTTGAGCGCCCGCACTCGAGACTTGCCCGTTTTGACGATGGCTATTGTCCAGGGCGAGTCCGAGTCCGAGGAGAAGGAGAATGTCTTCGTGCTGGCCCCGCACCGACCTTCACGCCCGACGCGGACTCCCTCAGGACCTCCAAGCCCGGCCCCGGTTGGTGAGTTCTACCAAGGGATCGACGACCCGGGCGAGGAGGAAAATCACCACGACAGCTGAGGATTACAAAGATTGGCGAGGCGGGCCGCCGCACTGCCGACCTCCTGAGGTCGGCGCAGGGAAGGCACCCAGAGTGCCACGGTCACCGCTGTGGGGTCGCCCTAGGCTCACCGAACCACGGCCGCCTTGGGCGCCCAAGTCGCGCCGCCACGGCCATCGAGATGGCACCGCCGCAGAGCTGCAGGCATCTGCTGCAGCCATGGCCGCACTGGCAACGAGGTCGTGGCATCTCAGCCACGGAGGTTGTCCGAGCGCGGTGGCCTTGCAATGAGCGGCCATCGCCTCCCTCGAGCCGAGGCGAGCGAGCCCCGACACGGAGGTAGGGGGCGTTGTTGTCGCCCTCCTCGCCGGGCGAGCCGAACCCTCCTGGAGGGGGCGACGAATCCTGTGTCACGCCGGTCATGAGCCTAAAGATCTCTGCCCCCAAGGCCGGTGGGGGCTGCGGTCGACCTCACCCCAGGAGCAGCGGGCGACGAGGAGGAGGAAATCTCCCGTGACCGCATCGACGATCACGAAGAATATACCCGCCATGCTCGAGAATCGACCATGGGTAAGGGCCCTCCGCAGACCCCGTAGCTTGTTAGCCCGAGTTCCTGCTTCTTTCTTAATTCGAGCCACCTTTTATTGTGAAGGCGATCGACCATGTCTCTCTCGGGCCGCAAGGCCTTCAAGAGCACGCCGACAGCCGAGGGGCTCTCGAACGCGGTGGAGGCGCGGGAGGCCGAGCGCTCGAGGCTCATCAGGACCATCGAGGTCGATCAAGCGGAGCTCGAGCAGAAGGTCGGGGAGCTTGTCGATCTTTGCCGAATGATGAGGGCGCAGGAGGTAGCCCACGCGGCCGAGCTCGAGCAGACCAGGACCTCCGAGCGCGAGCATGGCTTCAAGGCCGTGGAGTACGAGCGCACGCGGTCGGCCAAGGCGCTCGCGGCCGAGCGAGCCAAGGTCGAAGCGCTGGAGAAGGCTGCCGCGAAGCAGGCGTCCTCCCTGGCGAAGGCGTCCCCCGAGCTTGAGGCCAAGGTCCTGGAGCTCGAAGAGAGGCTTGGGCGTGCCAACGAGGCGGTCGAGGCCGAGCGGGCCAAGGTCGAGGCGATGGAGAAGGCCATCAAGGAAAGGCATCCTCCACGGCGAAGGCGCCCCGAGCTCGAGGCCAAAATCCTCGAGCTTGAGGGGAGGCTCGAGCGCGCCAGCAAGGCGTTCGAGGCCGAGCGGTCCAAGGTTGAGGCGCTGGAGAAAGCTCAGGGAGAAGGCGTCTCCTGCTTGAGGCCAAGACCCTGGGCTCGAGGAGAAGCTCTGCACGCCAAGAAGCGGCGAGGAGCGCCTGTCCCAACTCAAGATGAACGGCGCTGAAGCAGGACGCCTCCACGCAAGCCCTCCAAGACAGAGTGAGATAGCGACCTTGAGCCAATGTAGCCGAGCTCGAAAGCAGAGAAGCTTGTTCGCGAGATGGCCGACCAGAAGAAACGCTTTTAGAGCAAAATGTTCTAACAGAGCCAAATTCCTTATGGAGAACAAAGAAAGATTTTGTCTTGGTATAATTTCATAGTCGAGGATATTTGGAGTTCGCCCTTGTTGTTCTTAGTCCGAGGCTTCTTAGGTCGTATGCGTTGATGCGGTATCTCATCCAGCCCCGCTGGGTCCAAGGTCGAGCAACGCCGCCTTGGACTCAAGATCGAGACTCTGCATAATCGACCACGACCTGCAGAGTTGAGGAAGGGTTCGCAGGGAAAGAACGTGACAAAAGCGAGTTCAATAAAGAGATGGTCGCACCCAGACTAACGTTCGAGTCACGACCACGACCACGCACACTACGGTCAAGACCGCGAGGCTTTTGGCTCGAGCCGGGGCACAGGGGCGAGCCAGATTGCGAATAGATTCGGCTTACGCTTAGCTCGACCACTGGGGGTGAACGTTAAGCTCGCGGGGCTTTAGACCAAGAGCGAGTGCGCAGTGCACGAAGGTCGAGCTCGAAAGAATATCGGGAAGTAATGACAAGAAGCTACAAACGAAAAAGTTATAAAGGATTTAAAATAGAAGAACAAATTTTATCGAAAATTTAAGGTATAGAGGTTACACATAAAACTTCCGGTTGATCTATGTTCCACGAGCTAGAGAGCTCTTCGCCATCGGCATCGCTAGCCGATAAGCCCCCGTGCGATCTGCTGAAACGACTCTATAGGGCCCTCCCACCGGGATAGCTTGTTGGTGTTGGACGAGCCCCGAATCCGCCTCGTGGCTAGGTCCCCAACAAGGAGCTTCCTAGGTCAGATCGACCGAGACGCATGTCTCGCGAAGAGCTTGCAGTAGTGCGTGGATCGAGCAAAGGCACTCGCATCTTACTTCTTCGCGAGGGTAAGGTCGAGAGACCGTTCAGGCTCAAGTCGACACCGTCGACTAAGCTGACTCGGTAGAGCCCAACAGAACCTCGGGGAGGCGTGACGGCTTCAAGATCAACACGAGCCGAAGGAGTGGACCCCGTGGCTCTACCGACCGTGGTATGAGTAGACCATAAGACAAGAGGGAAGTTCATCCACCTGTGTCTTGCCGCAGCGCTCGAGCTCATCTCGCAACTCGCTTCTTGATGCCTCGACGATTTGGCCGCTATGCTGCTCACGCCTCCCGCTGTTCGGGGTGAGCCACGAGGCAAAGCACACTTTGATGTTGAGGCCCTCGCAAAACTCCCCGAACAACTCACCGTAAACCGAGTACCGTTGTCGTGATAATCTTGCATGGGACCCCGCACTGTGACCACGAACAAGAGGAAGAAACGGACGGCACCGAAAGCAAAGGATGGTCGAGACCGCTCACTTCAATCCACTTGGTAAAAGTGTCCACAAAGAACGAACAGAACTTTTGCCACCGATCGCCGAGGAAAAGGGCCGAGGATGTCCAGCCCCTGTGTCGAGAAAGGCCGTGCAAGCGGATAGTCTGCGCCAGATGCGGGTTGATGCGACTTCCGGGCGTGAAACTGGCATGCTCGACAATGCGGACAATGTCACGAGCATCCTGGCGCCAAGGCCAGTAATACCCCATACGGAATGCCTTGCCGACCATCGTCCTGTACGAAGAGTGCGCTCCGCAGAGGCCTGAATGAATGTCATTTAACAGGTACTTACCCTCCTCCGTAGAGATGCACCGTGTCAAAATGCCGAAACGTTCCGCCAGAGATGCACCGTGTCAAAATGCCGAAGCGCTCATCAGAGCGCCCCCGACGAGCGTGTACAAACTCGCCCGGCGCTTGGTCCCGCTTTCGGCAGGTCGGGCAGAGGTCGCCTTGCAAGGAAGTTAAAGATTTGTTCAGCCCAGGAGGGAGTACCTTCGACCATGGCGACCAAGACCTCCTGGGAAGAGATCGAGGGAGCCACCATAGTCTCCAGGATGACACCGGGCGGGATCTCATCGTCGGAGGAGGCAAGCATGGAGAGGGAGTCGGCACCCGTGTTGTCTCTCCTTGGTATGTGCTGGAGCTCCAGGTTTTGAAACCATTTCTCCATCTTGCGCACCTCGGCTAGGTACTTCGCCATTGAGTCGTCCGAGCACTGGTACTCCTTGTTGTACTGATTGACGACGAGCTGGGAGTCGCCTTTAATGACCAACCGACGCACGTCCAATGCCTTGCAAGTTCGTAGGCCCGCCAAGAGGGCTTCATACTCGGCCACGTTGTTGGTCGCTGGAAACTCAAAGCGAACTGCGTACCTCATGTGGTTGCCGCGCGGGGTGAGAATAAGAATTCCAGCCCCCGAGCGCTTGAAGGACCTCGAGCCGTCGAAGAACATAGTCCAGGGCTTTTCTTCCTCAACCTCTGGGCCGGGCGCAGGTTGCGACGTCTACTCGACCACGAAGTCGGCAAGCGCCTGCGACTTGATGGCCGTTCGGGCTACGACCTGGATATCGAACGCTACCAACTCCATAGCCCACTTGGAGATTCGCCCGCCGCCTTCTGGGCTCCGCAAGATGTCCCCGAGCGAAAAATTGCTCGGGACGACCACAGAGTGTGCCTGAAAATAATGTCAAAGCTTGCGCGAAGCCATGAGGAGAGCGTACAGCAGTTTTTGTACCTGTGGGTAGCGTTCCTTCGGGCTATGCAAGACTTCGCTGACATAATAGATCGGGTGTTACTGGGATCCCCGCTCGGCCACCATGACGGCACTGACAGCTTGAGCGGTGGCCGCAAGGTAGAGCAGCAACTTCTCGCTGGGCTGCGGGGTCGTAAGTAGGGGCGGGGTCGACAGGTATACCTTTAGCTCGTCAAAGGACCGCTGTGCCTCTGGCGTCCACTCGAAGCTCCCATGCTTGCGCAGAACTCTGAAGAACGGAAGCCCGCGCTCGCCGAGCCTCGAGATGAATCTGCTGAGGGCGGCCATGCGGCCTGTGAGGCTTTGCACCTGCTTGACCGAGGTCGGGGGCGCCATCTTCTCGATCGCCTCAATCTTTTTCGGGTTTGGGCCAACCCCCGAACCCCCGATTAGCAGAGCACCTTTCCTGACGCGGCGCCGAACACGCACTTCTCGGGGTTGAGCTTGATCTTGTGCTTGTTCAGGTTGTTGAAGGTTTCTTCGAGGTCTCGAACGTGGTCGCCCTCGGAGGGGCTCTTGACGATGATGTCGTCCACGTAGACCTCAAGGTTGCGACCGATCTGGGGGTCGAACGTCTTGGTCATCAGACGCTGAAACGTGGCCCCTGCATTGCGCAGACCAAACGATATGGTCGTGTAGCAGTAGGTGCCGAACGGAGTGATGAACGACGTCTTGCTCTCGTCGTCGACCGCTAGCTTGATCTGATGGTACCCTGAATAGGCGTCCAAGAAGCTCAGCATCTTGGCGTTCGCGGTGGAGTCGACGATCTGGTCGATGCGCGGAGTGGAAGTTGTCCTTCGCAAGCCGAGTTCAAGCCCGTGGTCCACGACATTCTCCACTTTCCGCCCTTCTTCTGGACGATGACCGGGTTGGCTACCACTCGAGTAATCGATCTCGCGAATGAAGCCGCCTTCAAGAGCTTGTCAAGGTTGTCCTTGATGACTGCGACCTTCTCAGGGGAGAAACGACGCAGCTTCTGGCGCATAGGTCGAGAGTCGGGTCTCACCTGCAATTTGTGCTCGATCACCTCCCTTGGGACGCCTGGCATGTCCGCGGGTTCCCAAGCGAATATACTCTTGTTGGCGCGGAGGAAGGTGACGAGCTCGAGTTCCTATTTGGAACTCAACCCGGCCGAAACATGGATGCACTTGGTCGGGTCACTTTCTTCGAACGGCACAGCCTTCGTCTCCCCGCTGGGCTGGATCGCCGCCTTCTGACGAGCATTTTTCACCGTTGCCTCTGGACCTCGCTGGGGTAGCATGCCGGCAAGGGCCAGGGCCTTGGTCTCGCAACCGTGCGCCGCCTGGAGGTCGCCCCACACGGTTATGATGTCGTGAGGACCTGGCAGCTTCATGCACCGATGGCCATAGTGGTTGGCCACCATAAACTTGATCAGGGCAGGCCACCCGAGGATGGCGTTGTACGGGAGGTCCCCCTCGACCACCTCGAAGGTGACCAGCTCGGTGCGGAAGTTGGTCGAGTCGCCAAAAGTGACGGACAAGACCACCTGCCCTAAGGGAGTGGTCGAGCTCCCGGGACAATCCCAAGAAGGGACGAAGAATGTTCTTGACCTTCGATCGGGAATCAGATCCGGCCGAGTGCTCCACCGCAGAAGTTTAGGAGCTGCTACCGCCGACCATGACGCGCCCGACCACGGTGTTCTTGATGGTCGGGTCACGACCAAGGCGGTCTTCAAATCTCGGCCATACCTTGAGGGCATCCTCGGGAGAAGGTGATGGTGGCCCCACCCACTTGCGGCGCCCTCGACAGGCTTCCGGCGGTGACTGGTAGATGGTACGCGAGGCGGCCTTGAGCTCGCCGAGATCGATAAGCCGCCGACCGCCAAGATGACATCGATCCGGCGCTTCGCCTGCTGGAACCTGTGTCGAGGTCGTCGCGATCCGCCCGGTGTTCACCCCGTCCCATTGGCGTCTTCTTTCGCAAAGACGGGCATCTCCCTCGGCCATCACAGAAGGCCTCTAGCTTGCTCGCTAAGCCCTCGCAGTTCGCAGGTCGTGGGCGGCCGCCTGTGGAACAGCAAAACTTCATCTCGTCGTCAGCACTGGCGCCTCGCCGCTTATGACGAGCATCGACCCGCCGGGGCCCAGGTCGTCGGCCCTCCTGTTGGGACCGGTTTTGCGCCTGACGAGGCCGAGGCCGTCCTTGACGAGGTCGGGACCCCTCCCGAGCTTGGTCTCGGACTTCAAGGACCTCGCGCTGGCCATCCGCCGAGACGATCACTCGTGGCAGTCCGCCGCTCCTGCGGTCGCGTTTCCGTTTCTTGGCAGCGGCGCCGTGGTCGGTGCCCTTGGAGTTGGATGGGCCAGCCTCTGTGGGGTTCAGACCAAGCTTACCTTGGTCGTAGTCGCGTTTACAGTGGACAGCATCGTCCGTGTCCGCGTACCGCTCCGCCATATGGAAAAGCTTGTTGACGATGAGCCTCGAGGTGATCTCTAGGTCCTCAATGAGGCGCCGATCGCGGACGCCGAATTTGAAAGCCTTTATGATGGCTTCGTCGGAGATACTCGGGATCAGGTTCCTTGTGCGGATGAATCGCCACACGAAGTCACAAAGCGGTTCGTTCTTGCCCTGGATGACGCGGTCCAGGTCCTTCTCCCTCCCCGGCCGCTCGTAGCAACTCTAAAAGTTGGAGCAGAGGGCGCTCTGAATTTGGCGCCACGACATGAAGGAGCCAGGCTTCTGGTTGAAGAGTCAGGTCCGCGCGGCGCCGTCCAGGACTGTCGGGAGGTAGTTCGCCATCACAAGCTCATCGCCTCCGGGCGCCAAAATGGCGGTCGAGTAGATGGACAGGAACTCGTCGGGGTTCTTGGTCCCATCGAAGCGCTCTATCAACGCCGGCTTGAACCGAGCCGCCAACAAGACGCGGCGGAGGTCGCCGAGACGCCATGCACCAGAGGGTCGACAAAGACGCCGGTGTAGTCGTCACCGACGAGGCCCTCGCTGCCGCTGGACTCAGAGTCGAGGCTGCCTCGGCGGCCCGACCTTCGATGAGAACGACCACGATGCCGGGCACGGGAGTCACCTAGTAGGTAACGCAGGCGGTCCTGGACCCTACGGCGCCTGGGCGGAATGTCTGGGGAAAGACCCTCAGACCTACTGCCGGTCGACCCGGAGCTCGTGAGGCTTGGCTCGAGCCTGACCCTGCTCGGGTTGGTGCTTGTGGGACGGAGACGTGGCGGCGTCAAAGCCTCGTCCCGAGACTGCTGCTGGCGAGGGGGTACCCCCTGCGCGGGAGGCGTCCGACGGGTGCGCCGGCGGCGGCGCGATGAGTTGTTGTCGCTTCTCAGGGAGTGGGTCCCCGAGTGCTGGCTTTGGTGCTGCGGTGGTATGGCCTTGCCGCGGCCGACGAGCTTTTCGCCGAGCTCGCCAAAGCTCGACTCGCTTATCGGGTCACCATGACCCGGCGATAGCGCGAGGCGCTCTCTCGAGGAGGGAGCCTCGATGGCCAGAGCGTCGGCCCTCTCTCGTCCTCCGCCGGAGGGCGGTTTTGGCTTGGTTGATGGCGACATTGACCATCCGAATGGCGTCCTCGAGTCTGCGGGTCACGGCCGTCGCAGCTTTCTCTCGCGCCATGACCGCTCGCCATCGAGACGGTCATTCGCGTGGTGGTGGCGAGGTGAAAGCAGGACGCGAGTCGAGTCCGCGCCGAGCCCACTCGAGGAATGTCCGCGACGGCGCCGCCATGCTCCCAAGATCTTGGATTTTTCCCGCAAATGAGCAAAGCCAATCGGGCCCCACGGTGGCGCCCATTGCCGACGATCGGGATCGCCAACCGCAGAAGTGAAACAGGGTTAGTGAGATGGGACCAACGAGCTTTCGCTCAAGCGAGGAAAACGTTCACGTCTTTGGGTCGGAGCAAGACGATAGCGAAAAGAGTCGAGGATTTTATATCGGTTTGAGCCCCGCGAAGGTAATAGTTTCACTCCGCCGCCTTTGCGGCAAGGGTCTTTGTTACTATCGGGTGTGGGTGTGTATTGTACCAAGCTCAACAATGGCAATGTCTAGCGCTCGAAGTTCTCTCTGTTGTCGTTGCGATCCTTAGTTTTATACCTCCCTCGCCGCAACCGCCGGAGGTATTTCCGGTAGTGGCCTTCATGTGCATTGAGGGCCGGTCAGAATCGCCCGAGTTTGCCGCGTGGTTCGCTTCAAGCCCACGATCCCGCGATCTCGGCTTCCGAATCCAAGGGGACACCAGACAGGCGAGTGGCTACTCGAGCTTGGGGTCGTCGCGGACGCCAAGGCCGAGGAACGCCGCTCTCGCCGAGCGCCTTTGCCTGCGCCCAGGTTGTGGTCGGGGCCTCCCGAGCCTGGGAACTCGTTGACCGCGCGCTGACCGGCCAAGGGTCGCCGAGGCCCCGTCAAATATTGATTGCTTAAGATATTGGGTTAAACCTATCTTCCCTGTGTTAGGATTCTTACTTCTTACCTATGCTATTTTCCCTCTTCCCTAACCCCCTTGAGGTAATCAAGCAGATGGTTCAGAATAGTGATAGCAATGAAGCTAGTGGAAGTGAAAATCAACCCAATGGAAACTCCAAGGATGAATCAGTTTCTCGATCGTCCATACAGATAGATATGCAGAATTTCAGAGAGTTTTTGGCTACTCAGACTCAGTTAATGCAGGCGATGATGAAGCAAATACAGAATATGACCAATCAAGCTGATCGAACTATTCCCTGTGCTGACTCAAGGTTATCTGATTTCATAAGGACTCGTCCGCCAATGTTTTCGGGGAATGTTTCACCTTCAGAAGTAGAAGATTAGCTCAAGATCATTGAAAGGAAGCTACTCATAGCTCAGTGCAGAAGTGATGAGAAGGTCTTGTATGCTTCATACCAGTTGCAAGGAGTTGCCGTTGAATGGTGGAAAGGCTATTGTACTAACCATGAAGCCCCACAGAAAATCACCTGGAATGAATTTATTGCTGCTTTTCATGATCTCTTTGCTCCACCAAGTAATGGTATGGTCACAGTGAATTCAGAGAAGGATGCTACCCCTGTACCTTGTTCAGAATCTAGACGATGTTCTTGGAAGTGCTATCAACTAGACAAGTCTAATGATCGCGCACGCATTTGCTGTGGAGAAATAGGACATACCGCTGATGAACATGCGATCAATTGGTCTAGTTATGTAGGAAGCCATTCTCCTGGAGAGTGCCCTCTGAAGCAACTAGCCCTGAATTATAAGAGCGATGATGATGAGTACATAGTTGCACCCATCAAAGCAAAACGATGCAAACGTTTGTGCTACTTCTGCCAAGAAGAAGGCCATTTTGTCAAGCAATGCCCACAGAAAGAGCAAATAACTCCTATAGTCTGTTGATATACCGAAGTTACCTCGATTCAAAGATATAACGCCAAGAATGAACGGTGAAGTTACAAGAGAAATTTGTCAAGAAAATCAATTGAAGAAAAGGCATCTAGGTAAAGACACCATTCCAATTAACGAATGCTCAAGAAAGAGAGTTCACCCTAGACTCTGCTATATTTGCCACAAACCCAAGCATTTTGCCAATAAGTGCCCTCAAAGGAAAGCAATCGCATCGGTTCAAGTCAATCCTAACTCCATCCCTGTCGAAGCCCCAGCACCAATGCTGAATCAAGGAAGTCAGGAGCCATGAGTTTACTTAGTGAAATATCGTAACCCTACCTCCAAAGTAGAGAGATTAGCGATAAATTCTATGTAAAGGTTTCCTTGTCGAAAGAAATAAAGCAGAAGTGGTTGATACATTGGTATACAGAGTATGAAAATGGAAAGCAATAATGTAAAATGATGAGTTAGATGTTTCTCTAAGAGTATTCCCATGTTTAGGGTTCATCTGGAATTGATATATATGCAATAGGGGCTAATTTAGTAGTACCCAGCCTGAGCTTGTTAGTCAGAGGATTTGTCATTGTCAGTAAGTGCTCAGCTGTGCTAGATTTAACTAGGATGTTGAGAGTTTTGTGCTTATTGAGTGAGTAGAGTTTCAAGTAAATCATATTGCGATTGGATACTTAGACCTTTGACATTAATCCTGGAATTAGTTGGATGCTCAAACATAAGGCTATTTTGGTGAAGACTATATCGATTTTAAACCCTAAAGAAAAAATTTCAAGTGATGATAGTTCGTGTTAGCCGGCTGATGGATAATAGTGTGGAATTTGCCAATTAGAAGATGCGCCAAATGTCAGAAAATACTTTGACATATTTCCCAAGAAATTGCCTGGTATGCCGTCATATCAAAAGATCAAGTTCGTGAGCAAACTAGTACCCGGTACAGCACCGATGGCGAAAAGACCATGTCAAATGTCTACTAATGAATTAGTGGAAAAGCATATTGAAGAGTTACTAAGAAGAGTTTTGAGAAGACTTAGTGCGTCACCATGGGAGCTCCTGTTTATCAAAAAGGAAAATGGAAGATCGGAAGAGTACACTGAATCATGCCCTAAATGAAGAAAAGATCGAAAACAAGTATCCAATGTCAGGATTGACAACATGTATGGACAGTATAGTTTTGTCCATATCTCCTGGACTGACCAATGCCCCGCATACTTCATGAACACGAGGAGTAAGGTGTTTATGGATTATTCGGATAAATTTGTTGTTACCTTATAGATGACATTCTAGTATACTCTAAGACAAGAGAAGAACACGCAGAACATGTTAAATTGGTTTTGGAAAGATTGCGAGAGCAGTAGTCGTACGTTAAGTTCAACAAATGTGAAACTAGAAGAAAAAGGTGGAATCTCGTTAGCCACGCAAAAGCTGCTAAAGGAGTTGATGTTGAATCAAGTAAGGTAGAAGTTGTGTTACATTGGAAGCAACCCAAAAGTTTGTATTAGATTCGAAGTTCTAGGAATGGCAAGATATTATCTCTGGTTCATAGAAAGGGTGTTCGACAACAACTAGACCTTTTATGCGATTGTTGAAGAGAAAGGGGTGCATGGACGCTAGAGTGTGAAAAGAGTTTTTGGAAGTTGAAGAAGCGATTAATATCAACACTTGTGTTAGTATTACCAGCAGTGCGGAACAGTTTCGACATATATGATGATGTTTCTAGACATGATCTGGGATGCGCATCAACGCAAAATGGCAAGGTTGTTGCTTATGCAATGATGCAATTGAGACCACATGAGGAGAATTATCCTACACATGACTTGGAGTTAGCTATCGTAGTGCACGATTTGAAAACATGGTATCACTATCTCAACGAAAATAGATTAGAATCATAAGAGTCTAAATTATATATCTACCCAGTCAGACCTTAAAATGGAATGAAGAAATTGGATGGCAATGATCAAAATTCTAGTGTCAGAATCTATAGGTATTCTAGTAAGGCCAATGTGGTAATCGACGTTGAGTTTTGAGGCCGCAGTGCAAATATGTTGATGATGAGCAGTCAACCAAGGTTATTCAAAGAATTTGAGAGGTTGAAATTAGAAGTCATTCCACAAAAGTTTCATAGCTGCCTCGGAAATAAAACCAATAGTAGAAGATCGGATCACAGAAAGTTCGAAGGGTGATGAAGTACAAAATCAAGTCAAGGAAAGAAGAAAGGCTTAGCCAAGAAAAAGAATTTTGAGCGATTAGGATACCATGAGGATTTAAAGTCGAATGAGGTTTAAAATAAAAAGTTGGTGTCTTAAGGTGAAGAACGAAGCTATTGGATATGATACTCGATGTAATGTGTATCAGAAAATAAAGGCAATGTATTAGAGATCTAAAGGTTCATTGCAAATCATTGAAGATTCCTATAGGAGGCAAATCATTAAAAGGATCCCTAGTGTGAATTGACTCTAAAGGATACGAATTTGGAGGAATCGTTATTGATTAATTAACCAAAGTTGCTCATTTCATATCACTGAAGACTACGTATTCAAAAGATCGTTTGGCAGATCTGTACGTGTCAGGGATCAAGTGATTGCATGAGGTGCCCAAGAGGATTGTGTCTGATGGAAGTATCCAATTTATCTCGAAGTTCTAGAACAAGTTACATGAAGCAATGAGAACTCGCTTGTATGTTAGTACAGTTATCATCCGCAAACCAATGGTCAGATAGAAAGAGTTAATCAGATTCTAGAAGATGTATTGAGAGCTTGAGCGTTAGCTTACGCCACGTCTTGGGATAAATATTTGCCATATGCAGAGTTCAGTTATAACGATAGTTACCAGGCTAGTTGCAGATGTCACCATTTGAAGCCTTATATGGTCATGCCTGTCGTACCCCGTTAAAATTGGAATGAAATGGGGGAGCATTCAATGTATGGGTCTGAGATTCTCAGAGAGGCTGAGGAACAAGTTGCCATGATTAGGGAAAGGCTGAAAACAGCGCAGTCGAAGCAGAAGAGCTGCACTGACAATCACCGTCGTGATTTGAGCTATGAGCCCAATGATTTTTTGTATCTCAGAGTCATTTCCCTCAAAGGTGTAAAAAGATTTCATGTAAAAGCGAAGCTTGCACCTAGGTATGTTGGGCCATTTAAAATTTTGAACCGTCGAGGAGAGGTTACTTATCAACTGGAATTACCCCAGTCGTTAGCAGGAGTCTATGATGTGTTCCATGTGTCACAGCTTAAAAAAAGTGTCTCAGAGTGCCAGCAGAGCGAACGCCGTTAGAAGCTATCGAGTTGCAAGAGAACCTGATTTACAAAGAGCAGCCGATTAGGATTCTGGATGTAATGGAGCATAGGACCAGAAATAAGTCTATCCGTTTTTGTAGAGTTCAATAGAACAATCACTCAGAAAATGAAGCAACCTGGGAGAGTGAGGAAGATCTGAAGGCAGAATTCCCAAACCTATTCTCTAACCAGCCCTGAATCTCGGAGTCGAGATTCTGTTAAGGGGGGAGGTTTGTAACATCTCAAAATTTTGACTTTTATTTATTTAATATTATTTTATTGTAATTTACGATTTTTGTGAATTTTTTGGATTTATCTCGATTTTTTAGATTTATTTGAATTATTTTAAAATTAAAGTATCTTGCTTTTCCCAAAGATTAATTATAATTAGATAATTTTAAAAATAAAGTTTTACTAAAAATATTTTATTTAAGCTCAGGATGTCTCAAAGTATTTTTGAGATTTTTCTTGGAATTTTTCTGGTATTTTTACTACCCTAAATAAATCAAATGAATTTCCTTATTTATTTTAAATCAAAAACCCCGGAAAATCCTTCGAAACAGTAACGGGCCGAAGCCCATTACTGTGCGCATGAAATGCCGTCCGTTCAGCCCAACAGCGCAGCTCGTTTCTCCGGAAGATCCATCGCCGACCATCGGATCATCATCCAAGGGTCTTCATCAAGCCACGTCAATTACTAAAACCCTAGCGATCGCAGCCGTTAGATCTTCATCGCGTGCCCTTCATCAAAACACACCAATTCGGAAATTCCATTCTATCCGGATCGTCCGATCGGGATCATGCGGTTCTGGGTTGTCGTCTCCGTGGAGACTCGGAGTCCGGTTCGAACGTGCCGCCACCGCCGTGTCCGAGGAAAACCTTCCAAGTTCTCGCGCCTTGCCGAGTATTTAAGGACCCCTGAGCCCTCCCGAGGTTCCTCGTCCCTTGCCGCGTCTCTTGACTCCTTCCTCGACAATTGTGACGCCGTAGTTTGTGCGCAAGCGCTCGCCGAAGTTTCCGAAGAGTTCCCGCCGAGATTCGCTTCCGCTGATTCAAGACCGGATTCGAGTTCACCGAGTCGCGCCGCATCTGCTCCGCCGATCATTGGTCACCGGAGAGCAGCGGAGCACCGCGAGTGAGGTCGTCGTTTTCATCTCCGGGAGACTCGCACCGCCGCCTCGCCATCGCGTCGCTCGAAGCTTCTTGACCGTCGGATCGCCATCGAACCGTCGAGATCAAGCCGCGTCGCTTCGGGGTCCAGCGTATCGCTCGGGTAAGTGAGAACCGTCCGATCGTAGATGTGCGTCTTGGATTGAGCCACGTAGTCGGATGAACAGTAAAGTACTCGGGTAAGTTTTGGTCGTCTGATTTGGATCAGGTGGTTATCCTTCGGCCACGTCAACAGTTAACTGGTGTTCGTTGGATCGGTTCGGGATGGCCCGGATCGTGCCACATGTCAGCCGTCCTGACTCAGCCCAGGGCTGACGTTAGCTGACGCAATAAAGCGAATTTCCTTTATAAAAATAATTCGGATTAATATTTGATTTTCCAATTTTCAGGTTTTTATGATTTTTGAATCTTCTGAGAGCTCGTTCTCCCTCATATGAACTCTGATTGAGGTGATTCAAATTCCTAAAAATTTGTAAAATTGAGATCTATCTAATGGTGATTTTTGTTGGATTTTTAGAGTTTTTTTGCTCCTTTGTTTTGGTATTTATTTGGTATTCCTTTCGCTTGGCGAGAGCGATAAATTGTGCGACGATTCGGGAAGATTCATCAACTCAAGACCAAGGTCCAGAGCATGGACAAGGGTTTTCCTAAGGCAAGTTGTGCTTTGATCATGTTGCACCCATGATTAGATAGTTGCTATTTTGTTTTACTATATTGCATGCTATTTCAATCGTACAAAATGATTTCAACCTATATTGGGATTTAGATATCAAACCCTTTGAATTATACCCTACCTTGTCAATTGTATGCCATGATTCACTTGTCACCTGTTGACGATCGGGATCGCCAACCGCAGAAAATGAGGTAGGGGTCAGTGAGAAATGGGACCACAACTGCGCTTTGCTCGAACAGAGGAATGAGGTCGAGGAGGTCTATGGTCGGAGCTAGGAGACAACGGACGAGACCGAGGATTATACTGGTTCGAGCCCCCGAGAAGGTAATAGTTTACTCCAGCCACCTTGCGGTGGTGATTCCTGCTATTTGTGTGTACAAGAGAGGATTACAGCTCAAGCTTGACGATGCTAAGACTAGACTTGAACTCGAGTGTGTGTGCGCTGGGTTGTTCTGTCCCCTGTAAGTGTTTACAAAGCTTCAGTCTTATACACATTCTTCTTGCAACGCTCGAAAGTAATTCTCGGATCGTGGCCTTCATGCACATTGATGACCGGTGGTAAGATTCCGATCCGCACAGCACCAAGATTACTCCATGATCCCACGTTTCCGTAACTGCCAAGTGATGACGTGCCCGGGATCCAAGGGAACGTTATCGACCTTGAATCATCCCAAGCTCCAGGTCGCGGGGACCCCGAGCTCGGAGTTACCGCGCCCTAAGTCGAGCGGCCTCGAGTTTAATCCGAGTTTTTGATCGAGGCCTTCCGAGCTAGGGGGCCGGTTGATTGTCTGCTGACCAACCAAGGGTTGCCCGGCCCCCGACATCACCCTAGATTGGTTTACTATAGTTGATCAATAATAAATCAACATGGAATGGTGAGAACGTATTAGTGTGCTTAGCCATGCCACGTCATCACATGTACTTGAATCATTGATAAATAATCTTGCCTAATGGAATATGGAACAATGTTATGAATTTGTGTGTCATGTGTGGTCACACGATGATATTGAGTTGTTGTGGCGATGGATGTCACGCAACGATATTGAATTGTTGATGGCACGTGGTGCTTGGTAATCAACTGGGGGTGGGAAAATGATTTAGACTGGGGCAAGTGGCAAGAATGTTTTTGGTGGGCCAAGAGTGGCAACTGGGCGGTCGTATTTGGTTTTTGTTGGTTTTGGATATTTGAGATCACACTTGGTTAGTCTTGCCTCGGTCAACTAAGGACTTAACCTTGCGAGCCTTTGACCTGAGTCAATCATGCAACCACATGTCTGTTATGGGCAGTCTAGCTGAATAATTTGCAATGTCTTAGCTTTGGTACTATCTTGGTGGTGTGAGTCCGGGTGTACGGAGGAAACTCACATGGCGCAAGAGGGGGCCCTGTTGTGGTAGTTTTAGCCCATCAGTGTTGAAACCTCAGCGGGTAGTACTGGGTTAAGATAGTGGATTGTAAAGGTTTTGTTATAATCATTCGCCTGTATGGTGCATGGTTGTATCGTGTGGGTAAAGTGCATTACCTCTGCAGAGTGTACAATCTATTCGAATAGCCGTGCTCACGGTATTGAGCATAGCTCAGGAATTACAGTCAAGGGTTAGATTTTTGCAAAATGAAAACTTGGGATGGATGGTAGGATGCCATGTGGATAATGAAGTTGACTTAGGTCTGGAAACTTGGTTTACTTGAGAAATGCTGAATCTATCTATTACTGTTATTTGTTTTACTGTCTTTTCAATCTATATACTGTACTTGTTCGTAAATGCTGCTTTACTGCAAAATAGCCATTGATAGCCATTCCTTTGGAATAACCCTTGCATATAGTTATGTTAGAATTGCATTATGTACACAACTTGTTGAGTGCTTTATGTACTCACCCTTGCCTACAATATCATCAGTACTGAAGAAGGTGTACCATGAAGGGACGAATGTTTAGGGTGCGAGCCTTGTCAATTGCCTGTGGTATACTGAGGGGTTACCTATGTCTTCATTTCCGCTGCAGTTTAATTAGTTGTTCAGCCTTGTGAGGCCTTGTTATGTAAGTTGACCATAAGGTCATTCAACTAGTAATATTTGGTATATAATGTCTTTAATTTATCTTATTTTCGCTGTGTATGATTGTGATAGTCACTAATATTGAGCCTGTGTGCACTAGCGTGATCCTGGACTAGTACAGTATACACAGAGGGTCCGGATTTGCATATTCGTGTCTCGACAATCCGACGGCTTCCGAGCTCTCCGATGCGGACGACGGAGCGGCGGTGCTCCTTTCACCGGCTCTGAGGAAGATGACTCGACCAGCAGCGCTTAGGTGAGTTCTCGGTGATGATGAATAACCCGATCGATAGATCTCAACACGACGATCTCGCTGCTACCTCTAGCGACAGTAGAGACTTGACGACGGTGATTAAATCCATAGAAAATCGCAATGATGAGTGCTGCCAACCACAGGGAGCTCCAGAACAATGGCGGCAGTGGCGCAGGCGACGAGTTCTAGGTTCACAGACGTGTCTTGAAGTGGTGATTCTTGGGGTGCGAGCAGTGGCTTAAATAGTGGCCTTGACCGATGTGTACAACTCGGGGATTCCAACCGACGTGGCGGTGAGACGGATCCAGACTCTGTCGTCCTCTCGGAGACGACGCAATCACGACCGTCCAAGCATTGGCACGAATGGCCAGGATTTGCGATGACGCGGCTTGATCCGACACGATCTCAACAAACTAACAGCTCAGATTGCTAGAGTCCTGACCCACAACTCCTCGACTCATGACCCTCCGATCTCGATCCGACGGTCACCGGTTCCGGGTTGAACAGTGAACCACATCTTCCAATCTTAGCCGTAAGATCGAGGATCGACGGCTCACAAGGGCCACGTTAAAGGGTCATAAATCAAGTGATCGGGCACAAGACTTCACAAAGCCACACTCAAGACAAATCTCGGGCTTTGGCCTAGTACTGTTCATTGGATTTTCCACGGTTTTTCCTTTTAAAATAATTACAGAAATTAATTAGATTTATTTTAAGCAATAAAAATATCAGGAAAAATCCCAAAAAATTCTCAAAATTACTTTGAGACATTCTGGACTCAAATAAAATATGTTAGAAAAACTTTATTTAAATTTCATCTATATTTATTTAGTTTTTAATCAAAGGTCAATATACTTACTTTAAAATAATTTCAAATAAATTCCGAAAAATCCAATAAATCTAGAAAAATCACAAAACACACAAATTATAGTAAAATGATAGGAAAGATAATAAAGGATTTTTGGGATGTTACAGCACGTGACGGCATATTGCTTCACCTTTGACTCTGGGTCTAGCAATAAGCGGTGGCGGTGTGGTCGGGACACATGAATCCAGTGATGGAGCAACTCAGGATGGTCTTATCCGGCGGTAGCACGATGCAGAGCTTGAGCTGGAGCTAGGAAAATAGGAGAGAGAGAGATAGAGAGAGGCTCGACACAATGCTCAAGCACGGATCTAGTCTGTCACAACGGTTGTAGTCAGGCTAGAGCTAGAGAACAGGCTGCATTGGTGGTGGACGGAGTCGGGCGGCTCCAAGGAGGCACAATAGTGCTGTTGTAGATATGTTAGCTCATCAGAGTTAGCCGAAACTAGTTGAAACTTTTGGTTGAAACTTATCAAAACCAGTTGGAACTTCTTAAAACTCTTTAACTAAAAGTTGTGTTCTAAAATCTGTAACTTGTTGAAACTTTGTTGAATCTTTTAGAAACACTTGAAACTCATTGAAGCATAAAAATCTTTCAAACATTTTCATAAAGCTCACTGAAACTACTTGAAACCTATTGATATATCGTTGCAACGTTATATTTTTGTCTAGTCGCTTCCAAAAGAAGACCACAAAGTTCTGTTGTTACTGTTGTGAAACAGAATCTTTCACCCGCTCGAATCGATGGCATGCAAACGAGAACACGCGAATCAAGAGCAAGAGCAAGAACAATGAATACACAATATAGGGGTGGAATTCTCTCTCGCTTTATTAGATTGATTGATTACAATGAGGGAACACCTTATATATACAGCAATGTGAGAGAGGAGTTTGGATTCACCCACACAAATAAGAGATAGAGTCCTAACCGAATACGGTTAGGCTCCCTTATCTCATAACACTCCCCCTTGGACGAATACCGCCTAATGTATATGTCTCGTTGAAAACTCCACTCAAAAAACCAGTGAAAAAAAGGAGATGGAGAAAAGAGTACATTGCACTCGCACTCCATGTTGCACTAGTTGCCTCATTAAAAACCTTTATGTGAGAAAACTTCAGGAAAACTCACAAAGGGAAATGTGGATTTGGGTAAGGACTTAGTGAATAAATTTGCAAGATTTTCACATGACTTAGTTTGCAATATTTTTATCTCACCACTCTTCTGGAGTTCGTGAGGGTAGAATAACCTAGGAGCAATATGCTTCGTGATGTTGCTCTTTACATAACCCAATTGCATTTGTGCAACACAAGCAGTATTATCTTCAAAGATAATTTTGGGGGGATCGACGGTGTTAAGACCACATGACTTCTGGATATAGTTAATCATATGTCGCAGCCAAACACATTCACGTGAGGCTTGATATAGAGCTATAATGTCTGAGTGGTTGGTAGAAGTTGCTACCAGGGTCTGCTTACAAGACCGCCAAGAAACGGCTGTACCACCGCAGAGAAACACAAAGTCAGTCTGTGATTTATCACTGTGGGGATCAAACAGATAGCCAGCATCCATATATCCCACCATGGTCAAGTCTTGTACCAGCCCAATGTCTTCTGGTTGGGACTGCGCTATGTTTTGCTAGCAAATTCACTACGAATGTAATATCAGGTCTTGTACAATTCGCAAGATACATGAGTGCTCCAATGGCACTTAAATATGGGACTTTATGTCCTAAGACTTCCTCATTTTTCATCCTCGATTTGAAAGGGTTTTTATCCACTTCAAGGGATCTTACGACCATGGGGGTTTTCAAAGGATGCGATTTATCCATATTAAACCTTTCCAATACCTTCCGGGTATAGGAAAACTGATGAACAAGGATTCCTTATGGGAAATGCTCTAGCTGCAGACCTAAGCAAAATTTAGTTTTACCTAAATCTTTCATCTCAAACTCGGTTGTGAGGTTAGCACTTGCTTCCTTTATCTCCTCTGTGGTTCCGATGATATTCAAATCATCAACATATACTAAGATGATACATAATCTATTCTAGCATTTCTTTATGAACACATAGGGACAATCATCATTATTGGAGTATCCCTTCTTCAGGAGGAACTCGCTAAGCCGATTATACCACATTCTTCCCGACTATTTTAACCCGTACAACGATCTTTGCAGTTTGACGCTATACATGTTGCGATTATTAGGATCCGGGACTTTGACTCCTTCAAGGACTCTCATATAAATATCCAAATTCACTGACCCATATAAATATGCGGTCACCACATCCATCAACTGCATTTCTAAATTTAACGTAGCTGCCATTGATATTAAATATCAGAACGTTATTCTACGCATTACAGGAGAATAGGTTTCATCGTAATCGATGCGGGGTCTCTACGTGAACCCTTGTGCTACAAGCCTCATTTTATATATCACCAACTCGTTGTTTTCATTTCTCTTCCAGATGAAAACCCATTTTGATCCTACAGGGAATACTTTAGGAGGTGTCCGGTCAATAGGACCAAATACTTTCCTTTTTATTAAGCGAGCGCAATTTTGCCTCAATTGCCTCTTTCTATTTGACCCAATCTGAGCGTTTCTGGCACTCTGCCATGGACTTTGGTTCTAAATCCAGTTCAAGAGTTTTAGCAATTTTGGAGGCAAAATAAATGTCGACAATTGTAGTCTTTCTTTTATATAATTATCCTGAATCCACTTAATTGGTGGATATTTCTTCATTCATTTCTTCCAACTCCTCGTGATTTCCCACAACAATGGAGTCTGAGTGTTCCGATTGCCCAGCGTCAGATTGTGCACGTAAATGTTTACTAGGATCCCCATCTTCAGGATGGTCCACTTCAGGGAGGTTACCATCTTCAAGATGACTCACTTTAGGAAATTTTCTCAATAACAGGTTGAGCTTCTTCAACTGTCTCATGTAGTGATCTCACTTGTTCGGTTCTCCGTTTTTGCGGACGTCTCCACGGAACTGAGTTCCGTGCACCTGGAGGCCTCCCCCTCCTTTTATCATGAGGGGCAAGAGTGGGTTCAATAACCTTCTAGGGTATTTCCACTCTTTCAGATGCATTTACTGCAGGTATATGAGATTTTGTCACTCCCTTATGATCAGTGAAGGCATCTGACAGATTATCAGCTATTTCTTGCAGACTTATTATTCTCCGAACTTCAAGTTTGGCTTCTTTAGTGCATGGATCTAAGGACTAAATGCTAGTGGCATTCCAATCTATTTCTCGATATTTTTCAATGTGGTACTTATCTCCCCCTAATGCCGAAAAATTGTCCTCATCAAAAATACAATCAGCATATCGAGCCGTGTACAGATCCCCTGTCATAGGCTCTAGGTATTTAATAATTGATGGAGATTCATAACCTACATAGATCCCCAACTTCCGGTGAGGTCCCATGGTGGTATACTGTGGTGGAGAGATTGGCACGTATACAGCACATCCAAATTTTCATAGATGAGAAATACTTGGTTCTTTTCCACGCATTAGCTGCAAGGGGGAAATTTCATAGTATGCAGTTGGTTAGACTTGAATTAATGATGCAGCGTGTAACACTGCATGGCCCCAACAGCTGGTGGGTAACCTACAATTCTGCAAGAGTGGCCTAGCAATAAGTTTTACTCTCTTAATTAATGAGTCTGCAAGGCCATTTTGAGTGTGGACATAAGGGACATAATGCTCTACATTAATGCCCAGAGCCATACAATAATCATTAAATGCTTTTGAGGTAAACTCACTAGCATTATCCAAACGAATGGACTTAATCCTTTCTTCTAGAAAGGAGGCTCTCAATTTAATGATTTGGGCAATTAATTTAGCAAAAGCATGATTCCTAGTAGATAAGAGACATATATGGGACCATCTAGTAGAAACATCTATTAGCACCACAAAATATCTGAAGGGGCCCGATAGGGGTTAAATTGGTCCACAGATATCACTTTGAATTCTCTTAAGGAAATTCAGTGTTTCTTCCCTAATTTTAAGATGGGAGGGACGATTTATCAGTTTTCCTTTAGCACAAGCGGGGCATATAAAAGCTTCTGGTTTGGGAAAAGCTGTAGTTTTTATATTATTTTTAGCAAAATTATTTATTATTCTTCTCATCATATTCAACCCAAGATGACCCAGACGATCATGCTAGATCTTAAATATTTCTGGAGTTTTAACAATGGTTTTCATCGCAACATAAACTTCATGTTTTATATATGTGTAATATAGTCCAGAGGAGAAGGAAGAAAGTTTTTTTATCACACGTTTATTACACCCGTCAAACTTAGTCATGAGTAGGTATTCAGTACTATCCTTATTTTCAGTCTCTATATGGAAACCATTTAGACGGATGTCTTTAAAACTTAAGAGAGTGCGACTGAACTTAGGGTATAAAAGGGCATTTTCTATAATTATACGAGTGCCCATAGAGAGAACTATGATAGCTCTTCCAGTGCCAACAATGAGAGCATAGCTTCCGGCGATGATCATAATATTTTCAGTTTTCTTAATTAATGTCTAAAAATATTTAGTTTCCCTAAGAATTGTATTTGTGGTGCAACTGTCTACAAGACAAATTTCCTCTTCCGCCATTGGATTATTAAGGAGTTCTATATTAAATAAATAAAATCAATCAAACATTTGTTGCATCGAGAACAAATAATATAGAACAAGCATAGCATGATTAAATAAATTTTTTGGGAAAATCACATTTTATTACATTTGACTGATAATCGCTCAACAGGAGCGCAGACCATTGTTCATCCAGGAACACAAAGACTAAACTGATAAATGAGACTTTTAAGGAGACTCTAAAAGATAATGCGATATCGACTCTAAAGAAAAACTAGGAGACTACTGCATCTCTCCATACAAATCATTTATATCATCCTCCTAGGATTTATCCTTATTCTTCTAGAATTCTTTTAGCTCATCCCCAATGAGATCATCCTCCTCCATGGGGGTATCACCATAACCAAGGAGGCTCTTCCTAAATTTTTCTGTGGGGTCAGAGACTTGGTCATCATCCAATTCCATTTTGTTGTCAACATCAGGTTGAGAAGTGAAGTGTGCCTCCACCTTATTCCCTTGATTCTTGTGGAATCTCCTAGTGGATTTCATGTATAGCTCCACCAAATGCTTTTGGATGCGACATGTACGTGACTAATGACCAGTACATCCACACCTATAGCATGGTTGTTTAGGATCAGCGGCATTATTTGTTGGTCCTTTCTTCTGGAAGTGACCTGATCCATTTTCTTTTGTTTTCCACTGGGATTTATCTCTTCCTTTATGATTTTTTGTCATTCTTCCATTTATCCCCTTTCTGTTTTTGGCCCTACTGAGCGCTTGCATGTACTTCAGGCAATACATGACTCCCACTAGGTAGAACTTGATGATTCTTTATTAGAAGTTCATCATGCTTTTTGCTTCTAGTAGAACACATATTAGCTCAGAGTACTTCTGGTACTTTGCATAGTGATACTGTTGTTGCAGTATTCTCATGTTGGGGTGGAATGTGCACAAAGTCTTATCATTCTTTTCAAGTTCTGTAATCTTCTGGTCACAAAATGTTAGTTTGGCAACAATTTTATGCATGACAGAGTTGTATGCTGCCATTGACTTGAAATCTTAGAAGCGTAGGAGGGTCCATTCCCGTTGTGCTTCTAACAATAGAATGGATCTTTGCTGGTTATATTATTCCTTCAGGGAATTCCATAGAACCAGTGGGTCCTTCTCCATCAAATATTCGATCTTCAGGTCTGCATGGAGATGGTGCCTCAGGAAGTGCAAAGCTGTGCACTTAGCAGCTTCAGGGAGAGCAGGAGCGCCAGCTTCAGGCTGGGAAATTGCAGTTCCAAAAGATCGGGCTGTCAAGTTGATCTTGGCATCCATTGCCGTACGGTCACTGGGCCGCATGGCCCATCCGGCTTGTTCGGCGATCTGGGACTTAGGCCCATTCGGCCCGGAAAGCCAATCTGGCCCATCGACCTGATTGGCGATCAAGAAAACGGTGGCTAGGGATTTTTCACCGCACACGAGCATCCACTACGGGCCACCGCTGTTTGCGGGCGTCACCTAAACAGCGGGCGTCACCTCTACCGTGGTCGACGAGCAAGGAAGCCGAGGGAGCCTCCGCCTCGCGCGCCTCAGGTGCAGGGCGCCGTCGTGGGGCCACGGAGCTACCGTCAGAGCGGATGCCGCTAGGCCGTGCTCCGTGGGAACCGCAAGGACGCCGCCGGTCGAGCTTTGACGGGAGCTGAGGGCGAGGCGTTGTCGGGCCGCGCTCTACGGGAGTGGAAGACGAAGCACCGCCGGGGCGAGCCTCGGTGGGTGCTGAGGGCGAGGGGCCGCTGGGCTAGGCTCTGCGGGAGCCGAACGACAGAGCCGCCGAACCGGGCACTACGGGGGCGGAAAACGAGGCACCGTCGAGCTAGGAAGCCGAAGCGTCGCGGGATTCAGAGCGGCTGTGAGCAAGAACCGAGGCGGCAGCGCAGCCGAAGCCGAGGTGACGCGGCCGGGTTTGGCGGCGGCGGCGCGATCGCGTTTGGCGGCGAGCGGGAGTCTGACTCTAGGCGGGATTGCCGGGGAGGACAGCGTAGATCGGCGGCACACTTAAACCGAGGCAACACCGACGGGCGCGACTACTGGGGCGCTAATTTGGCAAGTGTTGCCTTGCCTTTCGGCGAAGGTGCTGCCACCATCGGCACCGCACACGGCCATGGGCGCGAGGCCGTCGACTTCGATGTCAAAACATGGGCATGGGCGAGAGCACTGTGCTTCGATCGGGCACACGGGCATGGCTGCCGCAATCGCCTGCTGGACGAACGGCTTGGTGCTGCCTCTAGCAGGGGCACGGCCGCCGCTAATGTTTTGTTTCATTATTGATGATGAACAGTAACATATGCATTTACTGCTACAGATTATCATATGTAGTTAATCTGCAAAGAGATATGATGATTTGCAGGATCAAAATTTGCATAGAAGCGCTTACGTAGGGTTTGACGTAGGACGAACGCGTGTAGCAAAATGCATTTCGATGTCGTGTAGATTGTCGTAGGCAGACGATCGCAATCGATGGCCTCGGTAGAGCGTCGTACTGATAACGTGTTATGAAATAGAGTCTTTGACCCGCTCGAATCGACGACACGCAAACAAGAACACGCGAATCAAGAGTAAAAACAATGAACACACAATATAGAGGTGGAATTATCTCTCATTTTATTAGATTGATTGATTACAATGAGGATCACCCGATATATATAGTAATATAAGAGAGGAGTTTAAATTTACCTACATAAATAAGATATAGAGTTCTAAATCAAATACAGTTAGGCTCCTGATCTCGTAACAGTTACCATCGGTAACATAGGACAAAATTTACGACATGAAGCAGATGGGAGGCAGATCAAGGGAGCTCCATAGCAGCACGTCGCCGTCTACGGCGTTCGCGCTCGGCGAAGAGCTTGCGGTCTCCGGTGAAGAGCTGATCGCCACCTCCGACAAGCTGCTGTTGCTGCTTGAGCTTTCCTCGTGGCCCACCTTATCACCCTCTGCTGCTGCTTGTCGCTTTTTCCAAAGATGCATCCTCAGCCGAGAGCGCCCGGCTCGTGCCGTGGCGCAAGCAAGATCGGGCGTCGGCAACAGATCTGTCTTTGGGTACCCTCTTCGCCGACAAAGCGGTCAACACGGCGGTCAACATGTCGACCCACGTGGCGCCCGGCGCAGTGGGCGAAGACGCTCGCCGCCCGGCGAAAGCCCATGTGGCGCCCGGCGGCGGTGGGCGAAGACGCCTCGCCGCCCGGCGAGCAAGTGGGCGTGGCGCCCGGCGGCGAGCCCACGTGGCGCCCGGCGGCGGTGGGCGAGCACGCCTGCCGCCCGCCGCAAGGCAAAAGGTAGTGCGAGGTGGCTTCACCGAAGGCTCCTTCCCTGTCGCACTGCTACGGGCAGCAGGGCAGCGATGTCGAACTGCCAGCTGCGAGATTTCGCTATAAGCCCATTCCTCGACGCCTCTCACCAACTTTGTCAAGAAAGGTTACATCCCGGCGGACCGGGGCGAAGCCATCGTCGGCATTTAATGAGGCCGAGGAACGGACAGACGGGAGGCGATTAAATGTGTAAGGATCAAGATGATGACCCTTTTTACCTACTCCGCTAGCTTTGGCCTATATAAGGGCCCTCGGGTGCATGGGGAAGGGGGGTCAAGGTGGAAAAGAGAACAAGAAAGAGTACCGCAGTAGAGCCTAAGGAAGAACTTGTAATTCCCAACCTTTGTACTGTTCCGGTTTCCAAACACTCTCTAAAAAGCAATCTAGCAGGAAGTAAGGCTTTTACCCATGGCGAAGGGGGTCTGAACCTGGGTAAAAATCTCTGTGTTGTTCCCAGTTCTTAGTGGCCGAAGCTCGTCGCGGGGGAGTTCCTAGGGTTTCCCCTCGCTAGGTTTAGCCCGCCGCGAAGACGCCCTCCTTCCGAACAAAACCCGG
The DNA here is from genome assembly GCA_036346375.1 of Guadua angustifolia. Classification (NCBI taxonomy): domain Eukaryota; kingdom Viridiplantae; phylum Streptophyta; class Magnoliopsida; order Poales; family Poaceae; genus Guadua; species Guadua angustifolia. The sequence continues at coordinate 53,834,360 of CM070504.1, read as the reverse complement.
TCCGTAGACTCTGGGCCTGTCAGGCGGAATACGCCGACACCGGCGTTACCGAGGCGCATGTGGAGGCACTTGGACACGCCACTAAGGGCGTAGAGCGAGGCGGAGATCTTCCTCTCGTACTTCATCCTCTTCATCGCCTCGTAGATCACCGCGGAGGGCTCGCCTGCACTCTCGCCGCTGCCGTACCCCGCCGTCTCTGTATCCGCCTCCACCGTGCCATCGAACTCCGCCGCTATCATCTCAAACGGCGAGTAGAGCGTAGACTCGTAGACCTCGCCGGGCGGAGACGGGTGCGCTTCTTTGAACCCGAAGTCCAGGGGCGCGTCCTCCTTCTCCAACCCGGCCACCTCCTCGTTGCCATCCTTGGCTTCTTGGGAGCAATTGGAGTCCTCCTCGAGCTTAACGACGTCATTCTTGTTGCCGCCGCAGTCGTAGCTCAAAAGGTCGTCGACTTGGAAGCTGCATTCCTCATGGCTGTACCCTTTCTGCTCTCGCTGCTGTTGCAGCAGCGCTTCTTGTGCGGTGGCACATGCACCAAGGTAGTTGTTGCTGCGTGCTTTCTTGAGGCGGCGGCGGAGGAGGTTGGTCACCTTGGAGGGGAGAGCTGACGGCGACGGCCGAGGCGCGTGGTGCGGCGATCCGGCCGAGGTGGCCGCTACTGTGGCGGCGGCGGCAGTCCGGGGCCAGAAGTTGGTGCGGGTGTTGGCGCCACGGAGGAGGCATGCGGCCTCGTCGTAGGCGCGGGCGGCCTCCTCGGCTGTGTCAAAGGTGCCGAGCCACACCCGGATCTTCTGGATGGTGTCCTTGATCTCCGCCACCCACCGCCCCGACGGCCGCTGCCGCACGCCGACAAAGCGCTTCCTCGCTCGCTGCGCCGCGGCCACCGTCTCCTCCCACGTCCCCCTCGTCGCTGCCGCAGATGTGACGCTGGCGGCGGTGGTGAGGGGTGACGCCTGGTGATGATCGTCGGGGGTGAGCTCGGCCATGGTGGGAGACGACTTGCGCTTGAGAGCCGTGGATGGAGGATACTAGCTTGAAGCTCGCCGTGCAGGGTGTCTGTCCTGCTCTGTGTTTAGCTAATTAAGGTGGGGGAGTGGAGCACACATATAAAGGGTGAATTGGGGGAGAGTTTAAGGAGTAATGGGAGGCGCTTCTGTTGCTTGTGCTAGCTCAATTGGACTTGGGTATTGTATTGTCGGAGCTTTACATGTCGTAGGTGAGCAAAGCGGCTAAAATGCGGGTGTTTCGTTTGATTATTCCTTTTCTTTTCTCTTGTTAGAGCATCTCCAGCAGAGCCCCTAAACCAGCCTCTAAACTTTAAAATAGGGAGTTTAGTAAAAAATACAGATCCAGCAGGGCCCTTAATCCAGCCCCTAAAATTAGGAGGCTCCTAAATTTGCCTCCTCAGCCCCAATTCTCATGGAGCCCCTAAACCAGCCTCTAAACCTTAAAATAGAGAGTTAAGTGAAGGATGGCTTGCATTAGTTCGTGTACTGTTGGCGTGTCTTTCTTTGGATGAGTTGCAACTGTTGCATCTGTATCTGCAGCTAAAAATTTTGAAAATTTTAAATTTAAATTTTAAATATCATGTTTTGAAAATTTTAAATTTAATTTTTAATATCATGTTTTTAAATTGTAAATGTTAATATGCTTATGTTTTATGTATTACAAATATTTTTGATTGAATTTTAGTGGTGTCAAATGAAGATTATACATAGCGGATATGTCAAAATAGGAGGAGAAGTAAAATAGGGGCTGAGATTTAGGGGATGTTGCTGGACTTGTGCTCTGAAAATAGAGCCCCAAAAAATAGGGGGAGTCTCTAAATCCAAAATAGGAGCCCTGTTTTAGAGGTCCTTGCTAGAGATGCTCTTAGAGAATATGGCGTGCATAGCAAACTAACCATTTCAATTCTTGGACCTGACCAATGTTAGCGCGACCTAGGCTAGATCAAGCTTTACGGTATGTTGCACACAGTAGTTTCACACAACCTTTGGAAAACAGGTCGTTTCTACAAAAACTGGAACGAAAATTACGTTCTAAACGGATCTTAATTGGTACTCGCCCTGTTTCAACGTACTTGACACTTTTGACCTAGACCAATCAAACTTCGTAATATTTGACCAATTGTATTTTTTAAAAAATATTTGTATTGGTTGTATGAATATGGTATTGTTAGATTTCTGGTAAGAAATGCTTTCATCATATTATACTGCCACAACATTTTATAGATGTATTAGTATAAAATTAAGAGTCGATTAAAGTTAACTTTTGAAACCGTGGAAAGTCAAGATTGCCAATTATTTTGAAATAGAGGGTATTATAGATTTAAAAGTAAGTTACACGTTGGATGATATTGTCTCTCAAAATTAGGTAGCATCTGACCAGACTCTGTTTGGCTTGACGAGTGACGACCAAGTAAGTATTCAGTGTCTGGAGGTCAAGTTAGACTGATGGACAGGAAGCAAGGCGTGTTTGGGATTTACGAAACGTTGAAGAATTTCGAGGATTTAATATTTAGGTCAATTTTGCATGCAAGTTTTCTAGAACAAAGGAATTATAACTTAATATTCCTATGAACCCTTCAGTATTTTTTTTTCTAAACAAGTTATAACAAAGAAATGCTTCATAATTTTGTGAAATTTTGCATATATTTTAGACATGAAGGCAGAGGATGTCACAACAAACTACATTTTTCTTTTCAAAATGTCAAGTCTACTTTACCTTGGATAAATTCAAAATAACTACGAAGCACTATCTGAATAAATTTATACCCTTATTTTCTAGAACATATGATGTTTATATTCTACTACATTTTTCGGTTCAACCCACTTACTCATGCAGTAAAAATTGAGTGAGATGTTGGGCGCTTTTTGGTAAAATGGTACGTTCAGTGGTTGAAAATGGTTGTGCCCACTAATTCCATCTTCTTTCGCAAGAAATTAATTAAGAACACAAGGAGGTGAATTATGTCCAAAATTGTCTGAACATCACTACTTCTCCTCCTTTGACGAGAATCAGACAGCCATCACTGTCAATGGGAAACTTGAGAATTTCGGACTTTAGAGGTGGGCACTTGGACTGGGCTTTTCTGGGTCGGTCTGAGGTACGGTAGGCACGGCCAGGTCCAATGCCTAACCCAGCACGAAGTGGGCCTTGCCATGCCGGCATGACACTGCAGTATGGGCCGTGCTGGGCCTAAGAACTAGGCATGATGTGAGCAAGCAGCATGGCATGGTGGCGCCACGTCGGCATGGTCGGGCACGAAGCATGCCATGACAGGACACACCGGGCGCAGCAAGGAGGTGGGGCACGCGGGATGACGGAGAGGAGGGGTTTTACCTTCTCACGCAACCACCCATCGAGGCCGCCGCTCACTGAGGCCCCGATGCCTCGGCTCCCACGCCGCACCATGATGCCTCGACACCCTCGCTGTACTGCGTCTGAGTGGCTGTGCCTCCGCTTCACCCCGCCATACCACCTCGCGGTCTCACCTCGGTGTTTGTCCCACCTCCGCTCCACCCGGCCGTGGCCGCGTGGCCTCAGCACCTCCGACCGTGGTCTCTGCTCGAAGAGATATTGAGAGAGACGGGAGAGAAAGTGTTGAGAGAGATAAGAAAGACAGATGAGAGAGAGATAGCTGAGAGAGACGGGCAAGAGAGGAGAGAGAGCTGAGAGAGATTGAGAGAGACGTGTACACCCCCTCTCTCGCCCGTCTCTCTCAATCTCTCATCTATCTCCCTCACTCTCTTTCTTATCTATTGCCCTCTCTCTCGTCCGTGTTCAGCACATCCCCCTCGCTCTTTATAATTGTTCAAGAATAAATAAATTTTAGTTTTTTTTCATAATGTTTATGTCCACTGCCTCAACTTCATACGTCTTTGGCTCATTTCCTCTCGTCGCAATACTACAAATGTGTCGGGTCTTGGCCGGTATGGCATGAAGCAGGCATGAAGGGCAAATGGGCCATACCTGGACTAGTTGAAAGTGAGCCGGGCCAGCATGATGAGCATGACGGGCCGTCACGGCCCGGCACAGTTTAGGCATGAAGCACAATGAGCCCGTACCGAGCCTGGCACGGCACGACGTCCATCTCTAATTTCGGTGCATATATATACACTATTAAGCATCACGGCTCCAAAAATAAGTCATGACTGACGAGTATCTTTGCACAGGTTTTCAAGAAAATGACCTAGGGTATATTCGTTAACGTTTGGTCCAGGGTGTGCATTTTTTTTGTCAGGGCTCAAAGACAGCCGTAAAGAGTCCATTTCATCATCTAAAAAAGATGTTGTATTTGAGTACTTCATCTACGCGTGGGTGTACGTGTATATTTCGTTAATGTTGGTCTAGTGCGCGTCCATGATATATATACTTAGGGAACAAAAATTTTCTCAAAAATACTGTGCACGTGTCTTGCACGTTGGGAGCAATACGTATTTAATTTTAGAGGAAAAGCAATGTACACACTTAGGCAAATAGATTATTCAGCATTGACACCATTATTTTATAGAGTTCTACTAGCCCACACTATACCATGGGAATGCATTCCAATGACACGTCAATTTCATGAGGTTTCATGATGTTTTAGGTTTTATAAGGTTTCATGTTTTGTGAAAAATGTTTCATGAAGGTTTTAGTGTGTTTTGTCGAAAGTTTCCTATAAGTTTCAAGATATTTTAAGAAGTTTCAATAAAATAGTCTCAAGTTTCAATAAGTTTCATACATATTTAAAAGCAAGTTCCAACAAGTTTTATGTTTCAAAATCATAAGGCATGTATATTTTGACAACTTTCAAGTTTTAGTAGCTAAATACAAGCAGTTTCAAGCACATCTTCTAAGTTTCAAGCAGTCTCGTGATTAAAAGTAAGCAAAAAAGAAATGGTTACAAATTGGTGTGAAACTTGAACGAACTTCATGAAACCTAATGAAGTTTGCATGCAACTTACTAAAACTTACAGAACTGTAATTGAGATATCTAGAAACTTACATAAAACAGTGAAGTGAAAGTAAGAGAGGACTCGTTACAAACTAGAGGGGAACTTTTCATGAAACGTAATGAAACTTACCTGAAACTTGTGAATAAAACTTACATGGAACATAGTAAAACTTTCATGAAACTTCACAAAACTTTCATTAACATTTATGAAACTTGAATCAAACATTCAAGTAGGTTTCACAATTCTCTAGCAAGTTTCACCTTTCAAAAGCAAAATTAAAGTCAGCTTCACCAAGTTCCAACATATTTCACGTTTCAAAAAGCAAATTCAAGCTGGTTTCACTAAGTTCCAATAACAGTTTCACATTTTAAAAAGCAAAGTTCAAGCAGGTTTCACTATATTTCAACAAGTTTCATGAAAGTTTAAGCAAGTTTCACGGTTGAATAACAAAAGTCAAGTAGGCTTTACAATGCTATAGTAAGTTTCACCTTTTAAAAGTAGAAGCAGCTTTCATCCAAGTTCCAAAATGTTTATGTTCTAAAAGGCAAAATTCAAGCAAATTAAACTAGTCCGATTAAAGTTTTATGTTTCAAAAGCAACATTCAAGTAGGTTTTGGCAAGTTCCAACTTCCAAAAAAGCAAAATCCAAGCAATTTTTCCATGTTTCAAAAGCAGAAAACCAAGCATGTTTCAGGCAACAGAGAAAATAAAGAGCACACAAGCGAGAATGTGACATCCACAGGTATTTGAGGGCCACCACCACACCCTGCTCATGCATTTCTATTGCCACTACACCCATGACTTCTTACATGTCTAAGCCGCCACATTCGCCACTACGCGTTACTCATGTTTGATTGCCACTGAGAGTTGGATAGCCTTTGCACTACCAAGGTCAACTACGTTGAATCGGCCTAAAGAGAGTGGAGATATATATTTAGGGACGAGGAATCTGGATTGGGAATAGAGAGTAAAAGATAGACAAAGAGGGATGGAGTCATCGATGCTTCTAGTGGATAGCTGTAGTCTCTCAGATCTGTTCAAATATACTTAATCCAATGACAAAATGCTATCCTGTCGAATGAGGCTGGGATGCTATAGCGTTCCCTAGTTTTTCTATATTTTATAAATGTACTCCTTCCAATCAGAAAACAATGTTATCCTGTAATGTGCGCACTAATCTGTATTAATTTTGACCAAAGTTATTATCAAAATACATAGTTTGAATACATGAAAATGGTGTGGGTAACTTTTTCATGACAAACAGTTTTTTTTTCAAAAATATGATGATAAAGTTCAATGGTCAAAGTGATATGTTGACTTTGAAAAGAAAAAAACAATTTTTTTGACTGGAGGGAGTAGTATAAAAATCAGTAACATGTCATTACTATCATTATATTTCACAAATATCCTAGCTGTCTATGTGTAGGTTAATTATCTAGAGAAATCAAGATCAGATGTATGAAGCTTTAATAACTTAATTTCACCATTGGTCCCCATTTCTTTTCAAAACTTCTAGAGTAGTACTGTTTCTATACATTACTTCCTGAATACATGTTGCACAAATCTTGGAGCAAATGAAGCGGTAAGTAATCATCATTCACTCTTCATTCATACTTTAATATTTGTACAACTTTTAAACAGTGATGCATAGAAGCACGTCTGAAACTTCAATGAATCTCTATTATCACAATTTTGTCAATTCAGTATACAGACTTTCATTTTAGATTCAGTTGCCCCTCTTTGCCATATAAATCCTATAACAGACTCTCATTTAGTAGTGTGGCATGCCAGCGAAAAAGGGATGATGTGGCATTTAGCACGAAAGGGATAATGCAGCATGCTAGATCATCTTAGGATGCATTTTTCGGCAGATACCACTAGTTTTAGGTTACTCTCAAACTAAAATATTTAAGAAACACTTTTCTAGTATGCCATGTGTCATCTTCTTCATCCACCTCCACTCTTCCTCCTTCCCAAATCCCTACCAACTTTTGCTACCTGCCTTCCTTCTTCTCAAACACAGATTTTCCAAATTAGAAAATTTTAACTTTGAAAATTTCAAACAGGAAGTTTCAACTCAAAAAAATTTAACACAAAATTTTCTACCCGAAAAATTTCAAATCGAAAAGTTTCAACTCGAAAAAATTTAAATAAAAAATTTTCAAATTAGAAAGTTTCAATTCAAAAAATTTCAAATTAGAAAGTTCAACTTGAAATTTTCAAATTAAAAGTTTCAACTCAAAAAAAATAAATAGAAAATTCTAAAATTATAAAGTTTCAACTCGGAGAGCTTCAACTCAAAAATTTCAAATCGAAAAGTTTTAACTCTGAAAACTAAACTTTCAGTTCAAAAAGTTTCAATTCAAAAGCTTTCAAAAGTGGTTAAAAATAATTCTTATTAAAAAACTTGGGGGAATTTAAAAAATAAAAACTATTTTGAGTTTTAGGGGAAGGGAATGGGGAAAGAAAAGGGGATGTCGCAAGTGCTGTGATGAGAGAACCTCTGAGGGGAAGGTAAGTAGGGAAAGGAAGAAGCTGCTGTCATTTGTCTCAATGAGGCGGTGTTCTCACTAAAAATTTTGTGAAGGCACCATTAAATTAGCAATGGGTACCACAAGCTTGTGGTTACCCTCAAATTAAAAATTTAAGGATACCCTCCTACAATGCCATATGTCATCTTCTCCATCCACCATTTCACCTTCCCTCTTCCCTACTCACTTCTCCCACCTCCCTTCCTTCCTCTCTAACACAAAGATTTCACATTAGAAAATTTTAACTTTGAAAATTTTAAACATGAAGTTTAACCACAAAAAAAATTCAACTCCAAAAGTTTCAACTCGAAAAATATTAAATCAAAAAAATTGCAAATAAGAAAGTTTTCCCTCAAAACATTTCAAATTAGAAAGTTTCAACTCAAAAATAAATAAATTGGATAAATTTCAAATTAGAAAGTTTCAACTCAAATCTTAAATAAAAATTCTCAAATTAAAAAATTTCAACTCAAAAAATTCAAATCGAAAAGTTTCAACACCGAAAACTTTAGGTTAGAAATGTTTCTATTCAGAAAACTTCGGTTAAAAATGTTTCAATTCAAAAACTTTTAAAAGTCGTTAAAAATACTTCTTATTCAAAACCTTGGGAGGAAAATTTGAAAAACATAATATTTTGAGTTTGACGGGAAGGGAATGGGGGAGGAAAGAGGGATGAAGGGGATGGTGTCAAGTGTTACGATTATGGGATCTCTTGTAACACCCTAGCACCCCGTGCCCCGAATGTTACACCCTCTAGCAGCAACAACTACAAATCGCTAAGAATAATTATTCGTAAAGCAAGCGAACAACTAGGAGGTTGTCAAAATTATTAAAAAAAATTCGGCAGCACCTCCCCTAGAAGTAGGACATCCACTCAGCAAACAGAAAACATTGCAGCTATAAGATATCATTCTAGCAGGTCCTTAGTTAATCAACCACACTAACAACAGAATTTAATAACTACACCAGGACGAGCGACAAATTACAACCATAATCAATACAACCAGGATTTACAAATTGATTAAGTAGTTTGATGCAAACATGAATGTGCTACTACCCCCTTCTATGCCTGTCGATTTCAAGGTACCTGCAACAACACAACAACAAGCGTGAGTCGATGACTCAGCAAAGTACACGAGAATAGCAATTCCAATATCATAAGTAAAACAAAAGCTTGATCATAAGAGCAAGTAATACAATAAAACAGCATCCAGACAATACGCATTTACACCCATTTATAGTAATAACTTAACCATATCAAAAAGATTACCGCAATCACGTCATCAACTAGATGATAAAACCATTCAACGCTCAAGGGACAACACTTACCTCTAAATCACAACTCTCCTTCCTTGACGCTAATATACTCCGGTACTTTACATCAACATCTTACTATAATAAATTCATCCATAGAAGATTCTAGACCCTCTCAATCCCGCTCACTACCAGACTTACTGGAACTCAAATCTTGAACTTCCATTCAATTCCACGTCTCGCGACCATGGTGAAAACTTTAACCAACTTTTCACTTTAGTATCACCTACCATTCCAATTAATCATCCTCTGCCATACAATAAATTTGGTTGTCTTTAAATAACCAACAGATTTCTTTTAACAGAATCGGTAACCCTCCTTATCTGAAAACTCAACTACTCATCATAAACTTAATGCCTTGAACATCCCCGTGGGTCACGCACCCAATATTTAAAGAAAACCACAATTATTGAGCACGAGCAACAACAAAGACCATCTCTTTTTTTTTCCAGAAAAACTCAACCATAAATCATAAGGGAATTCGACTCTCGAACTCCTAAACCCCGACGGAAACAACTCCTCAACATAACTCAAGATTTTCAACTTTTAGGAAAGAGAAGAGATGCAATGCACATGAATGCTCATTTCCATGCACGTACCGGTACTGCCGAGTGCCCACCCGTCGATGTGCACCCTCACGTCCCTTCCATCCCGTGGAAGGTGCCTACTCTTACTGTCTCGCTCCCATTCACCTCGATGAATGGGACTACGAGGTAGGACTTTCGTGTTCACTACGTGTGAACACAGAGGCCCGCATCAGAATAGGTCGCCTCTTCCATTATGAAATGCACAAATGCAATTAACCCGAATGAAATGCAACCTTTCATTCATTGCCAACACTAACATAACTATAATCAATTACATATACATATATACATAAAATTTCCCATATTACATAAGTATATACAGGTGTGCAAAAGTTTGTATGTATATATATATAAACATAAGGTCAGTCATACATGCAAGCACACATGACCACAGATTTCAGCAAGTATCACACATAATTGTATGAACTATGGCAGCTTTACACATTCACACACCCTAATCAGTGCCTTTCATTTAGAGAAACCTCATGCATATATATAAGTATGAATTCACATAGACACACAAGACTCATCAATGTATGTGCTTATATAAATAGGCTCTTGCTGAACCCACATTTTCACCAGCACAAACAAGCATACATATATACACACAAAATTCAGCAATACATTGATTCGTACACATACTCAATTCCATTCCCCAGACGGGGCACAGTTAAGTACAATTCTTGTAAATTAACCACGAGTATCCGCGTACCCCATACTTGCTACTCACTGCAATATTAACAAAGGTACAGTAAACTCACCGGAATACGGCTTATTAGTGACCACTCGAATTCAATAGCTAATCACATCCTCGAAGGGACGGTCACCGATATAACTAACACTTGCCACAATCAATAGAAATTAGCCATGAACAGATAAATATCAACGAACAACTCAATTAAGTACACAACTCGATATACTTGCCTTTACCGACGGAGAATGTAGTGGCATACGGTTGAGGCCACTCCCGACAAAACCTTCTCTGCAAATAAACAATACTCATTCCACTTAAATTTATGCACAAATTAGTATTTCTTGTAAACTAAGCCTTATCTTTTGAATAACAATTACAGGGGCTCATACACAAATAACATATCGTGTATATTTGAGCACCATAATAAACAACAAGACACAAAATCTTCCGAGAATCTATCTTTGGTATACATAAGTAGTTGGTACGCATCAAGAATAAATCCACATATACAATACATATACAACTCATCGTTTATTGACCAAGATTTCATAATCAATACTTCATGAACACTTATCGCGGTCACTATACAATCAAGCAACAATAACACAACAACAAGCTTACTCATAATAAATAACAGAGCAAAAAGGGTAGTCAGAATTATGGAACTTAATCAAATCCTTGCATGCAACACTCTGTGAATATAATTCTACAAAACCTGTTGATCTCTCCTTTGAACCCAAACATAAGCCAGAGTATGAGTATATAGGTCACTGATAGTTCTCAGCCAAGCATAAGCCCTTACATTTCCCCACTAACAGAAATGCAAAATGATTATCATGGATTGTAGATATGTCAAACATTCACAACATTGCTTTAGCAGAGGATAAAAGAACTACCACATACTGCCAGCCAATTCATAGTGTTCACATCTCAAGCTATAGTCTCTAGTGAAATTCAACCATATCAATGCATATAAGATAACAAAATCACACATATACATCTCACATCTCACATTCAGTTCAGATAACAAAATCACACATATACATACAAACATATATAAATGCATAATTATCCCTCATGAATACAAGAGCGCAGATACTAATTTCCAAGTCATGCAATTCGTTCACAGAGGTCCAGTACTCATTAGCTCACACAGTCAAAACACAAAAACTAGGATTCATGCTAGTGCTTGTGATTCTTGCATAGTAAAGAAAAGGGGAGGGTTTTGGTGCAACACCCCTCACAGCCAATTCATCACACACAGGGCATGCACAACCATTTCAACTCATGAAAACCTAGCTAGGTGTGACACCCCAATTTTTGCTTTTCTTGCATTATCCCTCATGAATACAAGAGCGCAGATACTAATTTCCAAGTCATGCAATTCGTTCACAGAGGTCCAGTACTCATTAGCTCGCACAGTCAAAACACAAAAACTAGGATTCATGCTAGTGCTTGTGATTCTTGCATAGTAAAGAAAAGGGGAGGGTTTTGGTGCAACACCCCTCACAGCCAATTCATCACACACAGGGCATGCACAACCATTTCAACTCATGAAAATCTAGCTAGGTGTAACACCCCAATTTTTGCTTTTCTTGCATTTAAATGGTATTTTGAATTTTTGGGAATTTTTGGAATTTATTTGGATTTATTTCGAATTAAGCCATTTACCAAATTAATTAAATAATGGAAAAGTTAAAATAAAGTTTTGCTGAAAATATTTTATTTGAGTCACAAATGTTTTAAAATATTTTTGAGAATTTTTCCAGAAGTTTTCTGGTATTTTTAATGCCTCAAATGAATTATTTGATTTTTGGGAATTATTTTTAATCGGAAAAGAGTTAAAAATCCGGATGAACAGTATTGGGTCGAGTACTGTGCGGCCCAGCTCGGAAAACCCTAGCGCTGTAGCCGTCCGATCTTCATCAAGGGCTCACGTCGCGCCACGTCACCAAACCCGAGTCACCGCTGGACTCCGCCGCCGCCACGGACTCCTCCGCGTTTCTCGCAACGGCACGGACTCCTAGAGCCCCTATTTAACGCGTCGCCGCCTCTCCTGTGTTCCTCGGTTTGCGCCGCATCTAGCCGTACCCTTCACGCCTCCCGAGACGCTGCCGCTTCGCCGCACGAGCTCGCCGAAGTTCCCGAAGCCACCCGCCGAGTTCCTTGCGCCGTTCCGCCGCCGCCGGTGATCCTCCGCCATCGCCCGTGCCATCCCCGAACTCACCTCATCGCGCCGCGCCGGAAGCATCACTTCTTCACGCCGGAGGAGTTTCGGAACGCCCGCGCAAGACGTCGTCTTCCCCAGCTCCGGTGAAGCAGCGCCGCCGCACCGTCTCCACCGAGCCCGAGCTCCGTCGACCGTTTGATCGCGCATCAACGATCCAGATTTCGCCACGTCGCCCCGCAAACAGTAAACCTCATCTTCCAACCTCATCCGTTAGATCTAGATCCAACGGCTCGGATCGCACCGCACCGTGCACCGTACGCATGTGTCACTGACAGCACGGGCCCGCATGTCAGCCGCACCGAACCGGTGACGTCAGGCTGACGTCACGGTGGGTCCCACCTGTCAGTGAGTTGACCGAGTCGTGCTGACGTCACGATGACGTCATCTTGGCGTCGACGCCAAGACGGAGCCGGTCGGTGGCGTCGGCAAGGGCGTGTCGTTCTGTGGTGGCGACACGTGTCACAGATGACGCAATAATTATTTTTCCCGAAAAAGAAAATATTAATTTAATTCGGAATATTGATTTAAAATGTATTTTGAAACTTCAAACGCTTATAACTTTTGCGTTTTAACTCCGATTTGAGTGATTCCAATTTCTATAAATTTGTAAAATCAAGCTCTTTCTGTTAGTGAATTTTAATTGAATTTTTGACTTGAGTTGCTCTCGGTATTATTTATTTATTGTTGTTTATTTGCGTTACGCGTAGACGTTGAAGTGCCCGACGGTTTCGAGGGAGAAGTTCTCGACCGAGAGCAAGCTCAGGAACCAGAATCAGTACTTTTTGAAGGCAAGTTGTGTTTGATCATGTTGAACCTATCCTAGAAAAATTATTTCGATTTAATTTATTGCATGCTAATTTAGTAAAAATTGGTTTGAATGAATTTTGGGATTAGTTAAATGCCTAGTTGCTGTATGCCACCTTGTCGTATATAATTGTAGGCCATGAATCATTTGTCACCCTAGGTTGTGGATTAATAGTTGGACATTAATTATTGGCCAACATGGGTTGAGTAGACCGTAAGTAGTATGCTTAGCCCTGCCACGTGGAAACTTCATGATTTTGGTTTACCAAAGTTAATATTGACTTAATGAGATATGGAACGTATTTTGTGAATGAGACATGTGTTATGGAGTTGATGATGGCACGTGGTGCAATGGTAAAGAACCGGGGTGGGAAAAATGATTTAGACTGAGGCATGTGGCAAGATTGTTTCTGGTGGGCCAAGAGTGGCAACTGGGCGGTCGTATTTTGTTTTTTTAGTGGTTTTGGATATTTAAGGTCATTCTTGGTTAGTCTTGCCTCGGTCGACTAAGAACTTAACCTTGCAAGCATTTGAACTGAGTCTTTCATACAACCACAAGCTCCGTAATGGGACGGACCTAGTGAGTAAACCGGGAAATCTATTCTTTGGTCTTGTCGTGGTGGTGTGGGGCCGGAGGAGCGGTGAGAACTCACATGGCGCAAGAGGGGCCACAGGTGTGGTAACCAGTCCCTCCGGTGTTGAAACCTTAGCGCCAATCTTTGGGTTTAGACGGAACTTTGGAAAGGCTTTATTACGGTTATTTGCCTTGGTGGTATTTGACTGCACCTTGTGGGTAAAGTGTATAACCTCTGCAGAGTGTACAACCTATTCGAATAGCCGTGCTCACGGTATTGAGCATCGCTCGGTGATTCTGATCAAGGGTTAGATTTTCATGAAAAGGACTTGTTGATGGAAAATGCTTGGGTTGGTAATGATGAACTGGACTTAGGACGAAAAATGATTCTGATTGAAATGTTTGTGAAAGCTATTATTCCTACTACTGTTTTACTGCTTTGCAATCTATTACTGTTTACTTGAAATGCTGTACTGCACATGAACCATAGCCTATCCTTTGTACTAAGCCATGCATATAGTATATTAGCATTGCATTACATGCATGACTTCTTTGAGTGCTCAAAGTACTCACCCCACAACAACACAACTTCAGTTGAGGAAGAAGCAACCCCTGCTCAGGAGGAGGAGATACAGGAGGAGCCTACGAACTAAGGAAGCGAGCCCAGTCAGTTGCCTGTGGCAAATTGGTTGGTGCCACGAGTTTATTTTATTTCCGCTGCATTTGAATATTTTAATAAGTTTTCGCCCTGCGAGGCGTATCTTTGTAACTTGACCATAAGGTCAATCTACTAGTTTGAGTATTTAATTAAAGTACTTCTTTATTCGCTGGTTATAACTGTGATATGTACCGATGTTGAGACTGTGTGCACTAGCGTGATCCTGGACTAGTGCTGAATACACAGAGGGTCCGGATTTGCATATTCGGGTCCCAACACTAGGCATTTCATCAAACACCATATGTGCAAGGAGAATACCCAAGCTAGAATACCTCAAAGCCAATCCATGGAGGGAGAAGGGGGTGGGGGAGATGCTGGCCGGAGGAGAGGTCGACGGCGCCGGCAGGGAAGGGGACTCAAGCACTCTCGGCCGGAGAGCGGCCGTCGCCGACCAGAGCAGACCAAGGGCTCGCCGGTGCAATGCTTTCTCCGATCGCTTTGGCAGGGAAAGGACGCTACTGGCTCATTGTTCTTGGTGCTCTGCTGGCGGCCGCTCTCTTGGCCGATGGGAGGAGCCTACTGCCCTAAAGAGGAGACGCCGGCTAGGGGGGGGCACACGCTTGAGCAGCAGGCGCCACCAGGAGTGCTCGGCCAGGGGAAATGGCGGCTGGGAGGAGAGGAACCGGCAGGGGGAAGCATGGCGCGGGGGAAGAGCCAGCCAGGAGGATCGGTAGGAAGGTTGGGGGCGCAGGGCTGCTTCATGTCTTCCATTCGGCTTGGCAGAGATCCTCCTCAGCTCCTCTCCATCACATTGGCGCAGAGTTGGGGAAAATATCAGCCCCCCCCAAGGAATATGAGCCACACACACACACCAGGAGAAAGTGATTAGGTGACAAGTGGGTGGAGAGGGAAAAAGAAAAAACAAGAATTTCTCTCCCACAATTTACAGATAGGCCCCCCAGACACCCGGACCAAGAATTTCTCGACTCAGAGGAAAAAGAATCCCCGAAGTATTACACTCTCCCCCCTTAAAGGAATTCGACCCCGAATTCGAAGAATGCTAGCCAAAAACCAAAGTCCACAAGGGACTTGAAACTTCTGGGTAAAGTCACAACACCCACGCAAAAACTCCAACGACTACAAACGATAAACCAAAACCTCAAATCCAACGATTAACAAAATGATTTGACTTAGCTCCATTAAGTGCAACTTCTCACGCAAGAACTCAGTCAAACTTAATCAATAGGTCAAAATCCCAAAGGACCATTGCCCAAGGTACAGTCACACGCAAATTAAGAAATCCTTCGCTACACCATCTTAACCCAAAGGTACAGTCACACGCTAGAAATGGTGATGTAATTACCATCAACTTCCAAGTAGTTCACTAATATGGGTTAAACAAGCACCACCAAGGAACCACATCAAAAGTAAAATCCTCAATTAATATCCACCTAAAATCCCTCGATTCTTGTTAGCAAAACAACCGCTTTCATCCTCTTCAAATAATGTGTTAAAATACACACCAAGGAAAACTCAATTTTCAGGAGAAACACTACATTAAACCTTTACAGCTGCAATCCCAAAGACCAAAGGAAACTCAATTCTCTTGATTAAACTCAACATTATACCATAAGCTTCCATACCCTTTACTCCAGCTAGAACACAAAGGAACATACAAGTCCCTTTTTGACCAATGAACCACGTACATCACCTTGAACCCAAAGCATTAACATCTACCTGAGAGAGGATCTTGATAGAGCCCAATCATCACTCATATTCTTCTTCCAAAGCCAACTTTGCAAGAGAAGACCCGATTCTTGAACATCATATAAATCTCCTGTAACACTCTTAAATCGATACAATAAAATTCGCCTTGGGGAGAACTCCAATTAAAAGAGAAACCCCACGCAAATCGCTGACAGAAGCTTTCATAAAACCAAAAGATAACTCAGTTTACTTTAATCAAGGCAAAGCCTCTTACGCTAACCCAAAATCAACATTTTGGAAGAGAAGACAAAATTCCAGGACAACTCTTACATCCTCATTTGCAATCCTCAGAGCTAAACGAAGGTTCATTTCAAATTCCACCATTTCTAGTACTCCAATGCTCTAGACATTAATTGTTTCATTTTCACCAAATCCTAAAAAGGTACACAGGTTTGAACGGAAGTTACACAACCCAATCTTCCTTTACTTCCCTTCTCCTATTCATATACCCACCACTAGTCATATTCCATAGATAAACTCCTAGATGGTTGCAACACCCCTGTGAAATAGTTTTGGAAGATTCCAAACAGAGAACCGCCGGCGCACCGAGCAGTCTGCGTCGCCCCCAACGTCGGCCTGTTTTGGCGTCGCGTTCCTGGTCGGTTCGTCGTGAGTTTTGGTGATTCGTCTATGTCACCTCATGCCATATGGTACCCTCTGTCTCCCTTTCAAATTTCATGCAATTTGGTTCATGGAATCAAAAGTTATGGCCATTCCAATCTCACATCATGTTTCTGCCCGTTCTCTCTCGTTTTTGAGAGTTTGGCCGTGAAATGTTTATGGTAGACTCCTCATGATATCCCCTACATGGTGCTCACCCTAATTCATGGTTTTGATCTTGTGATTTTGCGCAGAAAATTCTTTTCTCCGATCAGACAGCGTTGCGGACAGCAGAAAACTTTGTCACGCGTTCCCCGTTGATCCAGAAGGTAAAAATCAGATCCGTTCGCCTCATATTGTGCCAAATATTCCCAGATAGCTCTCTGTAAAATTTGGTTAGGTTTCATGCAGTACTTTAATAGTTATGACTGTTTGATCTATTAGCTCTGGGAGCTGTTCATCGGCAGTTTATGATCAATCCGGCAGGTCACCGCCAAATCCGCCTATACCGTTGAGTTCGTCTCGTCGCGTTCTACATGATGGACACTTTCTCTTTGTTGTTGCATCTACCGAAAAAAAATTTATTCGTCGGCCGCCGCCTTTTGCCGCCGCCGCGCGTCGTCGTTTGCCGCCAACCATCTTGGTTTGACGTGGCCAGGCCATTGTGTCCAGTAGGCCATTATCCCCTATTTTGCCCATCGGAGAAGTTGAATTGATTTTCGGTTGCTGTCAAAGCCAAGTTCTAGAATCTACTCGTCGTCTTTTCAACCTAGCCCTTCGTTATCCATTCGCGTCTCGGTTAGCCATCCTTGGTAACATTCTATCGCTGCTATGTCGTTGCACCGACGGTCGCCACCTCGTTATTTCATAGGCGTCCCGTCATCGCTTCGCCTTCATCGTTAACGTTCCGCCGTTAACGATCCATCGTTAACGTTCATCGTTAACGTTCCATCGTTAACGTTCCGCCGTTAACGTTCCGCCGTTAACGTTCCGCCGTTAACGTTCCATCGTTAACGTTCCACTGTTAACGTTCCACCGTTAACGCTTTGCTCTTGCTTCGCTATCATCGCATGCGTGCATTCAAGCAAGAGCGTAGCGCGATGTCATTATCCTTTCTATCGTCCTATCGTCATCTAACCCCATTCCTTGTGAGTCTGGCTTTATCTTTCTATCATCTGCAAAGCTGGACCAGAACCTAACTTAAGACCGGTTCGATGGACTGAGTTCATCGTGAGCCGCGTTGCCGGTATTGCGGTTTCCCTCATTGTGTCCACCGTAGTAAGATATTTGTATTGTCTTACTACATATCGTCATTGCCCTGTTGTTATCAAGTCTCTTCATTGATGTATAACTGAACCCCAGACCGGATCGCACTGAATGTCGATTCCATCCGACCTTGTCATATTCCTGAAAATCTAATCTGCCATTAACCCAGAATTCATTCGTGGACTTGGTCGCTAGACCATTGGCCATGTGTCATATCCTTGCGCCCACATCTAATCCATCAGTCCACCTTTCTTTTGATTGATTATGTATCTGTTCAGTCAACAAAAGTCAACTTTTTGCATCAGCTTAGTTCATAGTGAACTAGCATATCTTTATGGACCCGGTCTATAGATCGAGAGTCCATATGTCATCGGCTATCCAATCAAGATAATAACTTCGGAAGGAAATATTCTTCGGAATATTATTCTGTCTTTCCCAGTTATTAATCTTTCCCTTCGGTGTATTTTCCGAAAGCTGTTCTCTTTTGTCTAATCATCGACCTAATTCATTCAAGTTCCTAATTTCATCTAAGTCATTGTGATCCAATATTATTCGTTCTCAATTTGGAGTATATTCGATTTATCTTTTGAGTTGGTTTGTGTTTGCTTCTTCTTTAATCGTTAGACGCGTTGTCCAGAAGTCATTCAAAGAAGCTGAAGATCAAGAAAGTAAAGATTGAAGATCGAAGATCCAGAGTCAAAGATAAAGAGTAAAGAACAGTAAAAATCGCAAGGGCCAGGCAAGTTGTGCTTTGACCATTTTGATCCTAAGTTTTGAAATGTATTTTAATTCAAACTATGCATGCTAATTCAAATAAAAATGGATTTAAATAATTTGGGTGAATTAGCTAATCAACCTATTTGTTATTGCCACCTTGTTGTTAATATTTGTATGCCATGATTCCTTTGATAACCTAAGTTTGGTAATACTAGTTGGTTGATAATATTGTGCCAACACGAGAGGCTAGACCGTGAATAGTTGCTTAGCTTTGCATATATCGTGAATAATCTTTTAAAATACAAAGGTCAATATTGATTAATGGAATATGCAATGTATATTGGAAATGGTGTGATGTGTTGCCACACGATGATGTTGATATATGGAGGCCTGTGTGGTTCCATATGGATGTTGAGTTGTTGTTAGCATGTGTTGCACAATAATCAACTTGGGATGGGAAATGATTTCGATCGGGGCAAGTGGACCGAGGCTTTGTGCCAGGTGGGCCTTCGTGGCATTTGGGGGGGTTGAGTGTTGTGAGAGCTGTGTGCCAAATGTTGAGAGAAGGATGTCTTGCCTTGGTCAGTTAAGGACCTTACCTTGCAAGCCTTTGACCTGAGTCTCTCGTACAACCACATGTCTGAATGGGAAGACCTAGTTTAGTAGGATTCTGATATCTCGCCTTTGATACCTCGGGGTGGCAGTTACACGGGGGTAACTGTACGGGGGAGCGTGCCTATGCTTCGGCTTGGTACCCTATCCAACGTTGTTCGTCGGCCCTATACTTCGGCTCTCTGTGAGGGAAGTGATAGTGGAGGCAACACGGAGAGGTTCCTAGGTGGAAATGGAAGTTTCTGAAAGGCTTTGTTATGATCACTCATTCGCATACTCTTGTATGGCGATTCACGGCTGACGTGGTGGGTTGATTATATCTTGTGGGTAAAGTGTACAACCTCTGCAGAGTGTAAAAACTATTCGAATAGCCGAGTCCACGGTACTGGACAATGCTCGGGGATTACAGTCAAGGGGTAGTGTTTTGAAAATAAAATGGGGTAGAAGGCTGTGTGCCAGAGTTAATGATGAAAGTTGATTAAGGACTGTGTGTCCAAAATAATGTGGAAAACAATTGATAAACTTATTATACTATTAAAGTTTTGCTGCTTTTAATCTAAATAAATAATGATTCAAAATATTGATGCAATGCAAAATAACCAATTGAGCCATTCCTTTGTAACAAGCCATGCATGTAGTAATAGAACTGCATTCTGTGCATGACTTGTTGAGTATGGTGTGTACTCACCCTTGCGGGCAAAATTTTATCAGAAGAGGAGTCTACACCAGCGTGGGAAGAGGAGTATACTGGAGGGCCAGAGAACTAGGGAGCAAGCCTCTGTCAGAGCGCCTGTGGTGAAGATGGATCACCATGACGTTTACTTTCCGCTGTTGTTTATTATTACTCTGAATAATGTAAGCCCTGCGTGGCAAAATATTGTAAGGTGACCTTAAGGTCGTACAACTCGTTTATATACATGTTTGAAGTACTTTAATATTATTCCGTTGTGTATGTTGTTGGTACTTTAAACCCTGTTTAGCCTGTGTGCACTAGCGCGATCCTGGACTAGTGTAGAATACACAGAGTGTCCGGATTTGCAAATTCGGGGCACGACAGCCTCCTACGCTCGCCGGCTGTGGTAGGCACGAGAAGGCTGTGGCAAGCCCTCTCGTGCCCGCCGTCCACTGCTCCCGTGTGTAGCAACCCCCATTTTCGCATAAATGCAAAAATGGAAATCTCATGTGCATACAGTACTAGTCCCTTGATTAGTGGTTAGTATGCACATTTACAACAATTGATATCACATCCATACTCTTTATTAAAAGTAATAATGATAATTTATACAATAAGGTCTTACAATACAGAGTGAAATGCAGCAGAAAGTAGTAAGTCTTGTAGTGTGCCCATCCAACCCTCAGGCAACTGACAAGACATAACCCCTAGAAAAACTCATCATTAACATCCACGAATCCTGCGTCAAATAAGTTTCATCGAGCTAATCTGATTCTTCACCTAAAAACAACAAATAAGCAAGGGTAAGTAGTTTCATACTCAGCAAGACTTTTGCAAAACCTATAATATATGCAGGCCATTTCAAAGGATAGGCTTTCAAGATTGATTTGCACAAAGCTGACTTTGAAATGTAAATATTGAATAGTAGATTGTAAAATGGAATTTAAGTAAAAGAAAGGTTGACTGATATAAAAATAATAAGTAAAGAATATAGTAACTACTCACAGTCCTCCATGACGTGAGCATCAAGATGTCCAATTTCCTGCCAACATGTGGCACAATAGTCTTTGCCAAAATGAGATACATCAAGTGAAAACCATCCCATTTTGAAAATAGAAAACCATCTAACTAGTGCTGGTGCACCAAGATTCCCATAACCGCGGGAACGGCTTTTCGAAAAGTTTTACGTTCTGCAGAGGTGTACATCTTTACCCACAAGTCATGACCTTTTCTTTTTGCTGCATGTTTCACACAACTTTGGTGTGTGGCCAGAATGTTCATGACGAAAACCTTTACATTAACTAGGTTAACTTTGCACCAGCCCGGGACGTTAAACCCATACTATTGAAAGGATCAAGTTGGCCTAGAGGGGGGTGAATAGGCAACTTTTAAAACTTTTTAGCTCTTTAAGGAAAAACTTTTCTCAATAAAATATCAACAGAGACGATTTGTACAAAATATCAGCACAACTTTGTTTCAGTAATATCAATATAGAGAAGAGCTCAAATGAATAACGAACAGACAAGAAAAATCACAATCGGACAAACTTAGAGGATTTTCACCGAGGTTCAGAGACCAATCTCCTACGTCCCCGTTAGAGCACTTCTTCAGAAGTATAGCTTATTCAAAAGCACTCCTTCGAAAGTATTGCTCCACCAAATAGTCAAACACTATAGCTTTCGGTTTTCCACTAACAAGACTCTTTCCACCACTCCGGTGAGGTGAGTCTAAACCTTTCACAGCAAAGGTGGCCTTCCACAAACTCCTTGGACAGGTCGCACCAGCACTCTCACCAACCGTCTAGGAACAGCTAGTTCCAAAAGTAAAAGACTATCCACAAGCCCTGTCTCTTGGTTCAACAGCTAGATGTAAACTAGACCCAAGTTGGAGCAATGCACTCTAAAAGATCAGAATGAAGTATTTGTTTCTGAGTTGAAGTTCAAACTCTTTGTTGGAAAGGAAGCTCAGAAAGGCTATGGTTCAAAGAGTTGTGTATGAATTTTGAGAGATGTCAACGGTAATCAGAATGTTAAAGATGTGTATGTATCCTCTTCTAGTTGGAAGAGAACTCATGTTCTCTATTTATAGAGCTCAAAATATATAGAAAATGCCGTTGAAACTGTCTTTTGCCCATTGGAAGCTTCAGAAAAGCAGAACCAGACAACGAGAAGTCACGGACTGCATCTTTTACAGATATTCTAAGGTATAGAGGTCATAATGGATTGATGTAATTGAGCATAAGCATACGCCAGACTCTAAAAGTAGGTCTCGAGTACATAGGATTTTATCTAGATAGATCATCTGTGAAGTACAACCGACGCCGACTAAAAAGTCATCCGGTACACATGATATGAAGAAGAATTTTGACAGACAAATCTCATTTACGCCGGACCGTAAAAATCGGTCCGTCGTATATATGTGCAAAGACGGAATTAAGATAGGAAGAGTAAGCTTAGCTTTGGGCCAAAAGCGGTCCGACGTGCATGCATTGAACTATTTGGATACCAGCAAAAATAGATTTTGCGCCGAACTGATAAAGCTGGTCCGGCGTAAAAGTGAGAATGGCTGGTTTTATCAGGATGAAGCACGTTTGTGCCGGACCGAAAATATTGGTCCGGCGTACACTTAGAATTTGTCCAGAGTGAAAAGATAATATGCGTCGGACTTAGAAATAAGATTAAGTTTAGATTGGTTCGGCGTGAATGGTGTACGCTCGGTTGCTATAAAACTGTGAAGAGTTCTTAGCGCCGAACTGAAAAAGTCAGTCCGGCATAGATGGCGTGCGCTCGGTTAGGATTAGACTTTAGATTATTGAGCACCGGACTAAATGAAGTTTGGTCCGAAAAAAGATTCTTTTTGGCTAAGGTGGGAGGAAATAGATTTTTGAAAGATAGACATGAAAAGTCCTATGCTCCAAGTAATTTTTAGTGATTTTGCAGATGAACCAAGATCATTACTTGCGTATAATCCCTCTTAATAGTACGGTGAAACTAACAATATGGCTTGAATTGTAACATCCCCAATTTCGGGTTTCTACTAAAAATTAATTTAAAATAATTAAATTTAAAATTTGGATTTTCCTCGGTGTTATATTTAACCTGGCATCCATATCCTTCCAAAATTCGGAGTTCAATCCTTTATCGCTCGCAAAGTCAAAATTCTCAATTCCGGTCCTTATTCGAAATTTCACCCGAGTTTCAAAATACTCTAAAAATCCCAAAACCTATTGCATTAGGTTCCAAATATTCTAAAATGATTTTGGGAATTGTTCCAAGATTTTTAGAATCTCTCTGGTATTTTATCTCTCGCGGTCTTTCATCAAAATCAGTATATTCGTTCCGGAATTGTCTAAATTCCAAAATTCATCAAAATTCAGTGAAAATAATTTTATTGGGCTCCAAATAATCTCTAGTATTTTTATGAATTTTTCCAGGATTTTTAGATCATTTTTACTATTTTATTCCTTGCGCTTTTGTCTCTTCATTTCTTCCAACCAATAATACAGCGACACGTGGCAAGTACTGTTTGCCTTCTTCCACCTCCAACCAGGCTAACTTCCAGTGAGCACGTTTCATAGCTTCCCAACTTTAAACTCTCATAACTTCTCATTTCCTCCACCAAATCATGCATGGATGGATCCGTTGCGAAGAGCGAGACGAGGAGAACCCATTTTTTGTGACCATTCACCTTTTAACTCACCGGAATTTGATTAATTGACTGGAAACCGTTTTGCACTAAAACTTCAATAACTCGGCAATTTCTCAACGAAACGACGAGCTTCCACTTCTCAAACGTGCATATCGACGTCCTCTACCCCGTGCTCACCTTGCCCCATTGTTCCTGTGCCGTTCCCTTCTCCAAAACTCACGAAAACCGACGTCCGACGTCCTCCAAAGACACCGGTGAGCCATCTCTT
Source organism: Guadua angustifolia (assembly GCA_036346375.1). Taxonomy (NCBI): domain Eukaryota; kingdom Viridiplantae; phylum Streptophyta; class Magnoliopsida; order Poales; family Poaceae; genus Guadua; species Guadua angustifolia. The sequence continues at coordinate 53,810,477 of CM070504.1, read as the reverse complement.
ATTCCGGTGAGTTTCTAGACAAACCAACTGCGTCACTTTGTACCCCTTGCTCCAGGAACACAATCATTGAATCGGATTTGATTTTCGTTGCAGTTTGACCCCGGATTTTGAGTTTGTTCGTCGTCGACCGTCGTTCCGTTCGTCGTCGATTCCTTCCAATCCGGTAACTTCTAGCGCAATTCCTTTTAGCTGTAGAATCACCTTGTCATTCTCTACACGATGCTCTCTTCGTTTCGCGAAATTTTGAGTTTTGTGCGGATTTGGCCGTCGTGCCGCCGGCCGTTTTTCGCCACAAAGCTTCGTCATTATTGCGTCTTGTCCGGCTTCAGCGCCATAAGCCGTTGTGCCATTACCTCCGCCAGATCTCGCCAAGACTCACCCGCCCTCGGCCGACCGTTTCGCCGCCGCCGCGCCTCCACCGTCGCGCTTCCGTGTCGCCTTCACAGCCACCGCGCCGCGCCCGCCCGCCGCCGCCGCCCTCCTCCTCTCCGTGAGCCCCCAGGCGTCATTTCCTTTCCCTTGGCCGGCTTCTCCATTGGCGCTGCTCCCTCTTGCTTGTCTGTTCGTTCTTCTCTGTTCAGTTCATTTGGTGAAGAAGCTCACGAGACTATGACGCATGGGGCCTGCTGTAAGTGACGGAAGGAAATCAGGAAATGCTGGAAAAAGAAAGATTCCAAAGGAATATTCCGCGGTTTTCAATTTTCAAGATTTTGAGAATTCAAACAATTGTTTCTCCTCCGTCGTAACTCCGAATCGAGTGATTCCAATTGCTAAATTCATATAAATTCATCCTCTGTCTGCCAGTATTTTTATTATAATTTTTACTTTCTATTTAATTTATTTTATTCTTTTCGTGCACCGTTTTGCGCGTAGTCGAAGAAACTGCCGTAGTCGCCAACGAAGGAGAAGACTTTCAGAGTAACGCAGCGCACCTCGTCGACGAAGGCAAGTCTCCTTGACGCACATTGATCCTAAGGTTTGCAAATGTTTTACAAAAGTTTTACAACATGCATTGCTATTTATATAAAGATGATGTTAAATATAGGTTGGTAGTTAATCCGAATTGATAAATACCACCTTGATGTTGAAATCCATGTTCATTTGTAACCCTAGATTGCTGTGGTATATCATGATCATATTAGGTTGTGATATATTTTGTTTAGTGCGTTAGATGAGCTTAGTTGCGGAATTGATTAAAATACCTATGGATAGGTTGCTTTGAAAATGTTGTTGAAATGTGTTTTGTTGAAACTGTAGCAATGAGATTGCTGCTGTGATTGTAAAATAAAAATAAAATAAAAATGGTTTAGATTGGGGCGGAATGGTTTGTCGGGCGGGTGTGGATGGAGCACTGATTCTGGTTTGTGAAAGCCGCCCTAATCAATTTAAGGACCGACGCTTATGACTGCCCATTCTAAGCATTACCGTGCAACCACATGTCAAATGGGCTCGACCGCTGAATAATTTGTAGAAACTTAACTTAGACTCACCAGATGGTGGAATGTGGGTGCCGGATGGAGGCAAAGTTGTATTTTCCCACAGGCGCAAGAGGGGCTTTATATCGGGCGGATGGAACCCTAATAGCGATGAAACCTCAGCGGGTGAGTCGGGTTAGGCGTATACATTGTAAAGGCCTTGTCATGATCTCTCTGCCGACACACCAAGGGAAGTGTGTTAATCGCGTGGCACTAAAAAGATGATCATGTCTTGTGGGTAAAGTTGTACACCTCTGCAGAGTTAAAACTATTCGAATAGCCGTGCTTACGGTCAAGGGCAAAGCGAAGAATGCTTTCATACTGGTAGACTTGGTTTTGGTTTTAAAAATAACTGATGTTTTGTTTTGGGATTCGGGAGTGGCTGGAACTCTCGAATGTTTATTTGGCGGATTGAGCCAATCAGGTAGATGGAACCTGTTTTGATCATGACGGATGGAGTCATGAGTTGGTTTACCTTAATCTTTTAAATGTGGCGGATAGAGCCTTTATACTAGTGATGGTGGATAGAACCTTCACTAGGATATTAAATAATTCAATTGTTAAATTAATTGTTAAAATGTGCATTGTGAAAATTATTATTATGTATGGTTTGATAAAACTTGGCTTTATGCAAAAGAACCCTATTAAGCCTTTCTTTGGAAAGCCCTACATGTTGCATTTTCCCAGACTTGAGGAGTACGTTTGTACTCACATGCTACACAAATTTTTCATCAGAGAACTACCAAGATGCAGTTGAAGGCAACGAGTTCTATGACGGGGAGTTTGATGAAGGTCGCCAGGATAACTAAGCGCGCGCTCCTAGTCGTCGTCTGTGGTGTCTTTTGGGTTTTATCTTTCTGTTATTTGTTTCCGCTGCTATGAACTCAGGTCATGTGACCAAGAAATGTAATAAATGGCCATGTGGCTGGTACTTTATATTTATGCTATTACTTCGTTCTGTTCTGGTTATGATTATCACTGCTTCACTGTGTGTACTAGCAACTGATCTGGGACTAGTACAAAAATATACAGGAGATTCCGGATGGTAAATCTGGGGTCTCACATGAATCCACTCCCAAGCCAAAACTAAAGAAAGAGTATCTTAGCCTTGATCTTCAAAGTTAGCAGTGGTTGATTTATGTTGAAGCATACTTCTTGATCATCAAAACCAAAACCTGCAATAAGCATAATTGACAAAAATAGGGGGTCTAGATGCTCTCAATCTCCCCCTTTTTGGTGATTGATGACAATATCTTTGATTGTATACTTAGAGAGCCAAAACTAATTACTTATTTCTCTTTCTGCAAGTAAAAGTTAGTCTGATAGAACAGAAACAAGTATTTTATACTCCCCCTGAATGAATGCATGGGAAATTTGAAATGTAAAAGCATTCAGAAAGGGTTTTAAAATTCAGAGTAACTTTAAAGTAAAATTCAATAGATATCAATAAAACCAAGAGAAGCAATATCCAAAATAACTCGTAGAAGAACTCATAGAAGAACATGAGTTTTATATAATAAACAAATATTTAAAACAGACTCAGTCTAAGAAGAGACTACTGAGAGACCTAGTCTATTTTTCTTTCTTCTCCCCCTTTGGCATTAATTGCCAAAAAGGTCACTTCTTGCATTTTGAGAAGGTTCTCTTCAGCATGCTGGTCACCCTGAAGCTTGTACTTCTTCTTGGAGGAGCCTGATCCGGGTCAAAATTTGAAGATGAGGATGAAGATGAAGCAGCCATAGCTCTATCATGCCAACTAGGGTAATCTAGATCACCAGGCTGAGGAACAACAGTAAGCTCATTGAGGCCATGCTGAACATCTCGAACAAGTTCTTGAGTCTCATTTGATTGATCAAGCAGGAGTTGTGCTATTTGCTCCTAATTTGAGACTAAATTATTTCTAGCATCTTGAGAGAAGTCCCTCAGGTAGTCAAGCATATCCCCTTGCCAGTCCAAACATTCACCAGTTATGTCAAGGTTTCTGTATACATTCTGAGCAAATTGCTGAAGCTTGCCATCTTGGGCATTTAGCTTTTTGTTGAGATCATACAATATGTCTTTGACCACCAGCTGCTCAGTCTTGATCTCTCCTATCCACTTTCTAAGATCCCATTGATTTCCTCTGATCATATCAAACCTATTATAAGTTTTATTTCTGAAATTTGCTTGGTCTTAATAGATCTTGTGCAGCATCTCCTGCTGCTGTTGAATGGCAGCCATCTGTTCATTATGTCTTTGGGCTGCTAGTCTCCTTTATTCCTCAAAATTTTCTTGAGCATGCCTGAGGTCAGTGTTGTATTGCTGCTCAAAGGAGGTGAACCATCTAGGCTAAGAATCCCACCAAGTTGGTTGCTGGCCATAAGTTTGTGCAGGGTCTTGTTCAGCAAAAGGAGAGTGATGAGAATCTTCAGAAGACTGCTGAGTGAAGGTTGGCATGTGTTCTTGAGGAGGCCTAGACCCACCAGCTTCATGATCATGGGCTGCTGGTGGAAATTCTGTCCCTCCATAAATCTAGCGATTCTCGCCAATTGTTTCAAGTTTTGCACTTCCACTTCTTGAGATGAGACTACGGTGACAAGTATTTGATTGCCTTCATCGCCCAAAAATCTGATGGTTCAAATGCTCAGAGGTATATCCCACCACTTCAGTAGGTGTATGTGAATAAGCTGGATCTTGATGAGTTGGTGAGAAATGCTCCTGAGTAAGGAAACTGTGACTTGGAGCTCTACCATCATCATCTGAACTAGCATTGACCTCATTATCTTCTTGAGCACTTGGCTCATGTATAACTGGAAGTGGAGGAGTCAGAAGTCTAACTGGCCTTTCTTCCTCAGTAGCAGGCTTGGGCATCTTGTATTGTTTGGGTCTGCAATTAAAGTCCCTGTCCATCTCATGCTGCGAGATGATTCCTTGAGCCAAAAGCATTTGAGTGATTTGCATGGCAAAGGGAAGAGGGCTATCTATTTTTCTGTAAATGGCTTCTTCCATCTCTCCAAAAATGTAATCAATAAGATCAATAGGCTGCTTTGATAGAATCAAGTGTAGCAGCCAGGCAAGACATGGAGTTACTCCCTCTTTGTATCTAGTCTTAGGGTAAATTGTGTGCCTTAAAATTAAGAGCAGAGCTTTGGCCTCCGCAGACAGACAATGGACCCTATTAGCATTAAAACTAGCTTCATTGATGTTTCTGTAAATGTGGGCTAACACCTGCAAATCTGGCATATCACCAATTTGCCTCCATCTGTTTCCTGGAAACATCATATCATGAATCCTAGTCCTATTCAGCAAGGGACTTGAGGCACCAATAGCAACTTCAAATTGAGGTGACCTTACTTTTCTCTTCTTTCCATCAATAGTGAACAGAATATAGTGCCCATTCTTGTTCACAAGCAAAGATGCATAAAACTCCAGAATCCTATTTTCATTCCAGGCCGGTCCAATAGAAGACATAAGGGCAGCAAGGCCAGGGGTAGATCTTACACAATCCAGAATTCTGTTAGAGACTAGGACAGAGCTAATTTGATTCCAGTCCACATACTGGTGCTTGCACAAAGCTGACAAGAGTTTTCCATTTTTGCTCTTCCTATTCTTATAGCCCATATAGATATTCTTCTGAAATGTGTTGATGAATTGCTCATTTAAGGGAGGTCTATCAAGAGGAAACCAGTTTTTTTCTGGTACCAATCTAGCAGCTCTTAGGCTCAGTTTGTTTAGGCTTGAGCTTGAGCTTATTTGGCTTCTACACCTCTATAAGCCACAAGCCAAAACAAACAGTATTTTTCCAGCTAGATGGAAAGAAGAAGCTTCTAGCCCAATTTGCACTACGCGAGAGAAGCAAGGAAAACGATGCTTCTCGGGGTGGCTGGAGCTTCTAAAAATCCCACTTCCCTGGTACCCTTACAACTTAACTATTATTTATGAAAAATTGCCATCCTCATCCAGCTCCAATGACTTATTCCGGCTCCAAAGACTTATTCCACTCCAAAGACTTCTTCCGGCTCGACCAAATAAGCTCAAGCTCTAGCCTAAACAAACTCAGCCTTAGTTTCTTACCCCCAATGTGGCTAGCTCTTGCCCAACAATCATATCAACTTCATCACTTAACTCTACTTCTTCATCAGAAGGCAAACTTGCACTAGGCTCATAGTCATTATCATCTGAAGAGGGAGAGGGACTGTATTGTACTGGTTGCTTCCCTTTTTTTGGTGGCTTAGATGTTACTTTCTTAACTATCCCACCTGGTTCCTGTTGACTAGTACTATCTGTTTTAGCTTTCTTTTTCCCTTTGACCTTATCAGCAATTTTTCTAAACAGACCTCTTTTGTTAGGATTATTAGAACTCATCTTGACAAAACACTGATCTAGTAAAGACTGGCCGCTTACTGACAATGCAATGCACAGGAATAGAAGAATAACCTAGAACAGAGAGATGACCTTAAGATGATTCTAACTATGGTTTCAATCTAATCAGAGAGAAAAGATAAGATAGAAGAACTTACAAGACCCTAGAAGCAATGTCTTGAGCTCACAGGAGCACCGTTGCCAGCCACCCGATCAGGATGCACTTCGGTGAAGAGATGGTCTTGCGCTCAAGAGAAGTTTGCGTGAGGATTGTTGTGGAGCTAGAGAGTTTGTAGATTTTCTAAAGGAGGTAGAAGAATAAGGAGGCACAAGTTGCCAGGCGTAAAAACAGGAAGTTTACTGAAGAGTTGGAAACGGACAAGACTTGAGAAAGTAAGGGCTGCAACTTCCGGGTTTGAAGGAGGACTCTTTATGAGGGAGTGGTTGGAAACCAGAGTATATAAGAGATATGGTTACCAAAATATGACAGGTTAGCAGGGATAAGACCTAGAAATAAGAGATTTTTTATGTGAATAGCAAGGATAAGAACTCTTGAAGTTAGAGATGAACACGATTTTGAAACAAGATAAGATTTCATATGACAGAGATATTTTCGTATGTGCCCCGGACTGCCCCTTTTTGATTTGACCCGACAGACTTCAGTTTGCGTCGGACTGAGTTCTGACGACTTTTTATCTGTGCCGGACCGAAACCGTACAACTTTCCATCTGCGTCGGACCGAAACCGTATTAGGCAAGTTTGGTCCGCCGTAGTAGGAAAACTCTCGGTTAATAAGACAACAATCCGTGGTACATTGAAAATATCTGAATTGAAAGTACAGAGATATAACTAACTTTTTACAGATTTTCTGAGATCTCCCTTTTTAAGAAAAACACAAATATTTGCAGAGGGATCTTAGAATAATCTTAATATAAAGATCAATCAAACAATCAATGAACTTAGGGGATGTTGAAGTCATATGGGAATGTATGAGCCCTAGTTTTCATGAGAGCATGAGTATATTGACTTAAACTCATAGAAACAAACTCATGTGCTGAATAATTTAGGCATTCAAAGTTTTTTGTAAAATATTTCCTTCTGAAACTCAATTTACCTAAGTACTATGTTTTAGGAAAGTATAACATAGTAAATAGAGAAAGAGAAGGATTTTAGTAGCAATTTTATGACTTTTATTTTCAAGAGGATTTTTTTATTTAGAATATAATCCAATTATTTTTACTTCAGCACTGATAATTACTTGGTTCACATAAAGGTCGCAAGACATGCATGGCAAGCAAGTTTAACTCCCCCTTAGTGTGATATTTCAAGAAATTAGGCAATATTTGAAGAAGCAAGAATATTTAGTTCATTTCTTAATTTGGAAAATCTAGCCTCATCAAGTGGTTTAGTGAAAATATCAGCTAACTGGTCTTCAGTCCTAACATGACTAAGCATAATGTCACCTTTAGCAACATGATCACGTATGAAGTGATGTCTAATTTCAATATGCTTAGTTCTAGAATGTTGGACTGGGTTATTTGCTATTTTTAATGCACTTTCATTATTACACAACAGAGGCACATTTTCAAACTTAATACCATAGTCCAAAAAGGTTTGTTTAATAAAAAGAATTTGAGCACAACAACTGCCTGCAGCAACATATTCAGCTTCAGCAGTTGAAAGTGCTACTGAATTTTGTTTCTTTGAACACCAAGAAACCAAAGATCTTCCAAGCAAATGACAACCCCCAGAGGTGCTTTTTCGATCAACTTTGCAACCGGCATAATCAAAATCTGAATAGCCAAGAAGTTCAAAAGGAGCACCTTTTGGGTACCATAAACCAAAACAAGGAGTATGCTTTAAATATTTGAAAATTCTTTTTACTGCATTGAGATGCACTTCCTTAGGTGCAGCTTAAAATCTAGCACACATGCATACACTAAACATGATATCTGGCCTAGATGCTGTCAAGTAAAGTAAAGAACCTATCATGGATCTATATAATATTTGATCAACAGACTTACCTCCCACATCTTGATCAAGATGTGTGTTAGTAGCCATGGGAGTTTTAAGAGGCTTGCAATCTTCTAGATTAAAGCGCTTGAGAAAGTCTTTTGTGTATTTTTCTTGTGAAATGAAAGTCCCTTCCTTCATTTACTTGACTTGAAATCCCAGAAAGAAAGTAAGCTCTCCCATCATAGACATTTCAAATTCTTTAGCCATTTGATTGCTAAATTCCTTACACAAGGAAAGATTAGTACTTCTAAATATAATATCATCAACATAAATTTGGCAAATCATTAATGTACCATTGATGTCTTCTAGAAACAAAGTTGGATCAACCTTCCCAATTTTGAAATTCTTTTCTAGTAGAGAATCTCTAAGGCGCTCATACCATGCCCTAGGGGCTTGTTTTAAACCATATAGGGCCTTAGACAACTTATACACATGATTTGGAAGTTTTATGTCTTCAAAACCAGGAGGTTGTTCAACATATACAGTTTCTTCAATGATACCATTGAGAAAAGCACTTTTAATATCCATTTGAAATAATGTAATATTGAAATGAAAAGCAAAGGCTAGAAGGAACCGTATGGCTTCAAGTCGAGCTACAGGTGCATAAGTTTCTCCATAATCCAGGCCTTCAACTTGAGTGTATCCTTGAGCTACCAACCTTGCTTTCTTCCTTGTTACAACACCATTTTCATCTTGTTTGTTTCTAAAGACCCACTTTGTTCCAATAACATTATGATCTGTAGGTCTTTCAACCAGATTCCAGACTTTGTTTATTTCAAAGTTGTTGATCTCTTCTTCCATAGCCATAATCCAATCAACATCCTTCAAAGCTTCATCTACTGTTCTGGGCTCAATACATGAAACAAAAGAGTAATGTTCACAAAAAGATGCTTATCTAGAACGAGTTTGAACACCCTTACTGAATTCACTAATGATTTGATCTACAGGGTGATTCTTTGTAATGGTGTGATGGCTTTTGATAAAGCTTAGTCTTTCATCCTTCTTTTCATCATCTTCAAGTACTGATCCATCCTGAGGTATTGTAAACATTGGTGGTAGATCATCTTTGTCTTCTTTGGACTTGATCTCACCAATTTCCATTCTCTTCATGGATTCTCTTAAAGCTTCTTCACCTACACAGCTAGATTCTCATGCTCACCTTGTGAGCCATTAGATTCATCAAACTTGACATCATAGGTTTCTTCTACTAAACCAGTTGAATTATTAAAAACTCTATAAGTTTTGGATTTAGAGGAATAACCTAGCATGATACATGTATCACATCTCTTTTGAAATTTACCTAAGTGTGTTCTCTTTTTATAGATATATACCTTGCATCCAAACACACAAAAGTAAGAGATATTAGGTTTTCTTCCTACCAGAAGCTCATATGATGTCTTCTTGAGAAGTCGGTGAAGATAGAGCCTGTTGATAGCATGACAAGCAGTATTGATGGCTTCAGCCCAGAAAGTATCAGGAGTGTTATATTCATCCAACATTGTCCTTATCATTTCTATGAGAGTTCTATTTTTCCTTTCAACTACTCCATTCTGTTGAGGAGTGTATGTGGCTGAAAGTTCATGCTTTATACCTAACTCATCATAGTACTCAACAATGTTAGTATTGACAAATTCAGATCCATTATCACTCCTAATCTTCTTAATAGGACAATCAAATTCATTTTGAGACATTTTTGTAAAAGTTTTGAAAATTTTTCCAACTTCACTTTTGTTTGGCAAAAAGAATACCCATGTGAATCTAGAGAAATCATCCACAATTACTAAACAATATGAGTTACCTCCTATACTTGCATATGAGGTTGGACCAAAAACATCCATGTGCAGAAGTTCTAGAGACCTAGTAGTGGACATGATATTTTTAGCAGGATGAGAGTTTGCTACTTGCTTGCCAGGTTGACAAGCACTGCAAAGTTTATCCTTCTCAAATTTAACATCTTTCAAGCCCACTACTAACTCATTTTTGAAAAACTTTTTGAGATTAGACATACCTACATGCCCAAGTAAATGCGTGCCAAAGCCAACTATGTGAACCTTTAGCAAGTAGACAAGTTGAGATGCATGAGGAGTTAGAATTGAAATCAACAAGATAGAGATTTTTAAATCTAAAACCTTTGAAAATAAGCTTTTATTTTTGTCATGAACTACTTCATCACTGGAGAAGATACAATGGAATCCTAAATCACAAAGTTGAGCAACAGACAAGAGATTGAAATTTAAAGAATCAACCAGTAAAACATTTTCAATTGAGTGATCATTGGAGATAGCTATCTTACCATTACCCTTTACCTTTCTTTTACTATTGTCTCCAAAAGTAATTTTGTGGCTTGGATCACTCCCTTTTTCGACTGAGCTGAACATCCTTGAGGTGCCGGTCATGTGTTGTGTGCAACAACTGTGAATGACCCAGTGCCGGCCACCACTCTTGTAATTTACCTAAAAGAATGTTCATTTCTTGACTTTAGGTACCCAAATACTTTTGGGTCCATTAGTGTTAGTCTGAACAATTTTGGGCCCAAAAGGATTAGCAAGTAAGGATTTGGGCACCCATATAGCTTTAAGATTCTTGTCCAGATTAGAGGGGCCTACATATTTAACATTTATTTTACCCCTAAAGTCTTTAAACAACATGTAATGAGCATCAACCATACATCTTCTATTGACTTTAGTATATGAAGCACAGGCAAAGGTACAATTTTTAGAAGCATGATTGTAGTTATGATAGTAACAACATTTAATTCTACTTTTGACAAAATTCATCTTGGGTTTTGGCTGTTCAATCTTTCTGAGCACAGAATTGGCTTTAAAACCTAATCCCTTTTTACCCAGAACAATATTTTGCTCCCCAAGAATTTTATCAAGAGTAGCACTACCAAGGAAGCATTTTTCTAAACCTTTGTCAAATTTAGCTACCTTGGATTTCAGCTCATTGTTTTCTGTCATGAGCACTTTAGCATACAAGGCATTTTTGCAATTTTTGCTACACATGCTAGATGAGCTAGGGATAATGACTTCATCAGACAACAAATCACAACTGATGGAAACATTACAAGATGAGATGCTTTTGGGTTTACTGATCTGCATCTCATTGTCAATTTCTAGCTCATAGTATTTGTTGAGCAGTTCATCATGATTCTTAACAAGTTGCATATGAGTTGTTTTCAAGGAATCATGAGTATCAATAAGAAGAATATGATCAGAATTTAGCACATCATAATTTTCTTGCAAAGACTTATAGTCAGATTCAAGAGTTTCCACTCTAGTAGCAAGCACGTTATTCTTATCCATTAAATTAATAGCATTTTTCTTGAGAGCTTTATTTTTAGTAGTTTTAACACATAAGGCGTCATTAAGCTCTTTAATTATCTCTACTAGCTCTTATAAGAGGGAGAATCATTTACCTTGTCTTCATTATTTTTGGCCATTAGACAAAGTGGTAGTGATGATGAAGGTGAGGGTGGTGTAGATTCATCCAAAGCAAGTCCAGCTAGTCCCTTGGACCTTGGCTCTTCTTCATCTGAGGAGGAAGAGGACTCTTCAATAGAGCTTTCTTCATCAGTGATCCATTCACCGATGTGTGCCTCCTTCTTCCCTTTCTTCCAATGCTTCTTGGAGAAACTTTTCTTGTGATGACTTCTCTTGTAGCTTCCTTGAGCTTTTTCTTCATCATCATCATCTTTGTTCTTGCTCTTGCCCTTCTTGTTGCTTTTGTTTGGGCAACGGGCAGCTATATATCCTTTCTCATTGCACTCAAAACAGATGATGTTAGAGAAAGGGTTTCTTTTAGAGAAGTGGTTAGAGGACTTTCCTTTGGCATTGACCCTTCTCATGATCTTGTTTGTTGATCTCATGAGTAATGCCAATTTTCTTACATCTTCATCCTCTTCATAGCTTGTGTCATCTTCTTCTTCTTCATCAGAAGAGTCTTGTGCTGTCTCCTTGGCCTTGAGAGCAATGGATTTCTTCTTGGTCTCCACTTCATCACCCAAGGTGAGCTCATGAGCTAAGATCTTGCCCAACAGCTCAGTGGGTGTGAGCTTCTTCAGATCACCACTGTTGGACAGATAGGTGATCAGGCTATGATATGCTCGAGGTAGGACCCTGATCATCTTCCTGCATACTTCAACATCATCAACTTTAGATCCTAAACCTTTAAGCTCATTTACAATAGGATTTAATCTAGAGAATATATCATTAGCATTTTCATGAAGAAGCATTTTGAATTGATCAAATTTTTCTCTCACAACAAAATATCTTTCCTCTTTTATATCAGAGGTACCCTCATGAATTTCTTGAAGAGTAGTCCAAATATCATAGGCACTTGACAGATTACTAACTCTATCAAAAACTACAATACTAAGACATGAAAAGATAGCATTTCTAGCTTAAGCATCATATTGCAAATTTCTTATTTCCCCAGGTGTAGGTTCTGAGGATGATTATTGCCCTTGAGATATGACACGTGGAGGCAGAGGTCTTTCTGTGACCCTCCACACATCATAACTCACGGCTTCAAGATAGCACCTCATTCTAATTTTCCAATAAGCATAATTTATGCCATCAAAAATAGGAACTCTTCCTACACTTACTGTAGCTGATCCTATTCCCTCGGCCATTTTACCCAAGCAGTTAAGCTCTTAAAAGGGTAACCTTACTCTGATACCACTTGAAAGGATCAAGTTGGCCTAGAGGGGGTGAATAGGCAACTTTTAAAACTTTTTCACTCTTTAAGGAAAAACTTTTCTCAATAAAATATCAACAGAGACAATTTGTACAAAATATCAGCACAACTCTGTTTCAGTAATATCAATATAGAGAAGAGCTCAAATTAATAACGAACAGACAAGAAAAATCACAATCGGACAGACTCAGAGACCAATATCCTACGTCCCCGTTAGAGCACTTCTTTAGAAGTATAGCTTATTCAAAAGCACTCCTTCGAAAGTATTGCTCCACCAAATAGCCAAACACTATGGCTTTCGGTTTTCCACTAACAAGACTCTTTCCACCACTCCAGTGAAGTGAGTCTAAACCTTTCACAGCAAAGGTGGCCTTCCACAAACTCCTTGGATATGTTGCACCAGCACTCTCACCAACCGTCTAGGAACAGCTAGTTCCAAAAGTAATAGACTATCCACAAGCTCTGTCTCTTGGTTCAACAGCTAGATGTAAACTAGACCCAAGTTGGAGCAATGCACTCTAAAAGATCAGAATGAAGTATTTGTTTCTGAGTTGAAGTTCAAACTCTTTGTTGGAAAGGAAGCTCAGAAAGGCTATGGTTCAAAGAGTTATGTATGAATTTTGAGAGATGTCAACGGTAATCAGAATGTTAAATATGAAGAAGAATTTTGACAGACAAATCTCATTTACGCCGGACCATAAAAATTGGTCCGTCGTATACATGTGCAAAGACAGAATTAAGATAGGAAGAGTAAGCTTGTGCCGGACCGACAAAACTGGTCCGGCGTGCATGCATTGAACTATTTGGATACCAGCAAAAATAGAGTTTGCACCAGACCGATAAAGCTGGTCCGGCGTAAATGTGAGAATGGATGGTTTTATCAGGATGAAGCACGTTTGCGCCGGACCGAAAATATTGGTCCAGCGTACACTTAGAATTTGTCTAGAGTGAAAAGAAATATGCGTCGGACTTAGAAATAAGATTAAGTTTAGATTGGTCCGGCGTGAATGGTGTACGCTCGGTTGCGATAAAATTGTGAAGAGCTCTCAGGCTCTCAGCGCCGGACTGAAAAAGTCAGTTTGGCGTACATGGCGTGCACTCGGTTAGGATTAGACTTTAGATTATTGAGCCCTGGACTAAATAAAGTTTGGTCTGAAAAAGAGATTCTTTTTGGCTAAGGTGGGAGGAAATAGATTTTTGAAAGATAGACATGAAAAGTCCTATGCTCCAAGTAATTTTTAGTGATTTTGCAGATGAACCAAGATCATTACTTGTGTATAATCCCTCTTAATAGTATGGTGAAACTAACTATATGGCTTGAATCCACTCCCAAGCCAAAACTAAAGAATGAGTATCTTAGCCTTGATCTTCAAAGTTAGTAGTAGTTGATTTATGTTGAAGCATAGTTCTTGATCATCAACACCAAAACCTGCAATAAGCATAATTGACAAAAATAGGGGGCCTTGATGCTCTCAACTTTGGCAGAAGAACTCAGAGCATAGAAATGAGGGAACTCCCTATAGTATGGCGTACACCGGTGTATCGGTAAACGTTTGTTCCATGATCACCTCGGTGTGAACGTCCCTTCGAGCAATCCATTAAGAATTAGCTCGTACATCTCCAGCCTACCAATGTGCAAAGTTAAACTAGATAACTTAATTGGTTTAAGGCTGTCCCATACCAGCACTTGTGGTTGTACGGTAATTCTTAGGTATAACAAACACTGAGTTCGGTCCTTAATCCGACACGAGCAATAATCTCCCCCTACACTACGTGCAACACCTGCACTTCCGGCAATTGCCAGTAATTGGCCGCATCTAAATCATATTTTTATTTTCATTCTTAACCAAAATACCAACCATAAAGAAAAGTCATACCCATCATTTTGTCATATCCAACATTTTTATCCATATTGAAATTTTAAAGTTCTTTAAGCATGGCTAAGCATGATATCTAAGTGTGAGTAACCCAGGTTGACATCAAATATTGTCTATGTTATTCTAGGGTTACCAAGGTTCACAAATCCAGACTTACCAAGGAAGTTTCATGTGTCTACAGGTATAACTACCATTACCCACAATATAACAGAATTTAATGAATATGCGCATGCAATAAAATATTTAGTGAAAACATTTGCAAAACTGGGATCAACATGGTCAAAGGGGGTGCTTGCCTTGCTTAGTTGCTGTTTTCAATGAAGTCGTAGTCGTAGTTGGCGTTCTCGATGATAGAAGTAGTGACATCGGGTTCTACACGTCGTTCGGCAATAACATAACAATAACAAATTTCAGTAAGGCAAAAAGAAAGCAGATGGAAGATTCAAATAAAAGCAATTATAGAAAACAGGTGTGGTTTAGGGTTAGGGTTTCATGATTTTTAAAGGTTCTGGTAATAAAAACATGTTAATTATTGATTTCTTCGTTTACTCATATAATGGATTTTAGTGTTTATAGTACTTAGGGTTATACTCTTAATAGGATTTATACGCAAAGCATGTTGTAATGAGATTATTTCTTCAGAATAGGGTGGTCTTTAATTTGGAGAGCATTTCTAAGTTGATTTTATAAATTTTAGTGTTTAGACGAGATGTTTTATTCATTGCTGAACTAGCATACATGGTTTAAAGTTTACATTATAAATGGTTAGATTTTGTTTTGGGTTTGCGACTACACTTTACATGATTATGCGTCTATTTTTCTGGCATTAGCAGGGTATGATCCTAGAAGTGTTTTAATACTGGTTTTGCTTCATTTTGCTTTTAGCCGCGATAGTTTATACACACATGAAGAATGAAGTCTTAATTTAAATTTAGATCTTTTTACCAACTAATAGGATTTTGACCTTCGGAATATTTTGAGATTAGCTCTACATGATCCAATATTTATTTATGTCATTTTATTTACTTATACTTCAACTTTTAAGTTTATATATATTTTGTACGTGAAAACATATTTTGATTAAGAGACTAAGTGCATATTATAATGATAATCATTACTGTATTAAGTGGTCTGGACCTACAGCATGTTTTAAATAAAGATCTTACATGCACAAATGTATAATTACGGTAATGTTCTTATATAACATACATGCTTAATTAAAGATTAGATCAATTAGGGCTTTCTATATTTTAAGGTATTGGCGTTTGATTTCAACTACTGATTTAAGTCGAATTGGGTCGGTTTGGCTATCTTCTGATTAGAGTTTCTATTTAGACCAAACATATCTGATTAAACCTTTTACTTATGATAAGGGTCTTTTGAATTAACTAAAGTTTGCTTTAATTCAAGGTTTCAACATTTTATATTTAAATACTAGAGGGCCATGCATACCCTATTCTTATTGTCCAGACATCATTCTTATATGGATTACATGCATAAAGTATATTTGAGACAATGATCGTTTAGGCATAATTAAATTCCACTTTAACATCATTGTTTGATTATTAAAACTGACAAAGGTGTATACTTGAGATAAAGATTATTTGTTTTAAAGTTTGCTTAAGGTCTTTATATCAGAATTAGAGTTTACTTGAACTAGTCAGCCTCTTCTGAATGGAATAATTGATTTTAATTGGAGAGGGTTTACTAAAAAGATGCCGACTATTTTAACTAGCATACAAAGCTTCTAAGCCATAGTTAATCAAGTACGGACCGCACCGGTTCAAATCATTTTTCTTATAATCAAGGCATCATTTTATATTTGAGTTTGATCAGATTAAGTTATTAAACTATCTTTACTTTCTTTATATTCAAACATTATTCTAATCTGCAACACCTTATATGAAGGCTTTTATAGGGTATAAAATATATACAAGATCATTTCAGGCTAATTGAATTTTGCTTGAGGTTCTGATGTTTGATTGAACTAATGAAATAATTCAAATTGAACTCCTGGTATTTTGAATTCGGAGATTAAAATGGTCAAGTTTTACCTTCTTTGGCTTTGGTTCAGACTACCAGCTTGGCTTAAATTAGGATGGTCTCAGTCCGGAACCAATTTAATTCCTAATCAGTTTGGCCCTTGCGTCATTTTCTTATAATCAGGGTGCTATTTTAATTTTTGCAAACTTAGTATGGGCATTCACGTACATCTAGGACAGGGATTGATTTGAGTTAAATTCTACTTAATTTAAGATCTTAGTATTTGAGATTAGAGACTTAAGTAAACTATTTATGCTTGCTAAGTTAACCTTTGGTACTAATTAAATCAGAGATGCTTACAACACTGAACTGGTTTAAAAACTTATTCTTCCTGGCTTTAGTTTTGGACCATCCAACTTATTTCTCTACTTGCCATGGAATAAAAGAGGTTATCTATATTTCTTAACACTGGTCTCTATTAGTTTTGGGGCCACTGGTCAGTGAAAAGGAATCAAGAACAGAGCAGTGAAGGGTAGAACAGAGCACATACTGCAGTTCATGGAGGCGGCTCGGGTGCGTGATTGACGAGCAAGGCCGTCGGTGGTGCGGCTGCAGGGGGCTGCGGCTGAGGGCCAAAATGGAACGCTGGAATTACACCGAGGCTATGGGAGGAGACAGCTGGACCTGCGACGGCCAGAGGTGGCGGTTCCACGGCGGCGAGCAGCGACGGAAGCAGGACGCTGTGGCGGCGACTCACTGGCAAAGGAGAATGTCAATTGACTAGCGGTTTTGATCAATAGAGGATGGAGAAGCTCATAATGGAAGTAATTGAAGAATGGAAGCCTGAGCAAGGAAATACGCTGCAGATCGCGTGGTGGCTGATTTCAAGCAAGGAAGCGAAATTCACTTCAATTAACGCTTGTTCAAGGCGGAGGGAGCTTCTAGGGAGTGTAAGGTATATAGCAGGGAGCTTGGCTGCCTTTTATAGCTAGGGAAAGGCCGTGCAACAGTGGTATGAACTCTGATGGCGGTTGGAGCTGGAGACTTCGGCTGACAGAGGTGACGTGCGACTTAGCTGGGAGGATGCAGGGCGCAGAGATGATGGGGACATCCTTTCTTGGCAGTTTACGGCGTTGCTAAGTCGGTGTGGGAAGCATGCTTTGATGGCTTTGATTTTTATCAAGAACAGAGAGAGAGTGAGCTCACATGGCTGGCTGCTTGCGCTTGGTGTTGAGGGGAAGAAGTCTGCAGAAGATGACCTGACTGGTGGGGACAGCTAGATAAGAAGGCACACTGCAGTTCAATGTATAGGATAGCAGGATCTTAGTGCATTAATTAGGACCGCCAAATCAAATCAGATTTTTATGAAAAATTTTCCAGAGGTCGGCAGGATAAGTTTTTCTATTCGGTAAAAATTAAATGGTAAAATTATCTGTATAAACATTTAATTAATTCTGACAATTTAACCTTTACATTTTTGACTGTTCTGTTATATATTTAATTAACGACCAAACTAAGTTTAATGTTTTATGAAACTTTTTTGACGAATCGAAAATGGTATTATTTAGCTTATATAAAATTTACAGATTTTTATATTTGATATTTTAATTTTAATAATTCTGACATTTATGTTTTCAGCTTTATTTGTTTTCTGTTTTTGAATTTTTAAAAGCAAAAATTTAAGTTTTAATTTTTAATATTTTTACCAGAAGTAGATAAGATTATCATGTCGGCATGGTAAAAATTTTGTCTTGAGGTGAGCTTTTGATATTTCTGTAGAAATCTAACATGATCTGGGCTAAGATCTCCTTTCATGATTATCTCTATCTTTTAATATATTTTAAAGATCCAGATCAATACAAATCTCATACCTAGGGTTCTGAATGAATTTTGTTTAAATAATGCATTTTATAAAAGTAATTGCAGCATTAATACGCGGGAAATTTTTTTGCAAAAATAATACTTGCTCGCCAAACCGTATGGCGAAGTAGGAGTAATAGCCAAACCGTACGGCGTAGACACTATTTTCGCCGAACGGTTCGGCGACATCACATTAATTGCATCATTAGCATCAGCCGAGCAGAGGAGACGAACACCGGAGCGACACGTGCTATTGTCGTTGTAGCCAAACCATATGGCGACAACATGCCTCCCCTATGATTTTTTTTTTTTTTCCTTGAGAATTTTTTTATTAAATAATACCTTTTTTAAAAGTATTTACGACATTAATATGCCAAAAAAAATTGACAAAAAT